>OX276381.1:58453186-59794908 GCA_946251855.1 Alsophila aescularia
GGAATGTTAATTATGTATGATAATTTATTTCTTTTTTAAACATGCACTTCAGGTAAAACTAACAAATTTACAAAGTAAAAAAAAAAACAAAGTAAATTGACAGAATTCTTTTCTGTTTTTGAGTTTTTTCTAAATTATCTGAATTTGAATTATTGTGACCTATTTTGTTGTAAAGCATTCAAATTATAAAAATAACGCATAAAATATGTAAATGCATAAAAATATGGAACAAAACATTTCAATAAGTACATGATTTCTATCCACGCACGTCTGGGGTGCCAGGCAGAAATGCTCCCACTAAACCAGACAGTATAGTGGCGAGAGGGTCGAAATTATGATACCCTTTTAATGTTTTATTTATATTACATTTAAATTACCATAACTTTGAATACCTATCCCGCAGGAACCCTGTATTTTTTGGGGATAAAAAGAATCCATAATTTTAATAAATAATATGTACTTTGACTGTTCCAAGTAACATCAAACTCTCACCAGTAGTTTCAGCGTAATATGTGTTCTTTTAAATAACTTTTAACCCCTATCCTGCGGGAACTCATGATTTTTTCGGGATAAAAATTAATTAGTATTCTAAATGTTAATCCATAACATAAGCTATGATTGTGCCAAGTTGCATCAAAATCCATCTGGTAGTTTCAGCGTGATGCGTGTTCAAAGAGACAGACAGACAGACAACAATTAATAAAATATCCTTTTTACACTCTATATCGATTTTGAAGTTTATCTCAATTATAATTTTCAAAAAATATTTAATGTACAGATTTAGCCCAGTTACAGTTTTATTATAGTATATAGAATAGATATAGATAGATAGATAGATAGAGTTCCGTGCGTGACGTTACCTGCCGTTCCCAACAGAAGACCAGCGCTGGTTGTTATTAATCAGCATTATGCTGAGTTGGGGCCGGCTTATGACAAAAAACTTAACTAACTACTTAGGTAATAACATATTTCTTCAATGTTTTTATTTTGTGTACTTGATTTTTGCCATAAATAAAGCTATGTCTATGTCTATTTAAAGCAATATGTAATTCCTCGAAGGAGAACAGTGTCCACACTATCTGAAGAAGGGAGTAAAGAATGAGGGACATTAAAAGACAGAGCAAGATGAACAAAAGGAGGAGCAAGTTTGTTGGCAAAAGGTTCCAACCAGGAAGAAGAGTCATTTGATATTATGTTGACTGAGACCTCTTCTAAATCGACGAATTTGCTTCCATACCAAATATGATGGAGTAGAAGGAGATAGCTTTCACAAAATTTAAGCCAGCCTAGTTTTTTCTTTGATGATAGCAATTTCCTAGATTGTGCAGCAGTTATTTGGTAATCTAAATAGTTACTCAGAGTCATAGAAGAGTTATAGATAGTCTCTGACATATTGCGTTTCTGAACAATATTTGAGCAATCAGGATCCCACCAAGGGGGGGAAGATCTTTTGCTTCTAGGCTTTTTAAGGGAATATGTTTATCAGCAGAGGAAATTATTGATTCTATGAATTTTGAATAACAAGAAAGGGAATTTGTAGAATTAGGGCAAGGGATTTCACCTATTTTATGGTTTAATGAGGAAGAGTATAAGTCCCACTTAGCACCTGCTAGTCTGTATTTAAGAAGAGGGTTGGGAGAACGCTGGAGAGGCACTCTTTGAGGCATTTTTTTGTCTGTCTGTCTGTCTGTCTCTTTGAACACGCATCACGCTGAAATTACCAGACGGATTTTGATGCAACTTGGCAGAATCATAGCTGATGTACTGGATTAACATTTAGGAATCCCGGAAAAATCAACGGTTCTCGCAGGATAGGGATAGAAAATTATTTAAAATAACACGTATCAAGCTAAAACTACTAAACGGATTTTGATGTTACTTGGCACAGTTAAAGTTTATATAATGTGTTAAAATGTTGAATACTTTTTATTCCAAAAAAATAAAAGGTTCCTGCAGCCTATGGGTCCAAAGTTGTGTTAAATTTAAAGTGATCATCCGGTTTATAGACTGGTACCGAATTTCGTAATTCTGCTACGAGGCTCACTAGCCCAGTTGGACAGATGCATGGGTATGTAATCTAGATGTACGTGGATCGAAATCATGCGCCGTAGAAATGTTTTGCTCCATAATTAAAAGATTTTTACACTATTTTCGATTCGTTGGTTGATTTGGAAGATTGTTTTGAGTTATGTTTGTTTATTTTATTTGTAGTTATTAGATATTATTATCATCTATATTCTATATTTTCTATATCTATATAAGGGGGAGTTTCCAGAATAAGGAGGTGAGAATCGTACCTTTCAAACGAATCGACCAATTTAGCTGCTGTTTTTTTATGTTTCAAAGCTGAGGTAAACAAGATGGTTCTGCTATTTGGGGGGGGGGGGGGGGGGGGGGGGGGGAAGCGGGGAAGTGATGATTGTAGCTCCCAAACGAATGGACTGACTTTGATGCAGTTTTTTTATGTTTGAAAACTGATGTGATCGAGGTGTTTTATCATGGTTCTTAGCTGTAGCTATGGGAGGGGGGGAGGATTTGAAAAAAGGTGGGGACGAGTTGAAAAAAAGGGGGGGGGGGGGGGGGGGGGTGAAAATCGTATCTTTCAAACGAATGGATCAATTTAACTGCTTGTTTTTATGTTTCAAAGCTGAGGTAAGCAAGATAGTTCTTAGCTATAATGGGGGGGGCCGAGGGCGGGTACTCGCTATGCTTCACTCCGGCCTTCGTCTTCTAACCAGAAAAACTACCACGCGAGCAAAGCTGCGGGCACAGCTAGTAATATAATAAAACTGTAGCTGGGCTAAATCTGTACATTGAATATTTTTTGAAAATTATAATAATCAAAATCGATATGGAGTGCAAAAAGGATATGTTTTTATTTTTTGTCTGTCTGTCTGTCTCTTTGAACACGCATCACGCAGAAACTACCAGACGGATTTTAAAGCAACTTGGCACAATCATAGCTTATGTTATGGATTAACATTTAGAATACTTTTTATCCCGAAAAAAACAATGGTTCCCGCAGGATAGGGGTTGAAAGTTATTTAAAAAAAACATATCACGCTGAAACTATCGTACGGATTTTGAAGTAACTTGGCACAGTCAAAGTTTATAGTATGTGTTAAAATGAATGATACTTTTAATCACGAATAAATACGGGATTCCTGCGGGATATGAGTCTAAAGTTATGTTAATTTGAAAGGAATAATAATTGCACATCCGTTTATAAAACGGTACCGTAAATTCGGCACTTATACCACAAGTCAGAGTGGCACAGTAGAAGCGGTGTCTGGCTCGCAACCCAGAGGCACATGGATCGAATCCACGCGCTGCTATGAATGTTTTGCCTCAATATTTATAAGCATTTACATATTTTGTGCCTTTTTTTACATTTTCTTTGATTTTTTAAGGCTTATTTAATTTCCTGAAGTAAACCGTCAAGTTTTGTTTGAAAACAATATATATAATGGGAGATATCCAAACGAATGGTCCGACTTAGGTGCGGTTTTTTATGTTTGCTAGCTGAGGTAATCGAGATGGTATAGTACGAGTTTGGTACGAGTAGAGATAGCACAATGGCATCAACAACTCAAGCGAATAAACCAAAGGCATCAAAGTTCTCCCTCCGATTTAACTAGATGGCGCTGATTGACCTTAAAACACGCAATCATTTCATTCCTGCAACCATTAAAACTGTAACTGGGCTAAATCTGTACGTGTTTTTTTTTGAAAATTTTAATTGAGATGAACTTCAAAATCGATTGTTTCTTCCATTGAGATATTATAATGTACTACCTACGTACCTACATAATTATATAGTTATATCGGAGGTTTCTTCATAATGTCTCACTGGCAAAATGGTTAGTTGTCGGTGTTGAAATGTGTACATACAGAGGTAGGTACATGTGTTGCTTTTCACAGAGAAAGTATAGAAAACTTTTTTTTTTAAATCAATCCTCATAACGTGTTGAAAAAGCTCAAAAAGTAGGTAGGTAGGGTAGGTAATTATTAAGAGCCAGTTAAAGTGCCAGTAAGTACGTCGTTATGTGAAACATCATAAAAAATAATTTGTACTAGGAACACAATGTTTCGTTGCATTAAAATTTGTTCGTATGGACCTCATAATAATGACCGACCCTTGAATCCCTTGATGCCCCATCCAATTTACCTCACCACCTTAATTACTCTCTAATCTGTGCCACCTTACCTTCGGAGATAATTTTCTCTACTCAATAACAAGACGTTCATGATAACAAGTTACTTCATTTAAACTAGATGGCGTTGTCTACCCTTAAAACACGCAAGCGGTTTGTGACTTTCTAGTAGCAAAGTCATCGTTTTTATAAGTGGCGGTGATGTTGAAAGCATTTTTAATAACTGTTACTAAATAGGTCAATCCGAAAATCATAAATTAGTTATTCATCCAGTTAACGCTTGCTACATAATGATAATATACCATGGCAAGATATTAGAGATTACCGTCATGATTTTTGTGTTAAAACTATGGTAGAGAATGAAACTTTTTACAAATTAAAAAATTGTAGGTATAAAAGTAGATTTCAAAAATGTTATTCTTGATTCAATTTAAGTTTTATACTGATATATCTTCATAGATTATAATATGTCCATACAAGATAATTTTGCCAAAAAAAATCACATCGACGTTTCTTATGCTCTCTTTTAATATGTTAACGCATATTCATTTGTAAGATGAGTTTTGCAATAAGTTTAGTTCAGGCTCTACTTAAGATTTTCACTGTGATTTTCTTCTCTTTTTTTCTACTTAAGTTTTGACCTTGAATAGGTGCAGTTCATAAAATATTTATTCCTAGTCTTCATACCTCATTACACTAGACTTCTCATATGAAATATTTTAAACCAGACTTTTTAAATTCAAATTAAGTAGATTTTTGGTAAATGTTATAATGATATTTAACTTACCCAAGACCTCAAATTACATTTTCTAATAGTTCTATTACTCAGTGATTCATTCACATATTGATATAAAGATAGTTTAGTCAGTACCTACCATTATAGTACTTACTTGTAATTTATTCTGTGAGTACGAGGATAGATAGTCGTCAAAACGCTGATTTCCTTCTTGTCCTTAATATAACATTTATACAAATTGTCAGTATTCTATAATAAGAATCAATATTTAAGCCTATACCTACCTATCCCACCCTTTGTAGCATGAGCAACCTATAGTACTGATTCTTCGTACACTACATAGAGACAGAATGTCCGAAGTTCAATCCACCTGGTATCTACGAGAAGAAAATTAACTTCGAGATTCATTACCATCAAGCACGTGTGAAGTTTGAACCAGCTGATCACAAAGCGAAAATTTGATTCGTCCTGCCCAGCGATCCTGCCACCAAAGCCAAAGGATATAGGAGGATAAAAGGGGGTGAGAATCGTAGCGTCCAAACGAATGGTCCGATTTAGCTGCGAGTTTTTTATATCTGAAAGCTGAGGTAAACGAGATGGTTCTTAGCTATAATGGGAGGGAGGATGGGGGGATGGGGTTGGGGGTTAGGATTCGCGTTGATCTCCAACAAATGGACCGATTTTGATGTGTTTTTTTATGTTTGAAACTGATGTGATCGAGATGGTTCTTAACTATATGGGGTGGGGGAGGGGGGGGGGAGAAATGGGAGGAGTTTCGAGAAAAAGGGGGTGAAAATCGTACCTTTCAAACGAATCGACCAATTTAACTGCTGGTTTTTATGTTTCAAAGCTGAGGTAAACAAGCTGAGGTAAACAAGATGGTTCTTAGCTATAATGGGGATTTATGCTCGCTACGCTTCGCTCCAGCCTTCGTCTTCTAACCTATCACGACCATGTCGGATCGCGACTGAAGGTTGTTAACAGAGGTAGGTAGGTACCTATATTGGTACTTTTGGTACTGGAATAATTCATAGGATCATTATATCCCAGAAAAACTACCACGCGAGCAACGCTGCGGGCACAGCTATAGGCAATAATAACGTAAAAGTCTGTACAAAGAAGATAATTTTAAAAAATTGGTCTGAGCTACTGAACAAGAATAAAACATTTTTAAAATTCGTGTCTGTCTGTTTGTTTTTCTGTATGTTTGTTCGCGCATCATTATAATCATCACGTAAAATCTATTAAACCGATTGCGATGCAGTTTTCAGTGTTGGATAGCTTAGGGTTTGACCAAGACCTGGGGTACTTGGTATCGTAATCCAATGATAAGATGCCGAGCAATCGATAAAAAACTTTTAAACGGCTGATGGAATTTTGATCAAATGTTTATTGTAGGTCTTGGAATAGCACATAGAGTACATTTAACCTAGAGAAATGACCACGCGAGCGAAGCCCCGCGGCTAGGTACCTGTGCCCGCGCACAGCTAGTAAAATATAAAATTGACGTCTCTTGCATCAGTGCTATAGTAGCTACCTATCTATACATATTAAGCAGGTAGGTACCTAACTACCTAGTTGATTGTTTTACCTAACTTCCTGATAAATATGTACCTAATTTCGTTATGTACCTACTCACTTTAATTTCTGCAGGTATGGCGAAACATTTGTCACCTCCATTCAAAAAACTTCTTATACCAAGCCTAGGCTCGCCGTTAGTATCATTATATATAAATATGTACTTAGGCGAGGTGAGCGGGTGGAAGAAAAAGAGGGGATAACCCCTGTAACGGGGGGTTGCAGAAACCCATAATTTTTGAGAAAAAGCAAAAACATATTTGAGGCTAAGGTATATTATGTGCATTGTGGAACTTTAGGTATTTCTGCATCCTAATATCCGATCCCCGATTATAAATTAAAATAAATAATGTGTAGAAATGTATCTGTTCCAGATAAAATCACCACCGGAAATTAAACAGGAGAGGAACAGAACGAGCCAGATAACAATGACCAAATAACCAGTGACCAGATAACAATTAACAACCACGATGAAATTCACCTGCAAAACAAGCTAAACATAGATAAAAATAAAAAAACACTCATCTCCCGAGAGAAGAAGCGCTCTCATCCCGAAGCAGATATTCATAAAGTTATAAGTAACACTGTATCTAATTTAAACAATATGCTAAATAATAGAATTAGAAATTTAAGTGACGAGTGCGACATATATTTATGTGCAATTATTGGCCACAATATTACGGGAATATCCGAAACAAGAACGGTGCTCGATTATGCATCAAATTGACGGTTTTATTTTGGCCAATCCACCTCAACTTAACTCGACAAGGTTTACACCATCGCCAACATCTTCCTTACAGCCGTACGTCTTCTCGTAATACTTATGTCTCGCAACTTCAACAATCCTCTTCACTCATTTTTACTCAAAACCGTCCTTCTTCTCAAAATAATAATGTACAGATATTCCAGACCTTGCTTATTTGTCTTCACAAACCACCACTGTTGGTCCCCATATCACTGTCCTTTCACAGCAAATTATACATTCGCCTAGGTACTTCTAATTGTTGTACTTCTGGTTGTACGTTGGTACTTCTTCTTCAAATGTTGACCAGGAAGCATATTTAGCTGCTCTAAATAACGAAAAGCATAGTGATTCTTTTGAATAATTCGAAAAATGACAAATAGTTTTTTAAACTGCATATGATTTTTTTATCTGGTTTTCACCAGGTTTTTAGTTTGATTTATACTTAGTTTTAGTTTGAATGATACTTAGTAGGTATTTGGATAATTTGTATGGTATCAATATTTCTGACTGAAAAGTTCAAAATAAAGAAGGGTTCAAAATATGTTTGTTAAAGAGCTTATGTATGTGATGTAATACATTAAATGAACAAATAAGTAATTAATATATTAAAACTAATTTTATTTCTTACCTTAACCTGATCTTTCAATACTGCGTTAAAATAGCATTGCAAACTTCGTGTGCAATTATAGAGATAGCCGCACTTGAAATCTTGAATACGAAGTGAAGGCTGCGCCTGCGGTAGCTGTCGCCTGTAGCTAGAAATCGCAAAGTTATGGCCAATCGCACTTTTGCTGGAATAGGTTATCTCAGCCTAGTCTTTTGTTTTGTAATCAAAGGTTCAACTTTGCTTAATAAAAACTCAAAATCAGCTGGTGACATTCTAAAAAAATTACTGAATTCTCCAGAATATTCATTCAACATTTCTTGGAACATATTTTCCATCGTTTGCCTAAAAGTAAAAAGAAATAGCATAATACTATTATAATAATAAAATAAACCACGATAATTTAATAAAGTACACAGATACATCACTTACTGGGTCCTATTGCGATGAATCGATAACATCCACCATCTTCGTTTTTTGGATTTTTGGTTTTGTAAATTACGTGGGTAGTAAGTAAAAGCTCACTAAACTTAGAGTAGCATCGACTCTTAATCATTCATTCGTTAATAATATATCGAAATCCGCCATCGTTGAAAGGTCATTAACAAATGAGCACTCCGTGAGTGTGTAAACATAAGCTCGTCTCGTGGCTGGCTCGCGCGATCCTGGAGCTGGGCCATGAGACAAGCCGCGAGCCGCGAATGTAAATGAGGTATAGATTTATCGTCATCTTTATGGATAGGAGTGACATGGTACTTTTTCCTGGCCACCGGATATATGGGAGTATCAATGGAAAGATTAAAAAGGTACAAGAGTGGTTTAAGAAAAACAGATTTACAGTCTTTGGCGAGATATGGTAGGATTCCATCAGGTCCTGGCGAAGAGCAAGCACGAAGTCGCTTCATGGCCTGAAAAATTTCCTGTTCCGAGATGGTGTTTATGGCAATATGAGATGCCGACGCGACTTCTTCAGAATATTCTTGCGCCTCTGCGACGTCAAGTCTAGGTATGTTGTCGAAGAAGACTGAGCTGAATTACTTAGCAAAAGTATCAGCTGCTTCCTGGCCAGTTACAGTCCTACCGTCACACGCAAACTCGTCACATACATGTGGGTCTTGGGTTAAGATACTCCTCTCTCTTGAGTTAAGCAGTTCAAGTATATAGGCCACTGTGCGCCACTGGGTCACCGAGGACATGTCAGATGACATGGACATTGAGAGGGAACGTAGAGCGCTGTTGGTTCGATGCAATATGTTGGCTCGCAGGTTTGTACGTTGTACTAAGCCGGTGAAAATTACCTTGTTTAAGGCGTTTTGCCAGACGTTTTACACGTGCGGCCTGTGGGTCAATTATACGCAAAAAGCCTCAACGCTTTACGGATTCAGCACATGTTGGGTCTACCTCGATTTTGTAGTGCATCAGGAATGTTTGCAGACGCCCGCACCGATGATTTTTATGCGGTTATGCGTAAGAGAATGGCGTCTCTGATGCGTCGCAAGCCGAGTACAACCAGCAGCATGCTGACCGTTATTGCGCATGACTACATCCGTGCTGGTTTTATGAGGCACTGGGTTGATGTACACCAACCAGTTGCTCAACTCGTGTCTGTATAGATTTTATCGACACTGTATGGATTTATAGATACGAGTTGTTTATATTGTTTATGAACATAGTTTAGTAATTACTAACACTATGGGCAAATGGCCTGATACAAATAAATAAATAAATAACAGGAATTATTTTTAAATTAGGTATATTTCAGAAGTATTATAATGTCAGTATCTTACAGTTTAGAATTTCCCATAAGATGACATGTCAGATCGATAAACAAAATCAAATGAAAGCTTAGATTCAAGCTAACTATCCTCAACAAACTGTTTACTGTTTGTTTTTTTGTTTTTGTTTTTGTTTTTTGTTTTCTCAACTACTTGTTTTAGCTTAGATTTTTAGCGCTTTTTTTTATCACATCACTAAATATTTTCACGTTTACAATGCAGTCTCTTCAATGCAGTTATATTCTACGCAAGGAAGTTCTATGTACTGTTGTACATAAGTACATAGAATTTCCTTGATTCTACGTAATATAATCAAGATACCTATTCTATGGTAATATTATCGTATAAGTAGGTGTGGCAGCATTAACCCCGCGTTCAAGATGAAAAAGGGCGTTTTGGATAGTTTTGCTTTGAACATTTCAACACTTTTGTACTTTATGATTTTTTTGCCACATGGAACGAGAGCGAGCGAAGGCAAACGAGTAGGATTCGTCGATTAGTACCGCACGCTTGCTCGGTTTCGTCGTATTGTTCACACAAGTGAACGCGGCGACAGTCGGCGAACCACGGCGAATTAGGGTGTCCAGATTGGGGGATATTTTCCCAATTTTTAGGGAAAAATTATATGTTTGGGGAATCTTTGGAGAAAAAAAAAGACAAAATCACTATGACATAAATCTAATTAAAGGGCTTACGCCACGTTTTAATACCAAATAAACAAAAGCTGGACTAGATACTACTACAGACAAACGGCTACATTGCCACTGTCGTGCTTCGTGTGCACAGATATAGATATAAGCAGACTGTAGCGTGAATGAGATAACAATACTTGACCCTACTGACACATTCTACACAAATGCCACTCCGATTGTGACTTTTTCGCATTGCACCTAATTTATGTGGTCCAAGCCCGAGGAACTGGTGAAAAATTTTAAGCTGTCATAAATCATTTGCGTTCAAAATGATGTTGCGCGTTGTTGCTAGGGCGGTAATGGTGATTTATTTCCCGATTTAGTGGCCAATTATACTCTTCGGTCTTCTGTATTATCTGCTGGAGCGTATGGATGTGGTCTACGGTGCTGAAGCCTTTCCGGAATCCAGCTTGTTCGGTAGGCTGAAAGTCGTCAAACATACGAGCGAGACGGTTTGTAATTACTCTTGAAAACAACTTCTAGTCGTGGCTCAGCAATTATAATTCTTCATGAGGGTTTTATCACCTTTCTTAAAGAACAAAACCACTACGCTCCAGTGCCACGCCTCTGGCGTAGTACCCTCGAGGATAACGGAGCTAAACAGCTTCTGAAGGACTTTAAGTACCGGTGTTCCACCCGCTTTCAGTAGCTCTGTCGCTATTCCGTCCTCTCCTGCTGCCTTATTGCTCTTAAGCTGTTTGAGAGCCATTCTGATCTCGTATAGGCTGACGTCCGGGATATCTTCGGTATAATATTGGGTCAAACGGGCTCTTGCATCACTAGTCATGCTAGGAGGACTACACGATGAGGTGTATAATTGTCCATAGAACTTCTCAAGCTCACTCAATATCTCTGGCTTCGACGAAACGATGCTGCCACTGTCAGTTTTCAGCTTCGTCAAGAGGCTTTGCCCAATATACAGATCTCTTGCGAACACTTTAGAGCCCTTGTTGCGCTCTATTGCGTTCTTAATACAAGAAGAAACAAATCAACGCAAATCGTGTCGCATTGACTTGGAGATCTGTTTATTACGCAAGTTGTAACTCGACATATCCATTGAAGACTGCAGCCTGATCTCGCCTCGTTCTGCCATAAGTTTGAGTGTATGCTTAAAGAGTTTCTGTTCTATTTTTGCGGGGGGTCTTAAAGAAGTCCGACCCGACCGCGTGAACAATTTCCACCAGTCCGTTGTTTAGTTCGTCCACTGTATCGCATTCGATAAGGATTGGGAAGCGATTTTGGAGTTCCAACTGAAAGCTCTCGGGGTTTTGGATTTGGGCAGGACTTGGGCGAAGAGTAGATCTGAACAAACGAGAACTCTCCAGCTTTACGTTAGTATTCAATGAGCCTCTTACCATGCGGTGATCACTGCCTGTCTTAACCCTGTTGATCACAGAGACATCATTGAATATATGCTTATGGGTCGTCAAAATTAAATCAATCTAGTGCTTATGACCGCCGGGGTGCATACAAGTCAATTTTCTGGAGAGGCGCTTCTTGAAAAAGGAGTTCATCATTAAGAGTCCCTCCTTCTCCATGAAGTCGACCAATCGCTGACCCCTTTGGTTCTGCTGTCCAAATCCAAACTGCCCCACTCTCAGTTCATCGCCATTCCTCATGCCCAGCCGTGAGTTGAAGTCCCCCATCACCACTGTGAAGTGTGTTTTTCACATACCTACTATAAATTTATAGTTCTATAGTCTAACAACAAGCCTAATAGTGGCTTTACGTTGGCCATATTAGATTGAAAGGATGCATTACCTTACCCCCCCATTCCTATAAAATTTAAAAAACGAGTCGTTTTTCCAACGTCTCCTTACTTTTTGACGTTTTTTTGTACGGCGTTTATGTCAAAAGCTGACGGAGAGTAAAATAAAACGGTTCGTTTTAAGATATAGGTACTGGCCATTAGTGAAACATTTAAGTTGCACCATGCATCGGCACATTTTTTTTAAAATAAGTCTTAAATTAATTAAAATTATAATGGCGAACTCCCATACATATATTTAAGTCAGTAACATTCACGTCGTTTTTAGCCCAAAAATATCGCTAGTAATTCACCATCATTTCCTGAGATTGTAAACCTAAGAAAAATATATGGGAAATAATTGTTATTAGGCTTCAAAGTTTTGTAGGTTATGTTACTGTTAACGACTTTTCATACAAGTCTTAGAGATTTAAATAATTTTGTCTGCTTAATTAGGTAGGCAGTTAAGTATTTACCTATGCGTGATAAATATAATGTTTAAAGATATTGTAGTTTTTATAGTATTGTAGGCTTTTGAATATCATTATTTTCAAGCTGTTACTGCCTAGCAAGATTACAAAACAATATGTTTAGATATGTTGCTGCTGTTTCACTGTGCAGGGAAATAGTCGTCTAATATTAGCACAAATATTTTGCAACAATTCCTTACACTGAATAATAACAACCATAACCTTACAACAATTCCTTACTTACTTCCTCCATAAACTATAATGCATTGTATTCTCTACCATATATTGACGTACCATTTTGTCTATAGTATTATTTTCTTTAACGCCAGTAAGCGTAATTGCCTTAAAAAAACGGGTGGGAAGTAAGCGTAATTCAGCCTCCTTTGGTTTAAAAAACCGGGCGAGAAGTATACTGTTTTGACGATTTTGACGTCCGAACCGGAAACGTCATTCAATTATCTTCTTTTTTTTTACCCGTTGGGCAGGCAACAAGGCCGGTAAAACATTGTAGGAAGGAAATTAAGTTTAAATTTAATGTTTCTTTTAATTGATTTGTTAACCTGCCTTTTACTAGCTTACATGCTATGTTGACAAAACGTAGAAAAATAATTACTTAAGTTCTGTAGAAATGATATTTCAAGACGCTGCAAGATTTATCACATAAAATTCCACCATTGTATTTTAATTATAATGTACCCGCAGTGCGAGCATGGATCTTATCGATCGATAAATTTACCGATATTTTTTATCAAGTTTGACGTTAATATTCGATAATACGAGTTCGGTAGCACGGAACGTACTTTATCGACAACGACATAAATTCGATAAATCATATTGAATACATGGATTTATATCGACAAAAGGAAGCATGAATTTTATTTTTGACAATTGTTGTCGATATAATGTCGTTAATTTTACCGAATTTATCGAATTTTATCAGCTTTCCAAAGTTACACGTCAAAATTTTTCTTTTTGGAAATTCCTTTTCGGATTATAAGCGGTGGAGGTGTCAGAA
Source organism: Alsophila aescularia (assembly GCA_946251855.1). Lineage (NCBI taxonomy): Eukaryota > Metazoa > Arthropoda > Insecta > Lepidoptera > Geometridae > Alsophila > Alsophila aescularia. Next base: position 58,466,703 of record OX276381.1, read on the forward strand.
CATCGTGAGGAGAGTTTCAGGGATGCCAATGATCCTTTCAATCTGGAAGAACATCATTTTAAGGTTAGTTTTAGAATTTATAAGGAAATCGCCCTTGCAATTTCCTTATAAAATCGTCGACTGGATGAAATAAATAATAAAAGTCTGCCAAATTGTGTCAAAAAATATATATTTTTAGTCGATTAGTCGTCTATCTGATATATAGTCCACGAGTTGCCATTTTTTAAGTCGATAAACTCACGACGTGATTTCGAATCAATAAAATTTACCGAGAGGCTAGATCCATGCTACCGCATTTTGATAAAAATCGATAAAAAAGAACTGTTTACCGATCGATAAATTTATCGATCTTTATCGATAGGTAAGATCCGTGCTCGCACTGCAGAATAATATGAGCACAAAAAAACCCTAGGATGAAATGGCAAAAACCCTGTTGAAACAAATTTATATTTTAAGATCTCAATGTACACAGTTTTAAACAATATATTTATTCTTATTCTTAAACCCGTTTAGGGTAATTAAATAACTGCGTAATAATCGTACTCAAACACGGAGTGCAATTGAAGGCGGTCGGTGGAGGGAGAGTACATACCTTAAATAATGATGATAGCGAATTTTACTCAAAGGAATCATTTCTCCACCGACCTCCTTTAAATTCCACTCTGTATATACCTATATTTATTTAAAGTATTTATATGATTTTTAGCATTAACGCCAGCTTAGCGAGAACATATCTAATAATTTTCTAAACGAAAAATTTCAATAATGGACGGGGTTCGAACCCGCATCATTCCGTGCTTCAGCGCGGCAAACATTTTTCGTTTAGAAAATTATTAGATATGTTCTCGCTAAGCAGGCATTAATGCTAAAAATCATATAAACATTTGATTTGGGAGGCGTTATCTTTACAACACGTACGATTACGTACGTTTTACGTAGTGAATTGAAATATTAGCCGTGTACGGTTGGTCAGTTCAGAGTACTGCCAATAGATGGCGTTACCGTCCCCGTAAGACGGGCTTACAAAGGAAGCGAAAAATTTGAAGCATGGAGTACCTGTCACGGTAGCCGATCTTGGTAAAGGCATGTGCCGCGCAAAGGCACGGAATGATGCGGATTCGAACCCCGTCCGTGATTCAAATTTTTCGTTTAGAAATTTATTACGTATTTAATAGGAGATACTACGAATAATAGATAGGTACTTAATTGTTTATCGGTCCGACATACGATATGGAAATGGTTGCGAGAACATAACAGTATTTTATTATTGTTATGCAACAAAACCTAACATTCATCAAGTTCCACCACCGTTGATCGGGCCAGCATCCTCGTAGCCTTGCACCAGGTTCTCCAATATGAATTTGATGGTCAGTTTGTATATGTTCTCTATATTCGGCGTATATCTGTCACCGAGGGTTGTCTTTGCTGCTTCCAGGAAGGGTTGCTCGATTTTCTGGAAAAAATACAATAAGATTTGTTTACTGCATTTTTGTTGTAGTTCCTCATGCGGATCTGCCGCTTTATAAGATCTTGTTTGTACTGCCTCTGGTGTCAGAGTTTGTCAGGCCGCCCGAAGGCCCTTTGACTTGGCTAATCAAATCACAGAGCGATGGAAAACAGCACATAGGTAACTTACAAAAGTAGGTAATTGGTGAACCCTGTTTCGATACAATCTAACTGCTCCTGATGAGGATGAGGGGGTTCGTACAGTATGATGTACTCGTATGTGCGAAAATGGATGAATAAAGTCAATGTTGGTATTATTATATTCTTCATTTAATTAAATTCCTATTTTTTCTTATCACGATGTTACCTTATCACCATCACGACCTTCCCTGTACCATTTACGAATTTACCGTTATATACAATGGCTAAATAAAATATAGTATCTTCTCAGTAGCCGAACCTTTAGCAAACATTATATTTCAAAATACATATAATAAATATATACGCACAAACACGTAGTTACTTTGTGTACACATTGGTAAAGTACAATTCTAAGATTCACCAAAAATATCCTACCTAGGTTTCCAAGGCTGGTTCTTTGTTTTCTCTTACTTACCGATGGAAGACTATGAAAATGAGATATCCCTATTACGCACCCGGCGGCACCTGTATATTAAGAAGGTACCTACCTATAATCTTTGTTTTATGCTTTACTAATTCACGATTTCACCTTGATAATTTAGGATAAATGACGTAAACGCTCTGTGAAAGCGCCTTCAGATTAAATTTTATAGAGCGTCGTTTTGACAGATACGAGTATGAAACGCTCTACCAATTGTCAAAACGGCTCTGTAGTTTCCATCGCTCCGTGCTTTGGAAGGCACTTTAGGCTGTTGGTCCCGGCTGTTATTGATTAATAGCAGTCGTTAAGCCATGTCAGAGGCCCTCAGGCGGCCTGACAAACTCTGACACCAGAGGCAGCACTACCTCATACGACAAACAAAGAAACAAGTTGTGAACAGAAAATATATATTTCTGCAATGCGGTTTTCAGTTAGATAGCTTAGGATCCTGGCTACGGAAACCTAAGTCTGTGAGCGTCTGACTCGCACTGTGCCACTTTTTATTTTATTATCATATTATAGAATACTAGCTCCGCGCCGAGGTTTCACCCGTGTGAGAGTTTTTTTTTCTGTTTCTTAGGATACTTAAGACTTAAGCACCCTACTTTTATTACAATCTAGCCACAAATTGGCTAATAAGTAATTTAATTATATTTTAGGAGATTTCTTTGAGCTATGTTGGAGATGTCTTCCCAAGTGTCACCATAAAAAATTATAGCTGTATCATCAGCAAAAGAAAATACCTTTGCCTGAGGTAGATCCAGCGCAGAGGCTGTTTATGTATATAAGGAACAAAGTGGGTCCCAAAACACTGCCCTGGGGCACGCCAAAATCTATCCTACGGAGGTCACTGAGATGGTCCAACTTTATCCTCTGCTGGCGATTGTCTAAGTATGATTGGAACCACTTAAGACCTTCACCTCTTATACCCATAGTTTCCATCTTGCGAAGAAGTATGGCTCTCGAAACAGTATCAAAGGCTTTCGCTAGATCGAGGAAGACACCAGCGCACTTGTTACCATCGTCCAGTTTCTTGGTCACAAAATTAACCAGATTGGCTACAGCATCTTCCGTGGACCGGTTATTGCGAAAGCTATATTGATTTTCCGAAAGTAGTTCCTCGCTTTCTAGAAACTTTAGTAGACGTTTGTTCACGATCTTCTCTATGACCTTCGAGACAGAACTTAGCAGCGATATAGGCCTATAATTTGCTGGTATTAAAGGGTCACCAGATTTATGAATAGGGCACACATTTGCAATTTTTAATGAATCAGGCAATATTCCGCAACTAAAGCTAAGGTTACATAAGAATGAAATAATGTGTGCAAATAATTGATTAACTTTTTTAAGTAATTCATTGTTAATATTATCCCATCCGGGAGCTGATGAGGGTTTTAACTTATTTATAATTTGGCTAATTTCATAAGGGTCAGTGGGTGACAGGAAAACTGAGTTCCTAGGGGTTTTTGAATGTGGTTTTATAGATGCTACCAGTTGTTCCTCTGTTGTACCACTATTTGCCAATATCGCATTTGCCAGATTATTGCCGATCGAAGTGAAATATTCATTAACTATGTTAAGAGACTCTGATTTACTAGGTGATATAATAAGAAGTTCTAGATTTTTATCACTTGTTTTTTTTTAAATTGCATATGCTTTTTAAACTCTGCCATGTTTTTTTACTATCTCCTTTTGCGTCTTTCAATAGTTGAGTTTCATATTTATTCTTTGCCTCATGAAGTATATTGATGATTTTATTTCTATATAATTTATAGGCCTGTAGGGCCTCATAATCATTAGGGTTCTTTTTAGTTTTCAAATGGAGTTGATATTTTTTTCTAATACATTTTTGTAATCCGGGAGTAATCCAGGGCTTGGATATAACTTCACAATTGCGTTTATAGTGTGCGTTGTATTTCGTTTAACAATGTCACTAATAATTGAGGTAAAATCGTTAAAAGCTTTAGTTACATTAATATTGTTGTAAAAATCTCTGAAATCGTAGTTTTTTAATTCATTAATGCAGTGGTCATAATTGATTTTAGTATAAGTTCTATTTCTTACAGTCTCTGTTTTGAATTTAATTTTATCTATACCTAATACAACACTGCTATGATCAGTAATGTCTGTATTACAAATAACCGTAGAAATTCGCCTATTGGAGCGAACCAGGACATGGTCCAAACAATTTGGTCCACGTGTGGGTATTTGATGACCTGGTACAAAACCATAGTGTGCTGTTAGCTCTAAGTATTCAATGGCACGATTATCTGTCGTCTCAGATTTTATATCCAGGTTCATATCCCCTGTGATGACACAGGTCTCACTTTTTAATGATTTCATTATGTTCTCAAGAGAGAAGCGAAAATTGTCAATGTTTCTGATTGAAGGCGTACGATATAATGCAACAAAACTAAAGTGTTTATTGATGTGAATAATAAGACAGTTTGCGTCCTTAAATAGTGGCTCTTCTATAGTCACACTATGACTATTTTTAGTAAATACGATTAATCCATCATTTTGGTTAAGATAGTACTTAGAGGAGTGATATCTATAATTTGGTAAGTAGATGGTAGGTGAGTCGTCATTAATTCTACACTCCGTAAGAATTATGATGTCTGGGGAAAACTTTAGTCTATTAAGAAAAATTAGAAATGAATCGAAATTTTTGTGTACACTTCGAATATTTTGACAGATCATAGTGTACTGTTGATTAACATCGCCCAAAATGTCTAGACACTTTTCAGGTTGATCAATACAAGTACTATAAGTCAAATCAGTAGTATCTAGGTCAATAATTAATTCAGGACTAGCCATAGTTTTTTAGTAGCAATTTGTGCGCAATCATAATGAACACTTCTTTGTGAGCAATGTATGAGTGTTTGTAAGTTAGTACATATGGGGGTGCGTTTCGAAGTAAGACTCTCAGAGTGACTTGATGTATGTATATGTGATTGAATTGTTGTGTGGGTGGTGCGTGTATGTGTCGAAAATATTCTATCATACAGTATTTGTAGATTATTGAACTCCTTAAAGTAAAAAGTAATATAATGAACTCTATTATAAATTTACAAGCTAGTCACATTTTTGAATTATCACCCAACGAAGTGAGGGTGTCTTCGTTTTTAACTAGCACATGAAGGGAATTGTCTTTCTTACGCAAGAAAACACGACCACCAGATGTCCAGCAATATCTATATCCTTCTGCCTTGGCAAATTCGCGGGCGGTATAGAAGAGTTTGTTGGTTCTTGCAGTTTAATGTCCGAGACGTAGATTGGTGATTTCTCTACAGTTAAGCCAAGATGTCTGGAATTGAGCTGGTCTGATTTACTTTTAAAGTATTTTTTCACATTATTTAGAAAGTCATCCTTTCCTGTGTGTTTGTAAACTCTATTATAATGGTGGAGTTAGACACCATATGATTGCTTGGCAAACGGAAAACGTCACGGAGCTGTAGAGAATTATCCTGATGCTGTGGGTCAAGGACTAGGTGGAGTTTTTCAATCATGTTGTATAAATCTAGTTAGAAACTCTTCTAATTTCCAAACTGGTCTTCTTTTTGAACAGCCTGTATCTGACCTGATACGTGATCTATGGTTTTTTCTATATCGATATTAGACGTCTGAATAGTATTATTTTGTTTTTTTATCTCCGAGATGTTTCTTTCTAGCGAGTCTAATCTCGTATTCATACAAGAGATCATGACCTTTATTTCATTCAAGAACTGATTTTCTTCCCCTTCATCGTCAGAAGCGCGAACGAGCTTAGCCTGTTGTTTATTACCTGTTTGCTTAGATGAGCCTTTGTTTTTCTTGGAAGTAGCCGGGGCCGCCGGAGACGCCTCTGCTGTTCGGCGGTGTACGTTGCATTTTTAGGCTCATACTTTCGGACAGCAAGGAACTATACCTACGAGTATTGCTATAACAGGTATAATCTATTTCAAACAACGCGGGACAAGCGTCAGCAAGGCTTCGGATTAGTTATCGCAGGCAAGGCAAAAATATTGTACCTTTTCTTCTCGCCCGCAAAGAACTGCATGCGAGAGCGGGGTCAAAAATATCGCTCCGTCTCTTTAATCGTGCGGGTGTAGGGGGAGCCCCTCTGTCGTCTGGTGCAGCGTTGGTTGTTTGTCACAATTTAGGTATATTACCTTTCCTTTTACTCGCGCGAAGTGGCGTGGATTTGCTGTCTCAAGGGCGCTTTGGAGCTTTGGCGCACGTCCGCTCTCGATGCTGGTTTGGACGAAAGGGAACATACACACATACAAACTTTCGCCTTTATAATATTACTGTGGTAGTGTGATTGTGTGTTAGAAACCCTACCAAATAATTTCATCGATTATTCAAAACACTCACCCAAAAGTTGTCAGACTTGAATCCAGGCACCTGATGATGCGTGGCCCCTATATGCCTAATGAACTCGAAGAACGTGTCAATATTGCCCAGGCCCTTGATCCCCTCATCCAGGGTATGCATGACCTTCATGGCGTGCTCAGCCAACTCCTCAGAGTGGTGGAGCTCGTTCTTCGTCTTGAGGGCTTCGAACTTGTCGAAGAGGGTCAGGAGCTCTTCGTTCTCTTCGAATAATCTGTAAAAATGAGAAAGAGAATTACGTTGATGTTTGAGGACGAGCATGGATAACCTTGGAAAGAGTGGCGTTAGGAATAACTCTGTACCTACTTTGGGAAAAAAATATGGACATGACAGATTAAAACAAAGAGAATATCAATACATCGTAAGAGAATAAAACCGCTTCTTTTTGTTAATTCATCTATAGAAAGCTACATTATCAGCGACTCAGCGAGTAACATGGGCTGCGTATTAATAATAAATAATACAATAATGTAACCCAAAGTATAAGAAATTGCAATAATGTAACCCAAGTTGCTATGTGTCTTAAATTAACTGTTATAGTTAGTCATAATAACCGTATTTGTTCAAAAATTTTCATATTTATCTTTTTTTCACGCTACACGTGCGAAGCCGGTGAAAAAATAATTAAAGAACTAGGTATGTAGTTAGATTAATGTTAAATAGTATATCGTGATCAAATGAATCCTCCAATTGCTGTGCCCGACTGGGTCCATAATGTTTTTTTAAATATATAATATATAAAATAAACATTTGAATGTGAAACTAACATTGCCTCATTACTTTTTATCATTGTGTAAATGGACGAAATGTACCAAGGTACTTAAATAAATAATTATTGTAATATTGTAATAAAAGGTATATATTACAAGGGACGGACTTCTCTAAAGCCCTTTATAGATCCACGCCGCGAATTCCCACCAGTAGCAAAAGTACCCGTGACATAGCCCGGGGCCCTACTAGATGGACCACGGGCAAAAAACGAATTCACGGCGTGTAGGTATGTCACAGTTAGCGTTGAAGCTGACTTGAATTAAAAAATATCTTTAACATTCAACCATTGGGTAGAGGAAGTTACAAAGTCGACCTGACAAACAACTTATTTATTTTATAACCAGTGCTACTTCAGACATAAGGTACCCACTCAAAATAGCCTCAGCCTTCCCTTTTCGTAAGTAAGATTGATGCATCTTCCATGTAAATGAACTAGTTGCCATCAAAGAGTAAATTGCGTCAAGGAATAAATTAACAGAGCTACGCGGGTCACCGGGCAGGATCTTAATCTTGGACTATTTATATAGACAAAGGACGGTAACAACACTCTTAATTTGCTAATTAAGAGCCTCGTTTGGGGCATAATTACCTACCTACTCTTTTGGAAGGTTAGCGTTTTTAAGGTATGAAGCTTGAAGGTTTTATTTTATGTAGGTAATGGTGTTAGCAACACCGAGTGAAGTCCGAGCGGATGGCGGGAACATCGACGGAGCTACTCCGAGTAGTTCCGAGTAGTTCACAAAGAAATTCTCAAATTTGTCTCAAATGTATGGACTTTGGCAGAACAGTGAAGTTCATTTGTTTTTCAGATCCCAATGAACGGACCAAAAAGAACGAACTATAGAGTCCAAACATGATAATATTACTATACTCTATGGTCCATTGAAATTTGTCAAGAAAAATCCAAAGTTTAGTGTTCTGCGAATTTTTAATTTGATTCTTATTATTGTTAATAACGTACTGTTTTGTGTTTTCTTTGAAGAATCATCAGTTTATAGTGTTAAACAAGTTTAAATGATAAAATGCCACCAACTTTAGAAAGCTACACAGCAGATGTGTTTTATATGGAGTTCACGCCAATCGCGAAAACCAGAACAAAAAGGAAATTTATGGCATCATTTCCTATTGATCAGGCCCGGTAAGCATTAATATGATATTGCTTAGTGCCACCTCACATCAACGTGACCATAAATGATAATTTACATGATTTTCATTTTGTATTTTCATATTGTTTTAACACTAGGGATGCGCAAGGTCAAATAACTATTAACTATCGATAAAGCTATCGTAGGCTAGGTCAGGCTGCCTATAACTTATTTCCATAACAATAATCAACATATTTATTTCCAGATGCAGAAAATGAGGATGTAGCATACATTCCTATAGAGACCAGTCGTAACATACACTTATGAGTGTGAGTGCGTGAGAAAGGTAGAGTAGGTACATCGCAAGATCTCAATTCAGAGTGAAGCACTAGTAGGTAAGCTTACCTATGCATGCAAAATTAATTTTCGTATTTACTTTGTAAAAAAGTATTATAAATAAAATGTTCCGTTGTTCAAAAGTGTTTTATTTCTAAGTTTTTTATTACATGGCTCCACAGTTACCTGTTGCAATGGGTATCCAATAAGCCCAAAGTTGTTGCATTGTGAGAAAACAACGTTGTGCTTATTGGAACCGTCTTTCATTAATATGAAACCTTGACGAGAGCATGCATGTCTTATCGATATCGACAAAACCAAGAATATGTGCAAGCAAGCACTACTCTATCCGTTAGGTTGGTAGCATTGTCAAGATAAGCTAACGTCTGACCTTTAATGTTAGTAATGTTGGATGCATTGATGTCAATAAATTTCTGCCAAATTACTTTCATTGGCTAGTAGGGAGGTCCCGCCTCTTAAAACGTAGTGATTATTTTCTCTTTGCCGACGACTTTGAGTTGAGTTGAGCAGGGTTGTGTGGTTTTGTAATTTATTTGACTTGTTAATCATTTAAAATAATAGCCTGTTGTTTTTCAAGACTTTTGTTTCTTTAAAAACCCTCATCTAGAGTGAGTAGGTTAACAATGGTTGCCGCTACTATTTATTCTGTAGTTGCTGTGAATAATGAATTGCCCATCATCGTGATCATGGATTGCCCATACAAACGTAATATCAAATTCATTTGAATTGGAGCATATTTCACCATATCACAGAATAAATAATAGTTTACCATATTATGATGCGTTGTCAAGGGCGGGCGGATAACAATAATTGATAGCAGTCGTCATGCGGTGCCAGGGAGAAAAAACCATCCAGCTCCCCCAAGTACAGGAGAGAACCACCAGAGAACGAAAAACATCAAAAAACAGACGCGCAAAAATATTGAGCTATATATGTATATCAGAAAATTCCAGAACATTATAAGCGCGAGCGTAGCGAGCGCGAAAAGTTTGAGTTATTTCTATCAGTGTGGGTATTAAAATGAAACTCCAAATCGTATCAAATAAGCATTTGGTGTATTACCAAAAGCGCGAGCGTAGAAGCTCGAAAATTTTGAACTATCTGAGTTAATACACTATTAAATTAATCATATTATAGTATCATTCCTAAACATGTAAAAATATGCATTGACATGGTTAAAAGTTACGAAAGTGAAAAGAAATAGAGAAATGAAAATTTTGAGCAATAATATGTCAATGTAAAAGAGGAAAAAATACAAATCATCCAAAATATGAAAAAACAAAAATAAGTGCGAACGGAGTAAACGCAAAAAAATGAGGTATTTAGATCGGTGTAGATGTTAAATAATGTTTTCCAAATCATATAAAAAGAAACATTGCAGGGACTAAAAAGCGCGAGCGAAGCGAGCGCAAAAGTTTTGACCCGTTTCTGTACACAATCCTAACAACACGATTGAAACATAACTCTTAATCATATTAACTTATGCATTGAAATGATTAAAATACAACGAGAGTAAACTCAAAAGTTCTGAGCTGTTTAATTTTATGTTAATAAAGAATTTCCGAAAAAAGACATGAAAATATTTTAAAGTTTTTTCCAAATCATATGAAAACTAGTGGCTTGAATAAATGTTTTTAGAAATGCCTGAAACATGTTATTTTTTATGTTTTCAATCCCCATATCTTCGCTATTTTGAAAAGTTTCGAAAAAGTGAATAGAAAAAACATATAACTATCGAACCTGCTCACAAAAACATAACTGCTAATTATTCAAAGAAGCGAGAGCGAAGCGGGGCTAAAATGTTTGGTATTTGGATTGAGGTATATGTTTTTTATTGTGTATTTATATGATATGTATATAAATATATAAGTGTTACGATACTTGTATTTGGGTAGGGTTTGTTTAGCGTGGGGTTTTTCTTTTAGTAATTTTTAACATTTACCATTTGTCTGACTTACAGTTTTGGCGGAAGTAAGCTACATATTTTGTATTTTGTTCATTTTGACGTAATAGATATTTCTATTAATGTTAAAAGGAAACATAATTCCAAATCATATTAAAATAATTAATATCTTGCATTATTCCATAAAAAGCGCTACCGAAGCGAGCGCAAATATTCTTGGCTTTTTCTATAGCTGGTTTGCCGTACGAGGTAGACTGGCCTATGGTGAATGAGTTTGTCAGCCACCCGAGGGCCTCTGTGGCTTAACGACGGCCATTAATCAATAAAAGCCGGGACCAATTCAAAGCATTTCCATAGGGAAAAACAAAACTAAAAGATAATTTGAAATTGCCCAAAACTTAAAATAGACCACCAAAAACGCGAGCGCGGAAATTTTTAGATATTTTTTTCAGTGTACAATGTAAATACGATAACAAAACATAAATGAAAATAACAAATGTACATAAAATAACTGATTGACATTGGCCCGGCTTGTGCGTTGTAGGTATAAAGTTTAAGTTCATCACTACGGTGGTCTGCCCCTTGATCATTTACCTTCCCATGGCCACCACTGCTGACTGCTTTGGTCCACCTTCCATCGTTCCGCCATGCAACGTGTCCCGCCCGTCTCTTCTTAAGCTTGGCAATTCGCACACCAACATCCTCGACCTTCATCTTTCGTCGAATCTCGATATTCGGTATGCGATCCGCCAGCTTGATTCTAGCATGGCGCTCTCCATTGCTCTTTGGGCTACTTTAATCTTATGGATTTTCTCCAGCGTGAGCGGCCATGTTTCGGAGCTATTAGTGAGGATGGCACATTGGTTAAAAGCTTTAGTCTTCAGCTTTGCGGATTTATATAAGTCTTATAATAAAGCAATAAGTTTTTTTTTTTTTTTTTTTTTTTTTTTTTTAATTTAATTTAAAGGACTTTTTCGCTTAGCGACCACATCGTCCCGTTAAGTCTGCGAAAACAAAATTAACTTAAATATATTAATAACAACATTTCTACTTATTCGGCTAAGCCTAAATCTGTCAACTTATATAACATTTTGGCTTCCTCGGATGTCCGACAAGCCAAAGTACTATTAAGAAGGCCAACGTGTATAGTCTTATCCCTACCAAAACACAATAACCTAAATGTTTCGTTCCGGACACACTCCATCAAAATATGTTGCACATCTTCAATTACTCCGCATTCGTTACAATTTGGCGATGGGACTTTTTTCATTAGAATTTATTTGTTTGTGCCTGTATGTTTGCGCATTACGTAAAAACTAATGGACCAATTGCGATGCGGTTTTCACTGTTGTATAGGTTAGGGTTAGACTTAAAAACTGGGGTACTTGGAAACTTAATCTGATGCATAGAAACCGAGCAATCGATAAAAATCTTTTTGACGGCTGAAGGACTATTGATCAAATGATATTTTATGTCATGGAATAGTACATAGAGTACTTTAACCTAGATCACAGAATAAATAATAGTACAAGTACCTTGATACAAGACCACGCGAGCGAAGCCGCGGGCACAGCTGGTGTCATAGTAGTAATATGATGGGAATATGCTTCAGTTACAAATGATTTTGGTGTTACGTTTGAATGGGCAATTCATTGGCCACTTAAATGACATTATATATCGGTTTACGTAGATAAGTATATTAGATAGATAGATAGATAGATAGATAGATAGATAGATAACTCTTTATTGTACACCAAATAGAACAAAAAATACAATAATAACTAAAACATTTATACAAAATAAATGGGACAATGGGTATATTATTGCTAATTTAAGGATTTTTCGCTGGTGATTGCTCAGAGTACCTAATTTTTACTCAAGGGTGAATGTTTAGGTAACAACCATAAATTAAAAATTGAAACAACCCCCAACATAAATTATAGCTAAGAACCATCTCGATCACATCGGCTTTCAAACATTATAGCTAAGAACCATCTCGATCATATCAGCTTTCAAACATTATAGCTAAGAACAATCTCGATCACATCAGCTTTCAAACATTATAGCTAAGAACCATCTCGATCACATCAGCTTTCAAACAGAAAAAAAACAGCAATAGAATCGGTCCATTCGTTTGGGAGCTACGATGCCACACACAGACAGAACACAGATACACACGTAAAACTTATAACACCTCACTCTTTTAGCGTCGGGGGTTAAAAATTTACGGCTACCACTTGCCCTAGAGATGTGTTCGATGATATTATGTGAGTTTTGCAAACCTACGATACAGGGTTCGATGTTCGCAACGAGTCGCACCAATAACTTTTAGTAAGTTATGTCTATTATTTATTCTGTGGTTATGTGCGGTTAGTTAATAATAAAATTGATAGCAGTCGTTCTGCCACGTCAGAATAAAATTAGCTCACTCACTTATATTTTTTTAATAAAATGAATCTCATTGAAGATTAACATGCAACATAGCATAGGATATAACTTAGGAGCAGTACTATTATTTATTCTGTGACATAGGTACGACTGTTCTTCAGCGTTGTCTGTGCACATTGTTGTGTTTGATTCGCACTACATAACAGAACAGCCTATTCCTACTAAAATATGCAAACCTGTCACAGTTGGGAAATGCACAGACTTCACATCTGTAGCTGAGCCGTCTGCTCTACATCGCGCATATCTGATGTACGTGCAGATGCGGACAACAGTGGTGAATGGTGAAAATTTATAATAATCTTCTCTTCATAAATGACTGACACAGAGTACTCGTGTGACTGACACAGAGTACTCGTGTGACTGACACAGAGTACTCGTGTGACTGACACAGAGTACTCGTGTGACTGACACAGAGTACTCGTGTGACTGACACAGAGTACTCGTGTGACTGACACAGAGTACTCGTGTGACTGACACAGAGTACTCGTGTGACTGACACAGAGTACTCGTGTGACTGACACAGAGTACTCGTGTGACTGACACAGAGTACTCGTGTGACTGACACAGAGTACTCGTGTGACTGACACAGAGTACTCGTGTGACTGACACAGAGTACTCTTGTGACTGACACAGAGTACTCGTGTGACTGACAATCAGCGGACGCAAAATCTATAAACGTGAAGCTTCGAAATGATTTGTACCTATAAACAATGTGAAAACAGTGCGGGAATATAATTATGAGCTTTGAAAGTAAAAGAAGTAATAAAAGTAAGATGTTGGCTCAGACAGCGGTGGAATGGACTCCTTCTCTCAGACGACCTGTGCTGTTATCCCAGCGCTGGGAAGATAAGTAGGTGGGAGCATATAAGTAAGTGTTGGTGTGAATGTAAATGTGTATTTGATAATAAAAATTACCATCTCGTAAATCTTTTTTAATAGCAACTGTACGTACCATTCTCGATACGCCGCGTGGGGTGACTAACCACCCACTACAGTGGAGAACTAATGCGCGTGTTACCCTCGTTAAAGGACTATACATTTAATCACTGGGCAGTACCCAGTACCCCGTGCTAGATTTGGGAATTTAATATTTGAGGTGTAAGAGAACTGCCTGACAACCTTTAATATGAATAACTACTGAGACAATGTTACTACCACAGAATAAATATTAGTACAATACTACTAACAGACATGATATTTGTATGTAAAACACACACATATACTCAAGCGTGGTTCCAGGGGGGAGGGGGGGGGGGGAGGGGTTGTTTTGCCCTATGGAAATGCTTTGAAGGGCACGTTAAGCTATCGGTCCCGGATTTTATTGATTAATGGCCTTCGTTAAGCCACAGGGCCCTCGGGTGGCCTGACAAACTCAGTCACCATAGGCCAGCACTACCTCGTACGACAAACCAACTAAGTACAGAAAAAGCCAAGAATGTTTGCGCTCGCTTCGATCGCGCTCTTTATGGGATAATGCAAGATATTAATTATTTAATATGATTTGGAATTACGTTTCTTTTTAACATTGTTAGAAATATCTATTACGTCAAAATTTTCACGCTTTCATATAGTGCAACATTTTTATGTGATATGTACGGAATACCTAACTATATTGAAAAAAAAAACGCACTCGCTATTTTCGCGCTTCTAGATTTGCAATTTAATATCATATCTATTCGCACAATATCCAGATGCGCACCCAGCGCAAATAATCATCCTTGAATTATGTAAAATTATCTTGTATAGAAAACCTTAAAAATTTTGCCCCGCTTCGCTCGCGCTTCTTTGTATAATTTGCAGTGATGTTTTTGTGAGCAGGTTCGATAATTATATGTTTTTTTTGACTATTCAGTTTTTCGAAACTTTAAAAAATAGCGAAGAAATGGGGATTGCAAACATAAAATTCTTTATTAACATAAAATTAAATAGCTCAGAACTTTCGAGTTTACTCTCGTTGTATTTTGATCATTTCAATGCATAAGTTAATATTGAATAAGAATTATGTTTCAATCGTGTTGTTAGTATTGTGTTAAAGCAACGGGTCAAAAATTTTGCGCTCGCTCCGCTCGCGCTGTTTAGGTCTTGCAATGTTTCTTTTTATATGATTTGGAAAATATTATTTAACTTCTACACCGATCGAAATAGCTCAAAAAATTTACTTATTTTTGTGATTTTCATATTTTGGATGATCCATTTCCATTTTTATTGATATATTATTGTTCAATATTTTCACAATCTCTACTCTACTTTCGTAACTTTTAATCATGTCGAAGCATATTTTTACATGTTTTGGAATGATAAGATAATATGATTAATTTAATAGTGTATTAACTCAGATAGCTCAAAAATTTCGAGCTCGCTGCGCTCGCTTTTGGTAATACCTACACCAAATGCTTATTTGATACGATTTGGAGTTTCATTTTATACACACACTAATAAAAATAACTCAAACTTTTTGCGCTCGCTACGCTCGCGCTTATAATGTTCTGAAATTTTCTGATATAAATAGCTCCATATTTTTGTGCGTCTGTTCTTTGATGTTTTTCGTTCTCTGGCACTTGGGGGAGCTGGATGTTTTTTTTCATTTTGGAACCCATCCAGTCTGGATATATATGCATGTCAAACGCACAGTAACACCACAGTACATTTGTTAGGACTATATAATACTTTCCCGCCCGCGTCTTCGTCCGCGCGGACTACAGTTTATCGCCAAAAAAAGCATCCTATGTTCTTCTAGGAAATTAAAAACTAATGCAAAAGTAGGTATAGCACCAACGCTCTTGATGTTTTTTGACAGACTTGTTATTTCGTTTCCATGGCAACCGTACCTTACAGCGAGTAATCAACATTTTCCATTTTTTCGTGGAAACTTTCAATTTTCCGGGATAAAAAAGTGTCCTGTGTTCCATTCCAAATTTCTTCAAAATCTGTCCAGCCGTTATCGCATGATAGCTCCCCAAACAAACAAAGAAACTAACAGATAGCGTTTCACTTTTATATATTGGAATGGATGTACTGTGGTAACACCCTTTTTCAGTTTGAAGTTAAAAATAAGTATACCATCTTTATTTTAAGAAAACCGCCCTTTTATAACCGTACTAATTTTGGAAAGTGTATTCATCCTTGCAACACTGCAGTCTCTTAATTGCACTGCTTAAATAAAATTACATAATTGAGTCGTTAGTTCCACTTTCCATGCAAAAATTACTTAATTGGATCGTGAGTTCCACTTTCCATGCAAAAATTACTTAATTGAGTCGTGAGTTCCACTTTCCATGCAAAAATTACTTAATTGGGTCGTGAGTTCCACTTTCCAAGCAAAAATGATCACGAGCTTTCGATGAAAAAATAACATTCGAAACGTTAATGTCCGCCTGGGCACCCGCTTAATATCCTTTCCTTTTTTCTTTCTTTCAGTCCAATAATATCAGCAGAATTAATACACGTCATCACAGCCTGCAATCGTACCTACCTAGTAGAAAGTCGGAATCTCAAGTACTGTCTTTCACTGCACCTCATCTCCCATTGTTGTTGTTATTACGATTGTGCCTGTAATCGCAGTTTATGTGTTTAATGGTGATGAGGTGGAGCCATGGATGGAGCAGGTTGAGGGAATTGAGGGTTGCTCAGAGAAGGTGTTCATTAAATTCCCACAATATTTGGATTGACGTTCCTGTTGTCTAGGATCTTACTTCATCCGTATGCACTGCTCCTATACTATAATATTAAAATAACAAAAGTCTGTAGTCTCTGTCTCTCTGTTTGTTTGTTACTTTTTTACGACTAAAGGGCTGAATCGATCATGATGAAATTTGGTACGAAGTTTTTTATTTTATGCTATGTATTTTATAGCTGTATGTTTTATTGATTTTAAACCCCGACGCGAAAATAGAGTGGTGTTATAAGTTTAGGATAAGTGTATGTCTGTGGCATCTTAGCTCCCAAACGAATGGACGGATTTTGATGCGGTTTTTTTTTCTGTTAGAAAGTTGATGTGATCGAAGTTGTTCTTAGCTATAAGATGGGTGGTCGGGGATTATATACTTTTTTATTTGCGCTTGTTTCAATTTTAATGTAAAGATGACCTGTTTATATTTTTCCTTACGTTATTTGGTCTGCACCGCCACCCTTCTCTTGCATGTCCAAGTTGACTGGTAGAAAATGCTACATAACATTAACTCCTCTTTTTACATTGTTTTTGTGTGCTAAATCCATACCAATATATAAAAGTGAAACGTTGTCTGTATGTTTGTCACGCGATAACGGCTGGACGGATTTTGATTAAATTTGTAATGAAGATAACTTATACCCTGGAATAAAACATGGGATACTTTTTGTCTCGGAAAATTGTAAGTTTCCACGGTAAAACTGGGAAATGCTGATTACTCGCTGTAAGGAACGGTTGCCATGGAAACGAAATAACAAGTCTGTCAAAAAACATCATGAGCATTTGTGCTATACCTACTATTGCATTGGTTTTTCATATTCTAGAAGAACATAGGATGCTTTTTTCGCGATAAACTGTAATCCGCGCGGGCGAAGTTGCAGGCGCGAAAGCTATTAATATATATAAATACACTACCTTTAACGTTTTCAATCACAACTTTTCTTATTCCAGCTCTAGTTTTTAATATTCCTCCAAATCGGGTGCCAAAATGCTAAACACCTCGCCTCGATTTAATTATTCCTAAAACTCATTACGACGTGTTTTCCGGGAAACAGTTTCGACGTAAACGCTGCTCGTGTTATATAGAAGGTGCTCGTGTTATATATGAATATAGGGTGATCAACTTCTCATGTTAATACGGGAGGTTCTTGTAACCTGTGTGTTCAGTTTCATAATTTGTTTATATATTAAGCTTCTCTAAAAATAATACTTTTATTTAATGCCCTTCCCTATGTTTTGACTTTGTAAGGCATTGCATTAATGTTGACGATATTGTTTTCAGCAAACTGCTACCATAAAAGGAAAGGAGCTTTTTCACCTCTTGAAACACGAAAACTCATCATAACTCATTTGGATGCTAAAATAGATTTTATATCTTAAAAAAGGGCTCGAGAAGAAACAGTAAAAAATATGCTCAAGAAGAGCATAATGCAAAATACGAATGAAAAAAAATAGTAACAAAAAATAGTTGGCTCTAATGGAAGAAAAGCATTATTTATATTTCGAACACCAAAAATAACTTTTATTGTTTTTTTTATTTTCTCTTTCCATTGTCAAAGGGAATCCTATGAATTCATTCAAGTATTTTAATTATGTCATAAAGAGCTTATAGAGTGTAGGCATGGCAACTACTTACAATCTTTAATAATAATAATAATATAGACTCAAAACTAGTGGGCGTCCTCAAATATCATAGATATGTAATGTCAAAGTATCTCGTTATATATAAATTCATAATTAAACAGGATAATTATCACAATTCATTCAATTTCAATAAAATCACACGAAACAGCAGTAGCTACCGAGAGTTAACTAGCCGCCATCTTGCTAATCACACAAAACAGCTGTAGCTACCGAGAGTTAACTAGCCGCCATCTTGCTAATCCCTCGATGGCGCATTGGTTAGTTTTTAGGACCAATGGTTACTTATTTAACCATTGGTTGTCCTAACTATGGATCAAAAAACTGATTTTACAAAAGTTTAACCATTTGTTTCTTTATTTAACCATTGGTTGCCTTAACTACGGATAAAAAAACCGGCCCTTAGTCTGTCTCCTTCTCATTTTCTTCTTCATCATCATTCTATAGGTGATGGGTCATAACTTGAATATCTGAGTTCAGGCGACAGAAATACTTATGAAGGAGACAGAAATACTTCGCGTTCGGCGTTCCGGTATTAAGTATTGTGGTTGGGATTAGGTGGAACCCGTGGATCGATAATTTGATATTTTTTGATTAGGTGCGGCCTAATCCCGCAAAATACCTAATCTCTGGACCTAATCCAATATTTATGCCTCACCTCTACTCGTCACCCTGAGACATTAGTTTTTAAGTCTCATTGCCCAGTAATTTCGCTGGAAACATCGGGACACTGTCAACGAACACAACTTTTTCCCCGGTCGTCAACAGTGTTGACGACATGGGCGGTACCCCATGGTACCATATAACACTGTAGACCGGGAATCAGTCCAGAATAGCTTATTTAGTTACTTGATTAGCACATAGACTACTTTCACTATCATCATCATCATCATCATCCATCATCATAATCCACGCGGGTGAAACCGCGGAGCGCAGCTAAGTTGATGAAAAGGTTTAAAAGATTGATTTAATTCCCAAACAGCGTGCTACAACCCTACCTCATTGAACAATGGAACGTCGATTCATTCATTCACTCTGTGACGACATGATCACGTACAAGTACTTATAGAGCTGACAATAACACGGTGACTAAATTCGTTTGTCTAGTTTGGCTATCATTGATCGTTTGGGGTTATCACTTAGCTGAACCCACTGGACTTTGCTTGATTGGGCAAAGTTATTCAAAGTTTGTTTATTAGATCAAAACATTAGTTTAAACATCACAAAAATGCACAGATGTTATTAAATCTTTTGTTCTATCGTTACAGTCGTGCAAAATTTTCAACATTAGAATATTTATCTTCAAAATAGCATGCAGATAAAAAATCATGCAAAATAATGAGCGAAAAATGAAATGAAAAGCTCAATAACAAATTTGAGAATACAAATATAAGACATTAAAACATAAAGGGGTCCCAAAATTTTACTAACAATAATAATTAGGAATGTTTTCTGCAAGGCAGTTGATGACACATAGTAGAACTTCTTATATATTATTATACTTATTAAAGAAA
The DNA here is from genome assembly GCA_946251855.1 of Alsophila aescularia. Classification (NCBI taxonomy): domain Eukaryota; kingdom Metazoa; phylum Arthropoda; class Insecta; order Lepidoptera; family Geometridae; genus Alsophila; species Alsophila aescularia. The sequence continues at coordinate 58,486,531 of OX276381.1, forward strand.
TAATTTACATATCAAAAAGTAGGTATCTACAAGCAAATATAGTAGGTTCAAATTTACAATCATTGATTCAAATATAAAGAGGAATTAATGTAACATAATATTAAAAAAATAAATATGTAAATGATGTTCATAAAATTAATGAAGTATATGTAGTTCTGCGAGCAAACAAACAACCAACAGTTGATATAGTTATGTATTTAATAGCAATTTATCCCTTACCTACTAGTTTATCAAGTAGTAGGTATTCTCGATTAACAACCTCATGAACCTTAATTTGAAATAAAGGTCAACTTATAGTGAGAAGTTACATTTCACATTAAATATGCTCTTAAACCTTTATTAAACTGTTAGATGTCGATTAGATGGTGACAGGTATACAGTCAGGTATGGTTACAGGTCTATTTGGTGGCAAATTCTATCTGTTTGGTGGCTATTTGGTGGTCCATTTGGTAGCGAAAGGCTAATTAATAATTATTTAAAACAATAAGCCTAGTACTTTTGTGCGCGAGTGTACCCATGCGCAAACACATCCCCTCCATTTTCTTCCAGCGTTTTTTTTTACATGACGGTAGGTAGGCTATTCACGTTAGGTACTGGTACGTCTTTTTTGGACTAGGGAATTCGTCTGAATCACACCTGATGGAAAACGATGATGTGAAGGTTAGGTAGAAAACTGTTTATGCATGACTGGTATAAAATGCTTAAGCGGTAATTCCTACTTTTGTTCGTCCTTAATGTGCTATGGAATTAAATCGATAAATAAATTTAAAGAGCGTAGAAGCTATTTCCTAAGGGGGTGAAAGGCTCAGATCACGCGAAAAACCCTGCTATTTTGTATCTATTGTCACATAATAAACTAGTGGCTCTGTGAGCTGTAGACCCCGCATGTTCAAAACGTTTTTGTAAACAATCTAGTGGTGCACAGTAGCGCAATCTAGTTACCTTATTGTAAAACTAACATTAATAACCAAGGGGATTGATGGAGCATCAATCCCTACCTAGTAGATTTAGGGCTGATTCCACTGGAAGAAACCTAAAACTGAATTTGAGGAGCTATTCTGCTCACCACGCCGAAGATCCACATCAGATCTTCACCAAATTTTTGTGAGACCAATTTAATGTTACTACCTTTCAAATAAAAAAACAACCGTCGAAATCGGGTCCAATAAGGCGGAGAAATTCAGTAGCCCCTTTTTGCCCCATTTTGGGGGAAGTATTTTAAAAGAAAAATGGTCCTAACGACAAAAACTGTTTAACCTGTATACCAAGACCTGTGTAGAGGAGAACAGAGATCCGAACAGAGATCCGGACATAGAAAGCATTTTTGGCCAAGCTTTATTCTGTGGCCATACTGAAACGGAATTAATATTGTGATCGAACGCTGGCCTACCAGTACCTCGAATAAAAAAAACATCTCCAAAGGTACATAAATCCACCATTAGTGGGCACAATTCTCGTCATTGTCCAAGTGGAAATTCCTTACAATTACGGTGAGACAAAGACCCAAGTGGCCAAGATTATATTTCGGCTGAATTGGAGTTAATTAAATTTCGGTTGTAACGGCTTTCGTCATTTACAGGTTAATGTTGCGTAAATATTTGTCAAGTGATAATAGAAAAGGGTTGTTTGTGAGTTTAATTTCCTTTCATTTTCACCACGAATAATGATCCCGAAATTGAAGTCTAATTATAATAGAAAATGTACCAAATAAGCGTAAAGTTGGCTATTCACATTACAAAGATGGGATGCAATAAAGAAAGAAAACGATTTATTTAAAAACCTGAGGTTGTTGAAAAAGACAGTAAGCTTCAACCAGGTTTCATAAACCATATACTATTTGGGTTCGTTTTCTGTTTTTGGATTGTTTTTGGTTTTCTTAACCGTCTACAGCGAAGCAAAGGGTTTTGTCGGTCTATGTTTATATAATGATCCAACGTACCCTTTGCCAAGTAGCACGATACCTACACTAATACTAATGGACCTAAGTATTTCGAATTAAGTAATCTTCACTTGGTTTTCATCTAGTCTGCACGGCAAGCGCGCTTGTATGTCGTAGCAATATCGTAATATTGAACATTTCATGAAATGGTCGGACACGCCATTAAAAAAAAAACTTTATATTAACGGTGACATCTTGAAATGGTTTGGCCAGATGAAGGAGTGATTAGCGTTTGACGATATGAACAGCTAAACGCACGGCTACTTTATGATATGGTGCGAAACATTAGTGATCATATCGTAAAATAGTTACATTATCCACCGCTAGAGGCGCTAGGCGGAAGCCCTACTTGGCCGTGATAGGAATAGAAGGCGAAGAGGAAAATCCTATGTTAATGATATTTAATGATATGGACAAACGTGGAATGAAATATCATTAATCGTTGTTTCAACGATATGGTCAGTTTTAGCTGGCCATTTCATGAAATTATTAATATAAATTATATTATTTCATGAAAATATTGACCATTACATAATATGATCAATTCTACGAAACAGGCACGACATATGCTTACACAGGCTGTTCATTGTCATGGCTTTATATATTGAAAACCCCATAATATGGCGTCCTTATGGAAATGTTTAGTACACAGCTAATACGTATTCGTTTACTTTTAAAAGTTATTCACGTGTTTACTCTTTTCAGGAGGTATGGAGCCAAAACCATTTGTACCACAAAAGTCAATGTTTGCTCGGATGAGAATTCCCTCCGGAATTTCCACATCGGTCGGTGTCAAAAACAATACCATTTACCTACCTACCTTTCAGACAGAACAAAGGTTTTGTTCCGCCAGCACAGACAATGGCTGTGAGCTTGCGATGACGGTAAACTATCTATTATGTACCTACTCTCGCTCTACCTATTACATTTCTATACTATCTCCTTCATAAGTTAATTTTAATCAAAATTAAAAAACCTAGACCAATATACAATCGCAACGCACGTGAGTTAAATTTGGTATCGCAAAATCGTCAGGCGTTACAAGTCTATCCATTTTGTGACTTTCAAAATAGTAACCTTGCCTTGAGTGTAAGGTCGTTTCCACTTCCGCTTAGGCTGGGTACTGGACTGTTTTGAATGAAACTCTTTGTTGTAAGCACCCACTAGTGAAAGGAAGCTAGTGATGACACAAAACAGGATACATCACGACACAGTTTTATAATGTTCAAAACTCGATGTGAAAGTTTCAGTCCATATATCGACTTTTGTTTAAAGGGAAGGTCATCATTCGAAATTACCCACCGAACGGTGTCACGAATCTCCGAATACCTGATAGACTTGACGTTTTCGGGTCAGCTGAAAGGTACTGAACGGAAATAGGTAACGGGTGGCTTACATACGACTGGGAATAGCATAATATACACACATGTTCCTAAAAGAGACCACTACTCAATGCTTTGCAATGCAATTTTATTTCCAAAGTTCTACTGATACCTAATGATAATAATCAGTAATTCTATTTATCTGTAAGAAATAGCTATACTAAGTACATTAAGTCTTAGCAAGTGGACAAGCACTTGCTAAGACTCTAAGACATATGTAACATTACAAAAATAATAAATAAATAAAATATTTTTTTGGTTTATTTACTCAAATGCCGAGTTTGTGTACAAAAAGTACCCCAAAAATGCATTCGTCCACAGATTAATAAAGTAAACGTTTTGTATAGGCACATAATACACAATAGTTTTACGGTATAGGCACAGAATAAATAATAGTACAAGTATTTACATTTTACCAAAACAATAATTCTCCCTGCGTTCGAGATGTTGAGATGGCGTTGTGGCACAGAATAAATAATAGTAGTAGTAATAATAGTAGTACAAGTACGACATGTGACCAGAGTTATGGCTCCTATAGGCTAAAAATCAGAATTTCAATTTAAGATTGGCAATGCAGCCACTCATTCTGGGCATTTTCCCATTTTTCAAAGGGCTTTTAGATTAAAATTGATTTGTTTTATAATTATTTTCTAAGATATTTTGTTTTTGTTTCTACGCTTTTCCTGTAGAAAAAAACGTCTTATGGCAAACATTTTGTGTTTGCTTGCATTCATAAGACTACATTGTACATACTCAGTTATTTCCTTTGCATGAGAACTTTCATAAAGGCTAATTTCCTACAAGCGTAAGAATATCAATCAATAGAAAATGTCTTAAATTCACCTATCTTATAATATTACTTTCAAAACTTTCTGGTTTTACTTGTTTGTAAACATTATTAAATGAATACCAACACGTTAACTGCCAATAATGTAATTAGATAAACCACTCAACGCACCTTGTCCAGGCAAGTGGTTACTCAAGTACTCTCTAATGTTAACGATAGCATGGCCATTTCAGGTTTATTACGGCCATTATCATTAGGATAGGAGGCTCATTTGTACGAGATATCTTTTGTAATTTGTTGACGTCAGTGAGCGTGTTGGCTACCAACCTAGATCATTGTAAACAGGACCCAGCGTATACGGGCTACTAATTTATATGTGCCCGTAGTGTGTCAGTATTTCTTAACATTTCATAATTCTAAGGTCTCAAAAAAACTTTCTTTTTGATCTTTTTCACACACGAACACAAAAAAAAGGTTTTTTTAAGATTAGGGACGAATGGACCGATTTTGATGAGGTTCTTAATATTTGAAAGCTGATGTGATCGAGATGCTTCTTAGCTATAATGGGGGATGGAGGGGGTTGCCACAGGATTTAAAAAACAGTCTTTGTTGTGTTAATAACACAGATCGATCTTGAACGATCTTGCTCCAGTATTTCCAATAACTATTCTTGGAGTCTTAAATACGAAAGTATCTCCTAAACGAACGTGACAAGTTATCTAGCAGCTTTGTAATGTATGTATGTTTGTTGAGGTCAAATCTTGCAAATTAGAATTAGAACCACTTCCTCTTAAGCTACGAAGTTGAATTTTTACATGTTGGTTCAGTTCGACAATGCATTTTTATGGTAAGCATGACCTGAATCGACATCCAGGAACAGCTACAAATAAAGGAACCCTTCAATGGTCAACAATGCACAGTCACGAAATGTTAAAAGCGTTGTGTGAGCCCGTTCTAAGGTTCACCATGACATGGCTACTGCATAAAAGCTTTAGAATTAAAATGTTTTTTATTTTAACTTAACCATACTGTGATCAATGCTTTTAAAATAATATATATATATATATATATATATTTTATTTTTTTCTTTTTTTCTTTAATGAAACACTTACAAACAAAAATAAACTTAGAAATATAGTACAATCGGCGGCCTTATCGCTAAGCAGCGATCTCTTCCAGGCAACCGTAAGCTATATTGAGATACATGACTACATAATAGAGGCAGTTGTTGGTGTGCAAAGTTTGAGTATAATACCCAAAAGAGAATGAAAATAATTTACAAACAAATAAAACAAAAATGAATTTGAAAAAAATATAAATAGCAAGATAATACTAATAAATATGTATATAGCAAATACTAGTAATTTTTTTTTTTTTTTTAACCTATGTTGTCCCACTGCTGGGCAAAGGTCTTCCCCATTTCCTTCCAGACATCCCGATCCCCTGCAATCTCTGACCATCCCTCCTGGAAGGCATCGAGGTCATCACGCCATCGCTTCCTGGGTCTGCCTCGGCGACGACGCCCCTGATCAGGCACCCATGGCGTGACAACTCTTGCCCAGCAATCTGGGCGCATTCGGCTCACATGTCCCGCCCACTCCCATTTTTAGCCTAGCAGTCTTACTCCCCACATCAGCGATTCCCGTTTTTGAGCGAATTGTGGAGTTCGGAACTCTGTCGATCCTCTTAATTCCTTACACGCTTCGCTCCATTGCTCTCTAGTAAATATATAAACATTATAATAAACTAATAAATATTTTATAGTAGGTACATAAATAATATACATGAGGTATAGATAGTTTCAGCCAAAAGTGAAAAATTACAATGATGACAAGTAAACATTCTTAACCTGATGTTTGAAACTTTGCAACGATTGTGCTTTTCTTACAGGAACCGGTAAAGAGTTCCACAGTCGTACTGCTTGTACAGTGAAAGACTTATCATAGTAAGAGCTATATATATATAAAGTTCTATTTATTGGTAGTTAGGTCATTCGCCACACTCACTTTCCCGACAGCCCGAGCTTGTATCTCATTCGATACCCAAACAGACAAATGATGCAGATCCACATGATGGTGTGATTCCGAGTAAGCCTGCCTAATAAATCATTACGAACTCATTCGATAACCGATAATGTACGTTTTCGAGGGAATGCATTACTATACCATCAATCAGCATGGAGCACTCAAAATGTAGATGCTTTGATATCTACTTAAATGTATCGACGTTTTCAAATGATATAACTAGGTATCATGAATTAACTAATTTTACAGCTATACACAGCAGGTAATAGTAATCTCCATATCTATCTATCTATCTGTATATATCCACACCAATATGTAAAAGTAAACCGTTGTCTGTTTGTTTGTTTATTTGGGGAGCTTTCACGCGATATCGGCTGGACGGATTTACCCTGGCATAAAACATAGCATAGTTTCTATCCAGAAAAATCGTAAGTTTCCACGGGAAAACTGTAAAATGTTGATTACTCGCTGTAAGAACGGTACTCCATGGAAACAAAATAATAACAAGTCTGTCAAAAAATCAAGAGCGTTGGTGCTATACTTTTGCATTGGTTTTTAAAATCCTAGAAGTACATAGGATGCTTTTTTCACGATAACCTGCAGTACGCGCGGACGAAATCGCGGCCGAAAGCTCTATGGTTATATGGTTTATGGTGGTCTCTCTCTATGGTTTATACTACTTATAGAAGATAGATAGGTGGACTTATAATAAAACAAAAAGTCTCTACAATGAAGATAATTTAAAAAAAGTCTAGACATCGATATATATGTACTACAAATCTAGAGGACTTAAAGTAAGCTGCTAAACAATAACATTTTTTTAAGTATAAAACTACTGGACCGATTGCGATATGGTTTTCACTGGCGGACAACTTAGATTTTGACTTAAAACTGGTGTATTTAGTTCAATCCGATGAGTAGAAAAGCCGAACAATCAATAAAAAATAAAATTTAACGTCTGAACGAATTTTGATGAAATTTGGTGTACTGGCACCTTCTTGATTGATATTTTTGGTTCTGGAATAACCACAGGATCCTTATATGCCAGAAAAATTACGACGGGCACAGCTAGTTCTATAATAATATTGCTAACAAAGCCGCAGTGTCTTACAGATCTTGGAATTTCATAACAAAAACATGACTGAATTTCGGTGTTCTCGGATATTGGGCTTCGACAAAATCAAAGCAGAGCTCAATATCTTTAAAGGTTGGGCTCGATCCGACTTACGTTTACATGAACGGATGAATTCCCGTACCTTACGTAAAAACTACTCGCGAATCTCAGAGTAAATATCCTGAGAATGACTAGGTATTTAAAAAAATTACATTGTAATAAACGCAGAAGAAACCGCGGAAAAAGCTAGTAACTAATATTATGTTTAGAAACAGTAACTAATCAATGATGTTCGATTACTAGGAAGCATTAATTAATCTGCCATGCTCTGTACCTCCGACACAGGTGATGTGTTTTGATGTTCAATTACGTCATGTCGATCTAAGATATAGGTTCATATGTCAGCAAAACTATATATCCATAGATAATATATATCAGAACATTCGATAATTAAAACAGGACAATAATTGGGACGGGCTTGAACATCTTACCAGAGAAGAGGGATTTCGATGATGACTTGTCTGATAAGTAAAATCCAATACGAGTTATGATAATCTAGAGTTGTACAAGTTATTATTCCTTTAAAGGCTTTTATAGATCATAGATCTAGTCAAATTGTAACATGTTAAATCATGACTTCAAGTTAGATTTTTGTTATAGATCCCGATTAAATAGAATGTATTGGGTACAACGCCATCTGGCGAGGAGCAGCGTCTTTTCTATTAGATCAAGATGTGTTTTCTCCGTATCTGAAAGCCAAACGCCGAGTTTGTAAAAGAACGCCGAACTCCACCACGCGCGCGCCACCTTCTTCGTTGAAGGAATAATGAAAGCTTTTCTTGTTGAAGACAGATTGATAATTTCGCCTATCTAAGAATCAATAAACAATGGTTGAATTTGCCTCTGCGAGTGAAAGGGAAAAGTTTTCATCTACTGTCTCAAAATAGATAAAATGGTTAATCCACGCAGCGACAGCTAGCTACAAGTGGCGTGAACTAGAAGGAAGGTGTAAACAATGCGGAGGCCTCTGACGGGAAGTAGCGGGGCTTTTGGAGTGTTGCTATTATAAATTGGCGTTCCAGGAATACTTCGGGCTCTGGATAGCTTTGGACTAGGAGCGGGTTGTTTAAAAATCCGGAATAGTTCGCATCTTTAAGTTGGCTAACAAATCGTAAATTCAGAGGGCAGCGATTCATATGTCGAAAATAATTTACATCTACAAATCGCTTGCGATGGTCACACCATGGAATGTTTTGACGTAATGCATAAATCACATCAAAGTTCCAGAGAGATACTTTTTTGTATGAACTTATTACAAGTAAACAACGGAAGCTGATTGGAATGTACCAGAACTGGCTGGAGGACAGTGACCTGTATAGCTAGGCCGACAAGGTCTGCTTTACGGTGCAAGTGGCAGAGTTGTTTCTAGACTTTTCTGGATAAGCGGAAGTTCGATTTCGGAGTAGAATGCTACTCGACGTGCAAACCAAAGTTCGTATATATACAAGAGAGAAGCCTGTGGCTTGGATTTTGAACTCAGACGTGCACTCATTTAGTTTACATAGTTGGCATGTGATTGAGATCGGCGCAGGCAGCAGAAGAACACGCAGTATCTTGTCCAGAACAAGGCGCGGAAACCGTACTGCTCTGTTACAGGCTAAATAAGTATACGAGTGCAAAAGCCAGGTTAGTGGGATTTCCCGTGATTTCAGTATTGTACTAACGAAATATCTGTTTTGATTTTGCACCGCGTCTATCTAAGGCGGGCATCTCGTGACACATTTGAACACAAAGGAACGTGGGTTTCAGGTTAAAATCGTGCATCTACGGACGGCTGTTGCCGTCACCACTGCGAGCTGCTGTGCGCGATCTCCCGGCGCTCACCACCGTTCGTGGAAGAAGCCGGTCTACGAGGGACTCCAGAAGGTCAACGCACCACCTGTCCAGTAGAAGACACCAGGCACCGAACGTGGGAGACACTGAAACCGTTCGAGAGCACCGGAAGGCACCGTTCGTGGAGAAGCAGTAGGAGCTGATCGAGTGGAGTAAGGAGGCGTTCCGCGGCGGCACGCGAGACGACGGTATGGCGTCCGTTGAAGCTTCCAGGTTGGTCCACTCCAAATCATTTTGAGTCAGCGAGCTACGGTAGTGAGGGAAGCCTTCGCCTTCTTACGTGTTAATATACTGTTGAAAGATACTTTCTGTTTTACTTTCTGTTTTTAGAGTTTAATATCCCTCTGGGAAACACAATCTTACACACACACACACTCTGTTTGCACAAGTTCTCTTTTAATTTAGAACATTCCAAGGCAAAGACAAGATTATTCCGTTGCGTTGTGACAAATACATGATGAACTGCTGAGCACAGACTCTCTAAGTTTTTACTAGCCTATTCTATTGTAAATTCATATCATACAGGCCGAAGTTATGTACTATAATTTGTATGTTTGAGGAAATTGTAATCATATTTGAGAATTTTGAGTTTTGAGTATTAAGTTAGTAGTATTTCCTATTATAAGATCTTGCTGTTTAGAATTATTTTGATGCAGAACAAACTAAATTAAGTGTAAAATACTTCTTTTTGAATTCCTCAGTAAAGGGGAGAGTACCAAAACTTTGATAACTCATGTGTGTTTTTCTATTTTTGTAATAAAGCCCTTTGTTATTGAATTTACCATCTTGTTTTAATTCCTCGCCTTTACCTGAGAAGGAGGTCCGTTTCCTTAGCCGGGCAAACGGCCCTTTCAAAATGACGGAAGATACGGCATGCTTTAATGTCACGTAAACATAACTGGACTAGATACAACTACAGGCACGGCACGGCTCTAAGTACGGGCGGGTCACTCCCTTCCCTCTAAAATGAGGGATGGTAAAGGCGGAGAGGATGATGGCTAGTACACAAGACATACTTAGTTAATTTTATTACTTTCATCTATTTATAGTTCATGAGATGTTAAGGTTCGACTTGTAAAAGTGCTATTATTTTGCCTATTTACAATAAATACTTTGACTTTTGCCAACATACCCACACAGCAACATTCCCACCGTATTGCTTCTTATCCATCAACAACTAAATATAAACACGTACGTAGCGCGAATGAGAGTCCCTGACAAAACACATGCTACACAAACTCCGCTCCGAATGTGACTAAGGCCAGAGAAGGCCAATTGTGTGCGTTGCACCTATTTTATGCGGTCCACGCCTGAGGAGCTGGTACATAATCTCCCCGCTTTTAATGAGATCTATGCTACGAGTATAGATAGCCCAAGTGCTAGCAGTAGCAGTTGGCAGCGCAGAATACCAAATGTTAGATAGCCCCATTTATTTGCAATACTTCGTATCGTGTATGGAGTACTGTACTCATCTTTGGAACGATTCGCACAAATACATTTTGAACGACTAGTTACACTATAATACTTGGCTTATAATAGCCACTTATGAGCTTTGAGTATCGCCGCTTTTATCGGATGAATTTAGACGAGTGGGAGTTGAAATTATGAAATTAAATTCCCCTATTATCCATTCGAACGACTAGACGTACAGTGGAGCGCTACCGTTATATGCTGGCAGTATTTTAAAAGAATGTCAAAAGTATGTTAAAGGTATGTCAAATGTATTTCAAAAGTAACATCCCTATCAATGGGGCAGATGGGAATTTAAATTCCCATCGGCCCCATTGATGGGGACGTTAATGAGACAGTTGGGAATATATCGGATATCCCACTTAAACATATAGGTATGCACGGTGAGTTTTGCTATTTATTTCATTTATTAGTGCGTAAATGTTGGAACTCCTTACCAGAGTACATACATTTCCAATAGTTGTAACCTGGAATTATTCTACAATTACTTATATTATACAATTAGCTGTGCCCACGACTTTGCACGCGTGATCATTTCTTTATGTCATAAGTAGTACTCTTTGTGCTATTCCAGGACCTAACGTACCAATATACCATATTAAATCAAAATTCCTTCAGTCAAGAAGATAATTAACGAATGTTCGGCTTCTTTTCATTGGATTGAGATATTAAGATTTTAATTCAAAATATAAGTTATCCAGCAGTAAAAACCGCGTTGCAATCGGTCCAGTAGGTTTTAAAAGATGCGCGAACAAACAGACATAGAGGCATGATGCCTGTAGCTCATTTTAAGTCCACTATGCCACTTTTTTAAATTATCTTCATTGTAGAGACTATAAGTATTTAGATAGATAGATAGAGAATAGATAGATAGATAGAAGATAGAGAATAGACAGATAGATAAAACAATAAGTTACAAAAAGGCTGTACAATGAAGATAAGTTTAAGTGGGATATCCAGCATATAACGGTAGCGCTCCACCGTACGTCTAGTCGTTCGAATGGATAATGGGGTAATTTAATTTCATAATTCCAACTCCCACTCGCCTAAATTCATGCGATAAAAGCGGCGATACTCAAAGCTCATAATTGGCTATTATAAGCCTATTAGTATTATGCAACTAGTCGTTCAAAATGTATTTGTGCAAATCGTTCCACACATGAGTTCAGTACTCCAACACGCACTTATAAGAAATTGCAAGGCGTATTCAATTAGGATGGGGTGGTACAAAAAAGTGGAAGACGTCATCAAGGCTAAAATACCGCAATGTCTTAAAACCAGGGTCTTCAACTAATGTGGGCTGCCTACCGTCACTTATGGTTCCGAGACGTGGACGCTCACAAACGAGAACATACACAAAATAAAGGTAACACAACGTGCCATGGAGCGTGCCATGCTCGGCATTTCATTGAGAGACCGAGTTTGAAATGTATTGTGGAGATCCAACGCCGGACACGAGTGTATGATGTCGGAAAACTCATCACAGAACTCAAGTGGAGGTGGGCAGGACACTTGGCTAGGCAAAGAGATAATAAATGGACAAAAGTAACGGAATGGTGGCCTAGAGGACATAATGGACCAGTTGGTAGACCACCAGCGCGATAGGTGGATGACATCTCAGAAATCTAGGCAAAACATGGTGTAGGTTGGCTCAGGACCTATGTCCAGCAGTCGAATATACTTTTTTAGCTATCGAGTTAAAAATAAATATTATTTGTCGAGGGGATCTAAAATAAGATGCTTAACATGAATAAAACATTTTTAAAAGTTATATCTGTCTGTCTGTTTGTCTGGATATTTGTTGGCGCATAACGTAAAAACATATTTAATAGACCGATTGCGATGCGATTGTCACTGTTGCATAGCTTAGGGTTTGACTTAAAATCTGGAGAACTTCATGAAGAAGACGAGCAATCGTTAAAAATGTTATTGACGGTTGAAGGTATTTTGAACTAATTTGGAATATTGGACTGTATTACATAGGGAAGGTACTTTTTATCCAGAGAAATAACCACGAAGGAAATTCCGCAGGCACAGCTAGTAAAAATATAATTATTCTTCAAATTACGACTGAATGAGTTTCTTCTAGTGTGGTCAACCGCACACATAAATACACATAAATAATTTGTAGACGTCAAGCAAAAATTTTAATGACTCAGAATCAGTATATAGTGGAAATACCGAGACCAAGAGCAATTTATAAAAATAACCATCAAATGAAGTCTGTTGTCTTTGGAGCCCGAGCGACGGGAATAAATCACATGATGATTTGTTTAATCAAAATATTATCGTTCCATATCAACCGATGGAGATTTTTTCTTCGTCAGTAATTTTGCAAATTGAATTGGTTTCTAATACAATGCGATTTGTAAAAACATAAAGCTTTATGGATCTGAGATCTTTTTAAATTGATTACCAATTTTGAAAAAATCTTAGCGTTTTTAAAATAGAACATAATTATGTGAAGCGTGTCAACAATTTAACTTGTGAAACTATTCAATTATCGTACCAAAATCTTTCAAAGTTTCCGTTACGGAAAATGTTTTGCTCTATTTTCGATATTCGCAGACTATTTCATAAACAAACCTTAGTTTATGTGAACATTGTGTATCCCACTCATTACACTGGAAGGTAACTAACTATACGTGTCAGAAACCTATTAAGTACCTACTTTTTGCATAGGCCACTTTTGCGATGAAGACGAATCGATTGATACCTCGCTTGTCAAAATTGGATCAAGTTTTTAGTTTGAACACATAACCCTTCCCTTGCTTCGCTGTTGTCGGGTAAAAATATATGTGCAAGACACTATAAATGAAGAAAAAACAAAACTAAGACAACATCGGACTAAGTTTTTAGTTTTAACACATAGACCTTACTTTGCTTCGCCGTAGTCAAGTAAAAAAAAAACAGCCTATGACACTTTATATGAAGACTAATCGATCGATACCACGCTTGTCAAAATAGGACCAATAGTGGAGAAGTATACCCACATACTTACATAGACTGTAAAACTCATTACCCTTCCCTTATTTCGACGTAGTCGGGTAAAAAGTACCAAATTGTTGTAGTTTTTGAAGTTGACTAATAGCGTAAAACATTTAGTGAATATATTCAATAACTTCAAGAAGGTTTCAGGCCTAAAAGCCTCTAGCATATCGGTGGCCGGGGCAGCCTTGCAACATTCAGACTATTCCTCCGTCTCCTTTGGGCAGAACTACTTGAGCAAGCGCGATTCTTGCAATAAGTTGACATTTATCAATCCGCACGAAACGATATTGCGTGTTCATCTCCGATTCGATTATCGAAGGAATATAATTAAATCATAACCCTAATTAGATTCCTTCCAGGCGTCCTTGTTTCTCGACAATAATAATTATAACATGGGACTCAAGAAGGGCATAGAAGAAGGGTTATAAGTAGACGGAGTCAACGCCGCCAAACAAACGAGTGAAGCATATAAATGGTGACGGCGTATGTGTGCGGGAGTGGATAATTTGTGGTTGATACAAAAGACTGCATAGTTCGTAAGAATATGACAGAATAAACATGACTAGCAAGGTTGAGATCTTGCTGATTGTGGCGGCCGATCGGCATATCATGGTGTGTGTGCGTGCGGATCGGCATATCTTGTGTACCGTTGTTGTGTGTATATCTTGTGTAATACCGCGAAAATTAAAGTGAAGCACTTTAATTTTCGCGGTGTGGAATTCGTCCTTTTGAATGCCTAGGCAAGTATTTTGCACGGTTGACCTTATATTTATATGCTATCAGGTGAGAGTGAGATTGTGGTCACATTTGCCTGGTCAGCCATAAATAAATGCAGGTCCACACGTCCAATTGGACACTTTTGGTTTGGCTACGATGCCTCCAAAAAAGATTCGTACAAGAATACTAAGTGAAGATAATTCCGTTGATGTTTCGGAACGCCCGCGTGCCAAGGTGCCAAAAACTTCTCGACAATGAAAAACTATCCGTTTCATAAGAAGCGACCAACGCCCCTCTCTTTAGACAGTACAATATATTTCAGGATTTATATCCTGAAACTAATCCTTCTAATCCAAGAAATCCAAGAATCCTTCTTCTTCCATTCTTCAAATCCTTCTTTTACTATTCAATGCCAGATACAGTTTGGACTTATGTCCATTAAATATATGAATTTATTATGTGTTTTTTTTTTTTTTTTATTATGGCATTGAATAGTATTTGACTACCAGCTTTCTCCCGCGACTTCGTCCGCGCGTATTACAATTTTACAATTTATCGCGAAAAAAGCATCCTATGTTCTTCCATTATATTAAAAGCCAATGAAAAAGTTTAGCACTAACGTATTGTATTTTCTTTGGCACTAACGCTCTTGATACTTTTTAAACATATACATCAATGTTTTTAACAGTCTTGTTATTAGTTAGTTTTCATGGCATGGTTGTTCCTTACAGCGAGTCATCAATATTTTCCACATTTTCCGTGAAACTTAAAAATTTCCGGGATAAAAAGTATCCTCGATTTTATTCCAGGGTATAAGCTATCGCCATTCCAAATTTCATCAAAATCGCGTTAAAACTCGCCAAACAAACAAACAAACAGACAGCTGTTCACTTTTGGTGTGGATGGTTAAAATAATATTCTCGATGCCTATATTATTGCAGTTTACGCTTCATGACCCACAATGTATACAGAGGCATCGTACCATGCGATGTCTCGGCAGGTTAGATACATATTAGAGGTAGAGCCTTATTTAAAAAAAAAACGGCCAGGATTCAAACCTGTGCCCAGCAGACGAATCACTATCAAATAGACACTGTATCTGCCTAATGTATTGTGAATTGATCGTAATTTCACGTACCACTAGTAGGGACTCTACTAGGTTAATATGGCCAGTTGTAAAACAGCTGTACATCGACGAAATTGCAATTAAATGGTCATAAAAGTCTTCTATAAAATACCAAAAGCCATCACAGAGCTCCAGTACATACTTTAAAGTCAAATTTCACAATAATAGTTGGCTTTTATGAAATGAAAGAATTTAATCATGACTATGTAAATGTTAGTTATTTTAATTATTTTATCGTTTATTTAAAATTGTAATTATATATAACAAATAGACGTTTTTTTACCAGTTTCTGATGTAGAATCCAAGTATCAAACCAAAAAAAAAACAAGATTCAAGCATATAAATAATTTTCATTTTCATTTCACTTTACGTCATTACTTATTTTTTTCTTATGTAATATATCTAGATACATGGTGTGTACCTACAGATCCTATGGTTTACACCTGGAATTGTTCAAGTCTAATACATATAGGTTGTTAGATCCGACATCCTACGTTATTGATAGATGAACCAAGAGATATTTTGCAGGTGCTGCTGACTTCCGCACACTTATAAACAAAGTCTTTTAGTAATGTATTTGTTTGCGTGTCTGTCTACCGATGTGTTATTTTTTTGTATGGTGCCATCATTGCTTCCTGAAATTGATACTCGCATTTATAAAAAAACTAGCGTCCCACCACGGCTTTGCACGGGTGTAATAAAGAAAAAATATATATGAAAAATGTAGTTTTCGCACACTCGACCTTCACTCCGCTGCAGAGTCCGCTTCGGGGGACAGCAACTTGGGCTTTACAATATGGGTATCAAATCGAAGGTCTTGATAAGCACATTCCAACAGTATATTATTTATTGGTAGGGCAGGCGTGCTTTACTGGCTTTATTCTATTCTGTGCTTTTGATTCTTATAGTTCTATGCCCAATTGATACCGAACATTCTACAGGTGGAGTTTTATAAAATGGATCTATGGCAGCCAATATAACCGTTAGTTATCTTTCAAATGAACTTGTAGCCACTTTTGAAACGTGTTCACACAAATTTATATAAAAAAAACAATTCATTAAAAATATATAATTTAACGGTTATCATCAGAGATCCCTATTAAAAAATTCACCTGTATATTTGAGCGTAACGCTTAACTTAGCTGATGAAGATAGACACTTACTTGATGAACAGCAAGACGCCCGTCTTCTCAACTTCCCTGAAGATGCCTTTCCACGACGCCAGGATGCAGTACTGCTGCTTAGTCGTCAGCGGCGACCGAGGGTCTGCGGCCGGGGGCGGCCGGTCGATGGCATCTTGGCTGTTCAGTTCTGATGATGCTAGTTTGGTCAGCTGGCAACCCATTCTCGAATATAAACCAAGGAGGTTTTACAGAAAACTCTTAAAAATCGCTCTTTAACTCTTAAGTGGCACTGTTTCTAAATTCACTATGTTTAAGTAGCGGTTAGTTTTAATTTTTTATTTATTTTATGCACTAATTTTTGAAATGGAGTTTTTGCTTCTTCGAATCAATTTAAAAATAATACCTAATGTTTCAATTTAATGATTTAATTTATAAAATAAATACAAAAAAAACAGTCGTAATCTCACTTCCATTGTTGATGCATTATTTCAAAATGTTTGCCGGTAATAATATGCGAGTTGAAAAGTTTAAAGAAATAACAATTTAGTTCACTTTCAATTTCAATGAACACACCTCTACTTTCTGCGCGAGTGTCTGAAAGCACTGATGTAAATTCAAATGCAATAAATTCCAGCCCGGTCTATTATTAGAGTATTTTTGTTCTGTGTGTTTCACTAACACCCGATCTTTATATTTTTATAATTTAAACAATCTTCGTTCACTCTTCACTGCAAAGAGTATCGATTAAAAATCGATTAACGCTAATGCTATAACTCGTTATTTTTAAATAACGACGTCTAGTTATTTTCCGCTACATTGGAATCGTAAATATCACTGTCACAGTTTTGTGGTGACTCTCTTGATGTAGTTTTTGAACTGACACCATGCATTTGCAGCTAACGAATGCTAGTGATGGGAACCGCAAACGCTAAATATAATTAACTGATAACTAGAAGCTACATTATTTACTAATGAGGTTGAGAATTGTTGAAATTTTTGACACTATCGCAATCGCCACAAGTCGCCTAAACTGCCTCTATTTGTGATGGTGTCATCAATACATAGTATAAAACAAAGTCGCTTTCCGCCATCTGTATGTAACTCTTAATCTTTTATATTACGCAACCGATTTTGATGCGGTTTTCACCATCAGTTAGATTATTTTTCACGGACGTTTTATAAACTAGCTGTGCGGCGCACCTAGTCAAAATTCTTGGGTTTTATTTTTTGTTTGGAACCCTAAATTCTTTTCAAAAATAAAAGTATTCCTTCTAACAAAACTTAACTTTTACTCTTATAACATGAGCTATCTGCCAGTGAAAGTCCCGTCAAAATTGGTTCACCCTTTTCGGAGATTTTTATTATTTAATACGAGCATACAAGAACTAAATTTTCCACCTCATTTTTTTTTCTTAATTTTTCCCGTGCAAAACCGGGTTGGGTCGCTAGTGTCATAATATAATTAAAAAGTAGAACCTCAAAAGTCTCCATCATTGGCCCAGGTCAGGTAATTTTCCATCAAATGACAATAAACAATAAATACAATAAATATAAGCAAAATAATAGATATTATTTCATTAATTTTAATTTAACATTAATTTATGTTCATCAAAAATAGAGCTTGAAAGTTCTCGAGGTAAGAACAATATTTAAATTAAACTACGTTGAACCGTCTTTACGAAGGTTTATGTTAAGAAACGGTGGAAAATAAAGATAATATTGGAGTGGAACTTTTTGGTTATTCCAATATCGTCAGTTTCGAGGGTAATTTCGTTCGGTGTCCGAGGAATCCAATTTGTAGATGGAGGTTATCGTCCGACGACATGAAGTTACGACGCTGGAAGATACGGGACGTGAACGACACGGGAGTAAATTGCGCACATCAATAATGTGGTGGTGTTTAAGTGGAGAATGAATAAATTATTACAGTTTTTGCGCCTTTTTGGACCTGTAAGGTGAAATAACTAAGACTGTTATTGTGACACCACATTCACATATTATGACATGATGAGTCCTAAATTACACTTTTCTCGTGGTTAACAAAATTGTTGTTTGTGCTCAACTTAAAAATCTCCTTTCGACGATACCTCACTAGTATGGAAAAATAAATGCTCCTTTCCATGTGGGCACTCTCTTAAAGTACACATGAATTATCCATAACTAAGTAGCGATTACATTCTGTAATTCATTGCGTGTAATGCCGTATGTTTTTGTTGATAATACAAAATTGATGTAATTTAAACATATTTTCCCACGTTTTTATTAAGTCACTTTCTTGTTTGTTTGTCTGTCTGTCTTTCTATCATTGGAACCTTGCAACTCAAATTTCGGTCACTTCTCGATTAACTATCCGGCTGTAACTCTCAGGGTAGCTCACAATTAGAAAAACAAAAGCATTAAAAAAACTGATATTTGATTAGTTTTATAATGTACATTGTTTAATGGTATTTTGGTTAATTTAAGTACGTACATTGAGAAAAAAAGCATCCTTTATGTTTATTGAAATGAAAATAACAAAAACCAGTATGTTTTAAATAATGTACATTCCTAAATCGATGTTACTTAAAATTACAAAAACATAAACTTACTGCTCAATATTTGAATTATGTTTTTTTAAGTTATTCATAGCGATTATGTCCCATCACTACCCAGGGCTGGCACCATACAATTTTATGACGCGCGTCAATTGTATGATAATGTTGTCTCCTTTTACGACGTTATGGTAACCATACGTCATTGCAATTTAAAGTGAAACTCCTGCAATTATGATCTTTAGATCTCTGTGTTAAGGGTTACTTTTGATCATCAAATTGTAGCTCCAATGCCTCCTAAACGATGTCTCGTTGAACTGAACTGTAACCAAATCAGGACCAAAACTGGCGGTAGTTACTAAGTTGGAAGAATAAAGTACTGGATGTTGGAATGGTTAGTAGTTACCCGCTATTCATGGGAATTTTAATTGTACGTAGTAGTAACAGTATACTCGATACTCCATAGGCTATAGCTGCTTGCTTTGCACCCGTGTTTTATTCGTTGTTAGGGTTCCGCAGTACTATTATTTATTCTGTGGTTCCGTACCCAAATAAAAAAATACAATGAAATCGGATCAAAAATCCCAGAGATAAGAATTTATACAAAAAAAGTGGAATTGAGAACCTCCTCCTTAGAGAAGTGGATTTAAAAAATTGTATATTTTTCTAATTCATCACCATCAGCCGGGAGAGGTCCACGGCTGAACATAGGGCTTACCTATGAAACGCCACAACGAGCGGATGCTCTATTATCATCCAGTGGCTTCCCGCGATGTCCTCGTAGGCGCGCAGTCTCCAACTGTTATCGGTTCTACGAGCTATATGGCCTGCCCTTTGCCACTTCAATTTGATAAATTCTGAGACCTAATAAGTAATTTTAGTTTTTCAAATTATTTACTTGATATTTATTTTATTTATGTAGATTTTTGACTAGCTATACCCGCGGCTTCGCACGCGTGGTCATTTCTCTAAGTTAAAGTACTCTATGTACTATTCCAAGACCTATAATATCAATATACAATATAATATACCTACATATATCAATATAATATACCTACATTTGATCAAAATACTTCAGCCGTCAAAAAGTTTTTATCGATTGCTCGGCTTCTACTGATCGGATTGAGATACCAAGTACACCAGTATTTAAGTCAAACTCTAAGCTATCCAACAGTGAAAACTGCATCGCAATCAGTCCAGTAGTTTTACGTGATGCGCGAACAAACATACAGACAAATAGACAAACAGACAGACACGATTTTTAAAAACGTTATATTCTTGTTCAGGAGCTTATTTTATGTACCCTAGACTAGACCATTTTATTTTTTTAATTGTCTTTGTACAGACTATTTCGTTATTATTGCTTTATCATAAGATTAGATAGATTCAAGTACCTAACTTAGGTATAACTGGAACTGAATAATGTACCTAACCTACTGAAAGTAAATAAAACAATTTAAAAATTAAGAGTTATTTATTTAAAACGAAAGTAACATTTTATTACACCGATCTTAATTAAACATTAAAATTATATAATTACGAACAACACATTCATCGCATAATTAAATTATGTTAAAAATACCTATTACAATAATTGTATGAATTAGTAACAATTATACAATACTAACATACCTATATTTATAAAATGGTTTGTTTCCATTTTTTCTATATTGTACTGAGCGTAAGTAAAATATTTAAGGTTTTAATTGTGAGTTTAAAAACCTGTTATTTTCTTATTTTGATGTTCATTCCAAAAGACCAGAAGAACTTGTAATTAATTAAAAGAAATTGAAGTCAGTTAGCTGTATGGTCCATACTTAGATAACATTTTTGTTTTGTTGAACATGCGAACCGCTTGTTGAAAATACAAAACAAATATTTTCACTTTTGGAAGTAATAAATAACCACACGTTAAAATAAACAAACGAATGGTAGATGTTTACATTTCATTAGATACGAGTAGTTAACAGAAATGAAGAGGTTCGTGTAGCATATATATTATTATGTATATGTAACCACTTTAGTACCTTGTAACAATGAGAAGTTTTATCTCAATGGTGTACTTTTCAACGGATCTCGATATCAGAATTTCTAATTAACTAATCTTGCGGATCCGTTGCAACTCAAATGTTTTTTTTTTCTTCTCATCGGATCTTGAGATCCGTTGGAAGTTATATCAATAACTGTCGTCAAATAAAGGTAAATGTTACATCGACGTGGTATCTACTGATAAGTTGCTTACATAATTATATTTGACTTCAATTACAAACAAGGTCTCTGTTTAGGTAATTTGTAAATTACAAACAAACGACTCAACACACCTACAATTAAGTTTATTTACAAATATGTACAGTACAGCCATTAAATTAATTTAACATTTAAATGCAAATACTACTGACAATTTAACTCACAGAAAATATTAATTACTTGGCACAATACTTAATGAAAGTAATTTTTTATTAGTATGTTTTATTTTCATATCAGAGTGTAATTTTGGATTAACTTATTGTGAAGTGTTTTGTAATAATTTGTGTAAAAACTTTTATTAATGAAAAATGACAAATATATTTATAATAATTAAACAATACAATATTTGGAAGTACTTTACACTGTACATGCTAATTGATCTCGAGTACTAGTTATTTTAATTGATAGGTATATATGATTGTTAACTAGTTTATGTTCTTATAAATACGTATTTCTATAAACACCAATAAAATTATATGTTAATTTTTACAACTATTATCGTTGGAAATTTTACAAAAGAAGTCATAGTTACTAGAATATATCAGTTAAGTTTTATGTCCAAAAATAGGTAATATTTTATAAACGCCTTTTTTAAACCAACCAGTACAAAATTATAATTAAAATTTTCATTATTTAATATTTCTTATAAGTTATATTACTAGACTAGTGAAAAACACTCTTCTCTAATTTTTACGAGAAATAAGATTTGTATATTCATTTTGCAATTGTTTGTAAACTTTTGTGAAATAAAATGCTGTTTTGTAATTAAATTGTGTTAACTTATTTTTGCTCATTTGTGGGAAACACTAGCTGACACCTCAAGTTACGTAGTAAAGTAACTATTATTTATTCTGTCCCGTAAGTAAGTGGACCTAATAAACCAAAATATTAACTGATATAAATTTTACTGATCGAGCACTACCGGTTGGTGTAAAAAGACATTAACATAGAGTTCGTAAAAATTTCTAAAATACAACATCAGCTGTTAATGTACAAGCTGTGTAAAAGGCATCTAAAAGTACATTTTATTCATTAGTTCATATATTAAAATATTATAAGAAAAGTTATATTACAAAGTCGTCAGTATGTACTCAAATCATGGTTAGTTTTTCAAAGATACATGGTTATATTTTTCAGAATTTGTATGGTTTTTTTTTATTTATTCGTCGTCTTGGTATAATAATTGTTAATCTAATCAAGTTCCTTTGTGTAGGTATAACATGAAATTATATAAAAAGGAAAATCTGTTTAATTAAGCATTAATTATTTATGTTAGGACATAAATTATGGTGTATTTTTTAATACAAGATGAAACCGTAACCGGAAGACATTATAGCGTTCATAAAAAGTTTTAAATTATGTAACAACTTAAGTTATTACAAAATAAAGACAAAGTAATTGGACCAGCCAAAACTATACTTCTTAAAAATATAAATTAATAATTAAAAGTTAGTTAAATCTTAACAATAAAATAATACTTAATAAGCGCAGGTCGATACCTAGTTTCATGTTTTTTGGTAAATTCCTTACTCGTTACCTCGTTACTATATCTCATGCTAAGATGTCTACATTGCTATTAAAACTAATAAAAGCACATCAATTTATGTTTCCTGCTTACATGACGAGAATACTTACATGACGAGAATACTTAATTACTTGAAACATTAATAATAATTAATGTACACATAATTAATGAGAAGGAACACAAGATGCCAAAGACAACGCATTCATACAGTACACAAACTTTTCACTTTGTTCACTTCCGTTTCGGAATTTTTCTATTCTGGAAAGTTCAATTGACATGTTTCTATTCTGGAAAACCTTCAATTTCGAAAATCGAGCCCATTCGATCTGAATTTTAGAAATATTTTTGCCGTCCATTTCTGAAGCTCTCAATATACTAAGCTCACGTGGCCTTGTTGCCAGCCTTCTCAAATCCTTCGACGAGTGTTTCTAGAATGAATTTTATAGTAATTTTGTAGATATTTTCTACGTTTGGCGTGTACCGGTCACCTAGAGTAGATTCCACGGCCGCTAGGAAAGGCGCCTCAATTTTCTGAAAATAAAAATAGAAATATTGCAATATTTCGTTTGATATGTACATTACATCGTAAACATTAATGGTTAGAAAGAATGCCAGACAGAGTTTTATAAATGTATGTGGCGTTAAAAATATTTAACTGGTGTTTTGATATCTCCATCCTAGATTACTAAAATATGTATAGGCAAGGTTAGCGATTGAAATAGTTTTCCCGAAGAACCGATATTGGGGTAGACGAGTTCTTGAGTGGAGACCACGTTTAGACAAACGTAGCGTAGGACGCCCTATGTTAAGGTGGAGGGACGACCTATGGAAAGTGGCTGGCAGGAAGTGGATGAGGAGAGCTGAGGACCGAGCTCAGTGGCGTGCATTAGTAGAGGCCTACGTCCAGCAGTGGACAAGTAAAGGCTGATGATAATGATTGAAATAGTAAATATTAACTCGATAAAATAAAACATACATTCAAATATATTGACAGCGCTTCTAGTTTTCGTTGCGTATTTTAGAGGATACATTTTTGCTATATTTGTGTCGGAAGTCACGAGTAAAATAAACTTAATTAACGGTCCAATTATTGAGACGTATTCAGATTTCCGTTCCAAATTAAGTTATCAATAAAATTGGGTCAATAATTAGTATAAATTTATATGAATAAAAAGAAAATTATACAAAATGAATTCTTATGTTTGACCGATTTCAATAATTACATTATTTGGAACAGAACTTCTTCCTCGCACACTTATTTATTTAATTTTATAATCACACTTCACATCATCATTATCATCATCAGCCTATACTCGTCCACTGCTGGACGTAGGCCTCTCCTATTGAACACCTCTGAGCCCGATCTTCGGCTCTCCTCATCCAGTAGCTAGCATCCTCCTTTCGTAGGTTGTCTTGTCGCTCCACCTGTCTGTCGGAAGTTCCACACTACGTTTCTCCACTTCACACTAAAATTATAAATGCGAGAGTTGTTTGCTACTTCTTCACGCTGAAACGCCTAAACAGATTTTGATATTAGATATATAGATAATTTAGGAACATACGATACTTTACATCATTATCACCATCCCACGCGGGTCAACCTAAAAAAACTGTTCGACTGATCCTGGTGAAAAAACAATGAGGACCATAAATGTACCTACTAGTACTATCTACCCTTTTATATAAAAACAATGAGGACCATAAATGTACCCACTAGTACTATCTACCCTTTTATATAAAAACAATGAGGACCATAAATGTACCTACTAGTACTATCTACCCTTTTATATAAAAACAATGAGGACCATAAATGTACCCACTAGTACTATCTACCCTTTTATATAAAAACAATGAGGACCATAAATGTACCTACTAGTACTATCTACTCTTTTATATAATAACAATACTGTTATAATTTTTCTCATGCTAAAATTTTGATTCGTTACGAAAAGGAAATAATAGTAGAAAAAAGTATCATCCAAATCTGTTTAGTATTTAATCCCAAAGATAAGAGTGAACATACAAACTAATAAAAAGACAAATTGAGAAATTGAAGACTGAAATAACGACTTTTAATAGCGCAATAATTATGTAGGCGTAATGAAGGCCTCAAAAAAAGGGCTTTTGCGTTATAATGAAGTTGAGTTTTTTTTTAAGTAGTAATTTGATAACTGCTTTTGTACCATTAAACATAAATAAATAAATAAAACAATTTGTCCTTCGGTAATATCGGAAACAAACACCTATAAAATATGAATAGCGAGTAACGAAGGAGAGAAAGGGACCGGAAGTGACGCACGACGGCCACTTCCGGCTGCCGAGGGCCGGTCGACTCGTGACCTAACGAAGTGTTGTGTATTTAGGTGAAAGTGGGTAAAATGATTTCTGAATTTTATCAAACTCAAACAAGAACACAGAAAACCAAATAGATGTAATAATACTACAATACGAGTACAATGTACATCATTATTTTGAGGATATAATTATTTTTAATATAATATATAAATGTTTAATATGTGCTTGTTTATCATAAGAACTGCAAGTGGAGTGGAATGCTCCGCCCTCGTCAGACCGTAAATTATATCCAGGGCGCATAATCGCTATGCCCGCTGACCTGCATTATCCTCAGGTAAAAAAATAAAACAAAATATTATGCAGCTCAGTGACTTCGTGACGCAATTCCTTGCAGAATACTTCATTACGACAATAGCTGAACGATAAATCGTAAATATCGTATATCGTAACGCGACGCGTTAGTGTGTGAACGGTTAAGCTAGCCAGACTTATTTATATGTTATGTTTCCAAGCTACCCAGACTTATTTATATGTTATGTTTCCAAGCTAGCCAGACTTATTATGTTATGTTTCCAAGCTAGCCAGACTTATTATGTTATGTTTCCAAGCTAGCCAGACTTATTATGTCGAGCGCTTTTTCGGAGATTCAGCTTTTTCGTGTTTCGCGCTTTATTAGAAGGAAGACCCTGAAGTTAGCTCTTGACGCGAAAGAGAGGGGTGTTATAAGTTTAGAGTGTGTATCTGTGTGTGTCTGTTTGTGGCATCGTAGCTCCCAAACGAATGGAATGGATTTTGATGCGGTTTTTTCTGTATGAAAGCCGTTGTGATCGAGATGGTTCTTCGCTATAATGGTGGGGGTGGGGGGTTCGGGATCGTAGCTCCCAAAGGAATGGACCGACTTTGATGCGGTTTTTTCTGTTTGAAAGCTGATGTGATCGAGATAGTTCTTAGCTATATTGGTCGAGGGTTAAATACATTTTTAATTGGTGCTTGTTTTATAGAATTTAATAATGTAAGTACCTAACTTTTGTATGGATTATAACTTTTGTATGGATTATAACTTTTGTATGGACTATAACGCTTTGCGATACTTCATTACTTCTCGAAATACAACTACTAAATAGAACTGAAATTACAAACATTGTACCATTACATTAGTAGTACATGATAATAATTTATAGTTGGAAATGGAATATTGAGCATTTTATTTTATCTGCTTGTGGTCCTGATATTCCAGCACCGTTGCAGGCACCATGGTCACGAGATACGAGCACACTGATGTTCAATTTCCATTCGGGTTTCCAATGATGGTAATGGTTTAAAATCACCATTCAATTGAGCTTTTCGTGGCATTTCATGTTTGCTACTGTAATTTTTTAGCTTGTTAGAAGACAAACTACAACAAGACATAAGTTCAAAAACTTAAACCCGACTACAGTCGGGTAAAAAATGCCCAATGACACTCTTTCGATGAAGACGAATCGATTGATATCTCGCTTATCTAAATCGGACTAAGTTCTTAGTCTGAACACATACCCATTCCTTTGCTTCACCGTAGTCGGGTAAAAAAAATAGCATGTGGTACTTTATGCTTGCAAGACGACTCGATTGATACCTCGCATGTCAAAATCGGACCAATAGGGGCAACGCTATGGTGGAACTTCCACCATAACCAGATACTTTATATACATACATACATAGACTGTTAAAATCATTACCCTTCCCTTGCTTTGCCGTACTCGGGTAAAAAGATACGTCTACAACTTAACCTAAGTTTCTCCGTCCACAAAACGTTCGTTGGCTAAAAGGTAAGGGTAACTAATGAAATTTTGATTGATAAAGGTCTCTGTAAATTTTTTATTTGTCCTTCCCACTGGTCCCTAGCTACATGTCACGTTACATTTGGCCTTGGCGATTCGGCACATTTATTAAATAATGGTCTAACCATAGATATACAAGGAATAGATACGGTAAGATGACGTGCCTGAAAATTGATATATAAACAGGTACCTTACGTTTATGAATTAAAATACAACCAATTTGCGTAAGCAAGTCACGTACCCGACAGCCCAACAGTAAATATCGAATTATTTGTCCATAATTGTCATTAAAATAAAAAAAAACATCAAAGTAGTAACAATGCTGGCAACTTATAATCCTGAATGAAAAAACAGCAAAAGAAATAAAATCGACATAGCTCTCTGAAGTATGTTGAAGTAGCAGATAGAACAGACAACCAGCGTCCTACTACGTTTTCTATACGTCTCCGCTCAAAAACTCGTCTGCCCCAACGGTTATCAGTCTTTCGACAAACATGACCAGCCTACTGCCACTTCAGCTTAGACTTGTATTTTTGTTTCATCATTTTTAATTTATTTCTGTGCTTAGCCGGAATGTGCCCTGCGGGCAAAACGGAACCGGAATTTAATACGATATTAAGAGCTTGCGGTATCTTTTCAACCTATATCTGTGTTTCAAATTGTAGGGACGAATGCGAAGGACCGATTGGGCGGAAAATCAATATTGTCAGGATGGGTCATTGGGCTAAAAACACATACATGTCAAACTTTAGGGACGGGTGATTTGAATAATAATATAGAGCCCTACAGCTGCCACTATTTTGATGATGAATGATTTAACTGTTGTAAAGATGTACTCAGAAAATTGGACACAAAGTTCTGGGCGATAGAATATCAAATTTCATGATGACAGGTTTTATCAGTTTTACAGTATTAATAGTAGTTAAACGAACTTAGTTGAAATGAGCTGCAAAAGTGCGCAATATTGCCATGTATCTATCTGATTTCACTAGTCCTAGGCTGACATTCAATAACGAGTTCGAGTTCGATCTCAAACTTCGTTATGTCAGAATTGAGTCTAGACTCAAACTCCAATCATGTCGTCATTCAGCACAGACGAGCTTAGCCTAATGGAGTACGAGTATAAGCTCAGCTAAGAATGAGATGGGCTGAAATTGGCGACTCGAGCCGTGCTCAGATGCCGCCATCTTTGTTTTCACGCTTGTTTGCAAAGAGAATTATAGGCACTCTGGGTTCATGTCATCTATTGATGGACCTTTACCCGTATGTTTCCTATGCAGAATTATAGTTTTTGCCTCTCAAGCTCGTGTCTTCATATTATTCCAAGCTATTTTAAGTTATTTAGGAGTAGCTTCAAATATATAATTTATCATAATTAATGGTACTATTAAATAAAAATCAATTGACATACCTATTAAGGAATTAACCTATTTAGACACATCTGGAGCAATTATTAAAATGCACTGCAATCTTACTCCATACTTCTTCTTTTTCTTTATCAAATGGCTAAATAAAGCATTTTTTTTTATTCTGGAATATGTATGTATGGAGCTATTAGTTCCCTCATAAAGTCTGAAATTATATTTTAAATACTGTGAACGCTAGATGCGATTTGTTTTCCATTGTTTAACTTAGCCTACTTTTGTATATACGTTTAATTTCACTCGTTTCTTTAAAATTTAGGTAATTAACAACGAAAATTATAATTAGGTAGAATGTAAATTTTAAAAACCAAACAGAGAAAACGCCCGCATTTCAGAAACTAACTGAAAATGCCACGCTTTTAGAAGTTCCTGTTTCAGTTATTCATACAATTTTTGCAATTATGTCTCTCTTT
This sequence comes from Alsophila aescularia, assembly GCA_946251855.1. Taxonomy (NCBI): domain Eukaryota; kingdom Metazoa; phylum Arthropoda; class Insecta; order Lepidoptera; family Geometridae; genus Alsophila; species Alsophila aescularia. The sequence goes on from OX276381.1 coordinate 58,515,353, forward strand.
TTAGCGTAATATTGCCACATAAAAAAGAAAAAGTGAATTAAACATTGCTCACTAATGTCAAACAACACTTGTCTATGGCTGGAGTCGAACTTGATGGAGTAAATACGGAGATATCGTTTGATCTCGATTCTGAATTTAACGACGCGGAGAATACTCACCGAGTCCGGAGTTCAAGCTCACATGAGAATGATCGGAGTAAACTCGATCCTTAACTCTGAATGTCAGCCCTAGAGTATTATCACATTACATATTATAGTCCCTAACTATATATGTACTGTGGTATTATTAGCAGTTGCTGTTGCTGTATTATTAGGCGTGACTATAAAACCATTTTTGCACAGTTTAGTGACGAGACGACCAGGTCGTTCACCTAATAGTAAGAGTGCAGTGAACCAGAATGTTTAATTGCCAAATCTATGTGTGGTACAACTTGGGCACTGCTCTGTGCTCGACACGCTGATACATAAGTTTTTAGGTCTCAAACGGCCAGTAATTTCGATGGAAATAGTAGCCTACAAACAGGAACAAAAAACGTGAAAAAAAACACAGCACACTACTGCTTCGCAGTGGAATCTATACTAATAGTACAAAAAGACAATATTTGTTTTTTTTTGTGTTTGTTTGCTTGTTTATTATGGATAAACAAGCAAACAAACAATATATACTTAACAGACTTAAAAAAAATAATGCACGGATAGAAATCTTCCAGATGGACAAAGGCAAGTAGCCTTTGTCCATTAATTATTTTTTTGATTACTATTTTTCTACAGTTTTCCTTTTTTTTAATAATGCAAAGTAGGATAACGGGAAAACTACGGGCGGAGCCGTAGTATCTGCTAAAGAAAACTAGTTGTTATCTTCTTTCATCAGATACGATAACACTACAGATATGATAACTGAAGATACGATGACACTACATATATGATGACTGAAGATACAATGTCACTACAGATATGATGACTGAAGAGACGACGACACTACAGATATGTTAACTGAAGATACGATGACACTACATAAAAGATGACTGAAGATACGATGTCACTACAGATATGATGACTGAAGATACGATGACACTACAGATATGATAACTTAAGATATGATGTCACTACATATATGATGACTGAAGTTACGATGTCACTACAGATATGATGACTGAAGATACGATGACATTACAGATATGATGACTAAAGATATGATGACACTACAGATATTATGACTGAAGATACGATGTCACTACAGATATGATGACTGAAGATACGACGACACTACAGATATGATAACTGAAGATATGATGTCACTACATATATGATGACTGAAGTTACGATGACACTACAGATATGATGACTGAAGATACGATGACATTACAGATATGATAACTGAAGATATGATGACACTACAGATATGATGACTGAAGATATGATGACACTACAGATAATATGATGACTGATGATACGATGACACTACAGATATGATGACACTACAGTCATAATATGATTTCTAGCTTCATCTTCAGTTTAATAGCGTTCCCAGTGGAACTCAGGCAGTTTTTTTTTCAGAATCAGATCATTAGTTTCAGTCTTTATTTTTTAATTCTTTTTATTCGATTTACATGAACTGGCATAATTAAGTTAACATAAGTACACTGGCACTGTGACTGTGGCGTTCATTGGAAGAGGCCAATATCCAGCAGTGGACGAAAACAGGCTGATGATGAAGTACACTGGTAAAACAAAACAGGCTGATGATGAAGTACACTGGTAAAACAAACTGTAAAAAAAAATTACACTGAAGTAATATATACTCGTAGTAAGTATGTCATTTAGAACCCGCAAGAGAATCTGAATCCAGGGTATTTTTTCCATTACCTCCTTCAAACCTACATACAAACATACGCACAACTTTACCTCTTTATAATATTAGTGTAGATTGATGCAGGGCCGAGCGACGGTTTGAACCGGGCTCCTGTTGAATATTTAAGCGCACGTGCTATCGCTAGACCATCAAAGGATTTTTCGCTCGCTACTCATAAAATATTACATGCTTAATGTCTTCCCAACCCCCTCATTCCCCACTAGCCTCTCTAATATCCATGCTGTAAACGATTATAGTTGACGCCCGACTACGGAAGGTTCTGTTTTTGGGCTGTATGTATGTATGTATGCTCCTTTGGCGCGTCCCTAATCAAAATCCATAAAGCCTAAACGGCTTGATGGATTTTGATAAATGAGGTATCATTGGATTCGTCTTAATCACGAGGATAGGATATATGAAGTGTCAAGATAACTAATATGGCGGCTTCCAGCTGCCATATTGTATTTCTGATGGAACAAAAAATGACCAAACCATTCCTTGACCCTACAAAAATTTATGCCACCTAATAAATTTCAAAAAAAATAATCATGAAAAGAGCAAATCGCTCAAATTCAAACAACAAACACAAACTGGTTCTTGATTTTGAAATATAAGGTACAGTCGGAGAATATCATGCTACAAGCTACTGCTTCTGATGCCTCCCACAGAGTCCTAAATGTCAATATTATGCTACAAGCTACTGCTTCTGATGCCTCCCACAGAGTCCTATATGTCAATATCATGCTACAAGCTACTGCTTCTGATGCCTCCCACAGAGTCCTATATGTCAATATCATGCTACAAGCTACTGCTTCTGATGCCTCCCACAGAGTCCTATATGTCAATATCATGCTACAAGCTACTGCTTCTGATGCCTCCCATAGAGTCCTATATGTCAATATCATGCTACAAGCTACTGCTTCTGATGCCTCCCACAGAGTCCTATATGTCAATATCATGCTACAAGCTACTGCTTCTGATGCCTCCCACAGAGTCCTATATGTCAATATCATGCTACAAGCTACTGCTTCTGATGCCTCCCACAGAGTCCTATATGTCAATATCATGCTACAAGCTACTGCTTCTGATGCCTCCCATAGAGTCCTATATGTCAATATCATGCTACAAGCTACTGCTTCTGATGCCTCCCACAGAGTCCTATATGTCAATATCATGCTACAAGCTACTGCTTCTGATGCCTCCCACAGAGTCCGATATGTCAATATCATGCTACAAGCTACTGCTTCTGATGCCTCCCACAGAGTCCTATATGTCAATATCATGCTACAAGCTACTGCTTCTGATGCCTCCCACAGAGTCCTATATGTCAATATCATGCTACAAGCTACTGCTTCTGATGCCTCCCACAGAGTCCTATATGTCAATATCATGCTACAAGCTACTGCTTCTGATGCCTCCCACAGAGTCCTATATGTCAATATCATGCTACAAGCTACTGCTTCTGATGCCTCCCACAAAGTCCTATATGTCAATATCATACTACAAGCTACTGCTTCTGATGCCTCCCATAGAGTCCTATATGTCAAAATCATGAAAAAAAATAAAATTTAAAGCTTGTTTAGCCTCTTTTTAGTTTTGTTCGCAGTCTGTTTGTTTTGTTATGTTTTAAATATAATAATTTATTTTATATTTCTCATTAAGGTAAAACACCTTGTATGAATTTATTTAGACAGTAGCTGTGCCTGCAAATTTGCCCGCGTTGTCATTTCTCTGGGTTAAAAGTTACCTATGTGTTATTCCAAAACCAAAAGTATCTACAATAAGGTACAGTACAATATAGCCAACTTCGTTCAGCCGTCAAATGGTTTTATCGATTGCTCTGCTTCTACTCATCGATTGAGATACCAAGTACACCAGTTTAAACCTAAACTATCTAACAGTGAAAACCACATCGCAATCGGTCCTGTAGTTTTTACGTGATGCGCGAACAAACAAGCAGACGAACAGAGAGAAAGACACGATTTAAAAAAATTGAATTTTCTTGTTCAGTAGCTTAGTTTAAGTAAACCCTAAGCCAATTTTTATTTAATTATCTTAATGGTACAGACTTTTTGGTACTTTCTGCTTTATTACAAGTATAGAAGATAAATAGTTTAAGTATATATATCAATATCATATCTACATTATCACATTGAAATCCAACGTAACAAGGACTTTGCTACCAATATTTTAGCAAAGGCATATCTATACATTCCGCTCGAAGAAATATTGTGATATTCCTCCCAAGTTCGCGAACGGTGTCAATAAATTCGAGAAGTTGATGTATCGAGTTGTGATCGATTCCTATTTGCGACAATTCCATCTCGGAATGGATAAGTATTATATTATTTACTTTTTGCTACGCTCGTTTGCCTTTTTCTTTTAAAAGAGATGTTCGGAAAATGTATGAAAGCAGGTACTGAAATAATTTAAAATTCTAAACAAGATGTTAGATATTTGTGAAGAAAGGGAATATATAATAATGATAATTACTAGCAAATGAAAACAAATAAAAATGCCTCCATTTTTTTTATTTGAGTTTTGTTTTTCGTTTCGTAGAAAGAAAAAACTTGCCACACTAAGTACCTCTGGCAACTCTGATTTGACACTACTGACGACAGTGACATTCAACACGGCACAATGTATGTAGATCTGGCACTGGCAGCTGATGGATGACAGATGACAGGACTTTAAGTTTTTTTTCTTCTACAGGCTTCACACGGGTTCTTTTTTGATGACAATGCGTTAGGAACATTTTGTAATTTTATTATTATTTATTATTCACATGGTACAATATAATAATTGAAATAGCAGAACATATAAAATATAGAAATCTGTTTTATTTTATTCAGTGCACCAAAAATGCACTAACTCAATAGGATGGAAAATATTAAGACCTTTGTTCAACTTTATATCAAGGGAAATATTTTCTCTTTTATTTAAGAAATGGAGGCTCAATAAAATATAATTTACATATATTTATGTAGCCCAGTATATAAGCTTGTAAATGAGGTATATATCATAGCTGCTGGAATTTTCTCGGAATAAAGTACCACTTCTGACCATCTCCTTTATCTTAAAATTATTGTATTAGCTGAAATTGCCTAGGAGGATATTTTTTGGTAGTTATTTCTATTTCAATTTACTTATTTGTTGCACAAACATCCTCGCGAGAGCTTTATGTGCGCATCAATGTCGTGGCGATATCGTAAAATTGATCATTTCGTGAAAAGGATGGCCAAATCACGAATAAATAAAATTCATGAAATTATCAGTGACATGAACTTGTTTGGCCAGATTAATGAATAATTATCGTTTGACTATATGAACAGCTAAACGCACGGTTACTTCATGATTTAGTCAAACATTCATTACCATATCGTAAAATAATTACATTATCCACCGCTAGAGGTGCTAGGCGGAAGCCTGACTTGGCCATGATATGGTTAGAAAGTGAAGGCGGGAGTGAAGCTTAGTGTGCACCAGCCTTCGACTTCGTGTTTTTTAGCATTTACACCTATCTCTTTGTATATGTTTGGTATCATGAAACCATGATATTTAATTATATGACGACCGGTTGGTCTAGTGGCTAGAGATCCTAGGTACGAAATCGAACGGTCGCGGGTTCGAATCCTGCAATCGAATCATTTGTGTGATGAGCAGAAATGTTTGTTTCCGAGTAATGGATGTAATATTCTTATCTATGTATGTTTATCCATATATGTATCCTATATAATGTATATTACTCCGCGCGGACGAAGTCGCGTCCGAAAGCTAGTTACTGATACATTTATTCGTAGCTGATAATACCATAATTACAAGTCCATTTCCTTTGACTTTGACGTTTGACTTTAGAGTTTAGACATTAGACATTAGATATTAGACATTAGAAATTAGACATTAAGATTTAACATTTGAAATTTTACACTTTAGACATTTGACATCTGACATCTGACATTTGACGTTTGTCTTTGACATTTAACTTTGGTTTTTGACTTTGACTTTGATTTTTGAAGTTACGTAATTATCACATTTGAACATTGACTTTGTCTTTTATTGTTATGCTTTTTAAAAGCTTTAATTTAACATGCAATATTTGTATGTGTGTTTGTATGTATGTCCGTATGTAATACTGTATGTATGTTTGTTTAGGTAAAATCTTACAAGCTGAATTACAACCATTTCCTCTTATCCTACGGAGATTTTTTTCGATTTAGTTTTGTTCGCAGTCCGGTTTTTTCTTTGCGCTTAATTTACTTGATATAATAATCGGTTCTTCTGAGCCATAATAACACACATAATGTATACGAGTATAGTTGTTTCACTTCACATAATAATTTTAGAGAAGTACCTATGGGTATTTTTTGTATTGAATACGAATATAGCCTTACATTTGTTTGATCAACGATGACGCTCTGTACAATAGTTATCATATTAATGTTGTGCCAATAGAAGTCGTTACCGTCCCCGTAAGACAGGCTTACAAACCAAGCGAAAAATTTGAAGCAAATAGTACCTGTCATGATAGCTGAACCAAAGATGATCAGAAAGCTGATCATCTTTGGCTGAACTTGGTAAAGGCATGTGCCGCGCAGAGGCACGGAATGATGCGGGTTTGACCCCGTCCGTGATTCAAATTTTTCGTTTAGAAAATGATTAGATATAATTACTGTTGTTAATAGTAGTAGAAATGGTTGAAAACTCACCCAAAAATATTCCACTTTGAAGCCCGGTATCCTCCTGTGGCTGGCACCGACCTGGTGAATGAACTCGAAGAAGTTGTCCAAGTCGTCCAACCCCTTGATTCCTTCGTCCAGGGTGTTCATGACATTGTTGGCGTGTTCTGCTAGTTCCATGGAGTTGATCTGCTCCTCTTTCGTCCGACACTGACGGAACTTCTCGAACATGTTCAGGAGGTCTTGGTTCTCTTCGAATAATCTGAGAAAGAGGAAATGTTAAGTTAGTGTAGTGTACGATAATCATCATAAGCTTTATGTTACTTAATGAGCTATGCAGAGAGCAACGCTCGAGGTATCTATAAGTAGTCGCAGAGGATCTTTCTGGTTGTGAAGTTAGGCTCTGTGAACGATTGCGCAGGTACTATTGTAAGGATAAAACCACATAAAGTAAGAGCGAGATAGAATATGCAAAAAATGTAAACGAGTAAGCGAGGCAGTTATACAATGCTGTATTCACCTTCCACATTGGGCTTGCGCCTGAAAAATAGCAGTTTGCGCAGCGACTTGTAGACAACTTTCGAGCCACAAACTTCCGCTGCGACTATTGGTAATGAGGTAAACCGCAAGTGAACTAAAGTTACCAACATTTTAAAGTGGGAAGATTAGTGCCAGTTCTTCGGGCGAAGAAGGCCAAATTTCACCTAATTTATGCAGTCCAATAAATTAGGTGAAATTTGGCCTTCTTCGGCCTTCACATTTGGAGTGGTTTTGTGTAGTACGTATTCGTACTAATTCGTAGTGACTGTCATTCGAGCGAGTCTGCTTATGGTGGGAATATAGCAGTGTGCGTGTGTTTACATGTAGTAGAATCTAGTCACCGCGTGCCACGGACGGGTCACGGCCAAACCACAGAATAAATAATAGTACAAGGCCAAACATCTATAGTATGCTTTTGTATGAACTAATTCATACTAGACTGGTCCAGACCCGTCTAGACCAGGCCCGTGCCCAGCGCGAGCCCGGCCGTGCCCCGGTGTCGTAATATAGGTGGGCATTTGTTTATAGGGTGATTCACGTCAAGTTACACCGTGATCCCGGCACCGTCTCCGTGCCGGGACCGGGTGGACATGACAAGGCACGGACACGCCCCGGCATCGCACGGGTACCTAAGGGTTTCTCTTTATTTGTGCACGATTCTACCCCTGTTTTGACTAACTAATTTAAACTAAAAAACTGGGTGAGGCTGTGTCGGGGTGCACAGCCATTTGTTTATCGAGAAACATCTATGCCACGTACAAATCACGATTTGTATACACACAAACAAACAAACACACAAAATACAAAATTAACACTTTTCTCTTTATAATATTAGTATAGAAAAAAGCACCTAGAATATAAGAAGCTGAAGTTGCAATGGGCAGGCCAAATAGCTCGTTATGATAACCGGTGGACTGGACCACGGCACAGAATAAATAATAGTACAAGTACAGAAGGCTAACTGAGTAAAGTCTTTTAAATAAATAGCAACTCTCGCTACAACGCTATAAAGTGCAATTTAACTCGCACGAGGCTGCGAGCTTTCAATTATATTTACCTAGAAGGCGCTCGCCCACCGCTTGCAGGCTAGAATGCACCGTATCACAACGCGCGAGAACTTCCATTGCTCTAACCGTTTCAGAATCGCTCTGTCCCTTTTTCGCTCGGTAGGGTTGTATTAAGATATGACTAGGTTTTTGTACTACTAATTATTCTGTGATATGTTATGACTAAGATATTGTAACAGAATAAATAAGTAATAATGTATTATGTTATTACTTATTATTATAAATTAAAATAGTTCTATTACATACAATGACATTCTTATCAGAATAGACCTAATACCTCATTTTTACTACCTACCTATCCCGTTTTCAGAACGCCGATAAGTTTAGTGAGATACCTAACTACGTGTCGTTGGTTGATTATGATTATATCCTATAGGTATTGCACTTTGATGAATAAAGGTGCCTGTATAAATTCCATGCTTTTTAATGAGTGAAAAATAAATTGCTACCTACGTAAATTACGGTACGGTATTAAAAGTATGTAGGCTACTTACTAAGTCAGCACAGTAATTCATTTTCCGATCAACAATACCTACTATAATCAATTATAAAATTACATTGATCGATTTAATAAACGACTTTATTTCTGCGCGGAAAAACCTTAAATATGCGTAGCTTCGGTATGGAACACAAATGAAATAACATAAAACCTACGTAATAAAAAAATATCAATATCTAACTACATAACTAGGACCTATTATAGGTATTACAATTTATTACCTTTCAATATCCTTTGGAAGCGTAAAGAATGACAATTCGTCATTTCTATCACTATTCAAACAGCCGAATGCTATGCAGTACTTTCTAGCTTTCTTCTTGGTACTCATAATTAAAACACGAATAAAGTATGTCAATAATTTTACGTAAGTAGGTGCTCTATCGCTAAGTACAAGGCGCGCGACTCATCAAGCGCACGCTTGACACTCGACTGAACGGACCCGAATATTGGGTCCTTGAATTTATTTGTACTTATTGCGGAGTGCGACCGCCCTGACCACGGGCCGGAAGACAGCGCACGAGATTGAACAATGACCTGAGAGATGCGGGAGTCGCTGGATGCAAACAGTAGGCAACTCCTCGTTGTGGCGTGCAATGGGGGGAAGCCAATGTTCAGCAGTGTTCCGTACAACATACTACCAGTACGACCTGACTAGAAACCTTGGTCGAATGCAATCCCCTCTTACACATGAAAATTACAACATCAACGCGAGGTTTCTCGGGTTGTAATTCTAACTTATCTATCTATATAAAGCAATACGAACTTAAAAGACTACAAAGAAAATAATTTAAAAAAGTATGGTCTAGGGTACTTAAAATAAGCTACAGAACAAGAATGAAACATTTTTTAAATTCGTGTCTGTCTGTTTGTCTGTATGTGTGTTTGTTTGTTAGTTTGACTGTATGTTTGTTCGCGCATCATGTGAAAACTACTGGACCGATTGCGATGCGGTTTTTTACTGTTGTATAGTTTAGAGTTTGACTTAAAAACTGGTGTGCTTGGTATCTCAATCCGAACAGAAGAAGTTGAGCAATCGCTAAAAATATTTTTATTTTTGGTATTTTAGCTCCTGGAATAGCACATGGAGTACTTTTAACCACGCGTGGAAAGCAGCGGGCGTCAGCTGGTTCAGAAAAAGATTCCTTTCCGTTTTATACCGAAGCACAGAATACCCTACCTAGTAACAAGCGCAAGGTAAAATAAAGGGCCCGTGAAATCCTTGTATCAGATTGAACATTTCAATTACTCCGCCCTCCGTCCTTCAAATGTCATTCTTGCTCCTCCTGTAACTTATTTACATAGAATGCGATAAGGATTCCAGTTTAGTCCATTTCTCTTATTGAATATTCTGGTTATTTTTATAGCATTCGAGTTCTCTGTTTTGCTCGTGGGAAGCGAACATTTTTAATATCTCGAAACACGATATTAAAAAGTTTTGTAATTTGGGAAATTGAGGTCCCGAAGTAAACAGAGGAGGAAGTGAAGAGTGACGTCATACTGAAATTGCTTTGAGTTTGTAATGGGAAAGTTACCTTCACCTATCAATGTTCTTTGTTTCTTATTACTTGAAAGTCCTTAAATTAGCACGAATAAAGGTAATACACAGAAGCGATGGTTTTAGTGGAAATAGCGATCATACCATAAAAATCGTAGAGGAAAAGTTAAAAAGAAAATAGGCAGAAATATAAATTAAGTACTAATTAGGTAGATAGTACTATCCGTGTTCTTTGCCTCACGGCTCTACCCATAGTTTTGTCGCGATAATATTGCATTTTCCAAGTATAAATAGCCAAGTGCGTGTCACAGTGTCACAGCTATTTCTCCAAAACTCGAAAAGTTCTCATCACTGGAAACCGGAAATAATGCCGGAAATAATTTTCAGTGAGAGTTTCCTACATGTTGCTCTACATGGGTGATAGTATAATAAGTTCCGAGGCAATGTTTCCAGAGGAATTACTGGGCAATGAGACTTAATAGACAATGTCTTAGGGTCATTGCAACTGTTATGGGCAGGCGTGAAGCTTACCATCAGGCGAGCGATCTGCCCGTCTCGAAACATAAAGAAAGAAAAACAAGGTATTACGTTATAGAAATTACAGAGGATAGGTACACATTGTTAATGACTTTGGCGGCGTAGACATTCTTCCAAACCGTGCTGATAAACGGGTATTTATTTTATCAGCAAACATCCATTTTTCATTTTAAAATACCAATTCAATAACACTCAAAAAAAGTGCAATCAAAAAATGATTATTTTTTCCGGATAGTTCGAACTAACCGGATATTTGTTTATGGTAAAGAGTGTGTTACATATTATGTCTTCTGACTTCAATGAAAAAAAACAGACTCGTTTGTTTGTCGTATGAGGTAGTGCTGACCTCTGCTGCTAGAGTTTGTCAGGCCGCCCGAGGGCCTCTGACATGGCTTGACGACTCAGCCGTGACCGACAGCTTAACGTGCCCTTCGGAGGGCACGTTAAGCACGTTAAGCACGGAGCGATGGAAAACCGCACATAACCAGGGCGGTCGCACTCCGCAACAAGTACAAATATTATACCTAAACTTCGGGGCCGTAATATTGGGGTTCATTCGGTAGAGTGTCAAGCGTGCGCTCGATGAGTCGCGCGCCGTGTGCTTAACGATGGAGTACCTACTTACGTAAACTTACGTAAAGTTTTTGTCAAATTTTATTCTTTTCTTAATTATGAATACCAAGGAGAAACCTAGAAGGTACTGCATAGCATTCGGTCTGACAAATCTCGTAAAATACCTACATACCGACGTTTTATTACGTAGGTAGCCATTTCTTTTTCATTCATTATTAAGCATCGAAGTCAGACAGGCACCTTTTATTCATCAAAGTGTAACCTATTATGATATAATCAAAAAATGAGGTACTAGGTCTATTCTGATAAGAATGTCATTATATGTAGTTAATAGAACTATCAACATTTATAACAATAAGTAATAAAATAATTCATTTTTACATAATTGTTTATTCGGTTACAATCAATCAATACAATCAAGTCATATTATATCACAGAATAATTACTAGTACAAGCACCTAGTCATATCTTGATACAACCCTACCGAGCGTAAAAGTGACAGAGCGATTCTGAAACGATTAGAGCAATGGAAGCTCTCGCGCGTTGTGATACGGTACATTCTAGCCTGCATGCAATGGGTGAGCGCCTTCTAGGTATATATAATTGAAAGCTCGCAGCGCTGTGCGTGTTAAATTGCACTTTATTGCGTTGTAGCGAGAGTTGCTATTCAATTAAATGACTTTACTCAGTTATCCTTCTGTACTTGTACTATTAATACATAACTTAGAAAAGTGATTGGTGCGGAGACTAGGACCGAACCTGGTATCATTGTATACTAAATTGAACTATTTAAATATTAGGCTACCATCACTCAAAGAACATACTAAAAGTCTGAAGTTAAAAAGCGTGGTAAATTTCGGCCAATGAGTATCTAGTTCGATGTGCCTATTCTTAATCTGTCGTTACATTTCTGTCTCTGTAATCTCTCAGTGCAAACGAGCTCATTTCTTTGAGTTCCCGTAATGTGACAAGATTTCCCGACATTGCTCCATATAAGACACAGTAGGTAGGTTAATGTAGAACTGAAGACAGTATGCAATCTTAGAAAGATAGTCGTCACCTTTCGTGTCAGAGTCATCGCCTGCTACCCAACTAGTGACTGTAGGAAAAATAATGTATATCTATTGTAATTTTAGCGTGTTCCTTAATAAGACATGTTTCATAGTTAGAAAGTATTGTATTTAATTACGTAAAACTTTAAATAAACCGCCATAGTAGGCAGCGTTTTCAAAATTCTGGCAGCATTGCCATGTATAGGCAATGCATCTTTGAGCAAAATAAGGCCAGCATTTTGGTAACGTGTTGCCTCGACTAGGCGCCTCGATAGGGTTTAATAAACCTGATCAATATACTTATCTGCTAGATATCGCTTTATCATCAGCCTATTGTCCACTGCTAGACGTAGGCCTCTCCTAAAGCACGCCACGGTCTTCAGTTCTCACATCCAGTTTCTGCCAGCCGGTTTTCGCAGGTCACGCTCCATCTGGCCACAGGTTGTCCTACTACATTTGCCTAAACGTGATCTCCACTCGAGAACTCGTCTATCTTTTCAGGAAATGTGACCAGCCCATTGCCACTTTAGCTTGCTTATGCGGTTACCTTGGTTCTCTGCATTTTGTTCACTCCTAGCATATCTATCTCCATAGCTCGCCGAGTGACCTTAAATTTGTGGACTAGTCTGACCATGAGTGACCATGTTTCGGTTACGTAAGTGATGATTGGACTGGAAGGACGCACTGATTGAAGCATTTATCTTGAGGCACTGTGGTATGGATGACGAGAAGACGACGGAGCTTGCCGAAAGATTGATGTCGCTTCATCATGGGAATTTTTGCGCCTTTTGAGACTCCAACTATTCAGCCTCTGGATGAATTGTTTATTCTAGCAAAATAATGAAGATTGAAAACGTTTCGCTTACAGTAAAGCTTCATTACTGAAACAACGTCTGTATACTTCAGATGGTGGCCAAGCAGAAGACCACACGTTCCAAAGCCATTTACGTGAAAGTAGAAAAGGAAACAGCTTCGCCGGTAGATTAGATGTGCTCGGAAAAGTTGGAAAATAGTTTAAACCCCCAGTTGGGAGTTTTAGTTGCGGTATGATATTACGTAAGATCGATCGAAATGTGGTCGCCGTGTGGCTAAGCAGGATTATAAATGTTTGGAAATGGAATACCTACATGTTATTTTTGCTTTGACCTTTTGAAATGAATATTATTTTATTAAGTACCTGGAGCCCAGAGCACACATCAGTACGTATAGTTAGGTCACTATAGTCTTATGCACACTATACTTTGTGTTTTTACCACTGAAGTGGGAAAGGATCGAATAACTGCGAACCTAATTTTGTATGAAACCCAGTGTCGCCTGTTTGCATATTTGAAGTATAGGTATGTCATAACATTTATAAGTGCCATTCGTATCATAAGAATATACCTTATTCTAGGGCAATACGGATGGTTTCCCTATGCGTTTTTTCGAACGTACCATGCAATTTGTATGGTGCGTAGTACATATGAATAATTCAATGGTTGAGACATTATAGTCGCGGCGCCCCACCAAACTTTAATGAGGAAGTAAGAACGCTTACAGCATAGATCTAGTTAAGGGGGCAGATACGGCACGCGACACGTAAACAAAAACTGAACTGATACAACTACAAGCAAACACACAGCTACATGCTTCATGTGGTTCAGATAGAGACACATACGTAGACTGTAGCGTGAATGAGGGTCACTGCTAACACGTGCTACACAAACGCCATTCCGATTATTACTAATGCCAAAATACCAATGTTGTGCACGCACCTAATTTACCTAATATTCCTAGTTTTAAAAACTGTCAGGCAAGAATTTGATTGCAATAACTGTGCTGTAAAACGCCTCAAAAAACATTCATAATCGAACCCGTAGTCTAGAAGTTAAACGACATCAATACTAAAGAAACTTCTACCAGTAAAATTAATCAAATTAATAATTTCGTTCCCCGGCGGCCCATTACTGCTGAATAACGAGCTGGGTCCTCCCTTTGGCGTGAAATCCATAACATTACATCAAGGGCGAACAGTCCTTATATTTTATGCACAGTCGCCAATTGTCAGCACTCTATAAAATTTTATTTATCAGTGGGTAGATGGAGAATAGAAGAGCTACGTATTTTTATGTGCAATTATGGCAAGACATTTCGTATAAGAGTGTACCTAACACTAAACTTTGCACGTGAAGTTCTAGAGTGCGGTCATCGTACGTTAGATGAGATAACTTAAACTAAACAAAAAAGGTTTTATGCAGTAGCCATGTCATGGTGACACTTAGAACGGGTTATACATTTCGCGTCTGTGCTGTTAACCGTTAAGGAGTTCCCTAGTCAGGACCTAACCCTTAGTGAAGCAACCATGTCATGGTAAAACCTCAAACCGGCTATCATAATAAAATGCTTACACAAAATTTCGTGTTTTTGCTGTTGAGCTTTGAAGAGTTCTTTTATCTGGAGCTGATCCTGGAATTTGTCATCGGAACTGAACCAACATGTAAAATAATGGCGTCTGGTTGTCACCATAATGAATTTTGATTTTTGCCATGTCTTTAGTAGCACTCGCAAGATTAAGACAAATCGATTACGAATGAATCATCAAATTGGGTCCACGCTTTGGTATATCTAGTGCCACAAAGGAACAGCCATACATACATACATAGGCTGATAAACACAATACTCTCCGCTCAGTCGGGTAAAATGATTAGTCAGTAACAAAGAGAAGTGAAATGAAATTTTCATTTAGCGAATTTATTTGTGCTTTTTAGAGTAAAAAGTAATTTAAATGATGTCAGCTGAAGATATAGAAAATCTACCAAAATCGAATTGAAATCTAGAGTACAAGTAGAGTAGAGTTTGTGGTCACGCTGTGCCTATGTATAAACGTATAAATGCATGGTTATGTATGTGTCTACCAAAATACCTGTAGACCGAATATAATATTCATAGTTTATGTCAATAAACTTTAATATAAATAACCACAGATCTAATTAAAAGTTGAAAGGCACCAGCTCCCCGTGCGTGGGCTGCATAAATTAGGTGCAATACACACAATTGAACGTTTTTGACCTTAGTTAAAATTAGAATGGCGTTTATGTAGCACGTGTTAGCAGTGACTCTCATTCGCGCTACAGGTTGCGTAATTGCGTTTGTCTCTCTATCTATGTTGTTGATGCAAATGAAGCGTGACGGTAGGAATGTGGCTGTGTAGGCATGTTTGCCTGAAGTTGCAATCAGTCCAGTTTGATGTGTAAACATCTAATGGCGCGGTACGAGAGTAACGCAATCGAGCGGCGTGGCGACGCACCGCTCGTGGCTAGTCGGCTCTTTCTGCCTCAGCTCGGCTATTCGATGTTTCACATCTGCCAGGCGTCCCGCGATGGCAAAATTTTTGTTGTAATATTAAAGCTTGCCATTTATCTTCTCTTACTTAACTAAATCTATGGTACCTTTGATTATATACCTGTCGAGATACCGAATGGGACGATCAAAAACGGCCGAAAAAATATCTACTATATTTGGTAGATATGCTTGTCCACTACTTCAGTGTCACTTGAATCACTACGCGTTGTTGAGCTCATGAAAAATAAAATACTATGCCAGTTTGTGCCGTTAAATTGTGTCATAACCATGCAGGAAAACGTGCTAATAAAATAAGGATTTGGTAAATTCATCATTTTGCATCGGTAAATTCTGTAAGTATTTAGACACCTTGGTAAATAGGGGTAGTTATTACCTCATCATCGATATCATCATTTATCATCGTTGTATCATTGTGTATCATCGTTGTACTTTATTTACTTTTACGTGTTAGGTAGGTAAGAATGATAGGTTAATCAGAATATTTCTTCCATCATGATAATGATGACGAAAGATGATTATGATAATGTTAGCCATTTTTGATGTGTAAACATCTAATGGGGCGGTACGGGGGTAACGCTGACTGTTGAAGTGGCTATCGAGCGGCGTGGCGATTAAGTGGCGTGGCTATCGAGCGGTTCCACGACGCGAGCGTTCCGTGACGCGAAGAAGAAGAACAAAAAGAACAACAATAATAACAAGATGAACAAGAAGAACAAGAACAAAAAGAACAACAAGACCAAGAAGAACAAGAACAAGTATAACAAAAATAACAAGAAGATTAAGAAGAACAAGAACAATATGAAGAGTTTCTGATTCAAAGTTGACCAATGAGAGCGCGCGTTTCAAAACATTGCTCGTTGTTTTAAATATTTTATTTTTTTACATTTTCATATCTGCTAGGCGTCCCGCGACGTCTCATTTTTTCATTTGCCATTTTCCGTTTGATTGACTTTTTAAACAAACGCCGTATAAACAAAACACACATCAATTATAGTCATAATCATTTTAACTCACCATTTCTTTTTGTAATAAATAGTAGATAATAGTAGATTTGTAATAAATAGTACCTTATTATTTTATGCTGATATCCCTAAACACGCACACATTGCCAGTTTTAAGGCAATCTCACACAATGCTACGCACAAATTGTGCCTAAATCCAGACAGATATATAAACAAAGGTTAAATTTATGTTAACTTTTATCATTAATAATCGGCTCGTTTGAATAAAATCTTCATTTACAGAAATATCGCTCCTGCGTTCTTTACCATTTAATTCAAATCGTAAACTCCAGTAACTAATCGTAGTCCCGTACAAAGGTACAAACGTCACATTCCCGTGACGTCATCAAGAACCTTCCCCCACGGTTCCGCTCTTTTATTACTCTGAAATGAAATTATTCTCTCCGTCTCTCCGTCGTCATTGTGCTTTATTCCAATTATTTCGGGCACTGAAGGTATCGTATGGAATGGATGACCTAATTTTTATAAGTAATCAGCGATATTTTATGGAGTTGAGTCATCCTCAAGTTATTACTTCTGTGTTATTATTATTATAAATATAGTAGGTAGGAAGATAATCCAAGGAGATCAATGCTCTCTCCGGAGATTTCTGATTTTAGCATTAAAATTTTCTCGGTAAAAATTATGCTATGTACAAAGTGCGTAATTGGTAAAAGTTATGAATTGTGCAGCAGATCTCTAGGAACACAAACATTGGCTAATATAATAAAATTTTCGTCTTATCAACAAGATATTTAATTTTACACCTTTTCACTGATAACGAAGTAAGGTGATCACTACCGTCTTACTTCAAAATACGGTAGCGCCTATAAATACTTTAATAGCAGCGCGCGGGAACGCTTTGCTCAGAGCTATTCCAAGGCGCCTGAAGCGTTCCACATGATTTACATTCTTCAATAGTTACACACCGAAGGCTTTAAGCATAAAACTCGAATAACAACTTTAAGTGGCTCTTGAAAACCTTTTAATACAAATGAATACTTAACATTCTACCTTCGGTTTCAAGGTTTAAAGATGGATTTGGCTTGAACCGCGACGCCTGTTTTTTTAATGCCGTCTATAAAAGATTTTATAGGGGTTGCGATATAGTTTTAGTAATAAGGTCCGAAGGGTAAAGGCTAAGGGTAGGGGGGTTGAATATTTAATAGGAAACGTCTATCGATATTGTGGGAAATAGTATAGTTTGCGGAGAGAAGACCTTTGTGAGGAGGTAGCGTAGTTTAACAAAGTCCCGTTTTTACTCTTCAAGATAAAATAATAATTTTCATTGTATCTCACGTTGAAGACAATTAAAACAGAGTACCAACCTACATTGTTACACTAGCTGTGAACGCGGCTCCGCGTGGTCCTTTTTCTGGGATATAAGGATTCTATAAGTGTTATTCCAAAACCAAAAGTACCAATGTAACCGTACAAACGTAAAAATGGATTTTTATCATTTGCTCAGCTTCTACATAAAGGATTGAGATACTAAGAAAACCAGTTTGTAAGTTAAAACTCGCTATCGCTATCGGTCCCGCAGTTTTTAGGTGATACGCGAACAGACAGACGAAAAGAAAAACGCCATTTAAAAATATATACTTGTTCAGCAGCTTTTTACACGACTACAGCAAAGCAAAAAAGGGAAATGAGTTTAACAGTCTATGTATACAATACATTACAATACAACAACACTTTACCGCACACCAAGAAGAATGTAATATATAGGATAAACTCATGAAATGAAAGGTACAATGGGCGGCCTTATTGCTATATAGCAATCTCTTCTAGGCAACCTTTGGATGGAAAGGATTACTTAGATATTAAAGTCATCATATGTATGTATGTATGTATGTGGTTATGTGGATGTTCCATATAGCGTCGCCCCTATTGGTACGATTTTGACGAACGAGGTGTCAATCAATTCGGCTTCAGGTATAGAGTGTCATAGGCAATTTTTTACCCGACTACGGCGAAGAAAAGGAAGGGTTATGTGTTCAAACTAAAAACTTGGTCCAATTTTGATAAGCGAGGTATCAATCGATTCGTCTTCATCGCAAGAGTACCATAGGTTATTTTTTACCCGACCCGGTTTTAGTTTTTGAACTTAGGTTTATCTTAATTTATTACCTTATAGAGTCATTGTACAGACTTTATTATACGTATGTATTCGTGACATCTAGTTTCTGTTAGAAACATTGATTAATATAACAGAGACGTCAAGAAAAGGGGTTAAACCAATTTGAATATGATACAGTCTTCCAATTTATAAAGGGATCGTTCCAAGAAAGCCCAGCTTATTCAATCCACCTAAATTGAAGTATGGGCCCAAACTTCGTTATTTTATTTCGTGGGAGTTACGGTCCATCGGGCTCAATGGGCTTGAAAATGTTGGTTGGTGTAATAGAATACAGTGGAATCTATCTTCTATCTATACGTATATTAACGCAGTAAGTAATAAAAAGTCTGTACAACGAAGATAATTTAAAAAATAAAGTTGGAGTAGGTACTTAAAATAAGCTACAAAAAAGAAAATGAAATGAAATACTTTTATTTTATAAGCTTCAAAATGCAAGTAGGTAAAGTAATGAGAAATAAATAAAGAACACATAGGCGATAAAAAGGACGCAACTCCGCATATTGTGTTAGTTGTTATCAGGTCAAACAACGCGCTGATTTTCAGTTACGACCTTCCGCAGCGAGTAGTTGCAGCGGTATTATATAAAAATAATAAAATAAAAAATAACTTGAGATAAAAATAAGAAACAGGTAAACAGTCCAAAACAACTGATTAAAATAACAATACAAAATCAGTAAGAACAAATAGAAATGTCACAAACTTACGTCTGAGGCAGGTTCCACTATCAGGTTAACTTATGTTTAGAAAGTACTTAATATCGTAGCTTTAGACATTGGTTCCAGTAACGGTGCACGAATATATTGTTCCAGCATTTAGTTGCCGAGTAGCGGAAACTTTTACGAAATGCAGCAGTCTATTTCCTTTTTTTTAAATTCGGGTCAATTCCACACCAATTACCTAGCCCCAAACTAGGATACCCTGTAATATGGGCACTAGATCACGGATAAACATACATAGATACGAATATCACATCCATGACTCGGAAACAGACATTTCTGCTCATCACACAAATCACTGCCCCTTGCAGGATTCGAACCCGCGACTGTTTGATTTCGTTCCTAGGGTTACTAGCCACTAGAACAAGCAGCCGTCTTTACGATCTGTTTTTAATAAAAGGCAGCAAGAATATTATTCAAAGATTAGAAGAAAGTTAAATTATAATAATTGTGTGTTTCTGTCTGTCTGTTTGTTCGCGATTCACGTAAAAACTTGAGATACCAAGTAAACCAGTTTTTAAGTCAAATCCTAAGCTATCCAACAGTGAAAGCCGCATCGCAATCGGTCCATTAGTTTTTACGTGATGCGCGAACAAACATATATACAAACAGACTAATAGACAAACAGACAGACGATTTTTAAATATGTTATATTTTTGTTCGTATTTATATTCTAAAAATATAAATTTATTCTGTTCAGTAAATGTATACTTGCTATCGTTCATTAATGTTCATGTTCTCGCTTTCTAATGTAAGGTTGCCTGGAAGAGATCGCTGCTTAGTGATAAGGCCGCCGATTGTACTATTTTAAGTTCATTGTTAATGTGCCATGTTTTAAGTTTCTTTAGTGCAATAAAGAGTTATCTATCTATCTATCTATCTATCTTATTTGAAGTACCCTAGACCATTTTTATATAAAACTAGTTTTCCGCCTGCGACTTCGTACGCGCGGACTACAGACTGTTTATCGCGAAAAAAAGCATCCTATTTTCTTTTAGGATATTAAAAACCAATGCGAAAATAAGTATAGCAACAATACTTGATGTTTTTTGACAGTCTTGTTATTTCATTTCCATGGCAACCACAGACCATTCTGTGATGGCAACCGTTCCTTACAGTGAGTAATCAACATTTTCCGTTTTTCCCGTGGAAACTTTCAATTTTGCGGGATAAAAAGTATTCTATGTTTTATTCCAGGGTATAAGCTATCTCCATTCTAAATTTCATCAAAATCCGTCCAGCCGTTATCGCGAGAAAGCTCCCCAAACAAACAAACAAACAACGTTTCACGGTACTTTTATATATTGGTATGGATGGTCTAATTATATTTATAGTACATACTTATTTTTTGGTACTTACTGCTTTAATAAGGTATAGATAGAATATTATATCTTGTAACTTATTTTATAAGCAGGTCTGATTAATTTTCGTTTTTGAATACAAGATTTTTCTTTGGTTCTATTATTTCTACTGTATGACTTGTTGTATGAAATGTCATAGTGGTTTTGACACCTCATAATAATAAAAGTACCCAATTTGTATCCTTTTACACAATGATTGCCGCACACCATAATATAAAGGAAGACACCCATCACGGCCTGAAGGGTCTATTTTACCTGCAACAGATATAGGTCGAGGGGACAGTCGGAAGCAGTGCCTAATGTTAGGTGAAAAATCCCGTCTAATAACACTGTCAAGGTCAGCTAGAAGTCGTGTTTGGAAAAACATCTTTGAAAAATCTAGCGGTCATTTTGATGCTGATGATAATATACACAGTTGAAAGAAAGAAAGACGAAGTTAAAAACTACAAGCGAATAGCCAAGCATCTTTCGGGTTATTCCAGCAGAATTCCTTGAGCGCCAACATAGGCTTGTTTAGCATACCATCTTTGACCACAGTACACCAAGTGAAATTTTGGTCAAATGTTAGCCAATCCAGCCAAACAGGTGAGATTGCTTAAAAAAAACAAACCAATAAAAAACATCAAAGACTTCAGTGCAAATTTTATCTTTCACTAATGTTCCTATCCGCTTGCTTGCTAAATTTAACGTTATAATCGGTTTCGGAGTACATAGTATGGGTATCGTGGCAATATAGTAGAATAGATCAGTTCATGAAATGGTCGACAATTTTATGAAATGCCCAGCTAAAACAAAGGGGGCTACTGAATATCTCTGCCTTATTAGATCTTAGAAATAGATTTGGATGCTTCTTTTTTTACTTGAAAGGTAGTTTTAGATTGGTCTCATAAAAATTTGGTGAAGATCTGATAAGCATCTTCGGCATGATGAGCAGAATAGGTTCTCAAAATGCAGTAAATTTCTCACTTTTAGGTTTCTACCAGTGGAATCATCCCTTTACCCCCTAGGTAGGGATTGATGAAGCGCCTTGGTTATTAATGTTAGTTTTACAATAAGGTAACTAGATGGCGCTACTGTACACCGCTGCAAAAATGTTTGAACGCGCGAGGTCAACAGCTCATAGAGCCACTAGTTTATGACAACACATCACTGAATAGGTGAAAAGAACAAAAATTACAAACAAAAGAAAAGTTACGAAATGTGATGTCACAAACAGGTCCCGACTCAGCAAACGTAAAGACCATAAAGCCTATGTAGGGTTTTTATGACACTAAATATGTTCAAACAGGCTAAAAAACATTTATATGAAAGCACACAGCTTGCTACGGTTCACTCTCGCCTTCGCCTTCTAACCTATCATGGCCCAATCGGACTTCCACTTAGCGCCTCTAGCGGTGGATAATGTAAATATTTTACGATATGATCATTAATGTTTCACCATATCATGAAATAGCCGTGTGTTTAGCTGTTCATATCGTCAAACGCCTAGGAGTCATCTGGCCAAACCATTTCATGATGTCACCGACAATTTCATGAAATAAAAAAAACATAATGTGGCCAACCACGAAATATCATGCAGTCGTCGGTTGGTGGCTCCTCAACTTTCTCACTTTCACTTTAGCGTAACTTGTAGCAGACAGACCAAATACTAAGATTAGGGGAGAAATATCAACCAGCTTCCAACATGGCGTCTGACCCCAAAAATGTGTCAAGCTTGAGCACTGTTTTCATAATACACTGTCTTGAGAACTCTCGCTGAGCGAGGGACGGTCAGCAAATTGAGCCCCGAATAAACACGGACCGCAAAAAAAGGCACAATGCTTATTTGCTGACGGTAAAGAGTATTATTTCAGTAGAAACTAAAGGCAATAAGAATGATAACGTAATTGTGTTTTTTATCTTGTGAAATCTTGTGTTACATTTTTATCAACATGTCAAAGCATTCGACGAAACGGGTGAATGGCCATAGTGGTTATTAATTACACGAGCGAAAAGATGCGCGGCAAATCGATCGACAATTAGCAGTACATAACAGGAATTATTGGTACTTTTAAGAGTAGGACAGTAGTAGGAGTGTTTGGTGCCGAACCTACTTTCAGAATTTGTAAGTTGAAGAGTCACGCCATAAAGCGATAATCGTTGGGAGTAAAAGTCCTCGAACGGAACGGGCCGAAGTTCGTAGGCGTAGGGCGCCCCCCTCACCTCCAGGTCGAAATCAGACAGAATTAGGCCGAAGCCGAGGTGGACATAATGAGAGTTGCGGGGAATAAAGAGCTAGCAAGCTCGTTGTGGTTCATCAGTGGAAGAGTGATGATAGATAGAAAATTATTTATTGCACTCAAAAGATATGTAAATAGGCAACTTAATGCTAGCAAGCAATAACTTCCAGTTAACCTCGGTATATTGTTATGTTTTTGAATGTGGCAAAGTGTCAATTTGAATTTTGGAAAGTCTAATAGATTCCTTTATAACTATAAGCCTGTAATGATATGTGGGGTTGCCCAACTGTTTCATGTAGTAGTTGGCTATTTACCAGACTGCGCAACGCAAAGGCCGGGTAATATGTTTTCATACCACCTGCTCGACAATGTCCAATTACATAGCACATAATCTCAACGTAAAACAATTCATTATACCCAAGGGATATAAAATATACATGAAACTCCCAAGGGATATAATGTGATATGAATTTAGAACGATAAAATTCGTGTTACTAGATACGGGCATTGTAAAGAGACTTTACTCGAAAATCAAAATGGCCACCATAGTCAGAACACAAAAAAAGAAAAGAAAAAAGGCACGAATGCAAAGAATTTGAAACGATAGACGATATTTGGTGTTATTTTAACAGTCCCCGTATTTTAATAATCGTAATCATTTTCAAGTTGTCCCATTAATTACGTCAAGCGATAGTGATTTGAATCCGGAGTTTATTAAATCAGACCCCTTAGAGATTGTTAACAATCTACTACTAGAAAAACAAAAGATAAATACGAAAAAGCCTACAACGATTTTAATCAATGGAACAAAAGGTTTCAAGGCAAGGCTGTGTCCGAAACTGTCCTTTTACTTTATTTCCAAAACTTAGCATCAACTCGAAAGCCAAACAGCCTATGGCGAATTTATTGTTTTTATTATCTCGCAGAAGGTATGAAAAGTTGAGTATTCACCTCGGCGATAAAGCCTGTCTTTTGTCACGGGCAGCATATTAGACCCATCGCTTTACACGGGACTCTACATAACTCTATTATATTTAAGCCCCCTCGCTACTCGGGAGTTAACTCTGAGGCCTTCGTTACATTCAACTCATTCAAGGTCCAACATGCCGCCCGTGACGTTTGACACTGCTTTATCCCCTTGGTGCATAATCTGCTATTATCAGCCTATGTATGTATGTATATATGTATGTCTGTTCCTTTGTGGAACTATATATACCAAACACCGGACCAATTTTGATGATTCTTACATCAATCGAATTGTCTTAATCTCGCGAGTGTCACTAAATACATGACATTAATCAAAATTCAATTTGGCGACGACCAGACGACATATTGTGAAAAGAAAATAAAAACTGGACGAACTATGTTAAGTGGGGTATCATTGAGTAGGTATTTTGAATATCATCTCTAGGTTTTCTTATCATTTTTCATTTTGAAGGACCATTTAGGATCTATAACGATATCCAGTTGGTTAGCAAACATTATAACTTAAATTTTTGCTTCTTTTTAATTTTGGCCTGGTTTTTTAACTGTGCCAAAATTTTCTCGTTTTATTTTGTAGTATTTACTTAGTTATTACCCTTTACAAAGGCCCGATATAAAATTCCTATTTTATTCGATGACTAGTTTCCCCGCCCGCGACTTCCTCCGCGCGGACTAATGTTTATCACGAAATAAATAATAATTTAAAAAACTAAAAAACACGCTTTATATAGAAAACCAAACTAAAAATTGAAAATAAATTTTAATAGTGTAAATAAGAAAAAAAAAAAAAACAAAAAAATCGTGGGTGCATGGGTCTATTGACCCACATTTATAAATATTTCATTGACAGATATGAGAAGCACCCCACGCTTTTTTTTAAATAAAACAGTTTTTTCTTATTTACACTATTAAAATTTATTTTCTATTTTTTAGTTTGGTTTTCTATATAAAGCGTGTTTTTTAGTTTTTTAAACTATTATATATTTTCTACTTTTTTTTCGAGTTATTGCATTGTCATCGGTCTTTGACAGTTGTGCAAAATTTGTATGAAATCTGACCGTTTAAAGTGGGTCAAAATAGCGTGCAAAGGAGTCGGTTACAAACATACAAACATACAACTGAAGCTAATATAAAGCGTATAAAAAAGCATCCTGTGTTCTTCTAGGATATTAAAAAGAAATACAAAAGTAGGTATAGCACCACTCTTGATGTTTTTTGACATACTTGTTATTTCGTTTCCATGGCACCCGTTTCTTACAGCCAGTAATATTTTTTTTTCAGTTTTCCCGTGGAAACTTACAATTTTCCGGGATAAAAAGTATACCTTGTTTTATTCCAGGGTATTTCCAAATTTCATCAAAATCCGTCCAGCCGTTATCGCGTGAAAGCTCCCCAAACAAACAGACAACGTTTCACTTTTATATACTGGTATGGATTGTGTTTATTCTTGTTCCATTTTATTCAATTATTGTGTTATATTTCTGTAATTAATTATAGTAATTGGCCAAGGCAGTTTATTTGATTAAAGATATAAATAAAATATTAAACACTCAACTGTAGTTACATATTATACTAAACATATAATGAAGATGAAAAAATAACTCAGACACTGATAGCAAGGTTTTGAAAACAAAAGAACAGAAAACCTTTCTTATAAAGACTGCTTCCAATAACCGTACCTAATTATAAAAGATGAAAAACTTTTAAAAATGAATTAATTAACAGAGTTCTGAAGTGATTTTGTAGCTGCTTTGTTTCAAGTTATTTCTTTACAATGAATTTGCAGAAAACTCGTACGAAGGTATTGGATTAAGATTCTGGAGTCCAGCTTCGTAACAGCTGACTGGATGGGATGCATTTTATTTCACTGTTTTATTTGTCTAGAATGAATTGTTTTATTTTACTGTAAGTAGTAAAAAGTTTACTGTATAAATATCCATACTAATATATAAAAGTGAAGCGTTGTTTGTTTGTTTGGAGAGCTTTCACGCGATAACGGCTGGACGGATTTTAATGAAATTTAGAATGAAGATAGCTTGTACCCTGAAATAAAACATAGGATACTTTTTATCCAACACGCGGGCCGCTCGCGGCCCGCGCACCGCGCACATTATACATATGTTTATAAATCTCACACGTGCGTATGCGACCTGGCGGTGTCACTCGGCTAAACTCTTCTAGGCCGCTTATGGCTGGTTCCTATATCTTAAAACGAACCGTTTTCGCTTACTGTCCGTCAGGTTTTTTAGATCATAAAAGCCATACAAAAAACGTCAAAAAGTAACAAGATGTTGGAAATAGGAATGGGGGGTTATAGTAGGAACCAATCTTTATGGCGGCTGTGAAGCGCGCTGCGAGTGCAACTTTTTATTTTAAGTTGTAAGTTTGCATGGAAAATGTTGATTACTCACTTTAAGGAACGGTTGCCATCACAGAATGGTATGTGGTTGCCATGGAAACGAAATAACAAGTCCGTCAAAAACACCAAGAGCATTGGTGATATACCTACTTTTGCATTGGTTTTTAATATCCTATAAGAAAAAAATGATGCTTTGTTCACGATAAGCAGTAGTCCGCGTGTACGAATTCGCGGGCGGGAAAACTAGTAACAAAATAAAAAACAATAGTGCCGTGGGGACCAGGAATATATCAAATATGTAAAGATCTATCGAGGCGTCTGGTCGAAACAACGCGTGACCAAAACGCTGGCCTGTGTTTATTTGGTTTGCCCAAAGACTTGCCATACTATACAACGTGGCAATGCTGCCAGCATCTTGGGAACGTTGCCAACTGGTAATTTAGTATTAGTTGACCGAGCGAGCACGAAGCGCGAGCGAAGCATCTCTGTTTCAGCTTCGGCAAAAATTCTTTCGTATGTCCGGATGTCTGTCCGGATGTCTGACCGGATTTCCGGCTGTACTCCTCTATAGGTCGCATTTCTCAACTGATCTAGACGAAACTTGGTATACAAGTAAACTTTTTTTTTTTTTAGTTATCGTCATTTTTGATTGGGGAGATACTTCCAATCAGCCCTTTACCTACTAGGTAGGAATTGATGGAGCATTTGATTATTAATGTTAGTGTTACACTATGGTAACTAGATGGCGCGTGCGATACTGTGTAGCGCTAGATTGTTTGCAAAAAAGTTTGTACGCGCGAGGTCTACAGCTCACAGAGCCACTAGTTAGCTAGAAATAGCTTATTTTTTTATTTTCTTTTAGTTCTACATTGCGAGTAAAAAGAAAAAAATACAAAAAAATACATAGGCGAACCTAATAAATTGTCTTGTAGCTAAATTGTGCAAAATACATAGGCGAACCTAATAAATTGTCTTGTAGCTAAATTGTGCAAAATACATAGGCGAACCTAATAAATTGTCTTGTAGCTAAATTGTGCAAAAACATTGTGGATTTTATTAAAACAGTCTATGCTACTCGGTCGAATATTCCGCATAAAGGCCGAACACACTAGGTAATGTCCAGTAGGAAATAGCCTATTAGCGGTCAGTTGCAACAAGCGAGCCATTGTGCGCTTATTGGATCGTTGAGTTGCAATCTCGTCCTAATTGCAGCGGTGGACCGGGTCCGGGTGATGCTACTTAGACTTCGTTGGACATCCGTGATGCTATCTTCTAAGAAAATAATGATCATGGAAAGGATTCCCATTACAATTATATTAAGGCGCTACTGTGACGGCCTGTTTAGAGTCCTAGGGTGCCGGACTGGGACGCTCTACACAAAAACATATCAAAATCAGTCCATTCGTTTGGAAGAAGAGATGTTTACGACCCATCTTTCCCCACTCCCTATTATAGCTAAGAACCATCTCGATCTCATTAGTTTTCAAAAAGAAAAAATCCACTAAAATCTAAATAGGTCCATTCGTTTGGGAGATGCCACAGATAGACATAGGTACATACCCTAAACTAACATTCGTTTGGGAGATGCCACAGATAGACATAGGTACATACCCTAAACTAACATTCGTTTGGGAGATGCCACAGATAGACATAGGTACATACCCTAAACTAACATTCGTTTGGGAGATGCCACAGATAGACATAGGTACATACCCTAAACTAACATTCGTTTGGGAGATGCCACAGATAGACATAGGTACATACCCTAAACTAACATTCGTTTGGGAGATGCCACAGATAGACATAGGTACATACCCTAAACTTCTAGCACCCTTCTCTTTTAGAGTTCGGGCGTTAAAAAATACCGAAACCTATCGGTTAAAAGAAGTGAAGGTAAAAACAAAATCCAGAATTTAATCCACACATAAATACGATCCTCCAGCAAATAATTGCACCTAAAAATTCCAATCCAAATCTCATTTATCCAAATGCCAACCTTGAAATCTCCAACGAATAAACTCCTTACATTCCGATACAAATCTGCGAACGTGGCCGAATAGAAAAATGTAAAACAGGCAAAGTGCGTGTCGTACCACGAATAGTGAAGGTGCAGATGTATTATGACTTCGCGCAATTTTACCTCCATATCTCGAAATGTTATCTCATCACTGGAATAAGTTTTCGTTGATTCCGATCCAACATTTTAATTATTTATTTACTAGCTGATGCCCACTGCTTCGCACGAGTGGTGATTTCTCTAGGTTAAACGTACTCTAAGTGCTATTCCAGGACCTAGAATACCAACATTGGATCAAAATTCCTTCAGCCGTCAAAAATATTTTTATCGATTGCTCGGCTTCTATTCATCGGATTGGGATACCAGGTACGCCAGTTTTTAAGTCAAACTCTAAGCTATCCAACAGTGAAAACCGCATCGCAATCAGTTCAGTAGTTTTTACGTGATGCGCGAACAAACATACAGTCAAATTAACAAACAGACAGACACGATTTAAAAAATGTTCTATTATTGTCCAGTAGCTCATTTTAAGTACCCTAGACCATGTTTTTTAATTATCTTCACTGTAGAGACTTTTTCGTTCTTATTACTTTATTATAAGTACAGATAGATTGAGGTACATTATAAGACCATTAGGTACAGCATACGCACCAATGCGATGTTATATCTGAAGAAACTAAACTTTAAGTACATTCTATATATTTCCGTGCATTTTCTGTGAATTTCGTCAGGCTGCAGTGAAAGATTTTAATATCCTACGAAATTATTATTAATAAAACGTATAGCGCGTGATACAGGGGAAAACTTCAGCAGATTAGTACGCTGAGCGAAGCAGGGCGACGCGCGGCGGCGTGCTTGGGCCGAACGAATGGCTAGGCAAGAAGTTGGCCTGATTCATTCCTGCGCTCGAGATCACGGTGCGCGCACGCCGGTGCTCGCCGCCAGTAATGGCGTTCCGCGGTGTTGGACTGCGAGTTATAAAACGAATGCGTAAACTGCATTACGTTAATTTCTGGACGTGCTTTAAAATGCGTAAAAAAGCGGTCCTCGGTAGCGGGCTCATATCGGTGGTTGGACGCTCCTAGCCGGCCACAACTGGCGCTTTCTCCAAGAGATTTTCTGATCTTGTTTTTTATAGCGTCGTGCTGCCGTCACCGACTTGCTGTTGTTCGAGCTGGCGTACAAGGCTGTACCTGACGCATTTATCAATTCACCCTATCATTGGACTCTTTCGACCATCGCTGCATGTTGCAATCAGTTGTTTCTATGGATCGTCGTAGTATTCCAAACCTTCGAGACGCAATTAATTAGAAACCGGATGGTATCTAATTAATTGTGTCATGATATTCACCAACGTTCCGCACAATAACGAGCCACAGGTGTAGAGTGATCATCAAGATTGACGGCCAACTAGTAATGTAATAAGAAGATTGTAGTTGGTCCAACGCACAGTTTGCCACTAACTTCTTCCACTAATTGTTGTAAGAAGAAGGGCCAACCCCCTTGTAGGTTAGCTTCAGATAAACGTGGCATAGATATTAGATTGTCAATAGTATTCCTGTTTTTCTAACGCACAGATTTACGGTTGATTTACCATTTAGTTCCATTTAGTGAGTAGTGGGTGTGATCCGTCAGTGTCGAGGCGTACTGTACTGTGAATATTAATGCAAATAAAAGTCAATTGCAATAAAGTTTTATAAATTGGCAATCCTGTTGTTTAAATTGAACCTACCGTACCTGACTCTACCAGCTTGTTGAAGACCAAATGGCCTTTGAAACCATAACGTTTAGTGGTCAGACCGGCTCGAGTTTTTATCCTGGTAAAATTTAGTAACTTCAAGTAAACAAGTAGTGACGTGTATTTTTCTTACAGACAGCTTAAAATTAGCAAAGCGTGTTTTTGCGTCGTTCCCCATCCGATAATATCAATTTCCGACTTGCCCCTATTTTTCCATTTCAAACACTTTCAACTTTTTTCCAAAACTAATTTAATCCGTAGACTTTCATTATACTACGTTACATGTTCACCACAGATGTCAACAATATGCCTACGAAACATAAACTTCAGTAACATTATACTACGTTACATGTTCACCACAGATGTCAACAATATGCCTACGAAACATAAACTTCAGTAACATTATACTACGTTACATGTTCACCACAGATGTCAACAATATGCCTACGAAACATAAACTTCAGTAACATTATACTACGTTACATGTTCACCACAGATGTCAACAATATGCCTACGAAACATAAACTTCAGTAACATTATACTACGTTACATGTTCACCACAGATGTCAACAATATGCCTACGAAACATAAACTTCAGTAACATTATACTACGTTACATGTTCACCACAGATGTCAACAATATGCCTACGAAACATAAACTTCAGTAACATTATACTACGTTACATGTTCACCACAGATGTCAACAATATGCCTACGAAACATAAACTTCAGTAACATCTCGACATCTCGATGTTATAAGATTTCTTTGTTGGACTAAGGAACTCTAAACCCCCGATCGCGAGTCAATATGAGCATTCAATCGAAAATATTGCTTAACGGAGAATTGCAGGATCGTTCTACCTGAAAATATTGTTATGGGAGCCTTCCAGACTCATGAAAAGGTATTTGATTTAGCAAATGGGTTGGATAGTGAAGTATGTGCAGGTTACTGAGTTTTATTGGTCTAGTACATGGGTTTATGAGAAGTGCTTGCGTAAGGATATGATAGATATGTTAGTAAATAAACAAAAAGAAATAAAGAAATTTCAGCACATTTTGTAGTAGTAACTACAATATAGTAAAATAAATGCTTTTCGCAATTCACAATTATTTTACACTAGATGGCGCTCGTGATTTAACACACGTTTGCTTGCTTATGAGGTTAGTGCTATAGCCTTTGGTGTCAGAGAACACGTGGTGATTCTTGATTACGATTAAAAGAATCTTATGTAAGCCTTTATAGGTACACATTCAGTTTCATCAAAATCCATTCAACCGTTTTTTTTATTCTTTACTAGCTGTACCCGCGGCTTTGCACGCGTGCTTATTTCTCTAGGTTAAAAGTATTCTATATACTAGGTATTCTAAGACCTAAAATATCAATATACCAACTTTTTATCAAAATTCCTTCAACAGTTGTTTTTAACGATTGCTCGGTTTCTACTGATCGGATTGAGATACAAAGTACACACACAGTTTGTAAGTCAAACCCTAAGCTATCCAACAGTGAAAACCGCATTGCAATCGGTCCAGTAGTTTTTACGTGATGCGCGAACAAAAAAACAGACAAACTAACAAAAAAACAGACAAACAGACAGACACGATTCTTAAAAAAGATATATACTTATTCAGTAGCTTATTTTAAGTACCCTTGACCATTTTTTTTATTATCTTCATTGTACAGACTTTTTCGTTCCTATTGCTTTTTTATAAGTAGGTAGTAGTAGATCACAAAATAACTCAGACACTGATAACAAGGTTTTGAAAACAAAAGAACTGAAAAATCTTCCATAAACAGCCTGCTTCCAATAGCCGTACCTAATTCATTAGAAAAGCTGAAAAACTTTTAAAAATGAATTAATTTAAAACTCACTCCGCAGAGTTCCGAAGTAGAAGCTCAGTCCACAGAGTTCTGAAGTAGAAACTCAGTCCACAGAGTTCTGAAGTAGAAACTCGGTCCACAGAGTTCTGAATTAGAAACTTACAAGGGTTTAAGTGTTTCTGTAGCTGCTGTTTTAAGTTATTTCTTTAGAATGAATTTGCAGAAGACTTGTACGTAGGTAGTGGATTAAAATTCTGGAGTCCAGCTTCGTAATATTATTGTTTAATAGACTGGATGGAATGCATTTTATTTCGCTTTATTAATTGTCTAACAGAATAGTATGAATTATTTTAGTATCTTATTTTAAGCACCCTACATCTTTTTTTTTTTAATTATCTTTATTGTACAGACTTTGTAGTTCTTATTGCTTTATTATAAGTATATAGACAGTTAAGTTATGATAAAAATATTCTGAAGCGGCAGCAATCTGATTTTTTTTGGCCATAATTTTAATAGAGACAAAAATAGAGCAGATGTGAAATGAAGACCTTTGATAGTTTCCAACCTTATCGTATGGGTAATAAGTTAATTCCATTACCCTGCCGTCATACACATCCATACAAAATACAAAACTAAAGCTCAAACAATAACGTACTAATCAGAGTCGCAACAAGCGTTCGCCTGCACGAGACTACAAGAGCTGTCGACTCGCATAGCTCCGGCACAATAGTGAACGCTCACTAACTAACAAGCAATAGATACAAGAGCTAACTAGACTTACCATCGTGTACGCAACGTGTACGAACATATAACTGGTAGCTTAAAAAAATGTATTACTTTGAAATTGTAAAGTTGGCCTGCA
Organism: Alsophila aescularia; assembly: GCA_946251855.1. Lineage (NCBI taxonomy): Eukaryota > Metazoa > Arthropoda > Insecta > Lepidoptera > Geometridae > Alsophila > Alsophila aescularia. The sequence continues at coordinate 58,548,204 of OX276381.1, forward strand.
ATAAAAAACACCTTTATGGTGGTGTTCAATAAGAGCGGTAACTGTGGTAACCGTTATGCTATACAAAACCGGTTTCAGAATCTATAAGCAAATAAAAACTCGAAAACAAATTTTCCAACCTAAAATAAGTACTTAGTACATAATATATAAACAAAATTCATACAAAATAAATTATAGGCAGAGTGCAAGATAAACTATAGTATAATTAGGTAGGTATATAACATTAATGCATAACAAAAAATTAGAATACAAAAACGAACAAAAAAAACCGGTATATAAATATATCCAGGGTAGATTTTTGAGACGGGACAGTAAGGGCAGGTACCTTAACCGTTATTGTTATAGGAAAACGTTCCTAAGAGGCCATCCATAACTTTTTGAGATATTCTGAACTGCATACACAGATTTTGAAAAAAAAAATACTTTCAGCAAGAGAATGGTGAAATACACAAAATCTTTTTTGATGCCAATAGAGCCTGTTTCTTATAAGGATTAAGTCTTTATGGGACCGACTGAGGCTCGAGTGCTAGAAATGACAGAAACTGACAAAAACTTTTCCCATACATTTCGCAGGAAATTACCTAAACCAAATAATTAGCTAGAGGAAAATGTTCTTAGGACCTCAACTTTTGGATATTTGACCTGCATTCCAAGATTTCGTTAAAAATATTCAGTCATCCCTCCGTCTCGCTCTTGAGCTATTGTAGCTTACAAAATTGCTGCGAGCTTTTAAATTATGCCTTGAATCAGGAACTGCATGATAGTATGCGGTCTAGACGGTAAAAATGAACAATGTTGAGTGAAAAGTTCACTGAGTTTCCCGTATTTAGAATTCTCTATTCACTTCACACACAAAGTTCAGCTCAGCGTATTTTCGCTTTACGAATGTGAATTCCCCCTACTCCGCCCCAACCCAATCCTTATCGTACACCACACTCCCATCACTTTGTACACTAAATGAATACCGTACACTTCAGTGAGTTAAAACTGTCTAGTGTTGTAAGCCAAATACTTATATTAAACTGCAGGAAAGTGGGAGAGTAGATTTCAAAATCCTCTGTCTGGTGAAGTTTCATCCATGAAACTATTGCTTGACGCGCGTGACTCTACCAATCAAGTCCTCAAAGTCAATTGTCTGTTCTGTACCTACGCCCTAAATAGATTAAACTTCTATAAGAGAAGACACACACAGACAAGAACAATCCCATTTAAGTAAAATTTAATTAGTTGTACTACTTCAATATCACTAGTGCGACGCTTAGAATACACTGCGGGCCACTGAAACCGTTCCACTGTGCGCAAACTAATGAAACTATATTGGCGTGCATATAAACTGCACGCCAGGGACGCGCAGCACTGTATTTAGCTCAGAGATTAACGTGAATTGGCTTAGCTGGAAACTGTGGAATAAGGCTTAAGATAGTTGCAAGCATAAGAAAAAGACATTTGGTTTTTGTATGATACCTACTTCGATAGCTACGGGTACTTTATAACTAAATTCTGCAGAGTACAATTAACTACCGTAGAATACAACCATGTAACTACTACATGAAATGGTTGGAAAATCTTTGCCATTCCAGGCCTAAAGGTAGAGTGATCTTGCACACTACCAGGGCGAAAAATAAGTACCAGCATTTAAATAAGGGTATAATTAATTAATTGAGGGTTATTATTGGAATAGGCAGTATTTATCTTGTAAGCCACAATAAAAATATGTAAAAAAATCGGTATGTCTTGAAACCATGCTACTATGTTGTTTACCATCAAAGAGTTTACGACTCCTGCCATTTTTATTACCTGGGAACACCCAGGTAATTTTTTTTTATTACATCTTCTTTTTTTTTTAATACGTATTTGATAGGCTTGCGTTTGTCTGTTATCTCTTTCTCTATGTCATAATGGTAATTGTGGTCTATGGTCTATACAAAATACATACCTTTATATTAAGGCATGCATCTTAAAAATAGCTTTATTGTCCAAGATTATGACTACGCTAACGTCCAGCAACATTCATTCAAAACTACCCTCAAAGTTACAACCCCACGTTCGTAGCTAAGGTAGCACTTGATTTACCAACCCTGCTCCGGTAATAAGGGATTAGAACGTTGTTTCCAGCGGTGTCTATACCCCTTGTAACTAATCCGGAAGTACACGATGTGGACAGAAATTAAGCTTCGTTTGTATGCCTTTCATAGTTATTGTAAGCCGCCGTAAAATATATTATTAATCTAACCTCAGTTCGCAACAAAATACAATCTATCTATACATATAATAAAGCAGTAAGTAACAAAAAGTCCGTACATTGAAGATATATATACAAAAATAAGCTACCTACTGAACAAGAAGTTTTTTTTAAATACTGTCTGTTTGTTTGTTGACGCATCACGTTAAAACTGACAGATTGCGATGCAATTTTCACTGTTGGACAGTATAGGGTTTAACTTAAAAACTGGTGTACTTGGTATCTCAATCCGATCGATGAGCAGAAGCCGAGTGTTGACGAGCGCAACAGTTAACTATAAAAACTTCCCAAACCTAGTCTTCCAGTCCGTAGTCACCACTCGAGAACCTTTTAACCAAAACAGGATAACCAAAATTTTCTATTTGGTTATCCTGTTTTTTTTTCACAATGTAGGTAGCTATATCTATATCTTTCTTCCCCATCGGTTATCGGAACGGAACGGAACGGGGCGGTTTCATCTTTTACATAAAGCTTATTAACTGTTTACAATGTATACTTACTCAACAACGGTGTTATACATAGAGGTATGTATGGTCGAGTTTACGGTAATAGTTATCTTTATAGCGGTTCAGGAGAAGGTATAAACTGTGATTGTCTCCGGGGGCCGTTATCCCAGTATTGTTGAAGCTAGGGTTTTAGGCTAGCCACACACTTGCAATATTATTGACAAACCAAGATTGATAATTAATATACTGATGTGCAAATACGCGGCCTTATAATGTGACAATACAGACGCAATATTATTGTCAACTAGCTGTACCCGCGGCTTCGCACGCGTGGCTATTTCTCTAGGCTAAAAAAACTCTATTACTATTCCAAGACCTAAAATACCAATACCAACATTTTAAGAAAATTCCTTCAGCCGTCTAAAAGTTTTATCGATTGCTCGGCTTCTACTCATCGGATTGAGATAATAAATACACTAGTTTTTAAGTAAATCCCTAAGCTATCAGACAGTGCAAACCGCATTGCAATCGATCCAGTAGTTTTTACGTGACGCGTGAACAGACTAACAGACAACAGAGACATGTTTTTTTTTTAAAATAAAACAGCCTCCAAATTTTTTTTTACTATATATCTTCAATGTACAGAACAAGTAAAAAAACGTGTATACTTACCTTTTTCCGGGATAAAAAGTATTCTATGTTTTATTCCGGGGTATAAGCTATCTCCATTCCAAAATTCATCAAAATCCGTCCAGCCGTTATCGCGTGAAAGCTCCCCAAACAAACAAACAATGAAACAAACAGACAAAGTTCCACTTGTATGTAATGGTGTAGATTTACTAGTATTAGGTATTTATGAGCATGACGTTCATTTCAAAGATAAGTTTTTTACATTAAGTATTTTTTATGTGCAAATGTTGGTGTAATTTATGTATAAACAAATAATTATACACTTTGTAATTTTATTCTTGTTTGTATAATTTGCCCACATTCGTGCACGCTAAAGAATACTTAATGGTTAAATTCCACTAATAAGAAACACAAGTTTGAGAAAAACATTCAAAGCAAAACAAACGTCTCCACTTCGTTTCCCGCCGAAACTTATTTATGTAATATTTTTTAATACTGTTGTTCAACCATAGACATTTCCTTCACCATTGGGTTCAACTGAATGAGACCCCGCAATGGCGCGCCTACGTCGATATTTTTCTGTGGTTATTTTTCGGACTCTGAATCGTTGTACAGTTTCGGTCATTGTATGGTCTGGATTGACTGACCACATTGGAGACACATCGACCACATTTACTAGGGAAAAATGTTATCGCTTGGTGGATTGTCCCAAAAAAAGCTTAAGTAATTTACTTTTCTGCAAATTTCTTAAAAATTTCGCTAAACAAAAACCATACCTCCAAAAAACGAGTAGATATTTTATGAATTCTTAAGATCAAAAGTACATATTTCACGATGGCAAAGAATTCTACCCTCTGTGTATATTTTTCAGCGTTTATTAGGTTACAGAATCCGAGGGACTACAATATTTCTTCACTCGGAAGCAAGAGGGGGGATCTTGACCCAATTTCTTATTAACACAATCAAGTTCTAAAGGAAATAGGTATATATCTACTATGTTAGTAAATTTATATTCACTCTGGATGTGTGTAAAATGAAGATGGAGGCGAAAGGTTTAATAAGACTCCATTGTGATGTAAGAATAATAATGGTATTTCATTCTTGCTCCAATGGTGTCGCAGCATTAAGATCAAAAAAGTATGTACAAAGAAGATAATATAAAAACAAATAGCTAGGCAGGTACTTAAAATAAGCTACTGAACAAGAATATAACATTTTTTTAAATCGTGTCTGTCTGTTTGTGTGTTTGCCTGTATGTTTGTCACGTTAAAACTACTGGACCAATTGCAATATGATTTTCACTGTTGGATAGCTTAGGGCTTGACTTAAAAACTGGGGTACTTGAATTATATATGTTTATGGGTATTTGGTATCTCAATCCGATGAATAGAAAAATGTTTATATCATTTTAGAATTAACACCTGCTTATCGAGAACATTATAATGATATTCTAAACGAAAAATTTGAATCACGGACGGGGTTCGAACCCGCATCATTCCGTGCTTCTGCGCGGCACATGTCTTTACCAAGTTTGGCTACCGTGACAGGTACAACAAATTATTTGTAATTATTAGATATGTTCTCCATGAGCAGGCGTTAGTGCTAAACTCATATAAATATTACATTTCGGAGGCGTTATCTTTTCACGAAGTTAGTTGCAATATTAGCCGTGTTCGGTTGGTCATTATTCAGAATACCGTCAAAAGATGGCGTTACCATCCCTGTAAGACGGGTTTACAAACTAAGCGAAAAATTTGGCAAAGGCATGTGCCACGCAGAGGCACGGAATGATGCTGGTTCGAACCCCGTCCGTAATTCAAATTTTTCGTTTAGAAAATTATTAGATACGATGAGTAGAAGCCGAACAATCTATAAAAAACTTTTGACAGCTGAAGGAATCTTGACAAAATGATGGTAAATTGGTATTTTAAGTCTTGGAATAGCACATAGAGTACTTTTAACCTAGAGAAATGACGACGCGAAGCCGCGGGCACAGCTAGTACTTGTTTATGAAAAGATATTCTAAATTGTTGAACTGTACTAATAGACAGTATAGTATGTCAAGTTAACGTGTAATATGTCTCTTATCTTTTATCACTTATATCTTATAACTGTAGAATTACATTTCTATGCTTATAATATTTTTGCTATCACCATCATGTTTCTGATAAATAAAATTTATGAATATAAAATATGTAGTAAATATGGTATAAAAAATGTTTTACTAAAGTTTTTTACTAATCAACAAATAAATTTCTTTGATAATGTTGCTTTATCCTTCTTTCTTTATATCTACCGCTATTTACGACCTGAAAATCGGATGATTTGTCACTTTTGGAACTTAGATATTTCTTCGAAGAAACAAAAAGTTCAGGACCCAATTCCAAGAACACTGCTTTCTTTGAAAAAAACACATTGACAAAGTGAAAAATCAAAAGAGGCCGTTTCTTTAATTTAATTAGCTAACCGCCGAAGTCGCATTTCAATAAACGGTAATCAAGCATTCAACTACTTAGTTATTTGTACGGATTTAAGAAGATTTAACTTAATGCTCATTAAGCATTCATAGAAGTCTCTAAATTCGGCATCATGTACAAAACAAAAAAGCAAGAATGTACTATGTAATGTATGTAATGTATGTGTGTGTAGTACTTATACCAAAGATAAAATTTGTTAAGAACTTTTTCTTGTACCGTCACACATTTCATTCGTCATCATTTTTGGTTTGAAACTTCGGAAGTAATTTAGCAATAATAAATAGCAGCCGAAACTCCCCTTCACTGAGTTTGTAGACTCGCCGAAACTAAGCGAAACATGAAAATATGTTAAAGTTACTTTACTTGTACAAAGTATGAAATTATTGGAAGGCCTCGGAATTTCGAGAAGTATTCGTCCCAGGGTAGGTACATACAAGGTCAGGCTCAAAACTTAGATTACATTTTTCCATTTTATATTCACAGTTCAATTTACCCATTTTTTATGGCAGTTGGTAGCAAACATTTTTAAATGTAAATATTGTTGTTAAAAATATGACAAAGTTATATTCAGAGAGTTAATAAAACAGAATAATATATAAAGATTATTAATCTCCTCCAAAAGTTACACGAATAAGTTCGTGACACCTAACATCTGTGCAGTAAGAGCCAGTTTTCGTCAATAAGTAGGCTGATTCCCGAGGATGGTATGAATTAGACGTTTTCAGTACATAGTATCAACCAATACGTCATAGTGCCCGGCGCCCGTCATACAATACCGGTTTTGATATAATTGATAGATTCAGGCGTTACTTTGCGGAAATCCATATTTAAAATGAACAAAATAAAAATATGTAGCTTACTTCCGCCAAAACTGTAAGTCAGACAAATGATAAATGGTAAAATTAACACAAGTAAAACCCCACGCTAAACAAAACCCTACCCCAAATTGAACTAATGAAAAATATAAATGAAATGAAAGCTAAGGCCTGGAGGCCAGAAAAAACACTTATATACAAATAATATATATAAATATGTATACACAATAAAAAACCCCCCAAGCTAAACAAACCGGGACTGAGAGCATTCCAGCATTCGACGAGTCAACATCACCTGAAGATGCCTCGTGCAGAGGCGAAACACGTGTCGTATTGATGTCAGACGTTTGGTATTTGGATCGAGGTATATGTTTTTTATTGTGTTTTTATATTATATGTATATGAATATATAAGTGTTTCGATACTTGTATTTGGGTAGGGTTTGTTTAGCTTGGGGGTTTTTTATTGTGTATATATTATTGTATATATTTATATATATTATTTGTATATAAGTGTTTTTTCTGGCCTCCAGGCCTTAGCTTTCATTTCATTTATATTTTTCATTAGTTCAATTTGGGGTAGGGTTTTGTTTAGCGTGGGGTTTTACTTGTGTTAATTTTACCATTTATCATTTGTCTGACTTACAGTTTTGGCGGAAGTAAGCTACATATTTTTATTTTGTTCATTTTAAATACCAGTTTTTTTTTTTAATTTTCGTATACCTGCGCAAGGTAATACATGCGCTAATTTGATGTCTAAACTCGCAACGACGTGACCATAACCTGAATATTTCATTTTCCAGAAATTCTTTTTAGTTTTCTTTTGATAAAGTCACTCAACTTAATCCTAAGTTCGTGACTTGCACGCGGAGTTCAGTTTTCATTTTAATGAGTTTTGCTGGTGTATTCACGCTTGCATGATTCATGATTGCGACAAGTTACGTGAACTAACAGCATTTTATGGACTCTCTTGGAAAATTGAATTTCAGACTTATAACGGTATACAGAGAGAAAATGTTAAGAGTTGGGAAAAGGTATATGAATAAGTTTGGCCGGATGCCCAACCAACCAGCACCTTTATTCGCTATGACCATTTAGACACGCAACGCGTCGGGTTGTGATATTTTCGTGGAATTGTTCGTGAATTGTCGTAATGACGTCATTCGAATTCAGGAATTTTTATGAGAAAAAATATAACTATAGAAATAAAATAGAGTTTTGGCGAAATAGATCTTAAAATAAATATACCTAATTATATGGTTTGGGAATTTGTCATTTTACTACCCTAACACGAATCAACAATTTGAAAAGCCAAGTACCTTTTTCTTTAAACGGGCATTTGTGTGTTTTTGTTGTTAATTAAGAAGATAATTTAACTAACTTCTATAAAAATATAGATAGACTACCAAGAAATTTATAGGACTTGGCTAAATCAAGGGTAAATCTCATGAATAAGCATTGTGTTCGCCATTTATTTTGCCGGAATCCATTCGTAAACCAGCCCATCCCTACCGTGTAGATATGAATAAACCATATAATCTGAGGAATAACGTCGGTACAATGAGGAATCATAGCTAAAATGTTGGAAATCTCTCTTCAAAGGTTGCCTGTATATTTTAATGAGCTTTTCTAAGCAAAATGGGAGCAATTTCACTTGTTAGCTGTCTTGTTGGCTGAGAGGGTAAAAATAATTTTAAAGAGAGAAAGTTCTTTAAAATATGTTATAATGATTTGTATTTCTACCTATTATCACAGTAAGTACACTACCATTATTATATACTATCTGCGCCCCTGAGCTTTGCCCGCGTGCAATCTTCCCCCCATCCTATCTAAAACTCTACAGCTAGCGTTACAATCATGAAGAGTGTTTGGTTGTATATATTCTTTATATTGAAGTTCATTTCGATAAAAAAGAAACCGTCTGGTGCGTACACGGATAGGTCGGATGGTTTACCGACACGTGAGCATGGTCTGATGGTTTACCGACACGTGAGCATGGCATGTAATAGTTGTCCGTGTGAGGACCATGGATTTTCTAAATTTAATCCACATACTTTCTTTCCATAATTAGGCCTGTCATCGGAGAAGACTTAGTATGGAGAGGTCAGAACATAATGAAGTAGAACTTGTATAAACGTCAAATTTGATTCAAAAGCTTAAAACGCCTCAAAAGCCAAAAACCTTAAGGATTTTTGGTTAAATTTAATTCAAAAGCTTTTTTTTAAATCAAACATCACAATAGTATTTTTTCCCTAAGTAGGGATGAAAGTAGCATATATGTTAATCCAGGATATAAGCTATCCTAGTACCAATTTTCATCCGAATCCTTTCAGTCGTTTGAGCATGAAGGAGCAACAAACACACACACATACAAACTTTCGCATTTATAATATTAGTGTGACTAGCTGCTCTCCGCAGTTACACCAGATGATGGATGATGATGATGATGATTAAAAGTAGCCTATGTGTTAAGCCAGGATATAAGTTATCCTGGTACTAAATTTCATCCAAATATGGCAGCCGATTGAGCGTGAAAGTGTAACATACGTAGATACACACTACAGTTTTTTAAACATTAAATATAGATGGCTCTGTCACGAGGCGGTCCCAGGGTGTGGGTTTGTTCCACTAGCCCCGGGACTAAGCCTCAGTGGACAACATAAAAGGTCAGGAACTATTGGAGCATTTGGTGATTTCCATAAACAGTGGCTTCAAACAAAACGAACACTAACGACGGAATTATTATATATATTTACAAGTCTCCATTTGTAATTAACTTATTTATGTATTTTATAATATTCTTTCGAAAATTACGGTTTTGCTAATGCAATCAATGTCCGAATGACAATTTAAGAATGACAAGTTATTTGAATATAGAATTAATAATGAACTATCAAAATGAAAAGAAATGGATTATGAAAGAATTAAGATATCAAAAGAGTATTATTATGAAAGAGGTTTGGACCTCGTCACAGCGCTAATCGGTTTTTATGCATTTTATGACGTTTTGTATGGCCTGTCTGTTCTATGGAGTTCTGCATCGCGCAAACGAAGTTTTCCGCTCGATAAAAGAGTAAGTATTAATTTTTAAAACTCTAAGCTCCGATGAGTGTGAGGTAGATATGATAGTGTGATTATTTATCTACTTCGACCCGATATAAAAAGAACAATTTGTGAATGGTCTTACCAGAAACTTCAAGGATTTATTTTTCTTTTTAACCCGCAAGCCGCCTTTATTACTTACTCCTACCACACAAGAAATAATAGTAGTACTAACCGACGTAGCTCAAAGGATAAGCAAGCTAAAGTGGCAGTGGGCTGGTCACATTTCCCCGAAGAACCAAAAACCGTTATGGTAGACGAGTTCTCGAGTGGAGACCACGTTTATGCAAACGTAGCGTAGGACGCTCTGTGGCCAGGTGGAGTGACGACCTGCGAAAAGTGGCTGGAAGAAAATGGATGAGGAGAGCTGAAGACCGAGCTCAATGGCGTGAGAGAGGAGAGGCCTACGTCCAGCAGTGGACAGAATCAGATATATGATGATGATGACTACAAAACATACAAAATTTTATTCTTTTGATCCAAGAATGTTTAATATAAGACGGAGTCTACCCCGCCAAATCTAAAGTGAAGCACTCAAGATATGCCGATCCTCTTGTACGCACAAGCCTCAAGCACACACTAACGCCTAGTTATGCCGATCGGCTGCCACATCGCAGCAAGATCTCGAACTTGTTAGTTCTCACGGAAAATCCAAAACAATGCAGTCTTAAACCAAATAAAACGAACAAATGGCGGCTGCGTATGTGTGCGTGAGTTTTGTGGTTGATACACAATTTCATCACAAAATACTGCACTATTTTTGGATTATTCGTGAGAACTTGACAGCGTTAACACGACTAACTAGGTCGAGATCTTCGATGTGGCGGCCGATCGGCATAACGTGTAAGTCTTTAGTGTGTGAGTGAGGCTTGTGCGTACGAACGGATCAACACATCGGGTGCTTCACTTATGATTTGGGGTTGTACTCTCCGTCTATTATTAAATCTAATTGTCACAGATCATGTTTTGTAAAGTACGTACAGTTGCGGTGATAACTGCGGACGAACCACAGCTTCTAAACGATGACAATAAACTTTATCTCCATTATAATGATGTCTGGAACAGATCGTTTTGAGCGATAAGATCGCCCATTGTTACATGTATTTTTAACTTATTTTACTGTAAATTTGTTTTAACTATGGTTATTTATAAAGTTTCATGTATATTATTATGTATTATCTACCTGTGAATCTCTCTAGCGAGCCGTTTACTGGAAAGATTTTACGAAAGGGTGTGATATTCACAATCTTTTGGTACACAGACAAAAAATAAACGTGTGGCTTGAATTTGTACTGATCACCAATTCACCACCGTCACCGCATCTGCCATGACAGATATCATACCTACAGTTTTATAGTGTCTACAAAACAGACCATATTTTTTCGTAGCAGCTAACCCTAAATCATCTGTACTGTTCCGCATTGCAATTTATATCAAGCGGCCGGCTTGCCGCCCAAGGGAAATATCTGCCATGAGGGCGGACTGTCGGCAGATAACTGAAATAGAACTGTTGTAGTCCTTATTTTAGTCTATTTAGTGATCTGACGCGTGCGGGGGTATATTTACAGGTGTGTGGGAGTGTTTGTTTTGCAGTGAACGATGAAGGTGGTCTAAATTGCGTAGTGATTTACAGGTTCGTTGGCGCAATAGGTCGAGGAAAACTCTTTGCGTATTTTGTACGTATGAAGTTGTAATCTCTTTGGCTGTACTGTTTTTACCTGGCCGGGTTCGAAACTATAAGAAGAGGACGGTATAAGAAAATTAAGATCAATTGGGTATTTCCCGCCACTTATCGCTTCATGTTTTTTGTCTGGGAAATTTTGAAATATTACTGCAACAAAAACTAAACTCTTGCGATGAAGACGAATCGATTGATACCTAGCTTGTCAAAATCGGACCTCGTTTTTGGTTTGAACACAATCCTTTGATTCGCCGTAGTCGGCTAAAAAAGCTTCGCCACCAACTTTGTGATGGTGTTTGTTGTTTGCTCGCAGCAAAAAAAACAAAAATGCGACAAGTAGGTAGTAGTAAAAAATGTGCCGCTTGGACCTAATTCAGTCAGTGTAGTAGAAAATTGAAATATTAACGTAAAGATAGCTCGCTCTGGTCGCACTGTTGCACAGATCCTCAAAACAGTATCAGTAGTAACGACATTGCTGAAGAACTGGGTATTGATCACAAAAAGAACTATGGAATAATTTAGGGAAAGAAATCACACGGGCCGAATTTTCACTTGCACTTCTTTATTATTAAGAAACGAAACCAAACTAAGTGATCATGGGTGTCAACTAGAGAAGTAATACAAACCAAGTGATCATGGTTGTCAACTAGAGAAGTAATACAAACCAATTGATCATGGGTGTCAACTAGAGAAGTAATACAAACCAATTGATCATGGGTGTCAACTAGAGAAGTAATACAAACCAATTGATCATGGGTAAGACAAGTAATACAAAAAAAGTCTTAAATTTGTAGGTACTCGTATATAATTTGAAGCAACTTTTTCCAAGCGGGCCTTTAATTTGCTTGATATTCATAGATTGACGTTATCGTTTAACAAGCTCCGTGAAAGCTGATTAAAGTTTTTATTTTTCGAAATATCGTACGTTTTTATGTATCAAATGTTCACTCAACCCTTTCCCATCCCGCGGGAGCTGATGTCAATATCAGCAAAGGGAATTCAGGAAATGGACAACAGTATTCTCATGTGTATCAACATCTACTGCGAGATTGATTTAAGGCGTTGTAAACTCTCAATTTTTTGTCCTGCTCATCCAGATCCAGGATTAGCGGAAGAGGTGATGCAGCTCGGTAGCAGATCTTAGATAAATTCATTGATTTGATAGACATACGAGGTGAATTGAAAAATCCCTCAGCAAGAATCTAGATTAACTTAACTATCTTAAAAATCGAAATTCGGATCTATAATCATAATAATTTTTAAGAAATTTTGCTTTAAGACCGAAAAAAGCAGAGTTACAAAAATCTTATGATCGAAAAAAATATAATGCAATCGTGTTCTCCTCAGGTTAAATTTTCGTTCCAAATATAGGGCTTTTGTTGCTCACAGCTCCTTAAATTCGTCGTCACTAAGGAATGTACTACTATGCACATGCAAGTTTTAGACTAGGAAACTTGCTCACATACACTGCTATTATTCTATTTGTATCGTAATTCAATAATGTTTATTTAGAAAAAAGTTAGTGAAAAAAGTCTTACTGAAATGTATGCCTGTTGACAAAAAGATCCACTTCTCATAATAGTAAGAAATCAACAGGTATGTACACTTACTTGACAAACATACAAATGCCAGTCTTCTCCATAGCTCTCGAGATGCCCTTCCACGACGCGAGCATCGAGTACTTCTGCTTCGCCGTTAGCGGAAGCCGAGGATCCGTCGCTGGCGGTGGTGGCACGTCAGACAACGCGGCCGTGTTGTTGCCCCTCCTTTCGGAGGCAGCCAGCTTGCCCAACTGACAACCCATCGCTAACTCTCAAAAGCGCATGCTTTGCCACAACTCTCTTATTGACTGTTGTGGTAACACAAGTTTAAATGGTTACTGTTTTGTCACTGTCATTTTTGTTAACACATCACTCATAACGTTGCTTTAGAGTTTAGATTTCACTTTTCCACAGGGGTTTTACTAAATTTCTGTTTTCACTCAACTTTGCACTGTTCTTCAGAACAAATACAATCTTCTATCAGATTTTGACACTATTACCACGTTTTACTTTTATTAAGTTATTCAATTTCTTCCTGACTAATATCTAACTCGCCTAACTTGTCGGCGTGAATGATCACCATTTCACATCCACTTTGGCAGTGTTATCCTCTAATATCTATAACAAGATTGCGTAATCTCGTTACCTCATTTTCTCGCGTTTTGGTTCGTTCATCTTCATAATGAAATATTCATTTGCTGAGATTTATCTGGCGTCCTTGTCGCATGTTTGAGATTGCCTTATCTTATCTCGGGAATCTGTACCTGTAACAAAAATTGAGAATTTAATTTCGGAATGGTGTGTATGTTTAGAAAAAAACTGTTTTCGGTTGTATTTTAGAAATAGAAACCGTTTTAATAACTTTTAGAACCTCAATCAGACGAATCTAGTCCGAGTTTAATTTCTAATCCATTAAAATTCGAACCAATCCCTTATCCAGTCCTTTTAGTTATTATTATCCCTTAAAATTACCAAGTCACCTGCCGTTTGAACGATGGCAACTCAAACAATTTCATTCATTAACTCGCTCCGAAATTTTGTATTCATTGAGTATTCGAGTCTCGTCAAGATTTAAACTTTTTAAGTGAATAACGTAGTCGCGGAAGTCCAATTTTGCCGAATTTGCAATCGTGTTGACGACAGCATTTTGCTCTTTATTCTACGGGAGTGTAATGATATTTGCTGAGAGAACCCTAAAGCGATATATTAGACAGAAAGCCTTACCTGCTCCCAGTTTTGAATACGTCATTTTGTGAGTAAGTAGCAGCGTTTGATACGATGAAATCAGTGCAGATGTGATGTGAAAATGTTGATAGCTTTCAAATTCAATTTCATATATATAAGTCTGACGCATCGACGTGAGATCGCAAGCCTTTCGGTATTCTACAGATTTCACTATGGAGAGAGGCATAATAACTTCACAATCTGATTCCCCATCACCTAGACGATCGGCAAAGCGCCATCCTTTACGGTTGAATTACTTCGCACAAGAACGAAGCGTTGTGCTTCTTCATTTAATATAAGAACTTCTAAGGAGTGGAATGCCCTGCCCTGCCCTGCCCTGCTTCTTGACAAAACAAAAAATTAAGAAAATCGGATTTTTAATAAATCTAATTTGTTTTTAATATTGCACAGTAATCTATTGTAATGTTATTAAAGTGACATCAAGTTAATAAATTTGATTTATTTTTAGTGTAGCATACCCACATATAACATTTTTTTAAATCGTGTGTGTCTGTTTATCTGCGTCTGTTTGTTTGTTCGCGCATCACGTAATAAATACTACACCGATTGTGATGCGGTTTTCACTGAGGATAGCTTAAGGTTTGACTTAAAAAGTGGTGTACTTGGTATCTCAAAATAATGTGTAGAAGCCGAGCAATCGATAAAAAACTTTTTGACGGCTGAAGGAATTTTGATTAAAAGTTGATATATTGGTATTTTAGGTCCTGGAATAGCACATAGAGTACTTTTAACTTTGAGAAATTAACACGCGTGCGAAGCCGCGGGTACGGCTAGTCTACACTAAAATAATAAAAATTTAAAAAAATGTCTTCATATTAGAAATGATCTTTTGTAAACTAACCATTAAAAAGAATAATTTAATAATAATAATTCAAAACACAGTATCACTTTTTCAAAATTAAAAACCAATACGAAATTAAAACATTAGAAAGAGTTTTTGAAGTCGGTGCCAAACCAAACCGAGCCCATCATTTATAATGTTGGTGCCAAATCAAACCGAGCCCATCATTTATAATGTCGGTGCCAAACCAAACCGAGCCCATCATTTATAATGTCGGTGCCAAACCAAACCGAGCCCATCATTTATAATGTCGGTGCCAAACCAAACCGAGCCCATCATTTATAATGTCGGTGCCAAACCAAACCGAGCCCATCATTTATAATGTCGGTGCCAAACCAAACCGAGCCCATCATTTATAATATGGTTGTTCAATTTAAAATTTAATAAACTATTAAAGTAATTATCTACAAATCCTTAATCATTTTAATAGATAAATTTGCTGTATACGTTTCAAGCAGTTTGAGGACGTGTACATCGGAACGAATATACGCTCGCTAATGTAGTTGAACTCACTCTGAGAAGATATTTGCAAATTAAAAGTTACGTAGTATGATTATTTATTCTAATTTAGTGCCAAAGATAAATTACTTTTAAAACTACTGAATCAGTTTTGATGAAAATTATCTGTAACTTCATTGGAACACTTTCAAATAAAAAAGTAAGAAATCTCGTCGATATGAGGGAACATAAAAATAAAAACAAATTTTATTATTTTTTATTAAAAAAGACTAGTAATAACTTAACTAATTTTAATGAAGGTGAATATCTACTTAAATTAAACAAAAATCATATAAATCGGGTCAGAAATCTTAGAGATATGAGGAGATATCATCATAATCAGACCGTGTCAGTCCACTGCTGGACATAGGCCTCTCCGAAAGCACGCCACTGAGCCCGATTTTCGGCTCTTCTCTTCCAACAGCTGCCAGCCACTTTGCGTATATCATCGCTCTACCTAGCTGGAGGGCGCCCTACACTACGTTTACCGAGCTGCGGTCTCCACTCAAAAACACGTCTATCCCAACGGTTATCAAGCTTTCGACAAATATGACCAGCTCACTGCCACTTAAGCTTACTAATCCTAAGGGCTATGTCGACAACTTTGGTTCTCTGCCGGATCACCTCATTCCGGATACGATCTTTCAGAGAAACTCCAAGCATAGCCCTTTCCATAGCCCGCTATCTCAAAATCAAATAGAATCTATCTCTTTTGAGGAGATATAAACAAAATCTATTATATTATAAAACTATTTATTTTCAAAAAACCACTGAATCAAATTTGATAAGAAATAAATGGAACCTAATCGGGGACTTTAAAAAAAACAAATTATCCAATTCGGTTTAGAAGTTTTAGAGATAAGAAGTAAAAACATACAAAAAAATACAGATGACTTCAGAACCACCTCCTTTTAGAAGTCGATTAATACAGATGACTTCAGAACCACCTCCTTTTAGAAGTCGATTAATACAGATGACTTCAGAACCACCTCCTTTTAGAAGTCGATTAATACAGATGACTTCAGGACCACCTCCTTTTAGAAGTCGATTAATACAGATGACTTCAGAACCACCTCCTTTTAGAAGTCGATTAATAAAGAGGAAGATTTGCTTTTTTGTATTTTTGTATATGTTTGTATTTTTGTTAGTTGGTTAAACTCAAAAAATACTGAACCGATTTAAAAAATTCTTTCACCTATAGAAAGCTACAGTATCAGCAAGAAACAAAAGCAGCATTTTATTTTCAAAAAACTAGATTTCCCGTTGATAATTGGAATAATGCATACATTCTTTACCCAAGGTATAAAAATATTGCATAATTATAAGGAACCGAATGACATGTTGCCGTGGAAACGAAATAATAATTTTACGCCGGTCGATTCTTAGAAAAACAGTAGGTACGAAAATGACGCAATACCTAAATTTAAAGGAACATTCTGGAACACACTAGTAGAGCGTAGGTACCTACAGAAGTTTCCAGAGCGCGCGGTAGGTATATACCTACGGGCGCGGCGACATCAAAGGTACCGCCGGCCTTAAGTACCTACAGGCGCGGCGCTAATTGATAAGAGTGTAAAGTCAAGTTAAAGAGTGTTTGAGCGTTATTTGTTGGATTAATTTATTTTGTGGTTTTTCGAATAAAGGTGTTAATTTTTGGTGTAATTAGCGTACATTAATTTTATCCAAACCCCAGCTCGTAACAATAATAAATCTGTCAAGTACGTGAGTAATAATGTAGTTGTGTATGGTAAAAACATTGTTGCTGCTAATGATTTTGAATTAAATTTACTAGCGTATATTTTTTTAGAAGTTATGCCTGGTTTAAAAATGCTTAAAGTAAGAAATATGCCGTGGTGTGAGCTCTACCCGTGTGCAGCCGGGGAGAGAAAATGCCGTGGTGTGAGCGCTACCCTTGCGCAGCCGGGGAGAGAAAATGCCGTGGTGTGAGCGCTACCCTTGCGCAGCCGGGGAGAGAAAATGCCGTGGTGTGAGCGCTACCCGTGCGCAGCCGGGGAGAGAAATATTTCAGCAATTACAGTCACAATTGTATACCTAGTCAGAAAGCTATTGCAAGTCAGACCAACAATCTTTGGATACATTGCATAATCTAATGCACTGGCTGTACAATTGCTGTAAATTTAACGACTGTTATAGACTGCCAATCATCATCATCATCATCATAAGCCCGTATTCGTCCACTGCTGGACGTAGGCCTCTCCTAGTGAACGCCACTAAGCCCGATCTTTGGTTCTCCTCATCCAATCTACTACCAGCCAACTTTCGCAAGCCGTCATTCCACCTGGCTAGCAAGCGCCTTACACTACGTTTGCTTAAACGCGGTTTCCACCCTAGAATTCGTTTACCCCAACGGTTGTTAGTTCTTCGAGTTTTGTGACCGGCCCTTTGCCACTTCAGCTTGCTAATTCTTTGAGCTATGTCGGTTACTGTTTACTCCGGCGGATCACCTCATTTCGGATTCTGTCGTTTGGAGAAACTCTGAGCATAGCTTTCTCCATTGCTCGCTGAGCGACTTTTTAATTTGTGGTCCACGTTTTGGCTCCGTAGGTCATAACTGGTAGAACGCACGCGTTCAAGACTTTCGTCTTTAGGCACTGTGGTATGGACGACTAGAAGACCTGACGTAGTTTACCAAATGCTGCCCATCCCAGCTGAATCTAATTGCATCCCTTTCCAAGTTGTTCCTACCTAATTGCATAGTCTGCCCGAGGTAAACATATTTCTGAACAACTTCAAGGGGGACACCGCTAACGACGATCGGTTGCGGGGTAATAATGTCGTTAAATATAACCTTGGTTTTATCCTTGCTCATCCCGAGACCGATACGACTTCAGGCGAATACGACTAGAACGACAATGAATGCTGTTAATTTTGATAACATCAAAATTTGTATTATATTGCCTACTTGGTTCATCGTTTCTAAAGCTAGATTATAAAAGTTTAATCCACATTCTATGAGCACTTTGAAAGATTAAGGGGAAGGAACCTTTCGAGCAAAGTAATAAAACATGGCGTAGTTACTAAACCATAACAGTGTTCATAAAGTTTCTACAAAGGATATCGTCCTTCATTTTCACCCTTCTACCTTCCTCGTATATCTTCCTCTAACTTGCGGATAAACTACAGATTGAGTGTAAGTTACTTCTATTTTACATGTTACTTTGAAACTGTAATTTATGTTGGCAGCACCGGATGAAGTGGACAAATAATATGAAATCCGCCATTATGTGGCGGCGGCCATCTTGGATTTACAATGATACTGAATATACATAATTGAATTGTCATTATAACTAAAAGCGTGTACCAAATTTAAAATCAATCGTTCTACATGTAGGGAGTAAAATTTCAATTACTAGATTATACCAAAATAAATAACCAAACAAAAATCAACAAACAGGTCAAGCTAAATAAAACAGTTTAAAATTTAAAATAAAACTTTATTTTTAGCAAAAATCTTTCATGTCGATTCCTGTGTGGATTCCTGTGTTCCTGTGTTACAAGTTTGTACGGTACCCTCGATGCGCGAGCCCGACTCGCACTTGGCCGGTAGTTTTCTCTTGCCTTACTTTCTTAAAAGTATTTGGTTATACAGTTATCTCTAAAAATGACAAAACGGTTTCTATCTTCATCAAATAGCAGTGTTTTCAAACTGCGTGTTTTTACCAATTACTTTTGTACATTATGTCAAAGTATATTAGTACGTACGTATTTCCATCACACCGTAGTTGGTCGCGGCTGGTATTTATTGATCGTTAAGCTCTGACACCAAAAGCCAGCACGTTTGATACACGTAGGTAATGTAATAATAAAGTGTATTTCAGGGGTGAAAAGACAAACCATAAAAGCAAACCGTACACTTGCTATACATATATAAATATGCTAGTTATAAAAAAGTCATTGTTGTAAAGTACCCATTAATTCGCGTTTGCTATTTCACACTCACTAAATGTAATTTATTGTCTGAAATTCATATTTTCAGCTATAAACACGACTTTACGATGTCGGTATCTTTGTAAGAGACGTTTGACAACAAGAGAGATAAAATAACAGTAGAACAACTTTATTTTAATACTTACTAGTACTGTTCGAGTTAAATTATACATGTTCCACTTTGTATAAAATCTATACTAACAATAAAGCAATAAGAATGAAAAAGTCTGTACTTAAAATCAGCTACTGAACAAGAATAGAACATTTTTAAAAATCGTATCTGTCTGTTTTTTAGTTTGTTTGTTCGTACATCACGTAAATACTACTGGACAGATTGCGATGCGATTCACTGTTGGATAGCTTAAGGTTTGACTTAAAAACTGGGGTACATGGTATCTTAATCCGATCATTAAATGTCGAGCAATGGATAAAAAACTATTTGACGGCTGGATGAACTTTGAAGAAATGTATATTGTACTTTGTAGGTACTTTTGGTCCTGGAATAACACGTGGGGCTACTTTTGAATGTAATGACCACGCGGGCAAAGCCGCGGGCACAGCTAGTTCTAAATATATTTCAAATTATTCTAGTAGAAAATTATGCTGTAGAACAAAATTAAATATCAAAAAATACAATACATGGTACAAATCCCGTTTCCAAAATGAATACTTATATCTTAATTTCCTATAAAAAAATATGAAAATAGCGAAATGAAATGTATTAACTCAGCTTGAATCAACTCCCAGAATTTTAAATAGCACAGAATTCAAAATATTACATTTATCGTGAGATTTTTGATTGTTACTAGCCTTGATAACGGTGAAATGCATGCCGCCTATCCACAATTACAAAAGAGGGCCTGTTACAAAGAGTTCTAACAAAGTTCTAAAAAAGTTTAGTTAATTTGCGCAAGACAACATTAGGCGTATGTGTAATGGTTATGTTTACTTACTGTATCTATCTGTAGCTACATCGTACATTTTCTGAAATGACGTGCCGAGACAGCCATGGAGGACACGTAAATTAGGCATTTTAGCAAGTATAATGAATGAAAATGTCATACTTTCGGTGACGTATGCGGCCTATGCATAAAAATTTATTTTTGAGTCAAAACTTTCTAAAATGACACTGTAAATATCCTTGGAGATGATTTCATTAACAATATATAAATTTCGATTAAAACATCTTTTAAAGTAAGTATGCCTTGAAAAAGTAGGATCAGACTGATAGGAGATACGGGGATAAAGTATTAGGCGCTTCAGCTGAGCCCAACCATACGTAATTCAACCTCTTTGATCAGATCATAGCATAGTTATCATAAGTATCAAAATATTGAATGGTCTTCAGGTCTCTACCACTAACGTATAACGCCAGTAAGCGTTATTACACCTCTTTGTACCACACAGTTAAAATAATGTGTAGGTACATCTTATGGATCATGAAGTACCAAGAGGTACGTGAGTGTAATCAGGTCAGTGGTCAAGAGGCTGTACCTAATCCATCGAACCGTGCTTCGGAGAGCACGTTAAGCTGTCGGTCCCGGCTGTCTTTAAGCCATGTCAGAGGCCCTCGGGCGACCTGACAAACTCTGAAACCAGAGGCCAGCACTACCTCATACGACAAACAAACAAACAAGCACCTCGTCCAATATTATATTATCCTACAAGAATTGGACTTATCATACTGATGGAATAAAGCGAAGTTAAATACATAAGCTACTTGAAAAGAAAGACGAAAGTCCCCAATTTTTTGACTTCCTATTTTTGACTCAGAGTTTAAAAAACAAGTGCCACTAACTTCTATTACGAAGATCAAAGACAAACCTGAAAATTCGATCTGGGCGTTACCATCACAGAAGTGATTAATTCGATCTGGGCGTTACCATCACAGAAGTGATTAATTCGATCTGGGCGTTACCATCACAGAAGTGATTAATTCGATCTGTGCGTTACCATCACAGAAGTGATTAATTCGATCTGGGCGTTACCATCACAGAAGTGATTAATTCGATCTGGGCGTTACCATCACAGAAGT
Source organism: Alsophila aescularia (assembly GCA_946251855.1). Taxonomy (NCBI): domain Eukaryota; kingdom Metazoa; phylum Arthropoda; class Insecta; order Lepidoptera; family Geometridae; genus Alsophila; species Alsophila aescularia. The sequence goes on from OX276381.1 coordinate 58,569,704, forward strand.
GATTAATTCGATCTGTGCGTTACCATCACAGAAGTGATTAATTCGATCTGGGCGTTACCATCACAGAAGTGATTAATTCGATCTGGGCGTTACCATCACAGAAGTGATTAATTCGATCTGGGCGTTACCATCACAGAAGTGATTAATTCGATCTGGGCGTTACCATCACAGAAGTGATTAATTCGATCTGTGCGTTACCATCATAGAAGTGACTAATTCGATCTGGGCGTTACCATCACAGAAGTGATTAAACATTAGTTCCTAATTTGCCAAATCTACAAATTAGTTGGTGGTACTGTGCGTATTTTTGTGTGAGTACCATCATCCACATTTTTCAGTATGTATACCTACTTATGAAAGAGCGTAGTCCCACTACGGGTAATCTGAGATACTTATTCACTGCTGGATGCAGAGCAGTCCTAATGAACGCTATTCAGGTCTGGCTTCAGATAAATGTATCTCACTACGTGAACATAAATAATAGAGGGCCAAAGAGAATTTTGTCTATGAAGCTGACTTAGAACTTTTATACGGTACACCGAGATGTGATCGTTTTTTTTTAACTGCAAAACAACCTTTAAGTCAAGTAACGCTATCAATTAAAAGTTCAGCGGAATGGCCATGTTGGGCAGCTCTAAAATATATTCTATCGGTAAATTAGGTATCACAAACTTAGGTATCAACTTGTGGTCAGCAAACAAATCAATATTGATCAGCAATAGGGCGGCCTTAAAGATATTTGTACAGGGCCTGAAGTTTCGACATATATAGCGATTGCTTTAGAATAGAAATCGGTCGTAAATTATTCTATGTAAAAAATTAAGGCCATTTTGGTCAATAACAAATATAAATATATATATATATATATATAGCGATTGCTTTACAAATCGGTCTTACTTCCAACCTACTAAGCTGATATCTATAGCATTATTATGTCGCTGACAAATTTTATTAATTTTGCTTCTCAAGTCAAACAGTTTTCTGTCCAAGTGGATCAGTTTGATGCCCAAGTTATTTATTTAACTTGAGTTAAATTGCTTTGCTTGACCGTATTGCGCTGCGCCCGGCAAACCTGAAATTCTGGCTCCGTCCACTTGGATCCACAGCTCGGTTCATCATGTGGATCCACAGATACCTTTATCTCCTCATAAATCCACAGGTTGATCCGTGGATACTTTTTCCTATTTGTTGTAAATTTTTGGAAACTGGTGTACAATAAAGTATTATATATCTATCTATTTATCTGCTTTTTTCTTCTTAAATTCATAGGTGGATCCCTGGATATTTTTATTCCTTTTCAATCTACCAATATATGGCTGAAATTAAAATTATTGTTTTATATAAGTGCCACTGAGCACTTGAGCTTAAAGTTCTCAACTTGAGCACCTGAGAAAGTAACTGGCTGTATATTATATTTTGTTTATACGTTTTATGTATCCCCTCATTTGTGGATCGAAGTGGTATATAAAAATATGTTAATTAGTGAATCCCCTCAATGGTGGATTTAAGAGGATATAAAGGTATCCACGGATCTACATGTGGAGCTGAGCTGTGTATCCAAGTGGACGGAGGGAAAATTCTGTCCAAATGATCTGCCTGGTTGAGCTGGTTGCCTGGAAGAGATCGCCTGGAAGAGATCGCTTTTAGCGATAAGGCCGCCCATTGTACACTTCTTCTGCTATTTTTCCTTTATTTTTTGTTGATTTTGTTTGTGGTGTGTGCAATAAAGAATTTATCTATCTATCTATCTATCTGCTTTTTTGTCCTTACCGACCATTTAAATGGCAAACCCATTATTAGTTACTTCCTTACTGATAATATTCGAAGATAAGATTAGTACAAATTTAAGTCCTACAATATAAAAGCAAAACAGCTCAATATATTAATAATATCAGTACTTACTATACAAACGAAACCCTGCTCAGACTAGATGCAATAAAGATTCCTTCAGAACGGGCAATAATCCTTCTGTGAATCAAATTATCTGCCTCGTATAAAATAATTTATTCGCTTGTAATATTTATTCATGAATTTATATAGACAAACACAAATTATATGTACCTACTTGTTCATACATAAACATAACTATTTTCACATAATATTTATAGTACCCAAGTATAACTAATTTTGCTATAGATTCTGAAATGTGAAGTAAATAGAAATCGTTCGCTTATATTTGGACAGAAAAGAAATATAATGCTAATAGCGCCTATGGAAATAGGATTGTTTGTTATAAATATTTTAATGAGCTACTATTTATTGGATATTTGGTTTGGTATATTTATTGGATATTTGTTTTGATATATTTATTGGATATTTGTTTTGATATATTTATTGGATATTTGTTTTGATATATTTATTGGATATTTGTTTTGATATATTTATTGGATATTTGTTTTGATATATTTATTGGATATTTGTTTTGGTATATTCATTGGATATTTGTTTTGATATATTTATTGGATATTTGTTTTAGTATATTTTAATTACAGAACAAGGCCGATGTTGGGGCCAAGGATCGACACGGTGTACCTGGATTACCACTTGGTCTCTAACGCTCTGAACTACGTTTAACTAAACTAAACTACGTTTATCTAAACTAAACTCAGTTTAGCTAAACAGAACTATGTTACCTAAAGTACATAAAAATAAGAAAAAATCCTATAAAAAAACGAACTTTTTTTTTATAGCCTATGTTACTGTAACATCCAAATCAGTTAAGGCATTTAAAATTTATGGTTGAACAAACTAACTCACATACAAACATGAACCCTAAAAACATTACACTCCTTTTTTTGGGCAGTCGTGCAACAAATTGACTACAACTAAAACGTTTTAAAGGTATTGTAAAATGGGCGGTCTTATAAAATCCATGTTAAATAACATTTACCAACTGGTAGGTCAGTTGAGGGATAACTGACGTTTCTGAGTGTGGCAGTTAGTGTATGACTGTCCGACTCGCACTTGGCCAGTTTAAATTTGTATCTGTGCTTATGTGAAATATTAAGGTACTCAAATTTTTTCAACAAGCCGACCAAAGCCACTTAAATTCCGTGATAGTTTGAAACTATAATTAATTATGCAATAGGGAACCATCACAAGCAGAGGCGCCACAACGGTAAGCCGCACTAGCCTGTCAGCCACAGAGCAGCACAGAGACCGATCGATGGAAACGGAGAAATGGAAATGTACACAAATACAGTCTAAGAGTCTGAAAGTATTTTGAATGGATTTTATTCACGGAGGAAGACAGGCCATTTTTTACCCGATTCAGGCGAAGCAAGGGAAGGGTAATAACGAATTTAACAGTCTATACATATATGTATGTATGTTCCAACAACACGTCGCCTCTATTGATCTGATTTTGACAAGCGAGGATATCAATCGATTTGTTTTCACCGCAAGAGTATCTTAGGCTATTTTCACCCGACCGTAGTCAGGTTTTCGGGGCCTAGTCCACTAGCAAATTTTAATATCTAATATTTAATATCTAATAGGGTGATCATGATGATGATGATGATGAGTCGGGTTTTAGTTTTTGAACATTTTAACTAGACTCTATAGAGGAAATTCAGTCCAGCCTTTTTGGCGTAATAGCCCCCTCAAACGAACTAACAAACAGACAACGTTTCGTGGCGATGGTGGCCTAACGGTTCTATAGTGCAATTTAGAATCCAACGATACCGGGTTAAAAACCTAGGCTCCGCACCAATGACTTTTCTAAGTTATGTGCGGTTTTCCAGCGCTCCGTGCTTCGGAGGGCACGTTAAGCTGTCAGTCCCGGCTGTTATTGATTAATAGCAGTCGTTAAGCCATGTTCCCCCCCTCGGGCGGCTTGAAAAACTCTGACATCAGAGGCCAGCACTACCTCATACGACAAATAAACAAACGTTTCACTTTTATATTGTATAAGTGGGGACTAATTTCTATTGTTTCCATAATCTTGAGTACATTTGTTGTTATTAACTGGATAAGTATTTATCAAACTGCATCAATGTTTGTTTGTATCTCGTATGAGCTAGTGTTGGCCTCTGATGTCAGAGTTTGTCAAGCCGCCCGAGGGCCTCTGACATGGCTAAATGACTGCTATTAATCAATAACAGCCGGGACCGACAGCTAAAAGTGCCCTCCGAAGCACGAAGCGAAGGAAAACTACATAACTTAGAAAAGTCATTGCTGCAGAGCCTAGGGCCAAACCCGGTATCGTTGGATTCTAAGTTTCACTTTTGAAGCGAGGCTACCATCGCTCTGCACCATTGAAACAAGTATATATGTGACCGGCAATCTGTATAATCTGGTATTCTATACAATACCTAGGCAATATATAGAATACCTAAAACGTTAAGGTAATGTATTAAATACATGCATGTATATGTATGTATGCTCGCTACGCTTCGCTCGTGCCTTCGTCTTCTAACCTACCAAGGCGAAGTCGGGCTTTCGCCTAGTCGTTATTTATCAATGTTATGTAAGCAGGTACTTACCGAGGTGGGTATAGAATGAAGAGGTTAGGATAGATAACATTGATAAATACAAGCCAAAATCTATTGCCAGTGGACCAGCAGGTACTCTATACAATCCCTAAGAAATGTATGCATTACCTATGGACAATAGTATTCATATTATTTCATACATTTCCTAAACGCCCCAGTTATTATATACATTACCTAGGTATTGTATAGAATACCTGAATTATACAGATTGCCAGTGTACATATAATATACAGGGTATGGCAACCACCCTAGTCGTTATAGTTACTAACGAGTCAATCTTGTTCCCTAAAGTTCCAGTCAACAAAGTCCATAATTCCTCGCCTCCGGAGGCGTCGTTTTCTTCGAGTCCCAAGTTTGCTACTTAATAGTTAGTGGAAGGAAGGGCTGTTATGTCTGTGATTAAATTTAATTAGGACCTTGATGGACCAAACGTTCCTGAAGGTAGATTTAATGTTTCAGTGAGGCTCCAGTCAGAGTACATGTGTGCGTAATGTGCTTCAGTTGTAGGGAAGCTTTTAGGAGTTGTGTTAGAAAGATGTAGGTCTTTTCTGTTTTTGCCATGGACAAAGTCATTATTAGTCATTATTTTCCTTTCCTACTGCTGGCAGGCCTTCTCATAGAATGTGTACACATTGTAGAGTAAGTATAAAACCTAAACCTTACAGATTCACAGTCCATAGACAGGCCAAATGTTTTATGCAGTTAGTAGTAAATAGTATTTTCTTTAGGCTAGAAACAATATACTCAACAAGTTCTCAATCGCTCATCACTTAGAGGGTCCTGGACCGATTGAAATGCGGTTTTCAGCTTAGGGTTTGACTTCGATACTAAACTATTTGACGGCTAAACAAATATTGATGAAATGTAGTATAATGTACTTTTGAGACTTGGAAGGACACATAATAATATGATAAAAGTCATCAAGAGAAATGGCCACGTGGGCAAAGCCGCGGGCACAGATGCTGGCTGCGGAACACTAAGTCTATGCGTGGTTAATACGCACTTGGCTGGATTTTTACCAATAACTTTTCGACGTCACAAAGCATATCATAAATGGTAAGACTGTGGTATTTAGATTCTGATGCCATTGAACAATTTAGCATTAGAAATAATTAAATAAGAAAAAAACTTTCAAGAAAAGGGTCAACGACCGTGCGTGCTGGAGTCGGGCTGGGGTGACCCCTGATTCAAATATATAGATTAAAATGTAAACACCATTCCAACACTAGAGGTTGAGAGCCTGGACCGAAGTGTAGATGTGTCCACATACTTATGATATAGCAGTGAATAACAGCAGGACTACACAATAAAGTTTAAAAAAATGGTACCTAAAATTAGTTACCGAACCAGAAATTAAAAATCTAGTCTCTCTCTCTGAATGATTGTTAACGCATCACATAAAACTACTGGACCGATCGAAATGCAGTTTTCACTATTGGATAGCTTAGGGTTTGAAATTTGTGTACGTTGTACATCTCAATCCAATAAATAGAAACCGAGTAATTGACAAAAACTATTTGACGGCTGAACACGACGAAATGTAGTTTTCATCCCATCCCATCAACACTGATTGGTTCTTGGAAAAGTGGGAGCAAAGTAGGTCTTTTCCATTCAAGAGTTTCAGATAGGGCAGTCATGAATTTCCGTGACTCGTCGGCTCTTTCCGTCTTAGCTCGGCCATATTCAAGTTAAAAGCCATCACATTTTTATTTTAATGTGCAAAATATAAACACTGTTTTGTTGGGATTTGAATTGAACTCGGGTACTAAAGATCCGGAGTCAACCTATCTCTAGCCGAGGCTATTCTGACGTATTATAATACGTCGAAATTTAGTATATATCACGAAATAAATGAAGGGTTGCTAATTCACAGTTGACCAATGAGACCGCGTGATGTAAATTGGGTTACGTAGCGCGGTGAGAAAAGGGGGTGAAAATCGTAGTTTCCAAACGAATGGACCGATATTAGCTTGGTTCTTAGCTATAATGGGAGAAGGAGGGAAGGGGGGGGGGGGTATTAACACTATTAATTTGTGCTTTTAAATAAATATATGAGCTGTAAAGTATCTACAAGCGCCATTTATTTCTTTTTCTCATAGAGGTCTTTTTCCAGTCGCTGTTGTTGTGCGTGCGCACGTGGTCGTGCGCGTGGTAGCTTTTTCGCGCGCAAACAAGGTAGTAGATCGAGGGGGATGAAAAGTAGAATGTATCACTCGGGCGCAAAAATATTTTCCCTCGGGCGACGTATATTGAATCTCTCGCTACGTTCAGGACTCTAATTAAGTATCCCTCGCTTCGCTCGGTATTTTACTCTAGAATACTTCACTCCGCTCTTGATTCAAAATAGCGCCCTCGCCGGCAGAATATTATTTCACTCCCTAGTAATACAATCTACTATTATTGTACTTTAAAGGTGCTTTGGGCCGGGAAAATACATACGATACTTTTAACTCAGCGAAATGAAGAAGCGGGCAAAGCCGCTGGGCACAGCTAGTGGTAAGTAATAATAAGTCTCAAAGGTGTGTTAATTTTCAGTCCAATCAAAGTCAAAGTTCAATAGATGTTCTAAAACTAAGACAGTTCAGAAACAGGGCAGGGGGTAAAGGGTTCGTACCTAAACCTACATACAAAAGTTCTCAAGTATCTAAGCTTATTGATGTTAACTGAAGTCTATATAGATATACTATGGTCTAGATCAACATCGATTTATTTGATTTCTGAGCCTGGTTTTCGTTTCTTTAATTGAATTTGTTGACTTCTTCGAAAATTTATTCAGGTTTTTAGTAAATCCATTCTGTCAAACCTTTTTCTAAGAAGAATTATTGTTCCACATCAACTAGCAAAGATATTATTTTACGTACAGGCCCCGTTATGTGAACTAATAACCAATTAAGTTGAACAAGTTCGAAATTACCAAGTAATGTAGTTGATCCCCGGGATCTAATGTTGCTCTAGGCTCAATTTATTTGTCTGCGGTGTGTAATACCTTATGATTTATGGCTCTAAGAGAACAGCCCTTCGTTTTCAGGTTAAAAATATTTGTTTCTAGAACACGCTACTGAACCTTTATTCACTAAACGATACGCAGTTCCTGCAGAAAACGTGTGACGTCATTATAACATTGCACGAAAAATTCTACCAAGGTATAATTAGTCCGATCTCCGTAATCAAGACGACTGTCCAAGCCGAGTTTCGTACGCCTTAACCACAGAATAAATAATAGTACAAGTACAGAAGGCTTACTGAGTAAAGTCATTTAAATAAATAGCGACTCTCGCTACAACGCTATAAAGTGCAATTTAACTCGCACGGCGCTGCGACCTTTCAATTATATTTACCTAGAAGGCGCTCGCCCACCGTGAGCAGGCAAGAATGCACCGTATCACAACGCGTGAGAACTTCCATTGCTCTAACCGTTTCAGAATCTTTCTGTCCCTTTTTCGCTTCACTTATACTACTAATTATTCTGTGATATGTTATGACTTAGATATTGTAACAGAATAAATAAGTAATAATGTATTATGTTATTACTTATTATTATAAATTAAAATAGTTCTATTACATACAATGACATTCTTATCAGAATAGACCTACTACCTCATTTTTACTACCTACCTATCCCGTTTTCAGACCGCCGATAACTTTAGTGAGATACCTACCTACGTGTCGTTGGTTGATTATGATTATATCCTATTGGTATTGCACTTTGATGAATAAAGGTGCCTGTCTGAATTCCATGCTTTTTAATGAGTGAAAAATAAATTGCTACCTACGTAATAAAAGGTATTAAAAGTAGGTAGGTATTATACAAGACATATATTATATAAATTCCTAATTAGTTGTAGGCTACTTACTAAGTCAGCACAGTAATTCATTTTCCGATCAACAATACCTACTTTAATCAATTATAAAATTACGTTGTTAATTATTATAGGTATTACAATTTATTACCTTTCAATATCCTTTGGAAACGTAAAGAATGACAATTCGTCATTTCTATCACTATTCAAACAGCCGAATGCTATGCAGTACTTTCTAGCTTTCTTCTTGGTACTCATAATTAAAACACGAATAAAGTTTGTCAATAACTTTACGTAAGTAGGTGCTCTATCGCTAAGTACAAGGCGCGTGATTCATCGAGCGCACGCTTGACACTCGACTGAACAGACCCGAATATTGGGTCCTTGAATTTATTTGTATTTGTTGCGGAGCGCGACCGCCCTGGTTTAACTTTGGCGTGCGCCTTCTGCGTCTCGCATTGCGGCGGAGCGTTCTAGCGCCCGCCCCCCTTGCGTTGAAACTGTAGACACCGGTGGAGGCCAAGAGCACCAAAAGCTACGTGTCTGCATGGCCATAGCGTATATGGGACCAGGTTTTAAATTTCCAAGAAAATTGGCCACCCAACAGCATTTTTTACCTATCAACGGCGCAGCAAGGGAAGGGTAATGAGTTTTACAGTCTATGTATGAAGCGAAGCAAAGGACTATGTGTACAAACTAAAACTGGGTCCGATTTTGACAAGCGAGCAATTCGTCTTCAACGCAAGAGTGTAAGTTTTTGCCCGGCCTTAGTCGGGTTTTAGTTTTTTAACATGTCTTGTTAAATGACTTTAGAAGTCGGCAAATGTTAAATAGTCGCCGACAATACTGGTAGTATTTTTTAGGGATTGCAAACAATCTATACTTATAATAAAGCAATAGGAACGAAAAAGTCTGTACAAAGAATATAATTAAAAAAGAAATGGTCTAGGGTACATAAAGTAAGCTACTGAACATGAATATAACATTTTAAAAATTCGTGTCTGTCTGTTTGTCTGCCTGTATGTTTGTTCGCGCATCACGTAAAATCTGCTGGACCGATTGCGATGCGATTTTCACTGTTTGATAGCCTATGTTTTGAAATAAAAACTGCGGTACTTTTTATCTCAATCCGATGAGTAGAAGTCGAGCAATCGATAAAAACTTTTTAATGGCTGAGGGAATTTTGATCAAATGTTTTGATACTGGTGCTTGTGGTGGAATAGAACATATGAGTACTTTTAACCTACAGAAATGACCACGCGTGCGAAGCCGCGGGTACAGCTAGTGTTAAATAAACAAGAGTGACTAACGAAATAAACGACTTAGGTAGGTACATCCTGTCGTTGTTATTTTTTACATTTGTAATTAAGGAATTCAGACACCTTTATTCATATCAAAGTGCAATACCTATCCATACCAATATATAAAAGTGAAACGTTGTCTGTTTGTTTGTTTGTTTGGGGAAGATTCACGCGATAACGGCTGGACGGATTTTGATGAAATTTAGAGTGGAGATAGCTTATACTCTGTAATAAAACATAGGATACTTTTTAACCCGGAAAATTAAAAGATTTCACGGGAAAACTGGAAAAACTGGAAAAATGTATTTTACTCGCTGTAAGAAACGGTTGCCATGGAAACGAAATAAGAAGTATGTCAAAAAACATCAAGAGTAGTGCTATACCAACTTTTGCATTGGTTTTTAATATCCTAGAAGAACTCAGGATGTTTTTTTCGCGATAAGCCGTTGTCCGTGCGGACGAAGTCGCGGGCGGGACAACTAGTAGGATATAATCATAATCAACCAACGACACGTAGGTAGGTATCTCACTAAACTTATCGGCGTTCTGAAAACGGGATAGGTAGGTAGTAAAAATGAGGTAGTAGGTCTTTTGTGATAAGAATGTCATTGTATGTAATAGAACTATTTTAATTTATAATAATAAGTAATAACATAATACATTATTACTTATTTATTCTGTTACAATATCTTAGTCATAACATATCACAGAATAATTAGTAGTACAAAAACCTAGTCATATCTTAATACAACCCTACCGAGCGAAAAAGAGACAGAGCGATTCTGCAGTGCAAGCATGGATCTTATCGATCGATAAATTTACCGACTTTTTTTATTAAGTTTCACGTTAATAGTCGATAATACGAGTTCAGTAGCACGGAATGTACTTATCGACAACGACATAAATTCGATAAATCATATTTAATATATAGATTTATATCAACAAAAGGTAGCATGAATCTTATTTTTGACAATTGTTGTCGATATAATATCGGTAATTTTATGGAATTTATCGAATTTTATCGGCTTTCCAAAGTTACACGACATTTTTTTTGTAAATTCCTTTTCGGATTTTAAGCCAAAACGTGGAGGTGTCAGAACATCGTGAGGCAAGTTTCAGGGATGCCAATGATCCTTTAGATCTGGAAGAACAGCATTTTAAGATTATTTTTAGAATTTATAAGGAAATTTTTCTCGCCCTCATTCAAGATGTTGAGGGCGTTTGAGAAGGAGTCGATCTAATGGACTGCCCGCGCATGTTGTAGTATCTACTTTACATAATAATAACAAAATACGTATTTTCTATTTTCAGAAATTATCTTTTGTTGTGATTGTGTCTAATGCTCTAATTATTATGATACCTAGTAGGTACTCAGTCTAAAAAACTACCTGTATAATCATTGTTGTAGGTTCTATCAGCTGTACGCTTTTTCACCGAGGGCAGTTGCACCAACGATGCATCGGCCAGGAATATAATATAGCACTAGTACAGCGCACTGTCAGACTTGTCAGGGAGGTGTCTCAAGCAATTGTGCAACGAGTTATGGCTAGTTATACTTTAGGTTAGGTTCAAGGAATATACTACTTTATGGTAGTTAGGTAGAATTCCAAATGACAGACGTTTCTCCGCAACAACTCAAAATATTAAAAATCTGCCAAATTGAGTCAAAAAATATTTTTTGACTATCAGTCGTCTATCTGTATCTATATGGTATAGTCCACGAGATGCCATTTTTTAAATCGATAAACTCACGACGTGTTATCGAATCAATAAAATTTACCGAGAGGCTAGATCCATGCTACCGCATTTTGATAAAAAAAGAACTGTTTACCGGTCGATAAATTTATCGAATTTTATCGATCGATAAGATCCATGCTCGCAGGGCTGAAACGGTTAGAGCAATGGAAGTTCTCACGCGTTGTGATACGGTGCATTCTACCCTGCACGCGATGGGCGAGCGCCTTCTAGGTAAATATAATTGAAAGCTCGCAGCGCTGTGCGAGTTAAATTGCACTTTATTGCGTTGTAGCGAGAGTCGCTATGTATTTATATGACTTCACTCAGTTATCCTTCTGTACTTGTACTATTATTTATTCTGTGATTTTAGTTACAACTTTCCTAAAAATCTTTCAGTACTGTCAATGGTGAGATAAAACACGTTTTATCTAACACTTGAATAAAGTTCGCCCTCTGCAATGCCCTGACCCCCGAGGCCGCAGCCCCGAGCCCTCCGCCCCTGAGTAACGATAAGCTCACTATTACCAAGTAATACTCGTAACTATAACCCGCTGCTGTCGACAACGCAGAGTTCACAACCCGCGCGCATTTGTGGGTTACTATGGTTTGATATGTCGTACGGTTGTCATTTAAAAATTCAAGTGATTTACAATCGGGTTCTTCTTTTCAAACACGGCTTCGCACAGGTATAGCACAGATAAATAACAGGTTTAGCACAGGTCGTAGATCGCACTGCGTAGTCTCGCCCTTCCTTCTGCGTATCGTAGATCTCGCTGAAAGAGACATTGGTTTTTGGAAAACTTTCATAACTTGTCAACATCATCAGAATGTATCAGTCCACTGCTGGACTAGGTCTCTTTCAAGGCGCGCCACTGAACCCGATCTTCCGTTCTTCTCATAAATAATGACTACCAGCTTGGTAGGTACATTGCGCAGTCGTTCTATTATACATTCTATGCTTTATTTTATGCGAACTCAAATCTTTCTTTGAAACGCGTTTCGTAGAAACCCCTTGTAATAGTTCCGTCTAGCCTGAGGGCATCCTTCCCTAAGTTTGCCTATTTGCGATCTCCACTCTAGAACTCGTCTACCCCCTCGGGATCTAAATATGACCAGCCTATTGCCACTTCAGCTTGCTTAATATGTTACCTTAGTTCGCTGCCTGATCACCATGTTTCGGATTCGTTCCCTTAGAAAAGCGACAAGCATAGCGCCTTCCATAGTTCGCTGAGCAATGTTGAGTTTGTGGACCATACTTACAGTCGTAATCCATACCAATATATAAAAGTGAAACGTTGTCTGTTTGTTTGTTTGTTTGGGGAGCTTTCACGCGACAACGCCTGGAAGACTTTTGATAAAATTTGGAATGGAGGTAGCTTATACCCTAGAATAAAACATATGATACTTTTTATCCTGGAAAATTGTAAGTTTTCACGGGAAAACTGGAACATGTTGATTACTCGCTGTAAGAAGCGGTGGCCATGGAAACGAAATGACAGGTTGGTCAAAAAACATCAAGAGTGCGAAAAGATTGATGCTATTACCTACTTTTACATTGATTTTTAATATATCCTAGAAGAACCAGGCATCCGTCACTCTACCTACTTACGCGAGCTAATAACCTACAGATCGCTGCGCCCCGGCGCCACAAATCAGGCGAGGCGGCCGCGCGCTTGCATTCAGACGCTTTCCGTGTCGCTTGTTTAAACTTTCGCTAGTAATGGCGAAACGTAACAATAATAACAATTGTTGTGTGAAGGGATGCCTTAGTAGGCAAAAAGACTCAAAGTTTTTGTGTGTCTTTATCACAATAAAGTTATCACAGATCTGTTTACTGAATGACTGAACGGATAAAAAAAAACTAAACATGTACATATTTGTGTGTGTTATGTTTGCCCGCGACTTTGCAAGTGGAGTCCGTTAGTTTGTACCTACCTAGATAGGTTATACATTGTATTTTTTTGTTTGGCGTTTGACTAGAATGTAAATATGAAGTGGTGGAATTTGTTCCATATAAACGATTTATAATTTCAACAGTATGTGCGTGCTAACAAAAAAATACTAACATGCATATTTTTTTGCGAACTGAAAGACTTAAAATTTGCTGCAATTGCGAGTGCTTCTAATCGCAGACAACTAATTAGGTATTATTATCTGTGTGTTTTACTAACATTCATCAAAACTTGTGAATTAAATAAAAAAATAGTACTTCGGTACTTCAAAACTTATTTTTATTTCAATGAGTCATGTCACACACAATTTTGCGTTGTATTTTAGAACTATCTTCCTACCACGAAGTACCTACCTACGTATCTTATCTACCTACGTATTTTAGATTAACGTGTTGTTCACAAATAACATTTGATTCCTTTTTTATTTAATTAGACCTAATTTAAAATAAATTTCACGTTTTACGTTTGATAAGATAGTTTTTAAAAGAATTGTTACGCGTTTCATACATGTTGGATAATTACGAGAGCAACTTGAAAATGTGAATTTTTTGTTTGTTGAGATATCTTAACGATTTTGGTGTCAAATGAAAGGTCTAGATCTAAAACCATTTATCCGTTGGAATTATGTAAATCGGTTCACGTGTTTAGGAGATAATTAAGAATTAGTATAGTGAAAATGTTTTAACCAGTTTTTTTATGTTTTTATTCTACGAACTTTTTAATTAGTGCAAAATGTGAAAATATTATTATTTATTGCAAGTTAATGAAGAATGTTAAACAAAGAGGTATCCAAAAGATTGAAGGTTAATTTTCATTTGTTAATTACAAAAGACGGACTTTAATATTCATTTTCTATCTACCTAATTGACCGTGTCATCATACGCATCACACATAAGACAGATTACGTGGTCAAGTAGGTAGATAGACGATAAATATTATAGTAGCAGCGGCAAGCCGAGAACCCTAACGCCACAGCTAGCGCGTCACTCCGCGCCAGACAGCGACAGCCGCGTTAGAAGAGGACGGCAACACTTAGGTGAATATCGCGTTAGGCACTGAGCGCTTACCCGAGCTGAATTGCACTTTGTTGCTTAGTAGCAAGAGTCTATTAATTGTCTATTTCTATTAATTGTAGCGCGAAGTGCATCTTTTGCTATTATTTATTCTGTGGAAGAACATGGATTATTTATTTTTCACGATAACCTGTAGAACGCGCGCACGAAGTCGCGGGCGGGAAAGCTAGTTTTATATAATTTTTGGAATAGAGTATATTTACAGTCGCATTATAAATAGGCTTTGTATCGCTACACCCGGCGCTTATTCGCTATGACCATTCAGACACGTAACGCGTAGCGTTACTATATCTTCGTGAAATTGTTAGTGACGTCACACGTTTTCAGCGAGGAATTTTATAAAGCATAGCGAATGCACTGCGACCGGACCACGTATAACCTGATGCTTTTGGTTGCAATGAGATTTACTTTACATATATTTTCAATTGGTATGTGACAACGAAGTAAGAATAAATAATAAGTATGCTACCGAGAGTTTCAACGGTAGCTCCTCCTAACATCGATTACGGTCCAAGGTCACTATAATCGATACTCCAGTCGGTCGGCTCACGGGGGCTTACGATATACAGCGATTAAGCTCTCTCACTCGATTGCAACTTGTTTGTCTCACGTGCGCCGATTCAATTACTGTGATATCGATTTTGGAGAAGATTAAAAGGGAATTAACTGCCTGGCTCAGTTTGATTTGCGATTATTAGTATATTGAAAATAGGAGGTAATAAATTTTTAATGGCATCGGTTTGGAACAAATGGACGTGCTGTTGAAGGATTCTTATCAAATCTATACCACTTGCTTTGTTTTATAATTTTTGGTAAGTTCCTACAATTTTTTTATGTTTTGCTTACGCGTAATTTTGTGGACGACTATTTATGCACTAGCTGATGCCCGTGGCTTCGCACACGTGGTCATATCTCTAGGTTAAAAGTACTCTATGTGCTATTCTAGGACCTAAAATACCAATATACCAACATTTGATCAAAATTCCTTCAGCTGTTAACAATATTTATATCACATTACATTGAAATCGGTCTATCTGTTTGTGACCTACAATGCCACAGACAAACAAAATTTTCAAAGTTTTTGAGTCGTAGGTTAATAAAGTGTTATTATAAAGAACTAGCTTTTCCGCTCGTGACTTCGTCCGCGTGGTCTACTGTTTATCGCGAAAAAAAAGCATCCTATGTTCTTCTAGGATATTAAAAACCAATGCAAAAGTAGATTTAGCACCTTTATTATGATCAATCTACTATATATAAGAAGTCTGTCGGATCAATGTATAGTAAGCACCTCTTGATGTTTTTTGACATACTTATTATTTCGTTTCCATGGCAACCGTTTCTAACAGTGAGTAATCAATCGATCGAGCAATCGATAAAAATGTTTTTGACGGCTGAAAGAATTTGATCAAATGATATATTTGTATTTTAGGTCCTGGAATAGCATAAATAGTACTTTTAGCCTAGAGAAATAGCCAAGTGTGTGAAGCCGCTTGCATCACTTAGTACTTATAATACATAAAGCAATAGGAACGAAGTAGTCTCGACAAAGAAGATAATTTAAAATAATATGATCTAGTGTAATTAAAATAAGCTACTGAACAAGAATACAAGTATAAAGGTTTTAAAAATCGTGTCTGTCTTTTTGTTTGTTTGTTAGTTAGTTTATTTGTTAGTGTGTCTGTATGTTTGTTCGCGCATCTCGTAAAAATACTAGACCGATTGCGAAGCGGTTTTCACTGTTCGATAGCTTAGGGTTTGACTTAAAAACTGGCGCACTTGGTATCTCAATCCGATGAGTAGCAGCGGAGCTGTCGATAAAAACCTATTTGACGGCAGAACGAATTTTGAAGAAATGTAGTACTCGTATTTTGTACTTTATAGGTACTTTTGGTCCTGGAATAACGCGTATGAGCTTATTTTAAATAAATGACCACGCGGACAAAGCCGCGGGCACAGCTAGTTCTAAATAACAACAGTACTTACTAATTATATCTCAAACTTATATCACTAGTGGCACCGAAAGCCGCTTTACTCATTGGTAGCCGCTGCGAACTCGAAGCGAACTTTCGTAATTACATTAGTAGTTAGCATCGATCGAGTTTGTGTGTGGACAGCAGTGTATGCAACATGTTGGACCATAGGACAGCAGTGTACGCAACATGTTGGACCATAGAACAGCAGTGTACGCAACATGTTGGACCATAGGACAGCAGTGTATGCAACATGTTGGACCATAGAACAGCAGTGTACGCAACATGTTGGAACATAGAACAGCAGTGTAAGCAACAGGTTGGACCATAGAACAGCAGTGTACGCAACAGGTTGGACCATAGAACAGCAGTGTACGCAACATGTTGGACCATAGAACAGCAGTGTAAGCAACAGGTTGGACCATAGAACAGCAGTGTACGCAACAGGTTGGACCATAGAACAGCAGTGTACGCAACATGTTGGACCATAGAACAGCAGTGTACGCAACATGTTGGACCACAGGACAGCAGTGTAAGCAACATGTTGGACCATAGAACAGCAGCGTACGCAACAGGTTGGACCATAGAACAGCAGTGTACGCAACATGTTGGACCATAGAACAGCAGTGTACGCAACAGGTTGGACCATAGAACAGCAGTGTACGCAATATGTTGGACCATAGAACAGCAGTGTACGCAACATGTTGGACCATAGAACAGCAGTGTACGCAACATGTTGGACCATAGGACAGCAGTGTAAGCAACATGTTGGACCATAGAACAGCAGTGTACGCAACAGGTTGGACCATAGAACAGCAGTGTACGCAACATGTTGGACCATAGAACAGCAGTGTACGCAACATGTTGGACCATAGAACAGCAGTGTACGCAACATGTTGGAACATAGAACAGCAGTGTAAGCAACAGGTTGGACCATAGAACAGCAGTGTACGCAACATGTTGGAACATAGAACAGCAGTGTAAGCAACAGGTTGGACCATAGAACAGCAGTGTACGCAACATGTTGGACCATAGAACAGCAGTGTACGCAACATGTTGGACCATAGGACAGCAGTGTACGCAACATGTTGGATCTTAGGACAGCAGTGTACGCAACATGTTGGACCATAGGACAGCAGTGTAAGCAACATGTTGGATCATAGGTACCCATAGATGGACTGCAACGTGTGATTGTACCGATTACTCATCTTACACATACAAGCAGGAAACACAAGCAACCCGACTGCGAACAAAACTAAAAAGAGGCAAAAATTGAATTGCGAATGGTTGCTAACCAACTTTAAATCATTATAGATCCTAAATGGTAATTTGAAATGCAAAATTATTAGAAAAACCTAATGATGATTATTAAATACCTATTCAATGATACCCCACTTAACATAGTTCGTCGACTTTCATTTGTTTCTTTTTCAAATATGGCATCTGGTGGTCGCCATATTGAATGTTGATTACTGTCATGTCTTTAGTAGCACAAATCGAATGACACAAGTATCATTAAAATCGGTCCGCGTGTTTGGTCTATAAAGTTTCACAAAGGAACTGACGTACATATTCAGGCTAATAAACACATTACCCGGCCTTTGCGTTGCGCATTCAGGTACAAATGCGTTTTTGTTTGCAAGAATATTCAGGGTGGAATTTAAAGGCAGTGAAGGGAAAGCACCCTAAATATTGATGGTAGCGAATTTAACTCAAAGGAAACATTCCTTTGTCTTAAATTCCTTCATGGAAAATTACCTTAACTTGTCCCTTGCAGTGCTTAACCAATATTAGCTGTGCTGTTTGTGATGCAAATTCTTAAAAAAAACAATAGAATAAAAACTGTCAAATTGTCTTAATTATATTTTTTTTAAACGTATTCAACGAAAAACATACGAAGATTTTATTTTTCACTTTCTTGTATGTTTTATAAACACCTACAAGCTGCGCCCCGCGGTTTCACCCGCGTACATTGATGATGATGATGATGATGATGATGATGATGTTGATAAAACAGCGCTCTAACAATCATAATAACATACATAAACTCACCTTTATATTATTAGTGTGATATGCCAATCCCGTCATAACTTAACGAAATAAATTTCAAAAAATCCCTCCTTGTAACAACCCTAGGGTTGACATCTGTCACTTTGACATCTGTAACTTTGACACCAGTCACTTTGACATCGAAATGGCAATTCCCATACAAAAAACAACGACTTTTTTCTAATTCGCGATCAAAATTTGCCTGTATGTTTAATCTTTATAGATCCTAAATGGTTTTTCGAAATGAAAACTGATAAGATAAACTTATACGTGATTTTCAGATACCTATTCAATGATATCCCACTTAATATAGTTCATCGGCTTTAATTTTTTTATTTGTCACTTTAGGCGACTGCATATCGCCATATTGAATTTATCGTCGTATTTAGAAGCACTCGCAAGATTAAGACAAATCTATTGACGTAAGAATCAGAAAAATCGGTCCACGCGTTTAGTCTTTAAATAATGCCACAAAGGATTAGACGTACATACATACATACACACACACATACATAGGGTAAACACAATACCCTCCGCAGTCGGTTAAAAAGTGTCGTTGCTATTTTTTTAATAGAGTTTTTTTTATTTTTTCTCTTTAACTTGAGCTGTAGTAGCATCGTGTATAGAGAGCTAAGGGAAATTAAAATGTGGTTATTCGATTAGCCGGTCGGGAGAATAATCGGCCTGATGAGGGGATTGCCTTGCCGATTAATTCGATCGGTCGGCTCTTGTGGTAGGTATAGCTGTAAAACTTACAGCAGCTTTTTAATTAAAAATGTGTTCAAATTCAGGGATTATTTTGGAAATCCTTTAATTTTCCCAAACAGCTCGAATTTATATCTCTACTAGACGATTTTATTGACTTTACAGTGGTGATCGAACGGCTTATATGATATGGAAATTATATTATGGTGAAGATCCACACCAATATATGAAGATCCACACCAATATATGAAAAATAGTGAAATGTTGTCGGTTTTTTGTTTGTTTAGTTGTTTGGGGAGCTTTCACGCGACTACAGCTGGACGGATTTTAATGAAATTTGGAACGGAGATAGTATATACCCTGGAATAAAACATATGATACTTTTTATCCCGAAAAAGGGTGTTTCCACGGGAAAACTGGAAAATGTTGATTACTCGCTGTAAGAAACGTTTGCCATAGAAACGAAATAATAAAAAGTCTGTCAAAAAAATCAAGAGCGTTGTATAAGTTTTTATTATATCCTAGAAGAATATAGGATGACTTTTTTCGCGAACTGTGGACGAAGTCGCGGTGAAACCTAGTACGATATAAATTCCAAAAAGGGAACTCCCGGTATCAACTGCAAATCTTACTCAATTTGCAGTTGACAGGAGCACGCACGCTTACTAAAATATACATGTTCGTGACTTGAAGACTATTACATCAGTTACATATTAAACATAGTGGGAGTTACAGTAAAATTCAAGCCTAAAATACATATCACTATATGTTATTTTAGGCAAAATAATACAGGCCAGCATTCCAATCTCAAAACTTATACAATATCATCACACCGTAGCACATGGTGGTTATAAATTGATTTATACCTTGTTTGCATATTTACACTGTCTGCAGCACACGAAAGGAACAAATCTGTTGTTATGTTACTGTACAGACGTTCCAATATTTAACGTTAAACAGGTTAAATGAATCTTCAGGGCAAGTTGACTTCCACTGCAGTCTTTATCACGTTAGTTTTAAAATATCTAACGGAATGAAGGCAAACGAGGCAGGCATATCCGGTGTTAGCCCCGAGATTCTTCCTGAACCCATCCTGCAGCACCGACAAGTCGTCAGAATAGTCAACAATCACTGCCCTCTGAACAAATTCCTATTTAACATTACGTGTATACATTACATTAAAGAGATCCTTCTAATGTGCAGAGGATTCCTGGATGACGAGGAATGAACAAAACATGCTAAATTAGCCACCTGATGTCCACCAAGACATCAGGAAAGTGATGGGTAGTGAATTAGCTGACACTACCCATCATCAAGCAAAATGTTCCGACATCAATCCTACCTAGTTGTGGAAAACAACCCGCGCAAAAAGAACCTATCCAGTATTACGTTGATTTCATGTTCATAATTAATGTGAAATGTTCATATTATACGTATGCTACCTATATATACCTACCTATTGGTATATATATATATATATATATATATATATATATATACCAATAGGTAGGTATATATATATATATATATATATATATATATATATATATATATATATATATATAGGTAGCAGGAAAATTACAGATATTAGGTAAGACAAGTTTCACACAAGGTACAGAAAGGTCTGTTAGTTGACGAGCTGCCAAGCCAAACAAATCTCAAACTTACCCCGAACAAGGTTGTAAATAAAACAAGCGGTAAAACTCGCAAACCAATCACGAGTCACGCAGTGTTTTTCAATTAGAGCACTTTTCATCCTTTGAATGAGATCTCTATACTCAGTGATTGAGTGTTTGCCTGTTTGATCGCGGTCTCAAATGTCTCAGTTTGTTTGTGTTGTCAGCCCTTGAGGGTCTGAAGGAACCGTACTTAAAAACATGCGACGAAGTGAGTATTTTTATTGCGGAAATCGTTAACTGTTTGCAAAGGTACTTTGGAAGTACTCTGTTTTGAAAATAAATTGGGTTCTGTTTTCATTTTGCAGGCATATTGCAGCATACTGTAAGAACAAAATGGTTTGTATATTATTGGTAGCAGAACTATAGACCATAGTATCAAAATCTTTTTGCATAATAATTCTGTGTAAAGCTACACCCCAGAAAATTATTTAAAGATTCAAGTAAACCCACTCTGTAATGGGTCACACCATATTGTAAATCATCATGTCGACATTTATCCTTGTCCACGGCACGGTCTGTATGTTTCAGAGGTGTGGCGTGAAGTGAGAGCATGTGCCACCACTGGTTTGCTCCCGCACTTATGGTTCCACTCACGGGGAGACTAGTCCACAAACAGGTGTCGCATGAAGTGAGAGCATGTGCCACCACTGGTTTGCTCCCGCACTTATGGTTCCACTCACGGGGAGACTAGTCCACAAACAGGTGTCGCATGAAGTGAGAGCATGTGCCACCACTGGTTTGCTCCCGCACTTATGGTTCCACCCAAGGAGAGACTAGTCCACAAACAGGTGTCGCATGAAGTGAGAGCATGTGCCACCACTGGTTTGCTCCCGCACTTATGGTTCCACTCACGGGGAGACTAGTCCACAAACAGGTGTCGCATGAAGTGAAAGCATGTGCCACCACTGATTTGTTCCCGCACTTATGGTTCCACTCACGGAGAGACTAGTCCACAAACAGGTGTCGCATGAAGTGAAAGCATGTGCCACCACTGATTTGCTCCCGCACTTATGGTTCCACCCAAGGAGAGACTAGTCCACAAACAGGTGTCACATGAAGTGAGAGCATGTGCCACCACTGGTTTGCTCCCACCACTGGTATGGTTCTACTCACGGCGAGACTAGTCTACAAAGAGGTGTTGCGTGAAGTGAGAGCAGTGCTATCACTGAGAGCGTGTGCAATCACTGGATTGCACCCGCACTTATGGTTCCACTCACAGGGAGATTAGTCCACAAATATAAGGTCGCTGGAAGGCCTAATCCATACCAATAATATAAAAGTGAAACGTTGTTTGTTTGGGGAGCTTTCACGCAAAAACGGCTGATTCGATTTTGATGAAACTTTGTAAATAGGTACTCTACAATATAGAGACCAGCATGGGATACTTTTTATCCCGGAAATAGTAAGTTGCTAGGGGAAAACTGGATAATGTCGATATTACTCGCTGTAAGGAATGGAATGACATGCGTTGCCGTGGAAACGAAATAATAATAAGTCTGTCAAAAAGCGGGAGAAAGAAAGAAAAGGAAGAGCGTTGGTGTATACTTATGAATTGGTTTTTAATATTCCAGTTGACCACAGGATGATTTTTTCGCCATAAACTAAAGTCCGCGCGGATGAAGTCGCGGGCGGAAGCTAGTATGAAAATATTGCACACAGCAAAATATTGGCATCAAATAAATTGAATGGTTCAAAATATTGTAGGTACAGTCAGCAACAAAAGTTACTAAATATATCCATTTTACTTAAACGCAAAATGTTCAATTATTTTGCATGTGTAGGGAAAATGTTAAGTCATGATTATAGAATTTTGTCGCTGACTGTGTGAAGATTCTTCCACGTTTTACCCAAGACATGCACTGGGTCAGCGTGGAGGATTACGCCAATACGGATAACATTGATTCGGTGGAGGAGTCGGCAATATAGTAATAATAATTACGGATAATATAATATGACGACGATGATGAGTTGAAAGATTCAAAATATTTATCAGACATGTACTGATGACAACAACATATAAGATCTTCAGAAATTACTAAATTTCACAACATTCCCACTTGTTAACTCCATTTTCCCATCCTGATTAGATCTGCGTGGCCCGGGTGCTGATGTTTCTCCGTATTCTCCGTCCTTCAAATCACTATCAGACCAGGTACATAATAGAATATCTTTGATCAGACCCCATTAACACCATATACCTATTATTACCTATTATCTAGCATTGTATACTAAATTAACAGTATCGATTCCGTGATTATAGCGCAAGAAGCTCTATCTAGTGTTGTGTAAGGGTGGTTTGATTGTCGATGTTAGCTGTTCCATTACACAGTATCGACAAGGCTAACTAGATAGTTGACATCCAAAAGCAGACTCAACCTCAACAGTTCTATCAATAGAACGTACTGATTAAATTATGTACAAGTAAATATCATAATAATTTGGGGCTAGGTAATACTGATATTTTTTTTCGATATTGTCCGTGTCCGATTTGAATACAGTAATCTTGGTACTTGAGAACTTCTGAACCCATTTCGCTATTATTATTTTTTCCTATCAGGCCTCCGACTCAAGTAAATTGTAAAATTCAGAAAAACTGAACTGAACTTGAGTTGGATGTTTCATTCAAAATTCAAGAATAAACAAAAGACGCCTTACAGTCGAGCTTTTCTCCTTTAGCGGGCCTCAATGGAACGTCAAGGGTAAACAAAACAGTTTCGAACGATGGATATTCGAACTATTCTCCTTTAGCGGGCCTCAAAGGAACGTCAAGGGTAAACAAAACAGTTTCGAACGATGGATATTCGAACTTTTCTCCTTTAGCGAGCCTCAATGGAACGTCAAGGGTAAACAAAACAGTTTCGAACGATGGATATTCGAACTTTTCTCCTTTAGCGAGCCTCAATGGAACGTCAAGGGTAAACAAAACAGTTTCGAACGATGGATATTCGAACTTTTCTCCTTTAGCGAGCCTCAATGGAACGTCAAGGGTAAACAAAACAGTTTCGAACGATGGATATTCGAACTTTTCTCCTTTAGCGGGCCTCGATGGAACGTCAAGGGTAAACAAAACAGTTTCGAACGATGGATATTCGAACTTTTCTCCTTTAGCGGGCCTCGATGGAACGTCAAGGGTAAACAAAACAGTTTCGAACGATGGATATTCGAACTTTTCTCCTTTAGCGGGCCTCGATGGAACGTCAAGGGTAAACAAAACAGTTTCGAACGATGGATATTCGAACTTTTCTCCTTTAGCGGGCCTCGATGGAACGTCAAGGGTAAACAAAACAGTTTCGAACGATGGATATTCGAAATTTTCATCATCATCATCCAGGGAGGTGATAGGGTTATGGGTGTTGGTACAAGTTTTGGAGGGAAAGGGGTGGGCAAAATTTATAAGCGGGCAAAGCTGGGGTGCAGTTAGTATATATAGATTTATGTACAATAGATTTGTCGCAAATTTTACAATACTATTGACTACTAATAATAACTTCAACTGTCACGATGCTATCGATGCACAATCGATTGACCATGTTTGCCCAGTTTTGTCCCAGCTCCAGAGGGATTCTGAGGGTCATTCCATTCGGTCATCCGCGTGCTTAGACCCCAGACTCCCGGGCCCACAAGGTCCACCACTAATTGAGATTCTGGTGCGGATAATTAAGCAATTTGACGGCTAATTATTGAAGTATTTGTTGGAGGAAGTTTCGAATTATTTTTGGGTACATACAAATTGGTGATTGAATTATACAACAAGATATAAGTTTGAAAACTCAAACCCGTCAATGGTCGGTTAAAAAATACCCTATGACACTCTTAGGATGAAGACAAATCGATTGATAGCTCGCTTGTAAAAATTTAACCTAATTTTTTGTTTGAATACAAAATCCTTCTTTTACTTCGATGCAGTCGGGAATGTATGTAGGTATGTGGAAATTCTAACATAGCGTCGCCCCTATTGACACCTCGCTTGTTAAAATCGGACCAATCGAATACAATGACATAAGCACAGTACCTATCGATAGAAATTAGATGAGAAAATGTTGCATAATAATGTTAGAACTAAAATACAACGGGCGGACTTTTCATAATTACTTAATTTTTCATCGGACGAAATCATTGAGAAGAATATGGAAACCCTGAAGCCTAAAAAGTTCAAGTGATATCCAGTCGAGGGTCAGGTTGGTTCTATATTTGAAAAGGTCAGAATTACAACAGTCGGGTCTTACAGCATGACGATAAAGACCTACCTAGACCGACTCATGCAAAAAGACTTACCGACACCTGGCTTACTCGTCCGGCAAATAACGAGCTGAAAGCCGAACCTAGTTTACTTGAAACGTTTAGATATATTACCGCCATTTGATAAACAAATCCCTAGCCCCTACAACTTCGAGACAAGAACTAACGACCGCAATACTTGCAGCTGGCGCCAAATGGTGCCAAACGGATGCCACCACGTCATGCTTTACAGCTTTTATTACGCAGACAAGCGAATGTAGGTCTTTGGAATAGGTTGTTGCGTTCTGTTTCATTATAGCAATATCAACAGCCTGCATGAGTCTTCTGTTGGACATGGCCTCTCCTAATACGCGCCACTGAACGCGATTCTCGCTTCTCATGTAATTGATGCCAGCATTTTTGCAGGTGGTAGTCATCAACTCTTGCTTGCTTGTCGTACAAGGTAGTGCTGGCCTCTGGTGTCAGAGTTTGTCAAACCGCCAGAGGACCTTTGACATAACGATTATTAATCAATAACAGCCGGGACCGATAGCTTAACGTGCTGTCCGAAGCACGGAGCGATGGGAAACCGCACATAATATAGAAAAGTCATTGGGCGGAGCTCAGGGACCGTATCCGATATCGTTGAATTCTGAGATTAATTTTATTCATCTATTCACTCACTTAGACATTGAGGGAAGGGAAACGAGAAGATTTCACGAAGATCCCCAACATTAAACGTTACCCGACCCAAGTGACCTCGCATGAAGCCTTCCTTTTAGCACACCCTGATTAAAAATTCGAATGAATTACATCAAGTGCTGGTACAACGGACGTGTGGAAAGGTTTCTGTCATATCCATCATCATCAACATGTCTCTATCTAGTTTGACTTTTGCCACGACCGACCACGTGGTAATAGTGATAAATAGGTCATGACTAAGACAAGGTGGTTTTGGTTCTGGGTGCATAGAACATTATTGTGAGCAGGTATTAGGTGCGTCCTTGGTCATTAACATTTGCAATTGTACAGATTTTGTTTTCCCACTAGTTTAATAGAATGTTTAAGTAGAAAAATAAATGGAATTTGAGGTTAAAATGTTATCATGTTTCATTCACCTACTCGATTTGCGACTTTCACTATCTTCACAATAGGTTCTCTGTGCACCGATCGCGAGCTGATTATCTGCTTATCGGTGGTAATGTATTGCGTATAATGTAGCGGTGGATCTGATTCTGTCAGATCATACCGACTTATGACATCAACAGTGTTTGTACATTTAAGAGAAGCTAAAAAAGGCCCATGATTTATGACATCCTTGGAATTTAATCGACTTCCAAAAGATAGAGGTTCTCAATCCGACTGTTTTTTTTTGTGTGTTTGGGATAAAAAAAAAGTGAGTCGTCCCATTTTCATCAAATAGTTTTTTGTAAATCTAATTGAAGTAGATTTTTTATTCAATCAACTATCCACTACTGCGCGTATACTGCGCGTGCGCACGCGCATCAAGCTATATCACGTTTATTTTTTAAAATGTTTTTTTTTAAATCTTACATTCAATCAGCCTGATGTAGTTCCGGCGAGTATCAAACCCCTAAATAAACTATATAAAAAACAACACACAACACCATATATCTTTGACAAACGTATTTCTAATTATACAGTAAGACGACAACAACAACTATTACGCTTTGCCAAAAATTTAATTAAACGAGCAAAATGATAGTGGGCTTTCATTACTCAGGGAGTGTGTAAGCATTTACACGCAAAACGTTTAAATAACGCCCACACGGGGCTCGCCCTAACAACATACAAGTCATGCTTTGTAATATGCCAGAGGCATTTTGAGGGGGTGTTGAATGACATAAAAATTTAATACGTTCGTGCAGGGATTTTGCAGAAAATAATGTAAGTGTCAACATACAACGTCGCATGTAAAAGAAAAAGGCGAAGACGAAACAGTGATCACGATTGCAATCATGGGCCCGACCACAGAACTTGGCTTCAATCAGATTGTCACTTTTTTCATAGCAATTTCGACTCTATCGCAAGGCACTAATGAATTTGACGGCTTGAAACCGATATGATCAAAACTGCGTAATAGCACTGCAGGGTCACAAAATTATAAAAAAATCAAGATCAAGACAATGTGTCCCACGCAGCAGAACTTGAACCTTACAAAAAAAAAGCGAAAGTACATAAAATAAGCGAAAAGCCTAGACCACAGATCTAGACAACTTCTTTGGCCTTCCAAAGACGTGAGTGCATATATACTCGTATGTATTTCGAATACACACTGGTAAAAGGAAGGGTGGACGATTTACAATAAATATCGAGAGTCAAAGAGAAGCCTATCCTCAGCAGTGGGCTAATAAAGGCTTTTAATTACGCTAGCGATGAATAAACATTTTTAGTGTTGTTGTAAACGCTATTTCAGACTCGCAGCATCCTCTTTTTTCGTCATGCGTTCTGAATTTTAAATGACTTGTTTGTTGACTTTTAAAACTCTTATAATCTTTGAAAGCACTTGTCATCATCATCATAATCATCGTCATCATCAGCCTATATTTGTCCACTGCTGGACGTTGGCCTCTCCTATAATATGAACGCACTCAACTAAGCTCGGTCTTCATTTCACCTTATCCATTTTCTTCCAGGCGCTTTTCGCAGGTCGCGCACTTGTGCACTTGTGACTCAGAGTAAATATTACTAAAACTTGTAATCTTTGTCAAAATGGTCTCAAACTCCCTAAATAGCCTTCCTTATCTGCAAGCACCTGTGAACTCGAAATAACCACATTTGTTTAAAGAGGCGCCGCCCGCAGCCATGTTGAAATTTAAAATGTACGTTTACGAAGGATGCCTTCTGAATGGTGAATTATTTAGAGGAAGTGGTATAGTTTTATGGCACGTGGTGAGTGTGTTGGTACAGACTGACCATGTTGTATGGCGTAGTGGTATTCAATAGAATTTCATGATAGCAGTATCTACTAGGCAAGCGTGCTACACCTTCGACCACATCATCGCTTTCCATCAGGTGAGATCGTGGTCAAACGATTGCCTAGTCAGTAATAAAAAAAAAACTCAGATTACAAAACAATAGAATTTTGTTTTATTATAATTCGTATGGATATTCACCGCTATCGTCACGTGCCTGCTCGGGTTTGTTTGCGGGACAGCGCCGTGCCACGGACGGAGCACGGTGGAACATACATGCTTATGTATGAACTAATTCATGCTAGACCGGACTGGGTCCGTGCCCCACACGAGCCCAACCGTGCTCCGGTGCCGAAATGTAGGTGGGGTGTTTTTATTATAAGTGGATTCACGTTACACCGTGCTGGAACCGGATGGAAATGACACGACACGGTCACGGCCCGGTCTTGGCATGAAGTAACGTGAATCAGCCTTTATTTCTTCTAATTTTTGTCATGAATTTTTCTGCTTAGGATTTTTGAATGGATTTGGAATCCATACCAATATATAAAAGTGAAACTTTGTTTGTTTGTTTGTTTGGGAGCTTTCACGCGATAACGGCTGGACGGATTTTGATGAAATTTAGAATGGAGATAGCTTATACTCTGGAATAAAACATAGGATACTTTTTATCCCGGAAAATCTGGAAAATGTTGATTACTCACTGTAAGGAACGGTTGCCATCACAGAATGATCTGTGGTTGCCATGGAAACGAAATAACAAGTCTGTCAAAAAACATCAAGATCATTAGTGCTATACCTACTTTTACATTGGTTTTTTATATCCTAGAAGAACATAGGATGGTTTTTGTCGTGATAAACAGTAGACCGCGCGGACGAAGTCGCGGGCGGGTAAACTAGTCATGTATAAATGCTAGCTATTACAAAGCTCTTTCATGCAATTTTCAGCATGAAATCGTTGATTTTTCACAAGGGTTCGATTGGGTTACTGGGTAAATTAAAAATGACTCTACCTAAAAATGAAAATACTATATCTAGATTTGGAATATTGAAGACTTACTTTGTTCTAATCTAAAGAGATAGGTATATATTGAGAAAAAAAAACAAAATATCCACATAAATATGAGAAGCAGAAGGTCGAGCATGTCTGCGCAAACTAAAACGCTTCTCACCGGAGGATCCCTGGCCATTCAATATTCATTTGACGTTCCAATTTCCGAAACACAGTTGCAGAATTCATCTCAGTTACACTTTTTAGATAAATTATTAAACTTTTGCATTGGGAACGGGTTGTGGCAAAAATTTATGGATATACCTACAGGGTTGTTCGGTTAGTGGACAGTACTTTACAGGAGTGCTATATTTATTGTATAGATAACGAAGAACTTTTTGCCAACAATATTGGCTAGCGAAAATATACTAAGGTTTTTTCTGAATGTGTATCTCCTACACTAAAAGCTACAATATTAGCTAATTAGTGGATGATTGTCCATTTGAACAATAATAAAAATCGATTTGTCTGTCCGATTTGACAGTCTATGAATTCTTATGCCGGCCGTCTCGGTGATCGAGGACAGACGAACATACAAATGCATAGGCTGCCATATTGGACGGACACGTGTTAACTTTCGTTATGGACTAATAAACTAAATGGATTAACAATGTATGAAGAAAAGAGCTTTTGCTCTACGATTACCGGAAGACTATAAGATTTTTGAGAATATGTTAATCTGATATATTCTGGACAGGATACCTAAAATAGATAAGCAGAACGGTTAAAACTAAGTACGAGTAACAATGAAGCGATCAAGAGGAAACCTAAAAATAAAAGAAAAACTGAATTGAAAAGCTCAACAAAATGGAAGGCGAAGATGGGAAGCGGGAGGAACAGCAAAATGTACAAAAACACTGCAGAAAAATATAGGGGAGGTCAAGACATACAAAGGGCTCTAGCGCTGAAGGAAGTAAAGAACAACATCCCTAATCTTTCCCGAACCCTGAAGTAGGCTCGTAATAATCAAGCGCCCCCTGGCGACTACGGTCTGTTACAAAGAGAAAAGGCACAAGTTGTGTACGACACCCTTTAAATGTAAGGCATTTTCAGATGTATGAGCGCTTATACGTAATAATGGACTTGTCCATGTACCTTCCTGTTAGAACGGCCTGTACTATAATAATAGACATAACATCGACTAACTATTGTATAATAAACTAGTTGCAGCCCGCGGTTTTGCCTGCGTGTACTGTGATACTAAATTTCATCAAAATCAGCTATAATACAATCACCCTCATCTAACCCCCACTAAACCCCCCCTCCCTCACCCCTCCCTCCGCTAAAATCCTTACTTGGACTATTACGAACTTTTTTTATGCCAAATCTGTCCAGTCAATCTCAAGTGATGAGCTAACCTAGAAAGGAAGATATTCAAGCCAGTTGCCCTCAAAAGTTTTTTTATAAAACTGTATAAAAAACGTTATTAATCAATTTATGTAGGTACTAGTTTGTCCCTTTAAAGTTAGCGACGCTACGCCACCGAAACAATTAGTTTAAACATGTTTATATGATAATTGATGATAATTCTAAACTCTTTTTTTTATTTGTTAATAGGTATTTCTTATTTGTCATTAGTCTATACCTATATAATAAATATGTATATAAAGCTTTAATGAAGATTATTAATGAATATTTGAAGTCTGAAACAAAGCGCGGTCTTTTAAATGTGATTATTGGTTCCAAAGAAAATGATAATATAATTCTAAGGACACTCAGATGGCCTCATTTAAATTTATATTACTTTTCCAGATGTTTCATTAGATTAATTAAGTTCCGACAAATCAGTCAATTTAAAAAAAAAATGTTACATCTGTCATTGTCAGCACGTATTCGTCCACTGCTGGACGTAGGCCTCTCCTTGTGAACACCTCTGAGCCCGATCTTCGGCTCTCTTCATCCAGTCGCTACCAGCCGCTTTTCGCAAGTCGTCACTCCACCTGGCCGGCGGGCGCCTTATACTAGAATAATCAGAATAAGTAATCAGAATAATCAATTTATCAATAACAAATATTACAGGTCAATGATTGTATAAAAAAGCTTCAATAACAATAATAATATAAAAGAAAAAATAATGATTAATTATCAATTTCAATTATAATAAAAAGATAAATCAATTATTAACAAATTAATAAAATACCGGGATAAACTCCCTCACATCGTAGAATGCCTTCTCAATGAGCCATGCTTTTTAAAGGAAAGGATTTTTGACCTGATCTGGCAGGCGGTTGTAAATAAACGGTCCCAGGACCTGATAGAGCCTGTTGGAGTTGGCAAGCCTGTGAGCGACCAACGCCAGCTTACCCGCACCGTGTGTATTGTGGCCGTGTTTTTATGATTTTCTCCGCGCGTCCTAAATGTTGCGAGGTTTTGCCTCACATACATCCATCCATACTACATTTGCCTAAACGCGGTCTTCACTCAAGAACACTTTTACCCCAACGATTGTCGGTTCTTCGAGTTATGTGACCGGCCCATTGCCACTTCAGCTTGCTAATTCTTTGAGTTATGTCGGTTAGATAGATAGAAAATATTGCACACATAAGATAGGTACATAGGCGAACTTAATACTAGCAAGCATTATCTTCCAGTTAACTTCGTTACCTTAGTCCTCCTTAGAAGTCCTCTATCTCGTCGAGAATCTCCGGCTGTGAGGTGACGGTATTGCCAGATGATGTTTTTGCCTTCTCTGACGAAGTAGCCTGTACATCATCCCGTCACACATCTATTAGCTAAAGAGTCTCTGCCGAGAGTTTGGACTTCGTACCTGTACGCTGCATCTGGCAGAACTTCGATCCTTCTTCCCATATGATACCTACCACTTGTTCTAGGGCCTCGTCAACATCATTTGCGGTTTCCAGAGCAGCAAATCGGTTTTCCAGATTAAGTTGTAACTGTTCTGATCCCACGACAGTTTGGAGCTGGTTTAGTCGGAGTGTAGACTTCATCAGACGGGATCTCTCCAACTTCAAGTTGATAATCAGAGAGCCTCGTAGTAGACTGTGGTTACTACCGGTATTAAAACTGTTGACCACGGAGACATCTCTGAATATGTGCCTTCTATCCGTCATGATTCAAATCAATCTCGTTTTTCGTCATTGTATCGGGGCTCTGCCACGTCCACTTCTTTTGAGGCTGCTTCTTATAGAACGAATTCATTACGAAGAACCCCTCTTTAATCTGTCAATTAGGCATAATTACCTTAATTACGATACTTATACTGCCGCACTCAAAAACGTAAATTAACGCTCGTTTATAGTTACCTACTATGCAAGTTGCTTCTTGTAATAAAAGGAGTATTTTAGAACACATTACTCATGGGATTCTTTAGTGTTAGGCCCCAGTATGTTGTTCAATTGCATCTATTGTAAAACGGATACTCAAATAATATACAGAGTTTTTTTTACAGAGATTACTATGGCAGCTATGATAACCGTTAAAGATTGTCTTCATAGTAATCCATTTAGATGTTTGCAAACGTATTATAACTGCATTAAAGGATTTCAGAAAAATCCGTCTGTTTCTTCCTGAAGTCGATTATTTGTGTATTTTTTCTCGAATAATATTTTCTATGACTTTTTGATCTTGATCGCTAAGCAGAAATGGATTCTGCTTAGCGATCAAGATTAAAGTCGTATTTTTTTCTAAGTTGCTACAACTTCAAGAAAATAAAACTTTTAATTTTTATACATTATGTTAGGAAAGAGATAAACAAAATATTGATTTTCATGAAGCTGTGGCAACTTTAGATAATATCGAAAAAGTAGAGTCATTGCGATTCACGCGGTTTGTTGTCCAACATTCACAAAGGCTTCCGAAAACCGCAGTTTGACTCACAAGGCTTGTTAGCTCAAGTTTTCACAACAGTTTTAGTTGGAAGGTGTGGAACAGGATGTAAACAAACCACTCAAAGTTTGCCAATGGTAGGATTCCATTTTAAACCTTGATTCAAATAATTCCGCCAAATTACAACAACTTCAATTAAAACTTTGTTTAAATAATTATACCCTCATAACCACCATATAACTGGCGGAAACCAGTGTAAACCTGTTCAATATTCTAGAATATTCCACATTTCTCTGGTTTCTAATTAACGAAAACGTGATTAGGTAAACGAAGGATTTTCAGAGGTTTGTTACCGTGTGGAATTATCTACCCGACTTTCTTCATCCTTTAAGTGTTTAATAATAATTTTGGAGTGGGTGTTCCCGCATCTTTGTGGTTTTTAGGGTTGAATTGAATGGTTGGACAACCTCGCCTGTAGCTTTGACTCTACGCCTTTTAAACTGATTACAACAGTGTTTGTTAATTCCTGTGAAAATGCCTACAGATCCTTCATGTTGTATCACTGTAATGCTATT
The DNA here is from genome assembly GCA_946251855.1 of Alsophila aescularia. Taxonomy (NCBI): domain Eukaryota; kingdom Metazoa; phylum Arthropoda; class Insecta; order Lepidoptera; family Geometridae; genus Alsophila; species Alsophila aescularia. The sequence continues at coordinate 58,603,029 of OX276381.1, forward strand.
AATGTTTGTGTGTCTTTCTCACAGAAACAACTGGATCTAGGCAGCTACATTTATGCAGACCGTAAAAGTATTGATTTTAATCGTTATGTATGGAACTCTTACCATAATAAACACTACGTCACGCTCTGCCAGTTAGTCAGTCTCTCTTTGTTTATAAAGTTCAGGGAAAGTAGTTTTATCTCTCTAATTCATATAACTTCTTGCTATTTTGTTGTTATTCTGTTGTCGTTTCACTATACCTATATAATTTGTATTATGTTTTCATTTTTTTTAATAAATATATATATGTAGTAAATATTTATTATAATAATGTGTGTGTATTCTATATATACTTTACGATATATTTACATATTTATGTGTAGGTATATTAGGATATGTGTGTATATATTTTTATCAATATGTTTGTATTCAGTTTTTATTATTTATTTATTATATTATAATGCACCACCGTCTATACCGTATATTAATTCTTCTCCATCTAACGGTTGTCAGGAAGCTTTTTAGCGATAAGACCGCCCATTGTATCATACATTTTGTATAAATGTTTTAGTTATTTTTGTTCTATGTGGTGTACAATAAAGAGTTGTCTATCTATCTACGTTTGTCGATGTCTTGGCAGGGAAAAACTGCTCGTATGTTTGATTAATAAGATGCACGAAAAATACAATGGTAATTCAATTGTCAAATAATTTAGACCACTTACTACTTCAATGCAATCCTCATCCGAAATGATACAAAAATTCAAATGTATTAAAACTACGTTAGTTTTCAAAATATTACGGATGAGGATTGCGTATTTTGAAAACTAACGTAGTTTTTATACATTTGAAGGGCCGTAATCGGGAGTTACTCACGTATAGCAGTTGAATTATTCCAACTATAGTTTCAACCACATCCGGTAGTCTTTCACAAGGGGAGTGAGGAACGCTCGCGAACGTGTCTCGCCTCACACACATAGTTGTATTTTCATAGCGTGTAACTGCAGTTGGGGAGCAACTCAATAAATGTAGATAGTTTATTGGAACAAATTAACCATTGATTAATAACCTCCACTCGAAATATTAAAACAATAACGCCTACAAATTCTGAAAACTATGGGAAAACTAAATATAAATAATCCCGGATGTTTTCTCGTTTTCTGCGGAATACATAAACAAACGCGCCCGTGAATAACAATTGGCAATACATTACTGGTCTATCTTCTAGATTGGTGGCCATTTTGAATATAGATTTATGAGCAGTTGATGGATTTGTGTTGGTTGTAAACAGAATATTGATGAGGTCACCGTAGGTATAGTTAGGACTTAATAGATTCCAGCACTTTTGGAATACTCGTACCTACTCCGCTTCATGGATTGGTGGTCCATTTAACCGCAAAGAAAACCTTCACTAATTAATCATAGTGCTTGTTTGGGTAGTTACATCCAGTCTAGATCTAGACATCTAGTCTTCTAGACTAATAAATAAAATTGAAGTGTCTGTTTGTAATGTCAAAATAACAGCTTTTATCGAAATGCACATGAAAGTATATACGGTACTAATAACAAAAACACGTTTTTTAAAGTTTTTGTCCGTCTGTCTGTCTGTCTGTTTGTTCCCGCTAATCTTCGAAATGGCTGAACCGATTTTGATGGGACTTTCACTGGAAAACAGCTGATGTTATAAGGAGTAACATAGGCTACTTTTATTTGTGAAAAGGTATTGGGGCTCCGCGCAAAAAAATAAAACCCATTAATTTTGAGCACGCGGGAAAAGCTGTGGGCACAGCTAGTCGATTATAAGGTTGATCGGTAGTAATCATCTGTTCTACTATTTTTTTAGCAATAGAACAAGTAGGTTTTTTTTTTTTGGTGGTTCTACTAACTCATCTGTTCTGCTATTTGTTTTACAAATAGAAGAAAAACGACCAAGTGCGAGTTGGACTCAAGCAATGAGGGTTCCAAAACTTTTTGTTTTCATTTTCAGAATCAATTTTATCGTTAATACGGGATTTTTGATATGAAATTAATTTGATTTGAGTTTTTGAAAAGCTGGTAGCAGAAGCTGGATGAAATGAGCCAAAGATTGTTCTTTGGCCACAAATCTTTAGGGCTTTAGCGTTCACTGAGAGAGCCTTATGTCCAATAGTGGACAAAAAAGGATGATGATAAAGATGAGTTTCTGATAGGCAATGTTGCTTGCGCCATGATCACGGACAATTAAGTTTGTCCATGATCAAGGTGCTTTCGACGATGCCGAAACATAGATTACTCAAAAAAAAAAAAAAAAAACCAACATAGTTGTTTTGGCCACGTCTCTCGCATAATAATGATATAAATTGTCTTTTTATTTCATTTTTATAGACTTGAATATTATTATATTGTCGAAATAACTGTCATATTTCTAATGTTATTTATCACTTTAGAAATTGTGATACAACCCAACGAAAAGAACTAAGTGGTAATTTCTTCTTTCGATAGACTACTATTTGCATTTGCCCGCGGCTTCGTTCGCGCGTACTACAAGTATCGCAATAAAAAATAATAAGTCTCTCATGTCCTTCCCCAGAGTTCAAACCATCTCCATACCAAATTTAATCAATATCGGTTCAGCCGTCATACAGAGTTACATTCGCTTATATAGTACTAAGTATGGATGGATGTGGATACAGAACATCAAAATAAAACCTAATTTACATTACGGATACAATTTACTGCAAAATGATGATTAAGAGAATAGAAGCGATTCTGATCGCGAGAAAACTTAAGAGCGGCTGACAAAAAATACATATTTATTGGAGTTACATTTATAACATAAATTTTCCAATCTAACTTTAGTTTAACCATGACAATAACTCCTTTAAATAAAAAGCCAACTTTAAAAGGATTTACTAAAAAAAACATAAAATATTGGCACCTTCCCATATATACACCGTGATATTGAATTCGATATTTTTCTTAAATGCATGTATTCAGTCTGCGATTAAAAGAATTCAAATATAAATAACAAAGCAAAAAAATAATTTGCCTTAGGCTGAAATGTCTATTTCACTGAACACGCTACACGGGCGCGGCGCGGCGGGTGCTCTGCCCGCGGCAGGCGCGTGATGTCTAGTTTGTGCCTACTCATAATCTGCCGCCACATCACATATATAGTCCTAATAGGATATGTACCGTGGCCCCCGCTATATATATTTTGAATTTTGACTAATGTAATAATGCCTAGTTTTATTAGTTTATTAGCTTTCGCCCGCGACTTCGTCCGCGCGAACTACAGTTTAACGCGAAAAAAGCATCATAAGTTCTTCTAGGATATTGAAAACCAAAGCAAAGGTATAGCACCAACGCTCTTGATGCCTTTGGACAGAATTGTTATTATTTCGTTTCCAAGGCAACTGTTCCTTACAGAGAGTAATCGTCACTTTCCAGTTTTCCCGTGTAACTTACAATTTTCCGAGATAAAAAGTATCCTATGTTGGTTTCTATATTGTACAGTACCTATTTAAAAAGTTTCAGCAAAAACTCCCCAAACAAATAAACAAATAGACAACGTTTCAATTTTATATACTGGTGTGGATTTACTTTTCATATATAGTGCTACAGATACATTCTCAAATTTAATGTCACGGTGTATAAAAAAAAACACGTGCAAATCGATTCAGAAATACTCATAGACATCGGAAGGAAATACCGGAGATAGATACACCACCATACCATGATGATGATGATTGAGATGTACATACCTACAAATGTTGTCGAATTGATTATCTCCTACCTTTATGAATCGTTTAAAAACTAGATAGCCATTAAAGGCTCTGGCCTTGTCGGTACCTTCAAAGAGATAAGAAGAGATTCGTTACGCAACTATCGAACTCAAGCATTGTTCTTAACGCAGCTATGCAAAGTACTTTGTCATAATAGAAATAAGCGACGTTGCTTGAAGTCTGAAGAATATACGAAAATGTTAACGGTGACAAGAGCCTATATTTTACTCCTATTTCCGTAATGTTGTTGATTTGTATGTACGTTGAAGTGTTCTATTGTTTGTTGACGGGCATTCAAACGGACTTATTGTCTTGAAAGTTGACTGAAAATATGACACCTGTCCGTATGTGTTTCATCTTAAAACTTTTAGTCGAAAAGATCATGTGATGGGTTTGTCAGACCATAAAAGATACAGAAATAGTATTTTTAGCAATAGTATAAGCTTAGTTTATATTGAAAATATTTTATGCATTTTTTATATAAATTTAATCATCAAACTACAAGAACAAGTTTTTATATTATATTTTGAATCATTAAACGAAAATAAATGAATTAAAAGAAATCTGCTGATCCAATTTCCATGACATTAATTAGAGGATCACTCTGAAAGTCTACCCAAAGAACGGGAAAGACTACATTGTTACATCTGCAACTGTGGTAGTTTACATCTGCAACTGTGGTAGTTTACATCTGCAACTGTGGTAGTTTACATCTGCAACTGTGGTAGTTTACATCAGATAATTAATGAAATAGAGAACTGGTTGTTGAAACGTTTAGGTTGAATTGATAGTGCAAATGTAGTATTAATAAATTATAAATAAAAAACTTTCATTTTTATATTATTTTAATCAAAATCGGATCAGCAACTACGAAAATGTAGTTTGTTGCCCGTGGTCCAACCACGTGGTTCAACTAATGGGACCACGGGTATTTTTTTCCAGGTGGTCCTATTAGTAGGACTAGTTGAACCATGGGAAATTAGTTTTCCCAGTGGTCCTACTCATTCAAATATACATCATGCTTATTTTTGTCGAAATGTACCACGGCATGTATCAGTGAACATAATATAAACATAATACACACAACAATACAGTCATATTGAGGACTTCCTCCTTTTTTAAGGACACTAAAAAGCGAACAACACAAGGATTTATAATTAAAAATTCTTTGTTGAAGTTAATTTTTTAATGCGCCTACTTCGTACAAAGTCTATTCCTACAAAATCTAATACTAAACTTTTAAGCGCGAGTAGTTTCACATTATCACATTTCATTTTCTTAATAAACCTTCAATTAAAACTTTTAATTGGGCGCTTGAAAACCGAACCAATATCGAGTTTTTGAAAACAAACTACGAAAACTCTTTCGATAGTTGTTATTAGCTTTAAGGCTCTTTCACACAAGAAATATTAAACAATATTACCAACGGAACTCAGGAATCTCGGATTGACAGAAAATTAATAAATTAATTATTTTTCTGTCAATAATTTCACACCTTATAAATTTGCCATAGGCAACTACATATTGCAATGCAGTGTGCAATGTAATAAATCGCAGTATTTATTAGGTGTGACATTATTGTAAGTTAAGTAATATGTAGTTGCCTATGGCAACTACATATTACTCCGTACTCTAGACAGGCTTTTAACGTAGGTCGCAATGTGAGCATTTGATTATCGCCATTTTGTCGCTGATAGCAGTAGTTTGGCAGTAGTGAGCGTCCACGGAACTAACGTATATGTACTGTTATTTATTACGTGACTAACGTCAGGAGATGACACAATGTCAACTTTAGTTCCATTTACGCTCGGTGGGGCGCTTTGAACCGACACAAACGAAAGTACGGCACAGCAAAACAGAACAGCATAGAGAACAGTGACTGCACCCTAGTAGCTCCACTTTTGCGCCACGCGACCGGCTCAGAGGTTATGGAATATCTACAGCACACGTTGTATCCATTACCGAGTTAATTCACGTAAGTGTAGCAGAGCATTTATATTATTAACATAATTTTGGCTAACATTTAAAAGACTTCTACTGAATATTTTTATAACCATCTTGTCATGTTCAAAAATCCATCCTTAACTTTTTAATGCTTTCTTAATGCCACAGATCTTCTTCGTTCAGGTCATGCTAATGATCAGATTCTCATGAACGTGGACACGAAGAATGCCTTAATGAAACAGCAGGGCCCGCAGTCTCGATATCTATAGTGATTGCTTTACAACCGAAATCGGTACATGTACCGATGAAAATAGTTATTTTTGCCAGTTAATTACAAGAGCTATCGACTGTCATCGGTATCTGTACCGACATTGATCATGATTGACATCGATATGTGGTAGAGAATACCAAATATCATTAAATCGGACTGTGCGATCGATTTCTGTTGTAAAGAAATCTCTATCAATGTCGAGACATCGAAACCTCTACCACATATCGATGTCAATCATGATCAATGTCGTACAGGTTGAGCATAAATTCAAAATGTCTAGCTGCATTAGTGCCCGAGATCCCTTCACAAAGAGTAATCAATGCTGAATATCTTGGCTGCACCAATTTCTTCTAAATAAAACTGAGACCCATGCTGCCAACTTCAGCTTAAAAAAACCGCACTGAAATTGGTCCATCCGTTTGGGCGCTATGATGCAATGTTCGATCATTTTTGAACGTATGTTTTGTTTTGTTTCCTTTGTTAATATGACACGATCTGTCTTCTATCTATCTATCTATCTATCTATTTATCTATCTTCTTCTATCTATCTATCCATATTTTTCTATCTATCTATTAAGTATAATAAAGCAATAAGAACGAAAAAGTCTGTGCAACAAAGATAATTTAAAAAAAATGCTCTAGGGTACTTAAAATAAGCTACTGAACAAGAATATAACATTTTTCAAAATCGTGTTCCTCTGTTTGTCTTTTTGTCTGTTTGTTTGTTAGTTTGTCTGTATGTTTGTTGGCACATCACGTAAAAACTACTGGACAGATAGTGATGCGGTTTTCACTGTTGGATAGCTTAGGGTTTGGCTTAAAACTGGGATACTTGGTATCTTTATCCGATGATTAGATACTGAGCAATTGATAAAAAACTATTGGACGACTGAACGAATTTTTAAGAAATATAGTACTTTTGGTCCTGGTTCAACAAGTATGGGCTTTTAAATAAAATGACACACGGGCAAAGCCGCGGATACAGCTAGTAATTTATAAATTAAAATTTTTGATACCATGGAATTGGTTGGTCATTTTTAATGCACGACCAGGATGACTGCCAGAACATATTACCATAGCAGTATAGTACATTTTCTTCTTAAATATTTGTGCATAAAGTTTATAAATAAATATGTGCAATTTTCGTTTTTCAAATACTTGTTACCTAAAGTAAAAGATACTTACGTAAAGGTCATAAACCTAAGTGTATGTAATACGGGTGAGGCAAGTTCCAAGATAACGTGCGCAGAGTAGGTTTATACAATTCAATCCACGTATTTACAAAATTCCCTTATCTCTTGCAAACTTTCTCCAAGGTTTGCAATTTATCCCCTAAGACAAACTCTACCCAACGATGAGGGTCTAAACCAGCTGCAACTTCAAAGCATTGCAATGTTATAGTTGCAATGTCAACAAAATTAGAAAAATATAAGTTATCTTGGTAAACAGAAATACCTATACTGGTTATAATTGTACTGGTAATCATCTTTGGGAATCAGGACATGATAAAACCTAGTATCGTGTGTGAAAATTTGTTTAGTCATCTGAACTGGACACTGAAACAGTGGAAATATAAAATGTCAGTCAACTGAACTGATGGGAAAAACAACTCTTCGTTCAGACAACTGAACTGCAGAATCATTTTTTTTGTTAGCTATTTCGAAATGAGACTACACCACACGTTCGTATATATCACCCGCGACTTTTCCCGCGTGGTTATTTCATTTAAGAGTAGCCCATACGTGTTATTCCAGGACCAAAAGTACCTAACATATACTACATTTCTTCAAAATTCGTTCAGCCGTCAAATAGTTTTTTATCGATTGCACGGCGTCTAATCATCAGATTAAGATACCAACAGAGATGTGACTTATCTAAGATACAAGTATCTGAAATACAGATACAAGATACAAAATACGTATTTCCATCATATATCTAAAATATTTTTTTTAAATGCATTTTGTATCTTGTATTTAGATACCATTCGTTTGGTATCTTGTATTTCTTAAATACTATGTTTGCTAAAATAATTTTAAAAATAATTACCTATGAATTGCCTATGCAAATACAAAGAGCCATCTATTGACGTTTAATGAAATTTTAGGCTGGGGCCAATTTGATAGATGGCGACTCTCGCCATCTATCAGGTAAATGGTCCTAGAGTAATGTTTTATAATTCATAAAATAAACTTAAACTCCATAAAATTTAGATTTCTTTCAAAAACTATTTTATCTTTATAAAGTATTTAGAAGATAGGTATCTTGTATCTAGGATTTCAGATACCATTCCTTATGGTATCTTGTAATTGGTATCTGAAATACTTATTTCAATAGTATATTGTATTTTGTGTTCTAGATACTTTGTATAGGGTATCTTGTACATCTCTGGATACCAAGTACCCAAGTTTTTAAGTCAAACCCTAAGCTATCCACCGGTGAAAACCGCATCAAACATTCACGATTTAAAAATTATCTAATTATCGGATTAAATTACCAAGTACTCTAGTTTTCAAATCCTAAGCTATCCAACAGTGAAAACCACATAGCAATCAGCCTAGTAGTTTTTACGTGATGCGTGAACAAAAATAGAGACAAACAAACTACAGATTCGTGACAGCGAGCTTCCAATAGCTTGTTTGTGAATGGTAATGACAGTAAGAGTACCAGTAAAATCACAATCATATTTATGGTAAGACCATAACTCTGACCATTCGATAACATCAAATTGTTTTTGAAAAAACTTATCGAGAAAAGGATCGACGAGGTGCTTGCTTGACTTGGGGAAGGACTGCGGTGCCGTCAGATTCCATTATAGATTAAAATTTAAGGACCAATCCAACACGAAAGGTTAAGAGCCTGGAATGAAGTGTATATGTGTCCACATCAAAGATGATATACCTTGCGAGCCCAGCGTGTCTCAACCACACACTAAACTACCCGCTGGCCAAGCAAAAAGGGATCCGTAAAATTAACTGATTTGCATAATCCCTCAGTCTGTAAGTAAATTCGTACATTAAGTCGATTTGTCTCGGAAAGTGCGTTCGTTTCTGATATGAATCTGTGGCCGGCTTTTTAAATTTTCAGACCTTTTTAAAACATATTTTTTGTAATAAAAAGTATTTTTTGCAAGGGAGAGCCGGAGTGTCCGCAGGATAACATAGGTAGGTATATCAAAATTTAATATTCTTTGGGCCGCAGCTCCTCTTGCATTTTTCTGGATGTAAGTCATCCATTTGTCTTTGAAAAGACTTTCTGTGTGTTCTCAGAGTATTTATAAATATTTTTTTTATTTTTTTTATTGTTAAAGTTTTCGTGAACCTGATACATAATTGAAAATATCAATACCGGCTATGACTCACGTGTATATTGTCGAAAACATCGAGATAGGTTTCGAGCGTCTCTTATGTTTCTTCTTCATGAGTTAATCTCAATTAATTATGCTACCTATGCCAATAAGGCATAGTAATCTCAATATTTGATTTTAATTGACTTCAAAAGGAGAAGGATCACAATTCATGTTATTTATGATCCGTATTTAAAAAAAATATGAATTGGTCCTGTCGACCAGTGTGATACTAAAACAACTTTATCAAAATAAGCACAGTCAGAAGTAAGTAAATCTATTGAAGTATTTTTTCTTTCAAAGTGTTACTTTTGTTATTTAAAATCAGCGATTTCAGATACATTTATGTTTATGGAAATATAATTAAGGCGAACGTGACCCATTTTTAGTTTAGGTTTTATAAGTCACTGATTAAATATTACTATCAATAGCATATGACTTTCACATACACCCGGGGAAAAAGCTTTCTCTAGAGATAGGTCCACGTGTGCAGTGCGTGCTAGTTAGTGGATGTCCAATCCATGCGCGTAACTTATTGGGGCATGCCTAATCAGGAATTGCAAACCGCGCTATAATTTTATATAGATCCGACCAATGAGATGTTATAACATCATTGGATCTTACAGATTACTGTGACAAACAATTAGTAGTTAGTACTACTTCGGCAAGAGTCAAGAAGGTTCAAAACAAGCGTAAAAAAAGTATAAACCCTTACGATGCCACAGACAGACATACAAAACTTATAACAATCCCTCTCTTTCGTCGGGGGTAAAAAAGATTGAGCATAAACCGCCAAACAAACGAGTGAAGCCAATTGCGGTTGAATATGTGTGCGTGAGTGTATAACTTGTGGTTGATACACAATTTATTCTATATTTATGGTAAGCATGACCTGAATTAACATCCAAAAACAGCTCCAGATAAAGGAAATCTTCAACGGCCAGCGAAATCTCGGTTTGAAGTTTCACCATGACATGGTTGCTGCTCTCCGGGTTGGCTCCTGTTTAGGAAACTCCTCAACGTTAACAGCATAGACACAAAATGTTTTACACGCATTTAATTCTGATAAGTTTCATCATGGCATGGCTACTGCACTAAACATTTTTTTTAACGTTTATTAATTAATAGTGAGTATTGAATTTGAAGTAGCTCAGTGATGTTAGCAGAATCACATTCTATTTGTAATCACTACACGGTTCAAAGCTTAACATTCTTGTAGTGATAGGTCTCTTCTGCTAGAGCCACCCTAGCGATCAGCGTTCAGCGTACGAAAATTAGTAAAGTAGGTAAGTACCGTAATGTTAGCGCTCGCGTGGCGCTTAACATCAAACTGCGATCCGTTGACACTCTAAACGGATCGCGCGATCCGTTGGTACAAACCCAAGCGATCAACCGTACGTGTAGTCATTCACTTGTGTAGACACCGGCAAAACTCTCGCACCGAGGGTTCTGTACTTGTATGGGGTCCCTCTTAAGTTTTTACTTTTCGTTTTTAAGGTTCCATACCTCAAAAGGAAATTAATACCATGAATAACTACAATCCTTTAGATCTGTAAAAAATAAAACTTTTAAGTTAACGCGATCAAAAGATGCGGCCGTTTTTGCTATTCGCATTTTGATACTCGCAAGGGAATCGAAACCTTTCACGTACTTCCCGTTGACCTAGAATTATACAATATTTTATAGCACAAATAAAGTTGGGGAAAATCTGTAAACCATCAATTTATAGTTTTTTAATTATTGTTTAGGACATCCACAATAATAACACATAGATATTCTGTTAACACTAGTTACGGTTTAAAAGATACTGCTGTCTTTAGGACAGACAGACTGATAGACGAAGCTTCGCTTGTATCTTCCAGCCAATAATGCTCTATCCTTGATCCTTGTTGACATTCCAACATAAAATTGCAGTCAAATGCAAGCAAGTACATTAAAACTGAATTGTGTTTTGTACTGCAACGCTTTTATATGTTTAACCTTATGCCCCTTTTAACAAAGGGAATGTTAAGTGTTTTTCTTCGTTCCTTCGTGAAAAGCGAAGGTAAATTGAACTTGAGTCGATTCAATGTGACGCCCTAAGGACCTTTCTGAATGTTTACTTTACCGTTTAAATAACGTAGCAAGGTAGGGTATTTACGCTTGTACCAGAATAAATAATAGTACGACGCTCTTGTTGGGAGTTATAGGTACCTGTATTTAGATAGTTATTTGTGTTTATATAAAGGCATTTATATTTTGTGTTAAAAGATAAATAAATAAATTGAGTTTTATTGAATACAAAATTCCTTTGTGCTGTTTTCACAACTATTTTTCATAACTAGCTACGAAAAATGATGTTTTCTTCAGTGTTTCGTAACTGGTTATCAAATAGGAATAAATTTTCCGTTTCCATGTAAAATTACCTAAACAGTTTTAATTTAGTTAAATACTTTATTTACTAACTATAAAACATAACTCATGATACTCACAAATACATCAAATTGTGATCCACATTCGTTATGCTCGTTATATTTCGATAATGATTCTCAATATCAAAAATATTTTTTTTCCCTATGTGCCTATTGATTTTATGATTGTCATCGGCTTGCCTTTGTCTACTGCTAATAGATAACCAGGCGAGCAACAGTCAAACGAACTGCACTAATAGATAACCAGGCGAGCAACAGTCAAACGAACTGCACTAATAGATAACCAGGCGAGCAACAGTCAAACGAACTGCCCTAATAGATAACCAGGCGAGCAACATTCAAACGAACTGCACTCATAGATAACCAGGCGAGCAACAGTCAAACGAACTGCACTGGCCATAAAACTTAGTACCACACTTCTAAAATTAATATTTTTTAATTAAATTGCTTGGCTCCAACTCATTGGATTGAGATACCAAGTACACCAGTTTTTAAGACTAAATCAAAGCTATCCAACAGTGACAAACGCATCGCAAACGGTCCGATATTTTTATTCAAAACTTAGTACCACACACAGGTGTACCTAGCGGCACGCAAGTCTAGCGGTGAACGAAACGTGGCGGGGATCTTGGTACTGTATGTGTTAAAATGTTGAATACTGTTTATCCCGAAAACTGATCCCCGCCACGTTTCGTTCACCGCTAGACTTACGTGCCGCTACCTATACCACATTTTTAAATATAATTGATTCATATATTTTATTAAACTGCTTGGCTCCTACTCATCGGGTTGAGATACCAAGTACACCAGTTTTTAAGTTAAAACCTAAGCTATCCAACAGTGAAAATTGCATCACAATCGGTCCAGGAGTATTAACGTGATACGCGAACAGACAGACATTAAAAGTGTGGTACTAAGTTTTGAAAGCCGGTGTATTTATTTCAAACTACTCAACACAGCAATAAAAATAACAAATTAATATATGTGCTTATATTACATGCAAGCATCCATCCATACCAATATATAAAAGTGAAACGTTGTCTGTTTGTTTGTTTGTTTGTTTGTGAGCTTTCACGCGATAACAGCTGGACGGATTTTGATGAAATTTAAAATGGAGATAGCTTAAATCCTGAAATAAAACAAAGAATACCATTTATCCTGGAAAATTATATGTTTCTACGGAAAAACTGGAAAATGTTGATTACTCACTATAAAGAACGGTTGCCATCACAGAATGGTATGTGGTTGCCATGGAAACGAAATAACAATTACGTCAAAAAACATCAAGTGCTAATATAGGTATTAGCACTTGATGTTTTTTGACATAATTGTTATTTCGTTATTTCGTTTGCAAAAGTAGGCTTTTGCATTGATTTTTAATATATTAGAAGAACATGGGATGCTTTTTTCGCGAAAAACAGTAGTCCGCACGTACGGAGTCGCGGGCGGGAAAACTAGTTTCACAATAAAACCTCCGTTAAGGTAATAAATCAAGTTGAAAAAGGGTTACATTAAACATGAATTGAGTTGGATGATAAATTGCTTCTGCACCTTTCAGAGCTTCGCTGTTACCTAACGTATGTACCCTTTAACTACCTACTTCATCAACGTCCACGTGGAAGACTTCAAATAGTAATCGGCAATAGAAACCAATAATAACTTTCAACTCATTTGTTAACCGATACTATAATATAATTCTTTTTCAGATTTTCTATTAGAGTACTTTCTCAGAGTTGTAGGCACCGCCGGCCGCGCCTCGTACACTTGCGGGCACACGCCTCGACCACCAGCGCGCAATCTATCTATCTATACTTATGTTGGGTTGTTTGTCGTATAAGGTAGTGCTGCCCTCAGGTGTCAGTGTTTGTAAGGCTGCCCGAGGGCCTCTGACAAAATCAATAACAGCCGGGACCGACAGCTTAACGTGCCCTCCGAAGCACGGAGCGATGGAAAAACGCACATAACTTAGAAAAGTCATCAGTGCGGAGCCTAGGACTGAACCCGTTATCGTTGGATTCTAAGTTGCATTATTGAACCGTTATGCTACTATCGCTCTACTATACTTGTAATAAAGCAATAAGAACGAAAAAGTCTGTACAATGAAAGTAATAAAAAAAAATGCTCTAGAGTACATAAAATCAGCTACTGAACAAGAATAGAACATTTTTCTAAATCGTGTCTGTTTGTTAGTTTGTCGGTATTATTATTCGTGAATTACGGAATATATATTTCGGAATATTTGTTCGTGAATTACGTAAAAGCTACTGGACCGATTGCGATGCAGTTTTCATTGTTGGATAGCTTATGGTTTGACTCAAAACTGGTGTACTTGGATCTCAATCTCATGAGTAGAATTAGAACAATCGATAAAAATCAATTTGACGTCTGAACGAAGTTTGTTGATTTTTTGTACTTTTGGTTCTGGAATATCACAGGAAAATGACCTCCCGGGCAAAGTCGCGGGCACAGCTAGTAAAAATATATAGCATCAAATTTAAAATTACATAATTTTATTGACATTTTGAAGGCAAGTAAAGAGAAAAATAAGAAAACAAAGTTGATGTACAATAAAGAAAATATATAAATACTCGTACTTGTATCAATAGCAGTAAGTTCCGGAATTTTAAAAGACAATTGCGGTATCGAACTTGGGGTATTTTCGCGAAGACATTCTAAATGTGTGTTACGTTTCCAGATTTGTATAATATGTTTTCCTGAAGACGTAATAAATGAAGTTTTGTATTAAATAATCAAACAACATAGGGAAAACACTTCTGATTGCTCGCTCAGGAGCTGACCCGGTTATATTGCTCGTGAATGTATAATCCTGCCCCTTTTCGTTTCATCAATATTCATCAATCTTTTCATGGCCAATAAACGCTACCGTAATAAAAAATGCGTCAAACAATTTTGATTGTTTATTATTTATTCGACGACACCCGCTACTTCAGAATTCTCGTGACCACGCTCAATGCAACTTCGAAAGGTCGAGGTAAGTATAATAACATTTTTGTCGCGATTGTAGCGTAGCGCTGGTAGCTAATGGTACAAGAGTGCAACTTAGAATCTAACGATACTGGTTTCGATCCTAGGCTCTGCACCAATGACTTTTCTAAGTTATGTGCGGTTTCCCATCGCTCCGTGCTTCGGAGGGCACATTAAGCTGTCGGTCCCGGCTGTTATTGATTAATAGCAGTTGTTCAGCCATGTCAGAGGCCCTCGGGCGGCTTGATAAACTCTGACACCAGAGGCCAGCACTACCTCATACGACATACAAACAAAGCGCGATTACCCCGCGTTTCAATAATTAACTATGTTTATTATTTTCACAGTAAAAATAAAAAGTAGGTCGTACCTTTGTAAAAATAGACCTATACTTACTATAATTGGTGTGGTATTGTCCCAAATATATTTATATATTTTTATATATATATTTTTACCCGAGAACGGCGAAGTAAGGAAAGGGTAACGAGTTTAACAGTCTTTGTATGTATATATGTTTGTGGGTATATGGGTGTTCCACCATAGCGTCGCCCCTATTGGTCCGATTTTGACAATCGAGGTAACAATCGATTCATCATCAAGTATAGTGTCATAAGTTTTTTTTTACTCAAGGTAAGGTGTTATGTGTTCAATCTAAAAACTTGGTCCGATTTTGACAAGCGAGGTATTTACTCGTATCGATTCGTCTTCATTTATCGAGAGACGTAGGGGTTTTTTTACCCGACTAGGACGAAGCAAATGAAAGGTTATATGTTCAAAATACAAACTAAAAACTGGGTGCAATATTAACATGCAAGGTATCAATCGATTTGTCTCCATCGCAAGAGTGTCACAGGCTTTTTTTACCCGACCTTATTCGGGTTTTAGTTTTCAAACTTATGTGTTGTTTAACAATGGAAAATCCGTGTGCAAGTATGTAAATGTTGTATGAAAAAGATACTTTTTAACCCGGAAAAATGTACACGCGGGAAAAGTGGCGTGGCTCAGAAAGCCAGACAAAATCGTATCAAAAAACACTGCCCATTTCATTCGCTCATATTGAATTTGTTTCGGGTATAAAATAACTTATTTCATTGCGATACGAGATGCTCTAGTTCCTTAAGAATAATTTTAAGGTAAACACACTACCTACGTATCAAGAATTACACTGACGGGACCATTTTCGATCCAAATAATTGATTTAAAATGCATTATACGTCGTTAATGACCGGCTGGTCTCGTGGCTAGTGATCAAGTAGGTAATCAAACGGTCGCAGGTTCGAATCCTGCAAGGTGCAATCATTTGTGTGATGAGCAGAAATGTTTGTTTCCGAGTCATGGATGTTATAATATTCGTATCTATGTATGTTTATCCGTTATCTAGTACCCATAGTACAGGGTATCCTAGTTTGGGGCTAGGTAATTGGTGTGGAATTGTCCCGAATATATTTATTTATTTATTATCGGTACCATATTAAAATAGTACTTACATTTGAATTCCCTCATGAAAATCCAATACCTACATGCGCTCACGAAACGTAAGACAAGTTTCATCCCCATTCATAAACAAATCGTTAAAATCTTAATCAATAAGTTCTAAGATTAGAAATCTTTCTCAATTAAACAGAAGAATAATTTGAAAAACTTACCTAACAAAAGAAAAACGTTCCACAAAGCACAATACACACAAACAGTCGTGTTTTGTAGATTTTCAGACACATTTCAGCAGAGCGACTCTGACCTCGGCCGCGTAGCGCGAGACTGGGCCATCCACAGATAAACGCCAAAGATTATGGAATATCGCAGACATGACACTGAAGTAATGGCGCTGAAATTTTTACAATGGTCGTTAGTGATATCGTCTGTGTAAATGGAGATAGTGATTTCGTTTTATTGCCTTCGAGGTGATAAGTTGGTGATATTTTTGTTAGTATAATTTTTATATTTTTATTTATTTATTAAATACTACAAAATAAACAAACTACATGTCATTTTGACAATATACAAGCTTTTATTAGTTTATAGGTAGCCCAAATGTTTTAGTCCACTAGCAGTTGTCAGCGTACCTAACATGCAGACGGCATTGCCCCGCTGAATTGCAATGCTAATTCGATGAGCCAAATAATAATAATAATAATAAAAATAACCAGCATTTTGGTCATTATTTGCTGAGCCAAATACGCCGCATAAGTCACGCATGTTTTTTGTAGAGGGTTAGGTCTACTAGTACATTTTATATTTTTAAATATAAAATGTACTAGTGTTTTTTAAACTAAGTACTGTGTTTTCATTATTGAAATATATTTTATTGTTCTTTCTTTGTTCTGCGTATATGATAGAACATTAATTAAAATTTCCTAATCATTTAAAGAAAAACTGTTACTCATACCTAGTCAACTATCAAGTTAATAATTAATAAATAAACACCATTATAATTAAATTACTGAACATTAGAGACCAGATGTTCCTTTTCATTAATTATAACATCACCACGTCAAAACAATAGATTCTAATAAATTATTTAACGAGCATAAGTCCATTGTCTTCTACGCTGGCGTTAATTAGACATAAAATCTTACTCTAATTAGGTAGTTAAAACGCTCCATGTTATGGAAATACGTTTCTCCTGTCTATAAACTTTTTTAAAAGTAATTTATCGTGTAAACTTTCACGGCGCCCTGGGAGTTAGTCGTAAAATTTAATTTATATGTGTTCGGGATGACGTATCTGGGAAATTTGTGTTCTTTGGATATTATAGAGAGTGATTTGACTGTACAATGTTGTAATTTAGACGTAAGCTCTTGTCGGTAGTTTTAAATTGAACACTGAACAAGTTTACGCATGGCTACTATATCACCATAAGATCTAGGCCAAATGCTAGTGAAAGTACTTTACACAATTATACAAGTAAGTAATAATAAAGATGTCTTACATTAGAGCTCGTGTGCCTAAATCTCCTAACTAGATCTCCCAACACGGCGTTCACCTGTCTGGTAAAAATGTAGGTATTTTTCACGGTTACATCGTTACTCTCTGCGAAGGCTTTCGTCTACTATCTCGCTTGCTCTCAACACGTCTGTATCATTTATCTCTGTTGCTCTAAAGCGTTAGTTTGACGTATTTAAGTAGGCGGGAAAATCTAGAGTCAAACTCAAGGATTTGGTCGCTTTCATGGAGACTGACATAGTTAGGAGTTTGCCATTGTATTTTGTATACTTGATTTGGTTATTTCCAGCGGAGCTGCGGGTTTTAAAGCAGATCTTGCTATTTATGTGTTTCTACTGTTATTAACCCTTAAATTAATGACGTTTCCTTTTTATTTGAAAATAACATATGTGATAGAAAACGAGTCAAAAGACAAGGGAAAAATAAAATAAAAATACTTTATTTTGTGGGTTAAATCTTATAAAAACAAAAAACATGGATATTTTAAAACTTTAATAAAAAATACATTGGTGTCGATTCTGAGTGCACCAATTAAACCTAAAACTAAATTTGACAGCTCTAAAATTATTGCCGTCACTTTCAAACCTTTTGGAAACGAAAGGGACAGCAACAATTTTAGAGCTGTCAAATTTAGTTTTAGTTTTTAATTGGTGCACACAGAATTGACACCATTATATAATTTTGAAATTTTTATATTTGAATATAGTTATTTGACATTAGTATACCAAAAACCGTATTCAGAAAAACAGAAGCATGACATTTTAATGGTTTTTTTTCGATACGTCTTATTTTAATCTTCGGTTCTTTTTTATTACAAACACTGATAAATTTTATAATATGATTAAAAAAGCTAATAAAAACTAAATTGTATAAACAATTAAAAACTATTTAAAAAACTATAGATCAGGAATACATTTTTATTTTTTTATTATTTTTATTATTATTTTTATTTTTTTATTTTTAATGCGCTGTTGGCAATTGGCAACACTATGCATTTAAGGGTTAAGTAAACTGTAAAGATCTTATTTGACGTATTTCTCCACAGACCATATAGGTGATATGGGGTTTCTCGTTGATATTGTTTTTTTTATTTTATTATTTTGATTGGCTCCGCACGGCTAGTGGATTTAGCCAGCGTCATGTAAAGTGACCAACAGCGTCAAATGAAGTCTTTAACCAGTGCGTCCTATACATAATGACATACGGAGCCGAAACGTGGACACTCAGCGAGCTATGGAACGGGCTATGATAGGGGTTTCTCTGAGGGATCGAATAAAAACGAGGTGATTCGGTAGATAATGAAAGTCACCGACATAGCTCAAAGAATTAGCAAACAGAAGTGGAAATGGGCTGGTCACATTTGTAAAAGAACCTATAACCGGTGGGGTAGACCAGTTCTTGAGTGGAGACCATGTAAAGGCAAACGTAGTGTAATAAAAAAAAAATGAAAAAAAAAAAGTAGAGTAACGATTTATGCAAAGAAGCTGGCAGCAATTACGTGCGAATAAGAATAAGAATAAGAATAATTTATTTGCATAAAATGGAGTACATATCAGATGTTAGGTAATTATTAAATTCGATCTTACACATTTTGCCAATAAAATAGCATGCAAAAACTTATATTAGGTAATAACAATTTGACATTTATTTAAATTTAAGAGACAAAGATCGGGCTCAGTGGCGCGCATTAGGAGAGGACGATGTCCAGCAGTGGACTAATCCAGGCTGTTGATGATGATGAAGTAAATTGATATTACAAGTTGTGTTTTTTCACAAAGTTGTCAAAATGAGAAGTCCCAGTCAGTCAGGTATTCAAAAGTCTAGTCAAGTCATAGTCAAAGTTACGATTCAGTAAAGTGTTGGACTTTTACTAAAACTTCCTAAGGAGTTTCGGAGAGAACATGAAAGGGCACTTTTTTGCGTTTTTAACCTTATCTTAACGATCACCTAATGGTTAATATTCCACCAATAATAAAGACAAGCACAAATTAAAATAATATATAACCTCCGTTCCCCCACCCCCCATTATAGCTAAGAAGCATCTCGATCATATCAGTTTTCAAACATAAAAATCTCATCAAAATCGGTAGCTACGATCCTCACACCCATTCCGCAAAGAGGTTAAATTACTCTAGTAAGCAAGATTAAATCAACCTCTTTGTACTTTTTTGCCAGTACGAATAATTTAACATCTTTGACTAGTACGCGTATAATAGACGTCAGCGAATCTTTTAACATTTTAATATAAACTCTTTCGAAAAATTTGTACTTACCAAGAAGCAAATTTTATTAAAAATATAAACTTCTCGGTACTTACGTACGGAGTAATATGCAGTTGTCTATGGTACTTATACCCATGAAGCCAGGAATTTATGCAGACATTACCTATTTGCAATATCTTTGTCCATAATCACCACGGGCGCAGGCAGGATTATTTTCAGGGGGGTGCATACATAACACGAGAAATTTCGTCAGCGTAAAAGTAAAATATAATTCCAAATCATAATTAACATTTTGATTAATACAACTAAAAATGCGCGATCGAAGCAGCGTAAGTCATCATTGGCCTATATCTGTCCACTGCTAGAAGTAGGCCTCTCCTAATAAACGCCACTGAGCTCGGTCTTCAGCTCTCCTCATCCATTTTCTTTCAGCCACTTTTCGTAGGTCGTCAATCCACCTGGCCACCGAGCGTCCTACACTACTTTTGCTTAAACTCGTCTACCCAACCGTTATCGGTTCTTCAGGAAATGTGACCAGCCCATTGCCACTTCAGCTTGCTTATTCTTATGGCTTTGTTGGTTACCTTAGTTCTCTGTCGGTTATCTTTTTAACGAATCTTGTCCTTCAGAGAAACTCCAAGCATATCTTTCTCCATAGCTCGCTGAGCGACCTTAATTTTCTGGACTAGTTTGGCCATGAGTGTCCACGTTTCGGCTCCGTATGACATGACTGGTAGGACGCCTTTTGTCTTCAGGCACTTTGGTGTGGATGACTAGAAGACCTGACAAAGCTTGCCGAATGCTGCCCAACCCAGCTGAATTCTTCTGTTTGCTTCCTTTTCAAAGTTGTTCTTACCCAATTGCAATATTTGGCCAAGGTAAACATATTGTTGGACAACTTCAAGAGTCACACCATTAACTGCAATTGGTTCCGGGTCAACAAGATCGTGTCAACAACATAGTTAAGACCAAACATGATCTTGGTCTTAACTATGTTCATTTCGAGACCGATGCGTCGTGAAGCATCATCTAGGTTGGTCAGCATGCTTTGCAAGTCTTGCAGTGACTCCATCATTAGGATTATATCATCGGCAAATCGTAATTGTGAGATGTTCTCGCCATTGATATTAATGCACATTCCTTTCCAATCCAGCGTCTTAAACATATCTTCCAGGGCATTAGTGAACAGTTTCGGGGATATAACATCGCTCTGTCTGGCTCCCCTGCGCAGTTGGATATGCTTGTTTGTAGTTTGTACTTTGATACTCATAGTGGAGGCGTCATACAGAAATCTTAACACTTCGATGTATCACCAGTCTACTTGACAACGCTGCAAAGACTCCAGAACCGCCCAGGTTTCAACGGAGTCAAAGGCCTTCTCATAGTCCACAAAAGCAAGACACAGGGGCTGGTTATACTCTTCTGACTTCTGTTTAACCTGCTTCACTGTGTGTATGTGGTCTATAGTGCTAAATCCGCCACGAAGCCCGGCCTGTTTAGGAGGCTGGAAATCATCAAGCCTTCTTGCGACCTCTTCTCTGATGAACTGCCCCACGTCAGCCTGGACGAGATTGAGATGACCCTAAAAAATAACTTATACACGTGGCTCAAGAGTGAAATAGGTCGGTAGTTCTTTAAAATGGTTTTATCCTCTTTTTAGTGAAAAGTACTACCAAATTCCTGCTTGACGCCTCCAGATTAAGAACGGTGCTAAATAACCCCTGAAGCTCACGTAGTATGGGTT
The DNA here is from genome assembly GCA_946251855.1 of Alsophila aescularia. Taxonomy (NCBI): domain Eukaryota; kingdom Metazoa; phylum Arthropoda; class Insecta; order Lepidoptera; family Geometridae; genus Alsophila; species Alsophila aescularia. Next base: position 58,624,634 of record OX276381.1, read on the forward strand.
CTTCCCTAGTTCTTCCCTATTTTCAAGAGCTCCGAAGTTATACCATCCTCACCAGGGAACTTTCCATTCTTAAGTTGTTTGAGCGCCATCTCAATCTCTTCTAGGCTGACGTCGGGCAGTTCATCAGTGTAGGGTATCAGGGTAAGTAATGCGTGGGAATCATCTGTGCTGGGTTCGGGTGTAGAAGCTGGAGTCGTACAAACGGCCATAGAAGTTCTAGATCTCAGAAAGGATCTCCGGCTTAGAGACAATGGTTGTGCCATTATTGGTTTTGAGCTTCGTCAGATTGGATCTACTCAATTGCTAGGCGAAGACTTTTGACCCCCGATTTTGCTCAATTGCCTGTTCTATCCGGCTTGTATTTGAGCACCGGAGGTCACGTCGCACCAGCTTACTGATATTCTGATTTAGGCTCCCTTTTTCTGCTGATGCTTCCGTTTTTTGTCCATAAATCGAAGAGCCTTATCCTAGATTTTAGACTTCGTGCCCGTACGATGCAGCTGACAAAAATTTGTACATTCTTCCCTTAGGATTCCCACAACGTTTTGGAGTTCCTCATCCACGTCATTTGTGGTTTCCAAGGCAGCGAATCGATTTTCCAACTTACGTTTGAACTGATCCAATAGCGGCTTGGAGCAGGTTGGTTTGGAGTGAAGACTTTAACAGACGACATCTTTCAAGCTTGTTGATATAGTTGATAGAATCAGGCGTTACTTTGCGGAAATCCATATTTAAAATGAACAAAATAGAAAATATGTAGCTTACTTCCGCCAAAATTGTTAGTCAGATAAATGATAAATGGTAAAAATAAACAAAAGTAAAACCCCACGCTAAACAAACCCTACCCAAATTGAACTAATGTAAAATATAAATGAAATGAAAGCTAAGGCCAGGAGGCCACAAAAAAAACTATATAATACACAATATAAAACCCCCACGCTAAACAAACCCTACTGAAATACAAGTATCGTAACACTTATATATTTATATACATATATTATAAATACACAACAAAAAACATATACCTCAATCCAAATACCAAACGTCTGACATCAATACGACACGTGTTTCGCCTCTGCACGAGGCATCTTCAGGTGATGTTGACTCGTCGAGTGCTGGTCTCAGTCCAGTGTGTTATGTAGGGCCGAAGAAATGTCTTCAAACATATCTTCTACGTCATCATCCGAGTGTGCAGAGGTCGGTGCGTAGCCTGTCAGCTTTCGGTCAGCTTAAGGATTAGGTACGCTACCGTGGTTGACACACTGGATATTTCTACAACATTATCAATGAGGACTTTATTCATGAGGAACCCCACGCCACCCAGCGTAAGTAGTTTTAGTAAATTATTTCTATCATTAGAAAATTAATCGAGATACGAGGCTGAACGGTCTGTGCATGCTCAGTGTTCATGGGAAAGGGATTGAAAGGGTATAGGAAGACATTGAATTAACACAACGGCAACGACATTTAGGTCATATATTTTGGACAACAACCTAGACGCCTCAATTTTTTATTCATTCAATGACTTATTCCATAATTTACTTAAATGTAACCAACTTAACTATTTTTTACATAAATTAGGTAGGTGTGCGTGTAACAAATATAATATAATTTAACCTAACAGATCCATAAAATAATTAAATTGTGTAAAGCCAAGAGATGCAATTGCATGACCTTGCACCCTTCTCCCAGGCGCCCTCGAAGATCACTATGTTATTAGATGATTTTGCTCGATACCTAGGTTGTAGAGAAGAGACTTGCATTGATCGTAATCAAACCTTTTTTTCCGTTATAATTTAGCGATCCGTAGCCACGTTATCTATGTCGAGACTGGAGGCCTAGTTATACTCCTACAAATTAACGACCGAGAGTTGACATACATCTTGAAAATATCTTGTCTAAAAATTATAGACTTGCATGCCATTTTTTCTGTTCCATGTCGCTTGTAGAAATCCGTGTACGGAATATTATAATCCACTTCCTCGCGTTGTTTATAAATTGTAGGTACTTTTCACCGCCCACGGCTACGTGTGTTTATGAGTGGTTGTAACATCTCTTTGTGCAGGTATTCTTTGAACATTTAATTTCTTCTTTTCGAAATAACAAAAGAGGATTTTATTTACCAGGAGCCCATCGAAAATATAAAGGCCTATCAAGGCCTATGATTGAAGCAACACGTGACCAATACTGGTCTTTATTTTGCCTAAAGAACGTGGAAATGCCGCCAGCATTTTGGTAACTGTATTATTTATTTTAATAACATATCCTAACTATATTTTTTTATACAAATGATTGACTATACAGTAAGGTCATCCCCAAACTAGGATACCCTGTACTATGGGTACTAAACAACGGATAAATATACTCGTACATAGATACGAATATTACATCCATAACTCGAAAACAAACATTTCTATGCTCATCACACAAATGATTGCACTTAGCGGGATTCGAACCCGCGACCGTTGGTTGACTTCGTAGTCAGTGTCACTAACCATTCGGCCAACCGGGCATTAATTGAATGTTCTTACCAAACACTTAACTTTTTAATGTTATACTGTCAACAGCTATAACTACTGGATTCCTAACAAAACCACAAGGTATTTTTTCTTTAACCCTCAGTTTAAGTGCGGTTAAAACGGCAGGGAATCTGACCTATTTCACAAATGGGTTAAAATCGTTTATCGGTAGGGAACACAAAGGGCTTGCCCTTGTCAACATTTTTATGGAAAATCCGCACGACGTGATTTATAGAACTATTTCTGCAGGGGTCCCGAGTCTCTCATGGGCGTACTAAGGATAAAGCGGGGTGGGGGGTACTTGCCCTCGATACATTCCTAGCAAGTGTGATAGATATATTCTGCAAGAGTCCTCTGGGTCAGTTTCATAGTTTTGCCAGATATTCAATCACCAAGCAGTAGTGTGCCAACATTACCGTGTTCTGGTTGAACGGAATTGTAGCCAGGACTAAAGACAAATGTTCCTTGATTCCACTATCTATATTTTATAGTCATATTCGGAAAAATGGAACCGTTCATTCGTTCGTGCCGGTCGGTCCCCGCGGCCCGTTGGTATGTAAATTTGAGGCGAAATATTGATTTCCAATGATTTTTGATTGAATTGTAGTGATATTGCATCACTTACGGAATTTGTGGTACCTCTAACTTCGTACGTCGATTCGTATTTGCTGAAAATTATGGTAGATATGATCTAATTCAAAGACTTAGATTTCGAGCGATCCACATATGCTTGCGAGGCCGTTGGGCGTTCTGACAAACTGACAAAGTTGGCAGTACCTCGTTCTATATGCATACATACGATATAAATGTAAGTATAACAAACAATGTACACAATGTCGAAGTCAGAAATGTTCGAACTTGTATATCATTCGTCTCCAAGTCTCGTAGTAGAGGGACCACGAAATAGTTGATACTGATTGTGGTTAAACGTGTTGGTAAGCTCTTCGGGTCGTCAAGCCGAGCTGAACTTCCACTGAAAGTCAATCATACGTTATAATAATTCTAATACTCCCAATCCATGATTTGTAGTCAAGCCTGCAAACAAACAAGAGTGAATTCTCAAATCAAGATGGCTAAGTCGAGTACTTTGGGAGAGGACTAGCTCAGCAGTGGACTGACATGGGCTGATGATGGTCGTGATGATTTCTCAAATAGCTGATTGGTGCTTATGCTAGCACCATAAACAACAACCAGAATCTGGTGTGCTGTGGCTTAGGTACTGTTTTTTAGTGAAACCACACAATGCCAGATTTTCTCATTTTACCCTAATTCATTTAGGACTGTTAAATTAAGGTGTGTCAAGCACAAACACTAAAACATTATTTAAACGCTATAAAAATAATTTTGACATTCAAATAAATGTAGCAGCATTCAGCGCTTCTGAACTCCTATGAATAAATGTAGCAGCATTCAGCGCTTCTGAACTCCTATGAATAAATGTAGCAGCATTCAGCGCTTCTGAACTCCTATGAATAAAAACGACACAGAATGTATAAATAAACATAATTGACCTAGTTTCGCATTTTTATGAGACACGATGGAGCCATATCTTAATATTAATTAATGGGACAATTGCCTATAAAGTTACCTGACTGGCTGACTAACAGACAACACACAGCCTAAACCAGTGGACCTGGAGATTTAAAATTTTAAGGAAATATTCCTTGCGTAGGTACTCTAGGCAAGCAAAAAGAAGTTTTTTTTGAAATTTCATCCCCAGGTTTAGATTCAATGAATCGGAACTTTGAGTATTTTTTTTAAAATATGTAAATACGTCGTTAAATTTCATATCCAACTCCACAGACTTCTCAATAAACTCAAAATTTTGCTCAAAAGTTTATTTAAATAAACATACTTCTGTTTAGATATCAACTGTCTAAACTCAAATGATTTTGTTACTGAAATTCGTCTGAAATAAGACTAGAAAATTCTGTGAAGCGTGTAAAGCAATCAAAGTTTGAATGTAGGTAGATTTGTTAGGGTATATAGATAGTATGGGTTGCTGCTGTTTATGTATATATTTATTTTCTATTATTAGACAACGATGAATTAAAAGATAATCCATATGCACTTCTCACATTATGGTCTTGATTGTAATTTTCATGTTCGATGAAAGAAACAAATTTTCAAGTAACAAATGCGAGGAAAAAGTTTCCTTGGCATTTGGCTATACAATCATGAAATTAAGACGTTTTATAAATTGGTGGAATATCTATCTACTCAGCCCGCATCCACCCACTGTAGAGTATAGGCCTCTTCTCTTTCACGCCATTTGTTCCGGTCCTGTGCAAGTCTCATCCAGAATATTCCTGCGTGCCTAACAATGTGGTATGACCATCGGGGTGGTCTGCCCCGTGAACGCTGCGCTCCTCTATGCCACCACTCCGTTATCGCCTTGGTCCACTTTTGATCATCCCGTCTTGCCAAGTGTCCTGCCCATCTCCATTTAAGCTTTGCTATCCGTATACCTACATCTTCGACTTTAGTACGACGTGGAATTTCGACGTTCGGTATACGGTCTAGCAGGCGGATGCCTAGCATGGCGTGCTCCATTGCTCTTTGAGCAACTCGTATTTTATACATCTGCTCTTTCATGGAATATGTATGCGATGTACAAATTTTACTTGATTGGATTGTCATCATCATAATCAACTCGTGTTTGTCCACTGCTGGATATAAGTATCTTCCAAATGAAAGCCACAGCCTGGTCTTCGGCTTTTTACATCCAGTTTCTTCCCGCCAGCCGCCATCCGCGGTCGTCGCTCCACCTGGCCGGAGGGTGTCCCACTGCGTTTTCCGAGTCGTGGTCTCTACTCTAACGGTTTTCCGTCCTTCCACAATCTGACAAGCCTATTATCATTTGGTTATCCTTTGGCAATGTCGTGGCGTGGTTTTCTTTTAGATGACTTCTTATCACATATATTCAGAGAAACCCCGAGCATTCTTGTATCTGATTGTAGCCAATATAAAGTTCTCCCGCCAACAACTTCGTCCACGCAGACTACTATTTATCTCGAAAAAAAAAGCATCCTATGTTCTTCTATGACATTATAAAATATATTTCCAAAAAAAAAGCATCCTATGTTCTTCTATGACATTATAAAATATATTTCCAAAAAAAAAGCATCCTATGTTCTTCTATGACATTATAAAATATATTTCCAAAAAAAAAGTCTTCATAATTAAAATGTTATTGTGTGAACAACCACTAAAACGAATAAAATAATTAACAATTGAGCCAGAACAGTATCACTTTTTCGAAATTACCAACGTAATAATAATGCAAAAATACAACATAAGATAAGAAAGAGATGTTTGAAGGCGAACCACCGTTTCCTTTTCTGAAGTTGATTAAAAAAACCAATGCCAAAGTAAGTATAGCACCTATATAGTAAGTATAGCACCTATATAGTATAGCACCACTCTTGATGTTTTTTGACATACTTGTTATTTTTTTTCCATGGCAACCGTTTCTTACAGCGAGTCATCAACATTTTTCCAATTTTTCCAGTTTTCCCATGAAAACTTACAATGTTCCGGGATAAAAAGTTTCCTATGTTTTATTCCAGGGCATAACCAATCTCCATTCCAAATTTCATCAAAATCCGTCCAGCCGGTTATCGCATGAAAGCTCCCCAAATAAACAAACAGACAACGTTTCACTTTTATATATTGGTATAGATTAAGTAGGTTTACCTGTAAAGAGTATAAAATATAATTTACCTAATTAAATCATTTCTCTTATCATTTATCGAAAACCGATCAATCATCTTACCGCTCGTCGGTAATTTAATTACGAAACATTTTATTTATAAGACCATGGTTTAAAAATAACCTAGTATAAACTTATTTTTCGTAAAAGTGAAATATTTGGTGTTAGTGAGACGACGGATAGACAGGTAGGGAGTAAATATTTGGGAAGGTCGGACAGTCCTGGATAGTTGCTGTCAACGGTTATTATTGTTTCTATATCATGTGGTAACTTGTCAGTTTGTTTGGAATCCTTTTAGCAAGAAGCTTTAGCCCGGCCCCACACGACACGAAAACAGTAAAAAATACGCTGTTATTTGACACGAATTGTGCAGCCAGGGTTCTAATTCCCTACTAGCTGTGCCCGCGGCTTTGTCCGCGTGGTTATTTCATTTAAAAGTAGCCCATACGTGTTATTCCAGGACCAAAAACTAAATTTCTTCAAAACTCCTTCAGCCATCAAAGAGTTTTTATCGATTGCTCAGCATCTAATCGTACGATGAAGATATCAAGTACCCCAGTTTGTACGTCAAGCTCTAAGCTATCCAACAGTGAAAACAGCATCGCTATCCATCCAGTAGTTTTTACGTGATGCACCAACAAACATACAGACAAACAAACAGACAAAGAGACTAACAGACAGACACCATTTAAAAAAAGTTATATTCTTGTTGAGTTGCTCATTTTAAGTAATATAGACCAATTTTTTTAAATTATCGACCACTGCCCGTAGGTCTATTCCAATAAAAAAAGGCGCTTAGGTTGAGCTGGCTTTCTTGTTGGTCTCCATACAAGCTCTTCCCTTTGAGTAAGCACAGAATTTGCAGGAATCAGGAACTTGGTATTTTGTCTAAGGTTAGGTGATACTTCACACCGGGACAGCTTTTGAATCTTTATCAAGCACAGGTCCGATCTTGTATGGAGTACTGCTGCCACTTCTGGGACGGTTCTGCCAAGTATCAGCTCGAGTCTTTGGATTCAGTTGAGAGAGTTGCTATCAGGCTCATTGTTTGTTTGTTTGTTTGTCGTGTAAGGTAGTGCTGGCCTCTGATGTCAGAGTTTGTCAAGCCGCCCGAGGGCCTCTGACATGGCTTATCGACTGATATTAATCAATAACAGCCGGGTCCGACAGCTAACGTGCCATCCGAAGCACAGAGCGATGGAAAGCCTCACATAACTCAAAAAAGTCATTGGTGCGGAGCCTAGGTTTTGAACCCGGTATCAGTGGATTCTAAAATGCACTATAGAACCTTTAGGCCACCACTGGCTCATTGGGGATGATACTCTAATAAAGAGTAAGCTTCAAAGTCTGGCGCATCGACCTGAAGTAGCAAGCCTGGCGGTATTCTACAGATTGCACTATGGAGAGTGTGCACAAGAAATGCACAACCTGATTCTCCCACCAACTTTCCATCACCGTAAGACTAGACGATCAGCAAAGCGCCACCCTTTTATGGTTGAAATACCTCGCACAAGATCGAAGCGTTTCGCTTCTTCATTTATTATAAGAACTGCAAAGGAGTGGAATGCCCTGCCCTCGTCAGTGTTTCCTGTTAACTATAACCCAGGTGTGTTCAAGTCAAGAGTGAATAGGTATCTACTAGACAAGCGTGCTACACCTTCGACCACATCATCGCTTTCCATCAGGTGAGATCGTGGTCAAACGATTGCATAGTCGGAAAAAAAGACTGCTTTCCTAAAGAACAATGGCGAACTCCCATAAATAGTTTTATGTTAGTAAAATTCACGGCGTCTTTACATCATTTCCTGAGATTGTAAGTCTAAGTTTTTTTTATTGGGGAGGCCAGGAATAAATGTTATGTTAGTTTTGTAGATTATGTTACTGTTAACGACTTTTGAAACAAGTCTTAGAGGTTTTAATCATTTTACCTGCATAACTAGGTAGGCAATTAAGTACTTACCTATGCGTGATAAATATGTTTAAAGATATTGTAGTCTAACAGATTAGCCTTTTGAATAATAATTATTATGAAGCTGTTATTGCCTAGCAAGATTATAAAACAGTATGTTTAAATATGTTGCTGTTCTTTCACTGTGCAGGGAAACAGTCGCCTAATATTAGCACAAGTATTTCGTAACAAATCCTTAATAACAACCATAACCTAACAGCAATTCCTTACTCACTTCCTCCATAAACTATAATGCATTGTATTCTCTTTGCTAAAATGTTTTGTTTATAGGTTTTATATGTTTTATATTGACGTACCATTTTGTTTAAAGTATTATTCTGTTTAACGCAAAGAGACTGAATTACGCTTTCTGATAAAAGTTTTATCAACAGTAAGTGTAATTCAACTTCCTTTGCCTCAATAAACCAGGTGGAAAGTAAGCGTAATTCAACCTCTTTTGGTTTAAAAACCCAGGCGGGAAGTATAATTTTTTGACGATTTGACGTCCGAACCGGAAACGTCATTGTATTATCTTTTTTTTCACTCATTGGGAAGGCAACAAGGCCAGTAAAACCCGTAAACAGAGAAACCAATAGACAACTAGATAGCTTCCATCGCAGTCATACAAGAAAGAGAACAACATATGCATAGGTCTTGTGAAGAAATGAGACAGAATGATATTATCTTTTTTTGCAGGTCACGTGCCGTTTTTTTCAAGGTCAGCACACCTCAGTGCTAAAAAAATAATTACAGGTCGCCATAGCTTTGTATGGATTGTGAGAAAAATAATTCTGCTTGGTATGTTGCCTGCATTCGAAATGAAAGTTCTCTAGACCCATTTAGTATTCTGTGCCCAAACTACACATTTTTTATTATTAAAATGATTTAATTGCATTGGTTCTCATTTGTATCAACAGTAAATTCAATTTAATGTAATATCATACGATGTTTTTAATATGTATACAGAATATTCAAGAGAGCAAGGGCACCTACAACAACTTAAATGCCCTAACCAATAGAGCTACATACATCAAAACTGTGTGAGCCTTGTCAGAGGCCCTCAGGCGGCCTGATAAACTTTGACACCAGAGGCCCATAATTACCTCATACGACAACAGGCTATGTGAGAAGACCTTCCGCGGATTTTGGAGACAGTTTGATTAAAATTTAAAGATTTTGGAAAAAATGTACAGTGTGCAAGAAAAATGATAATATTAACAAAGAATGAGCATTCTTTTTCCTTTTGTGGACCAAAAGTGTATATGAGTTAATATTGGTTAGAGTAGGTACTAAAAACGTGGGGTGGCAAGTAGAGAACCTCCTCTTGGTGCCCCCTGGAAACTGTTTGGACCCGGTAACGCAGGTGTCCAACAGGCCAATCTCTACCTTCGCAGCTATCACTAGCCGTCGCTGTGATTAGAATGCCGAAGAAACCGCAGCGTGACGCTTCTGGGAAGTTCACAAAAGGCCCTTCTCAAGGCCACTCCCCAGAGGCCTCCGTGGATTATGACGTAGTGGATAGAGACGTGGAAGTCTCGGGTTCAGAAATGGAGGTGTTCCGTCGTGCGGAGACTGCGGATAAATAATAATAAATAAAAATAAATATATTCGGGACAATTCCACACCAATTAACTAGCACCAAACTAGGATACCCTGTACTATGGGTACTAGATAACGGATAAACATACATATATACGAATATTTTAACATCCATGACTCGGAAACAAACATTTCTGCTCATCACACAAATGATTGCACCTTGCAGGATTCGAACCCGCGATGACCCGTTTGATGGACGAGACAACCGTCGAAAGCGGCCGTCTACTCCGTTTTTCGGGTCTAGTCTTTCAGATTCAGACACGGAAACCGAAGCGACGGTAGCTGCTAAGGTGAATACGGCCAGACGAGGAAAAGGAAGGACCTCGAAAGCGGGTACTTTATTATTTGCGGGTAAGTGTTATCAGATTGAGAACTAGAGGAAGTTTTGCGAGTCAGGCGATTTAAGAAGAAGTGTGGCGCTGCCACCGACACCGGTAGTGATACCGATGCCTTTGCGATAGTTGGTGACATCACCAGGCTGAATGCGCAAGAGCTGAGGGCGCATGCGGGTGAAAAGCTTGCCGATATTTTGGACGTTGCTAGGAACTCGGGCAACCTCAAAGGCGAGTACGTTGGCCGCCTGAAGAGGTCTACGTCGACCTTGAGGGAAGTGGTGGATGCTCTCGCGAGCAGGAGCGAAGCCGAGGAGACGCAACGTCTTAGGGCGGATAATGGCCGTCTTAAGCTGGAGGTGGACGCGATGAAGGCGGAGGTGAAGGCGCTACGTCGAGGGTTCACTGAGGCTAAGACAGCCACTGCCGCCGCTGCCATCACCGCCGCCACCGCCACAGCCGATTGGTGCAGGTGCTTTCCGGACACGGATGTTTCGGGAAGTATCTGCACCAGATCGCAAGACGGGAGGTGACTCCGGTCTGTCACGAGTGTGGGGCACCGGAAGACACGGCGCTTCATACTCTGGAAGTGTGTGCCGCATGGGGCCCGCAGCGGCACACGCTTTCAGCTATAATAGGAGGGGATCTCTCTCTGCTGACCGTGGTAAGCGCCATGCTCGGCAGCGAGAGATCGTGGCAGGAGATGGTCTCCTTCTGCGAAGCTGTTATGTTGCAGAAGAAGACCGCGGAGCGGGCCCGGGAGACTGACGCCGGAAGCGCTCCGGCGCAGAAGACCAGGTGGGAGGAGGAGGCGTTTCGCCCACCTCCTCCCTCCTCCGTAGTGGGGTCACTGGTGGAGTGTCGGGGGACGCTTTACCGGCATGCACGGCCCCACATGTCTGAGGGGTGACCTTTGTGAGCAAGGTTGCCCCTCCAAAGGCGGAGAGACCCGATAAGGGTCTGCTACTGAGGCAAGATGGTAGAATACTATTGCGACCCCATCTTGCCCCACCTCGGTGGAGGACTGCTCACGGGGAGGGTTTAGTGGGTGCGAGCCCCACATAGAAAAATTGCGATGCGGTTTTCACTGTTGGATAGCTTAATGTTTGACTTAAAAACTGGGGTACATGGTATCTCAATCCGATGAGTAGAATTCGAGCAATCGACAAAAAAATTTTGACGGCTGAATGAATGTTGATCAAATGATGGTATACGAGTATTGTTATTTTAGGTCTAGGAATAGTACATAGAGTAATAGTACATATGAAGCCGCGGGCCTAGCTAGTCTCTTTATATAGTGCCTAGCGACCGCCATCTTTGATTTTCAAAAACGTAACATATAAAGATAGTCTCCAGACTACAACAATTTTTGACTTACCCGGACTATCGAATTCAAAGAAACCATTATTTCTTTGATCACAACAAAGATAGAATCACAACAAAGAACACGCCACACATTAAAAAAAACTTCCACGCTCCTTCCCTGATAAATGAAAATGAAATTTTAAAAAATGCATAGTCCCTTGTAGTCCAGAATAATTCGCACCAAATCCTTGTAACTTTAATCAACATTTACACGTTCCGTTGATAAGTGTCACATGCTTTCAGAGTAATTCATAACACTATGTAGGATTACTGTAGAAGAATTACTTTATAGCCTCAGCTTAGGTACAAGATGGTGCGGTTGCTTCACTGTATGACTGGAATTAATGTAAGGATTACGACTAGCCTTATGTTTACGTTGTACGTCCTCTCCGTGATGAATCACTACCGTCCTTCAATGTTTAGAAAGCTAGTTTCAAATTGACATGTAAGTTGTAGGTTCTTTTAGATAGTTACTTTCTGTGATAATTTCTAACACAGATATTTATTTCATTTGTTTATTTTATAGCAAGACAATAAAATTATATTTTAGGTTTCAGTTCCGATGACAACACATAATTTTTTATGGTAAGCATGAGCTGAATCGACATCCAGGATTAGCTCCAAATAAAGGAACTCTTTAACAGTTAACAGCACAGACACGAAATGTTGTATACGCATTTATTTGTGATAGCCCGTTCTGAGTATCACCATGACACGATGAAAAAGTTTGTAGGTATGTAATGACATATGACAAAACGTTTTTTTAAGTCCTGGAAAAACGTATACCTATGTTTGTTTCTTCTTCATCATTATCCGCGCGGTGCAACTAAATTAATAAATATAATTAAATTTTGCTTAATTTTGATTACGTTTGTTCAAAAATAAAAATGGGAATAAAATGATTAATCAGATTTCAAAACAATGAAGTCAAATATCATCTCAATTAGACACAAAATGGTTAGAACTCTTGTTAAAACACTTTATGTTTTGAAAACCAATCAGTACTTCGATCGGTATAAAGTAGGTATCCTATTAAAAAACTACCTATTTCTTAAACTGTTTTTGAACAATACTGTTCAAAAAGTAATACCGAGTTTTATCATATTCAAATGCATCAACTTCTACAAAGGCGTTCCAACTATCGCAGACAAACAAACCCTTTCACAGAGCCTCGGCTGAAATGCTAATACTTTCCAAAACTTTCTAATTAATCTAATTCCGGCGCTTAAAACAAAGCTCAGAGCGGTTGCTAAATTGTCAACGTAAAAGTAGTAGGTTGAATTCCGTTAGATAACCATTTACAACTATATAATAATAATATATTCGGGACAATTCACACCAATTACCTAGCCCCAAGCTAAGATACCCTATGGGCACTAGAGAACGGATAAACATACATAGATACGAATATACTGCTCGCTGCGAAGGGTGCAACTGAAAATCAGCGTACACGACTGCCCAAGAAAAGGTGTGTACTGTTTTTAGCATTCATGTATGTTTGTATGTTTTTAGGTTTGTATGTTTGTACATTTGTGTGTATGTATGTATGTATGTATGTATATATATGAGTTTATTTATTCCACCATAACTTTTAAAGGCAGAACAGATTTAGACGTATTGGACATGGTTAGAATCCTTACATCTTCCCCGAGTAACATACCAAGGCTATTTTTTTTGAAAACATTCAATATGGCAGCAGTATGGTTCCATTATCAAATTCGAAATAAAAAACTTCTAATTTTACAACATGGGTATCAAATGGAAGGCCTTGATAAGCACACTGCACAAAAGCCCATATTTAGCAGGGCAGGAGAGTATTTTTAGTTTTTAAGCTAGTTTTTTTTTTTTAGTTTCAAACTAGTTATTTTTTTTTGTTTTTAAGCTAGTTATTTTTTTAGTTTTTAAGCTAGTTATTTTTTTAGTTTTTAAGCTAGTTATTTTTTTTATTTTTAAGTTAGTTATTTTTTAGTTTTTAAGTTAGTTATTTTTTTAGTTTTTAAGTTAGTTATTTTTTTAATTTTTAAGTTAGTTATTTTTTTAGTTTTTAAGTTAGTTATTTTTTTAGTTTTTAAGTTAGTTATTTTTTTAGTTTTTAAGTTAGTTATTTTTTTAGTTTTTAAGTTAGTTATTTTTTTAGTTTTTAAGTTAGTTATTTTTTTAGTTTTTAAGTTAGTTATTTTTTTAGTTTTTAAGTTTGTTATTTTTTTAGTTTTTAAGCTAGTTATTTTTTTAGTTTTTAAGTTAGTTATTTTTTAATTTTTAAGTTAGTTATTTTTTTAGTTTTTAAGATACTTATTTTTTTAGTTTTTAAGCTAGTTATTTTTTTAGTTTTAAGCTAGTTATTTTTTTAGTTTTTAAGTTAGTTATTTTTTAAGTTTTAAGCTAGTTATTTTGTAGTAAAATAACACAAAAATGCTGAGTTGTACCTCTTTTTTGTAACCAAAATGCAACATATTGTTTTTTTTACTTTTTATAATCTTGTCTATTTTATTATAATTATACAAATTAATATGTATTTGGTTATAATGAAAATATTTTCTTTATTTTTTTCAATATATTATTATTATATGGAGTAAAAGTATATTAAATTGGAGTAAATTATTATTGTATGGAGTATTAAAATTACTCCGATATATATACGGGTACTAGGACTATGAAGTCAACTGTAACTACTCCGATATATACGGGTACTAGGACTATGAAGTCAACTGTAACTACTCCGCTATATACGGGTACTAGGACTATGAAGTCAACTGTAACTAAAAGGTCTATAATTATCGTCTCGCTTTTATGACTGTAACTATAAGCTCCAGAGATCACTTTTTTATTATTTTTTAGCTTATAGTCGGTTCAATGATGTAATATTAATTTTTTGACAAAATACAGATGGGGAGGGCACACAGAGCAATTAGACATTGCTCTGTTTGCTCTGTATTCAGTATAACTCGCGATTTGTACGTGGCTTAGACGTTTCACGAAAAACAAACGGCCGTGTGCCCTGACACAGCCCCTCTTGTTTTTTTTAAATATATTTGAGTAAGGGTCAACGTCAGACCTAGTCAAAGACATTTTGTAAACAGACACGTCTTACGTCTCTTGCTAGAAAAAGTGCTACCCGTATTTATCACCTGGATGGTTAAAATTCATAAACTACTGCATTTGATTATCGCCATGTTGGCGATGATAGCAGTAGTTTGGCAGTTTGTTTGTTTGTTTGTCGTATGAGGTAGTGCTGGCCTCTGATGTCAGAGTTTGTCATGCCGCCCGAGAGCCTCTGACATGGCTTTACGACTGCTATTAATCAATAACAGCCGGGACCGACAGCTTAACGTGCCCTCCGAAGCACGGAGCGATGGAAAACCGCACATAACTTAGAAAAGTCATTGGTCTGGAGCCTAACTTTTGAACCCGGTATCGTTGGATTCTACCAATGCAAAAGTATACTAGCAACAACGCTCTTGATGATTTTTGCCAGACTTATTATTATTTCGTTTCATTGGCAACCGTTCATTACAGCGAGTAATTAACATTTTCCAGTTTTCCCGTAGAAACTTACCATTATCCGGGATAAAAGTATCCTTTGTTTTATTCCAGGGTCTAAGCTATTTCCATTCCAAATTTCATCAAAATCCGTCCATCCGTTATCGCGTGAAATCTTCTCAAACAAACAGAAATCGTTTTACTTTTATATATTGGTGTGGATAACACTAATAGGAAACCCGAAAATCTGTTTTATCAACGCTGGGCTCTGTTTTATCTTAACTCTAGCACCGCGCGCGCTCATTGTTCAATTGTTTCATCACTCCCATAGATTTAAGGAAAGCGAGCGAAAAGATATCAAAAACCCGTTGTCTGTTATGTTATTAGTCAACTAGCCGATCTACGGGCTACGGTAGCCAGTGATGAACGGTATACGCGTGTAGCTTCAATGTGAGACCGTGCAACGTCTAAGTATTTATCTATATTTAAATTTCACCTGTATAAGTCCGCTGCGAGACATAGGCTTCTCCTAATGCACGCCACTAAGCCTGATCTTCGGCTCCTCTGCTTTGATACCTTACATTTTCGTTGCAATTTTAGAGTGCGGTACTGAGGTAGATGCACTTTACACCGCTTCTACTTTAGTTCACATGAACACAAAACATTTTCTGATATGCACGCCGTTAGTACAATAAGATCCAATCATCATTCATCATCAATCTGTATTCGTCCACTGCTAGACATACGCGCCAGAGCCCGGTGTTTGGATCTTCTCATCCAGTTTCTGCCGGCTGCCTTTCGCAGGTCGTCACTTTAACTGTCCGATGGGCGTCCTACGCTACGTTTGCCAAGGCGTTTTTCTCCACTTAAGAACTCGTTTACCCCGGCGGTTATCCGTTCTTCGACAAATGTGACCAGTCCACAGCCGCTTCAGCTTGCTAATTCTCTGAGGTATGTCGTATTTATTCTGTGCTTTGGTCCAATAATTACGTTTATTCTTTATGATAACTACCGCTCTTTACCGTAAAACCTGCTATATCATGACACCACAGTATCACCAGAAAGAATTTAAGTATAGTATAATGCTATATCAGGTGTACGTAACTATACTATGATGCGTTATTTACACATTGCTACTGTATCTTTAGGTTTGTGTCAACTCAACATATAAAGTACCTAATCTGCGCTAACAAAGTTGAAACATTTCTGGATATTAAAATAGTAACCGACACACCGACAGATGTTTGTCTTAATATAAACGGATTTGTTTAACTTTTACGTAAACATTCTGGTGCTGGGAGACTTGATACAAATAGCTGGTTATGAAAAAAAACTGAGAAATTTATAAAAAGTATTTCTCTGGACAAAGTTATTCAATTTACGATAATTTGGTTAAATCGCACACAACAAGCTGTATCCCTCGGTTTCGCCCACGTGGACTATTTATATGAACTTTTCAATTCCACAAAGTTGATTTTCAAAAAACCTGTATTTAGTATACTTGTGGCTTGCATCCTCAAAAAACTTCTATTCAGAAATATGTTTCTTTAGCGGGTTAGGCTATGTTTTGACAAGTTAGGCAATCAGGAGTTTTAAATTAATACTAGCTGCACCCGCGGCTTTGCACGCGTGGTCATTTCTCTAAGTTAGAAGTACTAAGTATATGTGCTATTCCAGGACCTAAAATACCAATTATACGAGTACTAACATTTTGATCAAAATTTCTCCAGCCGTCTAAAAGATTTTGATCGATTGCTCGGCTTCTACTAATCGGATTGAGATACCAATGACACCAGTTTTTAGTCAAACTTTAAGATATCCTAAAGTAAAAACAGCATCGCAATCGGTCCAGTTGTTTTTATGTGAAGTACGAACCAAAAAAAAAAAAACGAAGACGAAAATGATTTTTCATGTTTGATTCTTGTTTAGCAGCTTATTTAAAGTACACTGCCATTTTTTTTTAATAATCTTCTTTGTATAGACTTTTTCTTACATATTGCTTTATTATACGTATAGATATAATAATATCTAGGTTTTTAATACTATACTGGTAAGTAGGTAACCTCGTTAACCTTACAAAAACAACAGCATAAGCTTTCATGATTCAAATATAGATTGTTTCAATATGGCAAAACAACAACAGAGTAATCCACGCTCCAAACGTTTTAGTCAAAATAACAAACCAACGATATGTAAATGAAATGTTACATCTTTTGCAAAACATAAACAT
This sequence comes from Alsophila aescularia, assembly GCA_946251855.1. Classification (NCBI taxonomy): domain Eukaryota; kingdom Metazoa; phylum Arthropoda; class Insecta; order Lepidoptera; family Geometridae; genus Alsophila; species Alsophila aescularia. The sequence goes on from OX276381.1 coordinate 58,641,819, forward strand.
GTTTAAACAAAGCTTTTGTTAAATGTTATTTATTACAGATTTAAGATTTTGCTTCGAAATTTAAAGCAAAGTTTCAGTAATTTCATAATCTATCGAAGAGGGATTTGGAAAATAGTTGCTAACTAGTTTAGGCTTGGGAAAACTTGAGTTCGTTACAGGATGAGCAAATGAAGTCATCCATCGCCTTCAACTATTTGAAAGATACATCTTTCGATTATCTTACGTCACGTAGTCGCGTCGTCAATCGTCATACAAGCATCTCATCTCCGCTTTGTATCGCCAATCCACCTGGCATCAATACACAGACTCGAGAAAAGCTCAGGATTCGATGTAGTCAGAGGTTTTGCATAGTCCACGAAAGCAAGACACAGCTTAAAATTGATATTTAGAGAGCCTCGTAGTATTTTACTCAATAACTAGAACTTATCCTTATAATAAGAATCTAAATGAGATCCTACCTCACGGCGTATGTGCAAAGGATATTTATCTTATAAATCATTTTGTGATTCGCACTAAGAGACCTAAACCGGAACCGACACCGTTTTATGAATATAACTAATAAAAAATATGAATATTGGAAATCTTCCTAAAACACCTATCGCATAAGACACTTAGTCTGATTCATATTTTTGCGAACTGCAGATAAGATAAAGATAAAGATAATTTATTTGCATAAAACATGAGTATACATCACAATAATGCACAGATGATAGTAGTCTGTTAGTATAGTAGCTCACGTTTTGCCTTTCACAGGCGTACAAAATTAAAAAAATACTAATTATTCGTAAATAGCATGCAGATTAAAATAACATGCAATAATAAATAAAAACAAATCTGACTATACAATGCCATAAACTAGATAATATTTCACAATTTAATATTATCAGAGAGAAGTGACAAAAAGACAATTGGCAACAATTGGCACTTCTTGGTATTAAAATTCGTCATAATCAACAACAATAAAATATGTCAACAATACAAGAATAAAAATGAAATAATATTAACAAAAAACAATGTGAACACAGCCGATAATTGTAAAAAATAAATAAACAGCACACAAGTAAAAGAGTTTGAGTGTTAAACTGTAGTCAAAAATATAGCTATAATTTATCAATTAAAAAGTCATTTATCGTATAATAGCATTTATCAGTCAGCACTTTTTTTAATGTCTTTTTAAATAATATTGAGTTTAGATTTTTTATTTGACTAGGGATTTTATTATAAATTTTCGGAGCCATACATATCACACTTTTGTGCATCATAGCTGTTTTGGCGGCATGTAAACATAACTTGCCTTTATCGCGTCTGTTTCGTTTGACAACTTCTGACATGCGTTGGAATAAACCTGGATTCGTTCTTACAAACATGGATATTTCTAAAATGTAGAGGGACGGTAGTATTAAAATTTTGTACTTGCTGAAGTATGGCTTGCACCTGTCTGTTGTCCTTAGTCCAAACATGGATCTTAAACATCGTTTCTGTGATTTGAAGACTAATTCAATATAAGAACTAATAAGACTAATAAGTATAAGGTTATATAGCATAAGTCTATAGCATTTTCTAAGTTATACAGCAATGTCGATTAGACAGATTGATGCGTCTTCGAAAGTAGATAAAAGTTATATTTAAATGTCAGATACGCCAAATATGTTAAATACGACACTAACACCCCATTCCTATAAAAATAAAACGAGTCGTTTTTGCAACGTCTCGTTACTTTTTGACGTTTTTTGTACAGCGTTTATGTCATAAGCTGACGGAGTGTAAGCGGAAACGGTTTGTTTTAAGATATAGGAACCGGCCATTAGTCAAACAAGCGACGATATGTTAGTCTATATGAGTGTCTAAGCATATGTACAAAATTTCGTGTATGTGTGTATATATGTATGTAAACTTGCCCACGTATTTCTCGGAAACTAGAAGTCCGATTGCAATAATTCTTTTTGTAATAAATTCAGTATCTTTCAACTTAGGCTATAGTTTAATCAAAATCCGTTCAGTAGTTTTAAAGATATAAACTGCTAACTGTTTCCAGTATGACTTTTTTCTTAACAAACGCAATATGTACCTTCTTCATTTTCTTAGGCATACTTTAAAGAAATTATAAGGAATAAATAAAAAAATTATAAAAAAAACGTCTTCAAACGTTCTTATAAACTTTAAAAAAAGAAGTAATGTAATTATTTGAGGTGTCTACCTCTAAACCTCTTTCATAAATTCTTAATTCTTTCATAATCCATTTCATTCCATTTGATAGTTTGTCATCAATAATTCTAAATTCAAATAACCTGTCATTCCCATATTGTCATTGGATTAGCAAAAACTGCAATTTTACGAAATAATATGTTATAAAATACCTAAATAAGTTTATTACACCTGGAGTCCTTTAAATATGTATGTTAGTACTTTCGTTCGTGGTAGTTTTAATCCATATCGTTGAAGTACGAAAAGTCTGTGATAATAACAATACTAGAGCCCCAAGGGTACACTCTTACCAAATATATTAAATTGAGAGAAGACTGAATAGAATAGTCGAGTGCAAGATCTCTGTTTATCAACATCTCCGTGTGCTCCTATTGTTCCTGTACTTTTAAGTCCACTGAGATTTGGTCCCTGGGTTAGTGGAACAAACCCCTGGACCGCCTCGTGACAGGGCGTAGCACAGGCATACACATATTTAGAATTATTTATTTCTTTTCAGTTTTATACGATTTGAAGTCGTTTATTTTTTCATATTTATTTTTACTACTTAGTGAATATTATAATTATTTTTGTTTAATCAATTATTTAAAAGGATCCCATAATTGTTTGTTTATGTATATTTTAATGATTATCTTAAACAAAAAAATATAATATACCCGTTTTTAGTACGTATTACGAAGATTACCTTTCATACCGTGAATTTATTCATCTTAATAATCGGCGTACAGAAGATCAACAAAGAGCTTTAATACCCAAAGGACGACTACAAAGTCTATTGTTTTCCGGAAAGCCTCATCACGTGTAACGTTACCCGCAGCATGATTGATAGCGGCGTTTTTCACGCGCGCCAAATATGCCCTGGAGAAGATATTGTAAAATCAACAGAGCGGCATCGCTTACACTAATAAATTGCCGTGTTAAATTGGGCGAGGGCTTTTAGTGATATTAAAATTATGCAGAGAAATAGGTAGATATCGTCTAGCTAGTCTAAAATTGAACGCCCCTCCAATGTGTTTACGCTCATGTAAAATTGGTGTAGGTGACGATATACACACAATTTAATAGCCGACGTCATTGGTCGAACAGTCATAGAATAACAGTAACTAATAATCAGGGCTTCAAATATCGTTAAACATCTATAACGCTAGCGTACGAAATGGCAATAACGTTTGCCCAAAAAATATCGATGTAAAATTAACGTTTACCTTCAACAGGAATAGCGATATATCTGAATAGCGCTTCGATTACACTGATAGAAGGAATAGCGCTATCTCTAAGTGCTACTTAGAAATAAAGTTATTTTTTCGATATCTAAGTAGTCGTGCGGTCGGATGCCGCCCCGATGTATGAGGAGTAACGCGTGCTGTTTCTATTCTTATATCTGCGTCCTGCTCACTCTTACATCACCTAAGCACAGAATAAATGATAGTACAGTCCTGAGGAACGACTCGAGTCCGCTTGCCGCCCCTCCACACAACAAGTTCGTTAACGTTATTATAGTATAGCGATATTAGTTAGTAGCGCAACTTGTTTATGTTAAAAATAATAACGATATTGTAGCGTCAAAATCGCATAACGATATATAACGGTATCGATATTCTGAATATTAATGCTAACGCACCCGAAAGTCCGGATCTGTTGGTCAACTAGTGTATAAATGACGCGAATGCACGACTGAGTGGATGTATCGTTCCATGCAAAGCACGCGCTCCCCGCTATACAATGGTGATCTCTAAGTACGCGGACGAGTCCAAGTTTACAGAAAAATTGTCGCACGCACACACACAGTGTTTCAATAAGTATTTTCTCGCACACATTAAAACTATCAAGTTTATTGGAGTGGCTTTCATTTTAAGATTCTTAGAAGATTCCCTTATTAAGATAGAGTCGCCTAGTAAGCTAACCTTAGCCAATAATAATATTATACATACTTACATTAAACCAATTTTTACCCGAGTGCCCAGACCGATGGTTATGTTTTTCGGTATCCAATGGTAACGGTGATCCAACCTCGACAAAGAGGTTAACCGACAAATCTAACTCGGGTGGGCAGCGTTCGGGAAATTACGCCATGTCTTCTCGTCTCCGATACCACAGAGCCTCAAGACGAAAGTTTATAATCAGTGCGTGTTGTCAGTGATGAAAATTGGCACTGAGACGTGGTCGCTAACTATTGGTCTCATAAACAAGCTCAAAGTCGCGCAGCGTGCAATTGAGAGAGCTATACACTGTGTTTCACTACGTGATAGAATCCGTAAGGAGGAAATCCGTAGAAGAACAAAGGTTACCGACATAGCTCTAAGAATTTGCAAGTTGAAGTGGCAGGCCATATAATTCGCAGAACCGACAACCGCTGGGGAATAAAGGTTGTCGAATGGCTACCACGAACAAGCAAGCGAAGTGTGGGGAGACATGTCGGACAGACGACATAGTAGCCATCGCAGGAAGTCGGTGGATGGAGGTGACACAAGACCGTTCGTCGTGGCGCTCCTTAGAAGAGGCCTATGTTCAGCAGTGGAATTCTAAAGGCTGAAATAATTATGAGACTCCAACTCGGCGAAAAAATAAATTTAAAATAAATGTCTATTAAATTTTACTAACATTTTTATAACAGTTTTTTCTTTTAGTCCCGTTTACGTGCATGTTGCTATAAAGTGCATGTTGCCCTGCTTACTACTCGTTTAGAGCAGTTTTTTTTATAAAATCTGTGTGATTTTGGCATTATACGAATTTACAAACCAAATTATCACGACTATCTAAAGATTAGTATTTAACTACATATTATAGCTAACCAAGTTATTCCAAATTTGTTAGCTTATCACTACGATTGCAATACGATTTTCATAGTTGGGTGATGGATGGTGCACAAGTTGCACAAGTCATACTTGTGCACGGGTGCTGCTTGTGGGGACTGGTCCAGCCTGGTTTCTTATAAGTCATTTGTATTTTTATTATTTACTAGCTGTTACACGCGGCTTCGCACGCGTTTTCTTTTCTTTAGGTTCAAAGTACCATAATGTGCTATTCCAGGACCAATTCACCAACATTCAAAAAACAATTTCTAAAGTTCTTCAATGTACAGAATTGGACCCGTTACAGTTTTATTATAAGTATAGATTATCGGTGTGATTATTGTGGGACGTCTCAAAACCAGTCGGTTGCTTGTCTTGTCGCATCTTTTGTATTTGACATTTACATGTTTAATTATAATTTCTGACATATCAAAAATATATAAAAAACTGCCAAAAATTGACAAAATTACATCCCCGTAGAGTTTCTTGGTGCTAACGCACCGGTAGAGTCAGAAGGGGAAGAAGGGGGGGGGGAGTCCTTTTCTTTTGCGAGATTCGAGTCTGAGTCGGCACATGAAAGGGAAATTTCCTTTTCAAACTCAAAGCATACTCAGTTTACCTAATTTTATTGAATTGATCTATTTATGATAATTTCTGTTTTTCTCTTTTTCGTGAGATGTTAGGTTTTGACTTGTAAAGTGCTAAATTTTTGGCTATTTACAATAAATACTTTGAACTTTGGGTAGCTTTCCTGGATACGAAAAACAAAATCAATTTCTGTCTGTTTTTTTTTATTAATTAAGGTCGTCAAGAATTATTTTCGCTTGTGATTGTCTTTTTAAAAGCAAGGATGCCCTAGTAACCTTCCAAACAAGCTCTGGTGGCTAAATTTTCCAGTAATATAACTCACGTTTAAAACACGCCGGTAACCACCGGACTCGGTTCCACTCCACTAGCCAGCTAACGACCGAGCATGTCCAGCGTAGTATAGGTAATACATGCACAGTAGTTCAAATAGCGCACTTCACTGTCAGAAAAACTAAGTGAATATAATAATTACTTGTAAAATATTATTTTATGTACAAAAAAATGACGAGTATTATGTCCACCAATCCACATAAAACCAGTCTGGTGTATTATGGCACATACTTAAGACAGACATACACGTACATGTTTGTATCTACACTTCTAATAAAGCAGTAAGTAACGTAAAGTCTGTACGACAAAGATAATTTAAAAAAATGTTCTAGAGCATTTAAAATAAACTACTGAACAACAGTATATTTTTTTAGAGAATAATTTTGATGGATAGCTTAGGGTTCGGCTTAAAAAACTTATGTACTCGTATCTCAATCCAATAAGTAGAAGCTAAGGAAATGACAAAAAACTATTTGATGGCTGAACGATATTTGGTACCGTTTAGGTAATTTTGGTCCTGGAATAACATATAAGATATCAGAAAAATGACCACGCAGGGTAGGTCGCGGGCACATGTGATAATCGCACAGTAATTAACGAAATTGTACAACCCATTGCCAAATCCATTATTATCGTGTTCTTTTCGTGTGCATATCCAACATATCTCCATATCAAGTAGGTAAACTTAAAAAACACATTAGTTTAGTATTTAGTGTTTTGTGTGTCTGTGTGTGAGTTTAGCCGGTCAATATCATCTTCTATACTTATAATGAAGCAGTATCTACCAAAAAGTCTGTACAAACAAGACAATAAAATTTTGAAAATAGGGGACTTAAATTATGCTTCTGAACAAGAATATAACGTTTTTATAAATCGTGTCTGTGTTTGTTTGTTTGTTTGAACGCGCATCACGTAAAAGCTGCTGGATAGATTGCGATGCGGTTTTCTTTGTTTGATAGCTTACTGCTCGGGCTGGGATACCAAGTACACTTTAAATTGGTGTATTTGGTATCTCAGCCCGATGATAAGAAGCCAAGCAATAATTGAAAAACGATATGTCGTCTGAATGAACTTTGAAGAAATGTAGTATAATGTACTTAAAAGATACTTTTGGTCCTGGAACAACACATTGACATAGACATAGACATATCTTTATTGTGACAAAAACAATAAACAAACAGGGAAATAAAATTATATAAAAGACTAAAAATACGTACTACCTACAATAACGTTACTTTTACATTGGTTACTTTTTACCCAGATAAATTACTACGCGGGCAAAGCCGCGGGTACAGCTAGTAATTAATAATGCATATACATAATAATAATGCGTGAAATTCGATTCTAACCTCCTATTCGATTCCTTTTGTCTCTAGTTACAGTACTGTGTTTGCCAGTATGTAGCGTGTTGTAAATGAACTATTTTGAGCACGTGTTGAAAACCATTTAACATTTTGTGATTCTGGAGATCCAGGATCCGTGTTCCATCGGTGTTGTGAATCAGTCGATGAAAAATTGTTTGTAATTGCTTAAAATGTGCTTCTGAAAATAGCCGCTTCGTGTACACTTCGCTGAAGGTGAGTAAACGTGAGGAAAATTTAATTTTACTAGAAATAAATATATACATTTCTACGGAAATGAAAAAAATAGCTAATAAGATGATACCTATGTAACCTTCAAGAAGCCCATTTATAGTTTTCTTTGGTTTGATTGTAAGTAATCCATCCAGGACAAGATCCGAAATAAGGTGATCCGGCTGAGAGCCAAATTAGCAAGCTGAAGTGGCAATACGCTGGTCACATCTCTCGAAGATCCGACAACCGTAGTGATTGGGGTAGACGAGTTCGGACGGAGGGGAAACCGCGTTCAGGCAAACGTAGTGTAGGACGCCCGCTGGCCAGGATGAGTGACGAATTGCAAAAAGTGCCTGGCAGGAACTAGATGAGGAGAGCCGAAGATCAGGCTCAGTGGCGTCCACTAGTAGAGGCCTACGTACAGCAGTGGATGAATATAGGCTGATGATGATGATGATGATGATTATGATGAAGTATTCCATTCTTTATATTCTTTATTGTACACATACATCACATAAACAATAAATACATTTTATAGAAGATGTACAAAGGCGAGCTTAAACCTAAAAAGGGGTTTCTTCCAGCAAACCCTTGAGGAAAGAGAACGTTCAAACAAACAAGGTTTCTGTGTACATGAACCTAGACTTCCTTTCCTTTCCTTTGCTATACGCGCTGTAAATATGGATCCCAAACGCTTCTGAATTAAAATAATATATAAGATGATCTATCCGCCAATCCGTAGACCGTAATTATATCGTACTAGTTTACCCGCCCGCGACTTCATCCGCGCGGACTACTGTTTATCGCGAAAAAACCATCCTATGTTCTTCTAGGATATTAAAAACCAATGCAAAAGTAGGTATAGCATCAACGCTCTTTATATTTTTTGACAGACTTGTTATTTAGTTTCCATGGCAACCAATCAACATTTTCCAGTTTTCCCGAAAAACTTACAATTTTCCGGGATAAAAAGTATCCTTTGTTTTATTCCAGGGCATAAGCATAAGCGGATTTTGATGAAATTTGGAATAGCGATACCATTCCAAATTTCATCAAAATCCGTCCAGCCGTTATTGCGTGAATGCTCCTCAAACAAACAAACAAAGAATCAAACAAATAGAAAACGTTTCACTTTATATACTCGTATTGGTATGGATAACGTATACGAGTGATACTTTGTTTGCCGATTTACGACTTGGCCTGTTATGGAAGGAAGGGGGGAAATTTGAAGTAGTGCCATGCAACTATTCCCGCGTACACTCTAAATTGGATCCAATAGAAAATTTACAATCACGTTATAACTCCGGTGACTAAGAATCAAGATTACTTCGAAGCGACCAATTTATAGTCGCCTGTTCTTGAAGCATGCGCGTTCTGCAAGCTCCATAGCTTCGAGCTGGTATTTGGCAGACCCGTCCCAAAGATGGCATGTGCCACACACGATCGGACCTGAGCTACATCGAGGAGAGAAAGCTTTGAGACCGTCTTACTTTAAGCTTGCCGGCTTATTTACCTTTTTTTATTGTTTTATTTCGTTTTTCGCCAAAAATTAGATAGAGGTGAAAATCATATGTAGGTGCCTCACGCGTATCGCTCCCAATATTGACGAATTAAAACTACGTGATACAGTACAGTAATGGCTGCGCAATTAACATTTTTGGGAACCGAATGGCGGAATGAGGTGCATCTCTAGCCTAGACCACAGCCCCGTGCATGTCGCCTCATTCCACCATTCAGTTCCCAAAAATGTTCATTGCGCAGCCATTTGCACGAAGTACAGAATGGCCACGACTTATCGGCCGTACTGTACAGCAATATGAAGAGTGGACAGAGTACCGGTATGGGATGTAAATCTCATATTAACCGACTTTTAACACCTTTTAGTGTCGATTCCAAGTCGTGATGGAACTGTTAGACGCTCGTGCCCACAGCTTGTACAGTCAACGACAAAAGTCATTGATTAATATTGTAGATAGATATATCTGATGCACCAGCTAGTCGAGCACAAATTCTGTCTAAGAGAGATCGTGGTTGAACCGATGGTTTAGACCATTCTTACCACCGTCTTTGTTTTCCTAAAACTACATATAATAATCTGGGCCCTATAATTGTTCCATATCACTATAAGCTTGGAAATGTTATGTGACTTTTGTTGTTGACTGTACCACTGTGGACTTGTTTATTTGTTTACTTAGTTTCAAGGCTTCCAGACTAGTACGTGGTATTTATTAGTGTAAAATAAATATTTTTGTAGGATACCATATAATTTGTCTCATGACCGTGGTGAGGCTTCGAGTAATCAACGGAGTTGGTTGTTTACTGAAGCCGGCGCTCATTGTATTTTCAAAAATCAATGTGTGCGGCAGGTCGATGTGAAGTGTGGCGAAATTCTGGTACTTATTTGGGTACGCAGGCAACTGTTGGGCAACTGCTAAAACACATGAGCCACCAATATGCCTGTAATGGCAACTTCCCCCGTCCTTTCCCCTACCCTTCCAATCTCCAACCTCTAATGGGTTTCTGCTCACCAAGTATGGTTTTTTGAATATTATAATAAGTCGACATGTTTTAGCCTCACGCCCTAGTATGTATTGAAAATGAATTGATGGGTGGTCCTGTTGATAGTGGTGTGACCACAAGGATTACTTTTTCATCGTCTAGTGTGACTACGAGGAAAACAATTCCTTTTAGTCACACTAGTGTGACAAATTGATGTGAAAACGAGTATTCACTCAATATGGGTTGTCTATTTCACATACTCGTAGTAGTTAGTCATATTCTGAAGTGCTAGTTAAATTCAGTTCAGAGAGAGTTTCAGTTGCAGATCAAATGCATAGATTTCATTAAAAGTAGGTAGATTAGGTACCTACTCGCTCCTCGGGCGTGGACCGCATCAATTAAGTGCAACTTGCCTAATTACCATTAGTGACGTATTTGTAGCAGTTATTGTTTTATTACCATTTGCGCTGCAGTCTGCGTTATGTCTCTGTATCTTTTTTGTTGATGCGCCTAAAGCACGACCATCACGACATTGGAAACGTACCTAGAAGTGTGGGTGAGTTTGCATGTAATGTTTATATCGAACTGTGGCTGGCAAACAATGAATTTCCCGTACAAAAGTAATTCCAAAATCATTTCTAATATTTCCACCATAATATTAGTTTGATTATTTTATTTTCCCTATTTTCATGACAAACATACCTACCTACAACTCTCTTAAATTTATTTTCATGTAAATATTTTGAAAACGATTTACAGTTGGGAACCTAGATAAATACTATCCGCATCTGAATATCTGTCTATCTATATATATCCATACTTATAATTAAGCAGTAAGTATCAAAATGCCAGTGCAACGAAGATATTAAAAACAAATGGTCTAGACTAGAGGACATAAAATAAGCCAGTGACCTAATGAACAACTCTCACTAGCACACTTGAAGGTGTGTTTATGACCCTGGTTGACTTATGGGCTACTAACGGCATCGATGGGGGCAGCAAAAGACTCACCAATCTGAGATTTGCTGATGACATCGTTTTTGTTGCTTCCACATCACAGGAACTACAAAAGATGCTCCAAGATCTCAGCACGGCAAGCCTTTTGGACTAATGTTAAACCGATCAAAAACGCAAATAATGACCAACAGCACGAAACGTAGGTAACACACACACACAGGTACACTATATAGATGAGTACATATACTTGGGTCCGCTAGTATCCTTCGGAAACCGGTAAGACAAAGAAATAGAACGCCGCGTCGATATGCCAGGAGGAGTCCATGAAGGAGCTTTTATGAAGGGCAACCTTCCTGTAACACTATGGTGCAGACTCATTGATATGTGCATCCTGCTCGTCCTAACTTAACGTGAGACTTGGACGCTGCCCGAGTTTAGAAAGTTCAAGTTTGGGGTTTGCCAAAGAGCGATAGAACGCAGCGTTAATGACCAGACTACCAAGTCCAGAACACCACGTTGCGTTCTATCAATGAACAAGAAAAATAAGCAAAATAAGATATGTAGTCAAAAACGTTTAAAAATAAGCTTTCATGCAGTAGCCATGTCATGGTGAAACTTAGAATGAGCTGGCACAATTAAATGCGTATACAATATTTCGTGTCTGTATTGTTACTAGTTGAGGAGTTCCCTAGTCAGGGACCAACCCTGAGTTCAGTAACCATGTCATAGTAAAACTTAAAACCAGCTATCATAATTGTAAAATGAGTACACGAAATTTTGTCGCTGTGCTGTTAACCGCTGAAGAGTTCCTTTATCTGGAGCAAATCCTGGATGTCGATTAAGGTCATGCTTACTATAAAAATGCATTGTCATAGGAACTGAACCAACATGTAAAAATTCAATTCCGTAGGATGGTTTCGCAGAGACATGTCAAATACTTGATTGGTCAAATTCTATACAAGTCAAAAACTTAATTTGTCAAATTATAAACCGATCATTTCCTAAAATAGACAGATACTAGATTCATCAAATTCATAAATCGACAAATAAGAGGTTATATTCAGGTTGCAAGATTTGACCTAAATAAATATACATAAATACATACAAGCAATGCAAGTTAAATAAAAGCTTTTCATAAAAATTGTGTATGTCTGTATGTCTGTTCGCGCATCAGTAAAAACTACCAAACGGATTGCGATGCTGTTTTTTACTGTTGGATAGCTTAGGCTTTGACTTAAAAACTGGGCTACTTGGGGTACTTACAATTCGATGATTAGAAGCCGAGCAATGGATACAAATAATTATCTGAAGGCTGAAGAACGAAATTCGGCATTCTGTACTCTATTGGTACTTGGTCCTGGAATAACACATAGGTTACTTTTAGCCCAGAGAAATGACCACGCAGGCAAAGCCGCGGGTACAGCTAGTTGTATAATATGGTGGAAGTGTGCTCCAACTACAAGTGATTTTGGTTTAACGTGTAAATGGGCAATTCATTGTTCGCCATAACCTTGTTTAGATCTATGATCAAATGGTAACTTGTGCTTCAAAATCAAACGCCACTACGTTTAAACCTCACGGATTAGGTTCCCAGTGCTGGGCCCTAATCCCAATAAACCACACGGGCCTAGAATGATTGGTGAAAGTAGTCGCATCGTAATTGATGTAAGCCCCAGTTTCGAACCCGGTGCCGACGGATTGTAGAGCGCACAAGATGCCGTCCGGCCACTACCGCACCTACAGCGTGGTGAGAATCAATTGGCCCAAATACCACGGTACTACACGGCTTGCATGGATTAGTGGTGCCGTTTCTTTTACCACTTCAGTAACGGTCACACAGACGAGTACTGTTCTATAACACTTCGGTTAGGTTCGCGTTAGAAAAGTCATAAATCTCTAAATACCGACACAAATGTTTTGGATATGTTGAAGTCATAGACAACTGCACATTACTCCGTACGTTGAAGTTTACTTCTCGAATATAGGTACGTCAAATAAAAACTCTTTTTCATTCAATGTGTTCGTGCAAGCTTCAATCAGGATTTCAAATTAGCTTTTCCAATTAAACTATCCGTGGTCCAACTTCGCACACCGAATATTTTAAGTCCCGACTGAAAAATCAACGCGTGATAGTTTTTTCTGAGATGGCTACAGTAGGTACTACGACTCATTCCAATTTTGATGATGATCTGCAAGAAAAAGAGGAGAGTGCAGGAGAAAAAGATTTTCAGGAGTATACTAAAAACTTACTGTTTTAGATGAGAGGACGAAGACAACTGGAAAACTGAAACCTGTCTTATGCAGAACTTAACAAACTAAAGTAAACCTTGAAGTTTCTATCGCTTCTAGTTTCAAATGTATTCAGATATACACTTCAAAATGTGGCTGTGAGCAGAGTTTAATTAGATGCCTAGTTCAAGAACTCCACCGAAGCTGTTTGTAATATTATCGAGACATCTAAAACAAAGGAAAATATCTAAAACGTGAGACGTTCTGTCTACAAACAGAATCAGCGGTGTCACAAACTTATCTTTTTAGAACGTTCAAAGAAGTTCTATTGGTCGTTACAGATTAAAATGGTCGATACAGATTAAAATTTTAAACTGATTCCAAAAAATATATACTCTTATAAGGCAAGATACGTGGGATATACCAAATACCAGCTTTCGCCCGCAATCTCGTCCGCGTGGACTACAGTTTATCACGAAAAAAAGCATCCTATGTTCTTCTAGGATATTAAAAACGAATGCAAAAGTATAGCACCAACGCTCTTGATATTTTTGACAGACTTGTTATTAGGTATATATTTCGGAAACCGTTCCTTTCAGCGAGTAATCAACATTTTCCAGTTTTCCCGTGAAAACTTACAATTTTCCGGGAAAAGTATGCTATGTTTTATTCCAGGGTATCTCCATTCCAAATTTCATCAATTTCCGTCAAGCCGTTATCGCATGAAAGCTCCCCAAAAAACAGACAACGTTTCACTTTTATATATTGGTGTGGATTGATTAAGTTCGAAACTTTGTTGGCTTTTATATTTTTGTTTGATTAATTAAGTAATCTTTATTGTACTGTTTGTTTACTAAATAAAACAAAATAAAATAAAACACCTGCCAAAAATATACAGGCAAATAATTTTGGAACCAAGACGAAGTATAATCATTCGATCCTATCCTACTACTCTAGCACCTGAAGTGCAGTAGGTAATGGTCTTGCAGAAGTCACGCTTGTGTACCTTAATCCAGGTACACAAGCATGTGTATGCTAGCACAGCTGGATGCAAAATCACTGCCTAACTGGGTGCCAACCGCAGTTTGGCCGCTCTTCTGACTGACAAATTGTAGGAATCATTACATTTTATTGGATACGTTCTTCAAGCCAGCCAGTACCTAGTTATTTACAAGATCTAAATGTACGAATAGGTATAAACTTCTACAGTGGTCAGTGTGGAGGCGGTAATAATGCAACCTTAAGAATTTGAACAGAATTTGTACCTCGTACTCCGACTAGTTCCTTCAGTTTCTTTATAACCGTCTTATAGCGGCTACATACAATCATTTTTCACCGTTAGTTTTAACTGTTTAGTTAAAGCTGACGTTGATAACGAACTTCACACCTTAAAAATTTTACTGTCAGTTACCTACATCATTCTTAAGCAAGATATCATCAGTCTGTAGTGATCGTATAGTAACTAGGACGTTAATTATATATGAAAAACTATGTTTTCATGCTACAAAACTTCAGTTTTCAGTATCAATTTTATCAGTTCTGTTAAAACTGATCATATGTGGCTGGTAGGTAAGCTATAAAATTTAATTTCAATAAAAAAAAACTTTTGTTTGGGTTGGATGATGGTTTCGATCAGCAGGCGTCACTGCTACATATTTCTATACAACCTTCTGTTTCTACTATGCTATCGTCTGTATGTTTATTTGTAACTAAAGCCTTTCATTAACATAATATATTTTATTATGTAACTCTAACGGATAATTCTCACACATCTTTAAAACCACTTTAATTTCTCTTATCTGACAATACCCAGGTTACATAAATATGACTGTGTAGTTATTGTTTACTCGCAGCTTTTCTCACGCGGTCATAACCAGTCTTTCTGGCACTAAAAGATGTACGTAAAAGTATCTCTGAAATGTGGTGGAAATCAGGGACTATATTATGTATGTGCGTCCAATGATGTAGTCCAGGGCTCCAATTCTGTTAACTATTGAACCGTGATAACGCAAGTCGATCGCTAGTTTTTTTTTGCGAAAAATTCTCATTTACCACTTAAAAATGCTAGAAGCGCTTTTTTTTGGGAAATTTTCAAAAAATAGAAACAAAACAAAAAAGAAACAAAAAGCGAAAATTTTAGCAAAATTTTCGCTTCCACCACTTTTTAGAGATAAATGAGAAAAATTCACAAAAAAAACTAGGGATCGACTTGGTTCAATAGCTAACAGAATCGGGGCCCAGATCTCTGGTGTCAAAAGTGTGAGCCTGGCCAAGGGCCTCTTTTTCTTCTAGTGCAAGATAGCACTAGAAGAAGAAGAGGCCCTTGGCCAGGCCTTGGTAAAGAAGGTCTGCGATCATTAACGCCCTGTTCCTATATTTATGACAGTGACATTTTCTACCTGACGTAAGCTGAAACTATTCCTATAAAACAAAGGTTTGTAATTTGTAACTAACCAGAGAGGGTTACCATAGCTACATTCCGGTATCATAATGCATAGAGATGAAAGGTTATTATGGTGTTCCCTTAAAAAAACATCAGTGAACTATCAATAGTTACGGAAACATGTCGCCGTGAAAAACTTGTGGAATGCTATGTGAGCCTCGTTATTGATGGGTTGATTACGAATGGTTGCTATGGCATTGACGTATCGTTGATTATATAAACCCGAACAAACAACCAACAGAGAGTCGGTTACTTTCTCGAAGTGGAAACCGTACATAAGGCGATTTGGACCTTCGACACTACAGAAATAGTACTATCATTTATTCTATGACTACAGTTAATTTGTTTGTCGTATGAGGTAGTGCTGGCCTCTGGTGTCAGAGTTGGTCAGGCTGCCTGAGGGCCTCTGACATGACTTTACGACTGCTAGTAATCAATAACAGCTGGGACCGACAGTTTAACGTGCCCTCCGAAGGACGGAGCGATGGAAAACAGCACATAACTAAGAAAAGTCTTTGGTGCGGAGCGTAGGATCGAACCCAGTATCGTAGGATTCAAAGTTGCACTATTGAACCGTTTGGCTACCATCGCTCTACGTCTCGTGACTACAGTGCGAAACAAAGACCGGTTGTTTTTGTTGATCCATTAACGTGGATTTTCTAAGGGCCTCTGAGGTGGATCAATTGCTAGCAGCTGGTACCGATGGCAGATAACGTGTCCTCCGAAGCACGGAGTGATGGCAAAGTCATTGGAGTGCGGCCGTGTATCGAACCCGGTGTTACTGGATTGTAAATTAAAAGAAGTAGTTGCCACCAATGGCAATCCATTCCCGCAGCGAGTGATTTCAAACCAAAATAGTATTTCTTCATCGTTAGGAAAACATATCTGGACTTGGATATAATAATTACTAGTTTTCCCGCCCGCGACTTCGTCCGCGCGGACTACAGACTGTTTATCGCGAAAAAAAACATCCTATGTTCTTCTAGGATATTAAAAACTAATGCAAAAGTAGGTATAGCACCAATGCTCTTGATGTTTTTTGACATACTTGGTATTTCGTTTCCATGGCAACCGTTTCTTACAGCGAGTAATATAGTATTCTATGTCTTATTTCAGGATATAAGCTATCTCCATTCCAAATTTCATCAAAATCCGTCCAGCCGTTATCGCGTGAGAGCTCCCCAAACAAACAAACAAACAGACAACGTTTCACTTTTATATATTGGTATTGATATATTTATGACAATTCAACCAATTAATGACACCAATTACCTAGCCCCAAATAGGATACCATGTACTATGGGCACTAGATAACGGATAAACATACATACGCATATCACATCCATGACTCGGAAACAAACATTTCTGCTCATCACACAAATGATTGCACCTGGCAGGATTCGAACCCACGACCGAACTTCGCAGGCAGGGTCACTAACAACTCGGCCATGCCTTCGAAGATTTGTGTTTTGTGAAGAACAGCACAAAACTAATCATTAATTAACTGCAAAGGTTTTTAATTATTTTTAATGTACATAAGATCCTTGTTTGTTCCTCTCACGTAAAAATAAAACAAAAAAATATAGGCAACGATAAAACAGCCGTTTTGACGTTGATTAAAGTTGAAAAGGTAGCCTTGTGCGTAATCTTTCTGCCCGTAATGAGGAGTCTAAAATGAAAAGGGCCTCCTTTGAGCCAACCTCTAACCAATTACAATGTTAAGCTTGGCTTAACAAAGTTAAGCTTGGCTTAACAAAGACGGAATTAGGTGATACATTTATTTATTACTTTTTTTGATATGAAACATACCTAACCGTTTTTTTTTTAATTAACTCATAATGTTCTATACTGAAAAGTATGTATCCACTATTTCTGAATCGTTTTCTTTCTGTTACTCATAAAAAAGACTAGTTTTTCCATTTTAATCCAAAACAAATATTTACTGATAAAAAAAACTTATTGATCAATTTAGAAACAGTTAAATTTTCTGAAAATACGTTAAATTTCAAACACGAATAAAAATTCCAACCCTTTCATTTACCAAATCATTTAAATCTAAATATTTAACAAGTCGCCGATCTGAAAAATCATCACCTGAAATCCTTTTCATAAATTGATTAAATCCTCTCACAGATTGATCAAACACGATCGAAATTCAATCCGTCAACACAAAACAAGGCTAAATCAGATGATTATCCGAAAGTACTTTACCCGAACATCAATCCAGCGACTCACCGTCTGTAAAGGTACATCCACAATCACAAGTCACTGGTTAAAAAGTACTAAAGCTGCATAAATATAAGGTACGGTACACACGGGCGGCACGGGAACGTCGGCCGAGAGTCGCGCACACACTGAAAAAGAACGAACACTGAATGAAGGCTTCAGCGGCGTGAGGCGTGACGGAGGTACACTGAGCTTTTTCTATAGTTCGATTTGGCGAGACAGCGATATTAAAAGCTCATTTTTTTAACGTTACTGTTTGAATCACATAGGTTAAAGAAGACGACGATAAGCAAGCAGTCTTAATTAACTTCAAAAAGGGAATTGGCAACAAACTGATTTTCTGATTATGAGACAACTTTATTTTTGCCTATCCTTTTGTCTACCCTGGGACTTCAAGCTCATTTACATTGTCAAACATCAACCTCAACCTTGTAGTACACAGTTCTGAGTGACACGTTGAACATTTTTGCGAGCGTGGTTTACCTTTAGCACTGTTCGTCTACACTCTTTATAGCTTTGGTGATAATTGTGAAGGCTTATAAAGTTTACTATGATTTGGTTAGAACATGCTGTAAGCTTTACCTTTGAAAGGTAAGGTCATTGTACTCCATTATGAAAGGATTTTTCCCAACAATGAAAGTTCAGGCCGATAATAACAGTTAGTAATAAAGTTTTTATTAGGTAGGTAGGTATTATCTTAACTCTGTACATTGGCCTCTTATTTGTTGCTTATTCAATTAAGTAATAGTTTAATCAAAGGTTATTTATCCACCCTTCAGTTTTATTACCCGACTGAGCGGATGATATTGTATTTATCAGTCTATGTATGTATGTATTTGTCTGGCACTATACAGACAAAACTCTTGGATCGATTTTGATGATTCTTACTAAAAAAATAAAATAAAACAAACTAAAAAATAGAAAATAAATTATAATAGTGTAAATAAGAAAAAAAATGATTTATTTAATAAAAAGGGCGGGGTGCTTTTTAAGATATTATCGAAATGATAATCCTTCTCCTCATATCTGTCAATGAAATATTTATAACTATTGACCCATGCACCCACGTTTTTTTTTAAATAAATCTTTTTTTTCTTATTTACAGTATTAAAATTTATTTTCTATTTTTTTGTTTGGTTTTCTATATAAAGCGTGTTTTTTAGTTTTTTTAATTTTGAAGGTGCTTGACCGCGCTTGTTACAAACGGTCTTGGAAAAGGTATATTTTCGTTTTGGATTTCTATAAAATTCTAGGTTTTTGTATCAAATTACATATGATAAATAAAAAATATATAAAATATAAATATAAATTAATATATTTGGGACAATTCCACACCAATTACCTAGCCCCAAACTAGGATACCCTGTAATATGGGCACTAGATAACGGATAAACATACATAAATACGAATATCACATCCATGACTCGGAAACAAACATTTATGCTCATCACAGAAATGATTGCACCTTGCAGGATTCGAACCCGCTACCGTTTGGTTTCGTTCCTAGGGTCTCTCAACTAAATCAACTATCAATATATATAATAAAGCAATAGGAACAAAAAAGTATGTACGAAGAAGATAATTAAAAAAGAAATGGTCTAGGGTACTTATAATAAGCTTCAGTAGCTACAAGAATATAACATTTTAAAAATTCGTGTCTGTCTGTTTGTCGGTCTGTATGTTTGTTCGCGCATCACGTAAAAACTACTGGACCGATTGCGATGCGGTTTTGACTGTTGGATAGCTTATGTTTTGACTTAAAAACTGGGGTATTTATATCTCTATCCGATGAGTAGAAGCCGAGCAATCGATAAAAATATTTTGGACGGCTGAAGGAATTTTGACTAAATGTTGGTATTTTAGGTCCTGGAATAGTACAAAGATTACTTTAAACCTACAGGAATGACCACGTGTGCGAATCCGCGGGCATCAGCTAGTTTTTAATATATTAGAACTGGACTTATCTAAGAATGAAAAACTAAAAATGATATACCGAAAGGGATTCAGAAAAATACAATAAATATAACAAATAAACTAGACTTTTCCGGTCAAGTTATTTGCATGTTTATAGAAAGCTTCCATACGCACGTATTAAAACCCCCCTTTTGGAATAATGCATGATGATAGAATTTTAGAAATATTATTATGAGAGGCTAAGAAATATGGTAGGGCTAATAATATGCTTTAACAAATCTCAATGTGCCCCGGTTTCAGGCACGGGGCGAGATGGAACGCGCGTGGCCGTGGAGATACGTGGCGGGCTCACTGAGTCGAGAGATGTGACCGATGGTTAACACTGTACACTTTACATAATATAGCAGATGCTATATTATGTCACTAGCTGTACCCGCCGCTTCGCACGCGTGGTCATTTCTCTAGATTAAAGTTCTTTATGTGCTATTCCAGGACCTAAAATACCAATATACCAACATTTGATCAAAATTCCTTCAGCCGTCAAATTTTTTTTATCGATTGCTCGGCTTCTACTCATCGGATTGAGATACCAAGTACCCCAGTTTTTAAATCAAACCCTAAGCTAGCCAACAATGAACATCGCATGAATGCATCACAATCAGTTCAGTAGATTTTACGTGATGCGCGAACATGATTTAAAAAAATGGTATGTTCAGTAGCTTATTTTAAGTACACTAGACCTTTTTTTTTTAATTTTCTTCTTTGTACACATTTTTTCTTTCTTATTGCTTTATTATATGTATTATATATTATGTGTTGTGTTATTATATTTATTATGTGTTTTTTTTGTAGATGCTGTCAATTGATTATGAAAGCCTGTAGTACAAGTACTGTATAGAATGAGGAAGTGCCGTCGTCTAGTGTCAGATTTTATCAGGCCTTCCAAGGTCTTCTGACGTGGCTTAAGACTGCTATTAATTGTGAGCAACCGGGACCTATGCCTTAACGTGCCTTCCGAAGCATGGACTGAAGACAAATCCGCATAAGTTCGTGCGGAAAGGATTGAACCCAGTGTCCAAAGTATAGCTATAATTTAAAGTGGGGAGATTAGGTACCAGCTTCTCGGGCGTGGACTGCATACATAAAGTGCAGCGCACACAATTGCCTTCTTTGGCCTCAGTCACAGCCAGAGTTTGTGAAGCACTTGTTACCAGTGACACTCATTCGCGCTTCGGTCTGCGTATGTCTCTATCTTTGTTGTTGATGCACATGAAGCGCGACGGTGAGAATGTCCAGTTGTTGTTGACGCGCTATTAGAGCGGATCTTATCTTTTTAACTAGATCGAAAGAAAACAATATTATCGCCTAAACACTGTAAGAAGACTTTCTCAATAAGTACAAGTACCTACTGAAGTACTGATATTTGCACGTCAGGTTCACTGCATAGTATCAGTAAGGAGGGTTTCGAGTTCCCCTTCTCATATTAGTTTATACCGTGTGTAACTCTATATGCTTGAAGTGAACACTTCTCTCCAAAGTAAACAAATGTACTCAAAGCACGTTGCGCGGTGGCATAGACCCAGTGTACCGCAACGTAATGAGTTACACTTTAATGGGATATTTCGTTAATGCTTAAGGGCAGCCGCGTAGCGGCGATGAAAATGTGTGGTGAGCGGTCGCGCGGCTTTCCGAATTTTTCAATGTTCTTCCAATTATATCCGCTGGCCCTTTTCTGGTTATTTTTGGCATGTCTAACCGAGCTTTGAGGGTTATTTGTTTAGTAATTCATTTATAGGGTTTTTTCTTGGTTTGGAAGCGATGGTAGCGGTTTACAGGGTATACTAGTTTAGTAGTTTGTTTATACAGGGGTTAGGCTCCGCACCAAACGAAAATTAGCATTTTCTAAGTTACATGCTGTTTTTCATCGCTTCCGAAAAGGTACGTTTTCAAAATTACAAATGGATGCACTGTATCCATAGCATATTACAGAAATTTGTTGTAATTTAGACTATTGAATGAAACCAAGTTGCGGAACTGAACAACCATTTGAGTCCTCAAATTTTCATTAGGTAAACTAATTCACTCAAGCCCGACTGATATTGAAACCATTGAATGGGTGATTCATACAGTTCACACTTGGCGGCTTGGCGCATCATGTCGGGATGCCCCAGACTATTAATTCTCTTTGTGATGTCTGCAGTACAGGTTAATGTTTTTGGCGAGGCTCATACATAATTATGTTGGTACTTATTTGGCTCATCGAATTAACATTGCAATTTAGCGGGGCAACGCCGCCTCCAGCACGTACGATGCCAGCTGGTAGTGGGCTAGAACACTTGAGTTACGCATTAAGCCTGTTATGGCATGGATAGTCCAAATGTTTTACGAAGTAGTTACTTGTATTCTGTAGAAGTTAGTCAAGGCTTTTCGTCTTATTAAGTAGAAAGACCCTAATGACGTCTGAATTTAATTCTTATCATATTCAACATAAAAAGTAAACCAAGCACAGATTAAAAAACTATATAGCCCTGACATGATCCAGATGGTTCTTAGCTATAATGGGGGCATTATATATAGCTAAGAACCCTCTGGATCATAATATCAGCTTTCAAACAGAAAAAACTGCACCAATACCGGTCCATTCGTTTGGGAGCTTCGATTCCGACCCCCCCCCCCCCCCCCATTATAGGTGAGAACCATCTAGATCACATCAGCTAACAAACAAACAAAAACGAATCAAAATCCGTCTATTCGTATGGGAGCTACAATGCCACAGACAGACAGACATAGATACATACACACCCTAAACTTGTAACACCCCTCCCTTTTTGCTTTTGGGGGTTACAAACAGGTTTTTTATCTACGGCATGTCTCATAGTCTTCTTTAAGCAGAAAGGCACTTTGTACTTGTCAATTTTTATGTATTTTTTAGTCTTCGGACCAGTTATACCATTGAATTGTACCATTAATGGTACAAATGGTACTAAGTTGTCCCATATATACCTGTAATGGTGTAGATGGTACTAGTTAATACCAGTTATATCATTGGACATCATTGGTCATGGTATAAACGGTATTTACTTATTCCACCTATACTCTTAATGGTATAACTAGGATAGGTTGAGACCATTTATACCATTGGATTATACCGTTATTGCAATAAAACTACTTTATGGATTTTAACTACTTTAAGGACAGGAACCGCAATGAGGTGATCCGACAGAGAACCAAAGTTACCGACAGCTCAAAGAATTAGCAAACTAAAGTGACAATGGGCTGGTCACATATCTCGAAGAACCGATAACGGTTGCGTTGGGGTAAACGAGTCCTAGAGTGTAATCCGCATTTAGGCAAACGTAGTGTAGGGCGCCCGCCGGCCAGGTGGAGTGACGACTTGCAAAATAAAGCTAGCAGGGACTGGATGAGGAGAGTTAAAGATCGGGCTCAGTGGCATTCACTAAGAGAGGCGTACGTCCAGCGAATAAAGGCTGATAAAAATAATATAATATTCGGGACAATTCACACCTATTACCCAGCCCCAAACTAGGATACCCTGTACTATGGAAACTAGATAACGGATATTACCCAGCCCCAAACTAGGATACCCTGTACTATGGGAACTAGATAACGGATATTACCCAGCCCCAAACTAGGATACCCTGTACTATGGGAACTAGATAACGGATATTACCCAGCCCCAAACTAGGATACCATGTACTATGGTAACTAGATAACGGATAAACATACATATACATAAATATTATATCCATGACTCGGAAACAAACATTTCTGAGCATCACACAAATGATTGCACCTTTCGGGATTCGAACCCGCGACCGTTTAATTTCGTAGTATGGTCACTAGCCACTAGACCAACCGGTCGCACATGATAATGATCTAAACTCGGGAATTTTCGCTTTGTTTTTCCTCACCCATTTCCCGGAGCCACACCTTACTGTTCGGGAAGACCTGGTATGAATCATCCTTTAACTGTTGCCCCGGTCGGTGTCACCATAATTCAAACGGTCTATAATTCTCATCCCGTCGTCTTACGGTCTTTGTTCCGTATTCCGTTTTAGCTTATATAATGTTTTTAAACTGGCATTAGTAGAAGCTAGATTTATCTACCACCGAACTGGTTTAACAACGTACTCTGAGGGTTTGAAAGAGAAAAAAATATACTGGAGCGTCTCCGTTTTTTTCCTTGGAAGGAGATTATTTATTCTGAGCCCATACTATAGCCGCCTATCATCACCATCATCATCATAATCAGCCTGTGTTCGTCCATTGATGGACATAGGTTTCTCCCAAGGCACGCCATTTATTAAAGTTGATAGCACAAATTCTGAAACACACCCTTAGAGATGTAGACAACTCAGAAGCCAACACAGAAAAAGCACTTAATTATTTTGTCTCTATTGTAGTTGTAGTTTTATCTTATCTATACCACAACTTATTCCCCAAACTATTATTTTAAACTCGACCTCCAACATTGTCGTTTATAATTATTACTCTGAGCACTGGGCCTGAAATGAGTGATTAGAAAATTAAGTTCCTCTGAACTTTTTTCATGGGCTCTGGGGCTTTATGGCCCTTTCATTTTTTTAAAACCAGCTAAGTGGGTAACACGCATAGATAAAGGGTCCCGCAGCCAGGATCCTAAGCTACCCAATTATAAAAACCGCATAGCAATCGGTCTAATAGTTTCTACGTATTATGCCAACAAAGTTGGTCTAACATGGTCAGCTCTCGTAAACTAATGAATTCTAGATTGTCGGGGTAAATTCGTATTATGCTCTATGGCAGAAGTTTTAATGTACTTGGATAGATATTATGCTCTATGGCAGAAGTTTTAATGTACTTGGAGAGATATTATGCTCTATGGCAGAAGTTTTAATGTACTTGAATAGATATTATGCTCTATGGCAGAAGTTTTTATGTACTTGGATAGATATTATGCTCTATGGCAGAAGTTTTTATGTACTTGGATAGATATTTTAAAATTATAGGGGTACAAACATTATGTTTTCTTCTTCACTTTTCATGTTTGGGAGACCATAAAAAAGTTATACACAAAGGTAGCGTTAAAAATATCTATACATACGCCAAATTTCAACCATGTTGAGCTAATTAGTTTCTGAACGAAATGGCTGTGACATACAGACGGACAGACGGATGGATAAACGGACGAACAGATTGACACGATGGAACTATAAGGGTTCCTTGTTTGACTACGGAACTCCAAAAGCGAAACTCAGCCTACGGAAAGGTACAAGATGATTGATGAATGTTAAAGAAACGGAGAAAAGTGTTTCAGAAATACGTGATAAGAAAGCAAAATGTTGTTATAAATTATGTTATGCTTATGTATAGTGAGGACTTGAAGTAGAAATCAACAAGTAGTATGTTTTACTTCTTAATTTCATATACCGAAAACTAAACAAGACATAAGTTCAAAACCAAACCCCTACTACGGTCGGGTAAAAAATAGCCCATGACACTTTTGCGATGAAGACGAATCGGTAGATACCTACCTCACTTGTCAAAATCGGGCCAAGTATTTAGATTGACCACATAACCCTTTCTTTGCATCGCATTAGTCGAGTAAAAAATACCTTAGCTCTATACCTGGAGACAAATCGATTGACACCTCATTTGACAAAATCTGACCATTAGAGGCGAAGCTATGGTGGAACATCCACACACATATATTCAAAGGCTGTTAAACTCATTACCTTTCCCTTGCTTCGCCTTAGTCGGGTAAAAATAGCTTGGGTCGAGTTTACTACGTTACTATTTCTCAGTGGAAAACTTATTTGTCCCGATTTACCACTACTAAGTCCAGAGTGCGTTAACTAGACTGCGGCCCAGAGGCGAGTTTCCCCATAAGCTGCACTTTTATTTGTGCAGATCGCCATCACCAACGCGCTTGTGTCTACGTGTTTTTTTGTTCATTTTCTTTACTATATACTCGTACGTACATGTAGGAGTACATTCCATTTGGCCATTGATTCGCTGTTACACCAGTACACATATCTGTACTACGGACAATACCTAGCCAGATTTCTTGCTTTTACCGATACTTTATACATGTACTTCACGTCCCTACAAAGCTAAATCCTTTAACACAAAGGATAAGACGTGGAATAAAAGCGGAGTCTGCTTATCTCGCAATCTGAAGGAATCGAAGCGGAACGGTCTCCTGAGGGATTTGCATCGGCACAATAAGGTGACTTATGCGGAACGTCGACTACTGAGTACCTAAAGGGCGTGAGTGGAAAGGGTGGAGAAAGGCTTCCAGAGTTTTCAGAGGTCACGAAAAAGTTCACGATCGACGATTCTCGCTCTAGTAGTGACAGCGTTGGAAACTTTTGTAAAAGCTTTAGTGTACACCTACTTTAATGTTAGGTATTTAGATTCCACTTTTGAGTGTGAGGGCCACTTTTCAACTGCTTTTATAAACGGTTTTATTTAGCTTGCCCTGTTTGTTGTTGTTGTTTTTTGTTTGTTTGTTTGTTTGTTTGGGTCAAATGTAGTATTGTTTGTTTGTTTGTTTTTTACCCCCCTTCCTGTTGACCGATTAATCTGAAATTTGGGACACCTTTTGTTCTGATGACAAAACGATTATTATATTCAGTATCATTGTAAATCCAAGATAGCCACCGCTACAAAATAGTGGAATACATAATTTTTTTTACTATCCTCGATTCTCGTATTAAATGGTTTTATTTGACTTGCCCTGTTGGGTCAAATTCAGTATTTGAAATTTTACCCCTTTCCGGTTGACTGATTGGTCTGAAATTTCGGATATATGTGGTATAAGTAGTGGCTTAACTAGTAGAATACAGTACACTATGAAAATTCCAAATCCAAGATGGCCACTACCACAAAATGGCGGATAACTTTTTTTAATTTTCTACTCCCTCAATATGGAGGTACATTTCTATTCAGGATCTTTTCATGGACCCTTGTCTTGGTTTGAGTTTGATGGACACTCTACCTTACACCTAACTAAGCACAAAATTCTTAGATCTACTGCTTAGGCCCCAGGTTCTTTTTTTTTCTTGAAAGTCATCAATGCATATAATTTATCAAGCTGCAACGGTAGATCATTAGATATATTTTAGATAAGCCCATGTCAGTTTTATTTTGACCTACAAAATTTCCGACCCCTCGTTCATTTTAGAACTGTATTTTGATAGAAAATAAAACAGTCGCTTCAGCTCATAACTTTTACGCGATCTTATTCAAATGCAAGTGTCGACAGTGAAAGCACGAGTGAGCAACTGGTTGTGGATCCATCGAGACTGTCTCCAAGTCTCAGGAGTGCACAATGGGACGGGAGTGCATGCCAGGAGTATTGGGACAGAAATTCACTTTACACGCTTGTCGGTCATGTCAATTATTTATTCTGAAGTCGTGTGTCGTGTCTGTTGATCAGAATGTGTGGAGTTCTCTGTGTGGATTTGGTGAAAGTACGAGTATATTGTTAGGACATTTTGTGATTTTTCACTTTAAACGCTTGTGAGTATGTCTGTAGTGTTGTGTGTGCGTGCGTGTGTGTGCGTGTGTGTGTGTGTGTGTGTTTGGTCAGTAAGCGTTGAGGGTTTTGGATTATTTTAAGGATTTGATACGTAAAAAAACCCCTTATAGGGTCACTCGTGTGTCTGTCTGTCTGTCTATCTGTTACAATTTACTCCGAATCAACTCGACAGATTATGTTGAAATTTGGTACTCATATGAGTTTCGTCGCTTTTGGCGGCAAACTAATAAATAAAAAAAAAGGTTTTGCTTCCTGTACCGTGCGAGCTTGTTGTAAGGGTAAATAAAATAAATATTAATATTATTAATTAAATATTAATATTATTAATAGAAGATACTTATTGTATCTGTATTTTTTTCAAAATTTTAGGCTCAGAAGTTTCGGTGATTATCGTGGATGGCCAATTTTCTTCTATTTTCTACATATTTTCTAAAATAAATTTATTCTTCTTTTAATACCGATACTTCTTTAATTATAGAATACAGAAGTACCTATATGATGTCATGGTATGAAAATAGCATGGTAAATCATTCAAAACTATGAGATAATATATTCATCATACGGAACGCTCTCCAAGCGCGTTCATTTCGCACACAAACCAAAGTCAAAGAAACAAAAAAAAAATAGAAATAAAAAAAGGAATTGCAATAGAGAAAGGATAAATAAAAAAGTAATTGCAATAGAGAAAGGATAAATAAAAAAGTAATTGCAATAGATAAGGATAAATAAAAATAGTAATTGCAATAGAGAAAGGATAAATAAAAAAGTAATTGCAATAGAGAAAGGATAAATAAAAAAGTAATTGCAATAGAGAAAGGATAAATAAAAAAAGTAATTGCAATAGAGAAAGGATAAATAAAAAAAAATTGCAATAGAGAAAGGATAAATAAAAAAGTAATTGCAATAGAGAAAGGATAAATAAAAAGGATAAGTGTAAAAAGGGAAACGAGAAAAAAAATACATTGTAATAAAGGAAGTAGAAGTTTTTTATGTTTTTATTATACATATTGTTACTTTTTTTTTTTTGGAAAATGCCTGCCATTCGTCGTAGCGTTTTATATGGGAGCCCATGTTGAGCAGTGGACCTTTATCAGCTGATGATATAATGTGATATGCTTGCAAATATTTGTGAAAACTGTCTTTTAAAGTGCACAATAGGGCGAGTATGAAGGCTAGACCAAATAAATAAAAAACAGCCAAGTGCGAGTCGGACTCGCGCACAGAGGGTTCCGTACAAACTTGTAGGTATGTAAATAGTTTGTCAATTATGGTAATCGAGCCCCAGAGATTCTATTAAAAAATATTGTTTATTTTGTGATGTAATTACAAATTTATGGTTTTCGGATATTCCCCTTTTCTTGTGCTTTATGATTTCTTACCAAATTTCATGATTATTACCCTATACGTTTGATTCCCTTGCGAGGGTCAAAATATGCAGCAAAAACGCCAGTATCTTACTTTTATCGGCAGTTTTATTTCCAGCCCCAAGGGATTGCAGACTTGAGTATTTTATATTAAGGCCAGGCTTCAAGGTTACATTTTTCCCACTCCCCACTCCCCTGCCACCTACCCTGCCCTCTGGCACCCGCAACCCGCAATAAGCACTGAAGTGCCTGCGTAACAAGGTTGAATATCGCGAGCGCTGTTTGAACACACAATTTAGCTAAATGACGTATGTCTCAAAAGTTATTTATTTTATTGGCAGGCTAATAATTAAGTGATGTTAATTGTGTCTTAATCTTAGATGATAAACTATAGTTTCTTACTGTGAGATTTATTTTAGAGATAAAACTTAAGCCATTGAGTAGAAAAATGTTAACATTACTGTAAATAACGTAATTTTTGATAAGAAAATGTATCGAATGAAATTCTGTTAATCATGTTTTTGTCTTACTCTTAGAGAGATAAAGATCTCAAAAACATGTATGTTAAGTTTCACATTTATCAGGTTTTGTGGTTGACCCAGCGTATTTATGGAAAAATCCCTTAAAAAGCAGAGCCTGGTCTTAATTTCAATTCGATGCCTTTACACGTCCCTGGGTAAAAGAGTCTTGCCAGACAGACAGACGGACGGACAGCGAAATGATGCTATAAGGGTTCCTTTTTTCCTTTTGAGGTACGAAATCAACAAGATTTTTGGGAGAGAAGTTCACTTTATTGGATCGGTTGTTTTAAGAGCCTTCACCAGTCTGTGTGGCGCATACGGATTGCTTGAAAAAGTTTTGGAAGCAAATTGTAGGTGAAACATGGTCGCATGGAGACGAGCACAGTGAGAGCCGTGCAGGACAATGTAGCAACAATTGTTAAGGAAAATGTAACAAGTTCATCTTGTTATAATCTATACTTATAATCTACGGGTAGCTATACTTATAATAAAGCAATAAGTACGAAAAAGTCTGTATAAAGAAGAAAATTTAAAAAAATATGGTCTAGGTACTTAAAAATAGGCTACTGAACAAGAATATAACAACATCGTGTCCGTCTGTTTGTCTGTTTGTTTGTAAGTTTGTTCACGTACACGTAAAAACTATTAGACCGATTGCAATGCGGTTTGCACTATTGGATAGCTTAGGGTTTAACCTAAAAACTGAGGTAATTGGTATCTTAATCCGATGATTAGAAGCCAAGCAATCGATAAAAAACTATTTGACGGCTGAACGAATTTTGAAGAAATATAATATATTGGAATTTATAGGTACTTTTGGTCCCGGAATAACACGTATACTTAAACTTTAAAATGAAATGACAACAAGGGCAAAGCCACGGGTACAGCTAGTAAAGCAATAAGTACGAAAACGTCTGCACAAAGATACATTTAAAAAAATGGTCTAGTGTACGTAAAATAATCTATTGAACAAGAATATCCCTTTTTTTTTAATCTTGTCTTTCTGTTTGTCTATATGTTTGTTCATCACGTAAAAAATAATCGGTTGATTCCGATGCGGTTTTCACTGTTAGACAGCTTAGGGTTTGACTTAATAACTGGGATACTTAGTATCTCAATACAATGAGTAGAAGCTAAGAAAACGATACAAATCTTTTTGACGGCTGAAGAAATGTTGATCAAATGTTGGTATATTGGTAGTTTAGGTCCTGGAAAAGCACAAATTGTACTTTTAACATAGAGAAATAACCACGCATGCGATGCTGCTGGTACAGTTAGTATTAAAATACGCATTGAACTGTAGCGTCACAAACTAACGTGTATTAGTTTTACAGAATGTTTGTACGACTACTTAATTACCGTTTCTTTTGTGTTTGAAGATAATATTTAACCAAAGCCTCTCTCCTAGTCACCACAGATACAAATCAAGAAAAACAGACAATACAAAAGCAAATCAGATAACACTTTTTACTTACTGTGGGAAAGATTTCAGTTGGCACGTAACTTCAAAAGAAAGATTTTAACTGTGTTTTAATAGCTTACATAATTAATGTTAAATTAATACAAGTACTTCGTCTGCCAAAAAGTTGTTTAATTATGCAAGGCTTACAAAAGAGAACACGCGATAAAATGCAAAACTAGGGGTTCCTAAAGGGTTCATATTTAACAGACTGGGGTGGGAATGACGTAGAGCCAGTGACAATGTAACTAAAAACATCCATTGGATCTTGAATTCATGTGGATTGAAACAGCCATGTGCACCATGCACTCTAGACAATAGGCCATCATAGGATTCCAAGTGAGTACAATTATTTCGAAAGCACAATCGTCTATAGCACCGGAGTGGGAATGTATCGAGAGGCAGCGAACCAAATTTTGTCAACCTAGTGTTGCCTATTGCATATTCGAAAGATATATTCTCTTACCTGACGCACAAATTGCACACATCACATCATCAGCCCGTATTCGTCCACGGCTGGACGTAGGCCTCTCCTTGTGAACGCCACTGAGCCTGATCTTCGGCTCTCCTCATCCAGTCGCTACCGACCGCCTTTCGCAAGTCGTCACTCCACCTGGCCAGCGGGCGCCCTACACTACGTTTGCCTAAACACGGTCTCCACTCTAGAACCCGTTTACCCCAACGGTTGTCGGTTCTTCGAGTTATGTGACAGGCCCATTGCCACTTCAGCGTGCTAATTCTTTGAGCTATGTCGGTTACCTTAGTTCTCCAGCGGATCTCCTCATTTCGGATTCTGTCTTTAGATAAACTGTGAGCGTAGCTCTCTCCATAGCTCGCTGAGTGACTTTAAATTTGTGGACCAGTCCCACCGTGAGTATCCACGTTTCGGCTCCGTAGATCATAACTGGCAGAACACACGCGTTGAAGATTTTCGTCTTTAGGCACTATGGTATGGACAACGAAAAGACTTGATGTAGTTTACCAAATGCTGCCCATCCCAGCTGAATCCTCTTATCGGCTTCCCTTTTGAAGTTGTTCCTACCCAACTGCATAGTTTGCATATATAAAATTCCTATTCCTCGCGTTTATTACTATACAAAAAGCTATTAACGCCATTCGTAACTCTTGTTATGCTACGTGTCTTTACGAACTGTCGCTTAATACTTTGCATAAATACGTACGCGCCCATCACGCTAACATAGCCTCCTCGACTATAAACAAAAAAAAACTCTATGGTATATATATATATGGTCTATGGGAAACAGCCTAGATCGGGCGCAAAGGTAAACGATGGCAAGATGTCAAGTTTTTAGAACCTTTTGTGTACCTTGACTAAATAATTATAGAAACAGAAATTAATTAAATCGCAGCAGCCATCATCCATCTTGACCGGTTGGTGCAAGGAAATGAATACATTGTTACGAGATGGGGTTGGGATAAAATTAATATATGTCAATTAAACCAAAAAAAAACCACCTTTATTCGAAAAAACACAAAAATAAATTAAGCTGACAAGTAACACTCAAATATTTTTAATAGTACTGTGCGCACTAATTAAGTGTCGCTGAATATTCGCTTTGAATCACTTTGATCATTTCGTTCCGAATGCCTAGTTAAGACTGTTCCAGGCAGCCGAAGCGCGCCCTTTTTAAACCGCGGCGGAAGTTTCTAGAATATTCTGGTATGTACTCGCAATAGTCGGTAGGTACGTGACCTTCAAGGCTGGAGTCACATTTGATATTGCCGCGTTGCACCGCACCCGTAGGTACCTAAGGCCGGCGGCACCTTTGATGTTACCGCGTTGTTGTTTTTTTCATACATACATGCATACAAACATTCAAACAATCAAGTAATCTAATCATTTCTCTTTATAATATTAGTGTAGGTGGATGTTGATGTTTAACCTATTTCTACAGTTCGTTGCTGGCTTGACCGTTAACCCTACAAGAAACGGCGAATAAATCACAACCATGATTAAAATATTATGCTGTTACCGCTCGCGCTGGCGCAAATACAAAATAATGGTTGTGATATGCTGCCTGATCTTGTAAGCAAATGTTATTCTGGTTGACTACGTCAATAATCACAAGATGAAAGCATAATTTGTAATGTTTCTGTTAGTATTTGCCAGAATAATCATAGGACATAAAGTTATACAAATTGCCTAACCCTTTGCGTGGTCTGACACGAACTTATCCAGTCATTTTATCAGTTGAAAATTCGTAAATGAGCTAAACGGGGGAAAAGTTTGTCAGTCGCCCGAGGGCCGCTGACATGGCTAAAATTGTTAGTTTCTATTTTTAGAGGTTATTTTTAAACACAGATCTTATTAAGATCTGATCTTTTAGAGGTTATTTTTAAACACAGAAAATAGAAACTAACAATTTTAGCCATGTCAGCGGCCCTCGGGCGACTGAAAAACTTTGACACCAGAGGCCAGCCTCATACACCAAAGAAAGAAATGCCACAATTTACTCGTAATAAGCTCCGTAGATCATCGCAATAAAGAAAATCGAAATACTACAATCCTCCTTTATTCTTAACATCGTACAATAGAAAAGAAACACTCGCATTGCGTTGTTCCACTTTTAATCTGCATAATATTGTGTTAGAATATCGACATTATGCATTATTGAAGATGCAATTGTGCTAAGATTGACGTCGCGAATGCGTCACAAGCTTTGCATAGTGCATGTTTATAAATACGCTTATTGGTATTATTTTTCTGAAATTATTCTACGTTAATGTCAATAATGCGAAAAAATGAACGCTGCTGTCAACTCCCATTTTGTCGCAACTGTTCAAAGGTTCAACCTTTGAAGTTCGCAGTCGATAAAAAATAGAAGAGTTTCTACAAAAAATATTTACGCTCCTGGAAAAAACCTGGTCGCTCGCATGATGTGACGATTAATCAGGTGGTGGAGGCGACGGATCGGCATCTTATCCTCTTCAGTTACTAATCAAAGCCCTTTCATTTCGTTTTTTACAATCATTACAATCAGACGGCACGTTGATTCTGCGTTTGCTGATTCTGATTCATAGCAAAGTGTCGGATGAGTAGGTATCAATTAATTTGCCGTGACGTCAATACCTATATAGGCCAACTTAAATTCGATTAATTTGCTTATTTTTTTCTAGTATAAGATGGCCTAATATTGGTGTCACTAGGATGTTATTTTTAAGCGACTTCAGAAAAGGAGACCATTATATGTTCCACTGTAAGTTTTTTTTTATGTATGTCGGTCTATATCTCCGTCAATTGCAATCCGATTTTAAAAATGTTTTTTTTTTGTTTGAAAGGGTATACTTTCCAGTCCCATATAAATGTATCAAAATTGGAGAAAAAATTGTTTTTTGAGTAAATCAATTCGATTTTGTGTTCATATTGCCTTGATTTTCTGTTTATCTCTAAGATTTCTAAACCGAGTTAGATGGTTGTTTTTTATTCAAAAGGATAACTTTCTATGTAGTCCCATATAAACTTCATAAAAATTGGTTCAGTAGTTTTATCAGAAAATATATTTGTTTTATAGTTTATGTTCTCTAATATCTTGGGATTTCTGAACCGGATTAGATTATTGTTTTTACTTGATTTAGAATAAATACCTCTTGTGTGGTACTGTATAAATTTCATTAAAATTTAATTCACTGTGTTATAATGTTTAGGACTGGATTGAATTTGATTGAAATTGAATCAATATAAAATAAATAAAAATAGTGCTACTCAAAATGTCATAAAATATGTTTCATATGCACAAATAACAAATGGAGCCCAGCCCACGTTACAGCAGCTACAATCTAAACAATATAAGCAAGTAAGCATGACACATGACATGGATGAAACATTAAACAAAATTTTAAACCTCGTTACATTGTTCGACGAACGTTTAAAAACACTTGAAAGTAGCACCAAGACAGCTTCATCAAAACAGAAAAAATGATAAGTAAACTTAAGATCATGGAATGGAACGCTAATGGACTACTACAACATCGTACTGAGCTCCAAGCCGTCCTAAACATAGAAAATATTGACGTGTGTCTTATCTCTGAGTCACACTTCACAAGGGAATCCTTTATTCAAATTCAAGGCTACAAAACTTATCACGCATTGCACCCCAATAACACTGCAAGAGGGGGTAGCACCATAATAATAAAGGAGAACATCTACCATCATGAACAATTTAAGTTTGAAGAACATCACATACAAGCTGTCGCTATTTGTGTGAGAACTAAGCGCTATCATGTAACCCTTGCAGCAATATATTGCCCACCAAAGCATGCGCTGAAAGCAGAACAGTATAGAACTTTTATAAAACTACTTTTAAATTTTTTTTTTACTAACTATTCTTACGTCACTTTTGCAAAAACATTGCTTTATAGTTTATTAAGATAAATTAGACTCACGCTACTCTTAAATTGAAACACTTTACTCTCTGATCATTTTCCTCAAGCATATACATACTCAATTCCGTTATCCAGTAACCATCCAGCCATCGAAAAATTACCGAAACGATAGCAGAGACCATAAAATTGCCATTACAGCCAATATCGGTGTAATTCCGGGGGCTGTCGCATGTCTTGGAGATATATAACATGGAGTAGTGCCACATCTGGCATCTCTGTTGAATTTGGGGGTTAAGAAGTGATAATAAATTATTGTATGGATTCACTTTTCCCGTCTTACAACATTTTCTTTGAAGATCTCTAATTGTCATTGATTTACGAGTATTAAAAGAAAACAGATAGAGGGTAAAAATGTATTAGGTAAGGGTGCACTTTCCAAATGTATTAGGTAAGGGTGCACTTTCCAAATTTTTTGGAACTTTTTATTTAACTACACACGTAAAAATTTAGGCTTCAATACACCTCGGTCGCTCTGGAAACTAAAACTCAGTCCATACAATGCGCAAGCGCGGTGCACTTAGCCTTTTCAATATTAAACAAAAATAACATTTCTGATACAAGTAATGGCAGTTGCGAGTGAACTAAAAGGGACCTGTGGCCCAATTCCATAACTTGGCTACAATCGGATTATCACTTTTTTCATAGCAAATTCGACTCTATGGCAAGGCATTAGTGGTTGCGATACTGAGAATTCGATTGAAGCCAAGTTATGGAATCGGGCTGCTGGCTCGGCAACTACGTCCAGTGCTCCCGTTGCGGCGGAGCGCTTTCGCGCCCGCCCCACCGCCCAGTGACGCTGTAGAGGTCAGTTATAGACAAACAGTATTATATCATTACCAAAAAAAAAATATGTCCAGTGCTAAACATTAGGCGCTGTTTTTCAGCGGCACCCATGTCATGGAGAAACTTAAAACGGGCTATCACAATTAAAAGCGTATACAACATTTCGTGTCTGTGCTATTAACCGTTGAGGATTGCCCTAGTCAGGACCCAACCCTGAGTGCAGCAACCATGCCATGGTAAAACTTAAAACCCGCTATTATAATAAAATGCGTACACAAAATTTCGTGTCTGTTCAGGTCATGCTTACTCCGTAGGGGGGGAAATGTTTCTAAGTTAGCTTGCAATATTTGACCTAAACAAACATACATACATACATACATACATACATACATACATACATACATACATACATACATACATACATACATACATACATACATACATACATACATACATACATACATACATACATACATACATACATACATACATACATACATACATACATACATACATACATACATTCCAAGTTAAATAAAAGCTTTTAAAAATACTTAAGTTCCAACATATATAGCATAGGTAATAATAAAAAAAATAAAAAACATGTAATTACAATAATAATGATTAACAAGTAAAGTTATTATAAAAATACGAATAACCCGTCTGCAAACAAAATTATTGGATACGAGCTGACCGCCCGCAAAACTAATCACACTAACTATAAAGGTGAAAATTTGTATGTATGTAAGGGTGTGTGAGGGTGTGTTTGTGTGTGTAAAGGTGGGTTGCGGTTTTGTACTATTATTTATTCTGTGGTTGCGGTGTGTGTCTGTGGGGTGTGTGTATATTTGTTACTTCACGCTGGAACGGCTGAACGAATTTGGATGATATTTGGTATAAAGGTAGCTTATACCCTGGACTAACACATAGATAGGCTACTTTTTATTCCGAAAACATGCACGGTTCCTGAGTGACGCGGGTGAACCTACGGGGTGCAACTAGTATTTATATAAATTTTATTGATTCTTATTTACTTACATCTTATATCATAATTTCATTGCAGACTTATATTTAAATTTACTTTAATAGTTCAATTTTAACATTATTTACATTAACTTGAATAATTTAAAATTGTCTTATTACAAATATTTTAAATGGTCTTTAGGAGACCATTTAAAATATTTGAAATGGTCTCCTAAAGACCTTCTTTTTGATACCTCACTCGATAGGTTTTGGTCATTTTTCGTTAAATCGAAAATACAATATAACAGCTGTACGAGACGCCAATAGCACTCTCGTGATCAAGACGACTCCAATTATACCTCATTTATCAAATCCGTCAAGCCGTTTAGACTGTTAGGACGCGCATAAGAAACGCACATAGCCCTGCGTGCAGTCGGGTAAAACAAAAATAAACGGATGGGACTGTGTCGGGGCGCAAGGCCATTTTTTTGCCGTGAAACGCCTACGCCACGTACAATTTGATCCGGTCCTGGAACCCTCACGTTCCTTGGTCGATTTTTACTTATTGGCAACCCCATTTTTTTAAATTTACTTAGTCTTAAGTAGAATCTTTGTAAACTTTTTCAATCGAATCGAGTTTTCTCATCGAGATCTTTACAACTACATCGAGATCTTTACAACTACATCCGAATCAATACGATACCCTGTCTAAATCGCGAGTTATACCGAATTAAAGATCACAAAAACATAACTTTAGCCGATTTTGCTTTATGCGTCCTCCCCCCCCCCCCCCCCCCCCCCTTCCCCTCTGTCGTTAGTCAAAAATTAGACATTACATCATCGAGCTGACTATATAACCTAAAACATTACACCAAAATTAAATCTCTGAAGCTTATACTCGTAGTTTCAGAGTTATAAAAGAGTCGTTACGGTCCACTTTTCTGCCCTAGTACGTGTATGTTTCGGTGGGATTTTAGATGTTTCACGTCAAAAACGAATTAAATACTATAAATCAACCCAACCCATTATTTTTATAGAGGTCTAGCACGAGTGGACTTTACGTTGGGCGTTCCACAAACAGGAACATTATCTTTTACTTCTAACGTAGAGTGAGTAGATAACAACAAAGCAACCTTGTGAAGAGTAGGACTCGTCGTGATGGACACCGGTAGAGTCGGGTTAATATAGGTACCTATTGTTATTTACGGCAAACGATAAGGGAAATATTTAAATCGGAGATGACAAGAGCAGAGAACTCAGCTAGCAAAAGATAGTACTTGAATAGGTCTTGTGTATGTATGTCAAATGAGGTAGTGCTGACCTCTGGTCAGATAGTTAATTATTTAAGCGGGCCTTGATCGCGCTAATCCCTAGATTGAACTCCACGACCCGAAGATCCTCTCCACGGAACGACACTGCTACTCCACGATTATACGAACTTCGTATATAATTTAATTTCAACTGCTTCGTATTACGAAGCGGTTTGCAAATTTTGATCCAATTTTGATACTTTTGAAATGGGACCAACCTGGTCTACTCTATGAAACACGAAATCGGTTCCCAATTGACGGAGAAATCGGCGAACACACATAAAAAACATACAGTCAAACATAGAACCTCCTTTTATGAAGTCGATCAAGAAAAAGTATCCCAATTTTAACTGAGAGGATGTGCGTCGTGACAATTCTGAATTGTTACAAAACCAAATGCGGGTAGTTGGAGACAACGCTCACCCTTCTCGACACTGATACCCGCTACTTCAGTTTTCTCGTGACCACGATCAATGCAACTTGATCGAAACGTCGAGGTAAATGAAATAACGTCTTTGGCGCGACTGTCACGTTTAATAAATAACTACGTATTCGAAGTCAACTTCAAAGTATTTTATTGTAAATAGGCAAAAATAATAGCACTTTTACAAGTCAAAATTAACATCTCTTTAAAACGTTCCATAAGAGAATCGCAGGATTTCATATTGTAAATGGAACGAATTGCAGCCCAAATATTAATTGAATTTCCGCGGCCTTACCCCACAGCAAAATGCCATATGCCATAATACTGTGAAAGTAACTAAAATATACTAGTCTTGCAGTGGCTATATCGGTAAACGATCAAATATTATGTACTGAATAGGCTGCAGAGCTCAATCTATCAGCTATCAACGATATGTGAGGACCCCACTGTAATTTTGAATCTACAGTAATACCCAAAAATATGATAAGCTGCACAAGGTCTACAGGATCACTATTGATTCAAATACTTGAATTCGTAGGAACCCCTCTGACATTGGATAGTGAGAATTTCATACATTTAGTTTTCTTAGGATTTAACATTAAATTGTTAGTTGTAAACCAACTAAGAACTAGCGCGACTGCCTTGTTAACGTCGTCAAAATTGTTCAAGGTTCTGTCAATCTTAAAAATAAGAGAAGTATCATCTGCAAACAAAACAATATAACATAAGTTCTCTATAAAAAAGGGAAGATCGTTAATGTAAACCAAGAACAAGAATGGCCCAAGTATTGAACCCTGTGGCACTCCCATTGTAATGAGAGATCCTGATGACCTCGCACCATTAATTCTACTTTTTGGATTCTATTGCTAAGATACAAGAGGATAAAAGATCGAGAACTTTCCCATTATCTCCGTAATGATTCAATTTAAAAATTAATGTTTCGTGGCAAACGCAGTCAAATGCTTTGGATAAATCACAGAAAACGCCAATTGCGTCCTGTGACTCCTCCCAAGCATCGAATACAGGGTGAATTTTTCAAGTGGGCGTGAATTGCTAAATCAGAAACTATGAGGAATAGCGAAAAGTACACAAAGGAGTCTCGGGCCCGATTTTGATGAAAACTAAAACTGCATCTTTGGATTTTTGAAAAAAAAAAACAATATTCCTAGGCAAGAATCAAACACGTTGATTTTGGAAAAAAACACACACTGTATTATTACACCATTCGATAGTGTCGCTAATAAGGATTGAATTCTGGGAAGAAATGACATACGGCATGAAACGCTGCTCAAACAGCTCTGTGAAATAAATGTTTTAAACTATCTGAGCCTACAGCTTAACTCGCGTCGTCATTTGATTTAAAAGTAGCGCATACGTGTTATTCCAGGACCAAAAGTACCTATAAAGTACAATTATACTACATTTCTTCAAAATTCGTTCAGCTGTCAAAAAGTTTTTTATCAACTGCTCGGCATCTAATCATCGCAGTAAGATACCCAGTAACCAATAACCCAGTTTTTAAGTCAAACCCTGAGCTATCCAACAATAAAACCACGTCGCAATCGGTCTAGTGGTTTTTACGTGATGCGCGAACAAACATACAGATAAACAGAAAGTCACGATTTTTATAAATGTTAAATGTTTAGCCTATTTTAATAATACTACCCTTTTTTAAATTATCTTCATTGTACACATTTGTAGGTACTTACTGCTATATTATAAGTATAGATAGTAAAAACAAAAAAAAAGTATTGTGTGCTACGCCCAAACCGACTGAAGTAAGTACCTGCCACAGATCTAAAAAAAAAACGAATGAGTAGTTTTTTTTTTATTAGTTTATATTTCTTACTCTTTAGTTTCGTTAAAGTAAAGTAAATGAAATTCTTAATCCGTTCGCGAAGAAAAATGCCATACTGGAAACAGTTAACAGTCCGCATTTTCTAAACTTTTTAACGGATTTAGATAAATCTTGACTATTCTATAAATTAAAAGATACTAAAACTATTGTTAAAAGAATTATTGCAATTGGAGTTGTAGTTTCCGAGAACTACATTGACAAACATAAATACATTCGCGAAATTTTGTATATTTGTTCAGATACTCATATAGACTAACATACGAGTATGTGAATATTACGCATTTTCATCAATACTACCTACATGCACATCAATTTGAGAACCTTCTTTTATTGAAGTCGGTTAAAAATAATAATGTGACTACACGTACGTTTAGAATAAGCTGAAGAGGGAATGTGTTCAGATAAATCTCACATCCGTTTCCGTATATCCGCTTCTATTTCCCGCTCTTTTGCAGAAAAATCACGTATTCCGTTTCTGAGAGCGTGTACGCTTTCATGTCCTGTTACTGTGAATATGTTTTTGTTAAAGTTATGGGATAAGGGCGTTGCTTACCTAATTTACTAGGTTAGAAGAGCACAAAGAAAATAATATTTTTCTTTGGGTGATGTTGCATATAAATTTCGTTATAAGTTACAATAGCACCACTACCCGTGCTCGGCACCCGTACTCGGCACCCGTGCTCGGCACCCGTGCCTGAGATATTAACTTATATTCATTTCAATTTTCTCGTTTTTAACTTCTCGAAATTTATGTCATTCCGTATGTTTTTGGCTGTACATATCAAAAACCAGGAGAGGTCTATTTTGCAACATATTTTAAACCCCTTTTTATACTTTCACACAGGGAATACGTTTCGGTATTTACTGTAATCCCGAATGATGTAGAGCCAAAAATATATTCAAATCCTGTTTTTGTTCAATATTTATGTATTTTATTGCCTGAAGGGACTTTGGTGTGTACAGTTCACGCTGTTTTTATTCGTCAGGATATTTATTAAGCAGATTATCTATCTATCTTATTATTTCTATACATCTTTTATAGTAAGTACCAAAAAATCTGTAAAAGATATATTAAAAAAAGACTAGGAGTTTTTAGCTACAGTTTATGATAATCTTTTTGAACGTATAAAACCACTTAACTTAAATTGTAACATAAATAAAAATAGCAAATATATATAAAGTACTAATCAAGACTGCTTGATTGAAAGTATAGGTAGTTCCATTTATTTTAGTCTATACTCTACTGCATTTTTATTTTTCTGTTTCTTCTTTGTAGAAGTATTATCATTTAGGATTTGAGTTAAAATTCATTAACTTAGAATCTCAATGCGATGAAACGAAGCTTTAAAATTATATGACAGCGGAACGAATTTAATTGAAATTTGGTAATTTGTCTATACAAATATTATAAAGAGGAAAGATTAGATTTTTTTGTATGTTTGAATGTATGTTTGTTCGAAAGGGATAAACTCAAAAAATCTGATTTGATTTTAAAACTTCTTTCACCTATATAAAGCTACATTATCAGCGAGTAACATGGGGTGCATATTATTTTTCAAAAAGTTAGGACCTGGAAATTGCAATAATGTAATCCAAGGTATCAAAAATTAGCCTCAAGAAATGTCGATTACTCGCAATGAATGTTGCCGTGGAAACGAAATAATAACAAATCTGTCAAAAAGCACTACGAGCGTTGCTGCTAAAGATTTTGAACTACGCTTACTAGCGTGTTGCTGCTATACTTGTGCATTGGTTTTTAATATTTTACATATGATTCAAAAAGTATGGCCATTTGGGAATTCTTTTCATGTCTTTTCTTCGCCCATCCCACAGTGCTTAAAGACGAAAGTCACACACTGGTTACAGGGTGTCTTACTTGTAATGTCATACTGAGTTGTATTATTATTTGTTCTGTGATGCGGAGCCGACACGTGGACACTGACTATGAGACTGGTTCACAAATTTAAAGTATAGCCAGCTATAGAACGAGCTATGCTCGGAGTTTGTTTACGGGATCGCATCCGAAACGAGGTGATAAGGCAGAGAACAAAGTCACCGACATATCTCCCAGAATTAGCAAACCGAAGTGGCAATGGGCAGGTCACATAAGTCAAAGAATCGATAACCGGTGGGGTAGACGAATTGGAATTCTTGAGTGGAGACCACGTATAGGCAAATATAGTGTTGGAGTAGGACGCCTCCCGGACAGATGGAGCGACTATTTACGCAAAGTGGCTGGCAGCAATTACATGAGAAGAGCCAAAGATCGGGCTCGGTGGCGCGCATTAGGAGAGGCCTATGTCCAGCAGTGGACTAATGCAGGCTGTTGATGATGACATAAAATAATATAGTTCTAATGTTTATAGTACTCATTTTGACGACCGGTTGGTTTAGTGGCTAGTGATCCTAGGAACGAAATCAAACGGTCGCGGGTTCGAATCCTGCAAGGTGCAATCATTTGTGTGATGAGCAGAAATGTTTGTTTCCGAGTCATGGATGTAATATTCGTATATAAGTATGTTTATCCGTTATCTAGGGCCCATAGTACCCTGTACTATGGGCATATCCTAGGCATATATGCTGGGCATATATATATGGGTATCCTAGTTTGAGGCTAGGTAATTGGTATGAAATTGTCCCGAATATATTATTATTATTTATTGCCCACAAATATTCCGGGGTGCTATATATCTAACTATTATAGTTAAGTCACAATAACCAATTTTTTGATCAAATTAGTCAATCAACACGGGTAGAATCGTATACAAATAAAGAGAAACCCTTAGCTTGGGCGAAGCGTGGGCGAGTCACTAGTACCACTTACTTACACACTAGTACACTAGTGATAGTACTTTATTTATGTCTTTTTATCGAAAATGTCTACGCGGGTAAAACCGCGGGCACAACTAGTACAGAATAAATGAAAAAGCATTTTCAGAACTTAACACAACCCAGGTACAAAGTAGGAATGGGCCGTAACAGGTAAATTAGAATATCTGTTACTACTGTTATTGTTATCTTAAAATATCTATTTTAAATACCTGTTACTAAATAACAGTCTGTTATTTTCAACGTTCATACTACTAGACTATAGAGTCACTATTGAAACCTTTAACAAAAACTTTATACACACACTCAACACAGCTGTAGACACACAATATGTGTACACTCAAAATATCCACTTTATTCAAGGTTCGTTAAGGTGGAACGTTTCGCTTGTGACAACAAAAAATGACACCAAAAATTGAAATTCGCGCCATATGCAAAACGTTGCACCTTAAGCTTGTAAAATCTTCGTATAGTAATTTACGGCCAATCCTTAAGAACTAAGCCAAATGTATTTGGATACGCTTACAGTTTTAGAGCTCTCACTCGTCGTGAGGACAATGTAGAGATGAAAAGTTGTTTACCAAACGCACGATGATAAAAAGTGTTCGTTGCGTATTATTCAAATCATATGGATTTTCTTATGTTTTTTTTCTTCTTTTCTATGATCTTAACCCTAGAGTAGTTGCGCCATTCCGAGAAACATGAGTGGTCGCGTGGGGAGCATTTTGCCTCCTATATTAAAATGCATTTTTTGCACATTTTTAATTAAAAATCATGTATATTAGCATAAAAGGATCAAAATAAAACATAAATCTTTAGAAAAAGTTATATTTCTTTAGGTAACATAATTATTTTCTGAAAAATTTGGCTTGTAATCATCTTTGGGAAAATTGCTTACAATTTATGAACATTTTTACCTTAACTTACTAAAAATAAACTTAAAAATTAAAACAAATTTAAATGTTTTCACAATCTCTGGGATATATTTACATTAAAACAAGCGCAAACACAATGAAAAATCAAAACATTCCAACATACACACACATATAGTACACATATTATACTTATGTCAGTGGTCGCGCAGTGAGCAATTTACATACGTAACAACACTTTCTTCCCGCAGTCGTCCACCACGTATTGACTGTCTTCACGCTTACAATACAGGTAA
Source organism: Alsophila aescularia (assembly GCA_946251855.1). Classification (NCBI taxonomy): domain Eukaryota; kingdom Metazoa; phylum Arthropoda; class Insecta; order Lepidoptera; family Geometridae; genus Alsophila; species Alsophila aescularia. The sequence continues at coordinate 58,686,199 of OX276381.1, forward strand.
AGCATGGGGGGAGGGGGGGGGGGGGAGGTTTGCAGCTTCTAGAATGCTTGACCTTGATGAATGCATAGTTTACAAAATAATAACATTTATTTGCAGAGGGCGGCAAAATGCTCATAGTGCGAGCACTGTAGGGTTAGTAAAAATTTCATCATGAACCCACATTTTATCTTTTGCCAGATTAGAATAATTTAATGTTTTTCAAACTAAATATGATCGGTAATAATAGTAACCGGACGAGTAAAATACTGAGTGCTGATTATGTGACTAAATTAAGGAGACATTGATTTTGTAGTTACGATAAGTGTAAAAACACCAACTGTATTTTGTTGGTCTAAAAAATACTAAGTGACTCTCTTTTTGTCGCGTAACTGTTCTACTAGAAAGACTGAGATAGACTTAGTTGTTCAATGAATACTAGGCACCTTCATTTTTTAGTGCGGTACAAAAGAATGAGACGTAAAAAAATAACAGATACCACGTACTTTGCCGGTAACAGCCGTAGGTACTAGGTGCTGCCGTCAGCAAGTTGGTATAAATGTCTGTTTTAATACGCTTTATATTAGCTTCACTTGTATGTTTGTATGTTTGTAACCGACTCCTTTGGACGCTATTTTGATCCACTTTAAACGGTCAGATGTCATTCAAATTTTGCACACCTGTCAAAGACCGATGACAATGCAATAATTCGAAAAAAAAAAAGCATGGGGTGCTTTTAAGGATATTATCGAAATGATAATCCTTCTTCTCATATCTGTCAATGAAATATTTAAAACTATTGACCCATGCACCCCACGTTTTTTTTGAAATAAAACATTTTTTTTCTTATTTACACTATTAAAATTTATTTCCTATTTTTGATTTGGTTTTCCATATAAAGCGTGTTTTTTTAGTTTTTTTAAACTATTATTTTTGTTAGTAACAGTTATTTCATGATTGAAGGAACAATTATTGTTAACTGGTATTTTTAAATATCTGTTGCTTTAAACTGTTACGATAAATACGCCTCACCCATATTACAAAGTAACGTTTTGTTCACTTTTTAAGCTTTTTTTATAAACTTAGTAAAACAAGCAAGTGCCTTTTTACCTTTGTCCTAAAGCTGGGTACGGCGGTGTTGTTCCAGATTCATTTCAGATTTAGTAAAAAATTGGTGAAAAATTTGCTTGCCGCACTGGTTTTTATGGCTGGGGAGGTACCCCCCTCCCTCCCTCTGTATACATTTGGGAAGGTAAGGTCACAGTAAAAGGAAAGGAAATATGTTCCAATATGGAGGGTGTCATTATGACAAATTCAAAGATTTTTGTCCACGTGAGCCCTGAAAAGGCTTTCATTACGCCCTAGATGGCTTGATAAAGTCCAACATTTCTTATCCCGCGGGTGCTGTGAGAACCAGCAAAGGAAATTCGGGAAAAATTAAATGGGCAGCATACACCTGTGTATGTATCAAAATCTACTGCGGTCACCAGCCGCCCGCCCAGCGTGGTGATTATTGCAAACCCCTCCATATTATGTGGGAGGCCTTTGTTCAGCAGTGGATTATTTATTTGTACATTACTGCACAATTGACAAAGTACAAATGGTGGATTTAATACTAAAGTCATTATCTATCTGTCAACCAAAAAATGCGAGAGAGAGAGAGAGAGGGGTTGCAGGCGTGTATCAAAAATATATGCAATGGAAATGTGTTAACGGAATTGCAAAGTATTAATAAGTACAACATAGAAAATTCATAAGTATTGAATAAAATAAGCTTAAACATATATAATGTAATAAATATAATTTATATCTATATAATGAAATATAATAAAGGAGACGTTATAAAAGTAGTGATAACGGAATGATAATGAAAAACAGCTAAGAGGATGAAGCTTTAAAATAATGATCTCTGACAGGCTTCTTGAAAACCTCTTTGAAAGGTGTTTTTCTTCTTTTTACAGATAGCATATTCCATTGACGGACTGCGGCGACTCCAAAAGACTTCTTTCCTTTTGGATTCCTTTCGGCTGATGCGATGTGAAGCGCTGGTTCAGATTCAGATATGGCGGAATCCACGCGAATGAAAACCGCGTGAAGGTTATTTTAGCATTTTAGAAGGTTTCTTACGCATTCGTTTATACCTGTCGCCCGCGAAAAAGCGCGTGGATTTTGCCGTGTTTGAACTAGAGATTAAGTTGACTTTTCCATCGCCTTTGGCATTGCTATATTTATAGGAATCCCTGATGCTAACCATATAAGTAATTATCTGCATAACTCACTGAATTAAAAATACTGCAGCTTTCGATGAAGGAATACATTTTAAAAATAAAGTTGGACAGATTCATAACTATAGATAGTAGAACAAGTGAGAGTTTTTTCTTAGTAGTTCGATGGTAGAACTAGTGGGAAAATAAATTCTCATTAGTTCGACGATAGAACTTGTCAGTTGAACTACTGGCTACAAACCCTATTATCCTCCTGGCTAGCTAACACCCTTGCTGAAAGTTTGTTGCCAAGTCTCGTTTGGACTATTCTGACAGCAGTATAACCAATCCCATTCCAGGCTTAAACACATTCGTTCTGTAAGCAATAAAAACCTGGAAAGGTTCAGAATAAGAATATTGTTTATTATTAAAAGCACAAACCAAAACTTAATCTAAAATTAGTTTTTTATATATTGTAGGTTAACCCAATGCACGCATCATTGCTTACTGTTTCTATTTTACTGTGGTATGCCATACTTATGTGTGTACACTTGTATCTAGTTTTCCGATTCAACAGCAAAGATATGAAAAATCTTGCGGATATATCTAGCGGATTTCTTTATCGCTATAGAATAGGGCAAAACAGTACAGAAACTCCCAAGGAATATTAATAATAAGAGCTAGTTCTTTTAACGAGTGCTGGGCAGAATCTGTTATAGATGCCGCCTAGAGCCTGACGATGTGCTCAAGCCATTTTTTAAAAGCTTTTATTTAACTTCACTTGTATGTATTTATGTATTTTGCCCTAGAATCTTGCAATTCATAGAACATTAACCTATTATCTATCCAGCTGAAACTTTCAAGATAGCACACAAACAGATAACAAAGCAAAAAAAAAGAAAAGAAAATAGAGAAAAAAAGGTCGTAAAACCTTTTTTTTTTTATAAAAGAGGAATATATATATCTATATACTTATAATAAAACTGTAACGGGTCCAATTCTGTACATTGAAGATATTTTGAAATTTTTTTTTGAGACGTACTCTTGACTGAAGCCAAAACTGTTTTTTTTTTTCATTTTTGTCTGTCTGTCTGTGTGTCTGTCTGTCTGTCTGTCTGTCTGTCTGTCTGTCTGTATGTATCTTGGCTAGGCATCACGTAGAAACTACTGAATGAATTTATATGAAACTTGGTATGATTTGAGTTCATACTACGAGGTAGGACATAGGTTACTTTTCATCCCGAAAAATGAAAGGGTTTCCGCGGGATTGAGCTTTAAAGTTATTTCAAAAAACACTTACCACTCTTAAACTACTGGACAGATTTTGATGCAATTTGGCACAGTTGTAGTTTATATGACGGGTTAAAATTCAGAATACTTTTTTTCCCGAAAAACAAAGTGTTACTGCGGGATAATGTCCCAAATTCTGTAAATTGAAAATATTATGTAATTTTTTTGAAGGCCCTTCTTTATTCAATACTAAAGCCAACACTTTTTTTTGTCTTTCTGGCTGTCTGTCCGTCTGTCTGTCTGTACCTTGGCAGCGCACCACGCCGAAAATACTCAATGAATTCAAATGAAATTTGGTATGATTTTAGTTCATACTTCGAGGTAGGACATCGGATACTTTTCCTTCCGAAAAAAATAAGTGTTCCTGCAGGATAGGGGTGGAAAATTATTTAAAAGAACACGTAGTACGCTGAAACTATTGGACGGATGTTGATGCAACTTGGCACAGACATAGTTTATTAGATGGGTGAAAATTATGGGTACATTTTGTCCTGAAATATGAAATGTGTGGGAAATGGGTCCACATTCTGTACATTAAAGATTTAGTGGGTTTTTTTGGAAGTTACTCTATTTTCGATAATGAAGCCTAAACTTTATGTTTTTTTCATTTTTGTCTGTATGTCTGTCAGTCTGTATCTTAGCCGCGCATCACGCCGCCGGAACTACTGGATGAATTCAAATGAAACTTGGTATGATTTGAGTTCATACTACGAAGGAGGACATAGGATACTTTACATCTCGAAAAATGTATGGGTACTCGCAGGATAGGGGTTGAAACTTATTTTAAAGAACACATACCACGCTGAAACTCATGGACGGGTTTTGATGCAACTTGGCACTGTCTTAAGTTATATGATGGGTTAAAATTGAGGACACATTTTATCCCAAAAAAGTAAAGGGTTTCTGCGGGATATGGGTCCAAAGTTATGTTAATATTTAAGTAATAAAAAATATTTTTTGAATGGTTCTCTATATTCGATACTGAAGCCAAACTATTTTACTTTTTAATTTTGTCTGTCTGTTAGTCCGTATCTTGACCGCGCATTGCACCCAAACTACTAAATGAATTCAAATGAAAAAAATGCTCTTGGGTGCTTAAAAAAGGTATTGAACAATATTTGTTTTGTTAATCGTGTCCTTCTTTCTATTTGTCTGTATGTTTGTTTGTTCACGCATCACGTAAAAACTACTAGACCAATTGCAATGCGGTTTTCATTGTTAGATAGTTTAGGGTTTGATTTAAATCTGGTGTAGTTGGTATCTCAATCCGGTGAGTTAGAAGCCGAGCAATTGTTAAAAGTATTTTTGACGGCTGAAGAAATTTTGTTCAAATGTTGGAATAGCACATCATGGTACTTTGAACCTAAAGAAAAGACCACGTGTGCAAAGCCGCGGGTACAGCTAGTCTTGAATAAATATTAATATTAGGTATGTGGAATGTTGGGCCCGGCAGGGTACCAACTACGAATTGGATATGTGCATGAATCACCCTGATACAATGTGCAAGTAAAGCAGGATCTGCATCATAATTAAAACTGTAAAAGAGTGGAACCCATTGTCATTTCATCTGTCTTCCCTAAATAATACAATCCGGGTGTGTTGAAGTTTAGAATGAATAAGTAAGCTGAGCGTGTTAGATCTTCGACAGTGTTGTCACAGACTTACCGTCAATACGCGGTAGATTCATTGATATATGCTACGTATATCTCGAGATATATATATATGTACTACATATATCTCGATGCGTAGACTGGAGAAAAAATAATTAAACAAGTTCTTAGTTAAGCACGTTGTCGTTTTTGAAGGAGCCACCGTTGCCGCTGTCACCAATTGCCGCCTTCACCGCTTTTGGAGGCCCTGCTGATACTGTCTCTGTGGTACATTTAGCTCTATCGCTTTTGGAGGCCCTGCTGATACTGTCTCTGTGGTACATTTAGCTCTATCGCTTTTGGAGGCCCTGCTGATACTGTCTCTGTGGTACATTTAGCTCTATCGCTTTTGGAGGCCCTGCTGATACTGTCTCTGTGGTACATTTAGCTCTATCGCTTTTGGAGGCCCTGCTGATACTGTCTCTGTGGTACATTTAGCTCTATCGCTTTTGGAGGCCCTGCTGATACTGTCTCTGTGGTACATTTAGCTCTATCGCTTTTGGAGGCCCTGCTGATACTGTCTCTGTGGTACATTGAGCTCTATCGCTTTTGGAGGCCCTGCTGATACTGTCTCTGTGGTACATTTAGCTCTATCGCTTTTGGAGGCCCTGCTGATACTGTCTCTGTGGTACATTTAGCTCTATCGCTTTTGGAGGCCCTGCTGATACTGTCTCTGTGGTACATTTAGCTCTATCGCTTTTGGAGGCCCTGCTGATACTGTCTCTGTGGTACATTTAGCTCTATCGCTTTTGGAGGCCCTGCTGATACTGTCTCTGTGGTACATTTAGCTCTATCGCTTTTCTTTGTTTACTTTGCATGTACTTTTTTCCGCTCTTTGACGTTTCCTCTTTGTATTTGCTAACTCTTTCTTGTACACTGACCTTAAAGGTAGGATCTGGATTCTTATAATTATTTATTCTGTATACTCGTATATGCTCCGCATTTGCGATTGCAATAATGCACGAATGCGCTACCTATAATGTCAGTCCTCAGCTTAAAAGCAATATCTCTTGCGACAACTTGTGTTTCCAACGCACTGAACCCGAGTCGATTTTATTTTTATATCGACTTCAAAAAAGAAGAGGTTATTCGATTGTGTTTTTTTTTAGTGGTCTCGTTAAAGGTGAGGTGTGTATTATAATATCTTTTTAAATGATCAAAATAGGTACTTTTCATTTCTTTATTTATTATGGAATAAGCAATCGTTTGACCACGATCTTACCTGATGGAAAGCGATGATGTGGTCGAAGGTGTAGCACGCTTGCCTAGTAGATACCTATTCACTCTTGACTTGAACACATCTGGATTATATTTTACCGGAAATACTGACGAGGGCAGAGCATTCCACTTCTTTGCAGTTTTAAGTTCTTATATATTTTTAGTAAATCACTTGCAAGCCGAAGTTTAAAAAAAAACTTGTGGCAATTATTAGTGGAGACAAGTCTTTTCGGTGAATCCTGGTGGCTATAGGGATCGACGTGGGGAGTCTTGTCTTACCGCGGCAAGTCAGTTACCGATACCATTTTTACAAAACCAAATGCAGATAGTTGGAGACACGCTCGCACTTCTCGACGCTGATACCCGCTATTTCAGTCTCGTCGTACCACGATCAATGAAACTTGATTGAAATGTGGAGGTAAATAATATTATAAAGAGGAAAGATTTAATTTTTTGTATGTTTTTTTGTAATGGATAAACTCAAAAAGTACTGAACTGACTTTTAAAAATTATTTCAGAAAGCTAGATTATCAGTGACTAACATGGGCAGTATTTTATTTTCTAAAATAATTGAAATCCTTACGAAAATTGCAATAATGTGACCCAAGGTATCAAAATTACTCGCTGTAAGGAACGGAGTGACTATGTTGCCATGGATACGAAATAATAACAAGTCTGTCAAGTTAGTGAGTAATAATGCAATTGCCTATGGTAAAAAAAAACGATGGTTGCTGTCAAAGATTTTGAATTAAGCTTAATGGCGTTTTACGTGTGTAAAAATGTTAAAAGCAAGAAAAATGCCGCAGTGTGAACGTTACCCGGGTGAAGCCGGGGTGAGTCACTACTAAACCATATGTTCAAATGGCGAAAGTCTAAAAGTGACCGTAGCTTGTTTTCCAGAACTGCCAAGTACCGTGTTGTTCCTCAATGGGCCACCGTGGTTTTTTCCTAAATCTGCCACCATGGTTTGTTTTCCCGGAATGTCACCAGAGGAATAGCGCACCAGGAAGCCTTAATACGTATTCAGTACATCGATATCATCGTCGAGTCCCGTACATGGCCACAACGCGGCCTCGAAAAAATAATAACGCACAAAGAACATTTGAATTAAAAGTTTTTGCCTGTGAAATTGCTTGCTTTCCGTTATGACCACGGAATGTGTATTGTATATATGAAGTAGTGCTGGCTTCTAGTGTCAGAGTTTGTCAGATTTAACATAGAATTCTTCCCATTTCAGAAATAGTCTTATTTACCTTCTTCTACCTCTTCATTTCTTGACAAACACAACCTTTAATAGATCAGTCCACAGTTGTCAACGATACATTCTTAATTAGCAAGTAAACGACTTCACATTTTAGTTCAGGTATCCATATCCCCTTCAAAAACCTTCATTTACACGACAGCTTAAATATTCCAACAAAGCGGCGTAAGTGTATCTCAGCTCCCTGTAAACCTGTAACTGTATCCCAGCTCCCTGTAAACCTGTAACTGAATACAACGTGTAAAATTTCAAGGGACTTCCGAGGTCGCGCGGAACAAAGATAAGGGCCCAGCTCGAGGGCCCTCAGCCCTTCAGGCTCAGCTGAAGGAAACATTCCCTGGCTTTATTTTTAGAAAATCCTGTTTGAATACTTCCTTGAAAACCAGAATGGCGAGTACTTTACTGAAAGGGAGTTTAATGTGAGTGGAAATTAACTTAATAACGTCGCATAAGCTCAGCTGCTGTTATGGATACGTTCTCAGGCTAAGTATTAGTTATATACTATTTTAAACGGTTTTATTTTTTAAAAGCTTTTATTTCATTTGCAATGTTTGTATGTTCTTATGTCTGTCTAAATCATCTATGTCTGTATGTATGTTTGGTTAGGTCAAATCTTGCTGAATTAGAACCACTTCCTCTTACCCTAAGGAGTAGAATTTTTGCACGTTGGTTCAGTTCCGATGACAATGCATTTTTATGGTAAGCATGACTTAATAAACATCCAGGAACAGCTCCAGATAAAGAAACTCTTCAACGGTCAACAGCACCGTCACATTTTTTACGCATTTCATTATTATAGACGGTTTGATGTTTTACCATGATATAGCTGCTGCCCTCCGGGTTGGCTCCTGACTAGGAAACTCCTCAACAGTTAACAGTATAGATACGAAATGTAGTATATGCATTTAATTGTGATAGTACGTTCTAAGTTTCATCATGACATGGCTACTGCATAAAAGCTTATTTAACAACGTTTTTAAATTACCTCATTCTTATAATTATTTATAGATCTACGTTTGTGCTCTTACTCGCTTTATGGTAAGCAAGCTGATCTAAAATATGCCATTCAAGCCAAGAAGATGTCCAATTCAAGAGAACCGCCTTCTTCTTTTTAAAAGCTTTTATTTAACTTCACTTGTATGTATCTATGTATTTTGTCTGCCCTGGAAATTTGCAACTCAAATTTCGAGCTCTTCCCGATTAGCTATCCGGCTGAAACTTTCAGGGAAGCTCACAAACCAATGACAATGCAATAATAAAAAAAATGAAATAAAGAAAGAAAAATAATATTAAAAAGAGAAAGGAAAAAGAAGAACCCGTAAAAACTTCATTTTTTTAATGATATTACTTAGTTCCCTTAGAACTATACTAAGGGAATAAAAAAGAGGGCAATTCAGGGCAAGGAGTACGTGCAACCAAGATATTAGTACAAAAACTAAAACACGACTCCAGTTGGGTAAGAAATAGCCTATGTGATACTCTTACGAAGAATACTAATTGATTGATACCTCGCTTGTTAAAATCTGACCAAGTTTTTAGTTTGAACACATAACGATTGCTTTACTTTGCCGTAGTCTAGAAAAAAAAGCCTATGACACTCTTTACCTGACGGAAACGAATCGTTTGATATCTCGCTTGTCAAAACGAATCGTTTGATATCTCGCTTGTCAAAATCGGACCAATAAGGGATACACTATGATAGAACATCCACATATACATAGACTGTTAAACTCATTACTCTTCCCTTGCTTCGTCGTATTCGGGTAAAGCGTTGGAACTTCTTTTATTATATGACTTCCTTCAGATGTGGTGGACGAATGGTAGAACACACGATTGCTAAAATTAAACCGACAATATGTTGAACAAATTCAATCAAATCGAATGCCTCGATAAAAGTGTAATCTATTCGATTCGCCGGTGCTCATCCGGAAAGCAAAATAAAATCTCGGATTATTCGCTCGTTGCTTCCCAATTTGCGTTAAACACGGATGGAAATAATAATATGACTATGTGAACAATTTTAAGTCGTACGTTTTAGTTAATAAGGTTGAGTTAGCGTTGATATAGCTTTTATTTAACTCATAACTGTTTCAATGTGTCCTGAAGCCGAATATTAGAGACAATATAATAGAGATTTTTCCGAATAAATTTTGAACACTTTTATTTCCTTATTTGAATATTCAAATAAGGAAATAAAAGTTTTATCTTGTGAATATAATAACAATTTCTTATCACTACTTGAATGTGCCAAACGTATCTGTTTATATATTTTTTTTATCGATATCTAAAGGGAGGAGTTTCTCCATTCAGCGAATATACAACCACCCTTGTTATAACCAAAATAGCTTATTTCCCGGCAGATCGCTTGTAGCTTCAACGTGAAAGAGAAGTGGCAATAGCGTACACATCAACCTACAACGAACCAGGTACATACGCACATACCTAGTCTGGATGGAATATCTCAGAAATCTCCAACAGACTGTCATCCACACCAGTGGGGCATTTGGCAAAAGTTTTACTGAAATCTGCATTTGTAATTCTAGCAAGCTCTTTATTTATGGTGATCCAGAAAGTTTTTTTTTTTTTTCAAAATCTCCTGTGGTGGTCATTTCATATTTTTTTTCGAAATCCCAGTTATGGTCCTGGTAGGAATTTCGATTTTTTGTCCGATATCCCTGATCCAGGACTGTTGATCCTGAAAGGAACTCTTTTTTTTTTCAAAGTACCACATTTAGGAATGTTCTTGTTAGGATTTTATAAATAACCCATCTGGATAGCTTAGAATTAATGTTATTTTACAGGCTAGCTTTATAAATCACCTAAATCGATCAAAAATGAAGTGAACATCACGGAATCCCTCGGGTTCGTTCACTTATTTGATTAGTTATTTAGGAACGGGCGGATTCAGGGGGAGTAATGTAAGCCGATTACCTTTGATACTTGCTCTTTGATGGACTACTTTAAGTTGAGTGCTACAGGATAAATGGAGGTGAAACTCATAGAGAAAATTATTAAAGAGTACCTACCTGGAAGGTAAAAAATGAATTCGAAGTAGGATTCGAACCTGTGGCAATGGGAATACTATTCCATCGCTCTACCCAGTGAGCTATCCGCGATATTCAAAAAGTTTATCTAAGCAATAGTCTCGAAACCCTCTTCTTGTCTATAGTAAGTTAAAATATTTTTCATTACAGCTAGTAATTGAGCACGAAATGAAAAAACAACTCTATTATCATAATAAGTACTGAAAAGAAAACATTGAATTTTCCTCATCTAAGAAAAATATAACTCGAAATGAAATATCCAAACTAATTATTTGGTTACCAATCCTCGAATCTCCACAAATTACGTTTAATTCTAAAAGTTCCGTATTTGTATCATAACAAAAGGTTCATAAGATTTAATTTTGTTTGCATCGGCCAAATCAGGTGATTAAACGGTTTAATTAACTTTTAATCCGTGGCCTTGTACTATTATTTATTCTGTGCCGTCGCTTAAAAGTTGTATAGAGACGCTATGTTTATTAGTGTTGGGTAATTTCGGTAGTCTTGGGCAATGTCGGTACGTTTAACGTTATCATGTTGATACAATACGCGCAACGAATCTTGGCCTGAAGTTAGTGAAGGTGATGCACACTACCTTAGATCATACAAGAATGTTTAAAAAATACACATTTCACACCGCCAAAAAAAACAAGTGAAGCATAGCAAATGGCGCTGCGCTGTGTGCGTGAGTGGATAATTTTTGGTGTTTTGTGGTTGATACACAATCTCATCACAAAAACAGCATTAGTGAGAACTAGACAGAATGCACACAACTAACAAGGTTGAGATCTTGCTACGATATAGTGGCTGATCGGCATAACATGGTGTAAATGTGTGCCTGAGTATATTGCGTACGAGCGGATCGTCATATCTTGGGTGCTTCTCTTTCGATTTGGCGGTAATGAACCCGTTTTTATACCACTCTTGAGATCATACTTATTTGTTTTAAGCTGTTGTGATGAGACGCGGAAAATCAAGTTAGTGTTTATTCAAAAATTAAAAGTCAGATTAAACAAAACTTTGTAAGTAAAGTTACTCTATGTTTATTACCGAAACATACTCTGATTTTGTAAATACATGTTTTTAACCTTAAAAACAGCACAGCGCATTCTAAGTGTTTTCATTTCTAATGTAGTTTACAGCCTTTGCAATTGAATTAAAGGTACTTCAACGCATTGGTAAGTATTCTATGAACTCTTCGTTTGTGTCGATTGCTTAGCCCTCTCTTTCATTCCGACTTGTATTCATATTAATCCTCTCTTTTATTCAACACTAGCTTTCCCGCCCGCGACTTCGTCCACGCGGACTACTGTTTATCGCGAAAAAAGCATCCTGTGTTCTTCTAGGATATTAAAAACCAATGCAAAAGTAGGTATAGCACCAATGCTCTTGAAGTTTTTTGACAGACTTGCTATTTCGTATCCATGGCAACCGTTCCTTACAGCGAGTAATCAAAATTTTCCAGTTTTCCCGTAGAAACTTATAATTTTCCGGGATAAAAAGTATTTGTTTTATTCTAGGGTATAAGCTATCTCCATTCCAAATTCCATCAAAATCCGTCCAGCCGTTATCGCGTGAAAACAAAAACAAACAGACAACGTTTCACTTTTATATATTGGTATGAATTTGCTAGTTCGAGAACCTGTTTTCAGGGTGACCAAGATTCGTTACGTGTATTGTAATATCGACAATACGGAGACTTTTGCAAAGAAGTTCCGGGATATTGCGACCGGATAAATGTATTTCTTTAGAGGTTATGAGAGTTTGTGAGATTCATAAATTCCACATAGCTTTCTTGAAAGGTTCTCGTATTGTGCTAGTCTAGTTTCTGTAATGTGTATGTTGGTTTCCTCATTTTTTAAGTTGGTTTTTTAAACTGGCTTTGTATATTTTAATCGTCTTCCAAACAATGAAGTCATTAAGATTTAATGTTTGTGACTATGTTAGTTTTAAACTAAGTATACACCGTGACATTGAATTCAATATTTTTCTTAAAAGTATGTACTCAGTCCATGCAGCAAAATATATTACAGATATATTTTGCTGCATGGACTGTTTTTGTTATTTACTTCTCATATTTAGTGCTACAGGCACTAAATATGCGAAGTAAATAACTTATAAAACATAAAACTAGACATTATTAAATTAGTCAAATTCAAACTTGTTAACCCTGCGACATTAGAAAACCAATAAAAGACGATCGTGCGCCTGGCGGACCACTCGCGCCGCGGCCGTGTAGCGTGTTTAGTGAAATGGACATTTCAGCTTACGGCTAATAATTTTTTGGTCAGTTACTTAATTTTTTATTTTTTTTATTGCATGCTTTAGAACGATTCTCAATAATGGACTGAATACATAAAAAAATAAGAAATCGAATAAATCAGAATAAAAAGTAATCAGATAAATATCGAATTCAATGTCACGGTGTATAATGCAATTAATAATTAGACGACCGGTTGGTCTAGTGGCTAGAGATCCTAGGTACGAAATCGTAATAAAAATAATTGGTGTGGAAATGTCCCGAATATATTATTATTATTATAGATAAGAATATTACATCCATGACTCGGAAACAAACATTTCTGCTCATCACACAAATGATTGCACCTTGCAGGATTCGAACCTGCGACCGTACTAACTTCGTACTATGTATGTTTATCCGTTATCTAGCGCCCATAGTACAGGGGATCCTAGTTTGGGGCTAGGTAATTGGTGCGGAAATATCCCGAATATATTTATTATTATTATTTTTATTTAATTCTTAATTCGGCATTTCCAATTCATATCTTCGGGATTTCCAACCTATCTCCGGGATTTCCAAGCAGATTGACTTAAATTTGATTTCTTCAGTAGTTTAGTCCTTTAATTATATTTTTCATCAAGTGTTTGCCTATACAGAACTGTGCACTTAGTTTTAAAACTTAATCTTATTCTATAATATTTTGTGAATGTATTAGTGTAATAGTTGTTGGTAAGCCATAAATAAAAAAATTAAAATATAAAAAAGATTGGCTCAGTAGTATTTTTTTGGATATCTAGACTCACTAGGGGAAATGAAGCGACATAAAAACACGTGCACGCAGTACCTAGTATAACCTACGTTAGAACCACAATTAAAAACAAAATGTCAACATAAAATTTCCAAGTCATACTTGTACAAACAAACAATGCTATTGTTACGAATCACGGACCACGGCCCATCAAATGAATTGTCTGTTTACTCCACAAAGAGCGAGCACTTATAATATAAAAAGTCGGGTCTCGATAGCAATTACCATCAACCTGTTTATGATACTCGAAGGGGAAACGTTACTTCCGAAATATCTATGTAATATTGGATGGGTACCGTTAGCATATTTTTTCATTTTGAATTTTTTTATTCATGATCATCATGTCAGCCTTTAGAAGTCCACTGATGAACATAGACCTCCCCCAATGAGCGCCATGACGAGCGATCTTGTGCCACCTCCATCCACCGACTTCCTGCGATGGCTACAATGTCGTCGGTCCATCGTGTGGGGGGTCTCCCCACACTCCCCACATTGGCATTTGACATGATGTTAGTCTTGCCCATGTTCATTTTAAGACCCACCTGTTGGGAAACAATATTGAGGTCAATGAGCAATTTTTTTTTTGTTTTTTTGGGTAGATCCAAATTCGACAAAGAGGTCAACCGACGAATCCAACTCGGATGGGCAGCGTTCGGGAAATTACGCCATATCTTCTCGTCGCAGATACCGCAGAGCCTCAAGACTGATGCTTTGATGAGCGTTGTTATTTTAACTAAAGCTTAACAAGGGAGATTTTGTACAACTTCGCCAGTAATTAAATCATAACCAGGAGATTTCTTGCAACTTAGATGTTTGATCTCGTTAAAAACCTCTTTTGGTGTAACAAATCTTCTGTTTAGCTCAATTTTAGAAGTTTCTTCTTGTACAAAGTCTTCATCATCTGTAAGATCTCCATTTGATTGAAAAACTTGCTCTAAGTGCTGTGCGAACCTATTAGCTTTCTGTCCGTTATTGATTGCTCACTTTCCATTATGTTCTTTTATAGGTGGGATATGCATGATTGGGTTTCTAAGGTTCTTCATTGTTTTCCAAAGAGAATAATCTGTTGTCCGATCACTTGTTAACTGACTTAGATTAGAATTTATAGTCTCATCACTAAAGTTCTGTATTTCCCTTTCAAGTATTTTTGTAAGATTGTTAAAAAGTGTCTTGTCTTGTGGAGATCTAGTCATCTGCCACTTTTGTCTTTGATTTCTTTTTTTAGCAATCAAGTTCCTGATTTCTATAGGGTACGACTTAACTCTGGTTCTCTTTTTATATTCCGGTGTGTTTGCACAAGCGCATTGTTGTATGTCTTTTATAAGTTTTCTTACTTCTATGTCTAGCTGTAGTGCGTTCTTTAGTGGGACTTTTAGATCGATTTTTCCTTCTAAATCTAGTTTAAAACTTTCCCAGTCCGTTCTGTAATTAGCAAGAGTCGGAATATTCTCTTTTTGTACAATAGTATCACTTAAAGTTAATATTATTGGTGAGTGATCTGAGCTCATATCATAACCTTCCTCAATTAGAAGAAAGCTGGGTGATATATTTTTAAAGATGAAGAAATTGATGAGATCTGGTATTTTATTAGGGTCAGTAGGCCAATAGGTGGGCTTTCCTGTTGATATTACATTACAATGTATTTCTTTGATTGCACATAATAATTCTTTTCCTTTAGTAGTGGTAAGGCGAGACCCCCAGAAGGTGTTCTTAGCATTAAAATCACCGCCCAGTAAGAATCAATTACCAAGTAGTTTTAAAAAACTTCTATACTGTTCAGCGCATGCTTTGGTGGACAATATATTGCTGCAAGGGTTACATAATAGCGCTTAGCTCTGACACAAATAGCGACAGCTTGTATGTGATGTTCTTCAAACTTAAATTGTTCATGATGGTAGATGTTCTCCTTTATTATTATGGTGCTACCCCCTCTTGCAGTAGAACTGAAATTATACTGAAATTATTACAAAAAAATATACCTACATGTCGTGTTGTTTCTAAGAAATACTAGGACAAACATACATTATATCCACGAAATTTGGTACATTTGTTAAGATACCCACATGGACTAAATATATTCTGAATCCTACACACATTCACCAATATTACATACATAAACTTGATAACCTCCTTTTGTTGAAGTCGGTTAAAAAGACACAACCGAAAAAAGAAGCGGCAACAAGACCAGCCCTACAATTTTATTAGAAGCCATTACAGTATCGGGGGTTAGTAGTTATCAGAAGTGGGGTGGGCTCCGATTTTTCACTCTACAACATCATCCCCTCACCCCGAGTCCTGTTTGTATTTTATATCATTCCCCTTGTTCCTTTGCTTAGGACGCATATTTCATTAACCGTTGTTTGATTGTGTATTTTTTGTATTTGTTCAGTTATGTCACAGAATAATCAGGTATAGTTAGGTATTTATTGGATGTTTTGTTATATGTACGAATACGGGGATGTGTAAGACTAAATTATATCATACTATTGCAAGGCAGAAACCTCTACGAGACGTGTTTTACTGAATCGATATCTATGTTTAAATGCTGTTACCATGAGGTTTTACATACAAATAATGCAGCCCGGGAGGCATTTTAAAGGGATTCAAGCTGTCATGTTGTGTAATATTGGTGGAATATTAACCATTAGGTGTTCGTTAACGTGCGCGAATGTAGACAAGGGATAAAAATTGAAAAACGTGGCACTTTGTGCCCGTGGTCAACGTGACGTGGACTTCAAAACTCTCTAGGAAGTTACAGCAAAACGTCCACTATTTTACTCATACGTGACTGACAATTTACTGTGACGTGACAATACGACTTTTGTATAACTAAAAACTTGATATTGGCGAAAATGCTAGCATAGCCACCGCAGATGCATTAACAAAAAATACAGCCCGAAGGTGTTCAGTGTAAGAACAGCAGTTACTGTTGAAACATGAAACATCGACACGAAAAATAATATTGGAACAAAAAATCTCAAATAAAAGCAATCTCTTCCAATCAACTTTTGGATGGAGAGGATTAAAACGATTGCGGAATTCCGATGTCATATAAATTGGCACCGTTGTTGCTTTGGTTGAGAGTCTTGAAACGTAAGTTACAGGCCCCATTATACTTACTAATATTAAAATATAACACATTTTTCCTTTCTATAGTCTAAATAAAATGAAGAACTTCTACCTAAACCCAGTTTTATATAACAGATAATTTGAAACAATTTTCCGCCCAAGGCCAAGTAACGCGCAAGTTACCGCCCATCTGCAGACACAATTCAGACTCACCTCAGGTACCACGACCTTTGACCTTTGTAGTGAACTGAATCCACCAGGGCCGAAGCTAGGGTAAGGGGTTATCAATGGAACAAAATTTTTAGGAAATGATTTATATATAGAAGAAGAAGAAGTAGAAGTAGAAAAAATATTTTTCTTCTTCTTCTTCTTCTTCTTCTTCTTCTGCTTCTTCTTCTTCTTCTTCTTCTTCTTCTACTACTATCTCCACCCTCCTCCCCCCTATTATAGCTAGGAACCATCTCGATCACATCAGCTTTCAAACAGAGAAAAACGCATCAAAGTAGGTCCATTCGTGTGGAAGCTACGATGCCACAGACAGACACACAGAGATACATACACACCCTAAACTTATAACACCCCCCTCTTTTCTAGGGGGGAAGGTCCTCCAAAAGTATTCAGAGGGGGGGGGAGGCATAGGAGAGGGGGGCAGGGAGGGCCTTCTATCAGAGAGAGCAAATTCAAATTCATATATTGCTTTACAGGGTGATGGTATGCAGGTCTTAATGCTAAACATGATGTACTCATGTCTGTAAATACCATTGTGGCATGCAATAGAATTTACAATGATTTTAATTTACAATGAGCTTAATATCTATAGCATAAGCATACCCAAAGTAGTGAATACCTAATCAAAATAGTTGCCCTACATACAGCCCTGAGTACTGACTGAAGTCGTTAAACTTACGCGTTCTGGAACAATGATTTCTTGTAGCTGCTGAATAGTATAAACTACACCTGAGGAATAAGAAATAGTCACGATGTCTACTGAGTTTTGGTGTTTTCTATTTCCTTTTAAAACACATGGATAGGCCTTGATAATCTTCAATTATAAAACAATACATAAATGGTAGGTAACAGGTATATGTCATCGGGAATCGGGATACATTAAGTGAACTATTATTTTTTCTGGGTCTTTTTATAAACACAGTACACTCGACTATAGATCCATCTACGTATCACCTATGGGTACGTACCTACTAGGTACCTACGTAATTATGTAGGTACCTAGTATCTCGATTGATTCTATGCGCTACAGTCACTTTTTTTGTTTTCATTGATCATCGCAACTAACGCTACAGTCACATTTTTTGTTTTCATCGATCATCGGATCACTCGATAGCGACGTAAATTTTGCCACTCAATTTTGAACATTATTGACCTCAATAATCATTCAAATCTAAGCGTGTTTATATAATTATTTTGCTTCGAAACCCACAACATAAACACTTGAAATATGTGCCGTACCTATTTAGCTCCATAAATCACCAGTTTGTTTATCTAAGCGTTCAATGAAGTGGTCATAAAAACTGTTTGTTTACGCAAAGTCGGCGCGGCCAGATGTGTCGCGTAGACCTTCTTTTTTTGTGGGTTGACAATCAGATACCTGTGATCTCGGCACGTACCCAATAAAACCCCAGTTTGCGGCCAGATGTGTCGCGTCGACCTTCTTTTTTTTGTGGGTTGACCATCAAGTACCTGTAGTCTCAACGCATATACAATCAATTACCAGTTTGAGGTTAGATGTGTCGCGTCGGCCATTTTTTTTGGGTTATCAGTTTGGTCCTGCGGTCTTCAGCGCGTGGACAATCGAGCGGTTATCAAGTAAAAATTATTATAAAAATCCATAACCACGACTGACGTGCAGGCGTGGGGCGCGGAACGCACGACACTAGTCGCAGCGGAAGTTTGCGTCTCGGAAGTTATCTGCAAGTCGCTGCGCAAATTGCTATTTGTTAGGCGAAGTCCCAATTTTGAAGGTGAAAACAGCATTGTATAACTGCCTCGCTCACTTTCTTACGTTTTTCGCATATTCCATCTACTGTATGCTGTTTTATCCCCACAGCAGTACATTCATAGAGCTGCGCAATCGTTCATAGAGCCTTACTTCACAAACATATAGATTGGCTGCGACTACTATACATAGTCGTATGCTCGTTTTTTTTTGCTTTTCTGCCGCGATAGCGGACGGACGCACCGCCAGCCCGCTAAAATAATAGTATTATAATTATAACGTTTCATATTTACTTACATATTTTACTTTGCTTTATTTAGAGTACCTACTACATAACTTGAATAATCTAAAATTGTAAATGTTGTAAGAAGCTTGAAAGACAATTGCTACTGTCTAAGTAAAAGAATTATATACTTTTGGATGGTCTTTTAAAGACCTTCATTTTGATACCTTCACTCGATAGAATTGATCATTTTTTGTTTCGTCGAAAATACAATATGGCAGCTGTAAGCCGCCATATTAGTTTCCTTGACACTTCATATTATATCCTATAGCAATCTCGTGATTAATACGAATCCAATGATACCTCATTTATCAAAATCCATCAAGCCGTTTAGGCTATAAGATTCGCCTAAGAAACGTACAAACAAACAAACAAACATACATACAACCCAAACACAGAACCCTCCTCACTCGGGTAATAACTAAAACCCGACTACGGTCGGGTAGACAATAGCCTATGACACTTACGATGAAGACAAAATGATTGATAGCTCGCTTGTCAAAATCGGACCAAGTTTTTAATTTGAACACATAGACCTTACTTTGCTTCGCCGTAGTCAAGTAAAAAAACCAGCCTATGACACTTTATACCTGAAGACTAATCAATCGATACCTCGCTTGTCAAAATAGGACCAATAGTGGAGACGCTATGGTGGAATATCCACATACCTACATACTTACATAGACTGTTAAACACATTACCCTTCCCGTCGGGTAAAAAGTTCATAATCTTACATTTATACAAAAAATCACAACACAAGACAAAACCTGACGGTAACATTTTTACCAGCTATTATTCAACCTCAGGATTCCGAGTTCCGATGAAATATTCAGTTTGCGAAGACATGTACCTATCGATTTTCCCTCTAAAATTGTAAGGCACGTACAAAGTACAGTCTGAAGTTTTGTCGTAAGCAATTTGTTTCAATAAGTAATTGCTAAACTTGGTTTGTCAGGCGCTCGATTGTACTTTCTTCTTTAAAGATGAGATCGAAGGAACCCGAGATGAGTTTGGAAGTTAACTTGTAATAACAGATGATAATTGGATACTTGATAAAGCTTAGTTATGAGGCTTTACCTACTCAATTATTAAGTGCCAAGCAGTACGAGTACCTAGAAAGCATTAAAATCAACCGAATATCCGCAATAAAGATATGTCTATGTCTGTCAAGGTTGAAGATTCGCCTTTATAACCAGTGTCCACCTGTGTCCTGTCCACCATGACATATGGTGCCGAGACATGGACGCTCTCGAAGGCAGCTGTGTATCAAGTGAAATTTGCACAAAAAGCTATAGAGCGTGCCATTCTCGGCATCACATTACTAGACTGAGCTCATAACACAGAAATAAGACGCTGTATTTGTACAACGTCCTATTTCTGTGTTGAACAAAGATGTCGGAGAGTCAACTTGGCTAAGCAGAGTAAAAACAGGTGGAGCAAAACGTTGACCGAGAGGTGGCCAAGAACGGGCAACAGAAGCGTCGGTCGTCCAGTGGCGAAATGGGTCGACGACATTGTAAAGATCGTGGGTCGAACATGGGACATCACAGGATCAGCAGTGGGCAGACAGGTTGAAAACGATGAATGATGATGATGCCAAGCAGTAGTGTGCAAAATACTGTGACTAGAAGATAGCCTGCAAAATAACCCGCGACCTATACAAGTCTGTCTGAAGAACTACTGAGAAACGCGCTGTTATAGCTATCCAAAGTTTTGGGTGGCACTGCGTTTGTTTTGTATAGAAGGCGCTTGCTGTCCACCAAGCACCCTGTTCTTGTAGTTATACAAGTAAAGAAGTCATTATTAAACCCTTCCTCACACCTGCCACTTTTCCAACTAGTCTGCGAACATAATGCTCTTATTTATTCACGACAAACTTCAGCTCCGTAAATAAATGCCGACAAAGTTCCGTGGACTCTGCAGTATAGACTTGTTATATACCTACCTACGCTCGTCAGAAAAGTTAGATTAGTTCAGGAAATCGTGAGGCACAGATGGAAGGAATTAGTAGGTACTGTAGGTACCGAAGGGTGGTAAAAATAGGAAATATTATAAACGGAAAAATCTTTGCCTGAGAAACCGAGTGCTCCGATTAACAGGGATAAACTCTAGGTAAGTACCTAAGTGGACAGTGACCAGTGGCCCAAAACCAGTTATTTGTTGTTTTAACAAAACACTCATTGGTACCGATTCGGTTGGCACAAACTAGAGTAAATTACACTAAAATCAAGTTTCGTCCTGTTCCAAGCAGATAACAATGGACTAAACTAAATTTTAGTTTGACACAACTACATTGATTTTAATAAGTTACTGGTTTAATTTTTTACTAGTTTACTGGTATTTTTCTATTCTGTTTTACGTTAGTTTATGTATAAAGGTGCTTCCACACCACACTCGTGCCGAAAAATCTCAGCAAGAAATGAAAATGTATGAAAACCATAGACAAAAAGCGGGGGTGGGGTGGAAACGTCTACGCCACCGAGAAATCGCGAATTAAATATCACAAAAACATCAATTTTGCTGTTTCTGAGTGGTAGACCCGCGACTTTGCCCGCTTGGTCATTTCTCTGGGTTAAAAGTATCTTTTGTGTTATTTTAGAACCACAAGTACCTACCTATAATGTACAAAATACCAAATATCACTCATCCATCAAATAGATTTTTTACCGAGCGAGCGCAAAGCTCGAGCGAAGCGTCTCTGTTTCAGCTTTGGCAAAAATTCTTTCGTATGTCCGGATGTCTGTCCGGATTTCCAGCTGTTCTCCTATACAGGTCGCATTACTCAACCGATCTAGACGAAACTTGGTATCCAAAAAAAGTTTTTTTTTGTCATCGTGGATTTTTGATTGGGGGGTACTTCCACCAAAAAAGGGTAAAAAGGGGGCTACTACTACGCCATATTAAATCCGATATCGATGGTTCTTTTTTCATTTGAAAGGTAATAACTTTAAATTAATCTCATAAAAATTTGGTGAAGATTTGATGAGGATCTTCAGCGTCATGAGCGGAATAGCTCCTCAAAATGCAGTAAATGCATAGCGGCTTACGAAAAAGTCTATAACCACACGGCTCATAACCACATATAATAAACGACGATTTATCATTACATATTGAAATGTGGACAACACTAATTATCAAATTTAGTTATATATTTAAACGGGACTTAGACACGTGTTTTCTCGTGACCACGATCAATGCAACTTGATTGAAACGTCGAGGTAAATAAATATTAATTTTTCAGCGCGATTAAGTCCCGTTTAAATATATAACTATGTGTTCGAATCGCGAAAGTTTAAATTTTAGTTGTTGTCAAAATCAAATTAGTCATGTCACAATGAGTCCTAGTTTCGTTTTAGGAATAACTAAAATAAATTAAATTTGGCATTAGTTTGTCTAGTTTAGTGAGTTTTCAACAGAATTGGTACCATTTCTTTATGATGGTAGTCATCGCTCCAAGGTTTGGAGGGCACGTGATCCGGCTGTTCTTGATTAATTGCAGTCGTTAAGCCATGTCCAAAGTCCTCTGACACCAAAGGCTAGTTCTACCTCAAACGCCAAGCAAGCAAACTATATCGTATTTTTTACCCGACTGCACGGAGGGTTTGGGTTGTATATATGTTTGTTTGTATGTTTGTTTGTATGTACGTGTTTTTAGCGCATCCTACAGCCTAAACGGCTTAATGGATTTTTATAAATAAGGTATCATTGGATTCGTCTTGATCACGAGAATGCTATACGAGTAGATATGAAATGGCAATAAAACTAATATGGTGATTTACAGTATCTTAATGAAGGTCTTTAAAATACCATTTCAAGAATATATATATATATATATTCTTGAAATGGTATTTTAAAGACCTTCATTAAGATACTATATATATATATATATATATATATATATATATATATATATATATATATATATATATATAATTCTTATAACTAAACAGTAGCAATTATATTTTAAGCTTCTTACAAAATTTTCAATTGTAGATTAAGCAAGTTAATGTAAATACTACAGTATAATGTTGCAATTGCAACTATTAAAGTAAAGTAATATATGTAAGTAAATAAGAAACATTCAATTTATATAAATACTAGCTGCGCTATGCGGTTTCACCCGCGTCCCTCAGGAACCATGCTTTTTACCGGAATAAAAAGTAACCTATGTGATAATCCAGGGCTACCTCCACACCAAATTTCATCCAAATCCGTTCAGGCGTTTAAGCGTGAAGAAGTAACAAACATACACACACTCACACATCATTACTTACCCATACCTACAAACTTTCACCTTTATGATATTAGTGTGATTATTTGTGCGGGCGTTCAGCTCGTATCAGTGCTGCCAGAGCCAAATCTCGAATTGCCGTGTTTGTATAGAAAATAGGCCTCTTGATTGCCGTAGCATAAAAATAAGAATTAAATTATTCAAGTGCCTATAGAACTCTGAGGCTTTACCTTTAAAAAAAACCTTAAATGAATATTCAACCAAATAATATTCTAATACTTGAAACAAATTCCTCTTCTTTTGTTGAGAGATCGTACTTTTTATAGCTTCAGCTGGGACGAATTTCTTACTTTTTTTTTTATATCTAATGTTTTAATTTGTAACAATCTATTACCAATTTGTGGATATTATACCGGATCGATTTTAAATTGGCAATGTTAACCCATATGAAGGGCTAAGGGGAAGAATTAGCTAAGTCATATTTACAAAACTTTACAAGAGAGACAATTTAAGTTTTGAAAGCATTTCATGGTGGATTTGAAATATACTCATACATTAAAATTGATGATTTTGAAAGGACATTTTGTATGCTTTATGTATTTGGAATAGTTTTCTGTATAAAATATGCCTAATAATAATAATAACCGAAATTTCATACGAAGGGTGCAGTCGTCTGAGCAACTTCCAGGACTTAGCTTGTTTTTTCTGTGAATTCAAGGAATAATATATCTCATTTTAATTATTGAAATGCAGACTTAGACCTTTTTAAAACAACTACTTATCAACTTTAACCATTCAACCACACATCGCGAAAAACAAACGTCACGGTCAAACAAAGTCAACGTCAATGTGACATGTCTCGAGTGCGTTCCGTTTGTAGGGAAGACGTAGTCAAGTCACGGACTAGTTATTCTAATATAATAAGAAATACAACATAAAAATCTTGTTACACAACGCGGTTTTACCCTTGTTTTAGATATCATATTATGTAATGAGTATTTTTGTGGCCATAGACTACAAGAAATCAATTTGAGAAAAAATGGACTTAGCCAATTTTTCCCCTAGCCCTTCATATGAAAATTGCTGTAGATTCTGCTACGGCAATGGAGATGCTGCCGTAGACCGCAGATTTTTAATAATATTTGCTTAATTACCGTAGAACACGGAAATTGCCGTAGCAATGCCACGCTGGCTCGTATTCAATAATTTTGTGCGCAGTGTGTACGAGTACATAATTATATCTCAATGTACGCAGTCAGGTTTTTTGTATTTCCATTATAATTTTACTTGTGTTCATTACTTCTTTTTTATTACTGACTAGTGACTCGCCCCGGCTTCGCATGGGCAACGGTCACAACGCGTTTTTTTTTTACTTTTAGCATAATTATACCAGTCATAAATTCTAAAAAAAAAACCTTGTAACCGTAATTCAATATCTTCAGCAACGATCGTGGTGATTTTTGACCATAGACAACTGTATTATTTTATTACTCACGTACTTGACAGACTTGTTATTATTTGGTTTCCATGGCAACGTCATTTCGTTCTGTATTTTTGATACCTTGGGTTACATTATTGCAATTTTCGTCGGGATCTCTAATATTTTGAAATAATAACAGTACCCATGTTACTCGCTGATAATGTTTTAAAATCGGTTCTGTATTTTTTGAGTTATCCATTACAAACAATCAAACAGACATACAAGCAATCTTTCCTCTTTATAATGTTAGTGCAGATGTAGACCAGGCAGTCATTTGACCACGATCTCACCTGATGAAAAGCGATGATGAGGTCGAAGGTGTAGCACGCTTGTCTAGTAGATACCTATTCACTCTTGACTTGAACACACCTGGATTATATTTTACCGGAAACACTGACGAGGGCAGGGCATTCCACTCCTTTTCAGTTCTTATAATAAATGAAGAAGCGTAACGCTTCGTTCCTGTGCGAGGTATTTCAACCATAAAAGGGTGGCGCTTTGCCGATCGCCTATTCGGCGGAATCAGTTACAGTTACGGTGATGGAGGAATCAGTTACAGTGCACACTCTCCATAGTGCAATCTGTAGAATACCGACAGGCTTGCGACCTCACGTCGATGCTCCAGACTTTGAAGCCTACTCGTTACCAGAGTGTCTTCCCCAATGATCCTCAAAGCACGTCTCTCAATTGAATCCAAAGCCTCGAACTGATACTTAACAGAACCGTACCAGAGGTGGCAGCAGTACTCCATACAAGATCGGACTTTTGCTTGATAAAGATTCAAAAGCTGCCCCGGCGAACCCTATACAAAATATCAAGTTTCTTTGCAGATACCTTGTCTTTGGATTCAATGTAAGACCCAAAAGTCAGGTTCGATCTGAGTTCGACACCTAAAAGCTCCAAAGAGATCCGGATGGTCGCCTATTGATTTGGTTACACTACGGAAAGACGGAGATCCGTTTAGAGGACTCTTTTTAGCAGAGAACAAAGATACCTATGTTTTAGTAGCATTAAATGTAACCAGGTTAGCATCACTCAAATCAGACACGGTTTCTATCTATTCACAGAATAATATTAATACACCTAAGGCGTTAGTGTATATATTCTGTGCCTAAGACTAAATTCAAACGGTCAACCAAAAACATAAACAAAAATGAACATTCGGCGAAATAGCATGTCTTTAGAGACAGGTCTCAAAGTGCGAGGCATACCTGTGAAAGAGAGGCATGCCCCCGTTGACGTTGATATACGAGGAAACGCCCATATATTCACCCACAACTCTCCTCTTAACAGCTTCCCATCAACCAAACGTCATTCCTACTTCATCAACTGCCGATCATTAAGCATCAACTGCCGATTTCTACAAATATTGTCACACCATTCTGAGGACATTTTTATTCTTGACTCGAACAAGCACAAACGACATTCTGTTCACTTTCACGTCCTAATAACATTCAATATTTATTCTGAGAGTGAACAAATACATTTCAGCTCAATTTCTTTGACATGCTCCATAAAAAGTTTCTATTCACCCCTTTCTACGCTACCCACTGCGTCCGATGTACCTACTAATACATTAACACTTAAAAAACTCTCGCGCTTCAGGGATCACCCACCGGCGCCGATTTAATTAATATCGATCTGTCTCTGGATCATAAATCTTAAATGTACATAGAAGGGACTATCATACTGCGCAAAATACACGATTATGCGTACCCATCTGAAATAATACAATATTATAATAATATATTCGGGACAACTCCACACCAATTACCTAGCCCCAAACTAGGCTACCCTGTACTATGGGCACTAGATAATGGCTAAACATCATCATCATCATCTTCATCATCATCATCATCATGTCAGCCTTTCAAAGTCCACTGCTGAACATAGGCCTCCCCAAAAGACCGCCATAACGAGCGATCTTGTGCCACCTCCATCCATCGACTTTCTGCAATGGCCACAATGTCGTCGGTCCATCGTGTGGGGGGTCTCCCTACACTTCGCTAGCTTGTTCGTGGTTGCCATTCGAGAACCTTTATTTCCCAGTGGTTGTCGGTTCTGCGAACTATATGGCCTGCCCATTGCCACTTCAACTTGCAAACTCTGAGAGCTTGGTCGATAATCTTGGTTCTTCTACGGATTTCCTCATTACGGATCTTATCACGGCTAAACATACGTAGATACAAATATTACATCCATGACTCGGAAACAAACATTTCCGCTCATCACTCAAATGATTGCAACTTGCTAGATTCGAACCCGCGACCATTTGATTTCGTACTATTTTCGATCCCTAGCCACTAGACCAACCGGTCGTCGCACTACTGAATATCTCCGCCTTATTAGATCTTTGATGGTTATTTTTAAGGTAGTTACATAGTAAATTTAAA
Organism: Alsophila aescularia; assembly: GCA_946251855.1. Classification (NCBI taxonomy): domain Eukaryota; kingdom Metazoa; phylum Arthropoda; class Insecta; order Lepidoptera; family Geometridae; genus Alsophila; species Alsophila aescularia. The sequence goes on from OX276381.1 coordinate 58,713,301, forward strand.
ACTATCTCATAAAAATTTGGTGAAGATTTGATGAGGATGAGTTGCGTGATGAGCTCACGTTTAGGTTTCTACCAGTGGAATCAGCAGCCCTTTACGAACTAGGTAGGGATTGATGGAGTGCCTTGGTTATTAATGTTAGTTTTACATTAAGGTCACTACATGCATCTGCATTACTGTGCACCGCTTTATTGTTGCAAAAAAGTTTGTACTCGCGAGGCGAGGAGGACTGCTCGCAGAACTACTATAGTCTGAGGTACATACAGCCGTCAGGGCAGTACACCCGGCGATCTCTTACTCTACGGCCACATTACAATCGGAACTCGTTGAATGCTCGCATTATCTGGACAAGCAATTCACAACGTAACTAAGACTATTGCAAATTCGGGATTCGGTGAATCTCGATGTGGCTGGAGCTTTACAAATTATCTGTATAAAAATGCCCAACTGGCTTAGAAACGCAAGATGTATGACTATTTAAAAAGCTGGAAGAAGTTTTTATTATTCTTTTGACCTATTTTAGGGTTCTGTACATCAAAAGGAAAAAAGAAACTACAGGATCACTTCGTTGTCCGTCTCTGGATCCAAAACCTGACTGAAATCCTGAATGACCCTTTTTCTCAGGAACGCTTGGCGGTATCAAGTTGAAATTAGTATTTAATACTCAGTTCTGCATCCCTTGGAGCTGTGTAAAAATCAAACTTCTAAGTCAATTCAATCAAAAGTTACGTCCGATTATGACACATATTTTGAAACACGCAAGGGAGTCAACACCTATAGCGCATTTCCCGTTGACCTAGAATCATGAAATTTGGCAACGTCCAAAAGTACAAGTAAAGAGGAAAATGCGAATACCGTAAATTAGTAGATACAACACAAAAAATATGTACGGAACCCTCGGTGCCTGAGTTCAACTCGCACTTTGCCTATTTTTATGAGAAGATGCTGTCTAAGCAATGATGGTTAACACACTAGGCCTAGAAGGGGACTGGCTTTTAGATCCTCACGCGTCAAGCGATCGGTTTTGTAAGCCAGTGAATACAATGTGCCTTACGATTTTCATATCCAAACGGCAGTCTCGTACTTGGAGGAGTTAATGAAACAATAATTGAACGTGTCGGGTTGGGAAAAAAATAGCTTATGACACTCTTGCGATGAAGACGAATCTATTGATACCACGCTTGTCAAAACTTGACCAAGTCCTTAGTTTGAACACATCACCATTCCTTTGCTTCGGCCATGGTCGGGTAAAAAGATGCACCAACGGGAAGAACTGCTGCCGTAACGTAATACTTTGAAATTGGATTGATTAGCGAAAAGTCTTCTGTTCTAGTGCCTTACTACTATGAGAATTTAGAATACTTCTGAGGTTTTTTTTTCGCACTAGGCAATCTTTTGGACAGGGCTTACCTGATGGAAAGCGATGATGTGGTCGACGGTTTAGTTCGCTTTCCTAGTAGATATCTATTCACTCTTGACTTAAACACACCTGGGTTATGTTACCGGAAACAGTGACGAGGGCAGGGCATTCCACTCTTTTGCAGTTCTTATAATAAATGAAAAAGCGTAACTTTCGTTATTGTGCGAGGTATTTCAACCATATAAAAGGGTGGCGCTTTGCCGATCATCTAGTCGTACGGTGATGGAAAGGTGATGGGGGAATCAGATTGTGCAGTTCTTGTGCACACTCACCATAGTGCAATCTGTATAATACCGAAAGGCAGACAGACATTGAATCTTACTATACCAGAGTGTCATCCCCAATGAGCCTCATATTACGTCTCTTAATTGAATCCAAAGCCTCGGGCAGAACCGTCCCAGAGGTGGCAGCAGTACCTACTCCATCAAGTTTGCACCTGTGCTTGATAAAGATTCAAAAGCTGTCCTGGCTTGAAGTACGAGTACCGCATAACCTTAGATAAAATACTAAGTTACTTTTCAGCTACTTGGCTTTGGATTCAATGTAAGACCCAAAATTCAGGTTCGATGTTATTTTGACACCCAAAAGCTCAAGATGGTCGCCTATTTGTATTGTCACACTACGGACAGACGAAGATCGGTTAATAAGACTCTTTTTAGTAGAGAATCACGAATGCGTTTTGGTAGCATTAAATTTAACTAGGTTAGCATCGCCGCAATCGAACACGGCTTCTTAGGTTAAATTAAAATGGTCTACCATAGCCTCTCTCTGAAGCTGGACAGCGTCGCAGCTAGATTGAGCATTGGGAACGTATCTCGCAACTACAGTACTGTCATTTGGGTGCTTACCCAAAGGTATCGGGCTTCAGACGGTCATTAATGTGCAGTAAAAACAGTGTAGCCGAGAGAACCCATTCCTATCAAATGGCTATCAATGAGGTACACCAGCATTGATAGCCATTTGATCAGATGAGCAGCCCTCTAGGACTACTCGAATAGATCGTTCCTTCAAGAAATCAACTATCCAATTGCATAAGCCAACAGGTAAACCATATGAGGGAAGCTTGTTTAAAAGGCCATTGTGCTAGACCCGATCAAATGCCTTTGATATTTCAAGGCACCTCACCATGCATCTTGATGGCTTCGTTCAGTATGTGAGTGGCATGCGCGAGAAAATCCCTAGTAGACCGGTTTCGGCGAAACCCGTATGGCCGGTCACTGAGAAATCATTGTCCTCAAGGTATGCCAAGAGCCATATGTTGATGAAACGCTCCGTAAACATATAGAGTAAGGAGGTTATCGAGATGGGGTGATAAATGGCCGGATCAGCACCACTACCCTTTTCTTGTACATTGATAAGCTTCCAGCTCTTTGGAACTTTTCTTGAGTGAAGACAGAGGCGGTACAAACGCGTTAAGATGGGAGACAATTTAGGCGCACAGTTTTTCAACACAATCGCTGGAATGCCATCAAAACCACTGGCCTTATTCACATCTAGGGCTCGAAGCGTTCTGAGAACCTCCTTCTGGTGAATGCGTATTTCGGGCATAAAAACCCCGCAATGAGTAAGGCAGGAAGGTATCCTGCCGGTAGCGTCTAGATGCAAAGATACTGGAAAAAGAGAAGCAAATAAATTCGCTGTCTCTCCAGCAGTGTGAGCCAGTGATCCATCTGGTTTCAGCAGTGGTGGCAGTGAAGGGCGGCAGAAGTTCACTTTAAACGACTTGGCCAGGGACCAAAAATCTTTGCTAGCCACGGGGTATGAAGCCAGTTTGGTCCCTATACTACCTTTGTGATCAAAATGAGCCTTCCTAAGAATCTTCTTTTAGGTTTTAGCGGCAACGTTAAATTTTCGTTTCTTAGCCCGAATATCAGAGGATTTGCGCTTTCAAGCATCAGCCCAGTCCAGATATGCCGCATGCTTTAGAGCCACAGCACAACCACAGCCAGATCCAAACTAAATCTGAGCTTTGCTGAAAAGAGGCTTATCATTGAATGGAATTAAATATTCCATTGCTTGACATATTACCTCTGTAACAACAGACGCACAAGTCGACGGGTACTGGGAAGTGAAACATGTTTTCCGCCAAGATTACCAATCTGCTGAGTTGTATCTCCAAACGCGACTATCACTCTTAAAGCTAGGATCAGGTGGGAAATACACAGAGACGGACTTAACGAGACAGTGATCAGAGCTACCAAAGGGCGGGGATACTGACACGGAGTATCGATCTGGTTCAGTCGTCATTAGCAGGTCGAGACAGTTTGTTGTGTCACTGTTATGGTCAGATAACCGTGTCGGCCCTTGCACCGGCTGAGCGAGATCTAACGCATGCATCCCCCAAAAACACCAATTAAGCAGACGGGTATCACTGTTGGGCCACACCTTCCTCCTCACAGAGATAGTTCACCAATAAAGTCGTCCCCCGATCTCCGCTGTGAGAGTGGTACACACGGGCATAAAAAAAAACCTGCCCGTGTATACCAGCACCCAAATCACCGAAAAGTTAGCGTGCTCAAGATTTCGGAGACAGCATATGTCATGACGGGCGTAACGCTGGCGTTTGGGATAAAAAGGTGGTTCAAGGCGAAAGCTGGGTAATCCAAGTATGTCGTACACAGCTGGACATCATATCTGCGTCTCCGACAAGAAGAACAAATGGGGCTTAGAAGTCTATAGATGATAGTGGACCGGTTGGAGATTGGAGTGAATCCCACGAATATTCGCAAGATCCACTTTGAGTGTGAGGACCCTTCCAACACAACTGTATCCTATAACTCATCCGGACGGCTTCCTTGAACTTAATGATTGAACACGACATGTCGTTGGCACCAAGGCTTTGACCAGAGGGTTTTACAATAAAAAGCCGGTGGCCTAAGCATCAGGTGATTCAGTTGCTCTTTTGGTACCACCCGAGGGTCACGAGTAGGACATCGAGGGTTGAATCCTACGGACGCGAGCAAACAATAAACCCTCAAGATGATGTGTCCTAAGTATCATTCGAACGGGTCGGATTCAGTGAGTACAAACTTCTGTTCCTACATAATAGAAACATTTGACATGATTGCGCAGACAGCGCAATTTCAATATTCTCCTGGCGTCCATTGGTTCAATCGGTCCCTGCTCGGCTCATCCCGTTTGGGGGCACTTGGGATTATAAGTTTATTACTGGAAAAAAGTTTGTAGCTGAGTCTTTTGCAGAGATTTAAATTGAAAGGATTTTAAGCGAAATAATCACAGGAAAGAACACGTAGTTTTTTAAGATTTGAACCACTGAATAGGTGCCAGACCAAGTGATAGATTGATGGATTATCATACCCATACGTCGTACTCGCTTTTAAAACATAGAACTTGTTTGTTTGCTCGAAGGTGCCTTAGTTGATCGCCTGTATATGACCTTTCAATCTCATCCTTGGATATAGACGAACATACATCTACTATCTATGTCAGTCACTTTCTTTTGGACTACTGGTTTGTCTAGTGATTAGAGATCTTAACTACAAAATCAAACGGTCACGGGTTCGAATCCCACAAGGTGCAATCATAGATAGACAGATTAACTCATAATTGGACACCAAAAGTTTAACGAGAAATTATATCTAAAATACAGTTTGACAATGAGTGTCACAATGTCTTATAGTTCAAAGCGATCTCTTCCAGACAACCGTGCACGGAAAGGAATAACGAGAGAAATAAGTAAGGGATGGTGGTTTTCAGTGAATTAATGAATACATACCTACACCATCCATACCAATATATGAAAGTGAAACGTTGTCTGTTTGTTTGTTTGTTTGGGGAGCTTTCCCGCGATAACGGCCGAACAGATTTTGATGAAATTTGGAATGGAGATAGCTTATACCCTAGAATAAAACAGGATACACTTTATCCCCGGAAATTGTAAGTTTTCACGGAAACCTGGAAAAACATAAAAAATTATGATTACTCGCTGTAAGAAACGGTTGCCATGGAAACGAAATAACAAGTATGTCAAAAAAACATCAAGAGCTTGGTGCTAACCTACTTTTGCATTGGTTTTTAATATTCTAGAAGAACATAGGATTATTTTTTTCGCAATAAACAGTAATCCGCGCGGACAAAGTCGCGGGCGGGAAAACTAGTAAAATATATAAATGTAATGCAATATACAAAAATAATAAACATACATACTACTATTAATAAATACATACATATATATATAAATATATTTATTTTGATATACCAACACAAATAACAATAACAGAATTGAGACAAAGCAGCTCAGCTAGTGCGATAAATAAAACATTTTAACATGATGTTTAAAGACGTTGAGTGAAGCTGAGCGTCTAATATCTACAGGTAGGGCATTCCACAATCAAACAGCTTCAACTGAAAAGGACCAATCATAGAAATTAGTTATGTGGATAGGTGTCTTTATAAGATAAGATTTTCTGATGACCTTAGTCTACTATTGCTGGAAGTGTGGAGGAAGTCGAAACGTTCCTGAAGAAAGCCCGGGGGATAGAGGTTGAACAAAATACTGTAAAGGAGGGACAATAATATGAGCACTCCGGCGACGACGAATGGGAAGTCACCTGAGCTTTGCGCGTTATTGAGAAACATGGTCATATTTACGTAGGCCAAATATGAACCTGATACAAAAAAAAATGAGGCGCTCAAGTTTATTTAGCTGTTCCTCAGTTAGGTCAAGATGGCAGGCGTCAGCGTAATAGAGAATAGGGAGCAAGAAAAAGTCATAGAGTCGTTTTAGTCATACTTGGTAAAAAGTTGCGTAGCCGACATAATTTACATAACTAATTGAGAATTCCAAGACAAAGTTGTATTATTCATAATGCCGAGATTTTTGACAGTGTTACTCTAAGAAATGACTACTCCTTCAAATTCTGCTCACGGAAGTGAATTCCAATCTATCTTACATATCATTCGGGAACTACCAACGACGATTACTTGGGTTTTGAGAGGGTTTACTTTAAGGCCGTAAGTTTTTTCCATTCCGATATTAATTGCAGATCGCTATTGTATCCACAGCATCAGCTGGCTTAGGGTAGCTTGACAGTACATTTGAAGATCGTTAGTATAGAGGTGGTAGGATAAAGTGATATTTTGAGTTATAGAGTTAATAAAGTTTGCAAAAAGAAGAGGAGACAAGATACCACCCTGAGGTACGCTAGCAGACTTATTGCACCACGAAGAATAACTATTGGTCGGTGACCATACAGGTAACTATGAAACCAGTCAATTCTCGTTGGAGATATGTTAAGTGAGCGCAGGATAGTGAGTAGTATATTGAAATCGACAGTGTTGAAAGCATTACTGGAATCCACAAGCGTCAACACAGTTAACTGACTGTTCTCCATCACTAGACGTATATCGTCAGTGACTTTGACAAGTGCAGTAACCGTGCTGTGTTCTGGATGAAAACCAGACTGAAAAATTATTCAATAGGCCATTTCTGGTGGGGAACGAACTGATCTGATTATGAAACAGACGCTCCAGGACTTTTGATAGAAAAGGAATATATATAGGACATAGCATAGCGACATAGCGACGTTGCTTTTTGATCCTTCGATGTCGGCTCTTCCTGTCATTGCGAGTCAGAAAAGGACTTTTGGTTGTTTTTTTAGGAAGAGGAAGAATTTGAGCTTCCTTTCACAAGGAAGAAAAAGTACCATTGGAGATAGAACAATTTAAAATATAACAAAGGGAAGGTAGGGTGTAGGCATCAACATGTTACGACTAATGATGTCGACTCCAACAGCACTAGAAGTATTGAAATGCATACTCTTCTTAACATCACAAGCAGCAAATTGACAGAAGGCAAAAGATGAGAGGTCAGGAGGTATGACTTTAGAAAGATACTTTAAAATTCTGGTTTTAGCAGATTCATCAATATTGGAAGATACAATATAGAAAAGTATTGATTAAAAAGTCAGTGTTTAGCGATTTGTAGGAATATTTTGCTGTCGAGATTTACCAACTCCAATTGACCTGAGGAATTTCCAAGCTTTAGCTGGATCCTCATCTTGAACAGATTCATAAGATCAAGGAAAGGGCAATGAGTTTAACAGTTAGTGTATGTATGTATGTATATATGTATGTGGGAATGTGGATGTTCCACCATAGCGTCGCCCCAATTGGGCCCATTTTTACAATCGAGATGTCATCGATTCGTCTTGAGGCACAGAATACCTAGTAATAATACATATAGAGTAAGTTTTAGTAGTACCGTTTTTGATAGAATTGGTGTTTTGGGAGAAAGGACTTCCCACCCCGTAAATTTTGGTGAAATCTTTAGTTATTAGTGTCAATCGATTGAATATAATATGATCTACGCTTATATACACGTTTCATTTTTGTAGATAAAGTGTTTTTTTTTTAAAAAGCATTTTAAATTTGTCTTAATTAGTATTAGCGCAAAAAGCCGCCAGTTAAGTTGCATAAAGCAACAAAGTTTTTGAAAAAAATACAATAACGAAGTCGTATAAGCTTAAAAAAAATTAAACAAAAAAACAGATACTATTTAAGGGTGGATAAGTGTTTTTTTATTTTTGTATGAACAAAGGCGAAGTATACTCTCTTCTTAAACCAGTTAGGAATGTATGGCGTCCCATGATTTCACATAACACGATGGCACAAACGCGTATTTTAAATTTTTATAACAACTTCTTGTTGAAAATCTATACATATAATAAAACTGTAACCAAAGTAAACGCTATTCATGGAAGAGAAGTAAGAAAAAGCATTTCGATTAGAGTATACGAAAGTAGAAAAAAATACATTTTTGTCTGTCTGTCTGTCTCTCTGTCTGTAAAGTGACTTCATCACCTAAAAACCACTGGATGGATTTTGATGCTGTTTACTGAACTGTATATACGGAGCCCTGCGGAGGTTTTTATTTTTGTTTAATTATAATCGGTTTATCCAAAAAGGAGATGCATACATTTTTATATATTATTGCGCCACGGAATAAAGAATGTGTAGGTACTAACTACGAGGTAATATAGTAAGTAAATTAAATAATTATCTTATATTTAACAAAGTAAATAAAACATATTAATAAGCTTTTAAATTGTAATTTATTTACATAGATTTCACCGTATCTACTTATTTTGCTTTTAGTATCCCAAAATGAAATTAGATGGCGTTGGCGATCCTTAAAACTCGCAAGCTTTTGTCGCACGAGTTATCTAAATACTACAACACAAGAACGGCTGGACCGATTATTATGATCTTTAATTTGTTGGACCTATCTCCACTCCGAATAGCAGAATAACTATTAAAACATCCAAAATATTTAAGAAGGAAAATTTCCTTCATTTTCTATATAAAGTGGGCGATAGACATACGAACTTAAAGTTTGAGGTTTTTAAGATCGCGAACTTACTCGGCCCGATGTTGGTGACACACGTGAAGCTTGCTCACACGGTCAGCCACCCATAACTGCCAGCCCATAACTTTTTTGTTTTTTTTATTTATTTTCTAATAAATTATTGTACGATTCAATCGTACTTCATGTTTTTGTCGTATTAGTGTTATTAGTTTTCTTATTAGTCTTATTATTATTTCGGAAACATTCTATAAATTCTGTTAGCAGTTCATGCGAATGAGTTTGGAATCGCTAATTTTCAGAATTTTCTGAACCAAAATTAATCAAAATTACATAAATGTGAAATACCACAAGCGTTGCGCATCCACGGACTGGCGAAACGAAATGGCGGCTCGCGGATCGCAGAGCTGCCACACGTACGAGCTGAGACGAGCTACGAGCAAGATTTAAAACCGTTTGGATCGTCTTACGGTGACACACAGGCGAAAAAGGTCATCGAGCCATAAGTGCGTGTACTTACTCGCATGTCTATCACCCCTTTTACATTTTGTATAGAACGGATTTTTAAAAGCTTCTAGCTTGCTTTGTATGTATGTATGTTTGTTTTGGTCAAATCTTGCAAGCTGAATAAGAACCACTTCCTCTTATTCTACGGAGTCGAATTTTAACATGTTAGTTCAGCGGTCTACAGCACAGTCACTAAATTTTCTATACGCATTTTATTTTTTAGGTAAAATTTTACTATAACAAGGTTGCTGCAATTAACAGTAGAGATACGAAATATTGTATACGCACTTAATTGTGATAGCCCGTTCTAAGGTTTACCATGACATGACATAATGCTATACATATGCCTTTTTAAATGATTAAATATCACGGGGGAGGGGGAGGGGAAGGGAGACGGGAAGGGGGAGAACGGGAGAGAGAGGGGGGTAAAATTTGTGAGCGTGCAAAGCCGCGGGCGTATCTAGTTTTACAATAAAAGCTCTATTTGTGAAACATATTTTGTTCTCTTAATATAAATAAAACGGTTAAAAACTCACGAAAAAGAAGATAGGAAATACTCCGACCAGTTTCGGACTATTTGAAGTACTTCGTCTGGGAGTGTTATGCATATATTCGGCGCTCGACTATGTTCGGCCTGCACAGTCACTTCGTTGTCTGTCGAGGAGTCATCACTGTCACTCACTTCCGTTAACTTTGATTGTTGGCAAAATGCGCTCGTTGTGTCCGGCTCAATATGTTGTTCTTTTTGTCTGTGAGTAACGTTTTTATCTTATCTTATCTAGATTTCACAATAATATTACAAATGTGAAAGTTTGTGAGTGTGTGTGTATATTTGTCCAGTCTTAACGTTGAAAGGGCTGAACGGATTTTGATAAAATTTGTATTACTTAGATAGGTTATACCCTAGAATAACACATAGGATACATTTCATCATTATCGTCACCATCCAGGCGGGTGAAACCGCGGGGCGTAGTATTACATAGTTATTGCCACATCCTCAGAGCCACATCGATAGGGTTCTGATTGGGCCCTTTAGGTACAGATCTCTAAAAAAAATTGTGTATAATACCAATATACCAACATTTAATCAAAATTCCTTCAGCCGTCAAAATGTTTTTATCTATTGCTCGGCTTCTACTCATCGGGTTGAGATACCAAGTAAAGTATCCCAGATTTTAGAAGAAGAAGAAAGAAGAAGAAAATCAATATATTTGCAAAAAATAACATTTAGAACACTGACATAAAAAAATATAAGTCAAACCCTAAGCTATTCAACAGTAAAAACCGCATCGCAATCGGTGCAGTAGTTTTTACGTGATGCGCGAACAAACATATATACAAAAAATCAAACTAACAAACAGACAGACATGAATTTAAAAATGTTCTACTCCTGTTCAGTAGCTTATTTTAAGTACCCTAGGACATATATTTTTTTATTATCTTCTTGTACATACTCTATCGTTCTTATTGCTTCACTAGCTGCACCCGCGGCTTCGCACGCGTGGTCTTTTCTTTAGGTTCAAAGTACCATAATGGCTAATCCAGGACCAATATACCAACATTTGAACAAAATTTCTTCAGCCGTCAAAAATACTTTTATCAATTGCTCGGCTTCTAACACACCGGATTGAGATACCAACTACACCAGATTTAAATCAAACCCTAAACTATCTAACAATGAAAACCGCATTGCAATTGTTCTAGTAGTTTTTACGTGATGCGTGAACAAACAAACATACGGACAAACAGAAAGAAGGACACGATTAACAAAAAATATATTGTTCAATACCTTTTTTAAGCACCCAAGAGCATTTTTTTTCATTTGAATTCATTTAGTAGTTTGGGTGCAATGCGCGGTCAAGATACGGACAAACAGACAGACAAAATTATAAAGTATAATAGTTTGACTTCAGTATCGAATATAGAGAACCAGTCAAAAATATTTTTTATTACTTAAATATTAACATAACCTTGGACCCATATCCCGCAGAAACCCTTTACTTTTTCGGAATAAAACGTGCTCAATTTTAACCCATCATATAACTTAAGACAGTGCCAAGTTGCATCAAAACCCGTCAATGAGTTTCAGCGTGGTATGTGTTCTTTTAAATAAGTTTCAACCCCTATTATGCGAGAACCCATAAATTTTTCGTGATGTTTTACGTATCCAATGTCCTACCTCGTAGTATGAACTCAAATCACACCAAATTTCATTTGAATTCATTGAGTATTTTCAGCGTGATGCACTTCCAAGGTACAGATAGACAGACGGACAGATAGACAGAAGACCAAAACTTAAAAAAATACAGTTTTGGATTTAGTATTTAAAATAGAACGGCACTAAAAATAAATAAAAAATTACAGAATTTGGGACATTATCCCAAAGGAACTCTTTATTTTTTAGGATAAAAAGTATCCTGAATTTTAACCCATCATATAAACTATAACTGTGCCAAACTGCATCAAAATCCGTCCAGTAGTTTCAGAGTGGTAAGTGTTTTTTGAAATAACTTTAAACCTCAATCCTGCGGGAACCCTTTCATTTTTCGGGATGAAAAGTATCCCATGTCCTACCTCGTAGTATGAACTCAAATCGTACCAAGTTTCATATAAATACATTGAGTAGTTTCGGCGTGATGCCTAGCCAAGGTACAGACAGACATACAGACAGACAGAAACACTAACAGATAGAACATTACTAGATATCTTCAATGTAGAGAATTGGACCTGTTACAGTTTTATTATATGTATAGATAAGTATAGATATAGATAAAAAAGAAAGTTTCGACAGTCAGATGAAACAAACTGCAAACTACAGCCAAAGTGTTCCATTTTCAAATGTAGTATTTACTTTTTAACCCCCGAACAAAGAGACGGGTGTTATAAGTTTAGGGTGCGTATTCTATGTGTGCGTGTGTATATCACTGAGTGAGTGTGTCTGTCTGTGGCATCGTAGCTCCCAAACGAATGGACCGATTTTGTTGGGGTTTTTTCTGTTTGAAAGATGATGTGATTGAGATGGTTCTTAGATATATGGAGAGAGGGAGGGAGGAGGGGGTAGGTGAGAAAAGGGGGGTTAATGTTTCTAAGCTGAGATAAACAAGATTGTTTATTAGCTATAATGGGGATGGGGGTAGGGGGGAGGGGATCGGGGTGAGGATCTAGCTCCCAAACGAATGGACCGATTTTGATGCTGTTTTACTTACGGTTTTGACGGAAGTAAGCTACATATTTTTATTTTGTTATTTTTTTAGTAATGGCAGTCTAAAAAAACTCTTGATCTCGAACTGGCTACTTGCGGTACTTACTGAAACTTGGGTTAATAAACCCGTATTTCATGAATTGAATTAATACTCCAGCCAGACGCAAGCAAATTTACTTAGACTATGTATTCAGTTTAATTATCACACATCTTTAGCGCGCGGCTCTGCTTACTTAGTATCAAAACTTCGTAGAATTTTACTAGAGAAACTTTATTACACTGCTAAACCATCGTATCAGAATCGCTTCGAAGTCAAACATATAAATGTTATCGATACTGTCAATCACTAAACATATAATTTCTAGCTTTTCAGCCCTATTTTTGGAGACTTTGTAATATTATGTTATCATAATTATTATTCGCGCAGCGTGCAATGGAGAGAGCTATGCTCGGTGTTTCACAACGTCACGGTAATGTTATATTATATAGATAACATTACCGTGACAACGTGATAGAATCCGAAACGAGAAAATCCGTAGAAGAACCATGGTTACCGACATAGCTCTCAGAGTTTGCAAGTTGAAATGGCAATGGGCAGGCCATATAGTTCGCAGAGGCGACAACCACTGGGGAATAAAGGTACTCGAATGGCGACCACGAACAAGCATCTAAGTGTAGGGAGACCCCCCACACGGTGGATGGACGACATTGTAGCCATCGCAGGAAGTCGGTAGATGGAGGTGGCACAAGATCGCTTGTCATGGCGCTCTTTGGGAGAGGCCTATGTTCAGCAGTGGACTTCTAAAGGCTGACATGATGATGATAATGATAAATTATTAGTCACTGTTTTGAAAACGTTATAATTTGTAATACTTGGGTACTTGTAGCAAAACGTACGTATCCCTTATTCAGTTACACTTTAACATACATACTATACGTTAATAGGTAGGTACATAATATAATAGTTTATAGAACGACAAGACTAATGCCAACTACATATTATCTTCAATGCACTTAGACATAACTACTTAAATGCTAATTTATATTTTAGAGTGCTTCGCTGATCACACGAAAGCATACCGTCTGTAATATCTCGCGTTGCAGTGGTGTCGCTTGTAACAAACTGCAGAATAAAACGATTGAAGTTGTAAGTGGCTGGTTTCTTAGTGGCAATTTTCCGATCAAGCTATTTACATTACTCTTGATGTAACTTTAACTTCATTCTTTTCAAATGTTGCTCAGTGGTTATGACAAAACTGTACCTCACTTATGCGCATCTTAGTTCCAGTTGCTTTTAGGCCAGTCATTGCGGGAAAATATGAAACTTTGTCCTACAAATGGTTAAAAATATACGTTGTTCCGGCATTGTGGCAAGCGAGTTTTCATAAATGTTTGAATGCAGATTGGTTTCATTTTAAAAATAAAGGAATGTTTTTTTTGGGTAAAATTTGCTATCTCCAGTATTTAGTGTACTTTCCTCCCGGGTGTGGTTAAAAAATTCCAGCCTGTATATATATATGTTTACGATTGTCACTCACGAGTTATGTCGTCGAACAATTCGACCAGTGTTCGGACGTTTAAGACGTCCATCCGCAGGAGTTTCCGCAGCGAGGGCACGACGCGAACGGCGGCGACTGCTGCGCGTGTCGCCCGTTGCGTCAGCGGTGCTGGCGGCGCAGGTGTTGCAGCCTGGAGGAGCCCCAGCCCAGATGTAAACACACGCACCATCATCACTGATGTCGCTGGCGTACATAAAGAGTGCAGGGTCCTCACACACGAGTTATTTGGTCGAATAGTTCGACGAAACAACTCGTGAGTGACTCAGTCAGTAACATATCTATATATAATGAATCGCGCTCACGTTAGTACCAATCATCATCATCATCATCATCATGTCAGCCTTTAGAAGTCTACTGCTGAACATAGGCCTCCCCCAAAGAGCGCCATGACGAGCGATCTTGTGCCACCTCCATCCACCGACTTCCTGCGATGGCTACAATGTCGTCGGTCCATCGAATGGGCCCACAATACAAATTCAAATTTAATTTATTTTAATAAAAAACGGCATTAATTACACAAATTACACATTAATACAAACATCACAAAAAAAAATAACAAAATTTTATGGCAAAGCAAATGTCAAATAATTAAATAAAAATGACAACTATACCACATACATGTCAAGTCAAATAAATCATAGAACCAGATACCTTATCTACAATAAAATAATACACAGAAACAATCACAAAACAATGTCAAATTAAATACCTTCACAATATGTCAAACAAATGGACAAAATGGTTTTCCAGTTGTCATAAGGAGTGAGTGCATTGAGGTTGTGCAGAGACCGACACAGGGGGGACTTGGCCCGGGCAACAGTGCGACTACCAGGAACACAGAATAACTTATGTCTTCTGTTGGGCCTGTGCCGCACATAGTTGTCCGGGTCGTTTATGCAATTCTGAAGAGTCGACGGACCCTCTCAGTACCTTACAACAGATAGTGAGCTAGTCTAGCAACCTTCTCACTTCCAGAGAATTGAAGCCAAGCTGTCCAAGCTGACCCACCTGTTGGGAAACAATATTGAGGTCACTGAGCATTGTGCTTAGGTCTTCCAGGGTTTCAGCCATGATGACTATATCATCAGCAAATTGAAGGTGAGTGATGTATTCGCCATTGATGTTAACACCAAATCCGTTCCAGTTCAGAAGCTTGAATATATCATCCAGTGCAGAGGTGCGGTTTACAGTGGGTATCGCATTCGGTAAGGATTTGGAAGTGATTTTGGAGCTCCAATTGAAAGCTCTCGGTGTTTTGGATTTGGGCAGGACTTAGGCGAAGAGTAGATCTCATCAAACGAGACCTCTCCAGCTTTACGTTGATATTCAATGAGCCTCTTACCATGCGGTGATCACTGCTGGTCGGCCCTGTTGATCACAGAAACATTATTGAATATATGCTTAAAATGAAATCT
Organism: Alsophila aescularia; assembly: GCA_946251855.1. Classification (NCBI taxonomy): domain Eukaryota; kingdom Metazoa; phylum Arthropoda; class Insecta; order Lepidoptera; family Geometridae; genus Alsophila; species Alsophila aescularia. Next base: position 58,728,725 of record OX276381.1, read on the forward strand.
ATCTCGTGCTTATGACCGCCGGGGTGCAGCCACGTCTATTTCATGGACGGGCGCTTCTTGAAAAAGGAGTTATAAAGAGTCCCACCTTCTCCATGAAGTCGGCCAATCGCTGACCCCTTTGGTTCCGCTGTCCAAATCCAAACTGCTCCACTCTCAGTTCATCGCCATTCCTCATGCCCAGCCGTGCGTTGAAGTCCCCCATCGCCATTCCTCATGCCCGTGCGTGCGTTGAAGTCCCCCATCACCACTGTGAAGTGTGTTTTCGGGGCCCTGGGGGGCGATAATGATTAAATGTACCCTATGTGTTATTCTAGGGTATAAGCTATTTAATACAAATTTTATCAAAAATTGTTCAGCCGTTTCAACGTTAAGACTGGACAAATATACACACACACACACTCAAAAACTTTCGCATTTCAATATTATTGTGATATCTACCTCGAAATACTTGACTTACAGACGTTACTCAAAGTCGCAGACAAAACGAAAATAATGTTTCACAAATAGAGTGTTTATTGTAAAACTAGCTGCGCCCCGCCGCTTTGCACGCGTACAAATATCACCCCCCTCCGATAAATACTAGCTGTGTATATAATATAAAAACCAATTGCCGTGCAATAGTCTCGCAAACATTCGAAAATGGCTCGACCGGTTTTTTTTTGTTATGATCTGAGACTCTGTCTTTGTTTTTTTATAATTGTCCACGCGGGTGAAGACGTGGTATCCGCGGATCCACATGTGGAGCCGAGCTGTGGATCCAAGTGGATGGAGCCTACGGGTGCACTCACTTTTTTTTTATTTAGAAATCGCCTTATTGTTACGTCACGCGCGCCATTATGTTACGTCACGCGCGCCATTATGTGTCAGTTGAATATAATTGTTACGTCACGCGCGCCATTATGTGTCAGTTGAATATAATGTTCTATAAAACCAAATAGTATGCAACATAATAAATATGATATTCCAAATATTATTAGTTAACAACCAACTACGAATTGTAAGCTCCAATCATCATCATCATTATTTACAATTACAGTGCCTTACAAAACTGCAGTTTTGTAAGTTCTGGGTGGCATTGTAATTATCCCTCAGGGATTCATTTACACTGCATCTACAATACAACACAATAACTCTTTATTGAACACATTACAATAAAAAAAACAACATAATACATATTTTATGATGAAGAAATTTTAATTAAATATTTAATAGGTGTGCTTATATCTCACCCAGTGTGAAGCGATGATGCTGTTGGCGATGAAGATACAAAAACACGGAATCTACACCGTCAACCAAAGGAGTGAAGCATAGCAAACTGTGGCTGCGTATGTGTGCGTGAATGAAATACTTGTGGTGTTTTTTGATACACAATTTCATCACAAAGACTGTACAGTACAGTTTCCGTGAGATCTTGACAGAATTAACACGACTAACTAGGTCGAGATCGTTCTGCGATGTGGCGGCCGATCATGGTGTAAGTGTGTGCGTGAGGCTTGTGCGTACGAGCTGATATCTTGTGTGCTTCGCATTCGATTTGGCGGTGTATCAGTATATTTTTAAACATTCTTGCAAAAAAAAAAATTATGACTACGAAATTACCGTGAGTTTGTTAGAAGATAAATAAGTACGTAGTTACCATATCTTTCACCAATGTTGATGTTAACTAAAATAATTTTACAATTGTGTGCTTAAATCTAAAGAACTGGATAAATTAGCCGAGAAGAAAACCCGAAATAAATCTCCCCTCCTCTGGCCAGGACGCCATAAATGAACTAGGATTTCTCTCCATTATTACTTTTTGCACTGTAGGTACAGTACAATAGCTGTTGAGTAAGGGACGTTCTAATATCTCTGTCTCTATTTTCCTCTGTGAAAAGGCCTATGTCCCCACTATAGACACATGATTCCGATGATGATGATGATTTTATTGTATTTTTATAAATTTGACCAGAAAAATGTACATGTACTTGAGATGAGTCAAAGCATTAATGAAAGATAAAAAAAATATAGAACTTTTTATATTGGAAAGTACTTTGAATCTGGGTCTTTACCACAAAATTTGATAGCAAAAAAATTTCAAGCTTTATCGTTGAATTTCCTCAAAGACATTGGAATAAAGCAAACGCGTAGTCTGCGGTCCTCTTAGAGATTTTTCAAACACCAAAGTTATTGACTTCCCAAGGATTAGCAAGCTGAAGTAGCACTGGGCTGGAAGGACTGGTCGGGGTAGACGTTTCTTGTGAGGAGACCGCGACTCGACAAGTGTAGTACACCCTCAAGAGCGACGATTATAAGACCGATTATGAAGGAGGCTGCCGATAGTTAGAAAGGAAGAGCCGCGAATATTGCGATCAACTAAATGGCGTGTTTTGGAAGAGGCCTAAGTTCAGAAATGGACTGATATACAGACTGATTATGCTGTTGCTGATATTTATACAAAAACTACTAGGTGCAAGACCAGTATTCACCACTGGAGCGGTTTGTTCGTAGCTGATCTGATGCGAGCTGTGTGACACAAATGAGGCATGTTACCAAGCACGATTCCAGGGGTAATGGCGATCATGACACCTGGATGAATGCTGGCGCTCTTGCTGGCACTCCTCCACGTTCATAAAAATCTACAGATTGACGTCGAGAAGGTTTCGTAATTTATTATTTCATAGAAATAAAAAAATTCGTATGCGATTGTTTTTTTAATAAAGAGGTACAAATTTACGTTTCTTTAATGAGGTTCTCTCTAGAATTTCTAGTTTGAATTTGAACATTCCTTCACAAAGCTACCACTATTCCTGAGTGGCATTGTATAATCAAATAAGCATTGTATTATTGTGGAATCCGTCTAGGCTGGATATACCTAAGTATGTGACTCCCTGACTCGAAGACGGGATCCGCCCTTGTAGGTTACAACATTTGCTACTGTTCCACTGAAAAGTCTTCTTCTTATAGGGTTCCTCAGCTATGTGGGAGGGACGGGACCAATTATGAAGGTACGGAACTCTTGCTAAATGACTTTTTGTTGTCGTAGTGTAGGATCGTCGTCCTTATTTCTTCGGGACTCGCACATTAGTTGCGAAAGTTCTTAATTGGACTTAGTATTTGAGTTTCTAAGTGAAACTGATGGAGCTTTGTGGGTGCTTTTGAAATACAAGCTTTGGTAATGATATTTTAGGTAGGATTTCTGTATTAAAATAATAAATACAATAATTATATCACGCTAATGTTATAAAGGCGAAATAAGGCTCTTTATTTGTATTTTTGTTTGTTGCTACTTCACGCTCAATCGGCTGAACGAATTTTGATGAAATTTGGAATGGAGACAGCTTATACCCTGTAAGGATACACATAGGATACTTTTCATCGTCATCATCATCATCCACGCGGGTAAAACCACGAGGCGCAGCTAGTTAAGTATAATTTAATATTTAAGAACAATAATGATTGAAATAGATGGATTCCACACCCCCAAACAAATTAGTGAAGCAAATAAAATGGCGGGCTGCGTATATGTGTTTGATTGGATAATTTGTTGTGTTTTGTTCACAATTTCATCACAAGAGACTGCAACATTTTGGTGTTTTTATGAGAACTTGATAATTAACACGACTAACAAGGACTAAATCTTGCTGCAATGTGTCGGTCGATCGGCATAACATATTATTATATATAGCGTGAGGCTTGTGCGTACGAGCGGATCGGTATATCTTGGGTGCTTCTCTTTCGATTTAGCGGTGTGGAATCCATATTTTTTTACACATTCAATAGACAAGAAGAAGAAGCAGAGGTTAGCTGACAGATACAGCCGAAATTCAGAGAAGCAAGTCACATATAATTACCTACACTTATATTATAAAGATGCATTATCAGCGAGTAACATGGCCTGAAATTTATTTTTCAAAAAAATTGTGTTCCCTGTCTAAAATTGTCATAATATAACCAAAGGTATCAAAAATGTAAGTAAAAAAAGTGTGTATGTGTGTAAATGTAAGTCATTACTTGGCGTGCGCTGCGAAAACTATTGATGATGCATAAAATAATGTAAAACATGTTTAAAGTACTCATAATTACCCATACTAAAGCCCACGAGACTGTCCCCCTTACTTATAAAAAGTTATGCAATGATTAGTAATACTGCACAGTACAATATTTTAGATATTTAAGAGCGATGGTGGCCTAACGGTTCTATAGTGCAATTTAGAATCCAACGATACCGGGTTCAAAACCTAGGCTCCGCACCAACGACTTTTCTGAGTTATGTGCGGTTTTCCATCGCTCCGTGCTTCGGAGGGCACGTCAAGCTGTCGGTCCCGGCTGTTATTGATTAATAGCAGTCGTTAAGCCATGTCAGAGGCCCTCGGGCGGCTTGACAAACTCTGACACCAGAGGCCAGCACTACCTCATACGACAAACAAACAAACAGTACAATATTGTGCTGCGCAGTATTACTAATCATTATTTTTATGAGTCAGGAGGTATATGTCTAACTATTATTTTATGAGTCAGGAGGTATATGTCTAACTATTATTTTATGAGTCAGGAGGTATATGTCTAACTATTATAGTTAAGTCATAATAATCGTTTTTGTTCAAATTAGTCAATCAACACGGGTAGAATCGTGTATCTACAAATAAAGAGAAACCTAAAGGAAGCCGGGGCGTGTTAGATATAAAATCATGCATTTGGCAATATAACAGGATAAAAGTTTCTCCTCGGTATGGTTGGGTACAACAGCTTGGAAGTGAGACGAGCCGTCTCACTGATGGAATACATCTGGTGTATTATTGTTGGCAGTACGAGCATTCCATCTGTTCTGGAGCGTATACCGATAGCTGTTCCTGATAACTACATTAGGGCTCGTCGGCACAAGTTTTTTGGGCATCCGTACTGCAGGAGCGTGCAGGGCAGGCAGGCGCCTATACCGCGGGCAATGCGCTTGCTTAATGATGTGCTGGCTCAGGGCCCGGGCCAGGATCTGGATTTATTTAAATGTACATATAACGAGTTTCACAAAGCGGCAATGGATTTAATAATGGAAAGTCCAAAGTTGGCAAGTGCCTAATTTTTGTCCGAGTTTCTGTCCTAAATTATTTGTGTAAATGTGTATTAATTGTGAGTGTTATTTGTTTGTTCAAAAATTTTATGGTGTACTTGCTCTTGATCCTTGGGTGGGTGAATCGGGAAACTGTAATGCCCACCCACAGGAATGTTAGAATAAATAAATAAATAAATAAATAAAAGCAGCACGAATGAAAATGTTGTAGGTAGTTGGGATGATTATAATAAATACCCATTTCTGTCCTCACTGATTTTACCAAAATGTACATTTTCACAAACGATACGCACATCACGTAATCTGTTTTTTGTCGGACACAAGGAGGCGAAATAATAATTAACCCTGGCTGGAGTGTATCCCACAAAAACAATCTCATACTGGGTCGACGTAATTCATTAACAGGATTACCTCTAGTTATATAATACTTGCTTTCGCCCGCGACTTCGTCCGCGCTGACTACAGTTTATCACGAAAAAAACATTTTAGGTTCTTCTAGGATATTAAAAACTAATGCAAAAGTATAGCACCAACGTATTGTATTCTCTTTGGCACCAACGCTCTTGGTGCTTTTATATATACTTGTTATTACTTCGTTTCCATAGCAACCGTTCCTTGCAGCAAGTAATCGATTTTTTCCTGTTTTCCCTTGGAAACTTACTATTTTCCGGGATAAAAAGTATCCTATGCGTTATTCCAGGGTATAAGCTATCTTCATTCCAATTTACTTACATCAAAATCCGTCCAGCCGTTATCGCGTTAAAACTCCCCAAACAAACAAACAGACAACGTTTTACTTTTATGGTGTGAATTTAAACGAGACAATCGCGTTGAATTTTTTTTTTATTTACTTATACTTAGTATATCTCGTAAACTAGAACACCCTAGATACCCGTGATCATTTTTATTTACTTATACTTAGTATATCTCGTAAACTAAAACACCCTAGATGCCCGTGATCATTTTTATTTACTTATACTTAGTATATCTCGTAAACTAAAACAACCTAGATACCCGTGATCATTTTTATTTACTTATACTTAGTATATCTCGTAAACTAGAACACCCTAGATACCCGTGATCATTTTTATTTACTTATACTTAGTATATCTCGTAAACTAGAACAGCCTAGATACCCGTGATCATTTTTTTTTACTTATACTTAGTATATCTCGTAAATTAGAACACCCTAGATACCCGTGATCATTTTTATTTACTTATACTTAGTATATCTCGTAAACTAGAACACCCTAGATACCAGTGATCATTTTTATTTACTTATTCTTCGTATATCTCGTAAACTAGAACACCCTAGATACCCGTAATCATTTTTATTTACTTATACTTAGTATATCTCGTAAATTAGAACACCCTAGATACCCGTGATCATTTTTATTTACTTATACTTAGTATATCTCGTAAACTAGAACACCCTAGATACCCGTGATCATTTTGTTAGTAACTTCGTATCATGCACTTTAGTGACCTAGATCTTTTTATGCTTTAATGTCATTTAGTATTTTCATAAGAAACGAGATATTTACCATGTATTTAATTGGTATTGAAACTACTCGCTCGCAAGTGCATTAGTTTGCTTGGATCACGGCGCCTGCAACGGAGCCAATATATGGATAACTCAAATCAATAGATATACATTTCCTCAAATTTTGATTAAAAACGACTGAAACAATTTTGATGGAATTTATATGGGATCACACTGGTGGTTTACTATCATATTAATCGATTCAGAAATCCCTGAGATAAATGAGGGAACATAGGTACATAATAGAAATAAAAACAATCAAACTGAGAAACTTCTCCTTCAGTAGTCGATAAAAAAATATGGCAGCTTGTCTAAGTATCTATGTAACACATTATCGGTCCAGTAGGTTTGAACCTTAACAAGCGACCTCTAAAAAGCCTCTAAACGAGAAAATCCTACCAAAGTACATTTTCATTAATCTACTAAGAAAATAATGTAGCACAATTACTTCTCCATTTCCCTCAATCAAATACTGAGAGCAAATAAGTCGGAAGGCCTTTTGTTATATAAGTCTCCCCGCACACTTCCAACTGTAAGATCGTCGGACTGCGACTAATAATAATTGCTTAGAGTAGTGACACACGAGCAATGGAAGTTGAAGTGTTGTGGATTCTGCTAGTCAAACCAGTAATAATTATATTATTAGAAGTCATTAGTTCTACTTCATCATAATCATAATTTGCTCATATAAAATGGTTTCTTTACTGTAGTTTTCCAAGAAACAATTGAATATTATATTCATAATCATAACCACAAAACAATCACAATAAAAAAAGCCGTAACAAAATGATAAGAATTGTACTTTTAAAGCCTTCTAACCGTTAAGGCAAGGCAACAACTCACTAAATCTATAGAGGACTTCAATGCATACAAAAAAATGAACACATTGTTGTGTCTCCTAAAGTATAATTTTTCGCGTTTCTGAGATATTTGACCTCAAATATAGGGTATTAGTAATTATTCTATATTTGAGCACGAATATCACAATATTAAATTCGACACTTCAATCAATTAATCAATAATTTAGGATATTAGGTTTGTTCGTTTATTTTGAAGTCTTCTATCGATTTATGAAGGTTTGATCAACGGCCGCAATTTTTCAGAAATCACTTCTAGCTAAGCTAGGCTTCGTACTAAAATGTAATACTCTCTTTGCGTAACCTAATGACAGATATAAAAAAGTATAATTTAAAAAAACTCTTTTTTTAGTTATTTTTTTATATTTTTTTGAACGTCATTTTTATGTTTTTTACTGCAATGTTCCTTTTTTTTCGTTTTAAAGTTGTTTTCTTTTCTATTTTTTTCTCATTTTTTAATTGTTTTTTGCTTTGTAATCGATTTGTGAGCTACCCTGAAAGTGACAGCAGGATAGTTAATCGCGAAGTGCTCGAAATTTGAGTCGCTACATTCCAGGACAGATAGAAATACATAGATAGTTACATACATACAAGAAAAGTTAAATAAAAGCTTTTAAAATACACTGCAATAGAACCTAAGAATGTTTGTTATCTGTAAAAGATATCGAGGACAAACAGGACCACAGAAACATATATGATATGACCACTTCACCACTTGGAAGACATGGACAGAAGTGAGATATAAATGTAGCAGTGATGATCATCCTGCTAAAAGTACCAAGTGTGCGAAGCCCGCTATCGGAGTCAGTTTCGGAGGCCTTTCATATAGAAAATAATGTGATTTTGGGCCGAGTAATATGCTCCTAATCCGATATGATCGCATGTACTCGCTTAATTGGATCCTGTAACCTCGGGGAGGCGTGAGATGAGAGCTCCACGGAGGTATTAGAATATATAAGGCTTAGTTGGAGTATAAGGCTAGCTGGAATAATTAATTGAAAAATATTATACCAAACCACTCCACTCCACACATTGGGACGGAATGGCTTGCTCAGATAGTGCTTAGCACGCCGATTCTTTCTTTCTTGTCACTTGAATTCATAAAATTGTTTTCAAAGTGTGAATCCACCGAATTTTATAGCAACTCTTTTGTATGTGATCTGGGTTAACCCTAACCTGGCCACCTGTCCGGTGAGCAGGTTCGGCAGATGGTTGCGGAAAGAAGCGCAGGTCGTGTAGACATCCGTAACAAGTCTAAAAAGTTCCTTCACGTGGTGCCGCCTGTTATTGGTCTGGTCCCTTAAGGAACAGATGTAACTAATACTTTTAGGCGTATTTATAGACTTCCTGTTAACCCAAACCGTCCTATCCTATTCCTAACCATTTTTCCTATCCAATACGCTGCAGTGACGAGGTGGTCAGGTCACTGTGGGCCTGTTATCCCAAATGGAGGAGATAATAGGCGGTTGGGATAATCACCCACGTAACTCGGTGCTGTGCGTGGGGGGCCAGTATGGTAGGATGAAACAAACCTGGTGGCTGAGTGGGGAGTTGGTCAGGGTACAGTACCTCTCTTCCGCAACACTCCTCTTTGGTGTGGATTTCAACCAAAACGGGGGGGGTATGGATTAGCCATCCATACCTTTCCAGCACTGGTAGTAGCCTTCAGCTCTACCTGGCGAGAATGGGAAGACTATGGGGTCTGCAGCCTGCGGTGTTCGTTGAGCTGCGCCATTGGATTGGGCGTAGTGTCAGACGTAGCGGCGTTGGGCTCGTGGACTTCTATACCTTTCCTATTAGCCCTGGTATTGCAACCCAATACCCCCGGTGTGGGCTCCGTGGAGGGTGGGGAGCTAGGAAGGTGAATTCTTTAAAACAAACTGAATATGGATGACTCTAATAAAACATACAATCCACTTCAAACCCCCCTGAGCGGGGAGGCGGTGAAGAACCTCGACGCGGCTTTTGCTGCCGATGAGGGTAACACTGTTGCCTGGACGGTCGTCAGACTCAAAGGTAAAAAGGAGGCGAAGAATGTGGGGCAACAGTCATTGGCTGGAACCTCAAGCGCCAGTGCCCCCACCACCGGGGAAGCCTACGTCCCAGGTGTAAAACTCTCGAAGAGGCAAAAACAAAAGCTAAAACAACAGCGTAAACGGAAGGAGCGCAAGGTAGCGAGCTCTGGAAGTCAGAAGCCAGCGGCGGATGACACCAGACCGATTAAACCGGGACCGCGCGCATACTTCAAGAGTAGACAGAATGAACGCGAGGATCACAGAACCGAGCCAAATGCCGCGCCAGCGACTTCCGTGGATACGTCCAGGGTGACTGCTGTGACCGTGGGTACAGGCAAGGGAAAGAGACTCAAGCACATTGTACGCGAGGATCACAGATCCGAACCGAATGCCCCGCCAGCGACTTCCGTGGACTCGTCCGTGGTGACTGCTGTGACCGCGGGCAGAGGTAAGGAGAAGAGATCTAAGCATGATAACAGGTACAATCGCAAGAAGCGAGCTGCTATACTGATTGCCAAATCGGCACAGGCTCCGGCCCGCAATGAGTCCAGCAAGCGTACGCGGTTGGATGACATGATGTCGCTAAGAGGCGAACACAAAAAAGTGAAGTTGGATAGCTCCTGTCATACCCAGGCTAGCTACGTGGATATTGTGTAGAACAAGCTCTGTGTAGCTGTGTCTAGGGCTGACAGCTTACAACTAAGCGATGAGCAAGTTGCCCTGGTGAAAAAGTTCCTGCAGAGTTGGATACTGGAGGGCGTCAAAAACCCTGCCAATACCTTCTCCCCCAACTTCAGAGGCAAGCCCATCACTGCTGATGGAGCCCTAAAGTTGTGGTGCGAGGACGAACCTTCACTAAGGTGGCTTATAGAAACTATAGACAGCATACCAACAACGACAACATGTCCCAGGCTAGTGGTGAAGCAGCAGAGTGAGCTGTTTTGGTGAGAGTGAGTGAGTTGTTTTGGCGTATCAGAACAAGTGGGCCCTCGTAAATACCTGGACGGTGTTCACGCACACGAGACAGGGGGATGGGACTCTGTTTTTGACTTTGGGGATTCCCGAGGACGTTGTTCCCATCCTTCTGGAACGTGATCGTAGGCTGGCCCACAACCTTGGGAATGTGTATGTCAGGTTCTACACAAAGGACGGTTCGTTAACGGACGAACCACCAAAGCGCGACGAGGGTCCCCTTGAGGAACCGGTGTCAAAACCGGGACCTAGCGGGACACAAGTCGGAAAAAGCTAGTCCTAGCTTCAGCTGATGGTGCGGAGTGAGCAATCCCGGCCCCACCACTGCACTCCTCACCCCAGGCCTCAATTTCGGGGGAGATGGAAGAGATGTCCCTGGATCCGGAACCCCCTGAGAGTGATGTCAGTTTGGATTCGGGAGAGGAGCTGGGAGTTTCTGAGTCTGAAGGAGAGGGAAGCCAATATGAACTTCGAACCTACTGACCAGTAACTTTATGCAGTGCAACCTCCAGCACAGCATCACTGCTACGGCTAACCTGCGCAGGGTGCTTGGGGCAGTAAACAACGAGACCATCGCCTTGATCCAGGAGCCGTGGATCAGGGCAGGGCATGTGTGTGGTCTTAGTAATCTAACCGGTAAGTTACTACTTGATAGCACTTGCAACGATCCGCGGGCGTGTATATACATACCACGTAACGTTGTAGCAGTGCCCTTTAACGAGTTTTGTTCAAGGGTCCTGGCAACTGCTAGTCTCCTGAATATTACCGGAGAGGACAATGAGGCAGTGATTGTCGCGTCGGCTTACATGCACGCTGACGAGGACATCCCACCTAAAGACGTCGCTGACCTGGTAAGGCACTGTGAGATAAACAATTTTAAACTAGTACTATCAGCAGATACCAACGCACATCACCCTATATGGGGAATGCCGACGGCAAATAGCAGAGGTAAAGATTTGGTAAATTTCCTTTTTACAACTAACCTCTACATAGCAAACAGGGGAACGGAACCCACATTTGTTACACGGAGATGCCGCACCATTGTGGATGTTACCATGGTCTCAGGTAACAATCTGGGCAGTGTCAAAAACTGGAGGGTATCAGATGAATACTCATGTTCAGATCACAGATGGATCCGTTTTCAACTGGAATTAAATACTGCACCACCAGCACAAACACGCATATTGATTGGATTATGGAATCGATCGCATAATTTACCATTTTATTCTCATATGTTATATTTCTGTAATCTGTTTTGTGCACCTAATAAATAAATAAATAAATAAATCCCCGTAGAACGGACAAAGTAACTTTTTATGATTCTCTAAAACAACGCCTTAGTCCAGAAACTGGCGGATCACAGTTAACAGGTACATCCGAAATATAACAGGCGGTAGTACTACTAACGGACAGTCTCACCAAAAGCTTTGAAAACGCCTGCCCTCTATCTCCACCGTACGTAAGTAAAGGTACCTCGGGGCTAATCATACAGTGCCACAATCTACTGGAGGAGGTTATTAAAGACAACCGTGTTACTCTCCAATGGATAAAGGGGCACAGCGGATCTAGAGGTAATGATGCGGCTGATGTACTGGCTAGGCGAGGCTCTGACTTGCGCGCGGTAGGTCCAGAACCGATGATCCCTTTGCCTTTCAGCCAAATCCGAGCATGGATCCGGCAGAGAACAAACAACCTGCATCAAAACTACTGGGCGAGTATTAAGGACTGCAGGCAGTCGAGGGAGGCATTCCCGGAGTTAAATCAGAGATTCTCCCGTAAACTCCTAAACCTTAAAAGGGATAAGCTCCGACAAGTTGTCGGAATAATCACCGGTCATTGTGCCCTTAATAAACACCTATTTACTATAGGCATTACAGACAGCCCCCTGTGCAGAGGATGCATGGAAGCTGAAGAAACGGCCACGCATATGCTCTTGGAGTGCGTGGCGAACCAGAGAGCGCATTTCCTGGAAACACCGGGAACCCTACAGGAGGCCTGCATCAGGATACAGGAGTTGCTGGCCTTCCTGGAGGACATCGGGTGGCTGCAGTGACTAGCAGTACCACCCATCACGCCGACATACGGCCTAGTTGCGGAAAAGTTCCCGCGCATCAAGTATCAAGTAAGTAAGTAGTGTCACCCCTATTGGTCCGGTTTGACAAATGATGTTTCAATCGATTCGTCTTCAGTAATAGCACAGTACAAATATAATCTAACGGACAGTAGTGTATCGAGGAGTAAACGGCCGAATTGACGCTCGCGGTGCGGGAGCCGGGAGGCAGGGGTCTCAGCGTGGTTTTGAAAAGAAGGCTACGTGCGAGTTTCGTGCTTGAAGTATCTTCACGTAAAAGTGCGAGAAAGAGAGAGCGTGCTGTGCAAGGAGGATCCCAGTACCACAAATAGATTAGACTTGGGTCTATACCTGTATTACTATATAGGTATATCTATACTTATTATAAAGCAAAATGTACAAAAAAGTCTGTAAAAAGAATATAATTTTAAAAATTGTCTAGTGTATTAAGGCCAGGCTCCAAGGATACATTTTTAGGAGTGCCTCACTCCCCTGCCACCTCCCCTGCACTATGCCACACGCTGCCCGCAATAAGCACTGAAGTGCCTGCGTAGCAAGGTTCAATATCGCGAGCGCTGTTTGAACACACAATTTAGCGCGGAACTAAATGACGTATGTCTGAAAAGTTATTTATTTTATTGGCAGGCTAATAGTAATTAGTCAATAATTTTATCTAAACATTAGATGATAAACTATATTTTCTTGCTGTGAGATTTATTTTAGAGATAAAACTTAAACCGTTGAGTAGAAAAATGAAAATATTACTGAAAATAATGTAATTTTTGATACGAAAATTTATCGAATGATTCTGTCAAACATGTTTTTGTCATAGTCATACAGATCTCAAAAACATGTATGTTAAGTTTCACATTTATCAGCTGGGACCTTATTCTCTATTGCCACTCGCCCACGTAACGTGCCGCGTTAAGATATCTGCGTGGAATTGTTTGTGCATGTTCGAGAATTGCCGTACTTTTCCGAACGATTCCACAGCGTTACGCGTGTGACTGTTCATAGAGAATAATGGCCCAGGTTTGTGGTTGTCCCAGCATATTTATAGAAAAAAAAACCCTTCAAAAACAGAGCCTGGTATTAAAATAAGCTACTGAATAAGAATATAACATTACCTATAATAAAACGTGTCTGTCTGTTTGTCTGTACGTTTTTTTTTCCGCGCATCTCTTAGTAACTACTGGACCGATTGCGATACTGTTGGATAGCTAATGGTTTGACTTAAAAACTGGTGTACTTGTTATCTCAATCCGATGAGTAGAAACCTAGAAATCGATAAAAACTTTTTAACGGCTGAAGGAATTTTGATCAAATGTTGGTATAACGGTATTTTAGGTCTTGGAATAGTACATATAGCACTTTTAAACTAGAGAAATGACCACGCGTGCGATGCCGTTGGTACTGCTAGTATATAAACAATCCTGATATGTAAATATATATAAACAGGATTGGACTCCTTAGTCCAATCTTCTTAACCTTTGGACTTGGGATCCGAAAAAAATGAACTTCATTTTTCTCTGCCAAACCTTCGACAACGCATCCACTCCGATTAAATAACAAACGTTTGTGAATATTTTCATATCCTTCTGCTTCTGCCAGTCTGTTTCTTTGTAATCGGCCGTGCTTGCTTGCTTCTCTCCATCAGCGGGCCTCCTGGCATATCACTTATCCTGCCCTCACAAAATAACCCTTACAAATTGCTGTGTGTATGGATGTTTGAATGACTAAAAATTCACAAAATATATCGGTATTTTTACTCCATCTGACACCGAAAGGAATAAACTCAAATAATTTAGGTATCGAGTAGTTATATTATCCTGCGCGGCTTTGCCCGTGTGGATATTTTCCTGGGGAAAAAGTAGCTTATGTATTCCAGGACCAAAAGTATGATAATGTACCATTTATCAAATTTCGTTAAGCCGAGGACCATACACGACGACACGCACGTGCAACACGTGAACACGACGTGTTATTCGAGGGCCAAAAGTAGGTACATATGAAATACCAAATTTCTTTCAGCCGTGGACAGTATTTTATCAATTGCTCGGCTTGTATAATACACCAGTTTTTTAGTCAAACCCTAAGCTATCTAACAATGAAAACAACATCGCCCTCCTTTTTTGTAGTCGGGTAAAGCCCCGCCAGTAGCAACCCTCGGTCTCCAACTGACATTAGACATCAAACTCGAAAACAATGCTTCGATACACTACTGTCCGTAAGGACTATAATTATGTACTGTGGTAATAGATTGTCAAAGGGTATTTTTTTTACCTGTCTATGCTCAAGTAGCAAAAACAAGTCGTATTATGATATGATCAATTCAACGTTTTGGTTGCAACATCAATAATATGAATAAATAAAATATTTTTCCAAAAAAAGAACAAAGACTTCATAGTAAAAATGTTTTATTCATAGTAAAACATCGACCCTATTAAACAAAGGAGGACTAGGGACCAACTACTCAGCATGGACCGCGTATACTAGGTGCAACGAGAGAAAATTATGATTTATAGTACTCGTAAGTACTATAAATCATAATTTACTTGAAAATTCTACTGATTGATATTGTTTGAAAATCGCCATTTGCAGAAAGGGACAGAAATATACGATTCGTAATAGTGTGACAAGACAAACGGCGTATAAAAGTTTGATCAAGGGCCTATTTCATAAAAATATAGTACACTGAAAAATGTCAATCAAACCGACAATTGTCAGTCAAACTATAGAAATGTCGTACATATTTGTTATATGAAACGCAGGTTTTGCGTATTCGACTGAAATTTGTAGGTTTATTATGATTTGTCGCTTTATGAAATAGGGCCCAGATCTCTTTGTACCGTCAGGAAGAAAAAAAATACATAGATTTTAGAATCGATTTTATTCACTTAAAAATTTCATATTTTATTTTAATCTACCTACCTTTAGGTATTTGCACCTTGTTTATATTAGAAGCGTCTAACATGTTCCTGATATTTCTTCACATGTTTATTTTGTCTACTCTACACCCACTGATATGTTAATTGTTATTAAAAGGTTTCCTAAAGACGAACTGTGGAAACATAAGTGGCTACGAGTTGTCAGAAGACAGAGGGAAGAGCACTGATCTCTATGGATATACAGGCTCTGACGTACTTTCGTTTGTGCCGATTCAAAGCACCCCACTGAGCGTACAATAGTACAAAAAAAAGTAAATACGTTAACTACTTACGTACGTAGTAAATACATTAGTTCCGTGGACGCTCACGGCTGCCAAAGTACTGCTATCAGCGCCAACAGCGCCAAAGTGGCGATAATCAAATGAGCTAATTGCGACGTTCGTCAATAGTCTGTCTAGAGTACTAGTAATATGCAGTTGTCTATGGGGAAGAGCCAGATTGGCTACCCAACAATAACAGTTATTATATTCAATACACTTCAAATCAGAACATATGTATACAACTCACAAAGGATATAGGAAGATATTAAAAAGCGCAAGTCCATATGTTTGGTAGGTACCTATATTAAAGAGCATATTACCTTATTGGCATACCTAAACAGCAGCGAATTAGAAAAATAAATAGCGATTTCTTGGCCATTAATGAGTTCTTGTCAATAGCCAGGAAAAAATATAATAATCATAAAGTGTATTAATGAACTGCCTAAGTGATATATTTTCTGAGATATTTGGGTATAAAAATATTTTTCATCTTTTACATGCGTTAGGAACATAAAGTTGCAATATTGATTTTCAGTCTTGATCAGGAAGGGATGAGGGGGTCTGATGAAATTAATGTCACAAACAACTAATCTAACATGCGCCATCCCATAATTGCACAACATATTATTATTGCCGAAAAATAAACCCAAATATGTCTTAAAGTATATCACGATTTTTTCATAGTTTTTTTTGTTTCTTTTAATTTGCCCTATCGATTGACACTAGTTTCATTTATGGCCAAGAAATCGAGTTTTTTTTCAAATGTTCATCATAGTCTTATCAGCAGTCCGAGCGTGATTGTGTAACATAAAAACAAACTTTCGTAAATGGTATTATTGGACGATAAAATGTTCAAATATTGTTACTCAAGCACACACTAACACCGCTGTTTTAAGTACCTACTACAAAAAACTACCAACTTAACAATATTTTTTTTTTACATTAGATAGATAGATAGATTTTTTTTATTGCACACATAAGATAGGTACATAGGCGAACTTG
Organism: Alsophila aescularia; assembly: GCA_946251855.1. NCBI lineage: Eukaryota > Metazoa > Arthropoda > Insecta > Lepidoptera > Geometridae > Alsophila > Alsophila aescularia. Next base: position 58,745,440 of record OX276381.1, read on the forward strand.
ATGCTAGCAAGCATTAAGTTCGCCTATGGTGAACATACAATTACGTTTCATCATCATTTTATTTACATTGGTGATCAAAACCGCGGTAGAAGCTAATATTATTTCATTTCATTGAAATTTATTTGCTGACGGTTCCTTAAATTACTTTATGTTTACGGACTAAGACGAACTTACCCGATACCCGAATCGTATTTGGTTCGAGAATTAATGTTATTATCTCTTTTGCGCTTCTATCTGCGTATGTCTTTGTTGTTGGTGCATGAAGTGTACGACAGTGCAAATTTAGCTGTGTGGGTGTGTTTTCCTGTAGTTGTATCTAGTGCGGGTGTGGTTTACATGAAGTTCTAGGTTGCCCCTTCCTCCTTTGTTTAATAGGGTCGATGACTAAAAAGAATAAAATAATTACAATTGAGCCAGAACACTATCACTTTTTCGAAATTACCAACGTAATAATAATGCATAAATACAACATAAGATAAGAAAGAGTTTTTTGAAGGTCTCCGTCTCCTTTTCTAAAGACGATTACAGAGTTAGAGACGTCACATTTTTGAAAAAAAGGACCCAATTTATACAACTTAAAGTCAGTTTTTTTTTAACTGTACCAAGTTCGTTATTTTAAAGTCATATAACTGTGAATAAGATCATTAAAATGTAGTATAATAGTTTTTAAATCACCATCAAGCAACGAACATTTCATGTAGTCGTCGAGTACACGTAACAACTGCAATAGAAGTTGTAAAGTAATTGTACTTTGGCATCTTTGTATATGGCAAGTATATTTAATTTTACATGTTTTTGTGTTTAAAGTTTTAAAATTTGGTTTAAAAATGTATTATCAAAATGTCAGAGGTCTTAGGACCAAAACAAAAAACATACTAATCAATGCATTGAGACAAGATATTGACATCATTTTGCTTACGGAGACATGGCTTAATGAATCGGTTTATGACCACGAGATTTTAGATGATAGATACAACATTTTTAGGCGTGACCGTGCATCAACTAGTAGCATTAAATCTGTTGGAGGTGGCGTGCTTATTGCTATTCTAAAAAAAATCGAATCAATGCGCAAATTACAATGGGAGACAGACGGTAAAGATCTTTGGGTAGTACTTAAGGTTAAAAAAGGTGCCTCTTCATTAGACCTTTGAATTTGTACTATTTATATTATGTGGAACGTTTTTTGACAAACACTACTCAAATAATTCAACACAAGTCCGCAAAGAAATCTATATTTTTTTGTGGCTGGAGATTTCAATTTATCTAATCTACAATGGGAGTATGATTTGGATACATGTACTTTGACTCCAATTAGCACGACATCTCTTTTGGACAACCTTTTGGTAGACGTGGCCGCTTCTAACAATCTTTGCATTGGCAAAGATGTTTTTGTATGTTAGTGATATTGTTTAATTTTAAACAATATCACTAACATACAAAACCGAACGCTAGATTTAATTTTTACTAACTGTAATAATCTATTTTCAGTGTCTGAAAGTAATGATCCCCTTATTGCTATAGATAACTATCATCCAGCTCTGAACATATTATTTAAATGCAGTTCTCTTAAACCTCCTAAAATAAACAGAATACCTACTTTGAACTTCACGATACAATTTTGGATGAATTGGCAGAAATTGATTGGTCTGAACAACTAAATAATTCTAATGATATCGACAAAATGGTCCAAGTATTTTACGACATTATTATACCCATTATTAACAAAAATACCCCTCTTAAGAAAACTAGCAACTCAAAATATCCTTTCTGGTACAGTTCTACCTTGATTAAAGCGCTTAAAGAAAAAGCTAAATTTCACAGTAATTTTACAAAGTATAAAAATCCCAGAGATAAAATAACATATAATATGCTTAGAAACCGGTGCGATAAAATGATTTTATTCTATTTGAGTGTTATTCTAAATTTAAAGCTGATGCTAAGGAACACATTAAAAAAACCCTAAATATTTTTAGAAATTCGTAAAATCTGCTAAGTCAAATAGTCACGACATTCCTGACGAGATGTTTCTTCAAAATAGAAATGCTCACGGCGGAAAAGAAATTAGTGAACTTTTTTCCCATTATTTTCATTCAATCTTTAATAAAGACAATCCTAACAGTAGTCCCGATACTAATTACAATACCATCCAATCTCACACATTCATCAATTCTTGCACGCTTACTGAAGTAAGCGTGCAAGAATTGATGAACATGACAGTGACATACTGAGATCACTCCATTTGCTAAACACAGACAAGGGGCCCGGACCAGACTTGATACCTCCAGTATTTCTTAAAAATTGTGCGTTGCAGCTCGTTAAACCTTTGGATATTATTTATAATCAATCCCTAGATCGAGGTACTTTCCCAACACAATGGAAAATAGCACACGTGACTCCCATATTGAAGAAAGGAGATCAATGTAACGTAGCAAATTACAGACCAATATCAATTTTATCAGCTTTTGAAAAACTATTTGAGTCGTTGGTGCAAAAAAGATTGCTTCCGTATCTAAAACCGCAAATCAGTCCCTATCAGCATGGGTTCCTGCCAAGACGATCAACTACATCGAACCTTACTGACTATGTTTGCTACATATCTGAAGCACTGGAAGATAAATTAGAGGTTCATTCAATCTATACAGATTTTACAAAATCATTTGATATGGTTGATCACTGCCTGTTAGTCCAGAAACTTGGTCATGCGGGTATATGCGGTTCTCTGCTCAGGTGGTGCGAGTCTTATTTGCAGAAACGGTCACAAATTGTAAAAATCCGCGGTTTTATTTCTGAGCCAGGTGGAGTGCCTTCTGGCGTACCGCAGGGCTCTCACCTCGGTCCCCTCTTTTTTGCACTTTTTGTTAATGACCTATGTAGCGCGTTTGAATCAGTGGTTCTTTATTTGCCGATGACCTGAAACTTTATGGAGTTATAAGGTCGTCTATTGATACACAGATTTTACAAAACGACATTGATAAGATCCTACGCCTGCTTCATGTTTTATTAATGACACTGCGCTTGGCGAAGTTACATGTATTCGAGACTTGGGGGTGATATTAGACAAGAAACTAGATTTTCGTGAACATGTAGATCATATTGTTAAAAAGGGAGCCCAGGTCTCGAGTTTCGTGATTCGCCAAACTAAGCTTTTCAAAGACCCTGACATCTCAAAAGTTCTCTTTAATTGTTATGTTCGTAGCCTACTTGAGTATTGCAGCACAGTTTGGAATCCTTCATACAAAGTTTATATTGGTAGGTTGGAGAGATTACAGAAACGGTTCCTCTATCATCTCTGTTTTATTGATAACCGATGCCACGAACTCACGTCCTACGATGCAAGAGCCAGTCACTATAAAGTAATTTCTTTGGTAAAGCGACGTGCTGTCGAGGATCTCGTTTTCCCGTACAAAATTATCAATGGTGAAATCGATTGTACAGATTTATTAAAAAGATTACATTTCTCAGTACCTTGAAAAAGCAGTCGTCTTCATAACAGAACACATTTTTTGTTGCCTTTATGTCGTTCTAATCTTGGACATCATTCGCCGATATATCGCATGTGCTCCACTTACAATAGTATAGACAAGAAAATCGACATTTTCAATGCGTCTATCAGTGTTTTCAAGTTCAACAATTTTTAATAATATTATGTTATCTATGTTTACCATTAAAAAATAAAACCATTTATAAATAATTATTCTGTAATTTTATTGTTTTATTTTGGTAAACACTGTAGATAATGTTTACTAATTTATGATAACTTATGATAAGCTAATAAGCTTATCATAAGTTATCATAAATTGTCAATATTTTATATGTTCTAGTGTTAATATGTTTGATTTTTTTAGTTTTTATTTTTATTAAGCAGATAGTGCTTTGGAAAACCATTAATAAACTATTGACTGAATTACAGTAACAATCTGGGCAGTGTCAAAAACTGGAGGGTATCAGATGAATACTCATGTTCAGATCACAGATGGATCCGTTTTCAACTGGAATTAAATACTGCACCACCAGCACAAACACGCAATCCCCGTAGAACGGACAAGGTAACTTTTTATGATTCTCTAAAACAACGCCTTAGTCCAGAAACTGGCGGATCACAGTTAACAGGTACATCCGAAATATAACAGGCGGTAGTACTACTAACGGACAGTCTCACCAAAAGCTTTGAAAACGCCTGCCCTCTATCTCCACCGTACGTAAGTAAAGGTACCTCGGGGCTAATCATACAGTGCCACAATCTACTGGAGGAGGTTATTAAAGACTACCGTGTTACTCTCCAATGGATAAAGGGGCACAGCGGATCTAGAGGTAATGATGCGGCTGATGTACTGGCTAGGCGAGGCTCTGACTTGCGCGCGGTAGGTCCAGAACCGATGATCCCTTTGCCTTTCAGCCAAATCCGAGCATGGATCCGGCAGAGAACAAACAACCTGCATCAAAACTACTGGGCGAGTATTAAGGACTGCAGGCAGTCGAGGGAGGCATTCCCGGAGTTAAATCCGAGATTCTCCCGTAAACTCCTAAACCTTAAAAGGGATAAGCTCCGACAAGTTGTCGGAATAATCACCGGTCATTGTGCCCTTAATAAACACCTATTTACTATAGGCATTACAGACAGCCCCCTGTGCAGAGGATGCATGGAAGCTGAAGAAACGGCCACGCATATGCTCTTGGAGTGCGTGGCGAACCAGAGAGCGCATTTCCTGGAAACACCGGGAACCCTACAGGAGGCCTGCATCAGGATACAGGAGTTGCTGGCCTTCCTGGAGGACATCGGGTGGCTGCAGTGACTAGCAGTACCACCCATCACGCCGACATACGGCCTAGTTGCGGAAAAGTTCCCGCGCATCAAGTATCAAGTAAGTAAGTAGTGTCACCCCTATTGGTCCGGTTTGACAAATGATGTTTCAATCGATTCGTCTTCAGTAATAGCACAGTACAAATATAATCTAACGGACAATAGTGTATCGAGGAGTAAACGGCCGAATTGACGCTCGCGGTGCGGGAGCCGGGAGGCAGGGGTCTCAGCGTGGTTTTGAAAAGAAGGCTACGTGCGAGTTTCGTGCTTGAAGTATCTTCACGTAAAAGTGCGAGAAAGAGAGAGCGTGCTGTGCAAGGAGGATCCCAGTACCACAAATAGATTAGACTTTGGTCTATACCTGTATTACTATATAGGTATATCTATACTTATTATAAAGCAAAATGTACAAAAAAGTCTGTAAAAAGAATATAATTTTAAAAATTGTCTAGTGTATTAAGGCCAGGCTCCAAGGATACATTTTTAGGAGTGCCTCACTCCCCTGCCACCTCCCCTGCACTATGCCACACGCTGCCCGCAATAAGCACTGAAGTGCCTGCGTAGCAAGGTTCAATATCGCGAGCGCTGTTTGAACACACAATTTAGCGCGGAACTAAATGACGTATGTCTGAAAAGTTATTTATTTTATTGGCAGGCTAATAGTAATTAGTCAATAATTTTATCTAAACATTAGATGATAAACTATATTTTCTTGCTGTGAGATTTATTTTAGAGATAAAACTTAAACCGTTGAGTAGAAAAATGAAAATATTACTGAAAATAATGTAATTTTTGATACGAAAATTTATCGAATGATTCTGTCAAACATGTTTTTGTCATAGTCATACAGATCTCAAAAACATGTATGTTAAGTTTCACATTTATCAGCTGGGACCTTATTCTCTATTGCCACTCGCCCACGTAACGTGCCGCGTTAAGATATCTGCGTGGGATTGTTTGTGCATGTTCGAGAATTGCCGTACTTTTCCGAACGATTCCACAGCGTTACGCGTGTGACTGTTCATAGAGAATAATGGCCCAGGTTTGTGGTTGACCCAGCATATTTATAGAAAAAAAAACCCTTCAAAAACAGAGCCTGGTATTAAAATAAGCTACTGAATAAGAATATAACATTACCTATAATAAAACGTGTCTGTCTGTTTGTCTGTACGTTTTTTTTTTCCGCGCATCTCTTAGTAACTACTGGACCGATTGCGATACTGTTGAATAGCTAATGGTTGGACTTAAAAACTGGTGTACTTGTTATCTCAATCCGATAAGTAGAAACCTAGAAATCGATAAAAACTTTTTAACGGCTGAAGGAATTTTGATCAAATGTTGGTATAACGGTATTTTAGGTCTTGGAATAGTACATATAGTACTTTTAACCTAGAGAAATGACCACGCGTGCGATACCGTGGGTACTGCTAGTATATAAACAATCCTGATATGTAAATATATATAAATATATATATATATATATATATATACCAGGATTGGACTCCTTAGTCCAATCTTCTTAACCTTTGGACTTGGGATCCGAAAAAAATGAACTTCATTTTTCTCTGCCAAACCATCGACAACGCATCCACTCCGATTAAATAACAAACGTTTGTGAATATTTTCATATCCTTCTGCTTCTGCCAGTCTGTTTCTTTGTATTCGGCCGTGCTTGCTTGCTTCTCTCCATCAGCGGGCCTCCTGGCATATCACTTATCCTGCCCTCACAAAATAGCCCTTACAAATTGCTGTGTGTATGGATGTTTGAATGACTAAAAATTCACAAAATATATCGGTATTTTTACTCCATCTGACACCGAAAGGAATAAACTCAAATAATCTAGGTATCGAGTAGTTATATTATCCTGCGCGGCTTTGCCCGTGTGGACATTTTCCTGGGGAAAAAGTAGCTTATGTATTCCAGGACCAAAAGTATGATAATGTACCATTTATCAAATTTCGTTAAGCCGAGGACCATACACGACGACACGCACGTGCAACACGTGAACACGACGTGTTATTCGAGGGCCAAAAGTAGGTACATATGAAATACCAAATTTCTTTCAGCCGTGGACAGTATTTTATCAATTGCTCGGCTTGTATAATACACCAGTTTTTTAGTCAAACCCTAAGCTATCTAACAATGAAAACAACATCGCCCTCCTTTTTTGTAGTCGAGTAAAGCCCCGCCAGTAGCAACCCTTGGTCTCCAACTGACATTAGACATCAAACTCGAAAACAATGCTTCGATACACTACTGTCCGTAAGGACTATAATTATGTACTGTGGTAATAGATTGTCAAAGGGTATTTTTTTTACCTGTCTATGCTCAAGTAGCAAAAACAAGTCGTATTATGATATGATCAATTCAACGTTTTGGTTGCAACATCAATAATATGAATAAATAAAATATTTTTCCAAAAAAAGAACAAAGACTTCATAGTAAAAATGTTTTATTCATAGTAAAACATCGACCCTATTAAACAAAGGAGGACTAGGGACCAACTACTCAGCATGGACCGCGTATACTAGGTGCAACGAGAGAAAATTATGATTTATAGTACTCGTAAGTACTATAAATCATAACAAAATTATGATTTATAGTACTCGTAAGTACTATAAATCATAAAAAAATTATGATTTATAGTACTCGTAAGTAATATAAATCATAACAAAATTATGATTTATAGTACTCGTAAGTACTATAAATCATAACAAAATTATGATTTATAGTACTCGTAAGTAATATAAATCATAACAAAATTATGATTTATAGTACTCGTAATTATGATTTATAGTACTCGTAAGTACTATAAATCATAACAAAATTATGATTTATAGTACTCGTAAGTACTATAAATCATAACAAAATTATGATTTATAGTACTCGTAAGTACTATAAATCATAACAAAATTATGATTTATAGTACTCGTAAGTACTATAAATCATAATTTACTTGAAAATTCTACTGATTGATATTGTTTGAAAATCGCCATTTGCAGAAAGGGACAGAAATATACGATTCGTAATAGTGTGACAAGACAAACGGCGTATAAAAGTTTGATCAAGGGCCTATTTCATAAAACTATAGTACACTGAAAAATGTCAATCAAACCGACAATTGTCAGTCAAACTATAGAAATGTCGTACATATTTGTTATATGAAACGCAGGTTTTGCGTATTCGACTGAAATTTGTAGGTTTATTATGATTTGTCGCTTTATGAAATAGGGCCCAGATCTCTTTGTACCGTCAGGAAGAAAAAAAATACATAGATTTTAGAATCGATTTTATTCACTTAAAAATTTCATATTTTATTTTAATCTACCTACCTTTAGGTATTTGCACCTTGTTTATATTAGAAGCGTCTAACATGTTCCTGATATTTCTTCACATGTTTATTTTGTCTACTCTACACCCACTGATATGTTAATTGTTATTAAAAGGTTTCCTAAAGACGAACTGTGGAAACATAAGTGGCTACGAGTTGTCAGAAGACAGAGGGAAGAGCACTGATCTCTATGGATATACAGGCTCTGACGTACTTTCGTTTGTGCCGATTCAAAGCACCCCACTGAGCGTACAATAGTACAAAAAAAAGTAAATACGTTAACTACTTACGTACGTAGTAAATACATTAGTTCCGTGGACGCTCACGGCTGCCAAAGTACTGCTATCAGCGCCAACAGCGCCAAAGTGGCGATAATCAAATGAGCTAATTGCGACGTTCGTCAATAGTCTGTCTCTAGAGTACTAGTAATATGCAGTTGTCTATGGGGAAGAGCCAGATTGGCTACCCAACAATAACAGTTATTATATTCAATACACTTCAAATCAGAACATATGTATACAACTCACAAAGGATATAGGAAGATATTAAAAAGCGCAAGTCCATATGTTTGGTAGGTAACTATATTAAAGAGCATATTACCTTATTGGCATACCTAAACAGCAGCGAATTAGAAAAATAAATAGCGATTTCTTGGCCATTAATGAGTTCTTGTCAATAGCCAGGAAAAAATATAATAATCATAAAGTGTATTAATGAACTGCCTAAGTGATATATTTTCTGAGATATTTGGGTATAAAAATATTTTTCATCTTTTACATGCGTTAGGAACATAAAGTTGCAATATTGATTTTCAGTCTTGATCAGGAAGGGATGAGAGGGTCTGATGAAATTAATGTCACAAACAACTAATCTAACATGCGCCATCCCATAATTGCACAACATATTATTATTGCCGAAAAATAAACCCAAATATGTCTTAAAGTATATCACGATTTTTTCATAGATTTTTTTTGTTTCTTATAATTTGCCCTATCGATTGACACTAGTTTCATTTATGGCCAAGAAATCGAGTTTTTTTTTAAATGTTCATCATAGTCTTATCAGCAGTCCGAGCGTGATTGTGTAACATAAAAACAAACTTTCGTAAATGGTATTATTGGACGATAAAATGTTCAAATATTGTTACTCAAGCACACACTAACACCGCTGTTTTAAGTACCTACTACAAAAAACTACCAACTTAACAATATTTTTTTTACATTAAATAGATAGATAGTTTTTTTTTTATTGCACACATAAGATAGGTACATAGGGGAACTTAATGCTAGCAAGCATTAAGTTCGCCTATGGTGAACATACAATTACGTTTCATCATCATTTTATTTACATTGGTGATCAAAACCGCGGTAGAAGCTAATATTATTTCATTTCATTGAAATTTATTTGCTGACGGTTCCTTAAATTACTTTATGTTTACGGACTAAGACGAACTTACCCGATACCCGAATCGTATTTGGTTCGAGAATTAATGTTATTATCTCTTTTGCGCTTCTATCTGCGTATGTCTTTGTTGTTGGTGCATGAAGTGTACGACAGTGCAAATTTAGCTGTGTGGGTGTGTTTTCCTGTAGTTGTATCTAGTGCGGGTGTGGTTTACATGAAGTTCTAGGTTGCTCCTTCCTCCTTTGTTTAATAGGGTCGATGACTAAAAAGAATAAAATAATTACAATTGAGCCAGAACACTATCACTTTTTCGACATTACCAACGTAATAATAATGCATAAATACAACATAAGATAAGAAAGAGTTTTTTGAAGGTCTCCGTCTCCTTTTTTAAAGACGATTACAGAGTTAGAGACGTCACATTTTTGAAAAAAAGGACCCAATTTATACAACTTAAAGTCAGTTTTTTTTTAACTGTACCAAGTTCGTTATTTTAAAGTCATATAACTGTGAATAAGATCATTAAAATGTAGTATAATAGTTTTTAAATCACCATCAAGCAACGAACATTTCATGTAGTCGTCGAGTACACGTAACAACTGCAATAGAAGTTGTAAAGTAATTGTACTTTGGCATCTTTGTATATGGCAAGTATATTTAATTTTACATGTTTTTGTGTTTAAAGTTTTAAAATTTGGTTTAAAAATGTATTATCAAAATGTCAGAGGTCTTAGGACCAAAACAAAAAACATACTAATCAATGCATTGAGACAAGATATTGACATCATTTTGCTTACGGAGACATGGCTTAATGAATCGGTTTATGACCACGAGATTTTAGATGATAGATACAACATTTTTAGGCGTGACCGTGCATCAACTAGTAGCATTAAATCTGTTGGAGGTGGCGTGCTTATTGCTATTCTAAAAAAAATCGAATCAATGCGCAAATTACAATGGGAGACAGACGGTGAAGATCTTTGGGTAGTACTTAAGGTTAAAAAAGGTGCCTCTTCATTAGACCTTTGAATTTGTACTATTTATATTATGTGGAACGTTTTTTGACAAACACTACTCAAATAATTCAACACAAGTCCGCAAAGAAATCTATATTTTTTTGTGGCTGGAGATTTCAATTTATCTAATCTACAATGGGAGTATGATTTGGATACATGTACTTTGACTCCAATTAGCACGACATCTCTTTTGGACAACCTTTTGGTAGACGTGGCCGCTTCTAACAATCTTTGCATTGGCAAAGATGTTTTTGTATGTTAGTGATATTGTTTAATTTTAAACAATATCACTAGCATACAAAACCGAACGCTAGATTTAATTTTTACTAACTGTAATAATCTATTTTCAGTGTCTGAAAGTAATGATCCCCTTATTGCTATAGATAACTATCATCCAGCTCTGAACATATTATTTAAATGCAGTTCTCTTAAACCTCCTAAAATAAACAGAATACCTACTTTGAACTTCACGATACAATTTTGGATGAATTGGCAGAAATTGATTGGTCTGAACAACTAAATAATTCTAATGATATCGACAAAATGGTCCAAGTATTTTACGACATTATTATACCCATTATTAACAAAAATACCCCTCTTAAGAAAACTAGCAACTCAAAATATCCTTTCTGGTACAGTTCTACCTTGATTAAAGCGCTTAAAGAAAAAGCTAAATTTCACAGTAATTTTACAAAGTATAAAAATCCCAGAGATAAAATAACATATAATATGCTTAGAAACCGGTGCGATAAAATGATTTTATTCTATTTGAGTGTTATTCTAAATTTAAAGCTGATGCTAAGGAACACATTAAAAAAACCCTAAATATTTTTAGAAATTCGTAAAATCTGCTAAGTCAAATAGTCACGACATTCCTGACGAGATGTTTCTTCAAAATAGAAATGCTCACGGCGGAAAAGAAATTAGTGAACTTTTTTCCCATTATTTTCATTCAATCTTTAATAAAGACAATCCTAACAGTAGTCCCGATACTAATTACAATACCATCCAATCTCACACATTCATCAATTCTTGCACGCTTACTGAAGTAAGCGTGCAAGAATTGATGAACATGACAGTGACATACTGAGATCACTCCATTTGCTAAACACAGACAAGGGGCCCGGACCAGACTTGATACCTCCAGTATTTCTTAAAAATTGTGCGTTGCAGCTCGTTAAACCTTTGGATATTATTTATAATCAATCCCTAGATCGAGGTACTTTCCCAACACAATGGAAAATAGCACACGTGACTCCCATATTGAAGAAAGGAGATCAATGTAACGTAGCAAATTACAGACCAATATCAATTTTATCAGCTTTTGAAAAACTATTTGAGTCGTTGGTGCAAAAAAGATTGCTTCCGTATCTAAAACCGCAAATCAGTCCCTATCAGCATGGGTTCCTGCCAAGACGATCAACTACATCGAACCTTACCGACTATGTTTGCTACATATCTGAAGCACTGGAAGATAAATTAGAGGTTCATTCAATCTATACAGATTTTACAAAAGCATTTGATATGGTTGATCACTGCCTGTTAGTCCAGAAACTTGGTCATGCGGGTATATGCGGTTCTCTGCTCAGGTGGTGCGAGTCTTATTTGCAGAAACGGTCACAAATTGTAAAAATCCGCGGTTTTATTTCTGAGCCAGGTGGAGTGCCTTCTGGCGTACCGCAGGGCTCTCACCTCGGTCCCCTCTTTTTTGCACTTTTTATTAATGACCTATGTAGCGCGTTTGAATCAGTGGTTCTTTATTTGCCGATGACCTGAAACTTTATGGAGTTATAAGGTCGTCTATTGATACACAGATTTTACAAAACGACATTGATAAGATCCTACGCCTGCTTCATGTTTTATTAATGACACTGCGCTTGGCGAAGTTACATGTATTCGAGACTTGGGGGTGATATTAGACAAGAAACTAGATTTTCGTGAACATGTAGATCATATTGTTAAAAAGGGAGCCCAGGTCTCGAGTTTCGTGATTCGCCAAACTAAGCTTTTCAAAGACCCTGACATCTCAAAAGTTCTCTTTAATTGTTATGTTCGTAGCCTACTTGAGTATTGCAGCACAGTTTGGAATCCTTCATACAAAGTTTATATTGGTAGGTTGGAGAGATTACAGAAACGGTTCCTCTATCATCTCTGTTTTATTGATAACCGATGCCACGAACTCACGTCCTACGATGCAAGAGCCAGTCACTATAAAGTAATTTCTTTGGTAAAGCGACGTGCTGTCGAGGATCTCGTTTTCCCGTACAAAATTATCAATGGTGAAATCGATTGTACAGATTTATTAAAAAGATTACATTTCTCAGTACCTTGAAAAAGCAGTCGTCTTCATAACAGAACACATTTTTTGTTGCCTTTATGTCGTTCTAATCTTGGACATCATTCGCCGATATATCGCATGTGCTCCACTTACAATAGTATAGACAAGAAAATCGACATTTTCAATGCGTCTATCAGTGTTTTCAAGTTCAACAATTTTTAATAATATTATGTTATCTATGTTTACCATTAAAAAATAAAACCATTTATAAATAATTATTCTGTAATTTTATTGTTTTATTTTGGTAAACACTGTAGATAATGTTTACTAATTTATGATAACTTATGATAAGCTAATAAGCTTATCATAAGTTATCATAAATTGTCAATATTTTATATGTTCTAGCGTTAATATGTTTGATTTTTTTAGTTTTTATTTTTATTAAGCAGATAGTGCTTTGGAAAACCATTAATAAACTATTGACTGAATTACTGTTTCATTTAATTTTTAATAAAATAAATACTGAGAGTAAGGGCTGATAGGGGGCATAATAAGTGTTATTTACCGTTTTAGTTTGACTGTAAATCATAATTTACTATGTCGTTAATTTTCTTGAGTTATCACTTTAATTTTATGTTAAATGCTTTGGAAAAAGTATTATTCTGTATTTTTTATTGTTTTATTTTGGTAAACACTGTCTACTAAATTATTATTTCATTTCACTTTTAATTTAAAATAATAATGGGAGTGGGGTCCAATAGCCCTAAGTGTATTACCATCGGCCCCCACTTTTCACACGTGGGGGCCGATAGCCATAAGTGTATTACCGTCTACCCACACGTGGGGGCCGACGGTAATATATCCTTCAAACTTGGTCCGATTTTGACAAGCAAGAATCCATCGATTTGTTTTTCATGCAAGAGTGTCATAAGCTATTTTTACCGGACAGTAGTCGGGGTTTAGTTTATAAACTAATGTCTTGTTTTTAATCCACTTACACTTTGATAAACAACCACTGTGAACCAATTTGGTATGTGATCTTATATATTTGTTTGAAAGATGCCTTCGGTGTGGTCCTATTTATATAAATTTCATTGGTTGGTTCATTGGTTCAGCAGTTAATTAGTTTATTCATATGAAGCCTCTTTTTATTCAAAATAGCTTAATATTTTACTTAAGTTGGTGTACTTTTCATTTCAGTACGATGAGTAGAAGCTAAAAAACGATTAAAACAATTTGATCTTGGAATAATAGATAGGATATTTTTATCCCAGAAAATTTTACGTGGGCAAAGCCACGGGCGCAGCTAGTTGTAATAAGACTTGCCAGTTAAACGGTTCTATTCGGTCGTACGAGGAAAGACCAGGCTCAGTTGGCGAAGTGATGGAACGGTGTTTCGAAAGACCTGCGTCATGGTTCAGTTTTTCTTTTCCCAAATTTAACACTTTTATTCATTAAACACTAAACGCAAGTTTATCAAGCGACAAAACACCGCGAAGCTGCGTACATTATTTTTCATTTCCGCGGCTGACACGTCTCGCGTCACATCAATCTTTTCCCCGCCAAAAGCGAGCCTCCCATCCATTGTCCAAAATCAGGGAAAACAATAATAGAGGCAGCGAGAGGGAGATTGAACGTATTCGGCACACATCAATCACGATCGGGAGCAGGCTTCTGTCTCTCTATGTTTTACAGCACGAATGGTAGGTACTTTGAGTTCTCGAAGTAGTTTGGACAAGCGATTGAGACGTAGAGATTTCCCAAGCGGGTTTCATGGACGCCTCAAAGTCTAAGCAATTGTTATGTACTATCAAGGGTCCGTGACAATCATCGTTGAACTTCTAAGGATTCGCGGCTCAAAAATTTGGGAAGGACTAGAGACAGTACAGACACAGAATAAATAATTGTAGGTACCTATACTTTGCAAGCGAGAGAAGCGAGTTACACGAAGTTTATGCAGTTATTCAATACACGACTCACACAGTAGTCCATCCGTACGACGTAGTACAGATGGCTGAAGTCACGTGATTTAGGATTTAGGTGAGAAGTACCACCTGTGAGTTATGAACGAGTTCCCATGGTACATTTGTGCCTCGAGATACCGAGCAGTGATTACTACCCGGAAAATTGGGGGGGAACTGAATAGGTAGTGATGTTTTCCTTGGAACAAAATTTTATTACCACTATGAAAATCCTGGTTCAGGCCCAAAGGTTACGTCATGCTTCAGTATCGTCGATTTCAAAGGCGTTGCATTACTTAACCGTTCTACTAATAAAATTTAGTTCAGATAGCGAGATAGGAAATACATGATGTTTAGAATAATATATAAAACATGTGTAGCTATAGATCGCCGATATTGAATATAGATTTACGACTAGGTTCCTTGACCACATGTCCACCGAGGTTTGTATTCTAACATTTAAGTGTAGAGCACAGCACACACTATCACTAAAGTGGTAGTAATAGTGATTTCGAACTAGCTTATAAAGTGAAAGTCAAAGTCAAAGGATTTTATTGTAAATAGGCAAAATAATAGCAATTTTACAAGTCAAAATTAACATCTCATGAACAAAGAGATATACATAAAATATCATGAAAAGATCAAATCAATAAAAATGTAGATAAACTAAGTATTCTTTGAGTTTGAAAAGGAAATTTCCCTTTCATGTGCCAACAGAGTTAGCACATGAAACCTAAAAAAGCACGCCAGCCTGCTAAAAATTAAATTATGCCAATTAATTATATGTTAAAATATGCTGTTGAAAGGCCTTCAATTTGATACCCATATTTTAAGATTCGAAGTTTTTTTGTATTTTTAAATGGAGCCATACAGAAGCCACACATAATTTTTTCAAAAAAAAAATAGCCTGCTCGTATGTTACTCGGGGGGGATGTAAAAATTTTAACGATACCCCATACGTCTAATTCTATTCAGGCATTTAAAAGTTATAGTGGAATAATCAATGTCACATTACACTGTATATGTATATGTATATGTATATACATACATTCAACCACACAAACATACATGAATCTTAAAAAAACATTACACTCCTTTTTCTGGGCAGTGTGTAATAAAAAGGCGGTGTAATTATGTTTTCCCGTTTTGCGACTCCCACACTTGGAGAGAGAAGAGATTCTCAATTTGTTTTTTTCTGTGTGTGTGTGTGTGTGTGTGTGTATGTTACCATTTTTTTATTTGTAGCTTTAAGTGAATTTCGATAACATTTCATCAAAATTGATTAGTACTTTTTTATTAAAAGTTCCATTTTCTTTTGTGTTTTTACGTTCAATATCTTCGGGATATCTGAACCAGTTAAGACAGTTCTGCGAACAGTAGACCTCGTGAGCACAAACTTTGAACTAGTGAACTTATTGTAAAACTAACATTAATAACCAAGGTGCTCCATCAAAATTTAGTAGGTAAAGGGTTGATTCCACTGGTAAAAACCTAAATGAATAAATTTACTGCATTTGAAGAGCTATTCTGCTCATCACGCAAAAATAATCATTAAAATCGTAGCCGCCTTTATACCCCTTTTTGGACGATGAACCCCCACAATCCAAAATCCCCGACGACTATAAATTTCAAAAAAAACGTTTAATCTGCATCGTCCAGATCGGTTATAAAATACGACCTGCACAGGAGTACCAACAAAATAATAATAATAATAATTACTTTATTGCATCTGAATTAAGGGAAAAAGAATATACAAGAATTTATTTCAGAAATAGGCACAGTAGCAATAAGACCGCTAAATCACTAAAAGTTATTTCTTCCAGACAACTTTTGGATGGACAGAAACTGACAGATGAAAGCAAATTGATTGCACTTACATGAAGCAGAGACTTGAGCTCGTTCTGTCAATAATTATTGTTAGTTTAAACACCAATTGTTACTTAGTTTCAGGTCTAACATAACTTAGTACTCGCACTGCCCGTATTGAATTTGAAGGTGGACTAATATTTGTCGACCCGATACTTCGGCTACTCGACTAAACCTTCCTAATGTGCATCAAGACTAACTGCTCAGCATTTCATCCTCGTGGACGCGAACTAAATGTTTGATAGCTCTGATTCAGCGCCGGCACTGCACGTGAATAGCAAACGACACGTGCTCTAACCGACCACGAGGGCATTATGCTAGATGTTACAAGTTTATATACATTTGAATCAAAATGTCCAACTTTGTCGGGATCGTAAAGTAAATTATCTGCTATCATTTGAATGTTAGTTTGTAAATGTCATCTAGTTCCCACAGATTCTAGGTAATTTTATTGTTTGAAATAATGTTCTACCTCTTATCCTATACTGAGTTGAATTTTCACGAGTTGGTTCAGTTCCGGTGACATACTTTTGATGGTAAGCATGACCTGAATCGACATCTAGCATTAGCTCCATATAAAGGAACACTTAAACCGTCAACGAAAGACATGAAATTTTGAATACGCATTTTATTATGATACCTGGTTTTAAGTCTAACCATGACATGGTTGCTGCCCTCAGGGTTGGGTCCTAACTAGGGAACTCCTCAACAGTTAACAGCACAGGCATGGAATGTTGTATACGCATTTAATTGTGATAGCCTGTTCTAAGTTTCACCATGACATGGTTACTGCATAAAAGCTTCTTTTTTAAAATGTTTATTAATTATCGTATTTTGGCTTTCTTGTTCAGTACATAGCTTAATTTATATTCCCTCAACCAATTTCATTTTATAATTATCTGCTTTATACAGACTTTTTGTAGCTTAGATAGATAGATAAACGCTTTATTGCACACCAAATAAATCATACACAAGAATAAACATTTAACTTAAATAGAGTACAATGGGCTTAGGTTATTACTTTTTAAATAAGTGTAGAAAGGGAAGGGGGGGAAGACGGGGTGCTTATCGATTGGAGCGTAATAAAACGCTATTACATTTAATGATTCAAGTACGAAAGTAGCATTTGTGTTACTTTTTGTATGACACATATAAAAAACTAACACAAATCAAAATATAAAAATATCCCATCACCCTATCTTGCCCCCTAGGTCGGGTAAGATGGGGTGTACAAGAACTGTGCTACTCTTGTTCCCAAAACTCGCAAGTAAATTGTGCACGACCAAATAGTTTATATACCTATACTATTCAGTTTTTTCGTTTTGGTTAAAAAAAACAGCAAACAAGCGTGATTTGGAAAAATGGTTGAAAGTTGTTGCTGCTAAAATAGAGAAAAAATATAAACTTTCGTTTCATATATCCATCGTTGCGCGCATCGTTGTACAGGTGCAGTATGCCCATTTTTCACAGATAATAAATACATGTAGCCCATCCTTCATTTAAATTTAAATATCGACCGCCACAATAGTAGCAAGGAGAGTTTCTCCATCACATCCGCTTTCTAGTGGAGAAGTAGGCTTTTTCTTCTCGTTTTTTTAACACCATCTTTTTTCTGTTTGTTTTCAGTTCTCTTATTTCTTTTCTTTCTGCCAACTATCTTCCACCACGCCTGATGGGATACTGGTCAATTCCCACTAGTTCCAGTACCCCATCTTGCCCTCTCATGACAAACTGAAATAAATAAATTTATTTCGAAAAACAAAGCACCAAAGGGATACAACAAGTTCTTGTCTGCTGCTGTAATCGTTGTTAAACATAACATTCAGTCAAATTTGGAATACTGATACTTCGGTAGTTATATGTACCACAAACCCACCGTTGTTTACCGAAGTCCAATTGCGACATATTTAATCATACAAGTAGGTACTTCCTTAGATTGTGAAAGTACCAATTAAGCACTTTTTGTACTTATGTTGTTTTTCTATGAATAATGCGCAGTAGAGGTACTCTACATGTTGATTTGATTTAATTGCGCATAGCTGAATAAGCATTTATGTACTTAGATGTTTTTCTCGCTAAATTATGAGAAATGTAACTACTTAGTTGTTTATTACAATGAAGAATGTACTAGAAATCGCCTACGCATTTATAAAAGTTATATAAGGAAGTTACTAAGTACAAATTGTCATTATTTTATCTTCGCTTGAATTGTACGGTCAAAAGTAAGACCAATAAAATTAACTTCAAATTTAATTTGTTGTTTATTTTATTAAAATCTCGGCTCCGTCCAATTTGTCTGGCGCAGCCGGTTGTATTTTTTTTTAAAGTCGTGGAAATTTAATTTGTCCGGCGCTTACTTCAAAAATTGTGAAATATAATTTGTCTGGCGCAACCTACATATCTGGTGCAGCTGTCCTGAATAACTTCGTGTGTTCCTGACAAATCCACGTAAAAAAATACCCGAACCAAACAAATACGACTGTATTGGAAAAAGGAGTTGAGAAACAATTCAGCGAGTGGAATAATCACCGAGGCATGGGATCGAGCGGTTTTAAGTGAGTCGAAAATCATTCACTTTCCGTATTCTTGCCCTGCTATTCGACCCTTAGTGTTTTTGGACAAAAATTGCCAATACACTTGTTATTTTTGATTTATTGTATGCGAATTTATGATTTTTATGTGAACTTATTGATTTTATGTGTTTTTATTGATTTTTATGTGAATTTTTTGACGTTTTATGCGTTTTTATTGATTTTTATGTGAATTATTTTGACGTTTTATGCGTTTTTATTGATTTTTATGTGAATTTATGTGTCTTTATTGATTTTTATGTGAATGTATTGTCATTTTATGCGTTTTTATTTGAATTTTATGTGAATTTATTGATTCTTATGCGTCATAATTGATTTTTATGTGAATTTATTGACTTTTATGCGTCATAATTGATTTTTATGTGAATTTATTGATTTTTATGCGTCATAATTGATTTTTATGTGAATTTATTGATTTTAATGTGTCTTTATTGATTTTTGTGTTTTTATTGAACTTTTATGTGCTTATATTTAATTATATTTTGAATTTTTGTGTGTTATACGTGTTATATTGTACAAACGCATACTCAATTTTAATATTTTGAATTGATTTTAAATAATAATTTAAAATGGAACCTATGAGGATTATAACGAATGAAATTGTGAAATTAATTCCTAAATTTGATGGGAATGAAAAATTATTAAATTTATTTATTTCAAAATGTGAATATGTGCGTAGCTTAAGTGGAACCGAAATTACTGCAGCACAAGAGTTATATTTATTTCATGTAATTTCAAGTAGAGTTGTAGGCAGAGCAGCCCACTATTAAATGAAAGTAGCGACATGGCTACAATTGAAAATATTTTTATTCAAGTTAATAATATAATTGAAAATGGAAACAGATTGTGATTTAGATGATATATTGTCTGAAAATCTAATGAAACTTAGATTAAATCGTATGCATCAAGAACAAAGCAATATATGCATTTTTTTTTAAATTGATGCAATCAAGATGAATTAATTATTGATATTAAAACTAAGATGCTATTTCACTAATACTTCTAATTATAATTTTATAAAATTTGAGATAAATTTAATTGATATTGAGAAAGCATTAAATAAAAATAAAATAAATGATTTTGAAAATAAAGTTACTCATGTTTATAGTTTGTTAACTCATAATCTAATGAATTATTTGAATTGTTAAAAAAATATTGAGAGAACAGATAAGTTAATTTTCCCTGTTAATTATGAAAATTTAGTTAATATAGAGCAAAATATAGAGATTAAAGCTTATATTAAGGGTAGGCAAATTACATATGTACTGGCAATTCCAATTGTACGCAAAAACACTTACAAATATTACCAGTTATTCCCCTTACCTATCCTTGATACTTTTAATAATATTACATCCTTGATACTTCCTAAATATCCTTTTATCCTCGTGAAGGATTTGAACTCTATTACATTGCTCTCCAAGCCATGCGACGAGATTGATGAGAAATTATTTCTTTGTAAAGAAAGTTGTGCAGTCGTATTGGAACAAGATAAATGTATAACTGATTTAATGAAATTTACGTTGAATATTACGTCGTGTTCTCCAATTTTAATCGAAACTTCAGAGATAAAAGTTCAACAAATTGAAATGAACATATGGATAATTTTTGCAAGTTACCAAACGTACTTGACAAAAACCTGTGAAAATGAGATTACGCGAGAGAAAATCCTTGGTACTTATATTTTAACCTTGGACGATAATTGTAAAATACAAGTTGAAGATATTACTCTACGGAAGAAATTGTTCAGAGGAATGAACTTACATATTCCTAAACTACCATTGATAAATTTAACAAGTGTTCCAGTTACAAATAATTTCAAAAGGAAACCTGTTAACTTAGATGGAGTAAACATGGAAAATCTACAAATGCTGAATTATATTTTGAAGAAAAGTGAAAACAGTGAATATAGTGAAATGAGTGAAATGGTCAATAAAGTGCAAATAAAAAGTGTTAGTTTATGGACATTAATACTTTATATTATAATGATTTTTATTATTGTATACTTTATTATAAAATATAAAAATGAGATTTTGAAATTATGTAAAATTGAAAATAATCTGACTTCAGAAAATGAACTTTCAGATAATTTTCAATCTCAGGGTGGAGAAGTTATATGTACCACAAACCCACCGTTGTTTACCGAAGTCCAATTGCGACATATTTAATCATACAAGTAGGTACTTCCTTAGATTGTGAAAGTACCAATTAAGCACTTTTTATACTTATGTTGTTTTTCTATGAATAATGCGCAGTAGAGGTACTCTACATGTTGATTTGATTTAATTGCGCATAGCTGAATAAGCATTTATGTACTTAGATGTTTTTCTCGCTAAATTATGAGAAATGTAACTACTTAGTTGTTTATTACAATGAAGAATGTACTAGAAATCGCCTACGCATTTATAAAAGTTATATAAGGAAGTTACTAAGTACAAATTGTCATTATTTTATCTTCGCTTGAATTGTACGGTCAAAAGTAAGACCAATAAAATTAACTTCAAATTTAATTTGTTGTTTATTTTATTAAAATCTCGGCTCCGTCCAATTTGTCTCGGTAGTAAAGCTGTTCAAAAAACAAAAACTGTTTTTTTAACATCAAAACAATATCGCGAGAGTTTGCAAAGCGGTCACTGCGCCGACTGGTAAACAACATGGCGGCGCGTTGTCACGTTGTAATAGGTTGCACATACGGTCAATAAAACCTGGTAGCCTGTCTTTCCCGCTACCCCATTCTTGCCCCCCCCCCCCCCCTAGATAAATAAAGATGCCTGATAATACTTATATCTGAAATAAAGAATGTTGTAATGCTGTCATACCAGCATATTTTACAGATTATTTATGGCCTTCAAAATCACGAGATATACTTCTAAGGTGACCGATCTGACGCCTTTAGAGTGCTAAGAACTTTATCTTGACAGCGTGACGTTGTATCGGTAGAATAGCCTCAATTTTTCAAGACTCATATTTCCACAGATATTTTATTTCACACCATGATGTCTGAGCTATTTGTCAGTCGCTCAGACCAGTTCAGTGACCTGAGGACATAGGCTTGCGGAATATATACTTTTCGAGTATAATAATGGTTAACGTGGTGACCAATATAACCATCTTTGTTTATTGAAGCGACTTCATTGTGTTAGTAGCGTTATAACCTGTTTGTTGAAAATAATAATACAATACTGCTTATGTATCAATAATTTTAATATGTTTTATGAGTAAAATACCCATAAAACATATTAAAATTAATGATTTTATCTTTTTCAATTATTGTTTCATTTAGAAACCAAACATATTTTTTTTATCTGAGGGGAAGGATCAGGAGATATCAGGAGCCTCAACTCCTGACGCTGACATATTTTAAAGATTCTACAAAAAAGAAGGTTAAATAATGTCTGGAAGTATATCTTAGCGATAAGACCGTTCATTTACTTGACTTTAAGTATAATTAATTTTGTTTTTTATGTATTTTCAGGTGAATTAATGTATTATCTATCTTCAACTATGGTGGAATGTATTATCTATCTTCAACTATGGTGGAATGTATTATCTATCTTCAACTATGGTTGAATGCCACACAGAAACTGTTTCTTTTCCAACATGTCCTCAAATAATTTTCTTAGCCTATTAATATTTCGAAATCAAATTTATTACTCAACTAGCTTCCCGCCCGCGACTTCGTCCGCGCGGACTACAATTTATCGCGAAAAAAGGCATCCTATGTTCTTCTAGGATATTAAAAACTAATGCAAAAGTAGGTTTAGCACCAACGTTATTGATGTTTGTTGACAAACTTGTTATTTCATTTCCATGGAAACCGTTCCTTACAGCGAGTAATTAACATTTTCCAGTTTTCCCGTGAAAACTTACAATAATCCGGGATAAAAAGTATCCTATGTTTTATTCCAGGGTATAAGCTATCTCCATTCCGAATTTAATCAAAATCCGTCCAGCCGTTATCGCGGGAAAGCTTCCTAAACAAACAAACAAACAGACAACGTTTCACTTTTATATATTGGTAAGGATTAGCAAGATTCAGGTAGGTACTTATTTGAAATTCTGAAAGTTTGTTTATTTCACAGACTTTATATTTTACTCTGTATTGATCCCCGTGTAACCTTTCCGCTGTTCAATAGCTCCTACGTATTGCCTGACCCTAGAATTAATCTTTCTTTATTCTTCAAAGATTTACTTTTATCCAGAAAACTGGTTCCCGTCCAAATGTAACATACCATTGTGGTCTCAAAGGCTTCTTTCCAGACTCCAAAGGATCAACATCATTAATCTTTTGGACCCCATAATAACCAGTATTTATCGGCACCCTTGTGTACCAATGACCCCTAGGTGAGAAAATTCTTTGAAATATGATTCCAATTTCTTTAACGAGCTGAGAAAAGAATTTCGGGGAATATGATATGTTTTCCCCGAGGGAAATGTCAATACGCTTATTGGTTTACTCCTATTGGCAAACGCCTTTAGGTGAACACTTCGCGTGTCCTCTTTCTCAGAATGGTAGAATAGGCACGCTTTTCTTAAAAAAAACCGTACTACGGGTAAAACGGGTTCCGTACTAACTTAACTTTGCCGTTGGAAAACTGTTGTTCCATGCATAGACATTAGTCACGGTCAGTTACAATGTTTTTTTTTTATAATGTAACTATAAATTTACGGTTTCCGGATTTTTTCCTTTACTTGATAAGATATTGCTTCTTGCCAAATTTCATGCTTCTGGGTCAACGGGAAGTACCCTATAGATTTTGATTCCCTTGCGAGCTTCGATGAAAGAATTTGTTTCTTTCATCGAAACTTGCAAGTGTCAAATTATAAGCATAAACTGCCGTATCTTTTGATTGCGTTGACTTGTAAGTTTTTGTTCACATCTCTAATCCAAGGGATTACAGACCTGAGTATTTACTACTAATTTCAACTTGATACCTCTACGCGTATCTGAGCAAACATGGTCTTGACAGACAGACAGACAGACAGACAGACAGACAAACGGACAACGAAGTGGTCGTATAAGGGTTCCTTTTTTCCTTTTGATGTACGGAATCCTAAAAAAAGTATAGTAGATCACAGCAGAAAATAATTTTGCTGCCATCGAGGTGCCGGGGTGCGGCACCTCGACCTCACCCTAACCTCTAACCCAATGTTTTATTCCAGGACCTAGCTAAGATCAACATCAACATTTTTTCAGTCGTTAATTATGTTTTTTATTAATATCTCAGCTTCTACTCGTCACTTAGAGGTCGTTTTATCATTGAAACCGTATTCCAATCGAAAATAACTCAATTTTTCATAAAATATTATCATCTTGTATTCGTGCGTATCACGGGAGATAATATTTCTCCATTATTCATATAATTGAATGCAAAATTGGGGATTCAAATGTATTTCTTTCGTATTAATTGTTTCCAATAATAGGTACAGATGCTCAATGCCTTAGTATTCAGTGTTCGTGGATTCTTGGCCGTCACCCCCGTTGATTACCATATCGAATGGCTTCATTTACCCCACGATCACACCATTAACAGTCATTAGTACGACAGCTGCTTTGTCGATCACGTGACGATGGCGTTTTATCGGCTATTGATTTTAGAAAGGTTGTTCATAGGTTTTTAACAATTTACTTATTATTTCAGGCCTCAATAAAAAAACTGATGTGGCGATCCCCATGTATTATGGTTCAGGACTTTGTGATGCAAAGTCACAAAGCTCTACAAATTCTGAAGACTATAGTGACGTTTTCATGTGACAAATGGTCTGCTCATATAATTTAAGCGCTGATAAAATTAAACTGCCACGTTTAGGAAAATGTTGTGTAGGACTCCTGTGCCCAGATGAAAAGGTGACCTGCGAGAAGCCGTTGGTAGAAACTGACTAAGCAGAAAGCTGAAGGCGAAGCTCAGTTTCGTGTATTAGGAGACAACAACGTCCTGCAATGGACTAAAACGTATGAGCTGATGATGATTATTCAGCTGCACGGCTAAAATCTAAAATTACAAACAGTCAGGATGAAAAACAAGTAACAAAAAAAATAGTTTAAAATAACTAAAAAAACTAAGAAAAAAAAATATTTCAAAAAAATCGTGGGGTGCATGGGTCAATAGTTATAAATATTTCATTGATAGATATGAGAAGCACCCCACGCTTTTTTTAAATAAAACATTTATTTCTTATTTACACTATTAAAATTTAATTTCTATTTTTTAGTTTAGTTTTCTATATAAAGCGTGTTTTTTAGTTTTTTTAAACTATTATTTATTTTCTACTTTTTTTTTTTCTAATAATTGTATTGTCATCGGTCTTTGACAGGTGTGCAAAATTTGAATGAAATCAGAATCTATATTAGAAGTGTTCCACTGAACGGTTATAGTTCGTTTTTGGCAGGCAGTAGTGTTTTTTATTTTAATACTTTTTAGTGACAAGTTTTGAGTTATGGCTGTAAATTAAAAAAAAATGTAATGTGGCCCTTCAATTTGATTCTCATATTGTGAAATACGAAGTTTTTTTCTCATTTCAATATGCAGCTATAATGCCAACAAAACCAATTTTAAAAACAGTAGTCTATGTTACTCGGGATGATGTAAGGATTCTAACGATACCCCATACATCAAAATCTGCTTAGGCATTTAAAAGTTATGATGAAATAAAGAAAATCACATACATACATACAAATAAATGTACATGAATCCTAAAAACATTACACTCCCTTTTAGGGCAGCTGTGTAAAAAGAGACCGTTTCAAATTGTTCATACATAAAGCCAAACTCTAAAGTTATGATCATCCAAAACTCCAACAGTTTTCGCACCTTCAAGAGCTGAGGATATTTTCACCTTACTTTACGACAAATCAAGCCCTTTAGCGCTGAATCAATAGGCAGCCTGTAATTTAAAGGCAGTTTAGAACCGTGTTTCAATATGAAGCTGTATGGTGAGCAGACAGGCACCTCTTTAGGGTCTGTACAAACGTGATAGGTACATGACGTGATTCACCACAGCCACAAAACGTGAGAGATGCTTTTCTTTTAAGCGGTTTTATTTAGCTTGACCTGTTTGTTGTTTGTTGTTTGGGCTAAATCTAGTAATTTTACCCTTTTCCTGTTGACCGATTTATCTGAGGTATACAATGACTGATAACAATATAATTATGTATGTTCAGTATCACGAGTAGCTTTCCCGCCCGCGACTTCGTCCGCACGGACTACTGTTTATCGCGAAAAAAAGCATCCTTTGTTCTTCTAGAGAGCCGACCAAGCTGACACAGTATCAGACTCAAAGGGAATGCTCCCCCCGTCACCATTAGAATTGATTAACATAGTAACAAGGTTTGCCACCCCATGCGCTGACGCCAGAAAAGCTGGCAGGCCCACATAACGTATACATCGCACCCCGAGACCCCCACATCGGATTGGTAGAGCTGTCTGACTCTACTGAGTTCCATCTAGGGAGACATGAAGGACTGACTCTACCACCATATTTATAGCATCGTCGAAAGAGGATACTTCCTCAGGACAGTGCCAGGTTGGAGTGGTCCGCAATAAATAGGTGATCTTTGGGAGAGCTAAGCACATGCGCAATAAGATAATCGCCACGTCTCGGAAAGTCTTTTAGACGTTCATGAGCGGAGAAAAGAAGATGTTTTCTTGAATGTATGGCCTCATGGACTCCAGAAAGAAAGATTGGGGAACCTAAAAGATTTAGGTCTGAAGTAGATATTTCCTTGAGGCCAGGAAGAAGAGAATGAAGACACGAAAAGTGTGTTTTACATTAAGTGCAAGTTTCATTTATAACATGCACTTTATTTCATTTATATCCTCATAAAAAGCACCCTCTTGCGGTTTGTATTGTAAACCAAACTGCTTACTCTTTTACATGTTGTTCTAACAGAACTGTCACAGCTGTGCGGTCGCCCGCGCAACCACGGGTTCTTCCGTGATGCTCTAATGTGAGGGCAGACGTCGCGTCGTTGCGTATTTCGAAAATATACATTACCTACACAACGCTCTTGACGTCAGAGACCGTGTTGGCATCATGAATCTGAGGTTCGTGGTTGGCATCGGGTATGTTTTAAATCCAGAAAGCGAAAATGTATTCTTCGAAAGTATACCGTAAACGTATACATTCGAACATTTATGAGGTCACTGGAACTGGAAAAACTGGAAAAATGTTGATTATACGCTGTAAGAAACGGTTGCCATGGAAATGAAATAACAAGTATGTCAAAAAACTTCAAGAGTGGTGCTGTACCTACTTTTGCATTGGTTTTTAATATCCTAGAAGAACATAGGAAGCTTTTTTTCGCGATAAACAGTCCGCGCGGACAAAGCCGCGGGCGGGAAAACTAGTATTTAATGTTTACTTACTTATCTCACAACTAAAGCTAGGTGATCTAAAAAAAAATTGCTTACATTGAGGTCCTACGAAAATCAAAGAGTATATAAATACTAACGAAAATATTGAACATACGAGTAATGCTCCGACAAAATAAGACACTGTATATCTCGCCCGGTTGCCAGTGTGGCTCTGTGGTTACGAATGTAGTCAACTACTAACATGGACTGCAAAACAAGGTCCATTTTCATGTGCCCTTCAAGAAGGTTAAACCTTCTTGGTGCCCTTTGTTGTGGTTGGCAAGTGCTCTGGTTCCGTCTTTATCAAGTTAACCAATGATACAGATTGCTGGTTATTGCTCCATTTGAGATGCGCGGTGAAGCGTTGAAGATCTCTTTTGACCAATTCGAGTTCAATTTATTAATAATTTATTCAATAGTGTTAATCTCCACCAAACGGTCCCCGGTCCAGTGAGAATTTCAGAAATTGTTAACCTTAAGAATTGATTTGCAATCCAGTAAATGATAGTGTTCGCGGGATGAAGGTCGCTCCGGGTCGGTAAGGATACTATGGCATCTTTAAAGAAATGAATGAAGTAACAGCTTTTTAGCTTTATTACTTAGTCATGTTAGAGGCCCTCAGACAGCCTGACGAACTCTGATACCAGAGGCCCTTACCTCACAAGACAAGCAAGCCAATAGTGGGCAGAGATTTGGACTTCAAACGTGAGTAAATGTCGCTTACAGTGAGTCTAGTGTTGCCGAGAACTTTGACACTGCCTCAAAGACTTCTGACCCAAAACTCAAGTAACACAAGTTTTTTGTCCAAGTTTATTTTGGGTAGATATGACAATTTAGAAGAAGAAGAAGAAGAAAAAACATTTATTCAACACACACATTACAAAATAAACAAATAAATAAACAATTAATAATACATAATATCAATAATGGAAAACTTAAATAAACAACTGAAATAAAGAACAGAAACTTTGGAAGACATTTAATTTGAATATCTGTAGGTACGCGCATGACCATCGGCTGAACATCACTATGTTGACGAGACAAACACACACACACACATACACACACACACTTTACTGATTTGAACCGTGAGGAACAAAGTGACTGGAGAAAAACAAAAAGAATGTAAGCTAAACTGTGCGTAGAAATAGCGAGTAGCAGCAGTACCGTGAACCGAGCATGCACCCATGTTAGCATAGCATGTAAACAAACGAGGCGCGCGCGTGCCTAATTGGTCACTGTCCGAAATTCCCGTCACGCTGCCTCCGTCACGTCTTTATGACGTGATTTGCAGGCCGGCGGCGTGACAACCCACGTTATTTGAGGACTGTCCGCGGAGGCAGGCTAAAATGTCAGCAAGGGAATGGGTTACTTAACCTAATATGAGAATTTGAAGTTATAATAGTCCCTCAAAAATAAGTTCTCCTTACACGAATGATGGGGTCTTGTAGACTAGGTTGTACTATTCGTTATTCAGTGGTGATGGTAACTTATCTCCTAGATCAGCTTAGCTAATACACCTCTCGGGCTGATTAAAATTTCATGAGAATGTGATCATGCAAGAGACTTTTCAGTTGAGAGGTTTATGAGTTGAGGACCATTATAATCTTGAAACTGTTTTTTTTATATCACCTACCTCGTGCGAGTTGCATGCATAACGCATATTCTATATGGTAGCATAGTACTTAATATTCATTCTGTGGTAGTGGTTACAAATATCTACACGTGCTTTCAGTTCTGTATAATCTTCATAGAATAATAATAAGAATAAGTCTTTAAATAAGATGGTTGTGTCCTTCTGTATAGAAGGACAGATCGGCCATATTATACATAGGGGTGTTTGACAACGGAATTCTAAAAGTAGTTCCTTCAAATACTGAAATCTATACATAATTGTGTCGTGCTTAGAATTTATCAACGCCATCCAACATCCTGATCTGACAATATACCCACGATGACTAGAATAAACAATATGATTTATTAACAAATGACACCCCAGAAACATCTCGCAGTATCATCAAAACTAAATTTATCAACAGTCCCCAACTGTCAGTATTTGTGTGAGAGAACATCTCCGGACGACATCTTCACAAAATACCTAATAGTTCACATCGTGAACGGATGGACCGATGCGACCCACTAAGGGGGTTGATTTATCGACCCTTGATAGATGGAAACATCGACGGGTCCTTGAACGAAACCTTTTTAGAAAGTGCTTATGTTGGAATCAATGACAGTAGTTCATCAATAACGGCTCTGTGCAGTAACAGATTTGTGACATAATATAAATATAGATGTTTAATTTGATAATGCAGATCCGAAAAAAATACCGTAGCATAATCCTTACGCGGCGTTCTACGTGAGCGAACTCAACGCGGAAGCGGTGCGGCGTGCGCGGCCAGACGCGAATATCGCGCGATTCAAATCGAAGCGATGCGAAGCGGAAACGCTGTCTTGCGTTAGTGGGGCCGCCGCCGTGCCGCGTTTTTATTTCATAGTACATGAAAGGACGGAAGGAATTATTAATTGAAAATTCGTAAATACAACATCAAATAAATACCTAGAAATACCTATGCTATAAAAATGCAATCATTTATTGCAAATTGATGGCGTGAAATTATCAAACTAACAGAGCCCTTATTCGCTATGATTATCAGACACATGACGAGTCGCGTTTCGATTTGTTTGTGGGATCGTTCGGCAACACACACTCACGTTACACGTCACACGTCACACGTGACACGTTTTCTGCAAGGAATTTCGTGTGGCATAGCGAATAATCGCTATGCCACACGAAATTCCTTGCGTGCGATTATTCGCTATGCCACGCTTATGCGCCCTGGGTCCTTATTCGCTATGACCATTCAGCCACGTAACGCGCCACGTCAATACCTATATATCTGCGTGGAATTTTTCGTGTATGTTCGTGAATTATCGTAATTTTCCGAACGATTCCACAACGCAACGCATCATGTTTTTTTAGCCCCAAAACGCGCCGCGTCGCGTTCAATTCGTTTCGCATATGTAAGAATAGAGGTGGTTAATATAATACATAGCTCTTATTATAACGTTAAATTTATAAATAACTATAGTCGTTATAGAATAGAATAAATTAATCCGCTAATGTTATAACCATATTTTTTTACTTAGGTACATCTCAAATCTTTATCATTATTCGATAATAACTCCGCGATTCCGCGACTCAGCGCCACAATAGAAATACCGCGGCGTCAAGAGGAACTAACGTTTACATGTAAATCTAGGGAGTCACGTCGCATCATATTGCACAATCATAAATGACAAGCTAGTACATTCAAAAAACCATAGATGGCTCTAGTCCGCCAGCACGCGCCTTCCTGACATTGATTTATTTGATTGGGATGATATGCGAAATGAATTGTATGTCTTTAGTCTGAATTCCTTCACTTTCTCAAAGCTAATCGTTAACACACGTTGAGCGCTCATTGGTTGAATTATAACGCAACTAGTTTTAACTGTAGCTTCGCGACGCGATGTGATTCGTGAATTAAACGAACTGTACAAAACTCGAAGTTATGTTATTGGTTCGTTGAATTATTTAGTGTTATATTTGCTACATTAGCTATTCTGCAGCCCGTTTACAGAACTTGGTTACAATCGGATTATCACTTTTTCATAGCAATTTCGACTCTATCGCAAGGCATTAGTGATATCAATACTGAGAATCCGATTGAAGCTAAGTTATGTGGTCGGGCCCATGCTCTATGAAGTTAGTACGTTATACATTATAGCGACAGCTATTAGTTTTTTGTACGGATCAAGGAACTTACACATTTGTAAAACTTTTCTTTGCAAAATACTCGCTTTTGGTACGGCCTTTGGAAAGTGGGTGAAGTTTAAAGGATGAAAATATTATGTAGCTTTTATTTTATTTCCTTTTACTTGACTTTATTGTGTAAATCAATGTTGCTACATTAAATCATTGGTGTAAATAAACTTTGTTAGTAGGGTAGTTTTATTGTGAGTGAATAAAAAATTACTGCAAGAAAATGTAATGCGATAAATAAATAAATAAATAAATATATTTGGGACAATTCTACACCAATTACCTAGCCCCAAACTTGGATACCCTGTAATATGGGCACTAGATAACGGATAAATATACATAAATAATAATATTAGCATCCATGACTCGGAAACAAACATTTCTGCTCATCATACAAATGATTGCACCTTGCAGGATTCGAACCCGCGACCGATAGTATGGAACTTTATTGAAAAGTCCAGTAATAACAGTATAAATGCAATCTACTACTGTTTTTAAAAATGGTTAGAAACTGCCAGTTTCTATTGAAGTAATGCGCGCGTCGTTTGTTATTCCGTGCCAGTCTCGCCGTTCGAATAATTCGCGTCTTGGCGTTCAAGTTCACGTTATAACAATAGCTTTTTAAATAGCTGGCATTATAAGTGTAGCTTAGCGCATATAGCTCGTTAGAAAAAACTAGCAGTTATTCACACCTCTATGTAGGACATTTCTCTGAGCGTAGGACACTGAACTTCAAACGATCGTCAATCATTTAAGACAATCACAGTTGAACTTTGTACTATTTTTTATTCTGTGGTTGTACCTAGAGTGCATTCAGAATCACGATAAAATCGATGTGATCGCGATATCATAGATATCATATCATAGCAATATCATAATAATACGGTATTCGCATTTTAGTTTTCCAATTATTATTATTTTTAATTATTTCAGTCTAGGCAATCGTTTGACCACGATCTCACCTGATGGAAAGCGATGATGTGGTCAAAGGTGTAGTACGCTTGCCTAGTAGATACCTATACACTTTTGACTTGAACACACCAGGGTTATATTTTACCGGAAACACTGACGAGGGCAGGGCATTCCACTCCTTAGGAGTTCTTATAATAAATGAAGAAACGTAACGCTTCGTTCTTGTGCGAGGTATTTCAACCATAAAAGGGTGGCGCTTTGCCGATCGTCTAGTCGTACGGTACTGGAAAGGTGATGGGGGAATCAGATTGTGCAGTTCTTGTGCACACTCTCCATAGTGCAATCTGTAGAATACCGACAGGCTTGCAACCTCACTTCGATGCTCCAGACTTTGAAGCTGTACCTAAGCTTTACCAGAGTGTCATCTCCAATGAGCCTCATAGCACGTCTCTCAATTGAATCCAAAGCCTCGAGCTGATACTTGGCAGAACCGTCCCAAAGGTGGCAGCAGTACTCCATACAAGATCGGACCTGTGCTTGATAAAGATTCAAAAGCTGTCCCGGTGTGAAGTACTGCCTAACCTTAGACAAAATACCAAGTTTCTTTGCAGTTACCTTGGCTTTGGATTCAATGTAAGACCCAAAATTCAAATTCAAATGTTATCGGCCATCAAGCAACTTGTTTATATACGAGCGCATAAAGTAATATGATTTCAGTAATAAAGTTACGTTGATTAAGCGATGTAACAAGCAGACATATCAAACCCAAATAAGAATTTGTCAACTCTGTCAAGTCAGGTTATTGTGCCGATAATCTGCTGCTTTATTGATGTCACCAAGAGCTTTATAATGTTTAACAAGTATTTTAGTGGTTCTAGTAATGCCACGCGTTTAATTTTTATAAGTTAATTTATTTCGTTAACAAAGCACCTTATGCCTTTAAACAAGTAACTTGATTGATTTAAATATGTTCGATATAAGAATCAAACATGAATGTATCAATATTCACAATACTGTTTTTTTTTTCGATTAATGAAAGTGCCTGTCAATCAAATATTGATAACTGATTTTATCTTAGAAGTTAATATAATAATTTAACAAAGCAAGTATTTTATTTATGTACCTTTGATTTAATTATAATCGATACCAGAATCAAATATCTCACTTGTTTAATCTCCTCGTACCCAGGCTACTGCCCGGAAAGCCCTGGGTGGAATACTGATCATAATGATGTTCTGCAGCCTGCAGGCGCGCTGCTATAGATGGGCTGAAGCCGCAGGCTGCTTTTTTGAGAAAACTTGATTATATACCTACCTATTTACTAGGTCCTAACACTTATAGTTAGTCAAGTCGGAAGCAGCTGATATACTCAAGCTACAATCTGAGAAATCAGCCTGCCAAACCTTCCAACATTAAGAAAAGGGCTCTAGGCCTTAGTTGAGGAATTTACTCTTAATATCCTCATGGGAAACAGCAGCCAGTGCTTGTATGTTTATCCCATTATATGCAAAATTATAGCCATGACAGTAGTTATTGTTGTGAAATCAAAGTAGATAGGTGTGATGTTGTTTTTGAATTTTACTATAACGTAAGGTCTATACTTACTGATACAAGTACCCGCTATAGCAGCCCCCAAAGCTGGCGTAGATCGAACACTTCATCCATTTGTTGTGATAAGTTAACTTTATTTCTTTCACTGAACTTTACTGGTCTACACAATACGTATACACTTACCCATAGATACATAGAACCACACCTACAGGAAAACTTAGAATACTTAATATATAAAACGCGGCGAAAACCATGAGAGGCAATAACACTATGAAGTCTATTTTATTTCATTTTAATGAAATAGAATTCGTGCAAGTCCACAACTCAAACAAAATGGACTTTCGTTGGACTTGTTTCAACTTGTATTATGCAGGCGAATTATTGAATAAATAATTTAGTAATTATAGCATCGATAATCCAACTTGACTAAAACTATCAAGTGCAATTGTTACCGCGCCTCAATCATGTTTCCTGATTGGAGTGTATGAGGTGAATGATCGTAATTACTATGTTCTGAAAATTAATAAGCATATATTAAATATGTTCAACTTCTTAGAGTTTTAATCATTTTAGCTTTGTTGACGCAACAAATGGCCGTTTATGACATCTGATACTTTTTTGGATGTTTTAATCAAATATTTTTTCAATCAAGCCAGTTTTGGCCTTGATTAGCAAGATTTTAACAAGTTTTTTTTCAGTGTGGAGATCGGATAGGAGGACTTTTTTAGCACAGAACAATCACGCCTGCGTTTTAGGAACATTAAACTTAACCAGGTTAGCATCGCCCCAATCGGACACGGCTTCTAAGGCTAAATTCAAACGGTCCACCGTAGCCTCTCTCTGAAGCTGGACAGCAGAATAAAAATAAATAAATAAATAAAATAAATCAGTAGTTAAGTATTGTTTGCACACTACAGCTTGGTGTAACAGACACTTCCAGGTCAGGATACTTATTTTTAGATGACATAATTGTAAATCTGCATATGTTTTACCAACTCAAAAAGTAGGAGTTCCAATTCGATTGTTATTTTTTATTTCAGTTGTTTCTGAACAGGTTTAGATATATATTTTTTTATTAGGGATGTAGGGCTTCCAGGATGTTTCTATTATATGTAAATTTCCCCTCAAGCCGTATTCGAAATTGTGTTTCGTAACTATAGTTGCCGTTAGGCGAATCATGAAAATAGTAGTTTTATGTATGTAAATTCACACTAATAGGTATATAAAAGTGAGACGTTCTCTCTTTGTATATTGTTTGGGGAGCTTTCACATCAAAACGTCTAAACCGATTTTGATGAAACTTTGGAAATAGGTACCTTACAATAAAGAGACCAACAGTATACTTTCCAGAATAAGTTACTGTGTTTTTTTTTTTATTTGAACTGATGGATTTAACTTAACGTTTTATACGTAGGTTCATCTCGCAAAATGTTAAGTTCCCGCGGGAAAACGGGAAATGATTTCATGAGAATCACCATCCCATGACATCCCACTAATATATAAAAGTGAAACATTGTTTGTTTTGTTTGTTTGTTTGAGCGCTTTCACGCGATATTAGCTGGACATAATTTTATGAAATTTTGTATGTAGATGCTGTATACCATAGCGACCAATATTGGATACTTCCATTCCGGAAAAATTGTAAACGTGGGCAAAGCCGCGGGGCGCAGCTAGTCTAATACAATTTGGTATTTTGTTGTTAGGTTTTTTTATCGCCCACGTTTACCCACCACTCCGTGTATAGTACGAAGTTCCAAAGGTGCGTAACGTACATGGAACCATTCTCAGATGCCTCGACGTCAGTCGCGCGTCGGTCGTCAGCCAGTCAGGCTTAACAAACACCTGGTATTGAACTTACACTTTAGAATTTATTACAAACTAGTTTTCGCCCGCGGGTACCGCGTACCACATGTTTATCGCGAAAATGCATCCTATATTCTTCTAGGATATTGACAACCAATGTAAAGGTAATAGCACTAACGCGCTTGCCTTTAGACAGACTTGTTATTATTTCGTTTCCATGGTAATCGTTCCTTACAGCGAGTAATCGTCATTTTCCACTTTTTCCGTGGAAAATAATCATTTCCCGGGATAAAAAGTATCCTATTTTGGTCTCTATGTAACTATTGACAAATCCGTCGTGCCGTTATCGCGTTAAAACTCCCCAAACAAACAGACAACGTTTCACTTTTATATATTGGTGTGGATACAAATAGTACATTAGTTCATATTCCATTTCTAAGTACATTTCTATGGCCATGACAGTTTTAAAACATGTTATTTTTTCAATGCAAGCCGGAAGCCGGCAAACTGCAGGAATGGAAGTGCTTCTTCTTCGAATAGCATAGAGCAACAGCGCAACAATAGTGTGTACTCCTGAACTTTTCACACAAAATTTTAGAAACGAAAAGCTGTAATGCAGCTTGTGCCAACCGCTTTGTCTGTAGTTATCTTTATAGTGAGTTGAGTTTTTGTGTAGATCAGTCGTGGTTATGTGTTGACGTGGAGTTACTGCCTACGGATACATTTACATTTGTTAGTGAGGCCCACGGGTGTCGTCGGTGGCTCGATCACGTCGTAGTCACCAGTGCCGCTAAGTTGGCGGTTACCAATGTGTCAGTGTTGTATGATTCTTCCTGGTCTGACCATTTCCCTGTATTGCTTGAGTGCAATATAGGACTTATCAAGTCGAAAACTTTAGTACAAGGCCCCATAGTTAATAAGGTGAAATGGGGTGAACGTGATCAGAACCAAATAAATAAATATCACGAGTTATGTAACTTCAAACTTAGCAATATTGACTTTGATATGGATTTTCATGAATGTGCTGATAAAATGTGTACGGATACAAATCATAGATTAATTTTAATTAATTTGTATAAAACTATAACGTCGGTCCTCACTGAAGCAGCGGTGCTTAGTGACGAAGACAGAAGTAAAAGAAAGCGTAAATGTGTAATTGGCTGGAATAAACATGTAAGAGATGCTCACGGCACGGCTCGCCTTTGTTTTTAGACTTGGTTATTGTCAGGCAAACCATCTTCTGGTCGGATTTATTTGAATATGTGTGAATCAAGGCGTATATTTAAATCTAAGCTGAAATGGTGTCAAAATAATGAACAACAAATAAAAATGGACATTATTGCACAACATCACTCAAACAAGGACTTTTCAAAATTTTGGAAAGGGACTAATAAATTGAATCAAGGGCCTAGCCGTCCCGTGAGTGTTGGGGGCTACAACGAGCCGAGCGAGGTGGCAACTGCTTTTCACAAACACTTTAAGGTGGACCCTTTGTCATGTGCCGCGTCACCGGTACCGCACGAGCTCGATGCTTTGGAGTCCTCAGAACGTACTGTAAGTTTTACAGGACCGGAAGTTGCCGCTATCATTAAGGGCATGGTAAGAGGAAAATCTCCAGGACATGATAGTCTTAGCATTGAGCACCTGCGATACGCAGGTGTGCATCTGCCTAGGGTGCTCTCTATGTTTTTCACGCTTTGCCTTAGCCACTCATATTTACCCGATGACCTACACATTACACATTACATTAGTACACGGTAGTGGTACCTATAGTCAAGAATAAAACCGGGGACTCCTCCGACATGTCAAACTACAGGCCGATCTCCTTGGCCAACGTCATTGCAAAGGTGCTGGACAGTCTGCTTGATCGGCATCTTGGTAAGCACCTAGATTTGAATGATGCGCAGTTTGGCTTCAGGCCTGGGTTATCTACTGAAAGTGCTATCCTGTGCCTCAAGCAGACTGTAAAGTACTACACTGACAGAAAAACTCCAGTTTACGCGTGTTTCTTAGATCTCTCAAAAGCGTTTGACCTCGTATCTTATGAGGTCCTTTGGGAGAAATTAAGACAAAAAACTACCTTACCTTATGAACTAAGAACACTATTTAAATATTGGTATAGTCATCAAGCAAACCGCGTAAGATGGGGTGGTGCGTTGTCGGAGGAGTACCAGCTGAACTGCGGGGTGAGGCAAGGTGGGTTGACGTCTCCCAAGTTGTTCAACTTGTACATGGACGGACTTATTGATGGGCTCAGTAACACTGGCATTGGATGTCATATCGATGGCGTATGTGTTAATAACATAAGCTACGCGGATGATATGGTGCTTCTGAGCCCATCAATTAAGGCTTTGAAAAGACTCTTGTATCTTTGTGAGTCTTATGCGGTCGCCCATAGTCTCAGGTACAAT
Organism: Alsophila aescularia; assembly: GCA_946251855.1. Classification (NCBI taxonomy): domain Eukaryota; kingdom Metazoa; phylum Arthropoda; class Insecta; order Lepidoptera; family Geometridae; genus Alsophila; species Alsophila aescularia. Next base: position 58,783,522 of record OX276381.1, read on the forward strand.
GTGAGAAAGAGTGAACTTATGATCTTCAAGGCGCGCAATAAAAGTTATACTCTGCCAGAAGTCACTCTCTGTGGCACTCCTATGACTGTAGTGTCAAAGTTCAAGTATCTGGGACACTGGGTCACCGATGATCTAAAAGACAACGTGGATATTGAGAGGGAGCGCAGGTCGTTGTCTGTCCGCTGCAATATGTTAGCCCGCAGGTTTGCACGTTGTACAGCACAGGTAAAGGTGTCGCTGTTTAAGGCTTACTGCCTGCAGCCTTACGTGCAGCCTGTGGGTGGACTATACGCGGCGGGTGTACAGCGATCTGTGTGTCCAGTACAACAACGCGTTCAGGGTGCTGTTGGGGCTGCCGCGTTTCTGCAGCGCGTCGGGTATGTTTGCGGACGCTCAGGTTGATGGTTTTCATGCCATCATCCGAAAGCGGTGCGCATCATTACTCGGCCGCTGGCGCGGCAGCGCCAACACCATCCTGGCCGCATTAGCCGACCGTTGGGACAGTCCTTTGTTCAGTCACTGGATGCAACTTCACAATAAAAGCCCGGCTCATTAATATATTTATTAAAAGTAAGTACTTACCTGCCTATTATTATATATTTTAGTGATTATTTTTTAATTATTGATTGAATTTATTATTATTATTATTATTATTATTATTATTGTGTTGATATTGTAAATTGTGTTTTATGGGTGTATAACCTGAAATAAATGAATATTTAATTTAATTTAATTTATAGTATTATCTGCAGCATAAGTTCTGCATTTGAACTAACTAATATGGCAGTTAGTGTTAAGTACGATCGGAATGCAATCCTTGTGTCAGGGCTTGGTTGGCTCTTAAATCCATTATTTAGTGTAATTGTGTTTTACTTTACGCCAAAGTCCAAGTTCAGTTTAGCTGCATGCGGTTGCTTACTAAGACTAAGAAAACAGAATGTGCCCAGCTGAGTAAATTACCTGTTTAAAACTACTCCACAACTATTTTTGTAATGAAAACTACAGAATTTGTTTGTTTTTCGTATGAGGTAGTGCTGGCGTATGGAGTCAGAGTTTGATATGCCACCTAAGGGCTGTTGATATGGCTTAACGACTGCTATTAATTAATAACAGCCGGGATCGGCAGCTTAACGTGCCCTCCAAAGCACGGAGCGATGGAAAACAGCACATAACTTAGGAAAGTCGTTGATGGAGAGCCTAGGACTGAAACTACTTAGTACAGTTGGATTCTAAATTGCACTATAGAATCGTTGGGCTACCACCACTCAGCACCACAACAGAATAAGTACAATGGTGCACGTTGACCGTTCTCAGATTTTTCCGTGGCAATCAATCATGGCTTGGAACACCTGGCGCCACGGTTCGTCGCTCGCGATCCGGTTTTTAAATCATAACTGGTGATTATCGTAAACAGATGCATGCGGTAACCAGAAGATAATGCAAAGTATTGTACGGTAGCGCATGAAGCACTCTGATAATATGCGCACTGAACTCTTTATACATAGCCGTTTTAGATATTTTAAATACTTTATACAACATAGTATAGATGAATATGTTGGGAACGCCATCGATTTCTTCAAATTCAGTTCAAATTCTAAGTATTTATTGTGAATAGGCAAAATAATATAACTTTTACGAGTGAAAACTTAACATCTCATGTATAAAGATAAAACAGAAAATTATAAATAGATTCAATCAATAAAATAAAATAAACTAAGTATGCTTTTAATTTAAAAAGGAAATTTCCTTATCATGTGCCGACTCAGAGATAAATCCCACGAAACGAAACGTACACTGAGAAAAATATCCTGACTTTCCTTCTGATTTCGTCCGTCCAAAAACGATTCCTTCCGAGATGAGATGTTTTCCTTCCACCAATTACCTTCCAAATCGGGGAACTGCCAAATTCTTACCAAAATTTAGAAGGTAATTGGCTTTGTCCATCTGTTACGGAAGAACATTACAGAAGGAAATTATTTGGAGGGATTTCACCAAGAAGGAATCACCGTCCAAATAAATAGTCCTACTAAAAATGGACGGAATTCAATTATTCATTCTAAGTTTATTCTTTTAAAATAAAGGGATAATATTCGGTGGGAAACATTCCTACCGAAATGTAGAAGGTAATGAAGTTTGTGCGTCTATTAGGGAAGGAAATTGCAGGAGAAAATTGTTTGGAAGGATACCACCAAGAAGGAATCACCGTCCAAATATATATTCCTACTAATATAATTATTCCTTTCAAATCTATTCTTTTAAAATAGTGGGAAATACTCGGTGAAAAACATTTCTATCGAAATTTAGAAGGTAATGAGGGTTGTCTATCTATTAGAGAAGGATAATATGGTAGGAAATTATTTCGAGGGATTTCACCAGGAAGGAATCACCGTCCAAATAAATATTCGTACTAAAAATGGGCGGAATATAATTATTCCTTCAAAATTTATTCATTTATAATAGTGGGAAACATTATTATGAATAAATTCAGTGAGAAACATTCCTACCGAAATGTAGAAGGTAATGAGGTTTGTCCGTCTATTATGGAAGGACATTGAAGAAGAAAATTATTTGGACGGATTCCACCAAGAAGGAATCACCGTCCAAATATTTATTCTTACTAAACAAGACGGAATATAATAATTCCTCCCAAATGTATTCATTTAAAGTAGTGGGATTATATTCGGTGGGAAACATTCCTAACAAAATGTAGAAGGTAATGAGGTTTGTCCGTCTAATAGGAAGGACATTACAGAAGGAAATTATTCGGAAAGATTTCACCACGCAGGAATCAGCGTCCAAATAAATATACCTACTAAAAAAGGATGGAATATAATTATCTCTTGCAAATTTATTCTATGAAAATAGTGGGAAATATTCGGTGGAAAACATTCATATCGAAACTTAGAAGGGAATCGGATTGATCCATTTATTCCGGAAGAACATACAGAAGGAAATTGATTGAAAGGATTTCCCAACAAGGAATTACCGTCCAAATATATATAAAAAGGATGGAATATAATAATTTCTTCCAAATTAAAATACCTGGATATATTCGGTGGGAAACATTCCGACCGAAAATTAGAAGGTGATTAGGTTTGTCCATCTATTAGGAAAGAACATTACGAAAGGATATTATTTAGAGGGATTTCACCAAGAAGGAATCACCGTCCAAATTTGTATTCCTAGTGAAATAGGACGGAATATAATTATTATTTCCAAATTTATTATTTATAAATAGTGATAAATATTCGGTGGGAAATATTCCTATTGAAAGTTTAATTGATTGGGTAATTGGTTTTGTCCATCTTTTCCGGAAGAACATTACAGTAGAAAATTATTTCGAAATATTTCACCAAGAAGGAATCACTGTCTAAATAAATATTCCTTCTATAAAGGGCGGAACATATATAATTCATTACAAATTTATAATTTTAATACAGTGGGAAATATTCGGTGGGAAATATTCTACCGAAATTTAAGAGGTAATATGGTTTGTCCATCTATTAGGGAAGAAAATTGTGGATGTATTTTATTTGGAAGGATTTCACCCAGTATAAATCACCGTCCTTATTAAATATTCCTACTAAAAAGGGCGGAATATAATTATTCCATCCAAATTGATTGTTTTAATATAGTGGGAAATATTCGATGTGAAAAATTCCTACCGTGTCGCATTGACTCTTTGCTAATGGCTATTTCTTTCAATGTGACAGAATATTTACCCTCTTGAGCGTAGTGGAAAATAAAGTGACGCTGGTGGCAATTCAGACATAACTCGCCGCAATAATACTCGTAAATCCGAAAGTAAATAATATGGGAAGAACAAGGAGAAGAATATTTCCCAGAAAAGAGACGAAATACCTATAGTTTATTTCTACTCAATAAGCGTACCGTCTGATTTAATGAATTCTTAATTTGGTTCAATCATGGCAGGTAATTTAGAAACCTTTCTGTTTTCTTTCTGTTTTAGATGATTCATCCAGATTTTCAGATGGAAATTCCGATATTTGGAATTACCATCTACATCAGAAGGTAATTTTGGTAGGAAAATTACTACACTATGGGATTTTCCTTTCTATTGGGAAGGAATAATTAAGATAGTCGAAAGGAAGTTCTACCTAAAATAGAAGGTAAAAAAGGTAGGAATTATCTTCCTACCGGAATTACTTTCCATTTAGTAGAAGGAATATCCTCGAATCTCCTTTCGAAATCAGAAGGAAAATACATACTATTCCTTCCGAGATTTGGTGGATGGAAGGTAATTTTGGCAGGAAAATTACAACCTCACGGAATTTTCCTTTCTATTGAGAAGGAATAATTAGGATAGTCGAAAGGAAAAACCATTTAAAAGAGAAGGTAAAAACGGTAGGAATAATCTTCCTTTTAGTAGAAGGAATATCTTTGAAACTCCTTCCGAAATCAGAAGAAAAACAGATACAATTCCTTCCAACATTTGGTGGATGGAAGGTAATTATGGCAGGAAAATTACTAATCTACGGGATATTCCTTTCTAGTGGGAAGGAATGATTGATAATATAATGGAATTGCCGCCTAAAACAGTAGGAAGGAATTACCTTTCGTTTTTATCCTTCCCTATTAAATCGGGAGGAAATTGTGGAAGGATAAATTAGAAGGTTAAAATGGAGGGTATTACCTGCCCATTTTTCCTGCCTTTTTGATTCGGAAGGAAAATGTTGACGGATTAATTAGAAGGTTAAAATGGAGGGTATTACCTCCCAATTTTTCCTTCCTTTTTGACACAGAAGGAAAATGTGGAAGGATAAGTCGGAAGTTTAAAATGGTTGGATATACTTCTCGATTATCCCTTCCTTTTTGACTCAGCAGGAAACATTTTAGAAGGAATTTATATCCATCTAAATTGAATGGAAATATTCCTTCCGAGTCAAAACGGACGGATTTATCTTCTAAATTTGGATGGTTATTTTTCTCAGTGTACTGACTCTACCGGTGCTTCGGAAATACGCCCATTAGAAAAGCAAAAACCGAGAAACTCTAGGGGATGTAATTTTCTCCATTTTTTAAAATTCTTTGTATATTTTTTTTTAGAAATTATAATAATACAAATGTAAATGTCAAATACAAAAGATAAAAGTGCCAATGAGATGTCCCACAACCATCAAACTAGTTTTTTTAATACAAATGACTAATAAGAAATCAGGCTGGACCAGTCCCCACAAGCAGCACCCGTTCACGAGTATGACTTATATACCAGCAATCACCCCCCTCAATATTTTAAGGGGCAAGGGCGTGACCCGATACACAGAGCCTTCGAAACAACGGTGAGAACCATCACGCGCACTCCAGCTTTCAAAATATAAAAATGCGTATTGAAATAGGTATCTTCTTATCTTGTGTTAGGGTTAAATATCAAATGAGCAGTAACCAGAACCACAGACATACAACAAACTGGAAGAGCACAATAAGCCCTCCATCCAACTAGCCTGACCTTGTCATCCATTAGAAACGCACATAAAAATACTGGAACGCGTCCACTTCATCAAGAAACACTCCAGTTAAGCTGATTTATGTGGGGCCATAAAATTGCCGTTTATCATTCGTGTTACGCCGGTTTAGTGGGTCAGAGCACGCGATGGCCAAGGACGATTTGTGGACCACGAGTGGGGCTGAAGAATTGCGGTATTATCATACTTTTTATCTTGCTTTCGTGACTGAAGTAACCTCTAGAGCGTAGGTTTTATAAGTAAATTAATGAACGGATGTCGACAATAATTACATACATTAACTGCAATGTACATTCTGATCCCTATATATTCTAAATAAAATCGTAAGCTACAAGGTTATTGGTCCTTCAGCACCCTGAATATAATTAAACACACTTGTTTTTATTATGTACTAGTTTCCCCGCCCGCGACTTTGTCCGCGCGGACTGTTTATTGCGAAAAAAAGCATCCTATGTTCTTCTAGAATATTAAAAACCAATGCAAAAGTAGGGTAGCACTAATGCTCTTGATGTTTTTTGACAGACTTGTTATTTCGTTTCCATGGCAACCGTTTCTTGCAGCGATTAATCAAAATTTTCCAGTTTTCCCGTAAAAAACTTATAGTTTTCCGGGATAAAAAGTATCCTATGTTTTATTCCAGGGTATAAGCTATCTCCATTCCAAATTTCATAAAAATCCGTCCAACTGTTATCGCGTGAAAGCTCCCCAAACAAGCTCAACAGACAACGTTTTACTTTTATATGTATGGATAAGTGTATAAAACAATGTGTGTTTCCAGTGATGACTTATGGCATTGAGACGTGGTCTTTAACTCTTGGCCTGATTCATAAGTACAAAGTCTTATTCTATGCTTAGTATTTTTTTGCAAGATAAAATCTGGAATGTGGACATCCACATGGGACTAAAGTAACCATATTACAATTTCCATCCAGTAGGTAGGTACTAGTAAAATGTACCTTAGGATTAGTAAGCTGAAGTGGCAGTGGGCGGGTCATATCTGTCTATGCCTGATAACCGTTGGGGTAGTCGTGTTCTTGAGTGGAGACCGCGACTCGGTAAACTTAGTGTAGTAGCTGTCCAGCTAGGAGGAGCGACGATATTTGCAAAGTGGTTGGCAGAGGTTGGAAGAGAGGAGCCGAAGATTGAGCTCAGTGGCGTGCTTTGGGAGAGGCCTACGTCCTGACACGGGCTGATTATGATGATGATGATGACTAGTAAACTAGCAAACTTGTCAGAGGCTCTCGGGCGGCCTGACTAACTCTCACACCAGAGGCCAGCATTACCTCATACGAAAAACAAACAAACAACTAGGAAAATGATCTGAACACCCTTATTCGCTATGACCATTCACACACGTAACGCGTCGCGTTACGATATCTGAAATGAATCGTTCGGCTATTGTCGTAATACACGAACGAACGACACGGCGAAGATATCGTAACATATCGCGACGCGTTATGGCGCTCATTCGCTATGCCATACGAAATTCCTTGCAGAAACGTGTGAACGACCCCACGAAGACAACGTAACATGCGTAACGCGTCCAATGTCATAACGAATGAGGGCATTTGTCTAATATGTTTACACAAACAAATTATCAACATAGCTCTCAGAATGTAAAAGTTGACATGGCAATGGGCAAGCCACATAGTTCTTACAATCGAAAACCGTTGGTGAATGGCAACCACGGACCGGAAGACGGAGCGTGGGATGGCCCGTTTTTGTTTTGTTTTTGATAGATGTGAAAACTTGTACTGTTCCGTGTCAGCAATGTGTGGTAGGTTTGAATCAAACTTTACACATAAAGCTTTACTCTACAGAGTTCCGTAGTCACAGCTTTTACTACTTAAATTACAAGATACGTGAAACTTCGTTAAACATTTTGCTCCATATCAAACTGTGAGTGTAGCCAATTTATGACGATTACATAATAATTGATTGTTTTTAAGTATGTTATGACAATTTATTAATTTCGAATAAGGAATCTCATGAAGACTGGTTTAAGTTATGACGCAATGACAGACTTGGGCGGACAGATGTACGGACAGACGGACGACCTTGACGAACTTATAAGGGTTACAACGGAACTCTAAAAAGTCCACACTACGAAAAGGATGTAGCGCAGTCTGGCTTGTGGAGCTTGAATCCCGGAACATGTGCTTTAGATATGGTGACCATCACTTCGTTGTTTTTATGGTACACAATTGGTACAAAATAAATGGCTAATTAAAGTTGCAGCGCACTGTTGAAAGCGTTCCTAGTCAGTTATCATCAACATCAACATGAGCAAATGTCCCGATTTTAACGGGACTGTCCCTCTTTTCGATACTCCGTTCCGGTGTTCCCAAGGAAAGCTTATGTTATTAGCGCAAAATTAACCCGTTTCATAGCAACTGCGACATTCAAAAGGAGCTAACTATTTCATGTCAAGTTGTGGCTAGCGAATAAACGACGACTCATGCGATTTGCAATGCAATTTGGCTCAAATACGGACTAATCAGTTTCATCCTTATTAGACAAACCACACTATAATGGTGAAATTGAGAGATAGTGACAAAGCTATTTTATTTTAGAGTGCATATTTCATTGATATCCATTTGTATCGTTAAGTGAGAGTAATGTATACTCAAAGGTTTATAAATCTATAGGAAAACCCCAACATTACTTAGATTACACCTTATCTCGTTTTTATAAATAGACTAGCTGCGCCCAGAGGTTTCACCCGCGTGAGGAATGATAATGATGAAAAGTATCCTATGTTATATATGCTATCTCCAATCAAATTCATCAAAATCCGTTCAGCCGTTTGAGCGTGAAAGACGATGATGATGATGATGACGATTATGATGATGATAATTAGAAGTATCCTGTGTGTTATTTCAGAGTATAAGCTAACTCCATTCTAAATTTCATCGAAATCCGTTCAGCCGTTACCGCGTGAAAGCTCTCCAAACAAAGTTTCACTTTTATATATTGGTGTGGATGGTCACGTATACATAAGCCTAATGCGCACCACTGAGCCCGATTTCGACTGTTCTCGTGTAATTTCTGTCAGACGCTTTTCGTAGATCGTTGCTCCATCCAGGCGGACGGCGTCCAACACTTCGCGCCACGTTTGCTTACACAAAACTCGCCTACCCCAACATCGGCTATCGGTGCTTCGATAAAATGTGGCCATTGCCACTTCAGCTTGCTTATTCTCTGAACTATATTTGTAACTTTCGTTCTCTGCCGGATCACTTCGTTTCGGATTCGATACTTTAATTAAAGAAACCATGAGCATGGCTTGTTCCATAGCACGCTGAGCGACTTTTAATTTGTGGACCAGTCTCACAGTTGGCGTCCATGGTTCGGGTCTGTAATACTTGTAGGACGCACTGGTTGAAGACTTTTGTCTTCAGTTATTGTTGGACGGACGACGAGAAGACTAAACTTGTCGAAGTTTCCAAAAATAGAACAGGTTAGAAACCAATATGTTTGATTATTACACGACTGTAAGGGGTGTAAGGGGTCCTTCATACCACCTTTAGGACTCAAGCCAACCTCACCTGCCCGTGGTGCATCCTGCTGACAAACCAACGAGGCTCTGGCGACCTGCCAACACACACTGGACCAGCGTGGCTGGTTATGGTCCAAACCCCCCTATTTCATGGATAGAAATAAAAAAGACAGGCCACAAGTGCCCGGCGACACCAGTGTCTGAGCTGGTGGAGACGGACGCCGCCGGCCCAGTACTGGAGTTAGGGGAGCTAAGAATCTCTGGGCGGCATCGATCAACCGTTCTACGACCACGGCTCACGTTATAAGGGATACTGATTTGCTCAATATAATGACCTATAATGTCCGCACCTTGGTGAAGGATGAGCGTCTACTGGAGCTTGAGAATGCACTCAAAGACGTCAAATGGGACATATTAGGCCTAGCAGAGGTGAGAAGACAAGGCGAACTGACAGAAGAGCGGGAAGACAATATATTTTTCTACTTTGGTGAAACCAGTGGACTTCATGGTGCCTACACCATATTAATAAAGGCCATAAGGAAACCTATTTCCTTGTAGCTAAAAAGTGGAAAGATAATATTATTGAGTTTGTTGGATATTCAGAAAGAATAGCTGTCCTCGAATTTCTGGTGACTCCCAACTTTAAGAAGCTTTACTTTTCTATCTATTGTGTTGTATTCTGCAGTGCAAATTTCAAAGTTTTGTCTAGTATGTGAAGGGTTCTGTGTTTCCCTTGATAATTTTGCTTTACTTTTCTTGTTAGATTGACTATTGCCGTTTTTCATGCAATTTTTTATTTCTGTTATAATAGTATTATACTGGTCATCGACATTTTCCTTATCTCCGATTTTAAGACTTTTAAAAGAGTTAGAAAGATCTAAATTATTTTTTTCCGAATGTGAACTTTGAGTGGTTTGCTGTTCGTTTTGTTTATAGTTGATGAATTTTGAGGTCGAATCTTACTTTAGCGCGAATTGGTCTATGGTCAGAACTATAATTTAATTTGCTAATGCATGAAACATCTTTGACTATTTTCATATCAGAGGTGAGAATGAAGTCTATTTCATTTTTAGTGGTACCATCTGGTGAAACCCATGTCCAGCGTCTCTGAGGCTTTTTACTGAAGAAGCTATTGGCAACTTTCATGCTCTGTTCAAAGGAAAACTGGAGTAGTCGAGCACCTCGCCCGTTGCTGTCTAACTATAATTTAAGCATATAAAATTGTAAAATTTTTATAGATTACTACTTTTATATCTAAATTTGGGGAGGAGCTGCCTCTTGTAACCTACGCTTGTAACACAGTTTTACAACTAACACAAAAGGCAGAACATCCTAATTTTAATATGTACCCCGATTTATGCTGTAATAAAGATATTATTAAGATATTATATTATTTTAAAGCGTAGCATCAGAAACGATATTCGTAAACTTAACTGTCATATAGTAAAAGTTGCAATAGAAAAAAAAATACTTCATTAAGAATAGCTAAACAGGGAATTTCAACAGGAAGACGATGGATAAGTAGTTTACAAGATGATAAAGGAAAAAAACACAATAACAGAAATAAAATAACGGAAATATGCACTTCTACAAACAAATGTATTCCGATAGTTCCAAAAATGAAGCAGGCATACAGTACTTCCGTCGTGATACCATTTCTTATATAACAGGCCAAGAAGTTCACAAAGCTTTAAAAACCATGAAATAGGGCAAGAGTTCTGGAGAAGATTGTGTCACGACGGAGGCTCTGAAAATAGGGTCACAATCTTTACTGCCACCCCTCACTAATTTATTTAATTCCATACTAGAAACAGTAAAACTGCCTGAAAACATGTGCCACTCAAACATCGTCCTGTGACATAAAAAAGGTGACATATCTAATATTGAAAACTACAGACCAATAAGCTTAGTCTCACATATCTACAAAACCTTTATTAAAGTGATCCAAAACCGTATCGCAGGCAAACTCGACAGACATCAACCACCCGAACAAGCCGAATTTCGATCAAACTTCTCCACCACTGATCATCTCCACACACTCAACCAAATAATAGAAAAAATTACCGAGTTCCATAAGCCTCTGTACCTTGCTTTTGTGGATTATTCAAAAGCTTTCGATAGCTGAAAACACGCTGCAAGATTTTCAGCATTAGAACAACAAGACGTTGATAAAACTTACATAGACTTAATTAAAATCATCTACAGCCATAGCACAGCAGACATCAAACTTCATTCATCCGGTCCTTCATTCCCAATACACAAAGGCGTAATACAAGGTTGGACCCGCTCTCTCCCAAATTATTTACTAGCACCCTCGAAGAGGTTTTTAAGACACTAACAGTTTCATGGGCATCAAAGGGCAACAAAAATCGGTAACAATCGTATCACAAACCTAAGATTTGCGGATGACATTGTCCTTCTTGCCCCATCTGCATCTGATCTTGAGAAAATGCTCCAAGAACTGAGCACGGCAAGCCTTGAGGTGGGCGTTATGATGAACAGGTCTAAAACACAGCTGATGACCAACAGCATAAAGCGTAGGGTCGAAGTTGATGGGCAAGTGATAAATTATGTCGATAAGTATGTCTATCTGGGCCAGTTATCATCCTTCGAAAACAGGCGAGACAAAGAAATCGGTTGCCGCATCGATAACGCCTGGAAGAGCTACTGGTCTATGAAGGGGCTTATGAAGGGAGACCTTCCGATCTCTCTGAAGCGCAAACTCATCGACATGTGTATCCTGCCCATTCTAACCTACGGTGCCCAGACCTGGTCACTTACTGAATGTCAGAAGTCCCGGCTCAAGTTTTGTTAAAGGGCAATGGAACGCAGCATTCTAGGTATAAAGCGAATCGATTGAGTCCGAAATACCGTACTACGTGAAATGACAGGTATTGCAGATGCAGGAGAAAAAACTGCAAGGCTCAAGTGGGATTGGGCGGGTCACGTGAGCAGGATGCATCCCGAAAGATGGGCAAAGATTGCCACACATTGGGTACCCAATGACCGACCAAGGCGTCGAGACCATCTACGGAAGCGGTGGCGTGACGATCTTGATACTTTCAAAGGAAATTGGCTTGAACTTGCACAAGATAGAGATAAATGGAAGGAATTGGGGGAGACCTTTGCCCAGCAGCGGGACACTACAGGTTGAATAAAAAATTACACGACTGCCCATAAAAGGAGTGTAATTTTGTCAGAGTTCGTTTATGTATGTAATGTGAGTTTCTTTATTCCACCATTACTTTGAAATGCCTGAACAGATTTGTATGATTTGGGTCATTTGGGTATCGTTAGAATCCGTACATCATCTCGAGTGAATTAAGCCATATTTTCGCAGTCGTGTTTTTGCTCTTACTTTGATGTAGTACTTGTTTATCTTACCAATACAATCTGAGTAGAACAATGGTACGAGTACAATTTTGTCTTACATTACAGTATCATGTGGGGTGACGACACGTCACGGCACAGATGAGGTAACAGTTGATACAGTTATGGCGCTTCCCCGTTCCCTCCAGATGTGAGTAAGGTGAGTTTTATGGTGTAGACGTGCTGTGGATAAAACAATAGGAAGTGATGTTTATATATCGTTGGGATGGTTTTAGTCAAGATTAAAGTAACCCTCTTTCATTTAAATATATATATGCACTGAAAATCTTAATCATACCAAAGCTCGTATATAACTAATGTGTTATTGAATCAGTTTGTTATCGTCTATGTTTTTACATTGAGATTTAATTGATTTAAAAAAAAAACCAAAGAGAAATATTGCAAAGTTCCACACGGCACTGTACGGCTTTCTTTTGACTGACAGACAACGCACAGCGCCGGTGGACCTGGAGATTTGAAATTTGAGGAAATATTTCTAGAGGATCCTACGAGTAGGTATGTAGTAGGTATTATCACATAAAATCCTTTAACTATGGTGGTGAACGTTGCAAAATATGCGCGCGGGTGAAGCTGCGGGCCGCAGTTAGTGTATCTTAAATAATACGTAATTTTAATTGATCAAAGTTTTTCCTATTTTCAAAACATAATTCGTCGTGGGGTTTGATGAATATGTAAAATTATATTAACAAATAAAGAAGACAAAGTTTGTCGGTTTCCCAAAAACTAAATCAAAAATATCGAGTGACAATATTTTATTTTATTATTTATTTAAAAAGGCTATTAACGTACGGGTTATAAAACAAACAGAAAAGAAAATCAAAATTGTCTGAAACCTGGTCGGTGCAATTTGGAAGGCACGTAAACCCATCGGTCCTGACTGTTAACAAATCATAGCAGTCGTTAAGCCACGTCGTTTGGGCAGCCTGACAAACTCTGACTCATCATCATCATCATCAGCCTATGCCTGTCAACTACTAGACGTAGGCATGCCAAATAATAATGCCTAATGCACGCCACTGAGCTCAGTTTTCAACACTCCTCATTCAGTTTCAGCCTCTTCGCAGATCGTCACTCCACCTGGCCACAGGGCGTCCTACGCTACGTTTGCCTAAGCATGATCTCCACTCGAGAACTTGTCTACCTCAACCGTTCTTCGGTAAATGGTTTCAGTCCACTGCCACTTCAGCTTGCTTATCCTTAGACCTATGTCGGTTACCTTAGTTCTCTGTCGGGTCAGTTTATTATGGACTAGTTTTCCCGCCCGCGACTTCGTACGCGCGTACGGAATAGGTACTGTTTATCGCGAAAAAAAGCATCCTGTTTTGTTCTAGGATATTAAAAACCATAACAAAAGTAACATGAAGGTAAAGCACCTACGCTCTTGATGTTTTTTGACAGACTTCTTATTTCGTTTCCATGGCAACCGTTCCTTACAGTGAGTAATCAACATTTTCCCGTTTTCCCGCGGAAACTTTCAATTTTCCGGGATATAAAGTATTCTATGTTTTATTCTAGGGTGTAAGCTGTCTCCATTCTAAATTTCATCAAAATCCGTCCAGCCGTTATCGCGTGAAAGCTCCCCAAACAAACAGACAACGTTTCACTTTTATGTATTGGTATGGACAATATCCATCCAGGATATTGTCCTTTATAGAAAGTCCAAGCTTAGCTTTGACTACATACATACTCGTACATACCAACAACCATTTGATGAACTTCGTCCAACTTTTATTTCATGCGTTACCTTTTTCCTGTAATTGATTCCCAACCTAAATAAATTGAAAACCAGCTTCACATCGAGATTTACCCAATCGTTTAGAAAAGGAAAGCTTTTCAAGGAGAAGACAAAATTATTTACGGTGAAATCTATTTTAAGGCTTCCCGGAATACATGATAATAGAAATTGAAATAAAAATGTACTGAAAACGTTTTTCTGTTTAAAAAGTATATATATATTTAGATAGATATTTATGAAAAGGTAATTAACGTTACTAACTGTACACTAATGCCTTGGAAGATATGTTTAAGACTCTGGACTGGACAGGAAAGGGCATTAACATAAATGGCATAAATACAAACTTAGATTTCACACCTCCGTTTCGCTGATGATATTGTCCTTATGGCGGAGTCGCTGCAGGGTCTCGAGCAAATGCTGACTAACCTAGCTCACGCCTCTAGTCGTATCGGTCTCGGGATGAACATGGACAAAACCAAGGTTATGTTTAACGACCTTATTACCCCGCAACCGATCATCGTTAGCGGTGTCCCTCTTGAAGTTGTTAGGAGGATTCAGCTGGGATGGGCAGCATTTGGTAAACTACGTCAAGTCTTTTCGTCATCCATACCACAGTGCCTAAAGATGAAAGTCTTCAAAACATGTGTTCTGCCAGTTATTAATTACGGAGCCGAAACGTGGACACTCACGGTGGGGCTGGTCCACAAATTTAAAGTCACTCAGCGAGCTATGAAGAGAGCTATGCTCGGAGTTTCTCCAAAGGACAAAATCCGAAATGAGGAGATCCGCAGGAGAACTAAGGTAACCGACATAGCTCAAAGAATATGCAAGCTGATGTGGCAATGGGCTGGTCACATAACTCGAAGAACAGACAATCGTTGGGGTAAACGAGTTTTAGAGTGGAGACCGCGTTTAAGCAAATGTAGTGTGGGTCACCCGCCGGCCAGGTGGAGTGACGACTTGCGAAAGGCGATCGGTAGCAACTGGATGAGGAGAGGAGCCGAAGTTCGGGCTCAATGGCGTTCACAAGGAGAGGCCTACGTCTAGCAGTGGACGAATACGGGCTGATAATGATGATGATGAATTAACGTTATAAGTACAATTGTGTTATAAGTTATAATATAATTATAACCTAAACTTTTGAAGTGTATGCATAATTATTTAGAGTGATTACATATTAATTTTTAATTGTGCACAAAGGTCTTATAGTACTGGCAGTGCCCGCGGCTATGCGCGTTTGTTCTTTTCGCTGGATTAACCCTCAATTCACTTCCTCAGTCCCAGGGACTCACATTAAAACTTTTAACCGTCATATTTAGTACATTTTAGCGGTTTGTTTTCCCCCGTCTCAGTACCTACCTGTAGTGACACAAGCAAAGTGCAGCCAGGCGGACGAGCTAGTGCGCTTCGTATTGGTAGTTATTACGCTGAGGACTGGTACTAGAACAGTTACTTGTGTTATGATTTTTATTCCTTGTTTAGAATGCCAATTGTATAATATTTATCGTTATTATTACTTCTGAAATGAAGCTCTGACTTTGGAAGATACTATGCCACACTATAATGAAAGTGATATCAAACTAGTTACACCTAGAGAAATTGTAAGAGAAATTAAACTAAGTATAAGCCCACGAAAATGTCCTGGGTATGATTTAATATCAGGAGAAATACTTCGTAATCTTCCAAGAAAGGCTATAGTGCAGTTAACGACCCTTATTAATGCCACTCTAAGGTTGAAGCATGTACCAGACTTATGGAAAGTTGCGGAAGTAATCATGATATTAAAACATAAGAAACCGCCTCATGAAACCACATCATACAGGCCAATCTCTTTGCTCCCCATAATGTCAAAGCTTTTTGAAAAGTTGTTTCTCAAAAGGCTGAAACCAATCATAGATAGCAAAAATTTAATACCAGAGCATCAGTTTGGTTTTCGAGAAAAATACTCGACCATAGATCAAGTGCACAGACTAACAAACATTATAGAAAAATCTCTTGAAGGTAAAAAAGTGTGCACTACAGTATTTCTAGATGTGGCGCAAGCTTTGATAAAGTGTGGCATGAAGGGCTTATACATAAACTGAGAAATATGCTACCAAAACATTTTGCGGATATCTTAGAATCGTATATATCAAATAGAGTATTTAGAATTAGACAAGAAGATGCCTTCTCAGAACTTAAGGAAATAAAAGCTGGAGTACCTCAAGGAAGTGTTTTAGGTCCGGTCCTGTACCTGCTTTACACTTGTGATATTTCTGAGCTAGAAAATAACACCATCGGGACCTTTGCTGATGACACTGCTATAATGGCAATAGGAAGTACCCATCAAGAAGCAGCAGAAAAGGTCCAAATAGCGGTTAATCGAGTCTACGACTGGACTAAACAATGGAAGATGAAATTAAACGAATCCAAATCAATTCACATTGACTTCAGCAACAAGAAACAGGAATATTCTCCAGTTTTTGTAAATAATAAACAGATTCCATACGAGAATACAGCCATGTATCTCGGTATGACGCTTGATACGAAGCTCCGCTGGAAAACGCACGTCAAGAAGAAAAGAGAAGAGTTAGAACTGCGATTCAAAATAATGTATTGGCTGCTTGGAAGACACTCTACGCTGTCAACACACAATAAACTATACAAGCAAGTCCTAAAGCCAGTCTGGACTTATGGTATACAGCTTTGGGGCTGCACCAAACAGAGCAATACATTAATTATTCAACGCTTCCAGAACAAGGTACTAAGGGAAATAGTGAATGCACCTTGGTACATAAGAAACAACGATCTCCATCGGGACCTCAAAATAGAGTTCATTGACAAAGTAATTAAAAAGTATGCAGAAGCTCACGACCATAGACTTCATCACCATGTGAACATTGAGGCAATCCAGCTCCTCGATCACACTGACATAGTTAGAAGACTTAAAAGGACAAAACCGTTTGAGTTAGTGTAGTGTATATTATTATATTAGTATAGTGTAGTGTGTAACAAGTGCTACTTATAAAGTAAACATTAACAGTGTGACTTCACCTTAATAGAGACTATAAGAAAAGTGTTAATGGACACATTCTTAGTATACTCAGTGTAAAAGTTTAAGTTATATTCAAATTACTTATTAGCCAAATTGTGGCTAGATTGTAATAAAACTAGGGTGCGTAAGTCTTACGTTCCCTAAGAACAAAGAAAAAAAAAAAAAACTTACTTCTAAATTAAGTTTATTTTATTTACAATTGTAGAGTCAGAAAATTACGCTTGACATACTTGAATCTATCTAGTTCTAAGGGTTCTTTGATACATGCTTGGGGCACATTGATATTGACTATTTAATTTGCCTATATTATGTAAATCGTTCCTATATAAACTAAAAATGATACAAAATGTATAGTTTTTGGAGTATATTTAAAGTTATAATCATAGCGGCATTTGACAGGAACAATGTCCCAATGAAATTAAAGTTTTTTTTTAATCACTTTAGATAATCATTTCTATCTTATTAACTACATACTCATAAATGATTTTTAAAATCAAATGAAGTTCCAAATGATGATTTGCGATGAAAACATACAAAATCAAATAAAAACATTAAAAATAAATCTGCGTTAACAAACTAAGGATCGAGGTATGTATCAAAGTGCCCCAGTACCGTTGTATCAATGTTCCCCATATCGTATATTTTTATCTATAATACCTCCAGACTTAAATTATGTTTTTTTTTATTAAAATCGCACTCGGTATCAAATTTAGAATATATTCACTTACCATTTAATGATATACACAACGCCATTAGTAAGATTTAACGGGTAAAACAACATCCCAAAAACTGAACAAAATTTTTATTCTTATGGCTCGAAACATGTAAAAATTTACCTAGAGCTGTCACGAGGCGGTCCTAGGGTTTGTTCCACAAACCTCAGTGGACAACATAAAATACAGGGACAATTAGGAACACTCGGAGATGTTCATAAACAACGGCTTTACCTTCATGGACCTGTTGTAGCAGAAGATGACCATGTACAGATATAGCTGGCCTATCAGCAACGCTTGCAGGACTCTGCTAGTCGAGCTGGTCCTTCCTTACTGAACACGAATACGTCCCAAGCTAGATATCAGCATTTTGGTGGGCATTATTTACGATGTTTACGCACTAACTAAAACTGCGAGATTTATGTAGATAAAATAATAATTTATTTACCACTTCTTATCAGATATTTTGTAAAAACATGGACATGAGCCAATGCATGAATGACAATCTAGGAATGACAGGTTATTTGAATTTAGAATTAATATAGATCAACTATCAAATGAGTATCATTATGATGAAAGAGGTTTGACATCGTCACTATGATGAAAAAGGTTCGACATCGTCACAGAGCGAAGAAGTGACAGGTCGCTGTCGTAATCAAGCACTACCCCTACTCTCCCTACATACAAATCTGTTCAGGCATTTAAAAAAAAGTTATGGTAGAACAAAGAATCTCACATACATACAAACATACAAAGTACAAACATACATACAAACATACACTCAAGCATACATACAAACATATATACAAACATACATACAAACAAACATACATACATACATACATACAAACATACATACAATATACTACATTCTATCAAAATTCGTTCAGCCGTCAAATAGTTTTTCATGGATTGTTCCTATGATCTATCATCATACTTATAATAAAGCAATAAGAACGGAAAAGTCTGTACAAAGAACATAATTAAAATAAATATAGGTACTTAAAGTAAGCTACTGAACAAGAATATATTTCGTGTCGGGATCTCGCGGCGTGAACTCCTGAGGAAGAGCGTCGGATATGCTCGAAACCTAGCTCGATGTTCTCGACATATATTGTCGAAAACATCGAGCTAGGTTTCGAGCGTGGGGTGGGTCATAGCCAGTAATCATCATCATCATCATCATCATCAGCCTGTATCCGTCCACTGCTGGACACAGGCCTCTCCCAATGAACGCCACAGAGCCCGGTCTTCGGCTCTTTTCATCCAGTTTTTGCCGGCCGCCTTTCGCAGGTCGTCACTCCACCTGGCCGGCGGGCGTCTACACTACATTTGCCAAGCCGTGGTCTCCACTCAAGAACCCGTTTACCCCAGCGGTTGTCCGTTCTTTGACAAATGTGACCAGCCACTGCCACTTCAGCCTGCTAATCCTCTGAGCTATGTCGGCGACTTTGGTTCTCCGTCGGATTTCCTCGTTCCGGATTTTATCCTTCAGAGAAACTCCAAGCGTAGCTCTCTCCATAGTTCACTGAGCGACCTTAAACTTGTGGACTAGTGAGTGTCCACGTCTTGGCTCCGTATGTCAGCACTGGTAGAACGCACGCATTGAAGACTTTATAGTCTTTAGGCACTGTGGTATGGACGACGAGAAGACCTTACGTAGTTTACCAAATGCTGCCCATCCCAACCGAATCCTCCTATGCTCATTCTCTGTGAACGGTGCAGGTTTCGTAGTTATTTTCAGCAGTGCTGAGGATATAAGAATTTAGGTGTTAGTTATGCAGGTTCGCTGTAAAAATATCAGGTGTTTTTCTTTACTGTTGCTTAATTTCTTTCCAGTTCTTTTTGAGTAGTTGTTTCCAAAACTCGGTGAAAGTTTTTTCGTGATTTCCAGCATGGCCGTTAATGCACAATTTCCAGCATGGCCGTTAATGCACAATTTGTTCGGATCCAATATGTCATACTGCTCAGTAGAACAGATTGTTTTATTTGTCCAATATGTTCTATAGTATAACAATTAGTAACCATTGGACTCCTAGGCTTCGCAACAATGACTTGTCTAAGTTATGTGCGGTTTTCCATCGCTCTGTGCTTCGGAGGGCACGTTAAGCTGACGGTCCTAGAGTCGTTTTAAGCCTTGTCAGAGGCCCTTGGGCGGCTTGACAAACTCTTGACACCAGAGGCCAGAACTACCTCTTACGACAAACAAACAAACAGTTGCACTAACCCAACTATTTGATGATTATGTTATAATCAAAGACTTCCATTATAACCTCAGTATATTATGGAAGTATTTGGTTATGATAATTTGTCAATCTTTTAACTACGCACTTATTGCCTATCAATATTGTTACAAGCTTGTTTTATCCTAAGATAAAATTTATTTATACCAGTTAAACCAAAAGTTAACACTTTTATTGACAAAAACTACAAATAGAAAATAAGCCAACCAATAACACTAAATCACTTTTTACTCGACTGTAGACAATCATCACTTTATTTAAATCTACTATAGCATTGATATTCGCTTAAAATCATTTCGATCGCACTCGTAGCTTAGCCGAAATAAAACTGACTCGCGAAGCTGATGCGTGCCATATTTGTATCCCGACGCGCACGTCCTGTGCTTTCTGGAAAGTACTTTTAGGTACTAGCACATTGCGTCATCCAGTATCCAGTGCCTGAACATTCCAGATCAACCAGCGTAATCTCATACTAGTGGCGACATCTAGTATGAAGTAGCTACGAGTTCTCATGTGGAAGTTATACCACTCGACGTATGGAGATAACCATATATGTATGGAGATAACCACTATGTGGCAAGCCACGTAGCTCTTTGATCATAAAACCGTTGGGGAGGAATGGTTCTTGAATGGCGACCATGGATCAGGACTGCTCTTCACAAGGTAGACCGACGACCTGGTGAAAGTTGTGGTGGGCGCTGCGCTGGATTCAAACAGTCAAACGCTCGGACCTGCGGTAATAGTTATGATACAATTTCCATAATTAGTCTCTACGCATCAGACTACAGGGTAGGGCATGACGGGTAAATAAACTCCCTGCACGAAAGGCTCACATACTTAAACCTCAATAACATTATGATTACAGGCTATACAATCAATTTCTAAAAATACCATTTCATTTCGCTATAACAAGCCGAAACGCGATATTTCTGCCAGGCCTCGAATGTCACAGTTCAAAGACGCGGAGCACCCGTTTTCCTTATTTTGCTCCATATTCGCTCTTTCTCTTTTGGCCAGTAATCGGAGGGAACGTAATCTTATTGATCTTTTGATAGACACCTGCTTGCTTTGGTAATATTACTCGATATGAAAAGGGTTAACCGTGGCACAGATTCTTTTGTTAGTGTGAGTTTTTGTTAGTCACTTCTCCAGTGTTTGTATTTCACTAGATTTATGTTTCACAGAAGCTAGACTTCGATGTCAATAAAAAGAGTTATTTGATATTGGAAACATGTTTTTTCCACCCTTATCTGGGAAACAATATTCTGCTGCTGGAATCGCTCTTCGCCGACTTCAAATTTCTGCTCAATCAACATTTACTATAAAATATCCTTTCATTAACCAATTTGAGACAAATCTACATTAAAGTTTAAAAGCACTGTTGACCCTGACAACGACAACGGATGTTCTGCGAAATGATTTGTTTACACAAAGTACAATCAGCCTGGAATAACACATAGAGGTCAGAACATAAAACATACCTAATGCAGTTTTATAGTAACCAATATTTTGAAAAAATAAGAAAGAGCTAGGTAACAGTAAAGTTTCAGGATACAATACCGTAGTAGTTAACCCTTGGAACCCTAAATTGTTGTTCCTAAATCGAGTCTGACACGTGTGTTGCCCGGCATAAGATTAGAGAAAGAATATCTCATCCCGCGGGTACTGTGACAACCAACAAAATGAAATCTGACAAAGTGGAAGGAAGTGTTGGTCAGGAAAATGTTGCTATAAGCATTTTCCTGGGGCTGATGTCCAACAGTGGACTTTTACCTGCTGATCATGTTATGTGCGATGTAATTCAAAAAGTTCAAATTAATTTAATTGCTGTAGATGTAGGTTGGTTTATAAAGTTGGTATTTTATACAACTAGCTTTCCCGCCCGCGATTTCTTCCGCGCGGACTAAAGTTTATCGCGAAAAAAACCATCTTTGATCTTTTTGGATATTAAAAACCAATGCAAAAGTAGAACACTAACAGCTCTTGATGTTTTTTGACAGACTTGTTATTTCGTTTCCATGGCAACTGTTTCTTACAGGGAGTAATCAACAATTTCCAGTTTTCCCGTGGAAACTTACCATTTTCTGGGATAAAAAGTATTCTATATTTTATTCCATAGTATAAGCTATCTCCATTCCAAATTTTATCAAAATCCGTTCAGCCGTTATTGCGTTAAAACTCCTCAAAGAAACAAACAACAAAGACAACGTTTCACTTTTGTAAAATGGTATGGATGTATGAGTCCTGTTCAATCTATCCCATTCCAAGGTGTGTAACGATTTATGAGTCCTGTTCAATCTATCCCATTCCAAGGTGTGTAACGATTTATGAGTCCTGTTCAATCTATCCCATTCCAAGGTGTGTAATGATTTTTGAGTCCTGTTCAATCTATCCCATTCCAAGGTGTGTAACGATTTATGTGTCCTGTTCAATTTATCCCATTCCAAGGTGTGTAATGATTTATGAGTCCTATTCAATCTATCCCATTCCAAGGTGTGTAACGATTTATGAGTCCTGTTCAATCTATCCCATTCCAAGGTGTGTAACGATTCCTAGCATGGAATTGAATATAATTTTGTCAGGAATAGATTGCTTATAGCAATATGACCGCCCATTTTATCTATTTTATTACCACGTTTTTATTAAATCACTTTCTTGTTTGCATGTCTGTCTGACTGACTGTCGTTCAGGGTGGAATCTTGCAACTCGGATTTCGAGCACTTCCCGATTAGTATCCGGATGAAACTTTCAGGGTAGCTCACAACTCGAATCAATGAGACACAAAATAAAGAAAAAAGAATAGCATTCTAAAAAGAAAGACTCGGTTTTTAGATTAGTCTTTTAATCTACTTTTGCTGCTTGTTTAAAATATTCTGTTGTACATTTTGTCCCTTAATTTTGGTGTCAATAGAGGGTTTATTATTAGTACATTTAAGTTTTTCACTTTTCACAAATAAAATATCATTATCTAAATTAATTAATATGGCTATCTGAATATCAATAAATGATCACAATGTCCAAAATTACGACCAATTATGTACACTGCGTCTCGCCGCAAATCTATTCACATATAAATAGTTCTGTTACAGTTAAATATTATAGTTTTGCTTATTAAAAGAGTAATAGGTCAAATTTAACCCTATTATGAATGAAGCAAAAGTAAACCTCGTACCTCGCATGTAAAAACGGACCAATTTTTTAGTTTGAACACATAACCCTTTAAATGCTTCGCTGTAGTTGGGCAAAAAATAATAGCCTATGACACTATAAATGAAGACGAATCGATTGATACCTCGCGTTTTCAAAATCTGACCAATAGGAAAGGATACGGTGGAACATCCACATATTAAGTTAAGTTCGTCGTGTCAAAACCAGTCGACACGCTTGGTTTTGACGTCGTCCCACCATTAGAACCAATTCATTATCCCTTTAATCCCGACCACAGACCCACTGGACAGACATACTGGACATACCACTACTAAAAAACGTATCCCTTAAGTTCCGCTCGATTCAAGTTTCCAGAAGTTAGATTCGGATCACCGTCCCGTCATCATGTGCCTTGGCCCAGACCCAGCTAACTACTCCTCCAAGACCAAGATAGTAGTGGACTGTGGAAGCGTTTAGGGGAATCCCTGAAATCTATCAGTTCACCCGATCTCGATCGCATACCCGATGACATTGTCTCAATTGACGACGTTTCCTGCTCGATCAGCCACCTCAACACCTCTGTCGGTGAATCCTCTAGATAGGTCCCATCATTTTTTATTAGGTCCCCTAAAACTATTAATAGTCTGGACTTGCCTAAATTTGACCTGTTCAACATATCTCCAAATAAAGTTCGCAATATAATATCCAAGACTGGTTTAATGTGACTTCCTAACTCTAGTTTCGTTGATGAATATTGTTGTTGATTTTTCTTTTTGAGCAAACATGCTAATTAGATGCAATATGCGACATCAGTTAAATAGTGATTAAATACATTTTTAATTTTAAGCTAGGTTTATAAAACACTAAGTTTTCCGAATAAATAAATATAAAATAAAATAAGTCTCCACTGGGCCCTGCCTGAGGAAGTGAGAAGACTGGTGATGGCAAGGAATGCAGCCATTAGGCACTACGACGTAGAGGCCACACCAGAACGCAAATCCACCCACTGGGCCCTGCCTGAGGAAGTGAGAAGACTGGTGACGGCAAGGAATGCAGCCATTAGGCACTACGACGTAGAGGCCACACCAGAACGCAAATCCACTTTGCAATACTTCTATCGCGCGGTCAAGAAGCATATAGTCAAAGATGGGACGATCTGATGTCTGTAGTTTAACCGAAAAACATATTTTTCGCGAAAAAATTCAAATCAGATACTCAGTGCATTATACCCCAATTCGATAGGGTCGAACTCCCTCCAGCGTTCGAAGACGAGGAGAAGGCCGAGTGCTTGGCCGAGAGCATCGAAGCCCAGTGCACCCCCACCAATGATCACGTAGATTATGTCCATATCACCGCGGTGGACCGTGAAATCGAACGTTCAACCAACACCCAACCTCCGTCTGACCCACCCATCGAGCCCGTGAAAGCGGCCGAGGTTGAGTCGATCATCAAGGGATAATCATCAAGTCTCAAGGTGCTATAAACCCCTGGTGCTGATAATATCAGCAACAGGTTGCTGAAGCACCTCTCTGTCCCATTAGTTTTTCTCTTAGCATCTTCAATGCTGCTATGAGCAATTCCTCGTTCCCCGACGCCTGGAAGAGTGCCGACGCCATCGACAACCAGGCAAGTAATCCACCGCGCCCTCCAGCTACCCACCTATCAGTCTCCTCGGCTCTCTAGGGAAAATTTACAAGCGACTCATTCTGAATCGCCTCTGATCCATCGCAAAGTCCAAAAATCTCATTCCCGACGAGCAGTTTGGCTTTAGAGCCAGACACAATAATACACAATAGCTACTCTGCTATACGGCTCTTCCCGTAGTTTTCCTGTTATCTCATTATGCATTTTCCCGGAGAAAATGTAGCTTAGGTCGATCTGGAATAGTGTAAAAAGAATAGCTGCTTTGCCCTACGGCTCTACCTGTAGTTTTCCCGTTTCCCCACTTTGCATTTTCCCGAGAAAAAAGTAGCCTTTTTACATCTGGGAATAGTGTAGCTTTCTATCAGTGAAAGAATAGCTGCTCTGCTTTACGGCTCTGCTCGTAGTATACCTGTTATCCCATTTTGCATTTTCCCGAGGGAAAGTAGTCTATATACATATGGAATATTTAGCTTTCGATCAGTGAAGGAATAGCTGCTCTGCTTTACGGCTCCGCCCGTAGTTTTCCTGTTATCTCATTTTGCATTTTCCCGAGGGAAAAGTATTCTATGTAAATCTGGAATAATGTAGCTTTCTATCAGTGAAAGAATAGCTGCTCTGCCCTACGGTCCCGCCCGTATTTTCCCCGTTATCCCACTAAAAAGTAAAAAAAGAAACCTAAAATAACAAGAAAAAGTGAAAAGTAGCCTATGTTCATCTGGAATATTGTAGCTTTCTATCAGTGAAATACTTTTCAAAATCGGTAAAGTATTTTTTTAGTTTATCCATTACAAACTAACAAACAAAATGTAATAAGTACTAGATATATAATTTTAAACATTCTTTACCGCACTGAGTGCGGTAAAGAATTTAATTTAATAACAGTTTTTTTTTTGAACCGTACATGAAAAATCAAATCTTTTTACCAGACTGCAAGGACGGGTAATCAGCCTATACGACTAAGTATGTCTGTTCCTTTGTGGCACTTTATGATTCTTTCGTCAATCGATTTGTCAGTGCTACTAAAGACATGACAGTAATCAAAATTCAATATGGCGACCACCAGAATCCATATTATCATAAAAAATAAAAATAAAGTCGACGAACTATAATGTGAGGTATCATTGAATAGTCATTTGAAAATCATCGTTAGGTTTGTCATATAATTTTTCATTTCGCATGACCATTTAGGATCTATAACGATTTAAAGTGGTTAGCAACAATTCTCACTTAAATTTTGCCTAATTTTAGTTAAGTCTAAATAGGATAGATAAAGACCTGAATCGAAAGGATCTGTGGCATAAAGAAACTTGTTAGAAGACATTTACAGGCTATAATGTCGCGATTTTAAATTTTGACCAAAATTAACTTGTAGTTGAATATTTGTGGTCGACGCATTGTGTCTACATCCAGGCTTTAACCACACCTGTGGCTCACATTGCTGACCCACATTTCAGTTCTTACTTCCATAGCATTCCTGTTCAGTCCATCTTGTTGGGCATCTTCAAGTCTAGAGATTTTTCTTTTGTGTCGATGAAATATCGATGTCAGCAATAGAAACGGTGATGAAAAAATCATGGGAAATTATTCTGAAATTCAAAGACATAATCCAAGAACCTCAAAATTCAAGGACATCATTCAAGGATATAATCCAAGAACCTCAAAATTCAAGGACTTAATTCAAGGATATAATCCAAGAACATCAAAATTTAAGGACATAATTCAAGGATATAATCCAAGAACATCAAAATTTAAGGACATAATTCAAGAATATAATCCAAGAACATCAAAATTCAAGGACATCAAAGACATAATCCAAGAACCTCCAACCATGATGATGATGATCATGAAATCACTCATCAGTATAACACTTTTATTTATTCTGTGGTATAAATACTAAACCCTCGATATAGCACGACCCTACAACCATTCTCTTTACACTTAACAACTCAGAAACCCGAGATAGCCACAAAGGCTCGTCTTTGTGATATTAATTAACTATTCTCTGTCTATTGTTTTCATCCACTTGATTGAAAACAATACCATTGAATTGCGAATATTACGATACAATAGTCGATATTATGTATATCAAACATAGATTTAATTAAAAGTGGGCAGATTAGGTATAGGATTCTCGCGCGTGGACCGCATAAGTTAGGTGCAACGCACACAGTTGGCCTTCTTTGGCCTGAGTCATAATCGGAGTGTTGTTTATGTATCACGTTTTCACGTTTTAGTAGTGACTCTCTTTCACGCTATAGTCAGCGTATGAAAATGAAAATGAAAATATAGATAGATATATAGATTAACTCTTTATTGACACCGAGAAAATAAAAAGATACAGACATAGGAAAACACTTAGATTATTAAACATAGTTACAATGGGTGGTCTTATCGCTAAAAGTGCTAAGACCTCTTCCAGACAACCTTGGCATGGACAGATAAAAGAATAAAAAGAAAAAGTTATCACAGCAAAAAAAATAACCCATATTTCAAATCTTTTTCAGATGTTGCAGTAATTTTTATTTTAAATCTGTCATTTTTCTCACTAGGTAAAGCCTGTATCGAAGAAACCTGTATTCTCGAAATGGTTTTACATAAAGATCCTCAGCGAACATAAAAAAAACTCCATATTTCGTATGTCTCTTTATATTAAAATTTGTTGTTGATGCACATGAAGCACGACTGACGGTGGGAATGTAGCTGTGTGAGTGTGTTTGCTTATTGTATGTAGTTCAGTTTTAGTTTACGTGATATTAAAGTATATTCTCCCATCTACTCGTATATAGATCTATGTTCTTCAAGTAATAACCAATTTCATGAGTGGATCGTTAATTTAATTGGTCTCCTATTAATTTTCAAGCAAAACATTACGCTCGTCATATCGAGTCGAAACATTGATTTATTTAAGTTTAATTTCTTATGCAGATTATAATGTCACTGGTTTCAGAGCCTTCCAAAACAAATCAAATCAAAATTTGTTTATTCACATAGTTCTAAAAGCGTACTGTGAAAACTAAATGACAACAAATTATTGTGAAAATATCCAAAATGCAAAATTATTAATTCGGTGACGACCCCGTAAACTGCAGAGCAATGATGAACTGATCACATCAGTTACATTGTACTCATTTCCACAATTCATACTAGGTTAAAATAAACTTTTTCAAACCAACCTCATGGTGCGATATATTGAAAAAAAAACGCTGTCGTTTTTCTTGCCGGTTATTCTCGCTAGGGAATAACCGGTACAATATAATGATAGTACAATGTAATGATACAATGTAACTGATGTGATCAGTTCATCATTGCTCTGCAGTTTACGGGGTCGTCTCCGAATGAATAATGTAACTGATGTGATCAGTTCATCATTGCTCTACAGTTTACGGGGTCGTCTCCGAATGAATAATGTAACTGATGTGATCAGTTCATCATTGCTCTACAGTTTACGGGGTCGTCTCCGAATGAATAATTTTGCATTTTGGATATTTTCACAATAAACGTACAATTCGCTTACATATCGTTTTAGGTTAGCATTGAAAACAAAATACAATTGGAACCTAGAATATAAATAATTCTATCCAAATCCGAATCATGTCATAATATCGTGGAAATATGCTTCAATTAGAAATGATTTTATAAAATGTGACATGAGCTGACCTCTGTGTTCTTTTTCGCAAATATTTTCAAAAAAGGTTAATAATGGCTTAGATAACTTTTTCGCAGATATTTTCAAAAAGAGCTTAGATCTAGAAACTTTATGCTTAAGCTTAGAGAGACTCGTGCAGGGTAGGCACGTCAGTAGATCTGGACCGAGCAGGTACTAAAACAACAGTATACAATATTAAGTTATGACGTCAGACGGAAAATTACAGACCCGTACAAGTGGTGAACTTGATATTGTTCAAGTTTACTTATATACCTTGAATACTTACCTAGTTGAACTTGTGTAAATCGTACAAGGGACTCTAAACACAATACCTTGGTATTCATATGATCTAACACTGAATTCATTACGAATGCATGCATGCATGTCCGTTGTGTTCAAAATTTGTTTAAAATTATAACAACTATATTTACCAACCGTCTCGTCTTCTAAATTTATGGGGACTACAATTTATTTACTTTTGTCCCCACGCTGACGGCCGGTTTGTACCATTGTGCACTCAGGATATTCACAGAGAGTAGCGTTCAGAATAATAAATACTTAGAGAAAAAATCTACGCACACTTTACGAAGCAAAATAAATAGGTACTTTGTCGTAATAAGAAATAGTAGTTTTTGTATGCATAACTTTTTATGTAATTACGCCGATAAGGTAGATCTTATGTATTCACAAAACAAAAGTTTCGTTAAAAATGTACTTGTCTAGAGTCTAGAGGTCGAACGATTATGTTATCTTAACTATTTACAATGCTTAATAATATATGCAATTTGAATTCACGCTAATATGAATATAATAGACTTCACCAGCATTTATTTATTCATTTAATTTCAATTGTAAATTTACAGCTATCAGCCAAAACATTCACATACGGACAATGAGGTCAGTATGTACCTATGGATCTCGTTAAGGAAACGGTTGATGACTGTTACAGTCCGCGCCGTTGGTGCATTATGCGCATGCTGTGTGCGTGACGCGGAAGGGGCGCTAGCAGTCGATGCTGGCGTCGTTGATCCGCGCGGATGTACTTCTGTGGCGCAAAATAACTTCATCTGCCAGCACTAAAGGATCGTCCACTTCGTTTCGCATCAACAGACAGTAGTGCATTATAATTAAGAGATAACGCCAAAGTTCTACGGCGAAGAGTCCTACCATCTCCAAAACAAATAAGGAAGGGAAGAGAATGCGATAGTAACCGAATGTTCTGTCATAGAGGTACCTTGCAAATTTGCGCTGTACCTTTCCACCATCATTGTACCTATACTTTTTGTCTTTAGGATCCTATAGAGCCAAATTCAAGTGAACTACGAACACACGCGTCTACAATGTATATAAACTGAGCGCAGTTCGAGTAATAAACTCCAAAGTTCTGTTCGCTTTATGTATGCTTGTAATATGTTCTACAAAGTTAAGCCAATACATTTTAAAAGGTAAGGTTAATATTAAATTACTTATTGGCCAACTTCAAACCTAGATTGTAGTATCAATAGGGACCGTGTAGACCGTGTAGTATCAGAAGGGGAAAATGTATTTGTTTTTTATTATTAACTTAATATATAGCTTCACTTTACTTAATCTTATGAAAGGTTGTATAATAGTACCTTGAAAAAACAAAACCAATTTTCATGAGGCTTCGCACACGAATTCAGTCGCCATGTTATTACAACATTAGGAAATTTTTATCCAAATTTCACTCCTTAAATCCTGCAGGGTTACTGCCTATCTAATATGTTAAGATTTATCAGCCAAATATATCTTGTTTTTATAATAATATTTCCCATATTGCTGTCACGACGTATGACAGCTAGAATCTCATCATTCACACACGTTTGGTCTAAGTCAATACCAATAAATCCAAAACCGCGAATGTAAGGAAGCTAATTTGGAAAAATAAACTAGCCCCGAAAACCAATAAAATCCTAGGTCACTGAACCCGATGTCAATCAAATTCATTTCCAATAATAAATTTCAATACACACATTTCCAGGAAAGTAGCGTTCGGCCCACTGTGCCACCAGTGTCGGTACGACGCTCGGCGCGCGCGCACGCTTTCCTCGAAGTACGCGACACGCTTCGTGATCTGGAAACAAAAACGCTTGCGCAGGACCAACTTTTAATTAATCTGTAACTTGTGTTATACTAACTGTGGAATAGGCTGTGACTAGTGCGGTACTAACTGTGGTTGAATCTGTGCCGTGTTTGTGTAAATTTATCTGTGTGTATGTGTGCTTTTATGAGTTTTGAACGGATTTTGGTAAGTTTTTTCTGAAGGGCGAAGGGTGTTGTTTCGAGTGTGGGAACCGGGGGATAAGGGATGTTTACATGTGTATGCTATACATCCTGGAACACACATGTTGAGTCTGGTGGTCGACTGGGTAATATACTTGTTTTATTATGAAAACGAAAAGGTTCCTGAACTGGACAAGTTCAAAAACTAAAACCCGACTGCAGTCAGGTAAAAAAATTGCCTATGGCACTCTATAAATGAAGGCGAATCAATTGATACCTCGCTTGTCAAGAACTGGCCATGTTTTTAGTTTGAACACATAACCCTTCCTAAGCTACGCCGTGGACGAGTAAAAAAAAACTCTATACCTGAAGACGATTCGAGGTCATAATCGGACCAATATGGGCGACGCTGTGGAGGAACATCCACATACCCATACATACATATGACGGCCGAAATCAAACGGTCGCGGGTTCGAATCCTGCAAGGTGCAATAATTTGTGTTGAGCAGAAATGTTTGTTTCCGAGTCATGGATGTTGATATTCGTATTTACGTATGTTTATCCGTTATCTAGTGCCCATATTACAGGGTATCCTAGTTTGGGGCTAGGTAATTGGTGTGGAATTGTCCCGAATATATTTATTTATTTATAGACTGATAAACTCATTACCCTTCCCTTGCGTTACCGTACTCGGGTAAAAATACAATAATTATTATTGCCATGCTCCTTATACTAGTCGTATATACCTATACTCGTATAATTACACCAAAAGGTAAATGAATGAATGATTTATTTATTTTAATGAAGAAGCTACAGATGCTTGTTGATCGATATCAGAATGATAAGCAACTATATTTACTTAAAAAGTTTCCAATATAGTTGCAATAGATTACCTGATACTGTTGGACATTGAAACCCACACTAGGCGAGCCTGTGCTATGTGGTATAGTCCTTTGCCTGTCCTGTAATACTAATAAAAAAGAGAAATACTGGTCTTTCACATGGTTTTTATTAATATTTTGATGTATAATTGGGTAACAGAATAAAATTTAGATAACTAATTGAAAATCTGAAATGGCCAGATAGGACATAATGAAGGTAACATAATAATTATTATTTACTAATTTTAAATTGTATTTATTTTTAATCTCCGAACGCGACAGAGAGGGTTCTTATAAGTTTAGGGTGTGTGTATGTGTGTGTGTGTGTGTGTAGGCTGACTGTGGTATCGTAGCTCCCAAACTAATCGACCGATTTTGATGCGTTTTTGACTGTTTCAAAGCTGATGTGATCGAGATGGTTCTTAGCCATACTAGGTGAGGAGGATGGGTGAGGATCATAGCTCCCAAACGAATAAACCTATTTTGAAGCGGTTTTTTTTCTGTTTGAAAGCTGATGTGATCGTGAAGTATATCGGAGGCGGAGGGGGTCAGGATAGTAGCTTCCAAACGAATGGACCGATTTTGGTGCGAATTGTATGTTTGAAAGCTTATGTGATCGAGATGGTTCTTAGCTATAATGACGTAAAGACTTGCGCTTGTTATGTATTTTTATCGTCAAATGCAACCCTTGTCGCATAATAAACCGGTTAAAATTGAATAAAGACTCAAGCCTGAGCAAACGTACCTATTAGAAACAAATAAAAACCCGTATAACTAGAAGACCGAAGTAGCAAAATCATTATAATTAAAGTAGTTCCAGCTTGACTGAATTGTTCTAAAGAAAGCAACAATAGTTACCTCAGAGGCAACAACTTTGTTTACTCGTGCACTCTCTGAACTGAACACTTGCTTTATTTTTATTAAGAGACCTGCCGCAAGTTTTAATTCACCGACCGCTAACGTTAAGAAGTTTGCGGATCCATTTGAGAAACTAAAAAGCATATTAAATGCAGCATAACTCTGAAATAGATAAATTATATTGCGGCTATGCTTTTTACCACGTTTTTAGTCACTTTCTTGTTTGTCTGTCTGTCGTTCCGGGTGGAATCTTGCAACTAATATTTCGAGAAATTCCTGATTAGCTATCAGACTGAAACTCACAACCCAATGATAACGAAAACAATAAAAAAAAATGCATTTTTTGCTTGTTTGAGTACTATGGCAGGTTTATGACCAGTTTCTCACGTATGATGTGACCGAAATGATAAACACTCCTAGAATAGGATTAACCTTCAAGGACAGTTGCTAGAACATACCAAAATCCTACTGTCCATGTCACATAGTATAGAATAAGCAATTAAAACATATCACCCTTATCAGTGAGTGACAGTTGTACAATGTATATCCATCTATAAATCTTAATCGAACTTGTAAAAATAACAAACAACGCCCAAGAGCTTAACAACTCAATTCAGGGAGAAAAAATTAGGTATCTAGATAGAGTCGAAGTTGTACGTTATTCTTAATCATAAAAGATAATTTAAGCTTTTCTACTTGTCTAACAATAAAGCTGTCATTAATAAATAATCTGTACAATTAAGTAAAAAAAAGGTTTGGGGGGGGGGGGGGTTATTTGGGAACTGAAAATAAGCTGATGATCAAGAATATAACATTTTAAAATATGGTGTTTGTCTGTGTCTGTATGGTCACGCATCACGTAAAAACTACTGAACCGATTGAAATGCGGTTTTCATTGTTAGGAGTATTGTTGTAAGAATAACTACGGTTTTTTTCTTAAAATCTGGTGTACATTGTATCTTAATTTGATATATAAAAGCCGAGCAATCGATAAAAATCTATTTGACGGCTAAAATAATTTGGATGAAATTTAGTATTTTGCACTCTTAAGGTACTTTTAGTCCAGGAATTTGATACATAGGTTACTTTAAAACATCTTGTATATTATAAAAAAACGCTTACAAAATGCTCCCCTCGACTATAGTTGAGCAATTACTCTCAACCAACCAAAAAACAAGAACTAAATCTGGTTTGAACTGCATCGATCTTTCCAACCACACCCCTGCCGATACAAAAGTAGACAGGAAAAAAACAAGAGAAATTAAAAAGATTAAAAAAATGTAGATCTATTTTGACCATAATAGCGGGCGGTAGCACCACTGTGCGGTTAATGGGCTACAAATTCTATGCATGCTCTTTATGTTGGAACACTTTTAGTGAATACTAAGTATCCGTTGTGTAGGTATTCTATGATAAAAAAGGTCTGGGTTTAAATATTCTTTTGTATTTTTAGGCTTGGGATGACGTCAGATTTAGTTCGTAGGCCTCATTGTAGGAAACCTACACAGATAATAATGCAGGTGCAGGTCAAACCATAATAATTAGACATTTCTCATTTATTTATTATTCAGTGAGCTACGATCCTCACCTCCCCCTATTATGGCTAAAAACCATCTCTATCACATCAACTTTCAAACAAAAAAACGCATCAAAATTGGTCCATTCGTTTGGGCGCTACAGACAGATAACTCCAATCTGTGACATATACCTTAAACATATAACACCCTCTCTGTTCGCGTTTGGGGGTTAAAGAGAAAATAAATAAACAATTTTGATTGGCAGACTTCTGACAAAAAGTTTTTTTCTTTAATAGAATTCTAAAAGGAGGAGGTTTTCAATTCTACTATCTTTGTGTGTGTAATGTTCACCTATCTCTCCAGGTTTCTGAACAAATTTGGGGTTGCGTACGTCCGAATAAAAAAAAGGAACCCTTATAGGGTCACTCGTGTCTTTCTGCTCCCCTGTCACAGCTGAATTGCTGTTTTGAGCGCACCTACCTTTCAAGTTAAAGTGTATCATGAAACCTCGTCTTATTTTTAAAATCTTTTCTTTAACTTGCTATGTTTGTATGTATGTATGTATTTTTAGGTCAAATCTTGCAAGCTGAATTAGAACCACTTCTTATCTTACGGAGTTAAATTTTTGCTTGTTAGTTCGTTTCCGATGACAGTTCATTTTTAAGGTAAGCATGACATAAATCGACAAAGAATAAAGGAACCAAATAAAGGAACTCATCGAAGGTCAATAGCACAGACACGAAATTTTGTATACGCATTTAATTGTGATAGCCCGATCTTAATTTTGCCATGACATGGCTACAGCATAAACGCTTTTTTTAATATTTTTTAATTGACTTATTTTTCTTTAGATTATTGAAAATAGTAGGTAGCTCAGGTAACTACTTAATAATAACATCACACTAACAAACTAATAACAAAACTAATAACTTTCTAACTTATACTTAACTTAATTATTCAACCCTATCACAATCGATACATTAAATTAAAATCTTCTTAGAACAGTTACGAGTAAATGTGTTATTGGTTTACTCAGTAGTCTCCATCAAAGGATGTTTTTTCCGAAGAATAAAAGTGTTGCAGTTATTATAGATCCTTAGTTAGTATTTCGATGACTGCAGAAGACTGTCTACTCGTATCTATTCTATCTAAAAATAGTACTTACTTCACCATGCTCTACAATCTTAAATGCAATTCGCGTCCTTTAATCAGAAGCGCCGTTGTTTGAAAATGAATGAACTATGACAATGAATGAATGGAATGAATGAGACGATTGCATGAATGTGGATGCCACGTCCCCCACGTCCTTTCAACTACCGAATCGCGGCTATGAAGTTCAAAGACAATGCAGACGACGCAACGCAAACTAATGAAGGTTTATTGAAAAAAGTTTTAAGGTTGTATTGAATAGGCTTTGTGACTGCATCTTTGTGACTGCATCTTTGTGACTGCATCTTTGTGACTGCATCTTTGACGTGAAACGTATTTGAAAATCACACCGAAACATACGGGTGACCAAAATAATCAGAAAAGTGACCGTAACGAAAAGGTCTATATCGTCTTACCTTAATTATTACAAAATCATTAATCTTAGAAGCAAGAAATAGTGTAATTATGTAGCCAGCTCGTTGTTATGACCTTGAGTTAGCATCGGGAAAGAGTGGGGTGGCGGGGGAAGGGCACTGCTTTGATCAAAACCAGCGCTCTCGCTCCTTTCTATTGGGTTATTCCCTTTCTCCCCACCAGCTTTGTCCCACTAGTGGGGAGAAAGGGGAAAATAAAAAATGTATGGCTTTTCTCCCCACTATGGAATATATTATTTGATAGTGGGGAGAAAAATCGAAAAAGTATTATTTTTCTCCCCGCTACGCAATCCTTGATATCCTTGATATCTCCATAATTGCCCTTACTGAAAATAATGTTTGCTTCATATCAAGTCTATTGGGACATTATACTATGGTAAATTTGGTTATTAGCTTTCTCCCCACTACTACGATAGGTATATATTTTTTGGGACAAAGAGAATACTTTTTCGATTATTACCTTTCTCCCCACTGTCAAATAATATATTCCATAGTGGGGAGATAGGCTATACATTTTTTTATTTTTCTCTTTCTCCCCACTAGTCGGACAAAGCTAGTCCCCACCAGGGAATAACCCCTACTATTTGGTGTAACTCAAGATTCACGCGTAAAAGCGCGGTGTTTTACTTTTGTGTGTTTATAGAGTTTATTCAGAACAATTGATTAAAATAAAAATAGTTATATATATATGTTAGCCTCAGCCCGTGCAAGAGCCATCAAAAAATATAAATCACGGTTATCGTTGGAAAGAGGGGGCACATGGGGGTTATGGGCCAGGCATTGGTACCGCAATGTCCGGCGCTGAGCGAGTGAGACGGTTTCGGTAGCGTCTCAAAACTGCCCAAGAACGCGGATATAGGTACGTCTATAAATTTGCTTTTATAGGCAGGCAATCTAAAAAATCTGTCTGACATACACATTTCACGTCACAACTAACGGCCGTGTGCCCCAACACAGCCCCACCCGTTTTTATTATTGCTTTAGATTTTAGTTTAGAGCCTATGCTCGCATTCGCTACTTATCTCAGCTGTAGACACAGATGCCTTGTTTGTTTGTTTGTCGTATGAGGTAGTGCTGGCCTCTGGTGTCAAAATTTGTCAGGCTATCCGAGGACCTCTGACATGACTACTATTAATTAATGACAGATGGGACCGACAGCTTAACGTGCTCTCCAAAGCACGGAGCGATGGAAAACCGCACATAACTTAGATAAGTCATTGGTGCGGAGACTGCGGAGCCTAGGACCGAACTATATCGTTGGATTCTAAATCGCACTAGTATCGCTTAAATAGAGTACAATGGGCGGTCTTATCGCTTAAAGCGCTTTCTTCCAGTCAACCGTTTTCTTCAAGTTTACATATCTACCGACTGAAAATACAGCCCGGCCACGATACAGAGTGAGTTTCATACCATCACTCGCTGATCGCTCTTGTGCGAGTGAGATGGCAACACATTTGTTCACGAGCAATAGAGATAAATAATTAGGGGTCATTGTACGAACACGAAAACGATAGAGATAAATAATTAGGGGTCATTGTACGAAATTATCTGGTTTTTTTTAGGACGGATGTTTGCTTTTGTTCTATAACTGAGCTCGACAGCGTCAGCAGTGCGTTAGCATTGGGGCGGGCGCGAAAGCGCACCGCCACAATGCGTGACGCAGAAGGCGCACGTCAAAGTGAAGTTTTGGCCACTTGCACCCAGGGGTACGAACTTTGGCTTGGACAGTTGCCATTGATTACGGGGGGGAGTCTGACTAAACACCCCTGGCTCGCTAGTTTTAGTAGAGCTCGGGGGGGAGTCTGACTAAACACCCCTGGCTCGCTAGTTTTAGTAGAGCTCGGGGGGGAGTCTGACTAAACACCCGTGGCTCGCTTGTTTTAGTAGAGCTCGGAGGGGGGGGGGGTGGAAAGGCTGGAGCCCTTTGAATTATTTGGATAATGACCACCGATTCGTAATGCACCTTCGAGAAGAATCGGCAAGAAACTCAAAGGTGAATAAAATTGAATTTAATTACGGGACCTTCGACCTAGCCGGCGAGGTCGGTGTCTGTATCTAATTGAGTTCTATCTGTATCGTGACCGGGCTTTATATTCTTGCCGAGAATGGTCCGTGCCTGTGCGGACACGCTCCTTTTGTACGCTAGATGAACAAGAGGAATACGTCCAAAAAACAAGTACGAAATAAAATAAACATCTGTGTTGTTACGTGTCTGCCACGTGTGTCTGCAGATATGATATAAACTAAGGGTTTAGCAACAGACTTTCTGCTTTCTGCTTCTGGTGGTAGCTACTTAAGTCAAGTAGTAGTGTGCAAAGATTACTGTTCTTGTGAGATTTGAGGACCAGTGTCGGTGATCAGTGCAGTGCACTTCCGCTAAAGGCTTTCAATAGATCTAGGTGACAGAGCAGTTCTTGTATCTCAGTTGCATAAAATGATTATTTTAACTAAAAAAAAAAAATATTTCTGAACCAATTTTCGTTAAATCGTGATGAACCTTAGATGTCGTCTATTTCGAATAACATTTATCATTCAGTTGATTCAGACATCAGAAAATATAATGTAATACACGCACGAAAAAGTCCTAAGTCACAAATAAGAACCTCCTGTTTTTGTAAAGATGACATAAAGACTAAAAAAAAAAAAAATTTTTATCGTGCCTTAATTTAAAACAATTAGTTGACATACCGACTCACTTCACTGAAACAAGCCAGACTCTTATCGACGTTCTTATCGACCCTACACGGAACATGTAGGGTCACTTTTTGGACACTCTCTTGTAGTTTGCGAGTGTTACACTAAACGAAAAAAACCTTTACCTCGAACCATAACATATGGGCCATTGAAAAATATTTCAGTTGTTAAATTAAATAATGACTTGCAAACTGTAGGGTGGGACCAAATTAATGCAATGTCTAGTAACGTTAGCGATATGGTCAACATCTTAAATCACAATATTGTGTTTCTTTTCAATCTGCATGCGCCTGCGCGGTCAGTCATCGTCAAAGATCGCTCCTACCCCTGCATTACTGACACGATCAAACTTATGATGAGGCGATCAGGCTCACGGCTGACATTTTTTGAGCATCATAAATTTAGTGACGCAGTTTTCCATATCGAGCTGATAAGTTTAGACCGAATGATAAGTATAATTAAAAGTTTGAAATCTAATGCAGAGAGTTGTGACGCTTTCTTTGGACATGCTGATTTTGTCATTTCCCTATTCAATTGACGCTATACGTGATTTGTTAAATATATCTATAAGTACATCTACATTTCCTGATATTTGGAAGCTTGCTATTGTGCGTCCTTTGCCAAAGCATTCAAATCCAGTTGATCTAAAAGTTCTGAGACCGATAAGTATTTTGCCATGTTTATCAAAGATCATGGAAAAAGTTGTTTGTGCTCAATTAACGTATTATCTCGAAAAAAAAAGTTGCCAAAAGTACAGTCAGGTTTTAGGAAGGGTCGGAGTACCATTACTACCTTGCTAGATGTGACTGACAATATACTTTGCTCAAGAGATGAAGGAAAGTGTACCTTGTTAGTATTATTAGATTTTTCTAGGGCTTTTGATTCCATAAACATTAATTTACTGATGTCTAAATTGAGTTACTATGGTTTTGACAATGAAGCTTTGCAATGGTTTAATAGTTACCTTAGTAATCGTCATCAGTTTGTAAAGATCGGTTGTAGTGATGGTTTGTTCTGATAAAGTTGCTGTTAATAGAGATGTTCCTCAGGGATCCATTTTAGGACCAATACTATTCATTTTGTACTCAGCGGATATAATAATGCATATTAAGCATTGCAAATTTCACATATATGCAGACGATATACAAGTTTATATTTCCTGTAAGCCGTCTGAAATCAATGGTGCAATAATCACCATCACCATCACCATAAATGGTGGTGTAATCTTAATGAAGATCTTGCAAGTATAGCGACCTGGTCGACAGACAACTGCCTGTTGCTGCCCCATTAAAACTAAGTATCTAATCTTTGGTAGCAACAAGCAGATGGCGAATCTTAGTCCTTCAGCAAGTGTTATGCTTATGGATGAACCCATTGAACGTGTGTATGAAGCACGTAACTTGGGTTTGTTTATGGACTGTGACCTACGTTTCGAAAAGCACGTTGCAAATTCAATTAAGAGTTGTTTTTATAAGTTGAAGGTTCTATATAGAATGAGACCGTTTTTAAAGGAAGCTTTGCGAATCCAGTTAGTTGAGTCACTCATTTTATCTAGTTTAAACTACATGGACTCAGATATTGACCCACGTCTGCTAGTAAAAACGCAAAAACTTATACAGCGAGTGCAGAATGCCTGTGCCCGTTTCTGCTTTGATATTCCGTTGAGGGCTCATGTGACTCCATACTTAAATAAACACTCCTTGCTAAAAATGAAACACCACCGTAAATTGCATTTCGTTTGTCTTTTGTTTGGAGTCATAAAACATGAAGCTCCCTCATATCTTTTTGAAAAGTTGTCCTGGTCCAGCAGGAGGGAGTATGGGTTCCGGCTATGCGCGATGCATCTCACCACGCAGCGGCATCGTTCAGTCGCTTTTAGAGGTAGTTTCTTTTTTTTTTTCAACCAAATGCTGGAATAATATCCCGCCGCCGATAAGGAACCTGCAAAACGTTCATAGTTTTAGAAACAAGTTAAAAATATTCATATGTAAACACCAAATTAGTCAGGAAACACTCTGTAAAGATACTAGTGCATTTTAAATTTGAAATTTTGCGCAACTTATGTTTACACTAATTGATGTGTTGTGTGTACAGCATAGTTCACTATAATAATATAATATGTAGGTAATATGTAATTATTTATAATATATTTTTAAATGTAGATATTTATTATTTACTTGCCTCTTTAAGATACATACTATGTTACCACATGATTTATTGTATTTAGGGTTGTTTAAGACGACACGTAACACTGGTCGTGGAGAGACCCGTGACGTCACCTACCGGCCCCAACGGAAGACCAGCGCTGGCTGTAGATTTGTCGATTATAACCAGCATAACGCTGAGTTGCGACCGATTCATGTAAATTTTCTTTGCATTTATTTATTGTGTTTTAATTTGTTTTGTTTTTGTTGTGAATAAATGTATTTTTCTTTCTTTCTTTCTGTTTTTTGAAGTAACTCAAATCAGCAATGAAAAAAACCCAACTCAAATTAGCAATATATTAGCATTTGCCAATCATGCACTGTCCATTTACATTGGTACCTTTTATGTGAGTTTGCTTAGTTTAATTTAATTGTTTTTTGTGCAATAAATTATTTTTATTTATATATACGCAAATGCCACAGATACAGAAAAAACAATTTATTTTTATAGATCTGTGGTAGATGCAAAGATTACAAACGTTGCAAAGTTAGCCTACCTGTCTTTACCTATATCTAAGTTTATAATTTGGCCACATATCTATGATGGCCACCTTTGCATATATACGTCTGCCAAACATTAACTTTTAAAAATACAGATTTGTAAAAAGTCATTAAACAATAACAACGCAAAGGGGCGTTATAACATTAAAACGATAGCTCTGATCTGTTTCGGCGCCTTGAAGAGTTCGTTATAAGGGAGTGCACCCACTGGATATTTGGACAATCAATTTATTTTAAAATCTATTACGATTAAACCATAAACTAGAAAATATATTGCTTAACTAAAAGAGTAAGGTTATCTGGAAGACGTCAAGTTTTATAATGAAAGAAGAGCTGTCTGTATTCCAGCGTCTCATAAATTCCGCCAAATTCTGGCGGCAAATGAATCGGCATAAAATAATCCTGGTTGTACAGTCAAGTTTGGAATTGGGTAACAGGCTCACATAATTACCTAAATAATTATAAAATAAACTTTCGTAATATCGGTGGAGCCACCGAATTAATATTATATTCAAGTTAATTAAACATTTCCCGTTACAGTAAAACGGATTAGACAAAAAATTAG
The DNA here is from genome assembly GCA_946251855.1 of Alsophila aescularia. Classification (NCBI taxonomy): domain Eukaryota; kingdom Metazoa; phylum Arthropoda; class Insecta; order Lepidoptera; family Geometridae; genus Alsophila; species Alsophila aescularia. The sequence continues at coordinate 58,825,103 of OX276381.1, forward strand.
AACACTCTGTTATATTTATAAATTCATAATTAAATTACACAAATATTGAAACCCTTGAAAAGGCCAATCTAATTTTAATTTTGACTTAATTAAGCAGTCGAGTTGAACAGTCTTCGCCCATTTATAATGCAATTCACTAACGCTAAATTAATTATTTATCGTGGAGTCATACAGTTATTAGGAACTTCAAGTTAAACCGTCCCAGGAGTGGAGAAATTTATTTTAATAAGGTTTTATTCCTTAAAGAGAAAAGTAATTGAAGGAGAATAGGAAGGGACAATTGAACAAAATTGAAAACTTTTATTTTTATTTTTTTATTGTTACTTGGGTAGACTAGCTATGCCTGCGGCTTTGCTCGCGTGGTAATTTCTCTTGGTTAAAAGTAACCCAGTACCAAAAGTACCTATAAATTATAACATTTCATCAAAATTTGTTCATCCGCCAAAAAGTTTTTTATCGATTGCTCGGCTTCTACTCATCAGATTGAGATACCAAATACACCAGTTTTTTAAGTTAAAACCTAAGCTACACAATAGTTAAAACTACATCGCAATCTGTTCAGTAGTTTTTACTTGATGTGCGAATAGAGAAAATAGAAAGACACGATTTTAAAATATGTTATGTTATTGTTCAGTAGCTTATTTTAAGTACCTAAGACCATTTTTTAATAATCTTCTTGGTACAGTTTTTTTTTTACTTACTGCTGTATTAGAAGTATTGATAAAGATTTATAGTTTATTGAAAAATACGATATACGTTATATTTTTTCATTATTTTGGTGATATCGCGGGTTTTTTTAAACTTTCATAAACCTCGAGTTTTTAAAAGACAGAAAGACCAAAACAAAAATCTGTGTCTGTGGAGTAATTATGTCATGTTTTATGTCAATAAATTATGTTATTTTTGTTTATCTGCCCATTAATTATGTCATGATTTATGTCAATAAATTATGTTAAATTTGTTTATCTGCCCATTAATTATGTCATGTTTTATGTCAATAAATTATGTTATTTTTGTTTATCTCCCTATTAATTATGACATGTTTTATGTCAATAAACTATGTTATATTTGTTTATCTGCCCATTAATTATGTCATGTTTTATGTCAATAAATTGTTATATATGTTTATCTGTCCATTAATTAGAGATTCTTTAATTTAGGTATTGTATTTTCTCTTTCACTTTATAACAATTGTCCCACATCTTCAACCAGTGTAAAAACCTTCACAAACCGAATTAGACTAATCTGACCCCGTGAATGGTCGAAGCGGTTAAGAATGGTCCGTAATTGCCCCAGGGTGATTACTGGGGTAGATAACCGACAGCTTACGTTGGAAGAAGCGTTTAGTGTAACCACATATTCATTCTTCGAAGTATTTGTTGTCAGTAAACAACATAAATAACAATTTAAATAAGTACGACTAGTATGTACGTCACGGTACTGTTTTATAGGTATAAAGATGATGTGTGCTGTTATACGTTTTAGAATCTAACCTACATTGCCCCAACGATTATCGATTCTACAAGCTATGTGGTGGTTAAAATCTTACAAGAAAAGGAAATTACTTTACAAACAGTTGAGATTTGAACAAAGTAAAAACTCCGTTTAATCTTAACCTGTGCGTGGCTCAAGCAGTTTTGTGAATGAATGGCCCATAATTGCCCCCGGGCCGATTACTGGTTAGATTGCCCGCCCTGCAATCGCATTGTATCATGCACGGTAAAGGCACAGAATAAATAATAGTGCTACGTGTAAAGGCACGTTCAGATCGGAGCGGGCACGAGACGGGCTACATAAAGAAAACAACACGTACTTTGTACTAAAGTAGGTACCTATAAGGATCAATGATGCTATTCTCCGCCCTGCTTCAGTAAGTATGGACCTTTATCGTAGTACTATTATTTATTCTGTGCCTTTATTATAGGAACTGAATGATTGATAAGCTCATTTAGAGCCACAAGCTACATCCGCGGATTTGCCCGCATGGACAATGTTATGAAGTATCGCATGTGATTTCCAAGACCTAAACAAGGTATCTATCCAAGTTTCATTTATATTGTATTTACAATACACACACACACACACAAACAAATTTTACTTTAACTTTTTTGTGACTTTTTTTACCTGGCTACGGCGAAGCAAGGGAAGGGTAATAAGTTTAACAGTCTTTTTATGTATGTGTTTTTATATATGTATGTATGTTTGTATGTATTTATGTATGTATGCATGTATGTATCTATGTATGCTATGCATGTATGTATCTATGTATGTGGGTATGTGGATGTTCCACCATAGCACCGCCCCTATTGGTCCGATTTTGACAAGCGATTTGTCAATCGATTTGTCTTAATTTATAGAGTGTATAGAGGCTATTTTTACCCGAATACGGCGAATCAAAGGAAGGGTTCTATCACACTAAAAACTTGGTCCAATTTTGACAAGCGAGGTATCAATCCATTCGTCTTCATCGCAAGAGTGTTATGTTTTTTTTACACGACCGTAGTCGGGTTTGGGTTTTATGTATGTATGTATGTTTGTTTGTTTGTTTGTTTGTATGTTTCTTAGGCGCGTCCTACAGCCTAAACGGCTTGATGGATTTTGATAAATGAGATATCATTGGATTTTCCTTGATCACGAGAGTGCTATAGGATATATGAAGTGTAAGAAAACTAATATGGCGACGTACAGCTGCCATATTGTATTTCCGACGGAACAAAAATTTACCAAGACATAGCGAGTAAGGTATCAAAATGAAGGTTTTTAAAAGACCATTTCAAAAATATAAAATTCTTAGAACTAAATAGTTGCAATTGTCTTTTAGGCATCTTACAACGTTTTCAATTTAAGATTATTCAAGTTAATGTATAATGTTGCAATTGCAACTATTAAAGTTAAGTAAAATATGTTAGTATAAATATTTATTCTGTGGTATAAACGAAAAATTTAATACAAAAAAATATATAAATAATATAAATACTAGCTGCGCCCCGTGGTTTCACCCGCGTCCCTAAGGAACCATACATTTTTCCGGGATAAAAAGTAGCCTATGTGTTAATCTAGGTTATAAGCTAATTTCATCCAAATCCTTTGAGCCGTTTAATCATGAAGAAGTAACAAACATACACACACACACACACATACCCTTACATACATACAAACTTTCATCTTTTTAACATAATTGTGAGTATTTTTGCGGGCGGTCAGCTCGTTTTCAATCATTTAGTTCGCAGTCGGATTTTTTGTATTATGATAATAATTTTACTTGTTTTTGTATATGTTCACTCCTTTCTCCGGGATTTGAATGATTACATTTTTATTAGAAAGGGACATCCAGAGTAATTCCATGTAATAAATAAAGTTTTAGTAAGTCAATTACAAGTATTATTTTATTAGAAAGGGACGTCCAGAGTATTCCATGTAATAAATCAAGTTTTAGTAAGTCAATTACAAGTATTATTTTATTAAAAAGGGACGTCCAGAGTATTCCATATAATAAATCAAGTTTTATTAAGTCAATTACAAGTATTATTTTATTAGAAAGGGACGTCCAGAGTAATTCCATGTAATAAATAAAGTTTTAGTAAGTCAATTACAAGTATTATTTTATTAGAAAGGGACGTCCAGAGTAATTCCATGTAATAAATAAAGTTTTAGTAAGTCAATTACAAGTATTATTTTATTAGAAAGGGACGTCCAGAGTAATTCCATGTAATAAATAAAGTTTTAGTAAGTCAATTACAAGTATTATTTTATTAGAAAGTGACGTCCAGAGTAATTCCATGTAATAAATAAAGTTTTAGTAAGTCAATAACAAGTATTATTTTATTAGAAAGGGACGTCCAGAGTAATTCCATGTAATAAATAAAGTTTTAGTAAGTCAATTACAAGTATTATTTTATTAGAAAGGGACGTCCAGAGTAATTCCATGTAATAAATAAAGTTTTAGTAAGTCAATTACAAGTATTATTTTATTAGAAAGGGACGTCCAGAGTAATTCCATGTAATAAATAAAGTTTTAGTAAGTCAATTACAAGTATTATTTTATTAGAAAGGGACGTCCAGAGTAATTCCATGTAATAAATAAAGTTTTAGTAAGTCAATTACAAGTATTATTTTTTTCATTCAGTCTAATACTTACATGCGTATTTTTTATAATTACATAGGCATTAAAAAAATAACCTAGGTCTGCTGACTGGGACCGAAACTTAAACAAACAAAAATCTGTTTTCCAACATTTCAGTACAGTACCACAGAGTAAATAAAGGACAAGGCAGTACCTACCATGAAGACTCGCAAGTCAAGGCTTCGTTCGATCATATGTTCAGCAAACTTGGAGACAAGTGATTACTTCCGACACTGTTTTCGAACGTGTCAGGAAAGTTTCAGTGTAATTGCTATAGGGTGTTGATGTATCGTAGAGAGAGCGTTTTTATAAAAGCTTTTATTTAACTTCACTTGTATGTATCTATGTATGTATGTCTGTCCTGGAATCTTGCAACTCAAATTACGAGCACTTCCCAGCTATCCAGCTGAAAGATTTTTCTGGTATTTGTGGGGATATGCATTTGTGAGTTTATTAATTGTCATATATCAAAAGGGAAATAATAAAAATAAAACGAACTTCTTAAAAATTTGTTAATTTAAACACAACTAAATTAAAAAAATATTCTGTAGCCATGTTGGATCTAGAATGAAGTCACTTTACTGGTTGTGTTTCGCTCATCAAGCCCTTTCATTTGATACCCATATGATAGAGGTTACTATGCACATTATAAATCGCCATTATGTAATTTCTTCAGTAACCTACAACATAAATTCTGAAAAAAAAATGGTCTTCCCTTCATAGACCAGCCCTTTGAGGACCATGCATTATGTAAATCAAAACTTGTAATAAAGCAGTAAGTAAGGAAAAGTCTAGAGGAATTAAAAGCTACTAACAAGAAATATATATATATATATATATATTTAAAGATTCTGTGCGTTTGTTTATCTGTTTGTTCGCGCATCACGTAAAAGTACTTGACCGATTGCAATGCAGTTTTCACTAAGTTTAGACCAAAAAGCTGGGCCCTGTTTCATAAAACTTACAATTGTAGTTTACTATTACAATTTAGTGTGCACTGAAGTTTATCTTCTAGCAAAATTCATATTTACACGTAACACTCTAACATATGCATCAATGTACACTAAATTGTAATTGTAAACTATAATTGTAAGTTTTATGAAACAGGGCCCTGGTGTTCTTGATATCTCAATCCGATGAGAAGAAGCCGAGCTATCGATACAAAGCTATGTGATGGCTGAACGAAAAATGGTATTTTGTACTTTAAAGATAGGTACTTTAGGTCCTGGAATAACACATACTTTTAGGTTACTTTTAAATCGTTCAGGCTCACATTGTCTAGTGTCCTAGAATGTCTAGTATGCTAAAAAAACAGTGTTCTATTACGTCCAGTCCCACAATGTGCAGTGTCTCATAATGACTTGTGTATGACCCTCAGACATGACCGGCGGGCATAGCCGAGGGCAAAGCTAGTTAATAATAATCCTGACGACTAGCTATCATCATATTTGTTATAAATTTAACTAAGGATTTATGATAGTCACTGAATTGAACTATTTGAAAAGTCTTTCTTCAGAAATTCATCCAAATAGAGTTTGCTGTTTAATAACTCTGAAAACATCTAAATAACCATATTCAACAAAGTTTGTGAAACTTTACAAATCAACCAATTTTACTCGAAGTTTGACTAATCAAACTTTAATTTAATTTAAGAATCAAACCAATCTTACGCAAGGAGCTGTGTTTACCGTGCTTAAACATTGTTTAACTGGCTAACAAGCTCTAACCCAAATAGCAAATGTGCGTTAACCACTAGTTGGGGTTTGTTTAATTCCATGTTTTCACAGCTCAGTCACGATCGGCCCTTGTACGGCAAACACGGGATAGGCCTTGTTATCTTAACTACGACTGAAATACGCATATGGTTTATACTAAGTAATATAATGAAGAAGTAAAGGGTCTGCCTGTAATCTCATTGTATAGTTACTGTACGGATTTACCAAAAAGACACGAGCTGGCTTAATCTTGAATAAAATTTGGCATAAATATACTTACATGGTCGTGAACTCTGTGGATATAACTAGCTTAAAAGCTAAAAGAATACGCCTGCCTTGTCAGAAAAGAGCTTTTGCCAATAAATTATATACTGTTGGAATGTGTTTATCAAGGCCTTCAATTTGATACCCATATTGTAAATTTCGAAGATTTGAAAAGTCTAAATCGGGGGCTGTAAGGATTCTAACGATACCCCCACGTCTAAATCTGTTCAGGCGTTTAAAAGTTATGGTGGAATAAAGAAACTCACATACAAACATACATACATACATGAATGCTAAAAACAATACTCTCCTTTTTTTTGAGCAGTCGTGTAATAAAAGATCCTTGATTCCGTACGTAGATAGTACCTAGAAGATCTCTGATACATACTAATTAAGATATAATAGCATGGATTTTTAAAAAAACAGACAAGTGCGCGTTGAACTCGCGTGGAGAGGGTTCCGTACAATGAATATAATAATGTATTCACTCACAATATTGAGAGATTTACCATCTTATTTAAAGACTGAGACTTCTTATAGGTTTTTCTGTAATGTACATATATGTAAAAACATTTTTTTTCAAAATTTTAATCCCATTTGTTTTGAAGATAATGGATTCCCATGTGGGGAATGGATTCATTTTCTTAAATAACTTTAAACTAATTATTACAACAACAATTATAAAAAAAAACTCGATATCAAGCGCTTTCATTTGATATATCACACAATACAGATTTTAAAACTGTTTTTTTATTTTTAACTAGCTTTCGCGCCCACGACTTCGTCCGCGCGGACTACTGTTTATTGCGAAAAAATAATCCTATGTTCTTCTAGGATATTAAAAGCCAAAGGAAATGTAAGTATAGCACCAACGTTCTTGATGTTTTTTGACAGACTTGTTATTTCGTTTCCATGGCAAATGGCATGGTTTCTTTAGAGCGAGTAATCAACATTTTGCAGTTTTCCCGTGGAAACATAAAATTTTCCAGGACAAAAAGTATCCTATGTTTTATTCTAGGGCATAAGCTATCTCCATTCCAATTTTATCAAAATCCGTCCAGCCTTTATCGCGTGAAAGCTCCCCAAATAAACAGAGAACGTTTCACTTTTATATACCGCTCAGAAGTGATTTTCAAAATTCATTTATTTACGTTACACGTCCGTGTTTGTGATCACAGAAATTCATATGTGTACCAAATTTCAAAATAATTGGTCCAGTAGCTTCGAAGCAAATTGGCTGTGACGGATGGACATACAGACAGACAGACACACGAGTGATACTAAAAGGGTCCCCATTTTCATCCGGACATACGGAACTCTGAAAACTTATAGACCAAACATTAACAACCAAAATAACGATACGTTGGCAATCGGAAAACAAATCAATTTATAATTGGCTTCCTGTATGCTTGTTCTATTTTTGAGTAGTGTGGCATTACACACCACAGAACGGCGGGGGCAGTGCGGACCGCGAAGTGGAACGCCCATGAGCGCTCTTCTTACCCGACTACAGCAAATCAAGGGAAGGGTAATGAGTTTAACAGTCTATGTATGTACGTATGTATGTATGTATCTATGTATGTGGGTATGTGGATGTTCCACCATAGCGTCGCCCCTATTGGTTCAATTTTGACAAGCGAGGTGTCAATCCATTTGTCTTCAGGTATAGTGTCATAGGCTATTTTTGACACGACCGTAGTGAGGTTTTATTTTTTGAACTTATGTCTTGTTCAATGGGGCTTTTTGTACCAATGTCAAAATTATTCCAAACTACTCTGTATGACAGGGTATGGAGGGTATGACACAATCAAATTAAAGTCGAAATAAACCCAGCCTAATTTAATCACAGAAAGTAAGTAGCCTGTCCATAATCAGGTTTCCCACGGACTTTCTCGCGTGCTGTCAGAAATAACCAGAGGTAGCGCCTCCTGTTCACTGGGACGCTAATCACCCGGCGCTGGTCAGCTAAACACCGGTTTGGAAAACTGGCCCTGAATTTAAATGCAAGTTTTTAAGGTAGATAATAGTGGCATTTCTAGCATTAAAGTTAGACATTCATGTTTTGTATTTATCGTTATTTGAAATGAGTTTCTACTCTGGTGGCATACCCTTTAAATAAAACAGACAAGTGGGAGTTGAACTCGCACGGAGAGGGTTAAGTACATTGTATATATTTATCTCACAATAGGTATTGACAAGACAAAAGACAAAAGTTTATAATCAGTGCGTGTTGCCAGTGATGACATACGCCACAACTATTGGTCTCATACACAAGCTCAAAGTCGCGCAGCGTGCAATGGAGAGAGCTTTGCTCGGTGTTTCACTACGTGATAGAATCCGAAATTAGGAAATCCGTAGAAGAACCAAGGTTACCGACATAGCTCTCAGAGTTTGCAAGTTGAAGAGGCAATGGGCAGAGCCGACAACCGCTGGGGAATAAAGGTACTCGAATGGCGACCACAAACAAGTAAGCGAAGAGTAGGGAGAACCCCCACACGATGGACGGACGACATCATAGCCATCGCAGGTGGAGGGAGGCGGCACAAGACCGTTCGTCGTGGCGCTCTTTAGTGGAGGCCTATGTTCAGCAGTGGACTACTAAAGGCTGAAATGATGATGACGATGGGGATTAAATTCAAAGTATTTTACTGTAAATAGGCAAAATAATAGCACTTTTACAAGTCAAAATTAACATCTCCTGAACAAAGAGATATACATAAAATATTATAAAAATTACCTCTTGTTATTTTGAGATTTACCTCTTGTTATTTTGAGACTATTTTCTTAAATAAGTTCATAACTATTTATTTCTTCTAATTTGCCCCCAAAGGTGACCCCCAATTCAAAATCCATTTATTTACGATACACATCCGTGCTTGGGTCACAGAAATTCATAAAAGTACCAAGTTTTAACTTTATTGTTCCAGTAACGTCAACCTCATTTTACCCGACTGAGGCGGGTTATGTGTTTGGGTTGTTTGTGCAGGCTGTCTCGTGGCAGATTTAGTTTTTGTAAATGAAACAAATTAATATTTTATGTAGAAAATAATTATGTGTTGCTTATCAAATCAAACTTTAAGCATGCTTCAGTTTTTAAAGATTATGCCGTCCAAATGATTTCCGTTGGGGCGCATTCATTCATTGAATCTCTCGACATTATTCAGAGCGACGCGCTGCAATATTGATTGTGGAATGGCGTTCTCTTCTCTCACGATATTTTCTTTTAATTCCAATAATTCCGCTGGGTTGCTATCATACACTTTTGCCTTGAGATACTCCAATAGAAAAAGGACCACAGGGATGAGATCCGTCGACCTGGTTGGCCACACGATGTTACCAAGTCGACTTATCAGTTTTCTGGGGAATCTTTCACGGAGGAGACTCATGGTGGCTCTAGCTGTGTGATGTGTTGCGCCATCTTATTTCAATCACGTGTGCGATCTGTAAGTTTGTTGCTATTGAAGTTCGTTTATCATGCAGCGGTAGAAACCACCATCAACAGTTACAGTTGGTCCTCGGGAATTTTCGAAGAAAAACGGTCTGATTATTTCATTTGTGGATAGAGCTGCCGAAACGGTTACTTTAAGGCTGTGCAGGGCTTGCTGGTGCTTTTAATTGCGGCTTTTGCCCTTTTACTTTGTGTATTGTCCCAATATCGGCTATTTTGCTTGTTGACGTATCCATTTAAATCCATTCAAACATGTACGAAATCGTCGGCGGGCAATGGTGCACGAATCGTTGCTTTAAAGTAAGTTCGCTTTTGTTGCGGACGAGCGATGTTCACTAATCCACGTGACATCGTGGCTAAGTAATCCGCACTAACGTCACGTCGAATATATCCTTTACTCCCTCCCCCACGCATATAAAATATATTTCATTTTCAACTCCTAAATCTGCCAAGGGACATCCTGTATGTTTACGTACAACCCAAACATATAACGTACGTTTCTAAGCGCATCGCATCCAAGCTTAACGGATTTTGATAATTGAGGTATCATTGAATTCGTCTTAATCACGAGAGTGCTGTAGGTTATACGAGTATGAAGCGTCAATAAAACTAATATGGCGGCTTACAGCTGCCATACTGTATTTCCGACGAAACAAAAAATTACCAAAACCTATCGAGTGAGGTATCAAAATGTAGGTATTTGAAAGACCATTACAAAATTATACATTTTAGACTAAGTATTAAAGTTATGTAAATAATATAGTCCAAAGTTGCAGTTGCAACTATTAAAATAAAGTAGGTAATTAAATAAGAAAGGTTAAATTTAAATTAAATTTATACGTTTACAGTGTGCCTCCCGCGCCCCGCACCTGCATAGCGCGTGAGTTGTGTAAAATTTTATTCAATAGTTTTGTTCGCAGTCGGGTTTTTGATTTTTTATAACATTTTTTACTTGTTTGTAGTGCCCTAAGCGGGGCCACAATTTCGCCAATATTGCGTGGATAGCGTGGAAGATAAATGCTTGAGATGGCCGGATTTAGTTTCGGAACAAATTGTCTGTGACAGACAGAAGTACGATATCCTAAAAAACATCAAAGTCGGTTCATTAATCTCGGCTAACTTCATTATGCCTGAATACACAAAAAATACTTAAAATACAGATGACTTACATTGCAAAACCTCCGACTAAGAACTCGACTAAAAATGAGGAAAAATAAAAATATGGCCCGAACGCGAAAAGAGAGGTGTGTTATGATTTTAGGGTGTGTGCCATATGTGTCTGTCTGTGGCATCGTAGCTCCCAAACGGAGTTTGAAATTTGATGTGATCGATATGGTTTTTGCTATAATGGGGGGAGGGGAGCAGGTTAATATTAATTTGTATTTGTTACTGAGTATTTTGAAGTCGTACAAGGCACGAGTGATCGCTGCAATAAAAAGTCTGATCTTTAAAGTGATTTCCATTCTCACAATTTATAGGGCTACCATCCACCAGTGGTCAGGTGGTAAATAATAATAGAACTCAGTGAAGCTCGCATAAAAAACAGGATGTAGTGGCCATTGTGGTTTATGGCAATACAATCATATCGATCGATTGCCCGGCTGACCGTGTCGGATTGTTACAGCAGGCTTCAAATAAAAATCAAAGTAAAGCAGAGCACTTATTTCGCTATGACCATTCGGCCACGAAACGCGCCGCGTGAAGATTTCTGCGTAGAATTGTTCGTGTATGTTCGGGAATTGTCGTAATTTGCCGAACGATTGCACAACGCGACGCGTTACTTGTGTGAATGGACATAGCGAATAAGGAACCACGATATCAAGAAGGTTTAAAAAAGATAGGGTTCTACACTGCCCAATTGAAAGTGAAGCACCCAAGACATGCCGCTCCGCTCGTACGCACAAGCCTCAAGCACACACTAACACCATGCTATGCCGATCGGCCGCTACATCGCAGCAAGATCTCGACCTTGTTAGTCGTGCTAATTCTGTCAAGTTCTTACGGAAAATCTTAAACAATGCAGTCCTAGTTGCGTATCAACTATAAAACACCACAAACTATAAACTCACAGACAAATACGCAAGTGCCATTTGCTGTGCTTCACTCGTTTGTTTGACGGTGTGGTCGCCGTCTTTTTTTTAAACCTTGCATTATATCTAAATCATCACAAATATTGTATCCAGTAGCAAGAACTGTCCGATCTTATTCTGATTAGGAGAGGCGTATGGCAAGGAGACACTCTCTCGCCGAAGCTATTTACTTCTGTCTTGGAAGATATAATGAAGACTTTAATCTGGAGCGAAAGAGGAGTCACTATAAATAAACGGCCGCCACATGTCGCACCTGCGGTTCGCTGACGACCTCGTCCTGGTAGCTGAGACCGCTGCTGATCTCCAACTCATACTGACTGAGTTGCACGAAGCGTCTGCGAGCATCGGTTTAAGGATGAACATGTCCAAAACCAAGGTTATGATGAATCTTCCGTCACGAAGAACTAATGTAATTGTCAATAGCTGCGCCTTAGAGGTTAACGAATTATTTATCTAGGTCATTGTTTGTCTTTTAACCGAGGCTCCCAGGTGAAAGAGATCGCTATAGGAGAGTCCAGATTGGGTGGGGTCTTCGGGAGAGTGGTGGATGTTTTCAAATCTGAATTCCCCCAAAACCTGAAGAGCAAGGACCAATGTGTCCAGCCCATACTCACTTACGGTGCCGAAACGTGGCGGCTCACCAAAGAGCACATATTTATATAAAATAAGAGTGGCCCTACGAGCTATGGAGCGCGTCATGCTAGGCATCCGCCTGGTAGGTCGCATACCAAGCGTCGAAATTCGACGTACCAAAGTTGAAGATGTAGATATGCGAATTGCCCGGCTAAAGTGGAAATGCACATTTGGCAAGAAGGGATGCAAATAGGAGGACCAAAGCAGTCACCGAATGGTATCCAAGAGATGGGCTAAGACCTTGAGCCAGACCATCCGCCCGATGATTAGATGTCACTGTGAATTACGCTGGAGGCTAATGGATTAGATTAGCACAGGACCGGAAAGACTGCTGGAACGAGAGGAGGCCTATACTCAGCAGTATGATATGGGCTGATAGATAGATAGCAAGAATCACATCTGCAACGCTGCGTTTGATGAGCCAAGCTTTCTAGATACTGTGCCAAAAAGGTATTAAAGCCGGGTGTCAGTGAATGTTATGTCCCTCTCATCCGTGATCAAGTAGAGCGGGAAAGATAATATCGGGAGTAAAATGTAAGGTTTTTTTTATTTGTAGGAAAACTAAAGCTTTGAATTAAAAAGTGTTTAGTTATTTTCTCAATCATAATAAGCTCTTTCCTTGGTATATCTTTGATATCATTTAGTGACGGGGTCTCTTTCCAATCAATGTTCTTAGCATACAGTAGTGTTACCCTTGATTTTATTTTCTATCGAGTTAATTCATACTAATCATGTTTCTGTGTTTACAAAGTACGAGATAATATGTTAAATTTTGTTGTGATACCATTTCATAGTTCTGGGTTAATGATAAAACAAGATACAGACGTTCAAAAATGATCGAAAATTGCTAAAAGCGCTAAAACTTTGCCTTAATTAATTATTTAAAGGGCGTCACAGACGATTAAGATACTATAATATTTGATGTTATGATACCTGCATATAAAATATTATAGCATCTTAGGGTATCACACAAGGTTAAGATACGATAATATATTGAAATTATTCATTCGCTCGCAGGTCGTCTTAGGTGCCACACGTATTTCTTCACCGCTTTCTATATACAGAATGATAAAATATGAGTAATACGGTTTCACTATTAGATTTGGTAGATAGCTCATCAGACGACGATTCTGATTTTGAATTTGATATGAAAATTGCATTAGCGCACTGTAAAAGGTGATCAATTTGGATAGAAAATCACAATAAATTTAGAAAAAGCTGCGGTGAATCGTCTTTACGCAGACGTTTCTACAAAAAAAAAAAACTTATTTTAATAAGTCAAAAGAAACTTTTTTCGAAATTCATTATTTGATTAAGGAAGATATAGTGAAACAAAATACGAACACGCGGGATAGCATTTGTATAGAACAACGACTTGCAGTATGCTAAGAACTATCTCGTTTACCTCAGCTTTCAAACATTAAAAACCGCAGCTAAATCGGTCCATTCGTTCGAAAGCTACGATTCTCACCCCCCCCCCCCCCTTTTCTTTCTCACCCTCCCTCTTCCCATATATCTAAGAATCATCGCGATCATATCAGCTTTCGAACAGAAAAAATCTCATCAAAATCGGTCCATTCGTTTGGGAGCTACGATGACACAAAAACACACACACACACACACACACACACACACACGAACACACACACACCAACACACATACACACACACACACCAACACACATACACACACGACACACACGCAGTGATACACAACCTAAACTTATAACACCCGTCTTTTTGTTCAAGGTTAAAAAAAACCGTCACGAATACAAAACAGAGCAACCTAAACAGCACATTACGATATATTTCGTATCTAAGATGACATCTTTTAAAAAATTGCATATCGCTCGATATCTTATATCTTCGCCGTTTGTGATGGTTCATATAAATTGTATGGCGAGCGATATTTTATCTTAAAATAAAATATTATAGTATCTTAGTCTTCTGTGACGCGCTTTACACTTCTGTCGCGCGACCTGTTTAACAATTAAAACACAATAGATTTATAATACAACATACAACACATTCGACGTGTTTCAATTATATTTCTCACTATCTGCGCCCCGCAGCTTTTCCCGCGTGCATAATCTACTACGGAGTTCCATTCACGGAACTTATGGGAAACCAATTTTCCAGAAGTACCGTTGACGGAACTAGTGGGAAAAAAGTCTCACTAGTTCTAGGAACTACTGGGAACAAACGTAGTTTTCCACCCCTTCCTTTAATCCCTTCCACTCTAGAAACATTTTCCTCCATCGTTCTTGAGTTTAGGCTGTGCGTTGTCTGTCAGTCAGTCAGTAGATAGGTGTGTCACGGTTCAGTTTTGTCTCTAAGCATGTTTTCTATAAAGATAGAATTTGTACTACACTACATGTCCTACACTATACTATATTAACCTACTATTTTTTTTTCCTACATCGATGACTATACACTACTTAACTCGAACGGTTTTTTCTTTTGAGTCTTCTCACTAATAAAGTGTTGGTCTGGAGTCAAAAAATACAGTAAAAAACGCTAATTAATCGGGTTCACTACTCACATATGGCGTTCGGATTGGGATTTTGTGGGTGAAATTAATGTTCTGAAATGTTTTCGATGTCCGTTTGTTTTGCTTGACAAAATGACATGACAGTTAAAACTGACATTGGCAGAGCCACTTTTCCTTATTACAGTATCACCTTCTCTTTAATGTTATTTTTCCACCTACTTCGTCTTTCTGGAAGCACACAGAGCTTTTCAGGGGTTTAGACGACATCGTAAGAAACACTTTGGAAGCACACAGAGCTTTTTAGGGGTTTAGACGACATCGTATGAAACACTTTGGAAGCACACAGAGCTTTTTAGGGGTTTAGACGACATCGTAAGAATCACTTTGGCTTCGATTTTGAACATAAATTTTGATGAGCGAGAGTGGTTACAGGCTTCACCACGAGTGCGATTCGAGGGCCTGGGCATCAGGTCAATTTCTGGAGTGGCTCTTCCCGCGTTCTTGTCCTCTGTCCACAGTACTCTAAATTTAACCACAAAAATGCTTGCGGCCTCGTTGGACAATATTGATATCAGCTTTTTAGACGAGGCCAAGAACGCGTGGTTGTTAGCCTGCCCTAACTACGAGTTCCAAAATCCTCTCATCGCAGAGGCTTCGGGACGGGCCGCTCTACGAGCTAGTACGTAAACGTCTAATTAACACGTGATTAAGCTCCGCAGATCGAGCCCGTCTCCTAGCCGTAGTTGAGTGGGAATCGGGTTTGTAGTTACAGGCTCTACCATCGCCAAACACTGGAACTCTCATGGATTCTTCAGCTTTTCGCATTGCAGCTTCACTCCAGATAGGCGCTTCGTGCTGTGCTACTCACCGCTGCCAGTGTGGCTCTGCTGTTGACCGGCTTGGCTTATCCTGTTGCAAAAACACAGGAAGGATTCCTCGCCACTCCAGCCTTAATGATGTCATCCGTCGGCTTTTACCAACGCCAACTTTGCTGCTATTTTAGAACCTAACGGCCTCATACGTCACGATGGTAAAATACCTGACGGAATGACTTTTATTCCATGGAAGATGGGGCGGCCTTTGATGTGGGACGCTACTTGCGTAGACACCCTTGCGCCATCTCATCTTCAAGGAACTCAAAATAAGGCTGGAGCGGCGGCTGAATCAGCTGAGAGCCTCAAATGGCGCAAATATAGTACCCTCGACAGCGGATATATATTTGAGCCTTTTGGGGTAGATACACTAGGGCCGTGGGGACCAGGATCACACGAAATATGTAAAGATCTATCAGAGCGTCTGGTCGAAGCAAAACGTGACCAAAATGCTGGCCTTTACTTTGCCCAAAGATTAAGCATTGCCATACGACGTGGCAATGCTGCCATCATTTTGGGAACGTTGCCCACTAGCAGCGGCTTGATAGACTAGTTCTAGTATTATTTAACTGCATATTTTTCATATTGCTACGTGAATACATTTGTTTTTCATACATTTAGTACAATTTAACCTTAAATTAAAAACACATTCCATGTCATGAATTCAATATAAAATCAAAAATACATTCGTTTAAATATAAATCCCTTCCAGCAAAAGTTTTTTAAACAGCAAAAACTTTTATTTAGCTTGCCCTGTTTGTTTGTGTGTTTATTTGTTTGTTCGGGTCAAATCTAGTAATTGAAATTTTATCCCGTTCCTGTTGATCGATTGATCTGATATTTGGTACACATCTTTAGTCCTAATGACAATACAATTATGTTTATTCAATATCATTGTAAATCTAAGATGGCCGCCGCCACAAAATGGCGAATTACATTTTTTTTTCAAACCCCCTCAATATGAATAAAATGAAAGGGTTTTACTAGTAAAATACCCTACACTGTGCAAAAATTACAAATCCAAGATGGCCGCCACCACAAAATGAAGGATAACATTTTTTTTCATTCCCCTCAATATAATTTGTACCCAAATTAAAGGGCTTGACAAGTAGAACACAGTATACTTAGAACGAAATAAAAAAAAAGTTTTTATTGCAAATAAATTTAGAATGAACAGATAATGTAATGTCTTTAAAATAAAACCGTTTATATAAAAAATAGTTTTACCTATGTTATTTTATTTAGTTGAAATACATTTAGACCACAGAATAGAATAAACAAGTGGGAGAGGTAACTACGCCACGTACATTGGAACCGCTGTCTCCAAACTAAAACAAATAAATTAAAAGTCCTATTCCGCACGACTAACACCAATAATTGTCTTCAGTTCTGTCGGTAAGCGATAAAATACGAGTAGCGTGACTGCCGGTAGTGCCGGTACCTGCAACAATTCTTGGCAATGTTAAGCTTTGGAGTGAAATCATATGGAAATAATAAGTATTTTCTCGTAGTCTTCACTCCGCTGCCTTTTTATTCAACGGTTTCAAAATGAAAATACCCAGCCAATTGCGAATCGGTCTCGCGCACCGAGGGTTCCGTATAATCTTATAGGTATGTAAATATCTGACGGGCACATAAACTGCAATAAAGTTCAGAATTACTTTCAAATGAATGTTTTTAATAAGTATGCAAACTTTTTAGATTTATATAAATGAAAAAGTGAAGACTGGCCATTAATAAAAAAAAAAACTAGCTGCAACAAAACAAATGATAATAGCCGGGAAAATAAAATTTACGCGTGTTCTTAGATTTTTAAATTAATTGTTATTGTATTTTTTTAATTTGCTAATAGAATTATTTTTACCGATAGAATTGTGAGGTAGTCTTTTTAACTCAACAAAACTTTCGGTAAAATAATATGGACACTTCGTCCGAACAAGCCACACAAATTGTGGCAAATTGGTGCGGCAACGCTTGGATCAACAAACGAAATTTAAATTTAAAGCAGGCCTAAGATTTTTAGAGTGTACAATAGGTTTGTAGAGACAGGTTCTTGCAAAAGGAGACGTGGAACTCGAGTAACCAATCTTCTTGATGACCGAATTATTGTGTCCATTTTGTTGGAAAATCATTACCTCACGTCAGTTAACATCAAAACAGAATGAGGTTCATGGAGTAAACGTGAGTGCACAAACAATAAGAAGCAGGCTACCCCTCTTAGACCAGCAAATGGTCCAATATTGTCTGCAGCTCACAAACAACCTCACTGAAGATTTGGGCGTGAACACCAAAATTGGTCTGAAGACCAATGGGCCTCCTTATTATTCACCTATAGATGTAGGACATGATTATATGGTGCAGATAATCGCAGAAGAGTCTATCGTCGACGTCGGGAGAGATATGCTCAACGTTGCATTGAGGAGCATGTTCCTTTTGGAGACGGTTCGTGTATGTTCTGGGGTGGCATATCGATGAACGGGAGAATGGAACTTGTGTTCATTGACCTGATTCGTCAAAATTGTAACAGAGGTGGTTTGACGACACAGCTATATAACAGAGATTTAAGAAGAATATATATATATATATATATATATATTCTTCTTAAATCTTAATATATATATATATATATATAGTAAGGTATATATATACCTTACATGGTATACATAGTCAAAAAAAAAACACTAATGCAAGATAATGCCCGACCGCACCTGCTGCAAAAGTTCGGCAATAATGCGAAGAGGTTGGGATTTGTACCATATATTGGCAAGCACGCAGCCCGGACCGATTGAGTACGTTTGAGACAATTTAAATAGAGCTATATATGCGAGAAATCCTCAGCCCACAACAGTGGCAGCACTAAGAATAGAAATTTCACATGAATGGGACAATATTCCACAGGACCGTTTAATAACCTTAATCAGGTCTATGCGAAATCGATTAAAATCAGTAATAAGGGCACGTGGAGGTAACATACCTTATTCAAATAATAATAAGGGCACGTGGAGGTAACATATCTTATTAAAATACAAGAAAAAGGTGGCCTTAAACTTTTTTTTCAATTGTTTTAACCATCTTTTCAATTAAACCAACTTTTGTTCCATATATCGTCATTGTTAAAAATAATTGAATGTCCGTTTCCAGTAAACAAACTCAAACTTAAGGATATGATGTTATGCTGTTTCAAAGTTAACAAACCAAACTGTAGTTTTTAATTTAAATTGGTATCAAAAGTTTGCATACTTGATTAAAATATTTACTTTAAAGTCGTCTTGTACTTTGATGTAGTTTATAAGTCCCTCAGTGTAGGTCGTTCATCGCGGGAATCGAGTTTCAAAGTTTTTTTTTGTGGTTTAACCATAAATTTACGGTTTTCAGATTTTTCTTTTACTTGTGCTATAAAACATTGCATCTTACCAAATTTATTGATAGGTCAATGCGCCTATAGGTTTTGGTTCCTTTGCGAGTGTCGGAAATAACAAAGGATGCGGTATAGACGGCCATATATAACAAAGGATGCGGTATAGACGGCCATATATAACAAAGGATGCGGTATAGACGGCCATATATAACAAAGGATGCGGTATAGATGGCCATATATAACAAAGGATGCGGTATAGACGGCCATATATTTTGATTGCGTTGACTTAGAAGTTTTTGTTTTCACTGCAAGGGTTTTCACTACAAACTTAAGTATTTGATGTTAATTTTAACTTGATACCTCCTCCACGCTTTCCTGAGAAAAAGGATCTTGACAGACAGACAGACGGACAGACGTACAGACAATAAAGTGATCCTATAAGGGTTACTCTTTTCCTTTTGAGGTATGGAACCCTTAAAACGCGAAAATGATGATATCAGACAAACCAAACGGCTTGTTAAAAATGTATGTACATTTCGAAATTGCATAAAACGACTTCCAGCCGTTCCGAGCGTAGCGTCGAGAAGCTACACCTACCATGCTTCGACATTCTCATGATCATGAAGTCTATTTCCGTGAGCTTCAGAAAACTCCTGAAATATGCCTCCCCGCGATCCGAAGTTACATTATCTGCAAGAAAATATTTCCAATTTGTAACTTTCAAATTGATACGCATCCGCCGCTCTGTCTCCAATTCGCTGGGGAAATAAAAAGTTTACAAATTGAAAGTCTTTCACATCTTTTGACAACATTGACTTAGTTATAAGTTTTTACATAATATTGATGTTGAGAATGAGGGAATAAATCGTGTTCAAGCATATTTAATATAGCGACCCGCCCCGGCTTCGCACGGGTAGATATATAGAAAGATTAGGTACTTTATTTGGACAAATAGAACAACAAAAAATTATTACATAAAATGTTTATGTTTATAGGTACTCACGTACCATTTCGTCTCTAGTATTATTCTGTTTAACGCAAGGAGGTTGAATTACGGTTACTGTTGAAAAAAAATAACGCCAGTAAGCGTAATTCAACCTCCTTTGGTTTCCTCCGTCAATGATTATTAGACGTTCTGTGATTTCGTTTCCATGGCAAAGTTCCATATACAGAGACCCGTATCTCCTTCTTAGTTTGTGATACAAAGTAATCGAGTTTTTTTGCCAAATGTGATACCTTGGGTATTATTATTGCGTAGAGAGAGTATCACTCTACGCATTATTGCAATTTTCGAAAGAAACTCTAAATTTTTGAAAAAATAAATCCTGTTAGTGTTACTCCCTGATAATGTAGCTTACTTTATGTGAAAGAATTTTTAAAATCGGGTCTGTACTTTTTGAGTTTATCCATTACAAACAAACAATCAAATCTTCCCTCTTTATAATATTAGTGTAGATTAATATAAAATAATTATTGCTAAAGGTACTTTACACGAAAGTGTCTAACCAAATACAACGGGTGAAATTCTGTACCTTCCTTTTTACTGATACAAGCACTATAGAGATATATATATATATATATAGATAAAATATCTTCTGTATTTTCTTTCACAGAGTAACATATCAATGAATAGCTGCAATAAAATGACTAGCTCAAAATATACTATTGCAATGTGCTTATCAAGGCCCATTTGATACCCATATTGTAAAATTCGAACTTTTTTTTTGCAATTGAAAATGTAGCAATTATGATTTTTTTCAAAAAAAAATATGTATCCTATGTTACTCGGGGGGATGTAAGGATTCTACATCTGTTCTGTTCATTCTGTTCAGGCATTTCAAAGTTATGGTGGAATAAAGAAACTCACATACATACAAACATACATGAATGCTAAAAATATGTATGAAAACACTACTACACACACTGACACTCCTTTTTTTGGGCAGTCGTGTAAAAAACATAACACTCTTTTTTTGGGCAGTCGTGTAATAAAACCTTCACTACTAAGAAAGAACTACACAACCAAGCTTTAAATAAGTTAATTAAAAATCATACAAAAAAAACTTTTATGCTGTAGCCATGCCATGGGGAAATTAGAACGGCCTATCACAATTAAATGTGTATACAACATTTCGTGTCTGTGCTGTTAACCATTGAGGAGTTCCCTAGTCAGGAGCCAAGCAGGAGTGCAGCAACCATGTCATGCTAAAACTTAAAACCGGCTGACATAATAAAATGCTTAAACAAAATTTGTGTCTGTGTCTGTGCTGTTGACCGTTGAAGATTTCCTATATCTGTAGCTGTTCCTGGATGTCGATTCAGGTCACGCTTACCATAAAAATGCATTGTCATCGGAACTGAACCAACATGCAAAAATTCAACTCCGTAGGATAAAAGGAAGTTGTTCTAATTTATCTTGCAAGATTTGACCTAAACATACTCGTACATATACATACAAATTTAAAAAATGTCTGCAATAAAATAACGTAAGACAATCGTGCAAACTCGATCACAAAATGGGCATAAAATCACATAATTTACTGTGTGACCAGAGAACATCGCGCTTCTCTTTACGGTTATAATATATATTCACATGCAAAGTGTAACGTCTCACTGTTTTTGCAGTTGGGGCCGTAGCGGCATCAATGGGAGAAAATGCAAACGAAGAACATCAACCTCAATCAAGAACAAAGAAACAAAGACAACGGGGATATTCAAGTAAGTAGAGGAATCTCACGAGCTGGAGGACGGAGCAGGACGGCTGCCCACGGGGTGGACTGCCAATGCGCGGGGAGTCGTGGGTGCCACCGCTCTGTTGTGGCTTTCTGTGGGAGGGGCATGTTCATTCATGTACAAGTAGTCGAAGCGAATCTTTGTGTTTGTGAAGTTAGGCTCTCTGTGAACGATTGCGCAGGTACTGCTGTGAGGATATACATAAAGTAAGAGCGAGATAAAATAATAGCAGAATAGAGATAGAATAATTGTACCTGAAATATAGCAGTTTGCGCAGCGACTAGCAGACAACTACTGAGACATACTTCCGCTGCGATACGTCTTCCGGCTGATGATGAGAGGAATTCAGAAAGAGAAAAATCCTACCTGTCTGGTTAATGTTATTATTTAACAAATTTTTATCCGACTTACAAAGGTTCAGAATCTTTTTTATATATGTATACGAGATTTTTATGTTTCTTTACTAGCGACTCGCCCCGGCTTCGCATGGGTAGCTAAGAGTATGTCCTGTTTCTTATAAGGATCAAAAGTTTCTACCGGACCGACTGAGGTGTACTAGAAATGTCAGAAATTGTAATAACTTTTCCCATATATTTTGTATGAAATAACCTTAACCGTTGTAGCTACAGGAAAACGTCCTTAAGAGACTCTCCTTAACTTTTGGAGATATTTTGACCTGCAACCAAAAATTTTTGGAAAAATGTACAGTCATCAAGAAAATGCCCATTTCACAAAAACAAAATATGCTAATCGATCCTGTTTCTTATAAGGATCAAAAGTCTCTCTCTATCGAACCAACTGAGGTTAGAGCCGCCAGTATTATTGAAAAGTTTGTATTATTTTATTCATTTCTTATAACATGTACGGAAAAAGTATTTTTTTTTTCAATTTCCGACTTTTCTAGTACTCTAACCTCAGTTAATCCCATAGAGAATTTTGATCCTTATAAGAAATAGAATGGATTGGCATAAAAAATATATTTAATATTAGTATAGAAGTAGGTATACATAGATTTAATGAATAGCCCTTCGGGCATAATATTATGAACATGAAAATTGGTTTGTAGTAGAGTAGGTATTTATTATTTTTTAAATCCATTTGCATCAGTATTTGAGCTTTAAGAATATCAAAAAAATTGTAGGTCACTTAAAATGAATGAGCTCTCTACAAAACTTTACTTCAGGGTATTATTAGGTGTTCTGTGCTTCAGACCTGCTAATAGATACCACTAAAATGAGCCAAGTAACCTAGTTTTCTAGATGTTTTTTTTTTGTTTAAAGTGCCCTCTGTACACCCTGTCTATGTACTACTCATAATGCTGCTCATTAACGCATTGAAAACATAAGTAGTACATCTGCCACGCCACAGATGGCGCTTAAATAAATCTATACGATTTTTCCTTTTTTCAATGTTTTTTTCTTATTGATTAAGTAGTTGATTTATATTGATGTTGCAGAAAATGGGTCGGCAAGAGCCTCAAGGGTTGCAAATCGACGGGTCATTGACCCAGTTGGCGTGCAACAACCAAGTCACGGCCACGAGCATCGATTCCACGTATTTCGGTCAGTATGCTTTTTGAACATTAAATGTCATTCAAATTAACTGCTACACTTCACACGATGTTCTTTGAAAAGTCGTTTGATGGAGTTTTAGTGATCTTCTACGTAATCAGAATGTTAAGAGAAAAGTAGTACGTACTTCTAAACGGGGCCAGTTTTAAAATTTGTTAACTTAATTTCATCCCTTATTTACAATCAATCATAATTATTTATTTTTTGTAGGTACCTACTTAATCAAAATCTACTAATTCTCAATCATTAGAAACATATTTTTGAATCATCTATTTAATTTTTCCGCTACGGGAATTGATCTTATATAACGCACATTCCGGACCAACCACCCAAATCATTGTCCGTGCCCGGATCCTGTAAGAGAATCCTGTGTAAACTTTAAGCAAAGTATAACTAGGACAAGTTTCAAGTTACTTAGGTATTACGGTACTTCTGAAAAGAACGAAAAACCCCACTTAGCATAATCTAGAGCAAAAACACTGGTCCCGAAGACCCGAATGCATCCTGCGCCTCCTGACCGCATCCTATAATGTGAACCCTAATTTTTTACTAATTTGGACGAGGATGCGGCACACATGGCTCTAATTTATGCATGTTAGAGAGAGACAAAAGATTATAAAGGATGTGTGTTCCAACTAAAACAATGGGGTAACTGAACTATTGAAGAAGAGAGAAGATCGATAGATAAGAGGACATTGAATATTTTTTTAAGGAAAATTATAGTTTTATTGCGATTACTGTAGGATTTAGAGTCGAAAAAGGCAGCCTAGGTAGACGGAAATCTTAAGTACAAAACATTAAATGACACAGAAAATCACACTGGCTGTCCGTGTCTGCATTGTGTTCGTCAGTGATTCGTCAGCGGTAGACGTAAAGTTCGTGATCAGAAAAATAATTCAGATAATAATCTGTTGTTCAATGGAAACCAACGTCTTACATAAATAATATTCGCGCGAAACAACCTCCCGGAATATTTTTAAAAGCTTATTGCGAACTTTCTCGAGGTTCTTAAAACTTGTTGTGAGTGTGTGAAAGTATTTTGAGTGTCTTGTTTTTGTTTATAAAAAGATTTGTGTATTTTTTCAAACTGGATCCGAGACGAAGAGGCAGATTAGGCTCGCCTGCGAGCTACGTGTCTGTTGAAAGTAAGTTTTGCAGTACAAGATTGAAATTTTTAATGTTGTTGAAGTGTTTTCTAACCTGAAACGTTTCGATTATCTGTGTCAAGAACAAGCGTGAACATCGGTCTAACCTAGCTAGACATAGTATACATTACATGTGACTTGCGTAGCTTTAAGCTCTACTTGTTCGTGATCTATTTCATAGATGGCGTTATTTTCAGTGGAATTATTAAGGTACGATTGTTTGTGTGAAATAGTAGTATTTGTTTTAACCTGCAATGCAATTTTAATATTAATCTCTGCAGACTTCTAGGTTATTATAAAAATTAAATAATATTGAAGAATTCATACATTTTACAGACCTAAGTTTCTCCAGGGCCTTAAAATTGGGTTGAAATTTGAAATTAAGTGGATTGCGTGTGGATAAGTGAGATCGGCCTCATCTTTCGATGACGCATGCAATCCTTTGTAACACTGCAAAACTGCAGTGCCACTTAGGGAGCTTAGGGCCCAAGTCATGGGAGCTGGACAGGGGAAATCCTGAAAAAACATATTATTTTACATTATGGCAAGCATGACTTGAATTAACATCCAGGATTAAAAATTAAATACTTAAAATTGTTAAAAGAGAAAAGGACAAAAAGAAAGAAAGAAAAAACGTAAAAGTTACAAAGCAACAAAACAAACAGAAACCGTAAAAGCTTCTTTTTTTATATTTTACTTATTTATGGAACTTATTTACGAAATTTTGTGTACGCATCTTATTATGATAGCTGCTTTTAAGTTTTACCATAACCAGGTTGCTGCACTCAGGGTTGGGTCCTGACTAACTCCCGGGAACTCTTCAACGGCTAACAGCACAAACACGAAATGTTGTCTACGCATTTAATTATGATAGCCCGTTCTAAGTTTCACCATGACATTGCTACTGCATAAATGCTTGTTATTTTAAATGTTTTTAGTTACATCACATTATTTATTTGCTTAAATTAATTATTGTAATGTCACTTTATTCAGCCTGCAAGCAGGCGTGCAAATATAATTGTTAATTATGTCCCTATTAAAACCAAATAATATTCTAAGATTAAATAATAATAACAATAAAACAAATGTCAAAATTACAAACTAGGAATTAATTAGATTCTACTTCTTAAAATAATCGTTAGTGCTTTATAAACAATTATCCGCTAGCCATACGTTCAGTCGAGCCCTACACAAATTACCCTTCAAGATTTTGATGTCTTCAGGTAACTTGTTGTATGCTTCTATGCACATATTAAAAACGTTTGTCTTATAGATATCTTTATGATAAGTTAATATAATAGATTTCTAAACTTTGCTCGCTTCTGTCTCTGAATAACTTCATTTCTCTTCATAAAATACGTAGGATGAGTTTTTACAAAAATACATAAGTCCCTAATGTACATATACATGGAAGTGGAAGAATATTACATTTCTTAAATAGCGGCTTGCAGCAGTCAAAATACCATACCTTGCAAATAGCTATTACACAGCGTTTTTGTATTTTGAAAACCCTATCCGACTCCACCGAGTTTCCCCACAACAAAAGGCCATAGCTGACCACCGACGACACGTACCCATGGTAAGCATGGCGGCAAAACTTTATGATTTTACAATAAATTGTCTTAATCCTGATGAACTGCAATGCCCATTCCTGTCAAGTGATATTTTTTAGATCATTGGGTTGATTATCGGCTAGATTGTTTCGTTCCCATTACTGGTACTTTGGAATATTATCATTAAAATCTGGCATTATTCTGTACACTGGCAAACCTTTATGATGTAGCAAGTTCTTGTTTTTTGGGGATATTTGCAGAAAATCTCTTTTTATTTAAACCAAACAAAAATAGGTTCCAAAGGAATTCAAAAATTACTCGGCGTAGGAGGATGCAACGGTGGAAACATTCGAAATTACTCGGCGTAGGAGGGTGCAACGGTGGAAACATTCGAAATTACTCGGCGTAGGAGGGTGCAACGGTGGAAACATTCGAAATTACTCGGCGTAGTGCACCCTCCCTCTTTTCCCTCCACAATCCACAATGTATTTGAGGTGAAATATTTATTGAGAGATATGAATTGGTTTGTAACTTTAACTAGCGACCCGCCCCGGCTTCGCAGTGGTGTAATAAAAAAAAAAGAAGAGAAAAATGTTGTTCTCGCACACTCGACCTTCACTCCGTTCTCGCTACTTTCAGGTTTCGTATGCTCGTATTATTATATGTAGATCTTCCGTGAAAAATTATCTAAATGATGGTGAAAACCGCATCAAAATATGTTGCGTGGTTTAGGAGGAAAACAGACAGAGAGACAGACTCGAGGAAAGCGACTTATAATATGGAATGAAATGAGTTATATATTGTTTTTTCCCTTATTGTAGGTACATTAAAAAATTGGGTCGGACGAGATGGGATCGAGTGAAATACAGCATGAAATGAGTAAGTATTTAGAATGTCACCTATCAGGGATAGTGACGAATGGTCACCGCATCCTTTGTTTTATACTATGTAGGTATTGATTATGTTGCTTTTTATTTGCATGATTTTAGACACCGACAAAATTTTATACAACTATTACGGAAAGATAACATAAAAGCCAATAAAATTCCTATAAATCATAAAGGAATTAGTTACTTATTGAATACGAATAACCTTTACAGAATATTTACATTTCAATTCAAACATTTTACTTGCGATGACCCTAATTCCGTTAGAATGACCATACCATACAAATTTCGAGTTGCAAATCATTAGAAATAAGTGATTGCACTAGCTAAATGTCTGTGTAACAGTAATCTATTTAACTCAAGGTGCATGAACACTTTTAAATGTTTCAACTCAAAAGCGCCAATTATCATGGCGAATAATAAGTAGTTACTACGTTAATTTATAAAGGCGAATACAAATTAGAGCTATTTGATTATTGGGTACAGAATATTCACAGAAAAAAAAACAAAATTAACTATAATTGCTACACGACACGAACATTTCGTCAAACTACATATTATATGGCATTCGCGCGAATGTCACATTAGACTGAAGTTCAATGTTCATCAACTATGAGGTTAAACCGACAATTTTAATTGAACTGTACTTCCTTCAAATATGGTTCAATTATTGTTGTTTTTATTTTTATTTTTTTCGGCGGAGAGTGAATTTTCCATACAAACGTAATACCAAAATAATTTGTAACTGGAGCATAATTCCATACTGCTATGATTATTCGGATTTGGATAGTGTTTATCTAGGTTGCTAACTGTATTGGGTTTTCAAAATACTTACCTGAATCGAAATATAAACGAAAATTCCATTTTGCATATATATGTGTAAGGGAATGATGCATATATAGAAATGTAATATATCGTTTCAGGTAAGTATTTTGAAAAGCAAATATTGTTGGGAACCTAGATAAACACTATCCGAACCCGAATAATATCCTAGGGAAATATTCTCCAATTATAATTTATTTTGGTATTTTACATTTGAGAACCTGCAGCTCCGTAAATGATATTACGACTAATAATGATTGCCACTTAATATGACAAATTTGCCAGAAACATTTCGCATTATAAGATCATAACATAATTATATGATACAGTTATATGATTGAGCTGAGGCTGCTATTATGTCGGTACCTAATTATTATGGGATGATTATTGCTGATGATAATGATAATGAAGTGTTGTTACATTCGTGTGGTTCGATTACGAGTAGATGAAATGATGTAATCACTTTTAAGCTTTATCTGTCTGCTTATACAAGGGCATATGTCTTAACTTTATAGAAATTACTAGCTGTGATCCGCGGGTTTGACCGCGTAAGCAATACAAAAATCCATGTTCTTCCAATTGTAAATGTAAACTGTACCATATTTTCATCCTTCTAGAGATGGAATTCATAAATTCCCTCCTTAGCACATCCCTAGAGTACTCAAGAAATATTTCCTCCAAATTTCAAAGCTCTACCGCACAGCCACCGGTTTATGCTGCACTTTGTCTGTAAGTCAGTATGAAACTGACTGCAGTTTCATACTGAGTGACAGACAAACATCAGTGTGTAAAAAATATACAACAGATAAATCAAAGAATAGATTACGGGTTCAAAGAAGCTAGTGGAAAGATTTGAATGACGACGTATAGGTCTCGGTGGCCGAATTGGTAAAGGTATGTGCCACGCTGAGGCACAGTATGCGAGTTCGAATCTCGTCCGTGACCCAAATTTTTCCATTAGAAAATTATTATATATATTTACGCTAAGCAGGTGTTAACTGCTATAAAAAAAACATAAAAACAGATAAATCATTATTATTGGTGTCAACGAATGTACTCTACATACTTACTAGCAAAAACGGCCCGGAAAACCAATAGATACCAGTCAGGCAGTGCTCTATTATTTTATATCGTTATGGACGCACTAAAACCATTAATCTACGGACCAAAAATCACCATTACCTAACACTGTGTGGGTGGACAGTTGTATAATGTGAAATTGATCGACAAACTGTATCTTGTAGAATGTAATCGTGGATTAAATCATTAACTTCCTTGTAGCAACTATAGGAACAAGGACAGTATGGATACTTCCGACAAATTGAACTTGGTAGGTACCTATTTCACACACAAATTTGAACAAGTTGCCTTAGCAGTCTTGGCGACTGATATTGCTTCACGTACCACCATCCAGAATACACATATTCTGTCCTTCCAAACTAAGGTTTTGTATAAAAAATGACTATAACTCACAGGTGAGTATTTACCCGACTGAGCAGAGGGTGTTGTGTTTATCAGCTTATGTATGCTTGTTCCTTTATGGCACTATTTAAAGCAAACGCGTTGACTGATTTTGATGATGCTTACGTCAATCGATTTGTTAATCTTGCGAGTGTTATTAAAGTCATGACAGTAATCAAAATTTAATATGGAGACAACCAGACGCCATGTTGTGAAAATCATTAAAATGAAAATCGACGAACTATGTTAAGTGGGGTATCACACAATAGGTATTTAAAAATCATTTTGAGGTTTGTCTTATCATTTTTCGTTTCGATTGTTCATTTCGTATCTATACTAATTTAAATTTCACAGTCAGGTTTTTTTCATTGTACGTAAATTTTCTTGTTACTATTTACAGTATAAATTACTCCGGCCATATTTCTGATATTTTAGAAGCCCATCCTTTAAAAAATAATAATTTTAGATACATCTATACTTATAATAAAGCAGTATATACCAAAATATGTGTACAATGAACTTAATTTAAAAAGAAATGGTCTAGGTTACCTAAAATAAATCATGTCTGCCTGTTTGTCTGTAAGTCTGTAAGTTCACGCATCACGTAAAAACTACTGAACCGATTGCGCTGCGGTTTTCACTGTAAGATAGTTTAGAGTTTGACTTGAAAACTTTAAAACTAGGGTACTTGGTATCTTAACCCGATGATTAGATGCCAAGCTATTTGACTTATTTGTAGTATATTGTACTTTGTAGGTACTTTTGGTCCTGTAATAACACGTATGAGCTACTTTTAAATGAAATGACTACGCGGGCAAAGCCGCGGGCACAGCTAGTATGTAATATGTACGTAAATATAGGCGAAATAGAAAATTATATCAAAGTAGTTGTGCCCACGGCTAATTTTTCTGTGATATAAGTATCCTATGTGTTATGCCAGAACCAAAAGTATTAATATCATCAAACTTAGTTCAGATGTCAGATGTTTTTTATCGATTGCTCGAGTTCTACTCGTCGGATTGAGATATCAAGTACCACTTTTTAAGCCAAACCCTGAGCCATTCAACAGTGAAAACCGCATCCTAATCGGTCGAGTTGTTTTTACGTGATGTGTGAATAAACAAATAAACAGACATACCATTTTAAAAAACGTTATATTCTAGTTCCTCAACTTTAGCTTAATTTAAGTCCTTTAGACCAATTTGTTTGTAAATTATCTTCATTGTACAGAATTTTTGTTAATTACCTTTTTGTTATACGTATTGAAAAGGTTTTTTATTTGCATATCATTAATTTCAAAACGATCAATAAAAACTGCTGCCTGAAGAAATCGAGTTCGTCGTATTTTTTTCCTGACAATTAATTTAAATCCTTACTGGTATGCCTTTGTATAATACAGATCTGTCATAATGGATTACTCAGTAGATGGTCCGAATCAAATTAGGTCTTTGTTTCAAGTTGATTTACTGCAAGTATGCATATAAGGCGCTGTTACGGCACGTGCTAAAAAAAGTTAATCAGGAGACACCTACGTAATGGGTCATTTATAAATGTTATAAGTCGGAAGAGGTCCTAATGATTAATGGAATTCGTGATCCCGTGCCAAAGTCCTTTTAAGGAAAGTCCAAACCTTACCTACTTCGGGTTTTGTCTGTTGTTTGTACATGTAAATGTATTTTTAGATGTAACTTTAATGAGTATTAAAATAATTAATTGTGTGCTTTAAAAAATTGGGCCGAAGTTAATAGAGATACACGAGCCAAAATTGAAATGATATCTATAACTAAATGCGGAGCGGGATTTCACCCGCGTATGGGATGATGAAGATGATGGATGCAAAGTATCCTATGTGTTATTTTAGGGTATAAGCTATCTCCATTCAAAATTACATCAAAATCCATTCTGCCTTTTGAGAGTGAAGTATAATGATAATGATGCAAAGTACCCTTCGTGTTATTCCAGGGTATAAGCTATTTCCAATCCAAATTTCATAAAAATCCGTTCAGCCGTTTAGCGTGAAGGATGATGATGATAAGTATCCTATGTGTTATTCTAGGGTATAAGCTATCTCCATTCCAAATTTTATCAAAATCAGTCCATCCGTATCGCGCGAAAGCTCCCCAAACAAACAAACAAATAGCCAACGTTTCGCTTTTATATATTGGTGTGGAAATCGTTCAAAACAATACTGTTCACATACCAAGCTTTGACATTTTTGGTTTTTGAAATTAAAACTCATTACTTACATCAAGCATGCCCCAACAGTTACACAGATAAACTTGTTTTTATGGTCATAATCACCAAAATGTCTTGACTTCCGGCGGCTACGAGAAACGGGTCACTCCCTCCCCATAAAAATAGTAGAGCGGGGTGTTGCCTGGTACAGAAGTCATACTGTGAACTGGTGCTGCTTGTGGGGACTAGTCCAGCCTTGTTTCTTATTAGTCATTTGTATTTATATTATTTTGATCAGTGTGATGATTGTGAGACGTCTCATTGGCACTTGTACCTTTTGTATTTTACAATACATCTAGTATTTATTATAACTTCCAACATTAAAAAAAATATCTAAAGAATTGTCAAAATTGTGAAAATGTCATCCCCGTAGAGTTTCATGGTGCTCTCTTCTCTAACGGGCGTATTTCCTAAGCACCGGTAGAGTCGGAAGGGTATTTTCTTTGTCTGCACGAGATTTAACTCTGAGTCGGCACATGACAGGGAAATTTCCTTTTCAAACTCAAAGAATACTTAGTTTATATAATTTTATTGATTTTACCTATTTACAATAAATACTTACTTTGACATTGACTTACTTATAACATAACCCACACTCAAATAAGACATCGATCTAACTTCAGCAAAAACTCGCACAAAATAGCGAATCGTTCCCCTTTGTTACAAAACATAAAGCCAACCGTCCGGCCGCATCTGCTAGGGGTTGCAAATACCAAGGCCGCGTGCACGGAGCGGAAACGCTGCACCTGTGCACACGCCCTTAGCCCGGGGCCAGGAAACGGGCGAGCCTGGGAGACTCTTTGTTTCGAACCTCTCTACCTGGCTCATTGTGTGGAATATGCTAGCTGCTACTTTATACTACCTAGTTGGTTTTTAACTTTATTATGTTTTTTTTTATTGAATTTTATGTGTATATATCATTTCATATCTGTGCTATTAACCGTTGAGGAGTTCCCCAGTCAGGAGCCAACCTTAACCTCAACCAACCTTATGTGCAGCAACCATGTCATGGTAAATCTTAAAACCGGAAATCATAATAAAATGCGTACACAAAATTTCGTGTCTGTGCTATTGACCGTTGAAGAGTTCGTTTATCTGGAGCTCATCCTGGGAGGTCGACTCAGGTCATGCTTACCATAAATAAGTAAAATATAAAAAAAAAAGCTTTTACGGTTTCTGTTTGTTTTGTTGCTTTGTAACTTTTACGTTTTTTCTTTCTTTCTTTTTTTCCTTTTCTCTTTTAACAATTTTAAGTATTCTTCTATTTTTAAAAAAAAAATTGCATTGTCATTGGTTTGTGAGCTACCCTGAAAGTTTCAGCCGGATAGCTAAGTGCTCGAAATTTGAATTGCAAGATTCCAGGACAGACAAAATACATAGATACATCGATACATACATAGATATATACATAGATAGATACAAGTAAAGTTAAATAAAAGATTTTAAAATGCATTGTCATCGGAACTGTACCAACATGTAAAAAATCCGTAGGATAAGAAGAAGTGGTTCTAATCTAATTCAGCTTGCAAGATTTGAACTAAACAAACAAACATACATACATTGCAAGTTAAATAAAAACTGAAATTAAAGTCAAGTTAGCAAATTGAGAATGAATTGAAAGTTCTCGATATTGTTGTTGTTGAACTTTAATGCTATAGGTAACAACAATAGGCAATAACAAAAATAGGGAAATTCAAACCAGACATAAGTTTAAAAACTAAAACCCGACTGCAGTCGGATAATAAATAGCTTTAACACTCTTGCGATGAAGACGAATCGATTGATACCTCGCTTGTCAAAATCGGACCAAGTTTTAGATTGAACACATAACCCTTTCTCCGTAGTAGGATAAAAAAACCTAATAAGGTATTTACACACCGAAACCGCCGGCAGCCCACAACGTGCGCCATAGTAATGCGGGCTTATCCTTTGGATGCCGCCCACGCCGGGCCGCCGCCCGCCGGCTTCGGTGTGAAGAGAGCTATACACTCTATAAATGAAGACGAATCGATTGATACCTCGCTTGTCAAAATCAGACCAAGTTTTTATTTTGAACACATAACCCTTTCTTTGCTTCGGCGTAGTCGGATAAAAAATATAGCTTACCTACGGCACGCTATATCTGAAGATGAAACGACTGGTACCTCGCTTGTCAAAATCGGACCAATAGAGGCGACGCTATGGCGGAACATCCACATACATACATTAATAGACTGTTGAACTCATTACCCTTCACTTGCTTCGCCGTACTCGGGTAAAGCTACGATCCGCACTTTTCATTTTTTTTTTGATTAGTTTCTTAAATCTGCTTTGTTATGAAAGTAGAGATGAAGGCAGCTTTTCTCTCTCAAGCTAAGATATATAATTTTACAATTGCATATGTCACAAGAGATATTTGCTTGTTCATTACATAATATTTTCCTTGACTTTCGCGCCGCTTTCAGGACCAGTTGTTTCAAAAGATACCATCTCGCCGTTTCTGTGGACGCATTATTGGAAAGCTAAAAGCAGAAAGGCGGTTATGTTTATGTTTAATGAACCTAACCGACTTTGTTACACGGAAAACTGCATTTCATTTTGCTGTCCTCGTCAGGTCTATACTAAGTAAACTATACTTATATTATACTTTACTACATAATAGGTATAAAGTTAGGATCCGGAGCTAAACAATAAAAGATGCATTGTATTACCATAGATCTAAAGCGGTAACTGTGCTTACCATTATACTATTTAAAAAAACGGTTTCTGTATGAGCGCTTGCTTTGAGCCTTTAAAAGGGGAAAATTAGGAAGATTAGGTACCATCTCCACGGGCATGGACCGCATAAATTAGGTGCAACACACATAATTAGCGTTTTTTGGCCTTAGTCACAATCGGAGTGGCTTTTGCGTAGCACTTGACTTTTCATTCGCACTACAGTCTGCGTATGTCTCTCTATATTTGTTCACATGAAGCACGACGGTGGGAATGTAGCTTTGTGTTTGTGTGGATGCGTGTGTGTGTGTGTGTGTGTGTGTGTGTGTGTGTGTGTATGA
The DNA here is from genome assembly GCA_946251855.1 of Alsophila aescularia. Taxonomy (NCBI): domain Eukaryota; kingdom Metazoa; phylum Arthropoda; class Insecta; order Lepidoptera; family Geometridae; genus Alsophila; species Alsophila aescularia. The sequence goes on from OX276381.1 coordinate 58,859,539, forward strand.
CTATAATTGTCTATCAGTTTTTATTTAAAGCGTGCTTTATCTTCCCACTTATGACTAGATCTTTGATGTATATCCATATTTTTTTTATTAGCTAGATGTGTCTAGAATGTCTTTTTCTGCTATTAGTTGCAGTCGTTATTTTCTTGTGTTTATCCATTATTGCTTCAAACTTCAAAGATTAATCCTAAAACCTACCGATGCGCAGCGATGGTGGCGAAGCGGTTATAGTGAGCTTTGCAATGCAATGACACCAGTTCGATCCTTGGCCCCTCACTGATGACTTATGAATAAGATATGACTGTGCGGAATTGCTTTCACCCCGTGCTTTGGAGAGCACGTTAGGCCGTCGTCCGGTTGTTAACAATTACCATTGATAGCAGTCGTTAAGAAACGTCGTTGGAGGCCTTTGGGTGGACTGCCAAACTTTGACAACGAATGACCAAAGGTTGGTACTACTATATTTGAGACTAGCTTACCCGCCCGCGACTTCGTCCACACGGACTACAGTTTATAGCGAAAAAAGGGTCCTAGGTATGTTCTTCTAGGATATTAAAAACTAATGCAAAAGTAGGCATAGCACCAATGCTCTTGATGTTTTTTGACAGACTTGTCATTTCGATTCAATGGGAACCGTTCCTTACAGCGAGTAATCAACATTTTCCAGTTATCCCGTGTAAACTCACAATTTTCCTGGTTAAAAAGTATCCGATGTTTTATTTTCCAAATTTTATCAAATTCCGTTCAGACGTTATCGCGGTAAAACTCCCCAAACAAACAGACAACGTTTCACTTTTTATATTGGTATGGATATCGTCTGCTCACCTACTTCAATCGAAGTTTCAAGATATATTTACGAAACTTCCTAACATAATCCTCCTAATTAAATTTAATATCCAACAAAGCCCACTAATTAATTTAAATATTCAATTTTCAATTATTTACATATCTTTACATAATATCTCCAAACTAACTGCAATATAATCACCATACGTGTACCGAGATGCAGAGATTAGGATAACGGCCCTGAGCAAGGTGATGATATCAATACATCATCCGTAACTACCCGTAATGAGTAGGTACATAACTGAGTAACCTTGGTATGATTGATGTGGGTCAGACAACAGATATTCTTTGTTTGTATTTCGGCTTAAATATAGACAAAACAATATTTGAACAATAGAATTGATAGATGTTTGATTGGGCTGTCTAGATTTTACATGTTATGGATTCTTCTTTTACGATATATATAGAAATAAAGTGTATTTTAAAAGACTTCAAAAATGAGAGAAAATACCTCAAGTGAGTGTCCGTTTTGACCGGTTTCGCAGTACTTGATTTGGCGCTGTAGCGACCAACGTACAACAAGCGAACCCTCAATTCTGTTTTTGACTGTTTTTTATTACCCGACTGAGCAGAGGGTATTGTGTTTTTCAGCCTATGTATGTATGTCTGTTCCTTTGTGGCACAATAAAGACCAAACGCGTGGAGTGATTTTGATGATTCTTACGTCAATCAATTTGTCCTCATCTTGCTATTAGCACAATACATATCTTAGTCTTTCCAGACTAATATACCTATGTACTGTGCTATTAGAGACATAATAATAATCAAAATTCAAAATGGTGACAATCAGAAGGCATGTTGTGAAAAAAAAAAAAAAAAAGTCGACGAACTATTTTAAGTGGGGTATCATTGAATAGGTTTAGAAAATCATCTTCAGGTTTCTCTTCGTATTAAATGTATTTTTTTATTTCGAATTCCCATTTAGGATCTACAGAGTGGATTTTTAAGACGGGACAGTAAAGGCAGGTTATAGTTACAGGAAACCGTTCCTTCCATAACCTTCCATAACTTTTTCAGATATTTAGAACTGCATTCACAGATTTTGCAAAAAATGTACAGATAGCAAGAAATAGGAAATTTTACACAAAATCTTTTTTAGATGCCAATCGATTCTGTTTCTTATAAGGATCAAAAGTCTCTATAACCGAATAAGGTTTGAGTACTAGAAATGTCAGAAATTGCGAAAATCTTTTCCCATACATTTTGTACGAACTTACCTTAACCGTAATAGCTACATGAAAACGTTCCTAAGAGACTCTCCTTAACTTTTAGAGACATTTTGACCTGAAACCTTCCAAGGTTTGTCTTAAACACTTCAATTGCGTGTCTGAACTTCACAACAGTCTTTGCCGTGAGAATTTTACTCACGCTTTTTTAATAGTAGCAAAACACCCGGAGCTGTTTCAGTAATAGGTGTTATTTTACTGTAAATAACTTTAAAAAAGTAACTGCCAAGCCTGTTAACTCCATCCTGCAGTATTTCAACGCTCACACTTGATAGGTACTATTGATGTCATCATTACCCCATATCTCTAGCGACTGATCATTACAGCCTCCATATTCGGCGCAGAGCTGTGCAATACCTAACAAATGTAACCAGTGAATAACGGGCATTACCGGAATAGTATATAATTCAAGGACCGACTATTGTACACATTTTACGGTAAGTAACCGATAAATAATTATGTTGTGAGGTCGATGTATTTATCGAACACAACTTGACACAAACTCGCTCGGGTAGCGCTCACACCGCGGCATTTTTCTTACTTTTAGCATTTTTATACCGCAATAACTTCTAAAAAAATGGCAACATCGGTTGTTGTGCTTTTGGACCATAGTCAACGACATTATTACTCACGTACTTCACAGACTTGTTATTATTTCGATTTCATGGCAACATGTCATTCCGTTCCTTAAAGCGAGTAATCTTCATTTTTGTAGGCAAATTTTTGATACTTTTGGTTACATTATTGCAATTTTCGAAGAACTCGCAATTTTTTTGAAAAGTTAATACAGCCCATGTTACTTGCTGATAATGTAGCTTTCTATAAATGAAAGAATTTTTATAATAGGTTCATTGTTTTTTGAGTTTATTCATTACAAACAAACATACAAAAATAAACTCTCCTCTGTATAATTTTAGTGTCGAATAGTGTAGATAAATCAAAAATCAAAATCTAAGGATTTATCAGAATGTTTTGGATTAGGTTATGTCGTAATCTAGAAAAAAACATATTACAAATACATTAATGGACGTTGTAAATCAATTTTATTGGGACTCAACCTAAATTTAATCAGACTAGGTACATTCAAGGTACACATAAGCAATTTAGTCAACATTAAACAAGTGTATCCGACATCCTACATTTTATTTCAACACCTTCAGTGTGTACAATTATATACCCTTACAGAATTTGGTACTTATCTGAAAACAAATTCTATACATCATTGAGATTTTCTCAATCATATTTTGAACCGCAATTAAAAATTATTCATCATTGACTTAATAAGAGAAAGCGAAAAAAACCTTTTATCAATATCATCATCAACAACCTATACTAGTCTACTGCTGGACATAGGCCTCTCCCAAGGTGCCCGATCACTGAGCCCGATCTTCGGCTCTTCTCTTCTAATGACCTTTAACACTCACAAATTCAAATAATTCATATACTCAGAACAATTCACACCAATTATTATTACCTAGAACTATACTAGGGGTACTAGATAATGGGTACATACATACAAATATTACTTCCATTACTCGGAAACAATCATTTCTCACTTTTGGAATACTGTTGCACAGACAGATCTTACGCTGTACACATCGGTCGATTCGAAAGATTGCAAAAGCTGTTCCTTTATCATCTTTCATTTGCCAACAATCTCTGCCGCAGTCTTCATTCTTATGACTCCAGATTAGATCATTTTAAAATGATTTCATTGGAACGCAAGCGTAATTTTGCGGATACTGTTTTGCTGCATAAGATAATAAATGATAACAATTTTCTGTGCCACGTTCTAATAGCCGCTTCCACAACAGAAAAACTTTCTATCTATCCTCATGCCGTTCTAATTATGGCTCGCACTCCGTTGCACCGAATGTGTTCAGCCTGTAACAAATTATGCCATGAATTGACATTTTCGGTGACAAAATCAATGTAATCAATCAAATTATTCTATTTCATGAATATTTAATTTTTTATTTGTATGTTTGATCTTTTTAATCTTAATAGTGTTAAATTAATTGTAGCATATTGTGTTCGCCTTTAGAAGGTTGTACACTCTTCGCATTATCTTTATGAATGTTTTGATTATTCGTTAGACAAGTGTATAGCCAGTTAGGTGATCAGAATAAATAAATAAAAAATACATTTAAAAAACTGCTCGTCATACAAATGATTGCACCTTGCGGGATTTGAACCCGCGACCGTTTGACTTCGTAGTTGGGGTTAGCCACTGGGCCAACCAGTCGTAAAAAATTAACAAAATAGATACAAAAGAATAAAGCAATAAACAAAAAGCAATACCTTTATTTTGACGTAACTTTCAGGTTATTCAGTCCTTGAATTATAAAGTCATAACATAATCTAACAACGCCTTATTAACTTTTTTTAACGATTACAGTAATTGCGTGAAGTTGGTAACGTTTTAATATGTTGTAAAGGTCTCCGCTCACTTTTCATGTGTGGACCTTCGCATTACTTTTGACCTGTTTCGACTTATCATTAGATAAATCATAAGAATGTCTGACATTTACGGAATTCGTATCTATCTATAGTATGTAGAAAATGTGCAAAGAAGATAAATAAAAAAATGGTCTAGGGATAAAATAAACTACTGAACAAGAATATAATATTTTTATAAATCGTATCTGTCTGTTTGTCTGTATTTTTGTTTAATGAATTGTCCCGAATATATTTATATTTGAATATATTTTACTACTTAAAAACTACTGAATTGATTGCGATGCGGTTTCAACAGTTGGATAGTTTAGTGTTTGACTTAAAAACTGGTGTAATTAGTATCTCAATCCAATGAGTAGAAGCCGAGCAATCGATAAAAATCTATTAACGGTTGAAGAAATGTTGATCAAATGTTTGTAAATTGGTATTTAGGTCCTGGTATAGCACATATAGTACTAGAGAAATGATCACGCGTGCGAAGCCGCGGGTACAGCTAGTTTTACTCGTAAATAAAACAGATAAACTACTTATTTATTATACCTACCTGCCTGACTTAATCTCTAACAGAGTAGTTTCAAGTCACTGAAATGAATCATAAATCTCGTTTACATATTCGTCAGCAAATCTGTGCCAACCTAGTGCCAAGCTAGTGTGGGTATGCCCTGCGCAAGCGCACCTAAGCGCACGATTTCGCACTGGCCGCGTCACATCTATTGGATTAACTTATGACAGTTCTGACAGCTTAGCCTGTAAGCTTCAAGTAATCTCGTAATAATGTCGGAAGACTATTTCTTTCTAAATTATTAACATGACATAAGTTCAATAACAAGCTTAAAAGCTAAAAGAAACCGCTCCTGCCGTGCGAAAAAAGAGCTCTTGCCAATAAATTATATAGTGTTGGAATGTGCTTATCAAGGCCTTCAATTTGATACCCATATTGTAAAATTAGAACATTTTTTTTTTATTACGGACTAGGCAATCGTTTGACCACGATCTCACCTGATGGAAAGCGATGATGTGGTCGAAGGTGTAGCACGCTTGCCTAGTAGATACCTATCCAATGTAGCCATACTGCCGCTATACCAAATGTTTTAAAAAAAAATAGCTTGTGTTACTCGGGGGATGTAAGGATTCTAACGATACCCTAAATCAATACCATACGTTTAAATCTGTTCAGGCATTAAAAAGTTATGGTGGAATAAAGAAACTTACATACATACATGAATGCTAAAAACATTACACTCATTTTTTTGGGCAGTCGTGTAAAAACTAAAACTACGGTTGGGTAAAAAATAGCCGATGACACTCTTGCTATGAAGTCAAATCGATTGATACCTCGTAACCCTTCATTTGCTTCGCAGAAGTCGGGTAAAAATAAAAATATATACTTACCTTAAGACAAATCGATTGATACCTCGCTTGTCAAAATCGAAACAATAGGGGCGACGCTATAGTGGAACATCTACATACATAGATAGACTGTTAAGCTCATTTTCCTTTTCTTGCTTCGCCGTAGTCGGGTAAAAAGCTGGTCCTTCAACTGGTACGAAACGCCACTCCTGCCCATAACTTTGAATAGTAATGTCTTGAGCGATACTGCACTACACCACAGAATACATAATAGTATAAAGTCCACAGAATACATAATAGTACGAACTACGCTACGCTCTTCTTCCTGAGATGAAGAATGGCAAGCGGCTAAGCGCCCTCCACACTGACGCGCAAACGCTCGCGAAAGCTTCTGTGAATCTTCGCGGGATTATGTTATATAATTGTCTTGTGTTTGCGGGTCGTTCTACGATCTATAGTATTCGATGGAGTATTTCACTTTTAGACTATTTATTTATTCTGTTCTTCAGATTAATATGAAATTCGTAAAAAGTAAAAAAAGGAAGTAGAAGACGTGGCTTTGAGATAAGGACTCTTGAAACGAACTGTCCATCGCATCGCAGGTCTTCTCGTGGCTGAACAATGCAAGTAGCCACTTTTCAGCATTACTATTTTAAAACTGTTTACTACTAAGGGGTATAACAGAGCAAGCAACTAACTGGTTGCTTGCTCGAAGGTTTTGACCATTCTTAACCATCGCTAAACCATTTCATACCACAAAAAAGTACTTTCAAATGCTTATCTTTTTTGTGGTATGAAATGGTTTAGCGATGGATGAACTTGCACAAACTGAGATAAAACTTTAACAGATAAGGGAAAGCAAGTACTAGCCGTTCTTTAACTTCTATAGGACGAGAGTGAGGAGGGGTATGTTTGTTTTGTTTGTGGCTTTCTGTTTCGCGAGACAGTTCCCGCCGCGAGTTCACTCCGTGAATGTAGAGGGGTACATTATTTTCAATGACTACAAAGTAGGCAAAAAACATCATGAAAATACGCATGAATTGACGGCCAACATAATAGAAATATTACCTCACTAGGAAAGATAATTTCATTTGCTTGATTAATACGCCCTGTCGATAATAGAAGCAGTACATACCTGCTGTACACAACAGCGAAGAAGTGCACCCATGTAAGAATTACCACATCTGGTTACGCCACGTCGCGCTTGGCGGCGCGTGGCGTCCCGCTTCTGTGGTCAGGTGTCCATCTTGAGGATTTGCTTAGTTGAGGGATACTGTTCATTATTCTGTGATTTAGTTTAAAGACAGACTTTAGAAGGGAAGTGGTCGCAGGACTTTTTCTTTCGATTGAGGCGAGAATCTTGGTACTATTCTAAATTGTATTTTGAATCCGTCACCCACGTCACGACTTTCTGCTTTTATTAGGTAATGTATTTTACTTACCTTAGTCAATATTGTTGGTTTGATTAAAACATCTATTTTTAAGTCTAAATTAGCAGTAGACATTTTTCAATGGAATGCAAATAGTATAATGACCGATTTATTTAGAAACCCTTTTTTGTCTCGATCCACTGAAAGCAGGAAAGATCCAAAAGCTCCATGAAGCTTTATAGCATCAGCACTACTGAAGTTATATTTGTGTCTTTTTTCAATTATATGCACTTGAAAATATAAGATGCTTAGCGCCTAAAATTGCATGAATAGATGCTAGAGAAAATCTGTTTTAATATTTATATCATGGAGTCCCTAGCAGGAACTTTGTGTAAGAAGCACATGTACTCGTATCCACACCGTATCTGGAACTTGCTAGTTTTTGTAACCCTCTTTTGTAATAGAAATGTATCTGATGGTGAATTAATAACTTACCTTCTACTTATTGGTAATGCAATTTCATTGTAATACAAGCATCAAGAGATTTACGAGGAAAGAAGAATTTGAGTCTTCAATTATGCAGGGTCTAGCGATTAATATTTATTTACCTATTTTCGGTAGTTTTTATGTATAAGCATGACCAAGGCCTTTTCAGTTGCGGACATTCATATAGTATTTGGGTTAAGGTCAATTCAAACATTACAGTTTGACTTAGATTCACGTCCATTTGGCAAGACTTGTGTTTACTTGTGTGACTTGTTATTTTTAACGTATACCTTCGTTACGTTACTAATATTATCTATCTATCTATGTATACTTATAATAAAGCAATATAAACGAAAAGTCTGTATGATTACTTACCAAGCAATCGATAAAGAACTATTTGACGGCACAACGAATTTTAAAGATATGTAGTAAAATATCAATAAACCAAAATTTGATCAAAATGTCATAAGCAGTCAAAAATATTTTTGTCGATTGCTTGGCTTGTACTCATTAGATTGAGATACCAAGTACATTTTTTTAGGTCAAGCCCTAGGCTATCCAACAGTGAAAACCGCATCGCAATCGGTTTAATAGTTTTTACGTGATGCGCGAACAAACTTACAGACAAATTAACAAAACAGACTCGAATTTTAAAAATAATCTATTCTTGTTCAGTTGCTTATATTAAGTACCCTAGACCATTTTTTAAAGTGGTTGCAAGAAAATGGATGAGGAGAGCTGAAGATCAAGCTCAGTAGCATGCTTTAGAAGAGGCCTACGCCAAGTATAGGCTGATATTGAGATACAAATTCTTATGCATTACTATTGGCATAACTTGCGTGCCATGAAGTGCGCGTGCATCACACTGTTAAGCAAGAATCTCATCACTTCCTGCAAGTCACAGTTCACCTCACAGCATACATTCATTATTATTAAAACATTTTATTTTTGTATTCGTTTAATTGAAATCTAATTCAACCCAAGATGGTTTGTCTAATGCAGGTACTTGTTTTCCAAAGACGTATGTCTTTTTTGAATTTGAATGTGTTTGAATACTGGTGTTACCAGTGTTCTAAAATGACAACGAAATAAATCGCCATAGGGATTATCGGTCCATAACTTTCAGCTTTCCTAACTTTCATCGTAACTATCGAGTTATACTATAGTTATTCTGTATTATCGAAGAGAAATGCCGTTATTTAAAGTTTTCTCTTTAAACGCCATGCAACTTGGTCAAACAGCGGGTACATTTTTCCGCGTGGATGTAATATTCGTATCTATGTATGTTTATCCGTTGTCTAGTACATATAGTACAGGATATCCTAGTTTGGGGCTAGGTAATTGGTGTGAATTGTCCCGAATGTATTTTAATTTATTTATTTTATTTCAATCATGTTATTATTTCACATCCACTAAGTTCAATTAAAGGTTGCCACGAAGAAATTACAAATCGATAAGAGACTGCTTACTTTAATTGTAACTGCTTCTTATTAAAGGTTATGTCTTGTATAAAAACTGAATTAGCCCTGAAAATCTTCATTCCCTCGCGGTGAAAGGATATTCATCATCATCATCATCATCATCATCATCATCATAAAGGAGGTATACATGAAACTTCTCCAGTAAATCACAGCATTTCCCCCGTGCGGGGCCATGGTCTACAGGTTCAACAGCCGGTTCCTCCTCGGCGGCCAGCGGAGCCCGACCGCGGCACATTAGTCGGAGCACCCACGTGTGACGCTTGGTACAGCACCATTGTCTTAGGAACTGAAGAATGTGTAGACAGGACGGGACAGACAAGCCATATTTAAAAAAAAACGGATACAAAAAGTACAAAAAGTATACTGGTTATCCCAATCGGAAGAAATTGGATACTTATTTGATATCTATACTTACGAGTACAATAAAGCAATTAGAACGAAAAAAGTCTGTACAATGAAGATAATTTAAAAAAATTGGTCTATTGTACTTAAAATAAGCAACTGAACAAAAATAGAACCTTTTTAAAAATCGTGTGTCGGTCTGTTTGTTTGTTAGTTTGTCTGTATTTATGTTCGCGCATCACGTAAAATCTTGATCTATGCGATTCCAATGCGGTTTGTTTCATTGTTGAATAGCTTAGGGTCTGACTTAAAAACTGGGGTACTTAGTATCTTAATCCGATGATTAAATGCCGACTAATCGATAAAAAACTATTGGACGGCTGAACGTTTTCTTAAGAAATGTAGTACGCGTATATTGTACTTTATATGTAGTTTGGTCCTGGAATAACACGTATGGGCTACTTTTAAATGAAATGGTCACGCGGGCAAAGCCGCGGGCACAGCTAGACAATCATAATTTAGTCAAATAATATTTAAAATAGTTCCCTCATAATTACTTAGGTATTATTTATTTTTAAATAGGTATTTTCTGTAGAACACATAGCTTCATTTATATCTCTCATTCATGGCTAGCTAAAATACCTAAGATCCAAAATTACTAAATCTCTAATCAGGACTTTCTTCCAAACATAGAAAATGTCATCCGAGCATCCATTTCCTCTTTGATGAACCAAGCTGAGTCCAAACCAATAAATCTTGCTTCTACATGTAATACACTCCAGAAATATTTTACAAATCCTGCCTGAGATACGATTACTGGACTGGCTACACTTGCAATGTTGACTTTCAAAAGGTTTCCGTTTTCAATCAACCCTTTTATTCTTCTAGATACATAAAACCATATTATTTAATAAGGTTCGTATACCTAACTGCTAGTTTTTGTCAAGCAGTATTTTGTAATCATTTCTACACTTATTTTCGATCATCTTTCTCCTCTGAGGCCTCTTCGTTATAGAATTTTTAGAATCGAAAAATTTTGAATACTTAATTTATTTATTTTTAAATCGACTTTGTCCTAAACTACACACAAAATAATGTACAATGTATTATGTATGTATGTACATTATTATAAAAACAAACTTCAGTTTCTGTTTATAAACATAAAAAGACAAAAGACATGAAAAAAAACCGATGCCAAATATTGATCAAATAAAAGACTTCAACGCGTTCACCCAGTTTGTGTAAAAAGTTAGAAATTTCGAAACTTTAATTAAAACCTTCCATAAACAATAAAATACAAACAAAAATGTGAATGACTTCCAAAATAACAGTACCAACATACCTAATTCATATTTTTATGACCACGATTGTTTGTTTAAACAATTTGAGCAGCAGAAGGCCGTGTCTCGGTTTTCTCATGTCTACGTCAGAATTGCGTCCACGGAGGCGAATCGCGACCCCCTAATGTAGGTAAGCCGCAGTCAGTGTGAGACTTGCGCTTGCGCCTCTCTGTGCTCTACTGTTCCGCGATAGACCAATCAGAGCACGCTACCAATTTTAAAAAGTCTAAAATTACGCGCGCGGTTTTCATGTTTTAATTTGAAGTGATCTGTGTGTGCGTGAACTAAAAAAGTGCTGTTGATTTAAAACGAATTATATAAAATAACTTTAAGTATTCCCTTTAACAGTGAATCACTTAAAGCTTAATTTTTTACCGAATAAATAACGGCAACCTTAAGTGATACTTAATGAAGAATTCGTGATACCGTTGGCTCTTCTTGAGTGAAGATGGTTTGTCATTAGCAAATATTACGGTTCGTAGTTAAAGCATCGATTACTTGACGAGCATGACTTAGATTTTGTTTATTCGATAAAAACCTTTTATAATAAAAATGTTCTGGGATCAATGAAATTCCTAAAATTCCTACATCAAGATGGTTGGTTTATAAACAATTATTCCACGTGCCATATAAAAAAGTGAATGAACTATGTTCGAGCAATGAAGCATGTGGAAAACCACCTCTATGGTTCCTACCCAGCGTCTCTTAGCCCAGCACCGTACTTATCTGTAGTCAAATAAACATATTATGCCTTCATCATCATCATCATCAGCTGGAAGAGCTAGAAGACAGGCTTTTCTCATAGAATATCATAAAGAGCGATGCGATGGCTACCTGTTTGCATGCAGTGGCTCCCCACTCCCCACATTGACATACGCTCCTCAAGACTCCCACGTTGTCGGCCCACCTCGTCGTTGTAGGTATCTTAATACAAGTAAAATATTTGAGTGCATCAGAAAAATCCTTATTTTTATTACAAAGATAAACTGTAAGAAATGTTCTATTTACAAGTTTCTATTTTTTTTCTATTTACTACCGAAAAGTTACTAAAGTTGTACCTAAGTAACAAAAATTCAGTACAATGAATAAGAATTAAAAAAATATTAACGGTGTTTGTCTATTTGTCTGTCTGTTCGCGCATCAAGTTTTTTTTTCTTTTTTCTTTTTTTTTAAACTAATGGACCTATTGCGGTGTAGTTTTCACTGTAGTATAGCTTAGTTTTGACGACAAAAAAACAAGTTCTCAGTATCTCAATCCAATGAAGCCGAGCAAACTATAAAAAACTATTTGATGTCTGAACAAAGTTTTATGTATGGTACGAATATAATGATACGTTTGGTTTTGGAGTAACGCACAGGATCCTTATATCCCAGAAAAATGACCACGCAGGCAAAGCCACGGGCACAGCTAGTTGTTTATAAAACGTTCAGATAGTTTCAGAACTTTATTAGGTAAATTAAATAACCTCTCCTTCGGCAGTCGGGTGTCAAAACTAACAATAAATCAGTTACCATCCAACTATCATTGTTAATAGGTATTTATTATACGAAAATTGTAGAGTTGAGAGAACTAACTACATGAGAGGCACCTGGGAATTAATAACGAGCGAACAATAATGGGACTGTAAAATATAAATGATGGATGAGAGATACCTACTATATAATCTGCTCGACAAATAACATGCATTTTGGTCTGAATTTTAAATACGAGGCTTGATTTGATTCAAGTAGTACCTGAGGTAAATATTTAGAACAACATAGTTTATACACTGTTCTTAAATTACACATCAAACAAGGAAGTTATTATTGTACATAAACAATATAATACACTTTACAAGTCAAAAACTTAACAGATATAAAGACCAAATCAATAAATTAGGTAAACTAACTAAATTGTTTTCTTTAAATGGCATATTTTATCATGGTCCACCAGCCAGCCAGTCAGTAGACCAGCCTAGAAGATTTGCAACTAGGTTTGGATATGATCTAGTTGTACCTCCTTCCAAATTAAAAACTCACAGTTCTGGAACGAATAAAATGGTAAACATTTATAATAAACTACCCAATATAATAAAATGGCAGTAAACATTTATAATAAACTACCCGATATAGAAAAAATGGCAGTAAACATTTATAATATACTACCCGATATAATAAAATGGCAGTAAACATTTATAATAAACTACCCGATATTGAAAAAATGGCAGTAAACATTTATAATAAACTACCCGATATAATAAAATGGCAGTAAACATTTATAATAAACTACCCGATATAGAAAAAAATGCAGTAAACATTTATAATAAACTACCCGATATAGTAAAAAAATAAGAAAAACAAACAACATTCCATAGTAACCTAAATAACTTTTTAATTAATAAATGCTATTATACCCTTGACGAGTATTTAAATGATAAATCTACACATATAATTAATTGATATAATAGATAATGGCTCGGTCTGCTTGCTACTTTTTGCTATACCCTGTGAGGGTCAAATGTTGACAATTACACCTTAATGTCTGTGTTTTTTATTAACTATGTACATATGTTTTTGCAATAAATAAATTGAAATTGAAATGTTCCGAGTCAAAGTAGAATCAGGCCTAGCTAATCTATACAGAATTACAGGGAAAGTCAACCTAGATATTAGTCCCAAACAATAAGGACTTTATTATTTGGGTCGTTTCCGATAGATTTGACCCTATACTATATACCCCTAACCTTTAACTACTATCCAAAAGTTCACATTTTATTTTGATATATCAATTTTTGATCTATTTTCAACTTTTATTTTTAGACTCTAGAGTCCCCCTACCCTACCCTACCCTACCCTACCCTAGGGTCCATTTTTTTTCGCTGGTTTTACGTAGAATGTTTGCCTGTTCATAAAAATAAATAATACAATTTGATACAACTGCTATGAGTTTAAAGTGTCTGCTCGATAACTATTTGAATTTAGATTTGTTTACTAGGTGTTCCCAACTTAGAAGCACTTTAATTAAGTTTTATTCAAGTTATCCTGCAAATTATTTAAATAACTTCTACATCATTTTACCTTCCCCAACAGCTTCCCCGGTTTCCTGTTATACACTTCCAGTTACACATTGGTTACGCTTTTCACGAAATCACTCCCATATATTACAGGAAACCGAGCGGAAAGACACATAAAAAAATGCTGAAATTAGAACAAAAAATGTTTTTTTTATTAATGTCATATATCTGATAAACGGTTAACTTTTGGATTGTGGGTTATATCTATTGGAAAAAACCCAAATAATAACGTCCTTAAATCTAGGTTGACTTTCCCTGTAATCCTGTATATTATAGGAAAATAGGCTGAAGCAGCGCCCGTTCACGAGTACCTAAGACTTGTGTACTAGCCATTCATACAATAGATAGGTGTTACTTTAGGTAATTTGGAGTGTCATTGTCCTGGCGATTCGCGTAAGAAACGGAACCGCAGTCGGATGCCTTACAACAATGGTCCGTAGACAATACATTAAGTAGATTCACTTAGGAAATTAGGCCGCGTTCACACGGTGCGAAGTTATATCCGACGCGGTTTTAATTTTTAGTTAAAGTTTTACGTGAATTTGACACATTGTAGTATTATTATTATCATTAATAAATTATTATTATTAACAGCTAACTCAAGTTTTATTTTCGAAATGATTGTTCTGTGTTTCAAGCGTATCTGACGCTTTTCATGTTTTAATACTTTAGAAGAAGTAATTAAGCTTTTTAAATAGTTTGGGGATCAATCAAATTATTTGTCTTTGCTGAGATAAAACTAAGCGTAAAAAAAAAACAGTAAGTAAGATAATATTCAGCACGTTTTAGAACAATTAATTTGATTTTTCTCAAAATTGGCGTTTTATTTCACATCTAATTTTATGATATGGCAGTTTCGTTCATAAAGTTTCGCCTCCCTTCTTTCTAGTAAGAGCCTGTGTCGCACAATAACTACCAAAAATTCCTCGTGCCACTACTCTAACTATTAGTTGACAAAGTTAGCACTTTAGCACACTTTAAGTTTTTTATTATTAATAACTAATAATGACCAACTGATTTCATACAGGGCGCACCTGTCAGAATTATATTTAATTCTACAATAATATAAACTTGGAACTACAATTCTGCGTTTTTCTGAGAATGTTGTAATCCTGTACAAATTGTAAATGGTAATTTTTATTAGTTACACACCACACTACGCATGGTAGGTAATCCGCTTACTATTTACCTAGGTAACCAGCAGTAGGTACCGATTTTTACTAATCCTCCTGAATTCTTCATGATCTTTCGAATCAGGATACAAACTTTGTACTCTCATGGAATTAATCCAGTAATCCAAAACAATTTTCTAAATGAAAAATTGGAATCATGGACGGGAGTCGAACCCGCGTCATCCACCCTCTGCAACACTGAGTAGCACTTGTAGGACATTTCGAATCGCTTCGTGTGAACGCAGCCTAAAGTCATAGACAACACTTAATTATGAAAACAATGGAGTACCGCACACTTACGATAAGTGCATGCATATATGCATGTAATCAGAATGTGCTGTTATAGTCTGTTACTGCTAGTTCATGTTAAGTCCATCTTGTTTTAGTTAACTAACAAATGGAAAGGCAGCCCTTTATTACTGTATAACAATTGTTAAATTAAACTAATAAATCAAATAGTTTACATATTAGTTTAAATAACGTTCCAATTCAAACTATTACATTTTTCAACAACCTACTGAAGTCCTCGAAGTACTTAACTTTAATAAATAACGTAATAATAAACTATCTAGGTACACAATGTCGTTTCTTGTTAACTTTATAGTAAAAATCTGTAATCCTTCTAAATTATAATAAAAATGTGATAACAACAGATTAATAAGTAATTCAGTTGCGAAATGTCACTTGGTATAACACAACCAGTTTAATTCGACAAACATATTTATATTCGACAATTTAATAAATTATTGAATCAAAGCCGATAATTACAAAAAAACATATTTAATTATGGTGTACACAAATTTTAAACATATACGTAATCAATAAATACAAACACCAGGGCCCCAATTCTACTAAAATAATTGTAATGACAATTATCAACAATTTTCGCAAAATTTTCGCTTTTACCTCCTAAAAGTAGTAGAAGCGAAAAATTTGTGTTTTTTTTTTAATTTTGAGTTTTTCAATTTTGGAAATATATTTTTTTGAAAATTTCTCCAAATGTTTCGTTTCTACCACTTTTAAGAGGTAAAAGCGAAAATTTTGTGTAAATTGTGGATAATTGACATTACAATTATTTTAGTAGAATTGGTGTGTCAGGTGTTCTGTAGTCATCATTTCCACTTTTCTTTAAGAACAAATCACCATATAAAGATATGAATACAGCTGTATAAAGATATTCTGACATCTTTATAAAGAGTGCAAGTTGCCAACAAGTTGGCTGTGGGTGTATTTTGCAATGCAAATGTGCGGTGAATCAGCATCGCAATGTTGAATTGATTAACTGCTGGTTCAATGTGACTTTTCTCGAACGATTAAGGACTTATTAAACGGATCTTTCTTGATAATTTCCAATTTACCACAAATTTCCAATCATCTTTTTAAATTCTATCAGTTGATTCCTTTCCTAAACTATTAGACATAATTATTTTTTGATTCACATTAGAAACGTTTTAGTGTTTGCGCGTTTTTGCAGTGCGCGTCCTAATGTCATATATAAACTGCTGGATAAGTAAATTCTCAAGCTCAAAATCATAAAAATACTTTCCACCTTATCTTCAATCTTCAAGCTACAAGTACATAATCCATAAAGAAGCTTTTATAGTCTACTAAAATATTGTTTGCCGTACAAACAAAAAATAGCGCTCCACCTTTAGTTCGCGCCTTATTTGTTTCGCAGACATGCCAATAAATTCAAATTATTGGTTTTATTTGCACCCACCTGGACAACTATGACTATTGTCAGTTCTAAATTTGGCTTGATTCGAACTGAGAAAGAAAGTTACAAGATACAAAGTGAAATATGGAGCAGGAATATTACTGAATTGAGCTCAAAATAATAGAACCAATGACCAAAGTAGTAGCCAGAACAGTGGCAATAGCAATCCGTACAAATGTCACCACCCTTTGTTTGTTTTGTACTTATATAGAAGAAGTTATAGCTCGCACAATGAGAGTTTTATGTTAACCTTACATTTTTTAATAAAAAAAATTATAACTGTTCTTTAATTTACACTGGAAATACGTATGGCAATCTGTACAAATTTAGCATTTGTTCAATGTCGTTAGTTTAACTGCATATAGATTAATATCACACTCAGACCAGAATTAACATATTTACATGTAAAGTCGTAATAAACGAATGGTTTGCTCTAATCGTTGATAATTTGCTCGACATTTTATAGAAAATAGATTTATAACTAACGTTTAAATACTAGACTAAAAACATTTACCTTGCAAGTGGATCAGAGATTAGCTAAACGTGTACTGTGTATACAGAACCAGATTATCAACATGTCGTGTGAGGTGCAATTGCGTAACAACTTGCAAGTAGAGCCTGTGGCCACATTAAAAATAGCTGAGGGAAACACAAAAACTATGGTAAACTGTACAACAAGTGCATAAAACCCATTTTATCCGCCCAAGCCGAAGGCGAGGGTAGATATCGAAGTCTTGGATTAAATGCCTTGTTTTATAAATGATTTATACACGCTGCTTCGATTGCGAGGAAACGTTTTAAAATATATTTGCCTAGATTTTGGCGACATTATCTGCTGAACAACTTTCTTTCCATTAATATGTAGTATTAAAAGCATTATTTCATGTTCAATTCATGTCATTTTTAACTATTAGTAGTAATGCAAGTTTAGATATTTATACTTCAACAAGAAGTACGAGCATGAGAAGTGAAAAAGTTATTGAAATTCCTACTAGAAGGTACATAATAAATAATAATATAGATTAAAAAGTTGTCTGCTTGTTTGTGAGATTTTCCAATGCGCACTGCTAAAGTATTTATTGTTAAAAATATAGCAGGTACGAGTATATATTTATTTCGGGACGTTACCCGAAAATATTAACTTCCAAGATAATGTATCCTTTGACATCATATTCACCCAATTGGTTTTGAAATAAAGTACTTATATAGACGAAATCCATATTGGCAATGCCATTGTTAATAGCGAATGATAAATAGTCGACACTATAATTTGATGTCAATCTGTCATTACTAATCCAAGCAACAAGCATGTCAAACCTGTGTTTCTGTACTTGATTTATGTTAGACAGAACTGTGGCAACCATAAACCGATTTAAATAAATTAATAAAAACTGTAATACATATTCATGATATAGCCCACGGCTTCGCCCGCGTGGGCATACATTAATTTTTCATCCCCACAGGTGTTGTTTGAATTGACATGCTTAAATTTTCAAACATCTTTTATTAATGGATGACTTAACGGCTGTTATTGATTAATAGCAGTCGTTAAGCCATGCCAGAGGTCCTCCTGATAAACTCTGACACCAGAGGGTAGCACTACCTCATACGACAAACAACATTAATGGATGTTTACTGTACTTACTGTAACCAAGTACTAGAAAAAAAAAAAGTTTCGATATACTCTCCAAATTTCAGTTTACTTCTTCAGTGGATTTGGATATGTCAGTCAATCAGTCAGAACTTTGCGTTTATTAATAAAGATATCATAACCTTCTAATACAAGACTCGCCAATGAGCCCGATCTTCGGCTCTACTCTTCCAATGACGGCCAGCTACGTTCCGCAGATCGTCGCTCCATCTAGAGCCGGAGACAGACAAAAATACAGACAAACAGACAGAAAGAAACGAATTAAAAATAAACTTCTTCTGTAGTTTATTTTAAGTACCCTAGACCAGATTTTTATTTGACTTCTTTGTACAACCTTTTTTGTACCTATTGCTTTATTATAAGTATAGATAGATGACTGTGCCAAGTTGCATCAAAATCTGTCCAGTAGTTTCAGCGTGAACCCCTATCCTGTGGGAACTTTTTATTTTTTCGGGTTTAAAAGTATGAAGTATATAGTATGAACTCAAATCAAGCCAAGTTTCATTTGAATACATTCAGTAGTTTCGGCATGATGGTAAACTAGATTTTATTCTTTTGCATAGTTTATTCATCCAGCCAGTATTAATTTGTTTGAACGTACTTTTTATGCTTCTAGCTCTAAAATTCCTGATCGATTAACTCTAAATATATTATTTCTCCATTTTATTTTGCAGGAGACAGGATGTCTCATAAAACGCGGGTTGCGGGTTTTATTCCAGCTACGACGCAAATAAATCTAGAAATGTTATATTTGATTTCTTAGGTCAAATATTTGAATTTAATTATTTTCGTCTAATAGAACTTTTAAGAGTAGAACTCAATAATAAAATAGTTTTTCTGTACAAATTTATTGTAACTCCCGCCAATGCCACAAAAAATAGGTGCATGTAAACACAGAATAAATGATAGTACTACGATGTGAAACCTTTTCTTTTCATTCCATTTGTTTCATTTTCTATTAGCTAGTTACACTTACACAATCGAAACCCAATACAATATGTGAGAAAATCTATAACAATCCGTAACTAGCAACAAAGGATTATGAAACAGCTATACAGTAATGTATGTCAATTGTCTCATACAAATGTCCTTATTGGGGGAATTTAATGAACATACTACGCAAAACAACTCGTGTACAATCAGGTAGAACGAACCAATCCAAATCTTGAAATCATTGATCTCAAGTTTCTTGTTCATTTTTTGGTATTAAAATTTTAATTTACCTTAAACATTTTGTAGAAAACGTTAATCGATGCCTTAACATGCAACCTTATTTAAATTCAATTATCCTTTAACTACCACCAGTCTACAAAATGAACGATAAAACAGAATCAATCATCATGAGGTGATTGAACAATGTAATGGCCAGCAGGATTGTAAGAAAAGTAAAACGAGAAAAGAAAGACATCGCTGCAAAAGAAAACGTACCCAACGAAGTCGACATTCTCCCAGAGAAAGACATGAAAGTTAGAATCAAGAAACCTGGTGAAGAAAAAAAAGTGACCACACAAACCAATGAAGCCTCAGGTTCTGAGAACAAAATGGCAGATTTCAACGTCAACCAACTGATAGCAGAGCTATCGGAGAATTCAAAAGCACCGAGAGGTGAAATCGAACATATACAAAGAAGACTGTTACAGCAAGCCAACGAAATACTGAAAGTAAATGCTTTTGCGAATCAACCGGTTCTGGAGCCGCGTATCATCGATAGTACACAAAAATATACAAACAAACCTGGTTACGGCAGACTGCCATTGATTGTATCGAGAAATCAGCCCAATCAAGTAGGCAATGAAGTTTCGCTTCGTAATCCACAAAAGGTAAATCAAGTCGGCAATAATGCTCATCAGGCAACCCAAATCAGTAAGGAATTTAATTATCAGCCGAACCAAGGCAATGAGATTTCTCGCCCCAACGCCAACCTAGCAAGATCAGATGCGGCCAATCAACTTGGCGACACACAACTAGTTCCAGAAAAGCTACAAGACATGTCCCAGGACGACGGTGGAATGATAAACGCCGGGAATATGCAAAGGGTCGGTGTGGCGGAGGGAAGAGGCGCTTTTTTCTACGAAACGGGTTCTGCAGCGGCCCGCTTGGCGACCAGTGCGCGCGCCGCTTCCACGAGAGGTGAATGTCTTGTCCGTTTTAAAATTCGAATTCCTCGAAGATCTCCAATTCATTGATGCGATATTGTTTTTATATGTGAGTCTGTCCTTTTTGGTGAGTCATTCATTTGATTCGGGATCTTTAATTGTGTGCAAGTGCGAGCGAAAGTCGAAAGCTCTTGAGTCGATGACTCGAATATTGTGATTGTAACGGTTATACTTCATCAGGTGGTTCGTTGTACACTACGGATTGTTTGGTATGTCTCTTAACTATCTTATAATCGCATCTGTTATCTTGATATCTTTAGTTTCGTTAACGTTAATTACAGTCTTAGAGCTTTCCTACGACATTCCTATTATAAGTTGTAGCATCAAGTCAATAACTACTTTATTTATTAAGAGTTTCTTCTCTTTTGCTAGACCTTGTATCATTTGGATTTTATTTGGATTCCGTTTCACCAAAGCATAAAGTAGTGAAGATTAGCCAGCTGGAGGTTCTACTTTTTGTAAGTGCATCTAAAGTATTTATAAGGCAACGACCTTCACTTTTAATCATAAATCTAGAGACAAATTAGTACCAAATTCAGCTTTACTTTCTTTTTGCTAAAACTTTTTAGTCCTGCTAGGTGTAATTACAATTCTAGGCATAAAAATCTCAACATAAAGTTTATGTCAGGTTATGCATGGCAAATGAGTATTTATATCCTTGTTCTGCTTTGAATAAGCAAATTCATTTCAACGAAGTAAGCTTTTGAAGTTATACAGGCTGAGTTTTTTAACAGAAATCTCTACGGCAGTTATATAGCCGTTAAAGGTAGAAAGAAATCGATCTAGAGGTTTTCAAACAAATTAAATCTGCATATAAGGATATTTAAATTATAGAGTTTCTTTACCAAAAACTGATTAAATGTGAAAAATAAATTTTCGCGCTAAATTGGATTCTGCTGCTTATAGAGAACAAAATTCTGTTTGATTTAGCTTTCCTAATATAATGAATATATTATGAAAATGAAAAAGTTGAAGTTGTTACAACTTCATGAAAACTTTTTGTTTGCTATTACAGCAGAATCAAATTTCAAGACATAAAATATATGCTCATTAAATTGATTTAACGCAGAAAAAAGGGGTTTTCAAAAAACCTTATTGGCTATTAATACGTCTGCAAATCTTCAGATATATTTTGTTGAACACATCTTCCTAACTTTATCTGTTATCATAGCTGACATAGAAAACCATGTTAAACAACTCAGCCTGTATACACATGCTGTTTTTAAATTCTTCGATGTTCCTGGTATTGTTTACGGCCGTTTTAATGTTGGAAACATAGAAATGACGAAAATAATGATGTACACATTACTCCTGTCACAGCGGTCAGAAACTTTTATTTTTAAATCTTTGGTAAGATCTAATCTCTGTGTTTTATTTTCATACAGCTCAGATGCTCGCATGGCTGGGTATATTAAAACCTTCCCTATGAATGAAGCTACACAAAAGTCTACATCCAAATCCGTTCATGCAGTCACATATTGGAAAACAAACATACAGACAGCCACGCTCGCAATGTAGTCGTGCATAAAACTTTACTGTTTAGAAATTCTCGCGCATCATTACCTACATCTGAACCAATCTTAATTCTAAACTAAGTAAATTAGTTTGGTTACATTCAGATATTTTCATCAGCGTTTTATGAAATGCAAGATGCAATTTCATCTCTGACTAACTTGCCGTCCTAAAATTATATAAAGCTAAATAATGTTTGAAAAAGAAATAAGATATGCCAATCAGCTTTATATACACAAACCTCACGCACACACTTACACCATGTCATGCCGATCGGCCGCCACCTCGCAGCAAGATCTCGGCCTTGTTAGTCGTGTTCATTCTGTCAAGTTCAAAAACAATGCATTCTTTTGTGATAAAATTGTGTATCATCCACAAAATTATCCACTCACACACACATACGCCGCAGCTATTTGAAATGCCTCGCTCGTTTGTTAGGCGGTGTAAAAAACTTGACTACTCATGGTAAGAAACCACTTCTTTCATTGGTTAAAATGATTGGTTAAATAATATTTTGCAAAATACTTTTTAAAATCCAAATCCTGCCAGGGACGCTCAAGACCTTCCTCGCTGGCAGGATATATTAAATCATAATTCATGTTCAGGTTAATGTTCCTTAGAACCTGTCCTACATAGATCAGTATTGTCTATCAACTGTCAAGGTGTGGCGAACAATGGAACATGAGACTTGACAGTTAAACTGTCGTGACATTCGCCATTCATCGGTGCCTTTGAGTAACAGCTCAAGGTCGGTGGAAGGAAACATAATTTTTTACTGCTTTTAATTATATATTTTATTCATTATATTTTAAAATAAATCAGAATACAAACCTTTTCATATTAGTTTGTTTTGATGCATTCCGAAGAGATTGTTTTAGAAATTACTGCCAAGTTGTTCGAGTACTATTGAATCTATATCTATCTTCTATCGATACTTATAATATACTTATAATAAAACAGTAAAGTAACAAACAGTATGAACAAGGAAGACAATTTAAAAATATAATGTGCTCGGTGACATAAAATAAGCTACTGAACAGGAACATTTTTTTTATATTGTGTCTGTCTTGCTTCACTGTTGGATAGCTTGTTATCTTAATCTGATAATTAGAAGCCGAGCAAACGTTAAAAAATCTATCTGAAGGTTGAATTAAATTCGGTATTTTGTATCTTATAGGTTACTTTTGTCCTAGAGAATTGGCCTCGCGGGCGAAGCCGCAGGCGCAGCTAGTCGCATAATAAATTACTGCGGTATGGTACCTATTATGGATATTTTAAAGGCACTTCACTTATTTTTCTCAAGCAGATCCAAATAAGCTTTAACTCAAAGTAAACTCAAATTTAAAACGGACCAGTTGGCTACAAAAAACCGGCAGGTTGAATGCACCTGTCTTGAGGCTCCCACCCTATTTTTTTAAAGGTAGAGTGATGTCGGCTTTATCACTTTTACAATAGAGCTTATAACTTAACAAGACTTGTAGTTAGTTATCACCTTTCATTAGGTGTTAACTTCCGTAGATTTTTATGTAACAGGGCCTGCAGTCTCGACATACAACTGAAATCGGTCGCAGTCCTAACGATCCGACATTTGCTAGTCTCTACCGAAAGAATTTGAATTACGCTTACTGGCGTTAGCTCTACCGTTCTACCGATGACAATCGATATCTTCTGACAATAACTATCAATGAGCAATGGCTACTCCATGCCCTGCTGTCTTACTTCCATTAATACCACTTAAAATGGACACTTTCATTTAGCCACAGTACACATATTCGCTAAGGATAATTATTATTATGAGTACTATGATTTAGCTTTCATCAAAATTGATGTAACAAATAAAAAAATGTATTCTTCTTTAAAAATTACTAACTTCCTATCACCTGTTTCCCACCCCACGTCAATGTTCTTTTATTGATGCTCTAAATTATTATTATTGCCTTCTCTTTTACCCGACTACGGTAAAGCAAGAGAAAGGTAATGAGTATAACACACGATGTATGTATATGGATGTTCGCCTATATTGGTCCAAGTTTGACAAGCGACGTATCAACCGATTCGTCTTCAAGTATAAAGTGTCATAGGCTTCTTTTTTTACCCGACTACTGCGAAGCAAAGGAATGGTTATGTGTTCAAACTAAAAACTTGGTCCGATTTTGCCAAATGATATCTCAAATCTCCGGGATTTCCAAACTGATTTGGATGTTTTTTTTTATTGAATCTAAGTTTAAAGGTACTTTTAGTAAATGGATTTAAAAAATATATTTGCTCCTGAGGCTTGATCGAGTTGTTTTTTTTTTCTAGATATAGTTATTATCGATTACTTTGTTTTTCTCGCTGCTTCGATAGATACTCGTAGAGAGATAAACTCTTTATTGAACACCACAGTGCAAATCAAAATGTTATAACTAAAAAACAAACTTAATAATAAGTGTCACAATGGGCGGTCTTATCACTTAGAGTGATCTCTTCCAGACCGGAAGTAAAATTCTAAGTAATCCAACAGAAAACCACATTTCAATCAATCTAGCAGTTTTTACGTGTTGGGAAAACGAACAAAGAGACACCATTCAAAAAAATATTATATTCTTGTTCAGTGGCTTACTTTAAATCCATTATAGCATATATATTTTAATTACGTTGTTTAAATAATAAGTAGGTATATATTAAAATTAGATCAATCCTTTTAGCATTCAACCAATTCCATTGGGGCTGGGTTAATAAGCCTGGATTGTAGAACGTCTGTGTTAACAAAAGATAGGAAGCTTGAAGATGACTAACAATTTCATTTATATGTAGTTAACCATTATTTTGCAACAGGTGGTGATTTCATTCAGAAACCCGTGAAAATTGAGCAGAACTGCATAACGAGAGGCTAAAATGTTACGTAAATTTATGAAGCTGTAGTCTCTCATCTGATAAATGTTGTAGATGAATAGGATATATTATATGAATATTTAATACTGATTGATGCTATAAAATCAAGTAGACGATTGATTGCCGTGCCGACTATAAAGTTTGGTTCATTAGTTAAATTTACCTACATTATAGGGTTCTGGTCACACTGATTTACCTACATTATGGGGTTCTGGTCACACTGATTTCATATTTTTAAAGATAAAATTGTGTTATTTTGTTGTATTATTAGCTGTTTAACTTAACGACTCCGGATTTGCCATCGATCCACATTTTGTTCCAGATTGCGAAACAACTGAAAAAACTCTCAAACCTAAGAGTGAGAGTTTCAGAGTTTTGAAAAAACTCTCAAAACTCTGAAATTCTCACTCTTAGGTTTGCACTATAATCATTCGACATACGTTTTAGCGGTACCTACGTTTGTCCGCCTTGAGGTGTCGCTACAAAATTATTTTTTTCAAGAAACTGTTGACTGTTTCCATATCTACTGGTTTTTATCAAAATTTTATTCATATGACTATTTGCTTTTATCATTTTGTTTTTCGTTTGACTATCATTATTTTTATCAGCTTGTAGTGGTGCATAGGTCGTTTTCATGATACAATAGTTATTTATCATATTCCCAGGGTTAGGAAAAATAGGATATCACTTTTCCAAAAAGGTGTGACCACATTGAAGCCCTACGCTAAAGGGTTCCTGTCCTGTGGTCGACGGCAGCTTGTAACTCTTGGTCGGCTGACCATTGACCATTCTCATCGCGTAAAATAATTTATGTTCTTTTTATTATTCTGAAACGACTTGCGTTTGAGCGCTACCTCGTTGGATGGGAAGCACCAATGTGGCGAGGATAAAGCACTCTTGAGGTTAAATCTTATTTTATTACCTTAGTGACAGGTTCATGACTATACTTATTTTAAGATCCGAAGTTCATTAGCGAGGTAGTCTAATCGGTGACTGCGCTTTGAAAGTGCATAATATAAGATCTGTGGTGGTTGAGCAATTGCATATGCAATTCAAAATCCAACGACCCCTGGTTTAAGACCTCGGCCCTACTCTATTGTTTATTATATGGCCCCTTACTACTGACTTATTTAGTAAGTTATGTTTCATCGCTCAAAAATGGCGAAGGAAACTTCTGAAAACTGGCACTTTTTATTATGAGCGTAATAATTTATTTCAAACTATCTGATCCCGCGGCTTTGCCCTCGTATTCCTTTCTCTGGGTTAAGACCAGGCTCTACTTTTTAAGGGTTTTTTCCATAAATATGCTGGGTCAACCACAAACCTGATAAATGTGGCACTTAACATACATGTTTTTGAGATCATTATCTCTCTAACACAAAAACATGATTAAGAGAATTTCATTCGATACAATTTCTTATCAAAAATTACGTTATTTTCAGTAATATTTACATTTTTCTACTCAACGGCTTAAGTTTTATCTCTAAAATAAATCTCACAGCAAGAAATTATAGTTTATCATCTAATGTTTAGGCAAAATTTACCTAACTAAATTATTAGCCTGCCAATAAAATAAATAACTTTTGAGACATACGTCATTTAGTTCCGAGCTAAATTGTGTGTTCAGACAGCGCTCGCAATATTCAACCTTGTTACGCAGGCACTTCAGTGCTTATTGTGGGTAGCGGGTAGGGGAATGGCAGGGGAGTGGGGAGTGTTAAAATGTAACCTTGGAGCCTGGCCTTAAATGTAACTTATGTGTTATTCCAGTACCAAAAGTACCTATAAAGTACCATAGACTACGTTTCACCAAAATTTGTTAAGCCGTCAAATAGTTTTTTATCAATGGCTTTTATCAATAGCTTGTATCCTGTAATCCTAAACTATCCAACATTGAAAACTGCATCGCAATTGGTCTAGTAGTTTTTACGTGATGTACAAACAGACAAACAGACAGACACGATAATTATATTCTTGTTTAGTAAGTAGCCCATTTTATGTAAAGTAATATTTTTTTTATTGTCATTGTACAGACTTTTTTTATATACTGCTTTATTATAAGTAATGTAAGTAAGTCATCTTACTTGATGATGATGACAAATAAAGTAGCTTATGTGTTAATCCAGGATATAAGCTATCCTAGTACCAAATTTCATCCAAATCGGCCGTTTGAGCGTGAAGCAGTACCAAACACACTTTACAAACTTTCGCCTTTATTTGTGTGATAGCCAGAGAGATATTGCTATAAGTACACTGGTATAACACAATGACACAGTACAGATTAAATATAGGAAGCTTGCGTGATGAGTTAGAACTCGGGCAAGAAATCCCGTATCCCGGGTATCAAATTTACGTATAGTATAATTCGTACCCGCTAACGGCAGGGCAGCATACCGCAGATAAAGCATAGCGTTTTGTATTCTCACTTCTGGGAACTTATTGGACTCAGAGAGATTATGGGCCATTATTGATTCTGTATCTTAGCCCACCGTTACCCAGAAATCGTAGTAAAATAAAGAACCACCAATAAAACAACAACGATGACAGATAGTCGTTGCGTTGATCGTTGGCCAAACGTTTGTAGCTCTACCGTTCTTCCGCTACTTCCAGACCTTACCGCAACACATTTAGTATGTACTGTGCATTAAACTGTAAGTCAAATTAGTCGCGATGCGCAATATGTGTCTCTCATATTTACAAACATTACCGTTGCGTGCGGTCTGGCACGGTCGACACAACAGCTGTTTTTTCGAACTGCCGGTCGATGCCACAAACTTGTTTTTGTCCACCATGAAATTGGACTTGATGGAGTGTCGCAAAAAGTGCCGGGTTTTTTGATGATGCCTAACTAATTTGTGAGATGATTCAAATGGAGTGTTATTTTTGACATTTTGAACTTAACATCGCAAACGCGCTTTAATCCACGTTTTTTTATACGTTGTAAGAACCCCTGAGAGTAGTTTGCAACCCTGAAAACCCTGTGTACTCAAAATTCGGTCATATGTTTCAGTTTTTTTTTTAAGAAAAACTACCTTATGGGGAAGCGTTTTACATGTATCTTCCCTCAGTACTTTTTGAAACTAACTAAATTAACTACAATATGAGCTCAATGAGTTCTCTAGCTCCATTGGCTGCGAAGATACGGTAAGTCAAAGATGGACATATATTTTTCAAAATTGATATTTTGTCTGTAGGGTCATACAAGACACGTACTGGCTAACTCAACTAATGATCCTAGAGCAAAATCATAACAGAAGAATTTGTAGAGAATTGAATTAGCCTGAATTTGGTTTCAACATGGTGCCTCTAGGCCTCAATAGTTTTTTAGAAAAAACTGAAACAAATGGCAGAACTTCGAGCATCACGGTCACAGGGTTTTCAGTGTTGCATAATTGGAAACTACCCTCAACTTGGGGATCCTAACGACTTATAAATAATCGTAGAAACATGCAGGTTTGCGGTGTTTGATCGTTCTATTGACTGGCGTATTGATGCAGATAGCATTTGGTATAGGTATACTTCCTGGAATAACTTGTAAATCTCATGTCGTACTCACTTAAATGATCACACAAAATTATGAATACATATATTTTGTGAGCCTATGCTGTCCCACTGCTGGGTAAAAGCCTTCCCAAGTCATTCCGAATATCTCTTTCTAGCCCTCTTGGTACGTGTCCAGGTCATCACGCCACCTCTTTCAGGGTTGGCCTCGCCGGCATCGTTTTGTCTTCAGGCACCTAATGTGTTGCTAGCATTGCCCACTGGTCGGGTTTCATGCGGCTAACATGACCCGCCCAATCCCACTACAGCCTGGCTGCGTTGTTGCCCACGTTATAATGCCCGCCTTTGAGGGCAGCGTTGGATCATACACTCCATGTCACAAACGAAGTTGTGTTGCGCTCTTAATCTGTTACTTTCACGCCCAGGATTCCGCGCACCTAGGTATATAAATTGATACGAGTGTAGATTTAATAAATTAAT
The DNA here is from genome assembly GCA_946251855.1 of Alsophila aescularia. NCBI lineage: Eukaryota > Metazoa > Arthropoda > Insecta > Lepidoptera > Geometridae > Alsophila > Alsophila aescularia. Next base: position 58,888,550 of record OX276381.1, read on the forward strand.
CCTTATGATTTTAAAACCGTACAGCGACTCTGGTGCACCCAAAAACCAATAACCCAAAAAGCAATCAGTTTAAACGTCGACACGAAAGAAGAAAAAATCATTGCTGGGATTTGCGAGAGAGAGAGAGACAAAGAGAAGGCATTAGGCCACAGAACTATATTATGTTCTGTGCATTAGGCTTATATCGTGCGATGCGTATCACTGGAGTGAAACACCATTGACGAAGTCTGTGTTTCCGGATAGTTACTCGTATAACCTGGGAGTATTTTATTCATGAGTGAGCAGGTAACCGTGTATCATTTTCGATTTATCACTTATCATCAGATGAGATAGTGGGAGAAAGGAATGAAGATAAATATGACCCATATCTGTGTCTGAAAGGCGGCCGCTTGTCTCAGCAGGCGTGAACACAAATGAGTATAGTGTATGTAAGTAAATCGAATGAACTAGTTTTACCTCTGTCAGTTCAGAGTTTTGCAAGCTGCCCAAGGCCCTGATGATTGAAACTTCCTGAATCTTAGAGGAAGATACTATTATAGGTAACTAGATGTGCCCCGCGGTTTTGCCTGTGTGCAAACTTTGCCAATCCCGTTCGCACCTTAGAGTACGAATATTCATAATAAGTAAGCTACCCTGAAAATTTCACATCTTTTCTCATTGTCCTACTAGTTCTACTGCATTTGTTTTTATAATATATTTATAACATACACTCCCTGTATGTATACCAAAATATCCACAAAGAAAAATAACAAAAGTGATTCTCGTGGAACTATATGTTGCCCTATTAGAAGGACCACGAAGGAAACCTTTTGGGAAGCATGTATGGGCGTATGTTAGCCTGGTGCTTATTAAAAAACCTTATACTGTTTGGTTTATATTCGAAGAAGTTACAGCGGTATGAAAATAAATTATGACCAAAAACATGTTTATGTGTTAGATAGGGTGAATTTTTGTGATATAATTTCTTTCATGCTTCTGTATGTGGGACATCTTAGGGACTTATGTTTGCCTGGTACTTTTTAGTTCGATAAAACAGTAGGTTCACTGTAAAAGGCTCTATAACTAGCTTAAAACCTAAAAAAAACACCCCTGCCCTGCCAAAAAATAAAATTACTTTTGAAATGTGATACCGATATAGTAAAATTTATTTTTTTTGCATTTGAAAATTGAGCAATACTGGCGAGTAACTTTTTTTTTCAAAAAAAATGTAGCCTGTGTTACCGGAGGAATGTAAGGATTCTATCGATACCCCATATCTAAATCTGTTCAAGCATATAAAAGTTATTGTGGAATAAAGAAACTCACATACATACATACATACAAACAAACAATCAAAAAAACATACATGAATCCTAAAAATTTTACACTTCTTTCTTGTGCAGTCGTATAAAAAGCACGTGTCTAAGTGATATTTTGGTGTAATGTGTAAGTTTTAAAGTTTCATAAAAAAATTGCAGTAAGACCACGAGAAATAGCTTACCCTCATGGTCCTACAAGTAAGACTAAAAAGTAGGACCACAAGAAAGTAGCCATATCTTCAAATTTCTACGAGTCTGGTTTGCTGTGCGTTGACTGTCAGTCAGTCAGTCAGTCAGTCAGTCAGTCAGTCAGTCAGTCAGTCAGTCAGTCAGTCAGCGATACGACAGTTTTATTATTTAGATAGATATACTTAGTACATAATCCGGAACACTTACAGTAGCAATAGACTAATCGTAACACCATCCCATCACGTGTTAATTTACCATTAGTGCCATGAGACAGTGCATGGGAAGTGGCGCCACATCCGTATTATTGTGTCTAACCACCGGCACGAAATACCGGCTTTCTTAGTGACGGTATATGCTTACACTTGACGTCGATGTTTCTTTTAGTGTAGTATATACTTAGAAGAAATCAGTAAGTAACAAAAAGTCTGTTCAAAGAAGATAATTTAAAACAAAATGGCCTTTGAATGTTAAAATGAGCAAGAATATCACGTTTTTCAAAATCATGTCTGGATGTTTGTTCCCGCATGACGGAAAAGCTGCTAGAGCGATTTAAATGCGGTTTTAATTGTTAGATTTGACTAAAAATCAAAGTCAAAGTCAAAGTATTTTATTGTAAATAGGCATAAATAATAGCACTTTTACAAGTCAAAATTAACATCTCCTGAACAAAGAGATATACATAAAATATTATAAAAAGATCAAATCAATCCAAATTTAGATAAACTAAGTATTCTTTGAGTTTGAAAAGGAAATTTCCCTTTCATGTGCCAACAGAGTTAAATCTCACACTGGAAAAGGAAATACCCTTCTGACTCTACCGGTGCTTCGGAAATACGCCCGTTAGAGAAGAGAGCACCAAGAAACTCTACGGGGATGTATTTTTTCCATATTTGTTCATTCTTTATATTTTTTTCAAATGTCACAATTATAACAAAACATGTAAACTACAAATATAAAATACAAATATAAAATCGTACATAATTATCTCAATACGATGAGGAAAAGCCAAGCAATCGTGATAAATATTTTTGACAACTGAAGGAATTTTGATCTAATTTGGTATACTGGCATTTTAGGTCCTAGAATAATAAATAGAGTACTTAACTCTAGAAATTTCGCAGGAAAAGCCGCCGGCACAGCTAGTAACAGTAGTTATACGTCACGATCATATCCTACTTTGATAGGTACTCCTAACAAGGAGTCCTTGTATTCAGGGAATCAGGACTACGTGGTTCATGGTCCCGCCTGCAAACACTCAGAATCAAATCAAATGCCTGTGTTTCACACAGTATTTCTCCGAGTGGGAATCAAACCCGCCATCAGCTTTGGAGTCGGATCATCACAAACTTTGCCTCCAAAGTTCTAAGTAGCATTATAGCTCTTGTTTGTAGGCACAGCGCTTACCATCAGGCAATGGACCTGGGAGACCATTTTCTCTTGTTTGACATAATCTCTAAGACAGACATTTGAAGGGTAAGCGGGAAGAAATATCATAGTCTAAGATAGATAGTTTGGAGAAAATTAAAATAAACTGTATTGTTTTGAACTGGTTAGAATTTATTAAATATACCAGTATTATTTTGAACAGTGGTCTTATCCGCACGGACTACTGTTAATCGCGAAAAAAGCATCCTATGTTCTTCTAGGATATTAAAAACCAATGCAAAAGTAGGTATAGCACCAATGCACTTGAAGTTTTTTGACAGAATTGTTATTTCGTTTCCATGGCAACCGTTCCTTACAGCGAGTAATCAACATCTTCCAGTTTTCTCGTGGAAAGTTAATTTTCCGGGAATAAAAGTACCCTATGTTTTATTCTAGAGTATAAGCTATCTCCATTCCAAATTTCATCAAAATCTGTCCAGCCGTTATCGCGTGAAAGCTCCCCAAACAAACAAACAAACAGACAACGTTTCACTTTTATACATTGGTATGGATATTTTACTTCTAAAGCTGATTCTGATCTTTCTTCCCCCTTACCCTTCATTTACTTACTTTCAACTTCAGGTGGCATGAAAATAATGCATATCATTGATAATAGACAAAATGCCCGCTATACAGATAACGTAATGTAGGAATTAGCCCTCAGCTCGTCATAGTTTCGTATATCTTTAGCATGGCAATGCAGCATTGCAGTGCCCGTAACATTACAATTCGTAACGGCACTATTGAAGATTGATCTATGACCTATGTCGAAAAGAAAGTGGAAAAATGTGATTAAACTGTATAATTTGTCTGCCTGGTAATTTTCAAAACCCGGAAAGTGATCAAGGTACTTATACCTACCAAAATTATAAGAGCTATTTAAAGTTTAGAACTGTTTTTAAACTCGCTCTTGAAACAGAATTTTGCTATTTAAATATACCACAAACGGATATGGCATAGCTAAATCTACGTACAAAGTTTGGATTCTATATTGGTATATGTAGTTTATGAAACGGTAACAACAAAATTATTGTTTAAATGAAAAGCCCACACTCCTGTGGAGCATTAGAGATCCCTCACTCTGGCAACAAAATCCTAACCCGCAAAGGTGATAAATTTGTTCCAACCATATCTCCCGACACGCAACATTAAAATTCTAAAAGTGTTCGTTTCATCTCTCCAGGTGCCCTCGAAGGCGTCCCGCCCTACAGGATGCCGCCGGCCCCAGACGCGGCGCTGCCCGGCGCGCCCGCCCCATCGCTTGCCGCCCTGCACACGCACTCCAACAAGTTCCCTGTGAGTACTGCCCTTTATCAGATAATTTGTCGCAAGCCTTTCCTTGGTAACATGATAACTTGTACAATTATTTTTATCTTGTTCACCATCTTCGAAAACATCGCCATGTTTACCATGCTTGCCTTTTAATAATAAAATATATGTAACCCACTCCAGGTATATGCATTTTTATTATTATTTTTACCTATAGGTACAGTGATAATAACACAAATCACACACATACACACCCTTAAATCCAAATACACACACTCACTCTTCGCTCTCAGTCTTACACAATCCCCCACAATACTCAATTGCGCTTTTCGTTTGATTGTTTCGCTTTTAGTCATTGGAAAGTTATAACCAAGTTCCTTATAAATACTTATGTACAAAAGTATTTTAATCTTTTCGGATTGTGGTGGTGCCTGTGATACAGTTGTATACAACTTCAGGCACCAACGATCCAAGAAAAAAACATATCCTATCTAAAACCTTGTATTAAAATAAGTCAAATGTATTAAGAAAAGTCAACATTTATTTATTTATTAACAAATTAGTCGCAAATGATAGACGCCGACGTCACTGACCAGGCTTCGTATTCGTACTACCCACCAAGAATTACCAAATCTTTACCGTTATCGAATGTACCATCTTTAGGGGTATCTATACTACAAGTTGATCCAGAATAAGAACTAGCTGTCCCCGCGTCTTCGCACCCGTGGTCATTTGTCTAAGTTAAAAGTACTCTATGTGCTATTCCATGAACTAAAATACCAATATACCAACATTTGATCGAAATTCCTTCAGACTTTAATAAGTTTTTATCGATTGCTCGGTTCCTACTCATCGGATTGAGATACCGGGTACACCAGTTTTTAAGTCAAACCATAAGCTATCCAACAGTGAAAACTGCATCGCAATCGGTTCAGAAGTTTTTACGTGATGCGCGAACAAACATACAGACAAACAAACAGACAGAAACAATTAAAAAAAAAACTATTCTTGTTCAGTAGCTTGTTTTAAGTACCCTAGAGCATTATTTTTAAAATATCTTCATTGTACAGACTTTTTCGTTTTTATTGCTTTATTATAAGAATATAGATAGATTCTATATTATGCCTAAATCATAGGTTATGTTTTAGCCGACTGAGGAGTATTTGATAAATATTGCTTCACTATCGCATTAGGCAAAATCCGGTAATGTTAGTTGTAGGTTTTTGTATATAAATAAATATATATATTTTCTTTCACGAAATGACACATATAATAACTAAGATAATACCGTCCAGCATTAAGTCCTTCATGTACAGGATTTTGTGCAGAATTATTGACTAGATAATTGTTATCTTGCATTGTCTTCTCCTTCACTTCACTCATCATCTGCTCAGTAAAACAAAACTGTAATAAAATATTGACATCTACATTGTGATTTAGAAATCTACCATTCAAGTAGATAGATATTATTATCCTTATATTCTCACTCTGAATAATTAGTGAAGTTTTTATAATGCCTTCCTAGCTTCTTGCCAATCCATCATATTACATCGTTATGTCCGCGATTTCTCCATACTTAAGGTTTTTACAATGTTACTCGCAGGTATGATAGAGAGATCTAGTGAAAGCGACTATTGTTCAGGCACTTATCGTCTCGCCATCGTGTGTATTGGATGGAGGCTTATGCAGATTACGGATTTACGTCCAAGTGTTTGTGTGGTTTTGTTGAAATAGTTATTTGTTATGCAAGGCTGCAAAGTGATTTTTTGGCGCGCGTTCTCGTAGCGATGGTTTCAAAAGTACGAGACGCAGAATTACTTTGCTGCCGTGCGAAAAACACAACTTTTCACCTCACTAAAGCGAGGAAAATGCTAGGTGCCAGAAGAAAAACAGCATAAATAATATATTATATTAGTTTTATAATAATAATAATAATAAAAAATGAGCCGTCACGGGACGCCTGGCAGATAAAGATTATATTCGATTCTGTTCGAATAGAGTTGAATAGAGACGAGTAGAGTCGAGTAGAGTCTACTAGATTCAAAAAATATCGAATAGAATTGAATATAGTTGAATAGAGTCGAGTAGAGTCGAATAGAGTCGAATAGAGTCAAATGGAGTCGAATCCAAAAATAATAATATAAAAAGTATTAATGTATTTTCAGTGGACAGCGGTACAGAAAATTAATGAATAGAATGGTTCGAATCTTCAAAACTCTTTCCACGCTAGCGGGTAAAATGCACTTTTGCACTCAGATTTCGAATGACAAACAGAATCTTTCCGAGCTTGTGAGGTGAAAAATATATTGTTATCGAAAGGTAGAAAGTAATTGTGACATGTGAATATCATGCTAGGTACGTCTGAAACTTTTGAAGTTGAGTTGGTGGCCAGATGCAATCCTCAATTTCAAAGGTTATCATTATCGATTGTTTTGTACATGTACAAAACAATGTTATTGTTGTACATGTTAGTATCACTGAAATTTCTGAACTGATTTGGACTATTTTTACCCGACTGCACGTAGGGTTATGTGATTGGATTGTATGTATGTTTGTTTGAACGTTTCTTAGGAACGTCCTACAGTCTAAACGGTTTGATGAATTTTGATAAATGAGGTATCATTGGATTCGTCTTGATTACGAGAGTGCTTTATGATATATTAAATGTCAAGAACACGAATATGGCGGCTTCCAGCTGCCATATTGTAATTCAGATGGAACTTAAAATTATCAAAACCTATCGAGTGAGGTATCAAAATGCAGGTCATTAAAAGGCCATTTCAAAATATATATTTATCGTAACTAATGAGTAGCAATTGCTTTTAAGCTTCTTACAAAATTTTCAATTTTCAATTATTTAATTTAATGTAAATACTATAGTCTAATGTTGCAATTGCAACTATTAAAGTAAAGTAAAATACATATGTAAGTAAATAAGATTTTATGTAAATACTAGACTACGCCCCGCGGTTTTACCCGCGTCCCTCTGGAACCGTACATTTTTTCGAGATTAAAAATAGCCTATGTGTTAATACAGGGTATATACAAGTTAGTTATATACTACTTCAAGCACCAACGACCAAGCTCTCGTCGTTAAGTTATTTAAAATAAGTCAAATTTATGTTAATTTAAGAAAAGTCAATAAAACATTTTATTATTATTTTGTTATTAAGCTACCTCCATACTAAATTTAATCAAAATCCGTTCAGCCGTTTAAAACAAACATACATACACATATACCCTTTCATACATATAAATTTACTAGCTTTCCCGCCCGCGACTTCGACCGCGTGGACTACATTAGTTTATCGCGAAAAAAACCTCCCATGTTCTTGCAGGATATTAAAAACCAATGCAAAAGTAGGTATAGTACCAACGCACTGGCTTTGGTTGCAAGGTTTTGACAGGCGTGTTATTTCATTTCCATGGCAACCGTTCCTTACAGCGAGGAATCAACATTTTCCAGTTTTACCGTGGACCTATTTTCCGGGATAAAATATTCTATGTTTTATTCCAGGGTATAAGCTATCTCCATTCCAAATTTCATCAAAATGCGTCCAGCCGTTATTGCGTGAAAGCTCCCCAAACAAATAAACAAACAAACAGACAACGTTTCACTTTTATGTATTGGTATGGATAATATTAGTGTGATTATTTGTGCGGGCGGACAGCTGGTATTCAATAATTTTGTTCGCAGTCGGGTCATTTGTATTTGTATAATAATTTTACTTGTTAGTTTTGTAATAAACAACTATTGACCCGTCATAAGGCTATTTTTTAATTCAAATGATTATTCGAACTACATATATGGATCTACGTAGTCTTTTTTTTTTCTTTTTCTATTGTGTTATTTTTTACTTCATCTAATAACGCCATTGCCTTTTACCGCTTTTTCCCTTGCCTTTGTTTCAGGGATGATTCAGTGTTTTTAGAATCATAATTGAATGGAGACTATTTGTTTACCAACATTTAATAGTTCAATAAAATTATTATAATAGATTGACTGAACGTCCTATAGAAAAAAACAAATACTTATTTCCAGTTCAGTTTTTGTTGTCGCATCGAGTGTTGAGCAGCAACTTGCAGACATTTTATACCTGGAACTCCTTCCCTTCTTGAGTATTCTTATGTATTTTTGTCATTGACGGTACCGAGGACCGAACAAACCATGGAGCGCCTTCAAGACATGTCCACCTATTAAATAGTTCAAATTATTGAAAACTCTCAACTAAATGGAGACCTATCCATAAGCGTTGGGCGTTTTTCCACTAAAGGACGGCGACGAACGGATCGGCGACCCGGACCATAAATTTATGAAAAAATATGACGACCAATTTCCATAAAAATTACAGCCGTCTCCGGTTCAATGCTGTCCAGTAGTGGAAAGCCACTCAATACGTGCTTACACTTAGATATATACCTGGAAATCTGAATACTAAACGAAAAGTCTTCTTCACAGATAGAACGAGAAGTTATCCTGTCGTCTGGAGACAAGAACTCCAAGGTGCCTATCCTGCAAGAAGCCAGGAAGAGAGGGAGACTTGGCGCAGTTGCACCTGATACTCCGCCTAAAGCTCTGTCGGCTTGGACACATGCTGAGGTAAGATTGTGGACTGAGGCATTTAAGGCATATTTTGCAGTTCTCGGACTATAATTACCAAATGCTAAAAACGTTACCGATCGTGGAATAATACCTTAAACCAAGAAACCCAATTATATTAGATCTACTAAAAACTGCCTTACCAATTTATATGGAAGCATTAAACGAAAAGTTTCGCCTCAGATAAATAAACAAATAAATCTGCCGCGTATATTCTCGGATTAATCAGTTTACATAATAATATGAAACATTTACATCGAACGAAAATCACGTTAACATCTTAAGCATCCAGTCCTACCGGAGCCGTCATTTTCATTGTCAATGTCAGATGTAGAATCTATAAAAAAACGTACAAGTGCGAGATGAAGAGAGGGGGGGGGGGGGGGAGAGGAGAGGGATGAAGAGATGGAGAGGGTTCCGTAAGATGAATATTATTATCCCACAATATTGAGAGATTTACCATGTTATCTTCCTGTAATCTTTTAGCAGATAACTTTACTCTCTATTTTTCCAAACATTATGCAAAGATGTATGTTGTATTAATTTCGGAGAAAAGGGGGTGAATAGTAAATTTTTGACTATTTTCTTAAATAACTTTAAACTATTTAATTCATAAGTGTACCAAATATCAACTTAATCGGTCGAATAGATTCGGAGCAAATTGGTTGTGACAGATGGATAGACAGATAGACACAGAGTGATCATATAAGGCTACGAATAAGTAATAATTTATTCGTAGTATAAGGGTTCCGTTTTTTATTCGGACGTGAGAAACCTTAAAAATGGCGGCCCCTTTTCCCATTTAGTAATACCCATCAGGCGGGTTTCCACTAATGGACGGCGACGGCGCACGTCATCGGCGACAGGACGGCGACAGGACGGCAATCGGAGGCATTCAAGTATGAAAACAAATGAAGCGATTTTCTACTGCCGCCGGCGGCGGATTATACAAATCACAGCCGTCGAGGTATGCCGTCCAATAGTGGAAAAACGCATCAATATGAAATTGTATTACATATGTACTATACCGATTAGATAAACTACGTAATGATGTAAATACTACAACGTTTATTAGAAAGTTTATTTTTGAAAGCTGTTTTTATTAAAGCAAAGTCATGGCAGCTGTTAACGACGACGCAGCTTCTGAGACAAGTACCTACATGCTAAATGTTAAAGAAAACATGGTGATATACTAAATTATATAAGTTTTTTAAAATTATTATTTACTTTGAGAATCTGTGGAAATGACGTTGAATGATATCGATCAAATTACTCCAATTTCAAATTTAATAAAAACTGTTACCAAAATCAAGTTATGCCTTTAGGAAACATTGACATCATTTTGCGTATTACGAGAATCCTTTACGAATTAAGAGTATTCGTATAATCATAATTGACGTGTTCCTTGATTAACATAAATAAACAAATATCATTAACTTTATTAAAACCATATGAGAATATCAGCTTCCTCCTCAATATCCGTTGAGACGGCATCAAACGTCTCAAATGCATCGTCGTCGCTGCAATGGCCTTGTAGGACTAGTAGGGCGTGGTCAAGATTCAGGGTGACCTCTGTGTAAGTCTAGAACCAAAATTATCTATATACTTATAATAAAACTGTAACGGGTCCAATTCTGTACATTGAAGATATTTAGATTATTTTTAGGAGGGTACTCTATATTTGATACTGAAGCCAAAACAGTTTTTTTGTCTGTCTGTCTGTCTGTCTGTCTGTCGGCCTGTCTGTCTGTCTGTATCTTGGCTAGGCATCACGCCGAAACTACTGAATGAATTTAAATGAAACTTGGTATGATTTGAGTTCATACTACGAGATAGGACGTAGGATACTTTTCATCCCGAAAAATGAAAGGGTTCCCGCAGGATAGGGGTTGAAAGTTATTTAAAAAAACACTTACCACTCAGAAACTATTAGACGGATTTTGATACAACTTGGCGCAGTCCTAGTCTATACTATAAATCAGTTACTACAAATCATCAAAACTCGTGCAGCCGTCAAGTACTTTTTGATTGATTGCTCGGCTTCTACCTTTCTGATCATCTTTGGCTTCCACCTATCAGATTGATATACAAGGTACGCCAGATTTTAAGTCAAAACCTAAGATATCCATCAGTAAAAACGTTTTCAATCCGTCCAATGGTCTTTACGTTATGCGCGAAAATACAGACAGACACCTTTTTTAGGGTTCCTTAGTCAAAGAACCCTTATAGTTTGTCCATGTCCGTCTGTTATCCATCAGTAAAAACGTTTTCAATCCGTCCAATGGTCTTTACGTTATGCGCGAAAATACAGACAGACACATTTTTTAGGGTTCCTTAGTCAAAGAACCCTTATAGTTTGTCCATGTCCGTCTGTCCGTCCATCCGTCTGTATTTTTGTGTCCGACTTTCAGACACGAAGTTAATCAATATTTGCTTTCCATCCCCTTAAGAAGGGTTCAGAAACTAGGGGAAAAATTTGGGTGGCTACGCATAGGTCACGGTAGCCGAATTGGTTAGAGACATGTGCCGCGCGGAGGCATGCATATATGCGAGTTTGGATCTCGTCCGTGATCCAAATTTCACTATTAGAAAATTATCATATAATATATTTAATTTAAATGTTATATTATTCTTCAGTAGCTTATTTTAAGTGCCCACGACCATTTTTTTTATTATATTCGTTGCACAGACTTTTTGTTACTTACTGCCTTACTTTAAGTTATAGGTAATGTATAGATGGCGTGGAGGACAGCGTATGAAGGGAGCCAACAACCATATTCAATGGTACATCTACTTACATGTTGTCGATTTGAATTTATTAGAATTGGTGTTCAGTCGACTTGTGGTCGTGGTTCATTGCTTGCGGTAACTATATGTATCAATGGTTAATTTTCCGGAATGTTTAAACAAAGTTAAAACAAATTGACCGCTCTTTAAAATGTAGGTAGTTTGTGCACAAGCTATAATAATATATTTCTTTACTTGCTACGATCAACATCTCTGACAGCTGAATACTGAAACGTCAATCTATCTATCTATATCTATCTATCTATTATAGAGCAATAGAAACGAAATAGCCTGTACAAAGAAGATAAAAAAAAATTGTCTAGGGTACATAAAATAAGCTACTGAACAAGAATAGATCAATTTTTTTTATTGTGTCTGTCTGTTTGTTTATTTGTTTGTCTGTATGTTTGTTCGCGCATCAGGTAAAAACTACTGTACCGATTGCGATGCAGTTTTCAGGGTTGGATAGCTTAGGGTTTGACTTACAAACTGGTGTACTTGATATCTCAATCCGATAAGTAGAAGCCGAGCAATCGATAAAAATATATTTGACTGCTGAAGGAATTTTGAACAAATCTTGGTATATTGGTATTTTAGGTCCTGGAATAGCACAAAGAGTAATTTCAGCCTAGAGAAATGATCATGCATGCGAAGCCGCGGGCATCAGCTAGTTTATGAATTATAAAGAAGAACTACAAAAAAAAATACAGAAGAGTTTTTTTTTAAATGCTCCAGTGTACTTAAAATAGGCTACTGAACAAGAATACATATTTTTTTAAATCTTGTCTTTGTGTTCGTCTGTATGTTTGTTCGCGCATCTTGTAAAAACTACTAGACCGATTGCGGTGCGGTTTTCACTGTTGTATAGCTTAGAGTTTGACTTACAAACTGGGGTAATTGGTATCTTAATCATGCAGATACGCTACTCAAACCATCACTTAAAATGTTACATAACCCATGCTTGTGATTTAAGTGTAATATTTTTGTTATAAATTTTTGCTTATTTATAGCATTATTTTAAAACACTGTTTGTTTGTCGTTTGGGGTAGTGCTGGCTTCTGGTGTAAGAGTTAAGTAGGCAGCTCGAGGGCTTCTGACATGGTTTAACTGCTGTTAATCAATAAAAGCCGGGACCGACAGCATAGTGTGAAAAAAAACATGATGCGACTGGCCGGTATAGTTGAATTCTAAGTCGCACCACAGAATAAATAATAGTTCTGTAAGCACTAGTAAGCCGCTAGACTTCCAACGCTTCATTTAAAACATTGATAGCGTAGATATAAAATCATACACTTTACATACAACTTAACGAAACGATCACGATGAAAATGCGCATAAAATTGCATCTCATCAAATTACAGAACCAACCCAAAGATGCGAACAAACAGCTACGATAGCGGGCACGATAGCAGAAGCAATGGTAACGCTCTATGAGATGCTGCAGTATAATTTGTACGGATAAGTTCACATCGTCTACTGTGACTAATCTAACGCGCCACCATATTTTTACCACCGCTCTGTCACTGCAGCGGTTTGTTCGTACCTTAACTTAAGTGGTTCAATAGTAGAGCAGGTATCCACTTTGTGAAATGACTTGGTCTCCATTATCAAGATCATCTAACGGACTCCAATATCTGGGATATAGTTTCGCTTAACTTAAAACGGATAGTCGAAACTGTACTTATTGATGGAGGATGCAAACTATCTAGTGGAAAGTCACTTAGCCTTACATTAAGTGACTGCTTTACGCTCAGACAGTCTCGTGAAATTGTAATTGGATAAGCATTGGATGTCCGCTGACATAATTGAGTTGCTAGACTGAATATGATAAAGATAGAAACCCTGTTTGAGACACTGAAGAATTATTAGTTTTCATTGATGCGATTCTTTGGTCAAAAAACGTATATTAACGAATTTGTGACGTGACGTACAGTGAAAAAAAAAAACTTCATCTTGTGTTTTTTTTTCTAAAGTATATAAGTACCATCATACACTACTTACTATCTATAAATGGAAGAGACTAAATCATAAGACATGGAGTGTGGGATTCGGGGATCTCCAACCAAATCTACAGCAGCTGTAATGTATCTCATAGATGTAATTACCTAGCTTCATTGGAGTAGGATAAGGTTTTTGAACAAATAAATATATAATCTCTTTATTAATTATCGTGACAAACCAATAAAATGTAAAAAATGTAAATGTAGCGAATTGTATCGTTTTATAACAAAATAAAATAACTACAAATAAGGAGAAGCCGAAAACTAAATATTCAGCAGTAGACGAGTAGCTGATGATCTGAAATCATATGATTCCTCTAATATAATAAATGAATTAACAATTCACTGGAAACTAAGACTTCCATATAAACTAAGAAGTTTGATGCCGTAGGTAAGAAATCTGAATTCTTTGATACACACACCACACATTCAGCACGTTTACATTACGACATGTTTCTGCACATAATGAAACCATCTGTACCTAGAACCATGACTAGTGAACAAGTCTAACTATGGGGGACCTGTCTGTCCGCCTTCCTGATAGCCAACAGCCGTAACGAGCTGACTATTACTGTTTATCAGGTCCCTTGCCCTTGCTTGCGCATGCGCATGCGATTCACACCATAATTAGAATGTAGTGGAACTTGCATAGGCTTGTTATGCGTCTATATGTGTTTCTAGATTCTGTCAACATATGAATTCTATTTTGTCTTACAATAGGGCCCGTGTATATTAACGAGTGTGTGTATTTTAACCCCCGAACTCGAAAAGAGAGGGGTGTTATAAGTTTAGGGTGTGTGTCTCTGTGTATGTCTAGGTAGCTCCCAAACGAATGGACCGATTCTGATGCGTTTTTTTCTGTTTGAAAGCTGATGTGATCGAGATGGTTCTTAGCTATAATAGGGAGGAGGACGAATGGACCGATTTTGATGCGGTTTTTTGACGTTTGATCGAGATGGTTCTTGCTGTAATGGGGGAGAGGAGATCGGGGTTTTTTCTTATTTAATTTGTGCAAAATTTGACTTTGATAATAGAGAGAAATAGAGAGCTACCTGGGATCTAGACTGACTTACCTACTTGGTTATAAAAGCTTTTTAATTTAAGTAAGTGTGGCACTTTTAATTTGAATAATAAAAAAACTTCGCTATAAATATACTGCTGTATAGTACTCGTATTAAGTACAACTATATCTGTGGTAAATAATTGATCATAAGAATCTATCTGAAGTGGTATTTGTAGCAACCAGATAGAAAATGATGTGTACAGAAACAATAAAACCGGACAAGTGCGAGTTGAACTCACGTGGAGAGGGTTCCGTACGATTAAAATATTACCTCACAATATTGAGAGATTTACCAAGTTATAAAAGACCATCATATATAATGTATCTTTCAGGTTTCCTATAACTATAAGTAAAACACAGTTTTATGTAAAATGTTCAAAAATGTGCAAAATTTTTGGCTCAGTAGTTTTTGAGATAAGGATGGGGAATGGTCAATATTGACTTAAAATTATTTGAAAAAATAGGACCAACTAGCCCTTTCATTTGATATGTACCAAGGTACAGTTTACAAAGTTTTAAAATAATACTAATTTCCCCGCCAAAGTGACCCCATATTCAAAATTCATTTATTTATGTTACACGTCCGTGCTTGGGTCACAGACATGAATATGTGAACCAAATTTAAATTTAATCAGACCAGTAGATTTGGAGAAAATTGGCTGTCACAGACGGACAGAGAGACAGACAGACACACGATTGATGTGAAGGTTCCGTTTTTTCTCCATTCGGATGTAGAAAACTCTAAAACACCGCTTTGCTGATTTGCAGCAAAAATAGCACATTATAGCAATTATTTTCCTCAACATTGTTTACGATGACAAAAAAAATGCCGCACCGGTCACTGCCATGCACCTCGATCCAAAACAACCACCGCTTCTTTAGAAATTCGACCTTATGCTTAAAGTTATAAAACTTTTAATTATTCGCAAGGCTCGGTGCGTCATGAAAATCGACTGCGTAGACTCTGGAATCAGCTTGTGACGTCATTGTATAGAAACAGAATGATAATTTTGTCAAACATTAGGTAACCTTATTTGGCACTTAGCATTGCTGAGATTAGTTTATCAGCATAAAGCATTGGGTTTATTGCAATCGGTAAATCATGCGAAAGGATACTAATGTTATCATCGCTACGTATGTTATTGTGACGTCATATTCCCGGTTGTGTTCATTATTTTCGTCAGACGCATCACAAGACTCGTTAGCTCAGTAGGTTAGAGCACCGATATAAGAATTACCTTGACCATCGGAGGGCGGAGGTTCAAATCCTTCACGAGTCAGATCAGTTTTTTTTGTATTGTTTCAAACAATACGACCGGGCCCGGCCTTATAGAATGCGATTGTCGTCACCTTTATCATGCGTTACTTACCTTATAATATAAATTTCACCAGACTGCGCAACGCAAACGCCCGGTAATGTGTTTATCAGCCTCATAATTATTTTATTACTCATTTTCTGTTTAAAATATTAATTTTAGTAGAAAAGGCATACACTACAGATACAATAAAATAATATTTTTAACCCTTACATTTCTAAAAAAATAAGTTTGGTCAGCATGACGACCAACTTTTGGAAATTTTACAAAATAATAATACAAAACAAACTTAAAAATAGCCGGGAGGCAGGAGGGGGCTAACTGGGCCGTCATAGCGTTGTAAATGGTCCTATCTACCCCACCATACAATATGGCTCACGTTCCACCGAACACCAAACGCGTGGATCGATTTTGATAATTCATACTTATATCAATCTTTTTGTCTTAATCTTGCGAGTGCTACTAAAGACATGACATTAATCATAATTCAATATGACGACAACTAGACGCAATTATTGTGAAAAATAAAAATTAAAGTCGACGTACTACGACGATGTCAAATGGAATAGGTATTTGAAAATCATCTTTAGGTTTTTCTTATCATTTTTTTTTCATTTAGAATGACCATTTAGTATAACGATTTAAAGTTGGTTAACAACCATTCTCACTAGTTTTTATAAATTTATATAAAACTAAAAAGTTTAAAATAAAACAAATAGTTGTAAGTGTTGCTTTGCGGTATATCTGAACATTTTTGGGATCTTTTTGTCATTTTCCGTCAAGGATATTGTGTCTCAATAAAACAATACTCCTACTCATTTCCTGTTAGACTATAATTACTACACCTCACTGGTTCCAATAACATGAGACGGGAACTGATTTATTGTAGTATTTCTATTATTCTTCAACTTTAACTATGTTTTACATTTTTATTTGATTGAGAGACGAATCGAACAGGTCGCTCGTCTGATGATAAGCGTCACACATACCCGTAACAGTTGCAGTGCCACCCAGAACTTTGGTTGCAAAATGTTGCACGTCACTGCACTGCGCTCGTCACCCTGAGACATGGGTCTTTAATGCCCGTTTTCACTAACCACGAATAAGGCGACACCTAACTAAAGAACTCCTAATCTAAGCAGTCTTAAGCGTAATTCAATCGTCAATTTTTAATATGTGGCTCCTAAGCTAGACGCGCTCATTTACTAATTTACATGAGTGTGAGGAAGCGCGGCGCGGGCTGTCAGTTTAAGAGTTGCCTATCATTAAGCACCTCCGACAGGTATTCTTTGCTCCGAATTGATGTCGTAACTTTAGGCAGGCCGGTCGCACTCCGCAACAAGTACAAATATTAAACCTACACTTCGAGGGCGCAATATTCGGGTCAGTTCAGTAGTGTCAAGCGTGCGTTCGATGAGTCGTGCGCCATGTGCTTAGCGATAAAGTACCTACTTACGTAAAGTTATTGACAAATTTTATTCGTGTTTAAATTATGAGTACCAAGAAGTAACCTAGAAGTTTTATATATATATATATAGTATCCAGCATTCGGTTGTTGTAGAAATGACGACTTTCAATCATTATAAAGCAAGGAATTCAGACACCTCTATTCATCAAAGTGCAATACCTATAGGATATAATCATAATCAACTAACGACAATTATACGTGAAAAAAATAATTAAATGAAAAATAGTTTATTAGCTGCAAAAATTATACAATAACACACGTTAAACATAAAACTAAATAATTATAATGGTTATGGTTATTTTGCAAGCAATTTTTAATCTAGTATTATATATCTAGTATTATGTATCGTATTATTATTTCTCCGTTGTTTTCTACGTAGGTAGGAATCTCACTATACTTATCGGCGTTCTGAAAACGGGATAGGTAGGTAATAAAAATGAGGTAGTAGGTCTATTCTGATAAGAATGTAATTGTATGTAATAGAACTATTATAATTTATAGTAATAAGTAATAACATAATACATTAATACTTATTTATTCTGTTACAATATCTAAGTCATAACATATCACAGAATAATTAGTAGTACAAGTACCTAGTCATATCTTATTACAACCCTACCGAGCGAAAAAGGGACAGAGCGATTTTGAAACGGTTAGAGCAATTTAAGTTCTCGCGTGTTGTGATACGGTGCATTCTAGCCTGCACGCGGTGGGCGAGCGCCTTCTAGGTAAATATAATTGAAAGCTCGCACTTTATTGCGTTGTAGCTAGAGTCACTATGTATTTATATGACTTCACTCAGTTATCCTTCTGTACTTGTACTATTATTTTTCTGTGCTTTAGGTGACGCCTAACTAACGTTACTAGTTATCACGGTGTGGCGATAACACATGCAACCTTTTCGATGTTCATGCCAACCTCCAGAGTGTTTTCCTTAGACACGCGAACAAGACAGTTGGGTTGTCTTAGCAACGTAGACGCGTATGTACCTACAACGATTTGTAATTATGTCTGGGTGAAAATAATTCTCAATATTAATTGTCAATAATTCTCAATATTAATTTCTCAATAGTAAGTAATTCTCAATATTAATTACCTACTTATTTTTCCGTATTGGAATCATTATTTAGGCATCTGATTTAGGCGACTCCTAGGAGTCGCCTAAATCCTAGGAGACTAATGCGCAGTAATTTCGCTGGAAACATTGCCATTCACACCGAAACACGAAAGTTTTTACACACTACTGCTTGGCAGTTGAATACCTGGCAAAGGTGTGATACTTCCCCACGCGGGACTACTCATGCGTAATATGCCTCACTACAACACTACGTACTAAGCAATAAGCTTCTATAGAACATCGGTCACTTTCCATACTGCCGTGGACCGTGCGTGGGCCTGACTTCCAAAGTTTGACTTCAAATGGTCTTGGCTTATTAATGTCTAGAAATTTACAAATATTTTTATTAATTTGTCGCTCACTATCGCAGCTGAGATTAAAATTTGTTTATCAGCCAACGAGTAGTGCAACCGAATTCCGATACTGGGTTTTTTGCAAGTGAGTCATGGATAATGTTGGCTTCGGTACATTATCATGACGTCATTTTCACTGTTGTGTTCAATATTTTCGTCAGACGCATCACAAGACTCGTTAGCTCAGTAGGTTAGAGCACCGATATAAAATTTATCTTGACCATCGGAGGGCGGAGGTTCAAATCCTTCACGAGTCAAACATTTTCTTTGTACCTTTTTTTTGTGTCATTTTCTTTGGAATTAGATGACATGATGTAGACTTTTGAGTTTTAGACTATAGAGTGTTGAGATTGT
Organism: Alsophila aescularia; assembly: GCA_946251855.1. Lineage (NCBI taxonomy): Eukaryota > Metazoa > Arthropoda > Insecta > Lepidoptera > Geometridae > Alsophila > Alsophila aescularia. The sequence goes on from OX276381.1 coordinate 58,907,789, forward strand.
GTCATATTTACTTCTAAGAGGGTTCATGTTTTATTTTTTGCATTTTTATACGCTTTATATTAGCTTCACTTGTATGTTTGTATGTTTGTAACCGACTCCTTTGGACGCTATTTTGACCCACTTTAAACGGTCAGATTTCATTCAAATTTTGCACACCTGTCAAAGACCGATGACAATGCAATAATTCCAACAAAAAAATGTAGCAAATAAATAATAGTTTAAAAAAACTAAAAAAACACCTTTATATAAAAAAAATAATAAAAAAAGCGTGGGATGCTTCTCATATCATCTGTAAATGAAATATTTATAACTATTGACACATGCACCCCACGATTTTTTTTAAATAAAACTTTTTTTTCTTATTTACACTATTAAAAATTATTTTCTATTTTTTTAGTTTGGTTTTCTATATAAAGCGTGTTTTATAGTTTTTTTAAACTATTATGTATTTTCTACTTTGTTTTTATTATTATTTTGTTCCATTTCATCGTTAGCAGCTTTAAGCTTAAATTACAGAAACTCTTAACTAGGTACTTATGTCAAAGAATGATTGGAGTGTTTACTCTGATATGCTTTACCGTTTATTTTTATATACACTTCATTCAAGATAGTATAAAAACTAATAAATAATCTGCAGTTGTTATCGGAAAGGATTTTTCAGTTTTTAATTTGAGTGGTGCCAAAAACAATACAGAGGTTAACGAACAGTTCTAAAATGTCTACGTAATATTAAAGTTAATCGTCCTTGGCCACAGCTATGGAACCAAATAGTAATAAAAATTCATAGAGCGGCGCGGCGAGCTCGCTATATACTGGGAATCCAACGGTCGGGTGTGGAGGCGCTATAAGAAGTGCCAGCTTGCTAGGACGAACTTTTGTGGAACATTATCCACAAAAGTTCGTTATTATTTACTGCTTTAAACAATATAAACATCTACTTTCACTAAAAATTCTTCCACTATCACTAAGGGACTATTTCCTCCAAAATTCAAATCTCTAGAACCACTGGTTTAGACTTTACGTTGTCTGTCAGTCACTATGTATGTCACGTTACTGTTATTTAGGTATAGATTAATAACCATATAAAACACATAAAAAGCAGTAATTTCTTTTATAATAGGTGCGGTGCACAACGGTGAACTTATCCATAGTAAGTGTTTTCTTCAAGCAAACCTTTGAGGAAAGAGAACGTACGTTTGTCATGAACATTATGTTGCAAGCCGAGTAAATTGATAGTATGTAAAAATAAAAGTTATATGAATGGGGACGCCAATTTCCAAACTACGAGTAAATTGATGGTAATGATCTTCATTTAAAATACCAAAGAGCACGAGTTAGCTATTAAAATGTAGGGAAAGTTATAGACAATCATCTGTATCTAACGAATCAAGTCTCAAAATATTGGATTGAGTAATCAAGTTACATATCTAATTTAAAAAATGAAAGCATTATGATTGTTAAAATGAATAATGCTACGAGTTAACTGAATGATTAATGTAATAAATCAATAATATTCACTGAACTGAAACTAATAAACTTTAACTGGAGTTCACCAACATTTGAACGACAGCTAACTTTCAAAATGTCATAAAAAAATGTGTTTTTAGTATAATGTAATCAGTTAAAAATGTTTATCAAAGTCACGAGCAATCAGTGATGCAGCATTTCAGTAAATTTAGTCGAAAATTAAATGTAGACACGCAAATAACCGCTTTTAAAGACCACGGGATTGCATTTCACGCAGTGCATGTGCATGGCATTATATCCACAACAATCTTGCACTTATAACCTCGTTGATATTCGGCGCAGCGAAGCTGCACTCCCAATGCGGGCGCGGATGCCGTCGCATCCGGTCGCGCTCCCGACTCCGCCGCGGGCGCAAGTGTATGGAACCTTCTTTACTTTGAGATGTTTAAAAATATAATTATTGTGGTATATGAAACTCTATAGAAATTTTGTGTGCGTTTATTGGTTTAAAGTTTTCTGTGCGGTTGTTAAATTTATAAGTGACTATTTTAAAAGTAATGTGTACTTAGTTAAATAGTGTAAAAATATATTTCACATTTATATATTATTTTCGTGTTACACCTGTGATTCCTAGTTAAAATAAGGCTTTTCACAAAAATTATGTTAACTTAATAATAAAAAAGCAAATTAAACGATACATCACTGACTGTTTTAAAGCATAAAGTATTCATTATGATAATAAAAGAGTGATCTATGTTTTTAACCCAAGAAAATGGTGGAATTTGCTTTGGAAAATGTGGGTATTCTTACTTTTATAACATTGACTTTGCCGGTATTGTATTATTTACATTATTAATAGTTATTTTAGCAGCTACTGCAGATGTTTATTTACTTGTAAGCTATTTATATAATTTACGTTTATTCGCACGTTCGCTCATATGTATTTTTTTAGGAAATCTACGGTAGTAGCTAAATTAACTGAAACCCGACTACGACAATAATATAGTAATTTTAGTAAGTTAGTGCGGGCATCTCGACGAGATCTCTAACTTCTCGGTTACTTCTAAATATTCATATACCTACTTTATACAGACACATGCAAGTGTGATATTTAATGTTTTTTAAACGGTTTTATAAAGGTCTTGAATTGAGTACTCATCATTAGGACATCCGATGATTTTTATTAATTTGTCCATATCTTTATAGACGCTATATTGATATAAAAAAACTTGCAGTGCGGACAATCAGCACGAATTCAATGATACCCTATAAGTTGATATCGGTTTAGTACCTAGTTTGGGCGCTGTGTGAGGGAGTACACGAACACACAAAAACATACGCTACACTACTTAAAACATAAACCTCTTTTTTGTAGTCAATTTTCGTAGGTAAATGCACTGGAAACTTTTGATGAATAGAATATTATTTCTTGTTAGTATACCAATTTTCGGTCAGAAATGGTTCTAACACAAAAACGTTGTGGTGCCGGCAGGTATAATTTGACATGCGTCCGCGATCAAAAGATAAGTAATGTGGTGTAGAAAAGCTCAAATAGGCGGAATATCTGGCGCCCTATTTAAACCTGGATTTATAATCATATATTTATCGTATATTTTGATACCGGACGAGGTAGTACCTTTCACCACCACATACAATCACAAAACAGTTACGCACCGTGGAACCGCCGCCAATCTCATTCCATCGTGGAAAATAGTGGCAATAGACCATTGTCTTCGCGTTCCCAGCTTTATTGTTAGCTGGTTTAGTTCAGTCATTTCTCAAACTTACCGTAGTGATTGAAAAATAACTTCATGCGAGCCGGTGCCATTTATTTTGTAATGCAACCTTGGAACTAAAGACATGTAAGGCGAATAGCAAAATAAAAACTAGATGGACTAATGATTTCTAAAGAAGTTTTGAAGGTTTTTAAGCTATTACTTATTTTGGTTACAACTTACAACAGTTCTAAGTTCTCAATGACATCCACAAATTCGTGCTGTGCTGGCCTAATCCCAAAATTGAAATAAAAACTCACTTATAAAAGTTAGGTGCATGACTACCACGGGATTTGAAATACAACCATGCAAGAAGAACCGGAGATGAACTCGATGGAGGTTTATAATCCAAATTATGTACTCATTTTTTGTTTTCCTCTTCCCCAGAATCAACAAGCGGGTACGTCAGGAGACTTCCGACAGTATCAAGAGTACGGATATGCCATGCATCAGACCCAAGGTGCCGTCGCCAGGAACATCCAAAACTATGACTCCTCGAAACCTCCCGTTCCTGCCAAAACCTACGGCAGCAAATTGGAACAAAACAACTCACAAATGATCACAGTCACCGTCGAAACAGGAAAAGACAGCACAAGGGATGCCCCAAAGACCAACAACTCAGTCAGCAAAACGTACCACACCCTCAAAGATATGATATCAAGCCGGTTTAAAAGTAAAGAGAACAATGACGACAAGAATAACGAACCAGAAACCAGTCTTAACAATAGTGAAGAAAGAAAGAGACCGGAACCTGAACAAGCGGCGCCTAGAGATACAGGAATGAGGAAAGCGGATCTAGGAATCTATGGAAGGCCAGTGCCACAAAGTAGACCAGAAAATCAGAACCGGCCTGAGTTACAGAATAGACCTGAATTGCAGAACAGGCCCGAATTACAGAATAGACCTGAGTTGCAGAACAGGCCCGAATTACAAAATAGACCTGAGTTGCAGAATCGGCCTGAGATGTATAGTCATGGCATACCAAATAATTTAGCTTACCCTAGCCCATCGTCAAACAGGTAAACATAAGATATTATCCTTTTCTGACATTCTTCCCCAAAACCGGATTATTATGAAATTTAAATTTAAACTAAACTGAAAATATTGTGTGTAATGCCTAACGTTTAATTAATGATAAACTGGTATGGTCAGAATCAACATCTTCTTATCTTCCAGGCCACTCATAACACAGCAACAGATAGTCCAACAGCAGATGATGCTCAACCACCAAGCGAGAAGCCAGGAGATGCTAGCTTCCCCTCACAGAAGTCAAGAAATGATTGCATCACCACACAGGCCCCAGCAGGCTTTAGGAGCTGATGCTCTTTACCAGCAGTACGGGGTTCCTGGGAGGAGGAGTGCAGTGTACCAAAGAGACATGGATGTAAGGTCTATGGCCAACTTTACGTCGTTGAAAACTGGCCCTCAAAGTCAGGTGAGTTTGCTTGATGTAGAAGAAGATTAGACGATGTCAGTTTGCTAATCAGTGTGTTCATTCATATGTATTTTTTTAAATTATTTCAACCGTGATCGCTTGTTAAGTGACTGCCGCTTAAGATGGAGCAAGTTTGTCTATAAGATACCTGTTCTCTCTACACTTGAAGATAATCCAGGTTGTATTTGAAAATGAATTTGAAATAAAGACCCTTGTAACGAGTTCCATTCCTTGGCTGTTCACTTAGTGAATGTAGAAGCAACACTCCTTGTACGATAATCAGTGGAATGTCCACCATATACGGATGCTATGTTTCCGTACGTCTTGTAGTCCGATGGTGGAAGGGAGATGGAGGGATCATCAAATCAAAAATGGTTTGTTATGTTTGTCATGTAAAGTAGTGCTGGCCTGTGGTATCAGAGCTGCTGTTAGTCGTCCGAGGGCCTCTGACCATTGGTGACGCACGGGCATAAATAAGTTTAAAATATAATAAAAGGAAGAACAAAAAAAAAGAAGGAAATAAATATAAATATACAAGTATCTCAATAATTCACGCAATACCTTGCTTGAATTATTACTTTACTTTAATTAATATGAAATTAAACAAGATTTAACATATTAGTAATTATAATTTAAAAACTAAATGAATAATGGCTCAATAGAAGCTAGAAGATCATATCACATCCTTGTATTTTGCTATGAGTGTGTAGAAAAAAAAACTAATCTAATAATCACGTTTTTGTTAGAAGAAATTGTCATCTATTTGTGAGCTACCCTGAATGTTTCAGCCGGATAGCTAATCGGGTAGTGCTCGAAACTTAGTTGCAAGACTCCACCCGGAATGACAGACAGACACACAAACAAGACAGTGATAGTGACCGGAGGCACGGCCAAACGGCAAAATTCCAACACTAATTTTACCAGTCCAAACTGCAATTTCAATTTTGGCTAGTTCTAAAATATAAGTTATTTATTTCTCAAATGACAAGCACCATTTATTGATATAGTAAAGAATTATTATGATTTTACTGAAATGATCATCACTCACGAATATATGTAAATAATGTAAGACCTCCGCTTTTTGGTCTGGTATTTTTTTTATTTTTTATTTTGCCTTATCTACAATATGAATCGTTTTTTTTTTATTATTAGAAAGTCCCAAAACATGAAAATTGGATAAGGAGTTTTCAGTACATTCACTTCGATACCTTATGTTTATTGAGCGAAATAATTATTTGACGATATTTGCGATTTTTGTTTTTTTATGCGACGAATTTCAGCATTTGTAACGATATTGGAAACTGTACCTAACCGTTTTACATGTACTTTGTATACAGTCTTCTACAACTAATTTAGCTATCACGTTACTTCGAGCAATTAGTGGAACATCTTTAGAGCGTGTCTGACATCAATAATATCAGAAACCAAGTGAAAATATGATTAAACTTATGGCTGTCTTTCTACTACTTACGTACGATACATATAGAGCAAGAAGTGTTGAATTGACATGATAACCTTATAAGCTCGTAAGAATGAAATCCCCAATCATATTTGTCTGTGCAGCGACTATAGATGGTCGGTGGCTACTTATTTAGAAAGTTTAGCTGTTTTGCAATTTTGCATTATTTTTTATGATTTTGTTCATCCATTTTGCTCTATTGTGTGATTCCAGGACCAAAAAAAACCTAAAAAAGTGCATTTTGCTACATTTCATAATCAGTTTGAGATACAAAGTACACCAGATTTTAAGTCAATACCTAATCAGTGAAAACCGCAATTTAATCGGTCCAGTAGTTTTTACTTGATGCGAGAACATACAGTAGACACCATAGATAAAGAAGGATTATTCTAGGATATGTGTCTGCGTAGATAACTACGCAGACACACAGACAAACAGACACCGTTAAAAAAAAATATTTTTGATCTGTAGCTTCACTGCGATAAGTCACTTTGACCAATTAATTTTTAATTATCGTCTTTGTACAGACTTCTTGTTAGTAGCTGCATTATTATAAGTACCTTATTATAAGTACCTATTTATAAATGGATCTGTCATTTTTTTAATTTAAACTGACCTAGAGCACTCTTTTTAATTTTAACAAAGGTTAAACAGTAATCTATAATTAAACAAAATTAACCTAGCCTTGGTAAAATAATGTTCATGCATTCTAAAATTTACGGCAATGAATACTAAATACCGTTAATTGAGTGAATCATGCGCAGGAATTCGGTCAAATTCGGTCAAAGCACAGAATTAATAACAGTGCTAATATAGTCAAACGTAAAGTTGGCATTGTATAACAAATTGTGCTAACTACGTTTGTGAAGGCAATGGTAGTCTTTGTGTCTTCCGGATATGCATAGTAACTGGCACACATTGGAAACACGGATTTCAGAGCCTAGGGTCGGGTCCAGTGGCATGCCTTGGAAGAGACCTATGTCCAGCAGTAGCCTCTAAGCACTATTCGAACTAATTTTTTACTCTAATCTCATCACAAACCCACTATTTCAAAACCAAAAGCATTAGGTGCATAATCAAAATTAACACCAAAAGTAACTGCCATAGTTTCACAACGGCTTTCCAGCGACCCTATGGTTCCCACTAAGACAATAGGACCACCTTCCCACCAATTATAAGATTCCCACGGCTGGGAGCAATTTATGGTACTTAACTTGTAAAGAGTGCCGTCTGGTTGCTACATTTTTATGAATTTTGATTGGGCTGTTGCGTTCGTTGGAGTTTTCTGGCAGATTAGTACTATTATTGTTCGTCAGTGTTTCCGGCAAAAATATAACCCAGGCACAGAATATATACACTAAAGCGACCCAGGTGTGTTCAAGTCAAGAGTGAATAGGTAATACCTTCGACCGCATCATCGCTTTCCATCAAGTGAGATCATGGTCAAACGATTGACTAGTCCGTAATGAAAAAACTAATAAAAAACTGTGGTGATGGTTACTTAAATGTTGATGTTGTTTCAGCAGTAATATCACACATCTATTCACAACGCGTCCTATATTATTTATTAAATGTTGATGTTGTTTCAGCAGTAATATCACACATCCATTCACAACGCGCCCTATATTATTTATTAAATGTTGATGTTGTTTCAGCAGTAATATCACACATCTATTCACAACGCGTCCTATATTATTTATTAAATGTTGATGTTGTTTCAGCAGTAATATCACACATCCATTCACAACGCGCCCTATATTATTTATTAAATGTTGATGTTGTTTCAGCAGTAATATCACACATCTATTCACAACGCGTCCTATATTATTTATTAAATGTTGATGTTGTTTCAGCAGTAATATCACACATCCATTCACAACGCGCCCTATATTATTTATTAAATGTTGATGTTGTTTCAGCAGTAATATCACACATCTATTCACAACGCGTCCTATATTATTTATTTTCTTTTATTAACCCCCGTCGTAAAAAGAGAGGGGGTGTTATAAGTTTAACGTATCTCTAATTTATCTGTGTATGTCTGTGACATTGTAGCTCCCAAATTGATGAATAGATTTTGATGCGTTTTTTTCTGTTTGAAAGCTGATATGATCAAAATGGTTCTTAGCTTTAATTTATGTCTAAGGGGCTATTTAAACTTTTAATTACACTTGTTTCACTATCATCACCACAGATCATCACAATATTCATCTGATTCTTCTACAGTGCAGGCTATAATAAGAATCAAGCTCTACGCCATCTATTTATATCTATACTTATAAAAGAGCAGTATTAAAATAAAAAGCTGGCTGCTGGCTGGCAGAGAAAAGGCGTTGTTGTTTGCAAGAAGAAGTTAACCAACCTCTGATTTGCCGACCACATTGTTTTGTTTTCTTCCACTGCCACAGAGTTATAACAAATGCTTGAAGACCTAAGCAAAGTTAGCCTCGAAGTCGGACTTAGTATGAACATGTGAAAGACCAAGCTCATGACTAATAGCACCAAGCGCAAGGAATGCGCAGGGGATCTGGTGATTGAATATGTCCAGAAGTACGTATATCCTCCAGGCATCAGACTTGGTCATTGACTGTCCAACAAAGTTCCACGCTCGAGGTTTGCAAGCGTGCGATGGAGCACAGTATCTTGGGAGTAAAACCGACAGACCGTATCAGAAATACAATACTGCGCTCCAAGACCCAGATCGCCGACGTAACTTAAAAAGCAGTCATGCTTAAATGGGACTGGGCTGGACACGTCTGTCGTATGTCAGACGAGCTGTGGGATAAATCCATCATGGAATGAATCCCGCAAGGCGTCAAGCGACAGCGTGGCCAGCCTAAATGAAGGTGGCGAGACGAACTTGACGAGTACGACAAAGAATCGTACTCGTCAAGTTCGTCAAGAAAGAAGGAGGGAAGAAAAGCCTTCGCCTAGCAGTGGGACGATATGGATTGATAATAATAACATGTAACAAAAAGTCTGTACAAGAAAGAAAATGAAAAAAATGCTCTAGAGAACTTAAAATAAGCTACTGAACAAGTTTTTTTTGTCATTTGTTTTTGTCTGTTCGCGCATTACAAAAAAACTGCTGAACAGATTGCAATGTGGTTTTGACTGTTGGATAGCTGGTTGTTGGAAGTTTTGACCTAATAACTGTTTTACTTTATGTCTCAATCCGATGAGTATAATCCGAGCAATCGAGAAAAACTATTTGACGGCTGAATGGTATAATAGGTAATTTTGGGTCCTGGACTATCACATGGGTTACTCCTTTTAACCCAGATAAATGACCTCGTGGACAAAGCCACGGCATAGCTAGTTCTTCAATAATAAGATCTTCTAGAGTTGTAGACAAACATTTTTCTGCGTATCTCTCGATATTATTATCGACACATAGTGGAATGATATGCGAGCGAATGAAATGTTCGTCACGCCAATCAAATGTTAAAAAAATAAGTAATAAAAGTCTGCCTTACATGTTGGTACGATTACTTAACTCTGCTCTTATTCGATAATGATCTAACAATAACAATGAAAATGTTAAACAAGCGAACGACATGATGTCCGTCACATCATGTCATATCAATTGCTAAAAAAATATGAATTGTAATACTAGACGGGCGTATATTTTGATATTATTACATGACATACAAATATAACATACAACAATAACAATTTAAATCCATTCTTAATCCGGTCTGGTTCTCACGAAAACTACAACATTTTGAAAGTATGATGAAACTGTAACCAACCTCCTTCTTACGCTTAGTAAGACTCCACTTATCGATTACAATTTCCGCATTTATCAACGGAAGCCCACCGTTATGCTGCCTAATAGACTTCCTTCGGCAGTTATTAAAAGATCACTTGCAAATGACTTACTCGTATTATCTGATTTAACTGTGTATCCTTTGCATATAAACCTTGGAGCGAAAGGAAGTGCTGTGGCGATCGTGAAATTTTGACTACGTACTTAACTACTTCATGATGATTTAATAGTGTCAGTACGATTTAGCTCAATCTTCAACTTATACATATAAAAAAAACACGATAGATTTACTACAAACTACTGAACCAATTTTGATGAAATTTATAACAAGTATCAGCCCAAGAGGTTTGACCTCAATTAATAATGACCATCCAAATCGGTTCAGAAGTTTCGGAGATGTGCCTTTTTTTTGTATTTTATTAATTACAATAAAATTAAACATGATGTTGAAAATTTTATTTTGATATACGAGTACCATTTTCTATACAATAGCTATTCTGATACTGCTATTCAATGCTGCTCATTTCGCCACTCAGTAACATATTCATGTTTTTAAAATAATAGTATTTGTTAATTATATTATAATAATATAATATAACTCTTTATCTCTATCATATTTTCAGTTTGAAAACCATTCCCGACCCGATCTCAGAAGTCCTCAACAGATGGAAAGAGAAATTATCAGACAACGCGGCTTAGTCGAAGGCAGACGAGCAACATCCCACCCTCACCTCCTGGACGAACCTCAGCAAAGACCTGAAGTTATAACTCCTCAGATCCACGACCGATCCAGAAGAAACTCTCACAGCAATTTGCTAGAGGTAAATGAATGTCCTCAGAGACCTGATGAGAGAGAATCAGACGATGGTGGTTTCAGACAAAGACTAGCTCAAGGCAGGTCAAGTTACGAGGAAAGAGTCAGAACTAGTGGACGGTCTATTGAATCAAGGAGTCAAGACAATGCTTATAGGAGAACGCCTGAAAATCATAAAGAGAGGAGAACTCCTGATAGTCACAGAGAGAGGAGAACTCCTGACAGTCATAGAGAGAGAAGAACGCCTGACAGTCATAAAGAAAGACGGACTCCTGACTTGATAGCACAGAAACAGAAAGATGAAGGTCAAGTGAGCTTAGTGGATGAGAGTGCCAGTCAAAAGTCTGTTGAGAGTGTATACAATTCCAGTGGAAAGGCTGAGGCGTTCAATCCTCAACCCTCGTCTTCGAGGCAGACTCCGAGCAGGATAGAAGATTTGAAGAGTCATGGGAAGAAGGGTGCCGGGTCGGGAGCCAGTTCAGGTGAGATTTGTAAGTTCAAATTTAAATTATTTATTGATCTTTCGGCATTATTCAATTTTAATTTAGGCAGTCCTATTTGAATTATCATAATAACAATCATGTTTTAAATATCACTACCGGCTATGACTCACGTGTATATAGTCGAAAACATCGACCTAGGTTTCGAGCGTATCCGACGCTCTTCTTCAGGAGTTCACGCCGCGAGATCCCGACGCGCACACCTCGACTATATGTTTTCGACTATATACACGTGAGTCATAGCCGGTAGTAATATTTAAAATTATGTATCAGGTTCACGAAAACTTTAACACTAAAACAATCATGTTGTTATCTTCAATAGCATCCTCATATTAAATAACATAGCTGTTGTAGTACATATTTCAAATTTTAGATATTTCTTTTGTTATATACTAAATCAAACTCCAAATTATACTATTCCTTCTCGAGAGTAGAAAATTTGAACTTCATCTATTATTAAGTGAGGCAGGTTAATAACTACCAGACGTCCGTTTTAGAGTATTACAATACATTAACCCTTTAGTTTAGTTTAGTGTATTGTAATACTTTTTAGTTTAGTTTTTTTTTTTCGAATTATTGCATTGTCATCGATCTTTGACAGGTGTGCAAAATTTGAATGAAATCTGACCGTTTAAATTGGGTCAAAATAGCGTCCAAAGGAGTCAGTTACAAACATACAAGTGAAGCTAATATAAAGCGTATAAAAAAGGATTTTGCATATTTTGTAAATTGGTTGTTCATATCAAAACCATAATTAATCAGCACATTTAAATATTTTTTTGATGATTTTATCGAAACGAATTCTGATAAATACATAAGATTGTCATAAATATTTGATTGGCACTAAAGATGGTCATAAATCCTCTGAAGAGATATTGACATTTTATGATCATGTCGTCTGGTTTACTAACATTTATTATGTTTTGATGATCAACAGTTGATAACAGCACTTAAATAAATACATAACTTAAATATATACATAACTTAGATTGTTCAGCTTCTTAAATAAGATTTAAAAAAACATAAGGTTTCCGGTGCCAATTCTATTCCATCCGTTCCGTTAATATCAAAGACCATGACATTTTCACTTTCATTGTTTTTTTCTCTCAACTTAATTGCTGAAATTTATTTGTTAATTATTACAGATTACGACAAAAACGGCGGACAGTCATCCAACGTAGATTCCGGTAGAGGTAGCGTCGCATACTCAAGTGGGAGAAGGCCCGAAGCCAATCTTCATGACACGTCAGCAGATTCAGATGCTGCGGCGTCCAGAGAGTCTAGAGTGCAGCCACAACCTGGAACTAGTCAGCCTGCTCCTGGGCCAAGTGAGATACCTTCTTCTTCTAATTTTATATTCGTTTGAGTTTAAAAGCAGGTCACTCGCGTGATGGGAAGCGTCATATAGCAGTTGCCACTCTGGTTGCAAAATCTTGCGCGTCACTGCATTGAAACCGAAGCACTGAAGACTTAGGTCTGGGTCAAAATCGAACATCGACGATTTTACGTGCTTAATTATGAACATTTTTCCAAGAAAGTAATGTAATTACATCAAATATGTTTACTGCATGTAATTATGCGTAATATATGCTAAAGCTGAGTATTTTTTTACGTTCATTTGGATAGTTTTTGATAAGTAAATCAAACGTTAAATACACCTCTCCCGCGCCGTGCAGTTTTTAGAGCTATGTTCGCGCTCAAAGTTAGAGGCTATAAACAATAAATTAAAAATTATATACATCGCTTATGTAACACAAAATTCTCTTCTTGAATATGCGCTGAACAGTTTTTTTCAAAACTTTATATTTTCCTTAATTTTGAAGCCATAATATAGTCAATTTTCACAGTTTTTAAACTGATTTTATGTTTGCATTTAGTCAGCGTATTGAGGCAATCAATTGAATTTCATAAATATCAAGTATTGAATGACTGAATTACATGAATAGTATGTATTCAGAAGTATATTAAAAATAATAATTACAATCCATAAATAATGCATTTTTATATAAAATTCACCGACAAAATTTCTCAGTGGCCGCTCAGCCAAAGAGTATAGTAATATCGCTCAGCGATCGAAGCGTTCGGACGTGTGCTCCGTGTCAATTTTTACACGATCCTCTCGCTCTATCATAGTACGTGCGTCTCGCTCTGACCGAATAACGAAAGTTGCTCTACTTAATTTGTTTTTGTATATTTTTATAATCTCAATTACTTGTAGCGATACTTGTAGTTGGTGACGTGCAAGTTACAATATTTGTATCGATAACAACGTGTCTTCATGAAAACGATTTTAATCTCGTGTATAAGTTGTAAGCTTTATCCAGATTTTAAAATGGCGTAGGTAATGTCTATTTTTACCCGAGTACGGCAAAGCAAGCGATGGGTAATGATTTTAACAGTCTATGAATGTATGTAAGTATGTGGGTATGTGGATGTTCCACTGAAGCATCACCCTTATTGGTCCAATTTTGACAAACAAGGTTTCAATCGATTCGTCTTCTGGTATAGAGTCACAGATTTTTTTTACCCGAATACGGCGAAGCTATGGAATGGTTATGTGTTCAAACTTAAAGTTTTTCCGATTTTGACCAGCAAGGTATCAATGGAGAACACAAAAGGGTCAAAATATTACTAACAAATACACCTAAAATCAGAGCGTAGATCATGTACATTACATTAGTTTTTACTTTACTTCAATACATGCAGTATTTCCGAAGTTAAACGACGAGAAGTTTAAGCCCTTTTTTGAATTTCCGAGATTAAGAATAAGAATAACAATAATTTATTTGCATAAAATGGAGTACATATCAGGTGTTAGGTAATTATTAAATTCGATCTTACACATTTTGCCAATAAAATAGCATGCAAAAACTTATATTAGGTAATAACAATTTGACATTTATTTAAATTTAACTATTTAATTTTTCCATGCATCATGCAACAAATAATAGGAACCAATAAATTAATTCCAAAAAATTAAGTTATTTGTATGTTAAATAATCATTAATAGAATAAAAACAGTGATCCAGCAACCAGACCTTTAGCTCTTTTTTCAATTTAGATAATGTCATTGTTTTAATTACGCGCGTCCTACTATGACGTCACACCCCCGTTCAGCCCGCGACTGCGACACGGCGCGGCACTCCATCCTGTGCGTTGATCCTACTAAATTACGCGCGTCTCGTTTCATTTTGTTTCATACGTCTTCGTTTTCCTATTACTTACCTATAGTGTGCCTGTTTTTCAAAGAAATAATATAAATTATCCTTTATATCTGATTATAAAGGATAGGATAGGTAATTAGGTAATTGGTGTGGAATTGTCCCGAATATTATTATCAAATTATTTTTTTATACTATAGCTACACGTGAAACTAAAATGAAACGTGTAGTGTGTAGAATGGAAGGAAATTTTCTAAAAGTAATATATAGTAATCATTACCTACTCTCGGGTAGGTATTTGTTCAAACTTAAACCTAACTGAAAGTGTTTGCGTTTAAAATATAATATTAGGTAGGTATTTGCCTACTTATAAAACTGGTACCTACTACGACTTACCTACATCTGTATATGGGTAAATAGTGACATTTTCTTTAAGTTTAACTAATAAAACACATAAAATAATCATTATAGCTAAGAACCATCTCGTTTTCCTCAGCTTTGAAAGATGAAAAACCGCAACTAAATTGGTGCATTCGTTTGGGAAATACAATTCTCACCACCCTTTTCTAGACTCCCCCCCTCCCATATAGCTAAGAACCATCTCGATCTCATCAGTTTTCAAACATAAAAAACCACATCAAAATCGGTCCATTCATTTGGGAGCTACGATCCTCACCCCCATTCCCCCCCCCCTCCCACACCCCTTCCCCCATTATAGCTAAGAACCATCTCGTTTACCTCAGCTCGTTTACTTTCAAATATAAAAAACTGCAGCTAAATCGGTACATTCATTTGAAAGATACGATTCTCACCCCCCTTTTTCAACTCCCCCCTCTATATAGCTAAGAACCATCTCAATCAAATCAGTTTTCAAACTTAAAAAAACGTCATCAAAATTGGTCTATTTGCTTGGGAGCTACGATCATCACCTCCATCTCCACAAGTAGGTACGTTAAGTAAGTCAAATGTGGTAAGGATAAGTAGACAAGAAGAAGGATAAACTTATTATAAAAAATACTTACATCAAAATGGTCTTCACAGCAGTGCGCTTTAGTTTTAGGGCCTATTGAATCAACTCTTTTTACGGCTGTCATCCACTTTTTCCTCATTGTTGGGTCCTCAGGCACATAAAAAAAGAGTCCGCGATCGTATGGTGCCCGCGCGATCGTTTATATATTTTAATAAGCAATTTTAACAATTCATTTCAGGTGGAGAAAACGAATGGGCAGACTTAGTAGAATGCGAGCTTCGTCAGATCTTGGAACCGAAGCTGGCCAGCATGAGATTGGACTCTTCAGGAAGCTCGGACAGCTCGGTCACTCCACCACTGCCTCCGCTGTCACCATCTTCTGACATGCATAAACGAAATAGGTGAGTTAAATGTTCCATACTGACGATGTTTGAGATTTGTGGGTCATCTATACAGTGCCGTAACTAGGGCGGTGCCAGCGGTGCCCAGGCACAGGGCGCAGAATCCATTTTATTGTCAGAACCGGTTATGATTAGAAAATATTTATAGCAGCTCGCACCGGGCGCATAAAAGGCTAATTACGGCTGCGCATCTATGTTCTCTTTATTTCCTTTTTATCCATTTGAGTGACGAGACGAGCAAAACTGCACTGCGTCACCCTGAGACATTGGCTTTAAGTCTGATGCCCAATAATTTCGATGGAAACTTTAACATGTAAACAAGAAATGTTTGCAACCAATGCCTAGTAACTGAACATCTAGCAAACATGTGGTACTCGGCACGTTCTGTTCACATTCAAAGATCTCGGTGACTTTGTAACCGTTAATGACATCCTTCGCGTTACTACCAAGTGAACGGCCTGTCGTCTTATAGCTTATTTGATTATAGAAATAATTGAGTAAATTTTTTGTAACATTTTATTCCATTACAGCTCTCGATCCTGAATTTAGTTACCTAATTTTCAATGTGGTTCAAGTTTGCCAGGCCGCTCTGCTGAGTACGCCGACGAGAGACGCCGCGGGCGGGAGTCGCCTCGCTGGCACTCGCACAAGAAGCACTCCTCCAAACGGGACCATCATTATAAGAAACATTGTGAGTATTAATCAATACTACAGGATAATCAGAGTTTCAGAAAAAAAGTCTTTAAATTTTTGCATTATTGTTATAGTTGTTTATACTAAAGGCGTTTTATGCAAAAAAAAAACACTTCAATATATATTCACTGTTTTTCAACTTTGTCTTAACTCCACGTTCTGAGTGGTGCTGCAGTTATTGTCATAGGCAGGTGTTTCACTTACTATCATGGAACGACCTGTTCCTAGTTGTATACAAATAAGCTCCCACCAGCTATCCAAACCACAAGTCAATAGTTAAATGAATTTAACTTCTTCTGACGTGCCCTGAGAATCCTAGGATTCTGATGAGTTAGTTTGGTAGAAACGGCGCTAAGACAGGTTAGCTAAACTGTGGTGACTTAGGCTGCTGCTCAGGATGCGCCATCGTGCTAAGAATCGTAGGGGCCAATTTGTTACAACGCCACACGGAGAGGCTCAAGTGTGCATTTCACCCACAGTCAAAACAGACCGCTTAGTAACTTGTTTGTTTGTCGTATGAGGTAGTGCTAGCCTCTGATGTCAGAGTTTGTCAGGCCGCCCAAAGGGCCTCTGACATGGCTTAACGACTGCTATTAATCAATAACAGCCGGGACCGACTGCTTAACGTTCCCTCCGAAGCACGGAGCGATGGAAAACCGCACATAACTCAGAAGAGTCATTGGTGCGGAGCCTAGGTTTGGAACCCGGTATCGTTGGATTCCAAATTGCACTGTAGAACCGTTAGGCCACCATCGCTCTAGTAACTTAAACCATAGCTTAGTAACTTAAACCATAGACTCATCAAGTAATTTGTAAATGGCAGTATTCGGCGTGGACACGACCGACATGACGTCGACAACGACTCGCAGCCTCGACCTGTCGTCGCTGCTGGACGCGCGCTCCGACAGCGACGCGTCGGGCGGCGACGCGCGTGCCATACGCAGACAGCTGCGCGGGTTGGAGAACATGTACGCGGAGGTGCTGCAGCTGCTGGGGGTCAGAAAGCCGGCCAGCTTGGCGAAGCACCCTGCTTGGGAAGCTAGGTGAGCCGATTTAGATATTCTCCAGATTCTCTTTAAACCACTGCTAATTCATTTGAAACCATTTGCTATAGACAGATAGACCTCAGTATTGGGGGAATAATGGTAACCATGGTAAATAAGTAAGTGGATGGGCACCAGGAGCGTGGCTGCGCTTAACATGCTTCGGTTGAAGTTCATCTTCCATGTGTATATCACCTGCATATTCATACGGTTTTTAATGTATGAATATGCATATTAATGAATGTAACGCCTTGCTTTCTTTCGTGTTTCCTGAGAACTATAAGTTAGGTAGCTATCTTCAAGGTTAGAGTGATTAATCTACTTGCTCCATGCTCGGTCACATTGTCGATTACCGTCAAGCCAGTATGGTCAGACATAGGCATAATTATATCCAATATTTTATTTTGTCTAAACTTAAACTTTTCCACATTCATATCCCCACACTATTTTTTTCTGTGACACTGGTGGCACATGCACACACACATCAACTCATTACAAACATCCAAGACCCCAGATCAAACATTAATACTCAAATGATTGCCCCGGCCAGGATTCGTAAATGGGATACTAAAGCTCAACAGGCAGGAGCACTAACTATTGCACCACAGTATCGTCTGAACCATAATTGCCAATCATCATATTCAACTTACTCCATTATCAGCAAAAATCACAAAAAAATGAAATTTATCAATTCTAGATTATCGTCAAAACGTCGCTACGGCAGCATGTCGTCCTTACCCTCGAGCTCAGTCAGCAGTCGGCCTGTGAGAGACAAGAGACGCAGCTCCAATGAGCACAGGAAGAAACATGACCTCAAGGTAAATAACTCTTCTGTTTGTATAGACAAGACTTTTGGCGTGGAGGTATAACCTCATAGCTAAGAGAAGTTCCTTAATGATTTATGATGGAGAAATCATTACTCAGAAAAAGCTAGGTCTTTCTAAGCTTTAAGGGAAGACAACAAAGGCTTCTCCCATAGATCACCACATCCAGCGATTGCAGCTTTTTGCATCCAGTGGCTTCCCCAACTCTCACCAGGTCTTCGGTCTATCTCGTGAGGAGCTGGCGGGTGAGAGTAGCGGGAAGCACAGGAATAATGCAGCAAGCCACCGATCAGTGTGGCGTTCAATGGGAAAGCCATATGATCGGATGTAAACGTCTCTCAGCTGATGGTGATGATGATGACCATATTACTATTTGAAAAGCGTTATGCTCCTTCAAGTTTATCATGAAGTATCACTTGAAAAGCTCGAAGGATCATTTAATCAGGCTCATTAAGTACTACTTTGATGTATGTGTATCTTTTCCAGGGCATCAACAAGCGGTTCCAGCGATTGGAGTCACACGTGGTGACGCTGGCGCGCTCAGTGGCGCACCTCTCCAGTGAGATGCGCACGCAGCACCTCGTCATGCAGGAGATGGACAACATCCGCGCAGAGATCGCTGCGCTTAGGCATATGTACAAGTCAGTATACCTTTCATCAACAAGTGGTTCTAGTGGCTGGAGTCGCACGTGGTGACTGGCGCTCACTAGCTCACCTCTCCAGCGAGATGCGCACGCAGCACTTCGTCATGCAGGAGATGGACAACATCCATGCAGAGATCGCCGCGCTCAGGCACATGAACAATTCATCAACAAGCGGTTCAAGCGGCTGTCGCACGTGGTGACGCTGGCGCGCTCGGTGGGTCACCCCTGAGCCAACTCAGAGCATTGAATGCAGAATAATTAAAATCATTCAACCAATGTATTTTTTTTGCAGTTTCTAATATATAAAAATGAAACATGTTTCATTTGCTAAATAGGTAGCTAAGGGAAACAAGAAATCTCTAAGGGTTTGCAAATTAATCAACTAGTTGTTGTATCTCCAGATCGCAGCAGTACATCCGCTCCGGCCACCAGCGACACTCCGACCCGTTTTCCTTCAGCAACCCGGACCGAGTGAAGCGCCTGACCAAGTTCTTCGGAGACGAGCCGCCGCTGATGAGGCTGTTCTTGAAGAAACTCGGCTACGAGGTAAGTCTTCAATGCATCCGCGCAGTTTTCTTCGTTTTGTCCCAAGTGTTGCAGATGATTCACATTACATAACCAGCCTGAAGAGTCTACTGCTGAAAACATATCCTCACTCATAAAGAATGGGGATCTTGCCCATAATCACTGCGCATAACATAAGCACAGCGGGTATGTAAAAAACGAAATCTACAAAGACACGTATAATGCAATTGATGACTTGAAACGAACTTTGGAAAATATTCTAAGCGAAATCAATAATATTTTAATACTGAATGCAGTACAATCCTTGTGACGTCAAATCCAGCTATGCATTTAAAACAACGGTCATCATTTTGAACAATTAATCAGTTATGGTTTAACTATTTTCGTTAAAAATGAGCTCTTTCCTTAAGTTTGTCGTTTGTCATTTCTTCCCAGAATTCGATCCTTATTAGCGACACTATCGAATGGTGTAATAATACAGTGTGTGCTTTTTTTTCCAAATCAACGTGTTCGATTCCTGCCTAGGAATAGTTTTTTTCAAAAATCCAAAGATGCAGTTTTAGTTTTCATCAAAATCAGGCCCGAGACTCCTTTGAGTACGTTTCGCGATTCCTCATAGTTTCAGATTTAGCTATCCACGCCCACCTGAAAAATTTACCCTGTATATTTTCATCTTACAGTATCTGAAGATATCAAGCGATATGGATTTTTTAAAAGAAGCCAACTTAAGATACGAAATATTTATTTATTTATTTATTCTAACATTCCTGTGGGTGGGCATTACAGTTTCCCAATTCACCCACCCAAGGATCAAGAGCAAGTACACCATAAAAATTTTGAACAAACAAATAATACACACTCACAATTAATACACATTTACACAAATAATTTAGTACAGAAACTCGGACAAAAATTAGGCACTTGCCAACTTTGGTCTTTCCATTATTAAATCCATTGCCGCTTTGTGAAACTCGTTATATGTACATTTAAATAAATCCAGATCCTGGCCGGGGCCCTGAGCTAGCACATCATTAAGCAAGCGCAGTGCCCGCGGTATAGGCGCCTGCCTGCCCTGAATATATCGTAACATACTAACTTAAGATACAAAATATATATTAATATACTAACTTAAAATACAAAATATATCGTAGTATTCTCTACAGGCCGCTCTGTTTTATATCCGTGAGGGGTTTTGGCTGTACCCAATTCAGTATCTGCGGTCATTTCTCTTTCCCATGGCTTTTTTCTAGGTTAAAAGTTGCCTATGTACTTTGGTACTTTGTACTTTGGTCCTGGATTACAAGACCAACACTAAAGAAGGAACGATTTTAAAAAAACTTGTTCTGTAGCTTATTCTTAGAAACTTGTTTGTTATTTTTGTTGTTGAAAGATCTGCGTAAAGATTAAATTCACCGCGGCTTTTTCTAAATTTAACGTGATTTTCTATCCAAATCGTTCGCCTTTTACAGTGCGCTAATGTAATTTATATATCAAATTCGAAATCAAAATTATCGTCTGCTGAGCTATCTAATAAATGTAAAAGTGAAACCGTATTACTCATATTTTATCATTCTGTATATAGAATGCAGCGAAGAAATACGTGTGGCACCTAGGGCGGCCTGCGAGAGAATGAATAATTTCAATGTATTATATTATCTTAACCGTGTGTGATACCCTAAGATGCAATAATATTTTAAATGCAGGTATCATAACATGAAATATTATAGTATCTTAGTCGTCTGTGACGCCCTTAACGGCCCCGCAGACGCACCAAATGGTTTAGGTAGATTTCGCACTTCGCAGGGTAGGTACGTTTATTTGACTTCGATCTCAGTTGCATGCAATAGATAGTATATGTAATATTTTTCTAAAGGGAAAGTTTGGATCACGGACGGGACTCGAAACCGCATCAAATCAGTGTCTCTACGCGGCACATGGCTTTAACCAATTCGGTTACCGTGGCCACTGCATCTTCATCCAAAATTTTCCCTCAGTTTCTAAATCAGTCTTACGGGGACGGTAACGCCATCTATTGATAGTTGATGATGATGTAGTGGTCACGGTAGCTGAAACGTTTAAAGGTATGTGCCACGCAGATGCACGGAATGACGGGGGCTCGAATCCAGTCCGTGATCATTTTTTTTCATTTAGATAATTATTAGATATGTTTTCTCTAGCAGGCGTTAATGCTAAATCATAAATACAATGTATAGAGTCATTAAGGCACGTCAGGGGGCATTAGGCGGCTTGACACCAGAGTGCGGCCCCAAAACAATCGACATACATACATACGTCTCCATCTCCGCCTCAAAATTATCTCTTCTCTTGCAGAAATACGCAGCTCTTCTAGAAAAAGAGAAAGTTGGAGCAGCAGAACTGCCCTACGTTGGAGAAGACAAGCTCCGAGCGCTGGGGGTGCCCCTCGGGCCTCGGATGAGGATCCTTAAGGAAGCCGGCATCCACCAGGACCTGCACCACATGTCCAGGGACGACCACAACACTACCACAACATTGGCTATCGTTTGATCAGAAATAATAGTGTGAACTGATGTCTGAAAAGTGTTTCTGAATTTCGATTATAATGTAGAAAGGTGTAGAAATTAGATAGGTAATAAAAATACCTATGTTAAAATTAACTTTCATTTTTAATTTAGAGAAAATTCTAGAGACTAATGGGAATACGATTTAGACGCGTATAAAGTTTTATAAAAGAGTAAAAATGATTAGAAATATGTTAGAATAATCTAATAATGTTAGATAAGTTGAGATTAAAAAATATGTAGAATCGAAAAGAAAGGAGAAAGGAGTGTCTTAATAGCTTAAAAAACTGAATCTCAAATGAATAGAAATTAAAACGTTTTAATATCTGAGAAGTGTTTCAGAATACATTAAAATGCAATAAAATGTAGTATTAGTTCCGTCCAGTGTTTATAGAAAAATGTCATTTTGCGTGTTTGACTTTCTAT
This sequence comes from Alsophila aescularia, assembly GCA_946251855.1. Taxonomy (NCBI): domain Eukaryota; kingdom Metazoa; phylum Arthropoda; class Insecta; order Lepidoptera; family Geometridae; genus Alsophila; species Alsophila aescularia. The sequence continues at coordinate 58,930,235 of OX276381.1, forward strand.
GTATTTAACTTTCTGCGTATAATCCCTCTTTAAATATGTCATTTTAACTGATAGATTAAAAATATTTTTATATCTAGTTTGGAGTAATATGTAGTTGTTTATGGCCTAGTTCCACGAATGACAATCGTCACATAAATTGTTTTTCTATTGTTTCATAAATTAGTGGATCTTGAAATTATGTTGATGTTGAGATATAGAACACAATTAATATAAACACACTCCAGTGTGCATCACACACTACTCTTAATTGTGTCAGGATTCAAACCCTCACACAAAGGTATTAAACATTAAGGTCTTAATTATAATTTCAAAATCCTTCAATTTTTTAATTGAACAATCAAAAATTATATTTGGTGAAATAATACAGTTACGGGTATTTACTATAAGCGACGGACTGACTAAATAATCGTAACTCTCTTCCATAGGGTTAATAATATTAATTTGCTAACGTAATTTTTGAGGCGTCAATTATAAGTCCTCCGGATGGATTTATAAGAAGCTACCAAGGATCCAGTTAAAGGGGGAAGATACGGCAGGCATTCATATCAAGTAAACGTAAACTGGACTGGATACAACTACAGGCAAACACACCCACACAGCTACATTTCCACCGTCGTGTTGCAGGTGAATCAACAACAAAGATACTGAGAGATAAGCAGACTGTAGCTCGAATGAGAGTCACTGCAGAAACGCCAGTCCGAATGTGACTACGGTTAAAGAAGGTCAATTGCGTGCGTTGCACCTAATTTATGCGGTCTATGCCCGAGAATCTGGTACCTTATCTTCCTACTTTTAATTAGATCTATGGAAGCTGCACAAAAAAATATGAAACCTGCACCGTCCCATAGAATATTTATGATAAATTTAAATCCATTGTGTTGTTTATTGCTAGCGTTATGAAATACAGCGTGATTCTTTTTTTATTTGAATCTTCCGAGCGGTCAGTCAACAAACGACGCGGACGCAAAGAAAATCAAGTGTCAGTCTTATTGTTTTAGTGCTCTGTGCGCGGACGGTATGAATGATCCGTTTTTCAATGTTTCGTGTGTTGTGATCGCTCCAGTTTCCACAATCCAACCCTTGTTACAGAGCATATCCTTTCCACTCTTCATTCTATTTATAATAACTCTTTTTACATCGAAACCATGACATTCCAGAATTTCTTAATAAATAACGTTAACGTTACGTTTTATATTATTTGTATAGGTAATTAATAATTACTAATCAACTTAATAAGTAACTGTCAAATTGTAGAAATGTTTGTCATATTAAGTTTATATGTATATCTAAGTTTAAGGTACTGTTCATTACACTTTGAATAACGTCATGTATCTAACAAGTATCCATAACGATAACGACTGTCAATATAATTGAGATAAGTTAATAGTTTATAATATAGCTGATTATAGACGTTATACTTCAATGAAAACATTATGATAATGCTGTTGTTATGAGGTAATATCATCAAAACTCAAATATTCTGTTGATGTTTGAAACTATCGCGACTGTTATAAAATTATGTAAAACGGTTATACTTTAAGCTTACCTACCTACTCAGACCAGGTTTCGGACTATTTTGAAGTCTGGAAGGTTGAAGTTTTTCCTGCAAGACGAGATGAGCAAAGAGAGCAAAGACCATCAACACGTTCTCGTACTTGACGTAACGTACGTAGTTAAGGACGTTTTAAACATTATTATTAACGTAAGTGATGTAGTTTCATATGAATTGAAAGAGATGTGTAGATGTGGCAGTTCAGGTTAAAATAATATGGGGGCGACAGCATGCGGAGATGCTATCTTCTGATCGCTTTTTTAATGTTTCGGGTCGTACCTACCTAGTACCATCTAGTACGTTCTTCAATTAGTACAAAAAAAACTTTATTTTTATTATTGTTTACTGTACCCTGCGTTGGCAAGCCAAAGAGTTTAATCCAGAGTGTGTAAACGAATGTTGTAATTTTGTAAATAGGTTATTCTTAACTCTTGACATTTAATTATTTGTAAAGTTTATCATACTTATCATAAATTATGTTTATCATACTAGTTAATTAACATGACATCGACGTTTTTCTACTCAGTTTAAATAGATAATACAAAATACTTTTATGTAAATAATTAAATACATTTTTATAAATTTAGTAATTATTTTTTATTTACAAACGCTTGCTTCCTGCTGAAAAACGAAGGTATCAAGGTATCCTCGGGCGTGGAAAATAAAACATGATTACGTTGTACAACATTGAAAAACGAAGGTATCAAGGTATCCTCGGGCGTGGAAAATAAAACATGATTACGTTGTACAACATTGAAAAACGAAGGTATCATGGTATCCTCGGGCGTGGGAAATAAAACATGATTACGTTGTACAACATTGAAAAACGAAGGTATCAAGGTATCCTCGGGCGTGGAAAATAAAACATGATTACGTTGTACAACATTGAAAAACGAAGGTATCATGGTATCCTCGGGCGTGGGAAATAAAACATGATTACGTTGTACAACATTGAAAAACGAAGGTATCAAGGTATCCGCGGGCGTGGAAAATAAAACATGATTACGTTGTACAACATTGAAAAACGAAGGTATCAAGGTATCCTCGGGCGTGGAAAATAAAACATGATTACGTTGTACAACATTGAAAAACGAAGGTATCAAGGTATCCACGGGCGTGGAAAATAAAACATGATTACGTTGTACAACATTGAAAAACGAAGGTATCAAGGTATCCTCGGGCGTGGAAAATAAAACATGATTACGTTGTACAACATTGAAAAACGAAGGTATCAAGGTATCCTCGGGCGTGGAAAATAAAACATGATTACGTAGTACAACATTGAAAAACGAAGGTATCAAGGTATCCTCGGGCGTGGAAAATAAAACATGATTACGTTGTACAACATTGAAAAACGAAGGAATCAAGGTATCCTCGGGCGTGCAAAATAAAACATGATTACGTTGTACAACATTGAAAAACGAAGGTATCAAGGTATCCTCGGGCGTGGAAAATAAAACATGATTACGTTGTACAACATTGAAAAACGAAGGTATCAAAGTATCTTCGGGCGTGGAAAATAAAACATGATTACGTTGTACAACATTGAAAAACGAAGGTATCAAGGTATCCTCGGGCGTGGAAAATAAAACATGATTACGTAGTACAACATTGAAAAACGAAGGTATCAAGGTATCCTCAGGCGTGGAAAATAAAACATGATTACGTTGTACAACATTGAAAAATGCTTATATCACTTTATAAACCACAAAAAAAAAACCGTCTCTTATATTATCTTCGTGTTCTTGATTCCCTTTTTTTGACCCTTTTTTTGGCGCAGCCATCGATCGCTCCCATGAACAAGACATAAGTTCAGAAACTAAAACCCGACTGCTGTCTGTAAAATAATAACCTACAACAAACACCCTTGCGATGAAGACGAATCGATGGATACCTCGCTGGTCTAAATCGGACCAAGTTTTTAGTTTGAACACATTACCCTTACTTTGCCATGCCGTAGTTGGGTAAAAAAACCTCCATAACCTATGACTCTCCATTCCTGAAGACGAATCTATTGACACATCTCTTGTCAAAATTGAACCAATAGGGGGACACTGGTGGAACATCCACATACCCACATACATAGATACATCCGTAGCAAACATAGACTTTTAAACTCATTACCCTTCCCTTGATTTGCTGAAGTCTGGTAAAAAGATAAGTAACGCGAGCGTTGATAAATGTGGAGTTAATGTGATACCAAAATGAAATAATATATACGTACGTATATGAACATAAACAAGTGTACATACGAATATTTATTTACTCTGGTGACATTAATCTAGCAAGCTTTCACTTCTATCTCCATTCTACCAAACAGTAGTTTTAATTTGGTTCGCCCCGGTTTCGCACGGGTGTAATTTAGAATAAATTAAGAGAAAAATGTGAAGTTCTTGCACACTCGACCTTCACTCCGCTTGGTCGGAGTTAATGGCCAAACAGACAGATAGACAGACAGACGCGGAAAGTGACTTTGTTTTATACTATGTATTGATGATGAGGAAATTTGTATGTCGACTGTATTATAATAATTTTTCCATCGGCATTTGCTTCCATCAACTTCTTATTACAATTCAAAATTAACAATTTAGGTACAGTCGGTACCTTAAAAAACAAGAAGGTACTTAGTGCTCAAAATCTAAAATGTAATATATCTCATTTTATGGTCACATACATTATTTTGTGATGCATGGTATTCATAACACATTCCTCGATATACCTACCATCTTGAAATTCCCAGACGTAACATAAGTAATGTTATTTCCTTTTACATACCGTAACTCTACCGCCCGGGTCGGCTGTCAAAGATAAGGCAATCTTAATTGAAGAGTACCTAGTGTTACAAAACGAGCATGATAACACAATTCATAACAAACTTTGCCGATCCTGCAGGCTAGGTCACATCTCGTGTCGATAGAGCACATTTCTTAGGTTGTTTCATTTTATATACTAATTATTCAGGCATAATCTATACTTATAATAACTCGAGAATTTAATATAAGTCACATAACTTGGACGTTCCTTAAAAAAACGCTCTTTACGTTTATTTTGGCATCACGTAAAAACTACTGGCCGATTGAAATATGGTTTTCATGGATGGAAAGCTTAAGTTTTGAATCAAAATCTTGTTTTCATATCTCAATCCGATGAAAAATCCGAGCAATCGTTAAAAATCTTTTTGACAGTTTAACGAATTTTGATGAAGTGTTGTATATTGTACTTTTAGGTATGTTGTTCCTGGAATAACACAGGTTAGTTTTAAACCAGAGAAAAGACCACGCGGGCTAAGCCGCGGCTACACGTAGTTATGTTATATTTAGTTTCCGGGATACTCAAGAACTTCATAAAAATAATAGGTCTTGATTAAAAATAAAGTAGGTTAGGTTGTAAAGCAGTCACTGTCAATGTCGAGACTGCAGGCCTTGGTGTTGCAGTTGTCTTTATCGTCTTACATCAGGTGGGGGCCGTCCTCTTGGTTGTCTTACATCAGGTGGGGGCCGTCCTCTTGGTTGTCACTAAAATTCTGAGGTAAATAAAATACTGTTCAAAACAGCCGGCCCTGTGTTGAGTTTCATATCAACAGGACCATCATCGACATAATGCAAATGAAATGAGCCCATACTGCAAACAAATATTATATGGTGTCCCCATGTTGATGTTGAACAAAGATCCTTGGTCGGCTTGGTCCTGTTCTTCGCAGTGATGTCTTGACCAGAGTTCTATGATCCCGCACCGAGGGCACACGTCATGGCGATCACTAATTTTGCGATATTTTCTGTTTTATTCGTAGCAGCTTTTGCTGAATTTAATGTAATCGAATTCGAACCTTGCACAGGAAGGAAGAACCTAGGTAAGCTAAACATTTTATTTTTAACTGCCCCACGCATAAGGTACACAGGAGTCTCTGGGCCCTTATTTTTAACTGTCCCACGCATAAGGTACACAGGAGTCTCTGGGCCCCTTTCTGTATATTTAAAACTAGCTGTACCCGTGACTTTGCCTAGGTGGTCATTGTTTTGGGATAAAAGTATTCTAAATGTTATTCCACTGAAAGGACCGTTGCCCGGCTAAGGAAACGGACCTCCTTCTCAGGTAAAGGCGAGGAATTAAAACAAGATGGTAAATTCAATAACAAAGGGCTTTATTACAAAAAATAGAAAAAAGACACACATGAGTTATCAAATAATGGTACTCTCCCCTTTACTGAGGAATTCAAAAAGAAATATTTTACACTTAATTTAGTTTGTTCTGCATCAAAATAATTCTAAACAGCAAGATCTTAATATTACTAACTTAATACTCAGAACTCAAAATTCTCAAATATGATTACAATTTCCTCAAACATATAAATTTTAGTACATAACTTCGGCCTGTATGATATGAATTTACAACAGAGCTGCAATATCCCAGGCAATAAATTAGTGAGACGGTACTCAGCAGTTCATAATGTAATTGGTCACAACGCAACGGAATAGTCTTGTCTTTGCCTTTGAATGTTCAAATTAAAAGAGAACTTGTGCAAACAGAGTGTGTGTGTGTGTAAGATTGTGTTTCCCAGAGGGATATTAAACTCTAAAATCAGAAAGTAAACAGAAAATAAACAGAAAATAAGACAGAAAGTATCTTTCAACAATATATTAACACGTTAGAAGGCAAAGGCTTCCCTCGCTACCGTAGCTCGCTGACTCAAAATGATATGGAGTGGACCAACCTGGAAGCTTCCTGGGACGCCGTACCGTAGTCTCGCGTGCCGCCGCGGAACACCTCCTTACTCCACTCGATCAGCTCCTACTGCTTCTCCACGAACGGTGCCTGGTATCTTCAACTTCAACTGGACAGGTGGTGCGTTGGAGTCCTTCTGGAGTCCCTCGTAGACCGGCTTCTTCCACGAACGGTGGTGAGCCCCGGGTGATCGCGCACAGCAGGTCGCAGTGGTGACGACAATAGCCGACCGTAGATGCACGATTTAACCTGAAACCCACGTTCCTTCGTGTTCAAATGTGTCTCGAGATGCCCGCCTTAGATAGACGCGGTGCAAAATCAAAACAGATATTTCGTTAGTACAATACTGAAATCACGGGAAATCACACTAACCTGGCTTTTGCACTCGTATACTTATTTCACCTGTTGTCAGGGCAGCTTCGTTCTGGACAGCGTGTCTCGGTCGTTTTGTTCACACAAGAGAAACTGCGTGTTTTTCTGCTGCCTGGGCCGATCTTAATCACGTGCCAACTACGTGAACTAAATCCAGTTTTACGTCCGAAATCAAAATCCAATCCACAGGCTTCTCTCTTGTATATATACGAACTTTGGTTTGCACTTCGAGTAGCATTCTACTCAGACCTCGAACTTCCGGTATCCAGAAAACTCTAGAAAGAACTCTGCAACTTGCTTCGTAAAGCAGACCTTAGTCGGCCTAGCTATACAGGTCACTGTCCTCTAGCCAGTTCTGGTACATTCCAATCAAGTTCCGGTGTTTACTTCGAAAAACTTCATATAAAAAAAAACATCTTTCCGGAACTTACATGTGATTTCGCCATTATGTCAAAACCTTCCATGGTGTGACCATCGCAAGCGATTTCTAGATTTAAATTATTTTCGACATATGAAACGCTGCCTTCTGAATTTATGATTTGTTAGCCAACTTAAAGATGCAACCTATTCTGGATTTTTAAACAACCCGTTCCTCGTCCAAAGTTATCCAGAGCCCGAAATATTCCTGGAACGTCAATAAATAATAGCAACACTCGGAAGCCCTGCTACTTGCCGTCAGAGGCCACCGCTTCGTTTACACCTTCCTTCTAGTTCACGCCTCTTGTCGCTAGCTGTCGCTGCGTGGATTAACCATTTTATCTATTTTGAGACAGTAGATGAAAACTTTTCCCTTTCACTCGCAGAGGCAAATTCAACCATTATTTCTTGATTCTTAGATAGGCGAAATTATCAATCTGTCTTCAACAAGAAAAGCTTTCATTATTCCTTTAACGAAGAAAGTGGCGCACGCGTGGTGGAGTTCGGCGTTTTTTTACAAACTCGGCGTCTAGTTTTCAGATACGGAGAAAACACAACTTGATCTAATAGAAAAGACGCTGCTCCTCGCCAGATGGCGTTGTACCCAATACATTTTATTTAATCGAGATCTATAACAAAAATCTAACTTGGAGTCATGATTTAACATGTCACACCACGACCAAAAGTAGGTGTATGTAATGTATATGTACAGTAGGTAAATACCAAATTTAACATGTCACACCACGACCAAAAGTAGGTGTATGTAATGTATATGTACAGTAGGTAAATACCAAATTTAACATGTCACACCACGACCAAAAGTAGGTGTATGTAATGTATATGTACAGTAGGTAAATACCAAATTTAACATGTCACACCACGACCAAAAGTAGGTGTATGTAATGTATATGTACAGTAGGTAAATACCAAATTTCGTTCAGCCATCAAATAGTTTTTTATCTATTGCTCGGCTACTACTTATCGGATTAAGATACCATGTTCACCAGCTTTTAAGACAATCCCTAAGCTATCCATCAGTGGGAACCGCATCACAATCAGTACAGTAGTTTTTTAAGTGATGTGGCATTATTTAAAAAATGTTATATTCTTGTTCAGTAGTTTATTTTAAGTTCTATAGCCCATTTTTTTAAATTATCTTTTGATTCTATTCGATTCTATTCCATTATGTTTGCACATCTGCCAGGTATCCTGCGACGGCTCGTTTTTTTGCTACTTACTGATAAGTACCTACACGCGGCGCCGCATAACTGATAAGTACCTACACGCGGCGCCGCATAACTGATAAGTACCTACACGCGGCGCCGCATAACTGATAAGTACCTACACGCGGCGCCGCATAACTGATAAGTACCTACACGCGGCGCCGCATAACTGATAAGTACTTACACGCGGCGCCGCATAACTGATAAGTACCTACACGCGGCGCCGCATAACGGGTGCACATAATGTGTTTACGTTGTATGCTACGTGTTATTAGTTTTGCTATTATGAATACTTTTGACGTTTAATAATGGACGAGGTCCAGAAAGGACCTCAATCGTTAGGAAATAGTGGCATGAGTGAGGAAGATGTGCAAGTTATTATACAAGAGCAGGAAATATTAACAATGGAGTCACCCGACTCGGAGAATCTTATCCGAAAAAGGCCGGCAAAGAAGCGATTTTTAGAAAATAGTTATGAGGAGATGACGAAGAATTTATTTTTTTGCATAGAACGATAAATATACGAAGAGAAAAATACTATAACTATTACAATAATAATTATTACAATCGGACTTGTAGTTTCCGAGGAATACGTGAACAAACATACATACATACATACATTCGTGAAATCTGGTATATTTGTTCAGATACTCAGTTATACTAACATTATATGTTTTTTTTTTTTTGATCATGTCACATATACAAAATTTGGGTCATATGCTAAGAAACCCATATTATAGACTAACATAGCTATATGAATATTACGCATTTTCAATAATATTACCTTTCAAAAGAGGACCTCTATTTTTTAACCTTGTTCTTTTTCGAACAAGAAACTTCCCTTTCATGTGCCGACTCAGAGATGAATGTCGCAGGAAAAAGAAATACCCTTCTGACACTACCGGTGCTTCGAAAATGCGTCCATTAGAGAAGAGAGCACCAAGAAACTCTACGGGGATGTCATTTTCTCTCCGATAGCAGTGAAGAATATAATCTGAGGCCAAAGAAAAAGAAGAATAAGAAAGAGAAAAAACAAAAGAAGAAATGTAGAGGTCAGAAGGAAATTGAGAAACGAAATAAAGTATTACCAGAATAAAATTACTCACAACGAACAATGGCGAACTCCCATATATATTTTTATGTCAGTAAAATTCACGGCATCTTTAGACAAAAAAAAACGCTTGTAATTCAGCATAATTTCCTGAGATTGTTAATCTAAGTTTTTTTTTTTGAGGTGGCCAGGAATAATTGTTATCAGGCTTCAAAGTTTTGTAGGTTATGTTACTGTTAACGACTTTTTAAATAAGTCTTAGAGATTTTAATAATTTTATCGGCATAATTAGGTAGGCAATTAAGTACTTATGCGTGACAAATATAATGTTTAAAGATATTTTACCTATTCAATTACCTACCTAGTGTAACAGACTAGGCTGATGAATAATAATTATTTTCAATCTGTTACCTACTGTCTAGCGAGATTACAAATCAATATATTTAGATATGTTGCTGCTGTTTCACTGTGCAGGGAAACAGTGTTCCAATATTAGCACAAATATTTTGCAACAATTCTTTACACAAAATATTTTATTTACTCAAACCTTTGTTTCTTTTGTATTTATTGTTCAATACTTTAAGCCACACGCCCTATGTACTATTATTTATTTCACGACCTGGATAACTGGTAGATAATGCTGTTTAGCATTAAGTCCTTCCTTTTACATTATTTTTGTGCAAAACGATTAAATTAATAAATAAATAAGTAAATATAACCTAACAACATTTCTTTACACTTCCTCCATGCATTGTATTATCTTTGCTATACTTAATGTTTTGCTTATAGGTTTTATATTGACGTACCATTTTGTCTATAGCACAGCCTATATTATTACACATAATATATGTCTTTAAAATAAGTACAATGGGCGGTCTTATCGCTAAAAGCGATCTCTTTAAGACAACCTTTGGATGGACAGTAATGGAAGAACAAGGAGTAGACGGCGGCGCATTAAAATAACATTTTATTACATAGATACTTGTGTAAAATACAATAAATCAATAACTATTTATACGATAAACTAATACATGTTAATACAATAAAATAATACATATTTATATTACAAATTAGGTTTAAATACATACTTTTACGTAGCAGTGCTTAGATTGGAGAGATAGTGATTCTTTACCATAATTTTAAATATAAGTAATGTTTTAGCTCGTCTGATATCCAGCGGAAGTGCATTCCACAGTTTCACAGGTTTTACTTTGAATGACTTTTCATAGAACAATCATAAAAAAGAAAAATCTTTTAATGAATTAGGTATACAGGCGTTTTTTAAATAAGCACGTCGGTACTAGGGCATGCAAACCGGATATTCGAGTTACCGAAAAACCCGAATAACCAACTGATTGGAAACTCGGATTTTTAAGATTGAAAACCTGGGTTTTCGGGTTTTTCGAGTAGTTTTCATTTATAATTGTTTATGTAAAATACTACCAGAACATTAATAAAGAATCAAACTTCTCAAAAACAAACTGATTCCCTATTTCTAATCTATTGACCGAATAAATTGAACAGGCTGACCCACAATCCATCTCACTTAATTATAATGACAGTGTTATTCCACTCTCATCCACCGTAAAATATCTTGGTTTATTTACTGTCGAAAACCTGTCTTGGACAGCTCAAGTCAATGAGGTTTCACGGAAGCTCTACGCATCCCTGCATGCCATAATCCGCTTCAAAAACTTCCTTCCTCTCAAAACTAAAATCTCTCTTGCCAACACCCTTCTCCTCCCAATTATCGACTATGCTAACATCTGTTACCTTGATCTCACTGAAGACCAGCTAAATAAGTTGGAACAATTACTCAATACCTGTATTCACTTCATCTTTGGTCTTCGAAAATATGGCCATATCTCAGAGTATCGTTCAAAACTTAACTGGCTCAAAATTCGAGATAGAAGGAATGCCAGATTACTCAGCTTACTTTTCTCAATTTTAAATGATTACAAAGCACCCTCCTATTTAAAAGGCTCCTTTAGCTTCCTATCCGATTCACACGACCGCCACATTAGATCCACCGGCGCCCTAACCCTTTGTACTCCTAAGCACAGAACCTCTTTCAAAGGTAACTCTTTCGGAGTCGCCGCAGTCCGTTTGTGGAATATGCTACCTGTGAAAACAAGAAATCACCTTCCAAAGTTGTTTTCAAGAAGTTGGTCAGAGATCAATATTTTAAAGCTTCATCCACTTAGCTGTCACTATCACTCCATTATCACTACTTTTATAACGTCACCTTTATTATATTTAATTATATATTATATGTATTATGTTATTATATGTATTAGATTATTTTATTCAATATATATACATACATATATATATATATATATATATATATATATATATATTATATATATTTTTGTATGTTGTATTTTCATTAATATTTTGCAATTCTTATTAACTCATATTTTATTTTTTGCACGCCTACAACCTCTCTCTCATTGCATTGTTTGGTAGATAATGCTTTTAGTATTAAGTCCGCCATTTGTACTCTTTTAATTGTGCAATAAATTATAAATAAATAAATAAATACACAATATTTATAGGGTATTAGGGAGTAATATTGTTATTAACTACATCATCCTCGAGGGTACTACGCCAGAGGCGTGGCACAGGAGCGTAGTGGTTTTGTTCTTTAATAAAGGTGATAACATACTTTTGAAGAATTATAGGCCCATTTTGCTGCCGAGCCACGTCTATCAGCTGTTTTCGAGAGTAGTTACAAACAGTCTCGCTCGTAGGTTTGACGACTTTCAGCCTCCCGAACAAGCTGGATTTCGGAAAGGCTTTAGCGCCGTAGACCATATCCATACGCTCCGGCAGATTATACAGAAGACCGAAGAGTATAATCGGCCACTATGTCTAGCGTTTGTGGACTAAAAGAAACCTTTGATTCAGTCGAGACCTGGGCAGTGGTAAGGTCATTACAGCAGTGCCAGATTGACTACTCGTACATCGAAGTATTGAAGTGTTCGTACAGCAAGGCCACCATGACTGTCCGTCTCCAAGATTGGAGCACAAATTCTATCCAATTGCAAAAAGGGGTGAGACAGGGAGACGTTATTACTCCAAAATTGTTTACCTCTGGAAGATATATTGAAGCTTCGAATATGGCTTTTTTTTAAAACTGTTTTAAACTTAAACTATTTAATTTTACTTGAAGAAATATATGATACAATATTTCTTTTATAATTTCTTTAGGCAACCGCTCTTGATAGTAGGTCGAGTCAGACTGGCTTTAACTATAATTAAAAGGAGCATTAACTAGCAAGATTGCTGAGCAGGCTAGATGGTCTTGCAGGATAGCACTAGGGTTAACAAGGTTGGGGTATAACAGAACGAACATGAATTGGAACGGTGTTAACATCAATGGTGAAAGCATCACTTACCTTCGATTTGCTGATGATATAGTCATCATGGCAAATTGTTATTTCCCAATATTGTTTCCCAACAGGTGAGTCTTAAAATGAACATGGGTAGGACGAACATCATGTCAAAAGCTCATGTCGCACCCATGCTGGTTTATATTGGGAACTACATATATTATCGAAGCTGTTCATCACTAGGTCTACTTTGATCAGACGATCCAACTGGGTAGATCCAACTTCGACGAAGAGGTCAACCGACGAATTCAACCCGGATGGGCAGCATTCGGGAAATTACGCCATATCTTCGGCTCTTCTCTTCCAACTGCGGCCAGCCACTTTGCGTATATCGTCGCTCCACCTACCTGGAGGGCACCCTACACTACGTTTACCGAGCCGTAGTCTCCACTCAAGAACATGTCTACCCCATCAGTCCTTTCTGTTTTCAGTTATCAGTCCTTCGACAAATATGACCAGCCCACTGCAACTTCAGCTTACTAATCCTTAGGGCTATGTCGACAACTTTGGTTCTCTGCCGGATCATTCCGGATATGATCTTTCAGAGAAACTCCAAGTATAGCCCTTTCCATAGCCCGCTGAGCGAACTTAAATTGGTGGACTGGTCGTACCGTGAGTGTCCACGACTCGGCACCGTATGTCATAACAGGTAGGACACACTGGTAGAAGATTTTTGTCTTCAAACTTTGTGATTTTGGCGACGAAAAGACTCGAGGAAGTTTTTCAAATGCTGCCCAGCCCAGCTGTATTCTTCTGCGGGTCTCTCTCTCGAAGTTGTTTTACCTAGTTGCAAAGTTTGCCCCAGATATACATACTCCTGAACAACCTCGAGAGCAGTTCCGTTAACAGCAATTGGTTTCGGACAACATTTTCGTTGAACATACCCTTTGTTTAATAGGACGACCACACTCTTGTTCCATGCTTTTGGACTTCTCTCAGAGACACAAAATTAAGCATACGCTGAAGCTCTTTAAACGTGGGAGTACCTCCTGCCTTTAGGAGCTCCATAGTAATTCCGTCCTCACCAGAGGCTTTTCCATTTTTGAGCTGTTTCAGAGTCATCTCGATTTGGTCAAGGCTGACTTCTGGCAGCTCTTCGGTATAGTGGCGGGTCAGAGTGGCTCTGAAATTCTCGATATCGGGTTCGACGCGTGTGACACGTACAGTCGGCCATAGAAATATTCAATTTCTGCGAGAATTTCCGGCTTATTATTACGGTCCGTGCAGATTTATTATTATGGTCCCATGACAACTTGACAGATAAGCTTAATAATAAATTTGCACCATTTCTACTTTGATTTGATTAGGAATCGTCTGTTTAATTATTTTTTTAAAGCGTATCCTTTTCATAGAAAGTATTTTTATTTTAAGTTACTATTTAAGCAAGATTTATATATTCAAGACTTATTTTAGGTGATTTAATTATTTGAAAACTCGTACTTTATTTCGTTGATTTTGTTTTTAAATGCTACCTAATAGTAAATGATAGAATAAGCTGTTAGATTGTCTCGTGTGTGTGTGTGTTTGTGTGTGTAGTGTACCTGCTCTTTTTCTAAATGTGTTATCTATGAAAGAGAGTTTTTTTTAATTATTATTACTAGTGCCACATGTTACTTTGATTAATAATAATACATATAACAAATGTTACTTGATTAATAATAATACATATAACAAATGTTACTTGATTAATAATAATACATATAACAAATGTTACTTGATTAATAATAATACATATAACAAATGTTACTTGATTAATCTCTTGAATAAAGCTTAAAAATAAGAATACGAAAGTAAATACATATTTTAATTATATTTCAGCCTTTTCTTTACATAAGTACACTAATTGAATATTTATTTTAAGGCCTAAATAAAGAAAAACTCGAAAACCCCGTTTAACTCGAAAAAATGTTTTTTACAATTCAATAAAAATTATAATTCCGAAATTTTATCCTAAACATCGGCAATAAATTAATTTCCAAAGATCACGAAGTTGCCAATGCATTTGAAGATTTCTTTACAAAAATACCAATAGTTACTACCCAGTCTTTAAAATCTTCCTCAGTTGAGGCTTCTTGTATGCTCTCAAGCAACGTTGAAAAGTGTGATGTTACATTTAAATTTAAACATATTAATGTTAATTCGATTGTTAAGTCATTTAAATTGCTTAGCATAAAAAATACAGATGATCTCTGGGGAATATCTACTAAAATTTTAAGTTCCATTATTGGTATAATTGCTCCATACTTAGTAATTATTTTTAATAATTGTGTTGATGAAGGAGTTTTTCCCGACATAATGAAAAATAGTAAACTTATTCCCTTATTCAAGTCTGGCAGTAAAATGATCCGACTAACTACAGACCCATTTCTATACTTCCCGCTCTAAGTACAATTTTTGAGAAAGTAATATTAAATCAGTTATTAACACATTTCAATCTCAATGGTCTGTTTCATAATGAACAATATGGCTTCACTAAAGGCCGTTCAACGACAGACGCAAGCACAGGGCTCTTAAAGCATATATTCAATGCTTGGGAGGAGTCACAGGACGCAATTGGCGTTTTCTGTGATTTATCCAAAGCATTTGACTGCGTTTGCCACGAAACATTAATTTTTAAATTGAATCATTACGGAGTTAATGGGAAAGCTCTCGATCTTTTATCCTCGTATCTTAGCAATAGAATCCAAAAAGTAGATGTAAATGGTGCGAGGTCATCAGGATCTCTCATTACAATGGGAGTCCCACAGGGTTCAATACTTGGGCCATTCTTGTTCTTGGTTTACATTAACGATCTTCCCTTTTTCATAAAGAACTTATGTGATATTGTTTTGTTTGCAGATGATACTTTTCTATTTTTTAAGATTGACAGAACCTTGAATAATTTTGACGACGTTAACAAGGCAATCGCGCTAGTTCTTAGTTGGTTTACAACTAACAATTTAATATTAAATCCTAAGAAAACTAAATGTATCAAATTTTCACTACCCAATGTCAGAGGGGTAGTAGTAGAGTAGTAGTAGAGACCCCACTGTAGATTCAAAATTACAGTGGGGTCCTCACATATCGTTGTTAGCTGGTAGATTGAGCTCTGCAGCCTATGCAGTACGTAAAATTAGACAGTTTACCGATATAGCTACTGCAAGATTAGTATATTTTAGTTACTTTCACAGTATTATGTCATATGGCATTTTGCTGTGAAAGTAACATATTACATACAATATTTGTGCTACAGAAGAGAGCAATTCGTTCCATTTACAATATGAAATCCCGAGATTCTCTTAGGGAACGTTTTAAAGAGATCAATATTCTTACAGTGGCTTGTCAATATATATATGAAAATATAATGTATGTTCGGAAGAATATTTTTAAAAATAGGGATGTTCATAATTTTAATACTAGAAATAAAAATAAACTAAAAGTGTATGGATTTCGGTTAAAGAAAGTTAGTGGTTCATATATGGGGAACTGTATACGATTTTTAGTTACCTGACGGCATTGATCAATTAACAATGCAAAGGTTTAAAACTTTTGTTAAAGTAAATCTCATAAAGAAAGCGTATTACAATGTAAATGATTATATTAATGACAGAAATGCATGGCCTGATGTCTCCAAGCTCCATGAAAATAATAAGTGATAGCTTCGATGTTAACGTTAAGTGAATGAAATGTTCAAAGTACTTTGTGAGGTGTCTCAAACATACCATGAGATCACGTTGTTTTATACAACATAATTATCGAGTTAGAAGTTTTTACCTTATTTTTTTCCAGTATGATTGTTTGATGTTTGTGGGATATCTCATTGTCACTTTTACCTTTTATATTTGTAGTTTACATGTTTTGTTATAATTGTGACATTTGAAAAAAACATAAAGAATGAACAAATATGGAAAAAATACATCCCGTAGAGTTTCTTGGTGCTCTCTTCTCTAACGGGCGTATTTCCGAAGCACCGGTAGAGTCAGAAGGGTATTTCCTTTTCCAGTGTGAGATTTAACTCTGTTGGCACATGAAAGGGAAATTTCCTTTTCAAACTCAAAGAATACTTTTTATAATATTTTATGTATATCTCTTTGTTCATAAGATGTTAATTTTGACTTGTAAAAGTGCTATTATTTTTGCCTATTTACAATAAAATACTTTGACTTTGACAATACTCGAAAAACCCAGGTTTTTTTAAACTACCTGAGTTTTTCTTGACCTAGTCGGTACGACTAGGTCCGCCTGGTCATCTAACTCGTACCACCTATAGCCTAAGTCGTACTTAGGACAAACTCTGCAGAATAATACTTAATAACACGAAATCTGAACAAAAATATAAATTTGAAACAACTGTCTAAATCAACTTACATTCTAATTGTTGACCTTAATAACCAAGTAAATTACACAGAATAATATTATATATTTTTATGAAACAAAAATTTGCCCTATTAAATTATAGGCACGACTTAGAAATCAGCCACAAGCACGACTTAAGACAAGAGGTTTTCAATGTTTCAACTCAAACTCCTCACATCACCTCAAAATTTTCTATTTAACTGTGGAAATAACTTACTAGTGAAGTATTTTTGCCTCGCGAAGCTGGCCAGACATCCACTTTTTTTATTGACTCTTGTGTGGACACAATAAGTAATAGTTTATAATTACACTACTACTGTCACTTTTTATTATTGTTAGCTAAAATTTTACTGTTAAATGTTACGAATAAGGCTGTGGTATGACTTAAAAAACATTACCCTATTATAAAGTCGGTAAGCAAGGGAGAGGTCTGACTGAACTAAACTGTTAGGTATATTATATGATGGATAGTTACTGTTATAAATTGTAAACACTTGAAACATATTATTTGTTTACTGCCCTTCATCTGTGAAAACTTCACAACGACAGGGTTTTTACTTCTAAATTTTCCGCTAAAACTATAGTAGCTGGCGATTTCAATGTTCCACACAAACTGGTCATGTAAATATGATTCTGGAGCTCAACAGAGACTTGACGCTTCTTTAAAACTCTGTAGTATTAACTCAGATGCACAAAAAATCTTATTCATTTTTATATCATGTCAAGTCAGTTTTCTAAACTGACATCATTTACCCCAATGCAAGGTAAATTTTACAAATGGGACAACATTGTAATTAAATATGTCAAATGTGTGTATGCCAGGCAATGTCGAAGGAAATGTCTAATTGACAGGACTTGTCATGTCACAACGTCCATGACGCATAGCAACGAAACAAACAATGAATTAAAAATGGCCGACCTCATAGTGATGTGACCCAAACAACAATTCATCAGATCGAAAGACTATTACTTTGTATCGATTTTATAAAAACTTTATGTACTACCTGTGATACCTTTATGACGTCAAAGCACATTTATGAAAATGGATCTGTCAAACTTAAAAAGGCTATAACTGGGAAACTATTGATCCTGGACTAGTAGTTTCTTTACAGAAGTGATAGATATTATCGATATCTCCGATTTGGAAGTCAGCTGTCAAACTCAAAAGGGCTATAACTCTTAAATTAGCGATCCTAGACTAGTAGTTTATTTACAGTAGTGATAGATCTCATCGATATCTCCGCTTAAGATGATAGCTGTCAAACTTAAATGCCCTTTAATTCTTAAACTAACGATCCTAGAATAGTAGTTTTTTTACAGAAGTAATAGATCTCATCAATGTCTTCATTTTGGATGACAGCTGTCAAAATGCTATAAAAGGGCTATAACTCTGAAACTAACGATAACTTGATTTTGGATGACATCTAATGCAAAGAAATTACTACGGATCAATAGTTTCCACTATAAAGCCTTTTAAGTTTGACAGCTGTCATACAAAAAGAAAGATCTCGAAGAGATCTATCACTTTTGATAAAAAACTACTAGTCTAGGTTCAATATTTGCCAAGTTATAGCCAATTTTAATTTGACAGCTGTCATATGAAATGAAGATCTTGATGAGATCTATCACTTCTGTAAATAAATTACTAGTCTAGGATCAATAGGGTCCAAGATAAAGCCCTTTTAAGTTTAACAGCTGTCATATGAAATGAAGATCTCGATGAGATCTATATTTTATGTACAGAAACTACTGGTCTAGGATCAATAGTTTCCGAGATAAAGTCTTAAGGCCCAAGTTCAATTTTTTCTTGTCATTACATCATTTACATACTAAAATGGTGCAGAGACATGTACTGGATCTACTTATGACAATAACACAAGGCTTACGCTCGACAATTCTGTTTAAATCGATAACAGATTAATCTTCAAACAATATCGACTTCTTTTCAGAGTATCAAATTGTCACAACACTATTTTCCAAAATGAATCAAAAATGAAACAATAAATGGTTGCTAGCTGCATCATAGCAACATAATAAATATATGACTTATAAACCTTATAGCCACTCTAGTTACTCTGTGAAGCCAGGCAAAGTATTATTAGGTATTCTGTGGCTAGGCTATTGCCACAGTACATATATAGTAAATACTATAGATGTACTGTGCTATGGCTCTATCTTCACTTAAATAAAAACCTCATCTAATGTGGAATGGTGAATGATGTCACGTTCAAAATCAATTTGAGAGCTCGATAGACACTCGCAAGTGCTTTGTGCTACCAACTTTCGTCAATCTCAGTACTCGTCTCAGGAACTCGAAACGCTTACTATTCAAAACTTAAAAATGTTCGTGCTTGCCCTACAGATCATAGAGCGTTTTAGTTGATTTATCTTCTAATAAAGAAAGTCAGGAGCCACGTTGGTTAAAAAAGATCAGTTAACACAATTTATCAATTTTTCAGTACCCTCAAACAACTGCACGGTGACCAAGGTCCGCATGGACCCCTGCGAGACGCCACCGCACTGCAGCTTCAAGAGAAATCAAAATGCTACCTTGTACATTGACTTAGTGCCAAGTTAGTCACCTAATTTTAATTTATCTAGTTACTTTATGCTTGTGAATTCAAAGGTTTAGATTGATCGTTTTGTATACGAATTAGTTCTTCAAAGCTCAGTCTGATACGAAGACTGTCCTCGAGCCATGATCCAGCAGACAATATTAAGACGCATCCATAATTGAATGTATACAAAGCTTTGAAAATGCTAGACATCATCGAGGAGATAGAGAGCTGAACGCCCCTCCAATGTGATTACGCTACTATGCAAAGTAGTAGTTGTAGTAGTTGTATAGACGCAATACACACAAATTTGTCGTCGTAATTTGTCGTCGTAATTTGTCGTTCAGTCATAGAATAACAAATATTCCAATCCTACCTCCTCTGACAACCCGTCACCCCTGACGGGTACCCATACCAACATAGTAGACACAGACACCGACCTTGACGGTGACGTCGAAGATCCCGTATACTAATCAGTTATTATTCGCCTTCGAGCTTCTTGCCGATTCTTCTCAAAGGTGTATTCCGAATCAGTGGTCAGTTATTAAATCAATCAAAGGGATCCTAGCCATTTTGTCAGGGCCCCTGGATCACAACTAACATTAGCGATCCAGGGGTGTTTAGTCCGATCCCCGTAAAGAAGTTGACCGTCTAAGCCGGACTTGGGTGCCCTTGTGCCGGTTGCATATTCTGCGTCACGCATTGCGGTGGAGCACAGAGGCCGGTAGAGGCCAACAGCACATACAATTCATTAAAAAATGAGGAAAAAAAGGTACCCGAATGGCTGCAAGCATGCTGGATCTATTGGTCAACTACAGTCCTTTCACTATAAAAAGTCCCTTAGTTCAGGTTGGTTCTTGGTTTTGGTAGTCCTGAGTAGTGGGACTGCCAGATTTTTCCAAATAATACGTCCTAAAAATTAAGGTAGATGAGATAGATTATAGAAAAATACATATTAGCTTTTATAATGTAAACAATATATCCTATTCCTAATATCATACTACAAGAAACTGATAGGCGTTATCATATCAGTCAGGTTTGGTGACCCACACTTGAAAGGGTTATTTTTGTTTAATTTTAGAACACTTAGTTTTTTAGTCATATCCAAAAACATAAACAAACAAAATATTTATCACCTTCATCATCCAATCAAATATAATGAATATGGTATATGGGGTACCTTTCATATCGATTTCGAGATCTGGCAACTCTATTTTACTTTAGGTACCTGTCGGCAACTGTCATTACATTGATAGTCAGTAGTGCCAACATTGTAGGAAAGGGACAAGTTATATAGTATGGTTTAAATTGCACTTACATTGCTGAGACTGCAAACACTGCTAACGATCGGTTTAAATTGTTGGTCAGCATATGCACGCTAACAAATTAAACCAAAGACTGCATGCTTATGTCATTTGAGTAAGCTGTTCTGTGAATCTACCAACTGTAATGTTGTTTTATTTTGTTTTTAGTATTCTTGTTTCTCTTGAATGTGTACGCTTCTGCTAGAAGAATATTATCTCTAACTTCTGCTTTACAAGTACACCATTGAGTACATAAAACAATCTAAACTTGAGTGATAGCGTTATGTGAAATGGAAGAAAATATTTTATTGTAACTTTTTATAAACTAACGACGAATGTGAAAGTGACGATTAAGATACATTATCATCAACGTCGTCGTCAAGTGATGATGAAATAGACATTATTTTAAAGCACAAAAACGGACGCTAAAAGAGAAAAAAGCCGTAAAACGGTTGCCTTATCATACTCAGTCCTCGTCAAATTGATCATCAGAGTAAAATTTTTTCTTCGCAGAATATTTTGGTCCGAATTAAATCCATGGTTTTTGAAATGTTTTTGATAAAAATCCCAAACATAACATTAGTACCTAAGTTTTATGCACGCTTTCAAATCAAAACCAACAGCTTATCAGCACAGAATGACATACGTTAATTGAATTTGACATTACCGCATACACTGCTCTACCTCTTTTTTGTGTGCGTTGTTTGCACACCAAAATGACGTCACTCCTGACGTCGTGTGTCCGATGTGGAGAATAAATGCGCATCTTAATCCAAATTTTTGCGCGCTTACAGTACACATAGCGCACATTAGTACAATTTAAACCACACGGATAGTGAATGGTCTGTAATGCATAAATGACACGAACCCACGACAGAGTGGACGTGTTATCACAGAATAAATATTAGTACAAGACTAGTGTCGTTTGTACTATTATTTACTAGCTGCGCCCCGCGGTTTCACCCGCGTCCCTCAGGACCCTTGCATTTTTCCGGGGTAAAAAGTAGCCTATGTGTTAATCCAGGGTATAAGCTACCTCCATACCAAATTGCAACCAAATCCGTTCAGTAGTTTTTGCATGAAAGAGTAACAAACATCCATCCATCCATCCATCCACCCATACATCCATCCTCACAAACTTTCACATTTATAATATTAGTATGAGTGCTGTCTTTCCATGCAAAACGCACGCTCCCCGCGATAATGCTCGACTCGAAGTCCCCGCTATACAATGCCAGTACCTGCGGCCGGACCATGTATGTCCTGAAGCTATCGGTTGCAATGACATTTTCATTATATATTTTCTTAATGGGTAGGAGACAACTTTAAATTGTTAACTATCGATTGAAAAGGCATCAAAATGCGTAATCCCAAAACATACAAAAGTAATCCCAATAAAATAAGTAATAAGAATTGAAATGTTTGGTTAATAGTTACGTAAGACGGGCACTGAACTGATCGCACGATTTTTTACCTATAGGTACGCGGACTAATCCGAGTTTACAGTAAAATCGTCGCACGCACACAAATAAAATGTTGCAATAAGTATTTTCTCTCCCACATTGAAGTAATGAAGTTTAGTGGAGGGGCGTTCATTTTAAGATTAGATAATTTCTAAAGAGTAATTGCTTTTTTAAGATATGTTTTCAACTTTACCCATTCCGAATCATCTGGTATGCGTTATTATGCGTTTTATTTGCATTTATGCAAATAAGAAATGAGGCCTTTGAGTACAGAACACTAAAAGTGCGAAGTTTTTCTTTTTAATAAGTAGGTACGAGTATATCGAAGTGAAGATATGAGCAGGTTGTTTGTCTGATCGTTAGCGATCACCCAAAACTTTAGAATGCAAAATGTTGCACTGCACTGTGCTCGCCATTATAAGACTGACGACGAAGCCTAGTAATCTCGCTGGAAACAGTGTTCTTCAAACTAGATTACAGTATTTTCTGCTTGTCCGTTGAATATCTGGCAAAGTATGGTACCTCTACCTACTTCCTTAGGCGGACTTTTGCAGAAAAGGATCACTAAAACAAAATTGTCAAAGAACATAACTATTTCAGAATTCGTCACTTCCAACTTGTATGTTGCCTCCGTGTTCTGGGAGGGCTCCCATGTCAGTGACAATGCATTTGGAGGAATGGGCACCACCGATGGTTGCGGGCTGACTACCTGCCCCACTAAAGCTGGCACGTCACAGACTCTCATCTACCAGCTGCACAAAGAGAAAGTAGTATGGTTACCTAAGGTTGGTAGAACTTGTAGAGAAAAAAAATAACAAATTCTTATAGTTATCAGGTTATTAATTCAATTTAATAACCAGTGGCTCTGTGAGCGTAAAAACATTTTTGCAAACAATCTAGCGGTGCACAGTAGCGCCATCTAGTTACCTTATTGTAACACTTACATTAATAACCAAGGTGCTCCATCAATCCCTACCTAGTAGGTAAAGGGCTGATTCCACTAATAGAAACCTAAAAGTGAGAAATTTACTACATTTTGAGCTATTCTGCTCATCACGCCGAAGATCCTCATCAGATCTTCACCAAATTTTTATGAGATTAACTTAAAGTTACTAAATAAAAAACAACAATTGAAATCGGATTTAATATGGCGGAGAAATTCATAGCCCCCTTTTTACCATTTTTTGGGGGAAGTACCCCCCCAATCAAAAATAAACGACGACAAAAAAGCGCTTAACCTGTATACCAAGTTTCGTCTAGATCGGTTGAGAAATGCGAGGATAGGAGAACAGCCAGAAATTCGGACAGACATCCGGACATACGAAAGATTTTTTGCCGAAGCTGAAACAGCGGCGCTTCGCTCGCGCTTCGCTCGCGCTTTACGCTCGTTCGTTCAAAAACGGATACATCACATCAGCTGCCTACAACAGTTTACTTCGACAACAAAACGAGTAACATTAAGTAATTCGAAGCGAAGATTCTGTCCTGTAGTGACTAGAGTGAGAATTAATTAGAGCGTACAGTTGAGTTATAATGTGTTTGAGTGCTATTTGTTGGTTTAATTTATTTTGTGGTTTTTCATTAATGTTTTGTTTAATTGGCGTATATTAATTTTATCCGAATCCCAACTATTATCAGTATTTACAATTAAATCAATTGAATAAACTAGTAGATCTGCAAATAGTAGACTTCGGGAGCACAATTTTTTTTTTAGGAACAACTAATATACCACTAAAGTTATTAAAAACGGGATATTTACATATTTTTTTGTTTGCTTTTGGTAGTAAAAGCAGTCAGAAAACTGATAGTAGCTACCGCGCTTAGCCAAAAATTAATGGCAAGTGACAAGTAAACAAAAATACAGGTGAACTAACAAACTGACAGAGGAAAGCAAATGGAACTTGAAGCAGAGATGCTTCGTTCAAAAAAATAATATGCTACTCTGTGATCATAGGATTAGTATCCAAGAGAGCATTAAGCGCAGAGAGGGTGTGGGGGAGGAGCATGCGCAAATCTGGGATGGCCTTCCAGCGCGGCAGTATATAATCTGTGCTGTAGGAAGTTCAGACAGGCTGGAGGCTGCAGCTTTAGAAGCTGAAGAATCATCATTTATATCCAAGCGTTTCCCTTACATACAAAAACGTATTACGGTGAAGTTCAAGATATGTAGTTGTAACCCAGCCAACTTAAAAGGAACCTGGCAATCTTTAGATGAGCAATGGGAGTGCTCAGTAGAGCGCCTCTAAAGCCACACTCACGCTGTAAACGCTCGTGGACATGAGCGTGCGTGCATGTAACCTGTGGTGCATAATGACATGAGCGTGAGTGCATATAACCTGTGGTGCATAATGACATGAGCGTGCGTGCATATAACCTGTGGTGCATAATGACATGAGCGTGCGTGCATATAACCTGTGGTGCATAATGACATGAGCGTGCGTGCATATAACCTGTGGTGCATAATGACATGAGCGTGCGTGCATATAACCTGTGGTGCATAATATGGCTTCGCGACATTTTTTTGCCATTTTCGCTGCCTCTCATAGGCGGAATAATTTGCTTGGCATGAATGTATAGGCAGCCTAATTTATAGACAACATTTTTTGTTGATTTTAGTAGATGACTTGATGAAGCATTTATAGTAATACACTTATTATTATAGTGATGCACTTTTTATATTTCCAGGGTTTCCTCACGATGATGTTGACGGTAACGAACAGAGGACAAGTGTGCTGCTTCTTGATCAACTTCGAACTCAAGACATAAGCATGACATGATATCCTTTACATATTCTTTTCAATAAAATTCCATATGAAATTTGAAGTATAATCTATGTTGAATTTTAACTCAATGGTGTCATTTGTATGGATCCGTACCCAAAGGGTCCATTTGTATGGATCCGTACCCAAAGGGTCCAAAGACCAAACGGCCTCAAAGTAAAGCAAATTCCTAAAAGTTCTCGAGTAGGCGCTTCAAACCTTAAGTCTTAATCTCGTTTATTCGTCTTAGGTTTCTATTGACACCAAACGTATTAGTATTTATTTTGTATCATCGTAGCACAGACTAAAACGTACACATTGACTAGAAATCGAATACATTGATGTGAATTTAACGAATAGTATAGAGGGGAACCATCAGGGTCTTTTTGTGCAGGTCGATTGTAAAGTTGGCACGTCGGCTGTGACGTAGGTACGCAATGCGCTTACATTGCATATACGGCATTGACGCTATGTATACGGTGAGTTTTTTAACACGGATCTGTTGGGCAGATAAGATAATTGTTAAAGACAGGAACAATTGTACTTATGAATCCATCTTGAGGTTTTCAAACATATTAAACAGCATTTAAGGCTAATAAAATTTATTAAAATATATATATTTAAAAATAATCTTTTTGAACATCGTGAATAATTTTCTATTAGGTATTGCATGATGAGCTCAAATTAAAATAATAAGGAATTAACATTCAAATTAATAAATATAAAATAAATCTAATAATTTAAGGATTTAAAAAAACTATTTTTTCTACCTAAAATCGATTACCTAAATGTATATGATATTGGATTCTATTGCATAACTCATATATAAAGTAGTAAGTGTTTTTTATTTTATAAAGTTTCTAGTAATTTTTGGATTTTCCTATACATGTAATAATCTGGTTTTAACTGAAGATGTGTTCAAAGATAATAGCGCGTAGTAAGTAGCGTATATCCATACCAATATATAAAAGTGAAACGTTGTCTGTTTGCTTGTTTGTATGTTTGTTTGTTGATTTGTTTGATTGTTTATTTGGGGAGCTTTCACGCGGTAACGGCTGGAAGGATTTGGATGAAATTTGGAGTGGATATAGCTTATACCCTAGAATGAAACATAGGCTACTTTTTATCCCGGAAAATTGTATGTTTCTACGGGAAATCTGGAAAATATTGATTACTCGCTGTAAGGAACGGTTGCCATGGAAACGAAATAACAAGTCTGTCAAAAAACTTCAAGAGCATTGGTGCTATAAGTACCTATTTTTGATTGGTTTTCAAAATCCTAGAAGTGTTCTTCTAGAATGCTTTTTTTCGCGATAAACAGAATTCCGCGCGGACAAAGTCGCGGGCGGGAAAGCTAGTAATGCCCCGCCTAATGTTGATCGTGTAATTTTTTAAGGCAAATGTTGATCAGTTAGTTTTGCCCAATGACGAAGAAAAGGTCTAAGTTTTGCCAATTACTCCTCCCCCTCGGGATACATCTGTGCAAGCTTGCAACAGCGCCTATATATTCGCGACGTTGCCCCTCCTCGTCCGATCCCCGCGTGAAATACTCGTCATCAATTTACTCATCAAATCTGGCTCGTCTAACGGTTTTTTTCCTTACATACAGTCGCACTTAGTGGCTCCGATTGTACAAGTATTTCTTGCAGTAGATGTGGTTCATATACTATTTGCTTACGATTACCCTTTTCTCGTGTCTCTTCATCTGATTGCATCATATGTGGATCATATGCACATTGCTTACGGATGACTGTCGTTTGTGGCTCTTTAATTTCTATTCAAAATATGACGATGGAAATAAGTAGATGAAAAGAAAAAATGTATAAATCTTCCGTCTCATGAGGCTCAAGTAACAGATATTTTCGCAACAGATATATGACATGTGGCCCTTATACAATTTTATATCCATCACTTGTGGCTCTTCATGGTTCGTTTGCTATAGTTCAATGTTACATCTTTTCAGATGACGCCGGCATGCAATACAGCAAAACTACTTTCCTACCCTATTCGTAGAGTCAACGGTATATTGCCAGATGGTCAAAAATGGGTAATTTTAGCGTCCTATTTAAATTTGTAGTACTATTCTCTCACTAAAATCTCTTAAGTTTTTTTTTGTTCATTGCAATTGATTTTACATTCCTCACCAAAGTGACCAAAAAGCAATCACATTGAATACTATCTGATGAAGTTATTCTAGGATTATCTGTGGCAACTCTGAATCCCACTCCCGTTTCTTTTATTATAATAATCGCTAATCTGACTTGAAATAATTCGAAATTTGCATACATCAATCATTCATCTCTAATTGAATTTCACACTTTATATGTGGATTACCCACAAAAACTGAAATCGGTGTTTTTCTTTATTTCTGTCAATAATAATACTTATTTCCGTTAATTTTCGTAGTCAAACAAGGAAACCTTATTGTTTCGTAATGTTCGTCTGTCAGTATTTACAGTCATTTTATTCAGATACTATGAACACAACAAAGTTGAAATTTTATATATAACGGCTACATATGTGTGTAAAAAACAATAAAAAAAAATTTAATGCCTTTCACCTTTCACGCATGGGACAAAACATGATACAGATAATTCCCCAAGATACAGGCATTGCCTAGTTTGGGGCCCGCAGCTAACCTTACTTAACCTACCTAATCGAATGATCACCATGTTTCCTTTTATACTGTATTTTGATGGTTTTGTATATCTTGTACAAATTTTTTTAATGAATAAATTATTATTATTATTATTATTATTATTATGAAAGCTAAAATTTAAACTCTCCTTGAATAGGTATTTTAAAATTATTAGGAAGCTTCTTTGGCAGTTTCTTTAAATTAGGTTCTGTTTGCTGCTTAGATATTAATTATGCTTTAAAGTAGCATTTTTGCATAAAATTGCATGTTCCCCCCCTAACTCTTATTAAAATCATATTTTTTACCACGTTTTTATTAAGTTACTTTCTTGTTTGTCTGTTTTATGGGTCGAATCTTTCAACGCAAATTTTGAGCACTTCCCGATTAGCTATCCAGCTGAAACTTTCAGGGTAGCTCACAACTTGATGTCAATGCATCCTAAAAAAGCATTATAAAAACGTTACATCTACATTTGCTGCTTGCTAAATCTTGAGCCTTACATGAATTTACGAACAAAATAATCATTTCTATCTAGAACTGACTAGTTCACGAGCTACATCTGACCAAGTTAACGCTTAGTTTTGCCTTCGTCAACTCTGGACAAATTCCATAGTGAGAGAAGGAATACAACTGTAAAAACAAATGTGTTGGTGCATTACATAAAAACTAACGATTGTAATGAGGATTCATTGTTCGTCTTTGTTATTGACATGGCTAAAAAAAGCCTCTGTCTATGCTTTCCTACTTAACAGCACAGAATTCCAGAAATCGGTCTAGCTAGCCAAATAGACTTACGTGTTTATTAATGCAAACGCAAGACAGGTTATTTTTTTTAAATACATATGAAATGAAAATATATATTCAATGGCATTCGAAAACGAGCCATCGATATTTTTATTTTATCATCTTCTGTAGACCAATCATATCATTAAATCTTAAAATAATATATTCATGATTGTAGCATTAACTCCTGCTTATCAGAGCTTTATCATCATCAGCCCGTGCTTGTCCACTGCTGGACATAAGCCTCTCCCAATGAACGCCATAGAGCCCGATCTTCGGCTCCTCTCATCCAGTTTCTGCTGGCCGCCTTTTGCAGGTCGTCACTCCACCTGGCCGGTGGTCGTCCTACACTACGTTTGCCAAGACGCAGTCTCCACTCGAGAACATAGTATCTAATATATATTTTATAATTTAAGGAACGTTTGAATCAATTTTGAGAATGGAACCTGCATCTTCCATGCCACTGCATAGCACAAAACACATTGGTAAATCTTGTAATAATTGTGAAATATTTTATAGATGCTATTCATTTTTTAATATCTGACAACACCGACTACTTTAAGTTGACTTGCAAAAAAACGGAAAGTGCTAATAAACTAAACATTGCAACTTGTGCGTCCGTTTCCATGATCAGTACCTACTTATAACTTTATTGTAAGTTATATATGAGCCACATTTGAAAGTAAAAATAACCATCAAATGTGGCTCATATATATTTTTTAAACATTAAACCATACTTTGTTGATCATACATAGGGATTAAATTCTAACACTGTATTTATCGGTAGGTTGTTTAACCATAAAAATGTTGCTCATATATAGAACATTTTACATAAAACCATCATTTGTTACTCTTAATTATTAAAGATTCAAAATAATATTAATTTAGTAAGCTTAGCAAAAAAAATACAAATATTCCTTACTTGTAGGATAGTCTTAATAGATTTGGTATATATTTTTTGTTTGGTTTTCTATGCCTTTAGTTTCATAAAAAAATAAATGGGACAGGAAGACCGAAGCATTTCGTTGGCATTAATCCTGAGTGTTGTTCACAAGAGTGTGCAAAATGCTCAAGTTATTAAAATTATAAATCAAGATCAATTATTTGAGATAAGTAATACTAAACAGTTTTTTATTCATCCTATATCTGTACACTGCTGGACGTAAGCCTCTTCTAATGTACGCCACTGAGCTCAGTCTTCAGCTCTCCTCATCCATTTTCTTCCAGCCGCTTTTTGCAGGTTGTCACTCCACCTGGCCACAAGGCGTCCTACACTACCTAAACGTGGTCTCCACCGAGAGCTCGCCTACCCCAACGGTTATCGGTTCTTTGGGAAATGTGACTAGCCCACTGCCACTTTAGCTTGTTTATCCTTTGAGCTAAGTTGGTTACCTTGATTTCTCTGTCGGATATATTCATTACGAATCCTGTCCTTTAGAGAAACACCAAGCATAGCTCTCTCCATAGCTCGCTGAGCAACCTAAAATTTGTGCACTAGTTTGACCGTTAGTGTCCACGTTTTTTAGTATGGCAGCCAATTATTTTTACTGGTTCTAAAAATGACTAAAGGTTTGAACTTTTTTTAGTTCCAGCACCACCTCCCTACAAATTGTCGTTTACGAGATCCTATTGGATAGTAACTCCATATAGATATCGGACTTTTTCTATACTCACTAAGCCCATCTATTCAAATCTCTCATACACCAGTTATATATACATGCAACGAATCATGAAAAAAAAAACAGTCTCGCTTGCTACCACTACTGGTTCAAGAACAGGAAATCCTTCCGTATATCCCGAATTGATTATTCGGTTAAGAATTGCACGCTCACACTATGTACAAGCACACAAGTTTTAACCACTCATGTGCAAGACAAGCTCTGATTGGTTCATTCAAATTGGATCAACATGTGCCAGAGTGTAATTTGTACATACGAAGGTAAGCGGGGGGCTACTTTCTGATGTTTAAAGTATAGCAAATGTGGCCAATTGGAGCCAAATATTCCGTAAATTATTACAAAAGATCAACAAAGGCTGCCCAAGATCAACATTTGCTAACGGATCAACATTTAACTGATGATACGTCGCGAAAGATCAACATTAGGCGGGAAGAGATAACTATATATATACATATATATACTAGCTTTCCCGCTCGCATATAGGCTAATACTTACATGTATATAGGTAAACACTCAAATACTTACATTTTATAAATCTGTTACATAGATATTATATTATTTACCTATCATGTTATCACCTTTCTACCAAATTAAAATTGTAGGTACTATTTAGGTAATTATTAGACACTTAACTGTACTTTATTTATTAATAAGTAGGTCTGCATAATTAGTTATCTGTTAGGCACAAAGCACAAACAAAATAAGCGATTTTAAAATTACATTACTTACCTATTTAGTTGTGGGTATTTTTAAAATAAACAATACCACTTTCTCTGGTAGGTATTCCTTGATTTCAGAATGTTTTATTAAAATTTTTAGAATAAGAAATTTATGTGTTTTTTTAAATAATATAACTATTATTTATTTACAGGATAAAATGTACAAAAATGTTCATTTTAAAATATAAATAAAAATACTTAACTATTTACACATAACTATCTAAAAGTCCTTCGGAGGAAGGGAAAGTGGCCAGAATGCTGGCTGCATTGCCACGCTGTATTGCAATACCAATTTTTTGGCCTAAATAGGAGCCAGCGTTCTGGTCACATGTCACCTCCACCAAACGTTTTGCCAAGTCCTTGTAAATTTCGTGGCCGCCTGGTCCCCACGGACCCAAAGTTTAATAATATTATAATATAATATAATACGTATAAATACGTATGTACCTTCCTATGTCCTACACTGTACTGTACAGTAGCGGAATAATGTACGAATAAAAAAAAGGTAATATTAGGTAGGTAGAATATCAGTTCCAATTTAAATCATCAAATTCCTTTTCAATTTTAACCAATTATTATCTAAAATATGGAAATGTTCAAGTTAGTTGTAGGCTGTAGGTAATACAATAAGTACTTCCATCATCTTCCTATTATAACTACATACCTATTCAAATTTAATAATACTGGCACCTTTTATAGCAATTATTGCTCAAAATCTTAAACTTAGGTACTCAATCATTGATAACAAATATTATATTAGGTCATTGAGGTATTATTACTACGTATATTAGGTAAGTATAAACTTTTGTAAAATGTCATTGATAGTAATGTAATTTTAGTGGTCGCATGCATGTGACGCATGGTAGACAAAGACATGATAGATTCCTCCACTACATACTTAGTATCATGTAATTTTAGTGGTCGCATGCATGTGACGCATGGTAGACAAAGACATGATAGATTCCTCCACTACATACTTAGTATCATGTAATTTTAGTGGTCGCATGCATGTGACGCATGGTAGACAAAGACATGATAGATTCCTCCACTACATACTTAGTATCATGTAATTTTAGTGGTCGCATGCATGTGACGCATGGTAGACAAAGACATGATAGATTCCTCCACTACATACTTAGTATCATGTAATTTTAGTGGTCGCATGCATGTGACGCATGGTAGACAAAGACATGATAGATTCCTCCACTACATACTTAGTATCATGTAATTCCCAGACGTAAAATAATGTCACCGATTTCATAAAATATCGTGATGTACCGTCCGGGTCATGTCGAAGATAAGGCGAAGTTAAACAGAGTATCACAAGCGAACGAACGAAAGAGCACGATAACAGTAACACAATTTCATACAATATTCATACACGCTTGCCAATCCCACACCAACTCGACTCAGGGCCTCTTTCACGACCTACAAGTAATGTTACAATATGTAAGCTCAGTGGCGAAGCGTGGGGGCGGTGGAGGGGCAAAGAGGGCCGTAGATCAGATAATTGTATTGTCATCGGGATAACATAGGTACTTATTTATGCAAAACTTAAAGTAAATGTGAAAAATAGAAGTTGATTAAATAGAATTGCAAGATTTGATGTCAAAAACTATACATTAGTGTTATACATACCATGTGAAGTTAAGTCTTGCGTGTCAACGCCTCCAAATGCTCATAAACGTGTGAGATCCACGGGTTAGAGGTAACCTGCACCTGGACCAACGTAACCGGGCCGCTTCCTCTACTTCCTTAATTGCTGAATGCTTACGATTAGAATTTATACATTAAATGTATATTGCTATATTGCTCGCATTGCGTCCGTCCTCTATCGCAGCTGAAAAGCAAATCCCTGAGCGTAGGTTTGCTTCGTGCGTCCTGCACCCGTCCACGCCCGCATCTATGCACGCGAGTTGTTTTAAAATCGACTTCGAGACGAATACTCCCAATTTTCAACTATGCTGACATCTGTTACCTTGATCTCACTAAAGTCCAGCTATATAAGTTGGAACAATTACTCAATACCTGTATTCGCTTCATCTTTGGTCTTCGAAAGTATGACCAGATCTAAGAGTATCGTTCAAAACTTAAGTGGCCCAAAATTCGAGATAGACGTAATGCCAGATTACTCAGCTTACTTTTCTCAATTATAAATTATCCCAAAACACCCTTCTATTTAAAAGACTCCTTTAGCTTCCTGTCCAATTCACGCGATCCTTAGATCCACCGGTGCCCTAAACCTTTGTACCCCTAAGCGTAGAACCTCTTTCAAATAAAACTCTTTCGGAGTCGGCCCATTCCGTATGTGGAATAAGCCACATGTAAAAACAAGAAAGCACCTTTTACAATTTTTTTCAAGATGTTTGTCAGAGGTCATTATTTTAAAGCTTTATCTTCTTAGCTGTTTATCTATATCACTACTTTTATAACGTCACCCTTATTATATAATTAAATATATATTTATTATGTTGTTATATGTATTAGCTTATTGTATTAAATATATATATATAATATATATTGTATTTTGATTATTTTTTGCTATTATATTAACACATTTTGTTTATTATTACTCTTTTTCAACGCTTACATCCACTCTCTCTCACGCATTGCTTGCTTAACTGATAGATTATGCTAGTAGTATTAAGTCCGACAATTGTACTCTATTTAATTGTGCAATAAAGTATAAATAAATAATACTCTTTGGCCGAATTAATTTTAGGCATTAGGTATGTTTCTTCCTATGTTAGGCATTAGGTATGTTTCTTCCTATGTTAGGCATTAGGTATGTTTCTTATTCTAAATTTGCTGAATTAACTCAATAATTTTGCACTCACTTTGCTGGGTCTGTTTTATTATTGCAATGTTTTTTTTTGTGATTTGGAATTATATTTACGTTAAAACATTGACAGAAATGCTCAAAATTTTCGGGCTCGTTTTGCACGCACTTTTTTGTCATAGTTATTCAATATATAAATTTATGGAAAATAATGATTAAATTTCTTCATTGATAGATAGCTACTAATTTTTCATTTACATTATGATTTTATATTATTTTTCGTCATCATTAAAATAAATAATAATAATTTCACTATCGCTCAAATTTCATATCAAAAGGACCATAACCGTTACAACAACAAATGAGCCCATACTGCAAATATATTAATAGTCCCATCTCCCATCTCCACATTATCCACTCTCGATGATAGGCAGGCGGCAGCTGACTGAACAAACATCATTGGTGCTGTTCGTCGCAGTTATCACTTGACCACAGTGTTGTGATCCCGCAGACGATATGGCGATCACTAATGTTGTGATATGTTCGTTATTATTCGCAGCAGTTTTTGCAGAATTTAAAGTAGTCAAAATCCAACCTTGCAGTGGAAGTGAGTACCTACGATAATCATTATTTTTAACTTCTCCATTTTATAAAGAATGTCCCACAAGTCAACTGTACCTAGCCAGATCAGTTCTGATCAGATGAGGATGAGCATAACTCTTCATCCATGTAAGTTGCTCTGTTTTTGAGGTAGGTATGGCAACATCATCAAACATTTTTGTGGGGCATTTTCTATAAAACGATGGTTTTTAACCTTCCAAAACTTATAAAAAAAAACGGCCAAGTGTGAAAAGGACTCCCGCACCGAGGGTTCCGTACAAACTTGCAGATATGTAAACTGTTCGTCCATCACGGGAATCGAAACCAGAAGTTTTTTTTTGTGATTTAAATACATATTTACGGTTTTCGGATTTTATCCTTTACTTGTGCTATAAGACCTTGCGTTTTGCCAAATTTCATGATTCTAGGTCAACGGGAAGTACCCTATAGGTTTTGATTCCCGCGCGAAGGTCAAAATATGCAGCATAAACCGTATCTTTTGATTGCGTTGACTTCGAAGTTTGATTTTTTCACAGCTCCAAGGGGGTGCAGTCTTGTATATTTGATATTAATTTCAACTTTATACTTTCACGCGGTCTTGAGTAAAACAACAGACAGACAGACGGAAAAATGGTCCTGCTTCTTGGACCGCAATAAGCAGAAAACTTTGAAGGACGAGTGTTTTTAACAGAAAAATAAGTGTTTTTTTAGCCTATTCAAAGTAATTTTCGAATGTGTTGTTTACGCAAATCTTTTGTGTTTCAATTGTTAAAGTGTTCGCGCGACAGGCGAGAGTATACACATAAATTATTGTTTTATCCAGATTTTGAAAAGGTAGGTACCTACTGCTGTTTATTTTAAATACGAAACCTTTGATATTGGTTTTAATATGGCGGAAGGGCCTGTATTTCTAATATCTACAATATTGGTTTTAATATGGCGGAAGGGCCTGTATTTCTAATACCTATAATTCTGCTCTTTGAAAAAAATGTGACTAAACGTTTGCTGCATTTTTTAAATATTTTAAAAACATTAGTTTAAAGCTTCGCGCCGTGGTTTTACCCGCGTGATTATGGCATAGATAAATTATAGAATGATATGATGATCATGATGATGATAAAAAGTAGCATATATGTGTTATTCCAGGATATAAGCTATCCTGGTACCAAATTTGGCTAGTTCAGCGACTCGTCCCACAAGACACTCGTCCCAATAGGACGAGTTACTGAATTTAATAAATATTATTTTTTCAGTTCTGTTACTCGTCCCATTGATTATATCCTAAAAATCTGAATGGATTTAGTACAGTCGACAACATAATCTTTAAATGATTAATCTTCTATGCCTATAAACCGAACCGTGACACACTGACTGACTGTCTGACATATACCACATAGCCTAAACTAAATAACCTAGAGATTTGAAATTAAGTGGAAATATTGAGTAATTTAAAGGTTTAAGGGTAGTAAAGTTTATTAAGATACATTTTTTAAAGTTACGGCGTAAATGAATTTCAGGGTTGAATGGAATATTGAGGGTGGTTCTTTTATGAAGAAAAATTAACGGATTTGGATGAAAATTGATACTTTAGATCCTGGAAAAAAAAACGAGTGAAACCGCGGGGCGCAGAATTGATAAAAGTCTGAATAAAGTTTTGTATAACATAAGTGTACCTATTAAAAACAAAATCATATATAATTTATAATTGCATATATGATCACAAAATCATCATTATAATACAATTATTTTAAAACAAGAATAAATAAAGGATAACTACAATAATTGTTGCCAAACTGTTTAATAGTCTTTTGGTTTTTATTTTTTCGTCATACTGATAGTCTCTGCGAAGAAGAATAGACCTGCTTCTTTGTGATGCAATCCAATTTAATTCATCATGCTTATATGAAGTCAAGGGTTTTATCCACCTATTAAGTAATTTAGTTGCCGTGCCTTTCATATCTGCCCGTAGTGTTTCTGTTATCCCACGGAAACTTTACGATGAAAAATTAGTCTATGTCCATCTGGAATAGTGTAGATTTCTATCAGTGAAAGAATTTACAGTTTCGGAGCAACAGTTTCCGAGATAAGCTTTAACAAACAAATTAACAACAAACTTTACCTCAACACTAGTGTAGATGTAGAAAACTACAATTTTATGAAGTCTAAACCATATGTTATATCTGTTATGTGAATGAACTTGATATTAAAATAAAATAACTTCTATAATTAACATACCATTTATGTAAAATGACTAGTTTAAATATAGTTCATAGTGGCCTTGTAAAAACATGAGAGCACTTTTTAGAAATAAGATTAACACATAGGTGTTATAATTACTTGTAAGATTATAATAATTAAATCTTACAACGCTGCACTGTTTGTTAAACGTAGGCACAATCATATAGATAATAATGATTACACACTACTCTACCTGCAATACAATGAGATCTGTATCGTATAACTCTAACTAGCTTGTCCTTAAATCCTTTGTCTAAAAGTGCTAGGAAAAGTAGTGCTGTTCCATTTCACAACTATTCCATTTCCATTAAAGAAGTCATGTTCCAATGAAATCAAATAAACGAAACCTAACTAATAAAGTTTTAATACATAAACTTCAAACATTTTCGTTGCTTAGTATAGACTATATATATACTTGGTATAGATTTTGTTGGGATAAAATCAATGGGACGAGTTAATTAACCGAAAAAATAATATTTTATTAAATTCAGTAGCTCGTCCTATTGGGACGAATTTGTTATGGAATAGTCGCTGAACTAGCCCTAAATTTCATCCAAATCGGTTCAGCCGTTTGACCGTGAAGGAGTAAATGATGACGATGATGATTGATTCAAAATCTTTCTAGCATTAATTAATAATTAATTATTTGTAGTGCTTTTGACAGACTTATACTACTTATTATTTCGTTTCCACGGCAACATGACCACAGAATAAATAATAGACATGACATTACGGTCCAAACAGCAAGTAACCGAAATTTTTAATGGCAAAGAGCAATGGTAGCCTAATGGTTCAATAGTACAACTTAGAATCCAACGATATCGGGTTCGATCCTAGGATCCACACCAATAACTTTTTTAAGTAATGTGCGGTATTCTATCGCTCCGTGCTTCGGAGGACACAGCTGTTATTCATTAATATCAGTCGTTAAGTCGTTAAGTCACGTCAGATGATTTTATTCCAGTTTTTTAAAGTTTCCACGGGAAAACTGGAAAATGTTGATTACTCACTGTAAGGAACGGTTGTCATCACAGAATGGTCTATGGTTGCCATGGAAACGAAATAACAAGCCTGTCAAAAAACATCAAGAGCATTGGTGCTATAGTTACCTAATTTTGCATTGGTTTTAACATCCTAGAAGAAAATAGGATCCAGTAGTCCTCGCGGACGTAGTCGCGGGCGGGACAACTGCTAGTAATATTATATAGTATAGATATAAAATGCCGCCCGTGTTACTCGCCGATAACGAAGACACGGGCGAAGTAATTTTTAAAAATTGTTCATTATTTTTTGCTGTTATATATAGCTTTCCTTTACTTATTTTAAAATAGTAAGTATTACAGATACTGGTGTATTGACATGCAAAAAGAGGCGCGTGACCTCATAATAAAATTATTGATAACCTTTCATGAAAGGGTCATCGAATGTTTTTTATATATATAAATACCTATTATTTATTGAGCTGGAAACTACAAGTCACACACTAACCTACGTACCTACCTATAACTATAACATTATGTTCAGTTCATACCATATGAACTATATCACAATAGTAGATTGTTATACAAGGGGCTAAAATGACCCATTATACAGGCCGGATTTATGAGACGGGACAGTAAGGGCAGGTACCTTAACCGTTATAGTTACAGGAAAACGTTCTTAGGAGACCATCCTTAACTTTTTGAGATATTCTGAACTGCATTCACAGATTTTGGAAAAAAGTACATTCAGCAAGGTAATGGTCACTTTACACAAAAACTTTTTTTCATGCTTATCGATCTTGTTTCTTATAAGGATTAAAAAGTCTCTATGGGACCGACTGAGGTTTGAGTATAAGAAATGTCAGAAACTGCGGAAAAAACATACATATATTATATAAAAACGATCTTAATAGTTCCTCAACTTTTGGGAGATATTTTGCCTGTATTCCCAGATTTTGTTAAATATTATCAAGAAAATATCGATAAAATCCATAAATTTATTATATAAAGAATGTTATCGAATAATGTTCAAAATATTGTATGTCCGAAATGGATGGATAGGATAGGGGATGGATGGATAGGCTGTTGGAACGTTTTTTACATTTAAGACCTCACAGTGTACACAGTTTTTTACAATAAAATATTTCTATTTCTAAATAGGCAATTTAGACAAACATTTTTTTGATGCACATTGATCCTGTTTCTTAAAAGTATCAAAAGTCTCTACGGGATCAGCTGAGGTTAGAGTACTCACTAGAAAAACCAGAAATAGCAAAAAATATTTTTCTGTACATTCTGTACGATATAATAAAATAAAATTCTAACATCGTTCGAATACAAACTTATCAAAAATACTGGCTGCTCTAACCTCAGTTGGTCTGATAGAGACTGATCCTTTTTTCTATCCACCGGTAAATACACGCGGCCCCTCCTGTTGCCAAATCGCCGGGCGCCCGATACACGGCCGGCCCCTCCTGTTGCCAAAATAAAAACTCTAAATGCACCTGGCTGCTGTGGCAGCCAGTTTGGTACAGATTTCGATTAAAATGGAATCCCGCGTTCCTTATCCAATCTGAGTGTTTTATTCTTTTAAGGGATATTTTTCCTTTATGTTTAAACACTAAATAAGTACCTATAATCTTAGTATAATAAATAGAACACGTATAAAACTTGACCTAAAATTTAGACGTTTTTAAAAAAAATATACTGTTTTCAAATTGATATTCTGGTCACTTTTTGTACTAAACTGTGTTGATATTTTAATGTTATTAGATAGATACATTCATGTAATATTTGAATAAAACATAATAATAACAGGGTGTCATCGATCTTATTTCCAAGATACAATATTTTTTCTGGAAAATCACCCCATTTTTGTCTTCTTTCCGAGATTATATTTCCATAAATAATATTTTCTTATGTCTTTGGTCCGGTTTGTCAGTGGCAACATATATTCAAGCAACCACAGGCCAAGTTTTGTGCGATTGCGTTAAACCATTGAGCAAGGAATGAAAAATGAGTTTTACGGGAACGCAGCGACGATAATATTTTCGCGCCAATTCGCACGGAGTGACTATTACTTATCTGTGCCTATGTATACACATAGTGTGCTATAGGGTTCAAAGTGCATTAATCGGTGGTTAACAAAATCGATTGGTTTTTTTCTTGATGACTGTACATTTTTTCCAAAATCTGTGAATGCAGGTCAAAATATATCCAAAAGTTAAGGTGAGTTTCTTATGAACGTTTTCGTGTAGCTACAACGGTCAAGGTAATTTTGTACAAAATATATTGGAAAAGTTTTTCGCAATTTCTGACATTTCTAATTAGGATAAGCCATTTAAATGTTTATCCTTAAATGTGACTAACTATTTAGAATCACACTAAATATTATAAAGACGAAAGTTTGTATGTATGTTTATTACTACTCACTGGCTGAACCGATTTGGAGAAATTTGGTACCACGATAGCTTATATCCTGGGCTAGTTGTGGTCGTGGCTTTGCCCGTGAGGTAATTTCATTTAAAAGAAGCTCATACTCATATATGTTATATCCAATACCTATTAAGTACAATGTACTACATTTATTCAAAATTAGTTCAGCCGTCAAATAGTTTTTTTATTGCTTGGCATCGGTAACTTGCCTGTACCTTGCCACGTGCGCACGCGCAGTATGCGCGCAATGAGGCGTGTTGGCGATATATCGCCACCCGATCAGCAACTAGTTAACTCTGACATGGTTTTACGACAGCTATTAATTAATAACAGCCGAGGCCATCCTTTTTTTAATAGTAATAATCGACGATTTAACGTGCCTTCCGAAACACGGAGCGATGGAAAACCGTACATAACTTAAAAAAGTTATTGGTGTGGATCCTAGGATCGAACCTATCGATCGATTCTAAGTTGTACTATTGAACCGTTAAGCTACCATTGATCTTTGCCATTAGAAATGTCGGTTACTTGCTGTATGGAACGGAACGGTTTACATGTTGCCGTGAAAACGAAATAATAACAAGTCTGTCAAAAGCACTACAAATAATTAATTATTAATTAATGCTGCAAAGATTTTGAATTACACTTACTGGCGTATTTTATTTTTTATTTTCGACGTGTACTGAAATGTTAAAAGTAAGAAAAATGCAGCGATGATGTGAGCGCTACGCGATTAATAATTTCCCAGAAGACTACACACGTCAACATCTTCGATTTGAATCACTTTCCTTTCTAAAAAAGGAAATCAGGAACCGCAAAGATCACGAAAGATTACTTAACTGAATGTATCAATGTTTCAGTATCTGCAGAAAACTGCACGGTGAACGAGGTGCGCATGAGCCCCTGTGTGAACCCAGCGCGGTGCACCTTGACGAAAGGAGAAACTGCTTCCTTGTCCTTTGACTTCACGCCAAGTAAGTACTTAATCAAAAATTGCATGTGAACCGATTGGTGGGGTTGGTGGGGAGTATGATGACAGTGAACCAATCCATCTGGGCCCATTATGGTAATCGACTGAACTCTTCATAATTATAGTAATTTATTTGCAAAGACTAAGGTAAAATGAAAAGGTCAAATTAAAATTAAGAAAGTACTCTTATTCTTGTCTTTGCAGGCGTACAAATACGAACAGTAACTGTTGTTACCAATACGCAGTACAAAAACAAGTATATGAGCACGCGCTCGTCTTGAGCCTAAGAATAAGTACAAATTATAAATCATCCTTAATAAATTTATCATTATTGTTATTTAATAAATTAAGTCAAATCCATTCACTAAAAATAATAAATAAATAGGAACTAGACAAAATATTATAAATATTATAAAAATGACAGTGTAATACTAAAAATATCGAAGTTGAATTTAAAAATTTCCCTACGCTATAAAAGCAGCGTTCGAGCAGCCATTCATTTAACATTATTTTAAAAAGATTTAACGAAATTTTACAAATAACTTGCAATGTCTGCAGTAATTTGTTAAATATTATAATAGCCATACAGTATACATTTTTGCCATAAATATTTAAAAAGTAAGTATTAGTAGATTATAGACCTTGGGGGTAAAGCAGTGTCTTACGTCACGGGTGTGGCATATTGTACTCTGAGCGTAACGAGGAACTCAGAGTTAACGCCCGAGCGTAGCGAGATTCGCTCGGGAGTTATTTGGAGTGAAGCGAGGGATTCAATATGCCGCCCGTGATAAAAGACAAGCTTTATGTCCCGAGGTGAACACTCTATTTAGCATACCTTCTGCGAGACAATAAAATCAATACTTGGTTTACTATTTAGTGTGTAATACACTAGTAATAAATAAAATAAATAATAGTCTGGCCAAAACATCACAGTGCACTTCATGGTGCGTCACAAATATTATCTAAGTATTTAGTTAACATTTTTAACTTTGAAACAATGGTTAACGGCTGGCAGTGTATTTTATAGCTGTAACAAAGAAATATTAGGTAACTTATTATGTATTTCATTGTTACAGCTAAATATTTAATGAAAAATAATGGTACATATATCATTTTAATGTGATGTCGAATATGGTTTAATTTTATCAGAATAGAAATAAATAAAAGTGTTATTTAAACTCACATTTTTAAGAGCTTTCACTTATCTTCACTTGTATGAATGATGTATGTATTTATTTCTTGGAATTTTCAATATTTCACCCACTTCCACTGTAGCTATCGGGCTGAAAGGACATGCCCAGTTTTTGCCTAGAACGTACTTTGACTGCAGGTAATTATTAATATTCACAAAAAATATATAGAAATTACGGCATGTGTTATGTATGTCTTAAACTCCAGGCTTTAAAGGGCTGCTATTAAAAGTAATTAAATTGTTCTATCTGAAAATCAACGACATTTTGAATGTCTTACTTTCCGTTCAACGAAATGTATGTACGATGATAAATAAACATATAAATGAAAAATGAATCAATAATTAAAGTGAATGCACATAATGTTTATTAAAAATAATATTGTAAATTGCAACATTTTTTGACTTGATTATTTGTTTGTTATTTCATTCTTACAAGTAATCAATACGATTTTGCTTTTCACTTAGCAAAATCGTACTACGAGAAATATCAGCCATATGTCACATCACACAATGTCATGTCACTTGTGAATACTTTTTTGCATTTTGTAGTTATCAAAGAGAATATAATCACTATGTTTTAGTAGTTATCACAAGTAGTTATTCATTGACTCATTTGCGCTTGCATTCTTGTGTATGGTACACCATATACTTCTCATCTTGTTAGTGCATTATAAAACCGACGACCTTCGCTTTTCTCCCGGACTGATTTCTTCTACAAATATATCTTAACCATCGTTCGTTACTACGGACTCATTTTTGCTCACGTTTTGGATAAATATTTATGCGACTGATTTGATTGAGGTGTATCTACTGCAGCATAGCCACATGATAGCCACGCAACGTTTGCGAAGGTATAATGTATCCTCACTATCAACGCATTTACTTACGAAGCTCACACGATGGCTATCAATTGAGGTAAGTATGTAAAAATGAATTTTGAGTGGGCTATGTACTATTTTTAGATTATATCTAAAAATAGTAATTATTCAATGAAACACTCTATAATTCAAAAGATTTTCTCAAAACAAATTCAAATGGAGTGCCTGAGAGCCTCTATAGCTATTTCTAAGCGTTTCAACTTGTAAAAAAGTATCTTGTCATTATCTTTAAAACTAGAAGTTCTTGAAAGATGTTGCTTATTTGCAATTAGTA
Organism: Alsophila aescularia; assembly: GCA_946251855.1. Classification (NCBI taxonomy): domain Eukaryota; kingdom Metazoa; phylum Arthropoda; class Insecta; order Lepidoptera; family Geometridae; genus Alsophila; species Alsophila aescularia. The sequence goes on from OX276381.1 coordinate 58,973,549, forward strand.
ATAAGGTAATCTTCAATACAAATAACATTAAATTATTGAACATGAACATTAACTTTTAATAACTAGGCAGAAAGCGCTAGCAAAACGGGCCGTGTCCTTTGGCACACATGTTTGGTTCTCGTGACAACGCACGATTACTTAAATGCGGACGTTACGAAATGGCGATTTATCATTTTCACAGCAACCCTTTTAATATGGGTATCAAATGAAAGGGATTTATGAGCGAACATAATAAGCATGGCTACTGCATAAAAGTATTTTTATTGTTATTTTTTAAATTTAATTTTACTTATTGTATCTGGTTTAATTTTTACACTGAAGGAAATAGGTATTTCAAAATAGTCGCGCTCACTGCGATCAACCTTTATTACGGGTTAATATTTTGATGTAATTTGGAATTAGGCTTACCTACATAATTTTACAAGAATCATGAGAACAGAAATAGCAAAAAAAACGATCCCCCTTTAATACTCCTCGCGCAAATTTACTTGCACTCGTATTTTGATATAATTTGGAATTATGTTTAATATGGTTTACACCGACATAAATATCTCACAACTGTAACGCTCGCAGCGCTCGCACTTTAAAAATCTATCAGGCTGTGATTATAAATATCTCACAACTGTAACGATCGCAGCGCTCGCCCTTTAAAAATCTATCAGGCTGTGATTATAAATACCTCACAACTGTAACGCTCGCGGCGCTCGCCCTTTAAAAATCTATCAGACTGTGATTATAAATATCTCACAACTGTAACGCTCGCAGCGCTCGCCCTTTAAAAATCTATCAGGCTGTGATTATAAATATGTCACAACTGTAACGCTCGCAGCGCTCGCCCTTTAAAAATCTATCAGGCTGTGATTATAAATATCTCACAACTGTAACGCTCGCAGCGCTCGCCCTTTAAAAATCTATCAGGCTGTGATTATAAATATCTCACAACTGTAACGCTCGCAGCGCTCGCCCTTTAAAAATCTATCAGGCTGTGATTATAAATACCTCACAACTGTAACGCTCGCAGCGCTCGCCCTTTAAAAATCTATCAGGCTGTGATTATAAATATCTCACAACTGTAACGCTCGCAGCGCTCGCCCTTTAAAAATCTATCAGGCTGTGATTATAAATATCTCACAACTGTAACGCTCGCTGCGCTCGCCCTTTAAAAATCTATCAGGCTGTGATTATAAATACCTCACAACTGTAACGCTCGCAGCGCTCGCCCTTTAAAAATCTATCAGGCTGTGATTATAAATATGTCACAACTGTAACGCTCGCAGCGCTCGCCCTTTAAAAATCTATCAGGCTGTGATTATAAATATGTCACAACTGTAACGCTCGCAGCGCTCGCCCTTTAAAAATCTATCAGGCTGTGATTATAAATATCTCACAACTGTAACGCTCGCAGCGCTCGCCCTTTAAAAATGTATCAGGCTGTGATTATAAATATCTCACAACTGTAACGCTCGCAGCGCTCGCCCTTTAAACATCTATCAGGCTGTGATTATAAATATCTCACAACTGTAACGCTCGCAGCGCTCGCCCTTTAAAAATCTATCAGGCTGTGATTATAAATATCTCACAACTGTAACGCTCGCAGCGCTCGCCCTTTAAAAATCTATCAGGCTGTGATTATAAATACCTCACAACTGTAACGCTCGCAGCGCTCGCCCTTTAAAAATCTATCAGGCTGTGATTATAAATATCTCACAACTGTAACGCTCGCAGCGCTCGCCCTTTAAAAATCTATCAGGCTGTGATTATAAATATCTCACAACTGTAACGCTCGCAGCGCTCGCCCTTTAAAAATCTATCAGGCTGTGATTATAAATACCTCACAACTGTAACGCTCGCAGCGCTCGCCCTTTAAAAATCTATCAGGCTGTGATTATAAATATGTCACAACTGTAACGCTCGCTGCGCTCGCCCTTTAAAAATCTATCAGGCTGTGATTATAAATATGTCACAACTGTAACGCTCGCAGCGCTCGCCCTTTAAAAATCTATCAGGCTGTGATTATAAATATCTCACAACTGTAACGCTCGCAGCGCTCGCCCTTTAAAAATCTATCAGGCTGTGATTATAAATATCTCACAACTGTAACGCTCGCAGCGCTCGCCCTTTAAAAATCTATCAGGCTGTGATTATAAATATCTCACAACTGTAACGCTCGCAGCGCTCGCCCTTTAAAAATCTATCAGGCTGTGATTATAAATATCTCACAACTGTAACGCTCGCAGCGCTCGCCCTTTAAAAATCTATCAGGCTGTGATTATAAATATCTCACAACTGTAACGCTCGCAGCGCTCGCCCTTTAAAAATCTATCAGGCTGTGATTATAAATACCTCACAACTGTAACGCTCGCAGCGCTCGCCCTTTAAAAATCTATCAGACTGTGATTATAAATATCTCACAACTGTAACGCTCGCAGCGCTCGCCCTTTGAAAATCTATCAGGCTGTGATTATAAATATCTCACAACTGTAACGCTCGCAGCGCTCGCCCTTTGAAAATCTATCAGGCTGTGATTATAAATATCTCACAACTGTAACGCTCGCAGCGCTCGCCCTTTAAAAATCTATCAGGCTGTGATTATAAATATCTCACAACTGTAACGCTCGCAGCGCTCGCCCTTTAAAAATCTATCAGGCTGTGATTATAAATACCTCACAACTGTAACGCTCGCAGCGCTCGCCCTTTAAAAATCTATCAGGCTGTGATTATAAATATCTCACAACTGTAACGCTCGCAGCGCTCGCCCTTTAAAAATCTATCAGGCTGTGATTATAAATATCTCACAACTGTAACGCTCGCAGCGCTCGCCCTTTAAAAATCTATCAGGCTGTGATTATAAATACCTCACAACTGTAACGCTCGCAGCGCTCGCCCTTTAAAAATCTATCAGGCTGTGATTATAAATATCTCACAACTGTAACGCTCGCAGCGCTCGCCCTTTAAAAATCTATCAGGCTGTGATTATAAATATCTCACAACTGTAACGCTCGCAGCGCTCGCCCTTTAAAAATCTATCAGGCTGTGATTATAAATACCTCACAACTGTAACGCTCGCAGCGCTCGCCCTTTAAAAATCTATCAGGCTGTGATTATAAATATGTCACAACTGTAACGCTCGCAGCGCTCGCCCTTTAAAAATCTATCAGGCTGTGATTATAAATATGTCACAACTGTAACGCTCGCAGCGCTCGCCCTTTAAAAATCTATCAGGCTGTGATTATAAATATCTCACAACTATAACGCTCGCAGCGCTCGCCCTTTAAAAATCTATCAGGCTGTGATTATAAATATCTCACAACTATAACGCTCGCAGCGCTCGCCCTTTAAAAATCTATCAGGCTGTGATTATAAATATCTCACAACTGTAACGCTCGCAGCGCTCGCCCTTTAAAAATCTATCAGGCTGTGATTATAAATATCTCACAACTGTAACGCTCGCAGCGCTCGCCCTTTAAAAATCTATCAGGCTGTGATTATAAATACCTCACAACTGTAACGCTCGCAGCGCTCGCCCTTTAAAAATCTATCAGGCTGTGATTATAAATATCTCACAACTGTAACGCTCGCAGCGCTCGCCCTATAAAAATCTATCAGGCTGTGATTATAAATATCTCACAACTGTAACGCTCGCAGCGCTCGCCCTTTAAAAATCTATCAGGCTGTGATTATAAATACCTCACAACTGTAACGCTCGCAGCGCTCGCCCTTTAAAAATCTATCAGGCTGTGATTATAAATATGTCACAACTGTAACGCTCGCAGCGCTCGCCCTTTAAAAATCTATCAGGCTGTGATTATAAATATCTCACAACTGTAACGCTCGCAGTGCTCGCCCTTTAAAAATCTATCAGGCTGTGATTATAAATATCTCACAACTGTAACGCTCGCAGCGCTCGCCCTTTAAAAATCTATCAGGCTGTGATTATAAATACCTCACAACTGTAACGCTCGCAGCGCTCGCCCTTTAAAAATCTATCAGGCTGTGATTATAAATATCTCACAACTGTAACGCTCGCAGCGCTCGCCCTTTAAAAATCTATCAGGCTGTGATTATAAATATCTCACAACTGTAACGCTCGCAGCGCTCGCCCTTTAAAAATCTATCAGGCTGTGATTATAAATACCTCACAACTGTAACGCTCGCAGCGCTCGCCCTTTAAAAATCTATCAGGCTGTGATTATAAATATGTCACAACTGTAACGCTCGCAGCGCTCGCCCTTTAAAAATCTATCAGGCTGTGATTATAAATATCTCACAACTGTAACGCTCGCAGCGCTCGCCCTTTAAAAATCTATCAGGCTGTGATTATAAATATCTCACAACTGTAACGCTCGCAGCGCTCGCCCTTTAAAAATCTATCAGGCTGTGATTATAAATATCTCACAACTGTAACGCTCGCAGCGCTCGCCCTTTAAAAATCTATCAGGCTGTGATTATAAATATGTCACAACTGTAACGCTCGCAGCGCTCGCCCTTTAAAAATCTATCAGGCTGTGATTATAAATATCTCACAACTGTAACGCTCGCAGCGCTCGCCCTTTAAAAATCTATCAGGCTGTGATTATAAATATCTCACAACTGTAACGCTCGCAGCGCTCGCCCTTTAAAAATCTATCAGGCTGTGATTATAAATACCTCACAACTGTAACGCTCGCAGCGCTCGCCCTTTAAAAATCTATCAGGCTGTGATTATAAATATGTCACAACTGTAACGCTCGCAGCGCTCGCCCTTTAAAAATCTATCAGGCTGTGATTATAAATATCTCACAACTGTAACGCTCGCAGCGCTCGCCCTTTAAAAATCTATCAGGCTGTGATTATAAATATCTCACAACTGTAACGCTCGCAGCGCTCGCCCTTTAAAAATCTATCAGGCTGTGATTATAAATATCTCACAACTGTAACGCTCGCAGCGCTCGCCCTTTAAAAATCTATCAGGCTGTGATTATAAATATCTCACAACTGTAACGCTCGCAGCGCTTGCCCTTTAAAAATCTATCAGGCTGTGATTATAAATATCTCACAACTGTAACGCTCGCAGCGCTCGCCCTTTAAAAATCTATCAGGCTGTGATTATAAATATGTCACAACTGTAACGCTCGCAGCGCTCGCCCTTTAAAAATCTATCAGGCTGTGATTATAAATATGTCACAACTGTAACGCTCGCAGCGCTCGCCCTTTAAAAATCTATCAGGCTGTGATTTTAAATATGTCACAACTGTAACGCTCGCAGCGCTCGCCCTTTAAAAATCTATCAGGCTGTGATTATAAATATGTCACAACTGTAACGCTCGCAGCGCTCGCCCTTTAAAAATCTATCAGGCTGTGATTATAAATATCTCACAACTGTAACGCTCGCAGCGCTCGCCCTTTAAAAATCTATCAGGCTGTGATTATAAATATCTCACAACTGTAACGCTCGCAGCGCTCGCCCTTTAAAAATCTATCAGGCTGTGATTATAAATACCTCACAACTGTAACGCTCGCAGCGCTCGCCCTTTAAAAATCTATCAGGCTGTGATTATAAATATGTCACAACTGTAACGCTCGCAGCGCTCGCCCTTTAAAAATCTATCAGGCTGTGATTATAAATATGTCACAACTGTAACGCTCGCAGCCCTCGCCCTTTAAAAATCTATCAGGCTGTGATTATAAATATCTCACAACTGTAACGCTCGCAGCGCTCGCCCTTTAAAAATCTATCAGGCTGTGATTATAAATATGTCACAACTGTAACGCTCGCAGCGCTCGCCCTTTAAAAATCTATCAGGCTGTGATTATAAATATGTCACAACTGTAAAGCTCGCAGCGCTCGCCCTTTAAAAATCTATCAGGCTGTGATTATAAATATCTCACAACTGTAACGCTCGCAGCGCTTGCCCTTTAAAAATCTATCAGGCTGTGATTATAAATATCTCACAACTGTAACGCTCGCAGCGCTCGCCCTTTAAAATACTATCAGGCTGTGATTATAAATATCTCACAACTGTAACGCTCGCAGCGCTCGCCCTTTAAAAATCTATCAGGCTGTGATTATAAATATCTCACAACTGTAACGCTCGCAGCGCTCGCCCTTTAAAAATCTATCAGGCTGTGATTATAAATACCTCACAACTGAAACGCTCGCAGCGCTCGCCCTTTAAAAATCTATCAGGCTGTGATTATAAATATCTCACAACTGTAACGCTCGCAGCGCTCGCCCTTTAAAAATCTATCAGGCTGTGATTATAAATACCTCACAACTGTAACGCTCGCAGCGCTCGCCCTTTAAAAATCTATCAGGCTGTGATTATAAATATCTCACAACTGTAACGCTCGCAGCGCTCGCCCTTTAAAAATCTATCAGGCTGTGATTATAAATATCTCACAACTGTAACGCTCGCACCGCTTGCCCTTTAAAAATCTATCAGGCTGTGATTATAAATATCTCACAACTGTAACGCTCGCAGCGCTCGCCCTTTAAAAATCTATCAGGCTGTGATTATAAATATCTCACAACTGTAACGCTCGCAGCGCTCGCCCTTTAAAAATCTATCAGGCTGTGATTATAAATATCTCACAACTGTAACGCTCGCAGCGCTCGCCCTTTAAAAATCTATCAGGCTGTGATTATAAATACCTCACAACTGAAACGCTCGCAGCGCTCGCCCTTTAAAAATCTATCAGGCTGTGATTATAAATACCTCACAACTGTAACGCTCGCAGCGCTCGCCCTTTAAAAATCTATCAGGCTGTGATTATAAATTTGGTTTAAATTACAAGAATATAAATAAGTTATTTTTAATCACATCTATTTGAAAAGAGCTAGTTTATCCTTCGTAAACAGGGAATAAAAGTAGCACCCAAACGAATGTACCGATTTTTATGCGGTATTTTTGTTTGAATGTTGATGTGATCGAGCTGCTTTTTAGCTATAATGGGGGGTGATTTGTTTGTTTGTAGTTAGGTACACTATTAGACACCTACCTACTTCCTTTATAATTTACACTCCCTCCAAATATTACGGCGGCACCTCGGCGCGGGCGGCGGCGGCCACGCTGGTGTACTTCCCTGGGTGGGCTCTTTCGTCCCTACTAATACAAAATCATCGATGTGCATAACTATTCCAGACTTCGTCGCTTCAAAGTTGTACAACACAGTGTACGGGGTGGTGCCCCCCGTCGGAGACGTTCCATTCGCAGGCATGACCTCGCACGACGGTTGCGAGGTCACCACCTGCCCCACCGTGGCTGGCGCGTCACAAACTCTCAACTATAACTTGTATCTTGACAAGAAGCTGCCTAAGGTTAGTAGAACTTTTAAGGGTCATTCTATCATCATGTCCATAGGCCTAATCAAAATGGGGAACATTTTAAATATCAGATCCTCGCACGTGGATTAGGATTCCATTGTGGACACCATTGGCCTTCTTTGGTCTTATTCACAATCGAAGTGGCGTTTGTTTAGCACGTTTTAGCTATGACTCTCATTCGCGCTACAGTCTGCCTATGTTTATCAACGACAAACGTAGAGCTATCTTATTCATTGATGCACATGAAGCACGAGACGACGATGACGGTGGGAATGTAGCTGTGTGGGTGTGTTTGCATGTAGTTGCGTCTGGTCCAGTTTTTCTTTACTTGATATTAAAGCGAGCAGTATCTTCCCCCTGTAACTAGATCTATGCATCGTGTTTAAATTGCTAAACATAACGGCATCATTTTCTGGCATGTCAATACAAGTTGGATTCTACAGGAATACGTTCCGCTGGAGACTATCCTTAACTTTTGGAGATATTTTACGGAAAATATAAAAGTAAGAACAAAAAAAACGGCAAACATTTTTTATTAGTGAAAGTAAACTATGAAAAGTTTGTTTTCGAACGATTTTTGAATTTTATTTTATTCATCTAAGTTTATTTCCTGCAAAGTGTTTGGGAACATTTTTAGCGGTTACTGACTTTCCTAGTACTATACCCTCAGTTTATCCGATAGAGACTTGAAACTTATAAGAAACCGGATCGAAGGGCGGCAAAACAAAAAGTTTATGTAAATGTCCCATTTTCTAGCTGAATGTTTTTTTTTTTCTATAATCTGAGAATGAATGTTTTCTTGTAGCAATAACGTACCTGCCCCATCTCAAAATTCCATCCTATACAGTACCTTAACACCTTCATACGAGTTCAAGAGTGACCACGTATAGAATAACGTAGTATGCAACATTATAATTTAAATAATATTAAACATTATAAAAAAAAAGGGATTCCACACCTCCAAATCGAAAGTGAAGCACCCAAGGATATGCCGATCCGCTTGTACGTACAAGCCTCACGATGTTATGCCGGTCAGCCGCCACATCGCAGCAAGATCTCGACCTTTATAGACGTGCTAGCTCTGTCAAGAAATTGAGTGCAACTGTGTGTCAACTGTGTATCAACACTACAAATTATGTACCCACGCACACATAAGCAGCTTTCACTTACTAGGCTTCACTCGTTTGTTTGCCGGTGTGGTCTACGTAGTACTATTATTTGTTCTGTGTCTCCTTTTTTTAAACCTTCTTGGTAGTATGTAGAACCATAGAATAACTAATAGTTGGACGAGCAGATACGGATACCTCCTCCGGCCAGATACGGAGCGAGCGATCTGGCCCCCGATTCAGCTAATAAACCGCAACGTGATCGCTGTGCGATCGTTACCTTGCGTTATGGCAAACTTAGAAAAAAAAACTGTAGTGTGGGGGGTTCCGATTTCTATGGAGGGGAGGGCAGTGGGAAGTAGACGAATGATGGGGGACGTCAGGGAAGGGTGCCGGAAGTGGGGCAGAAGTTGCAAAATGGGAGACTGAAAGGAAGGGTGGGGGCAGAGTGTGAGAAAGTGTAAAGTGAAATTGACGTACTTCCCCCACTCACCCCTTCTTCTTCACTCTTCCCTTCTCACGCTTCTCCTCACCCTTCCTTTTACCCTTCGCTCTTTCTTCCTAATTTCCCTGCGACCTTCCTTCACCCTTTTTCACTTTCCCAGCATCCTTCCCCCTTTCTCCCAATCCGCTCCCTCTTTCATTTCAGTCTTCTCCCACTTCGCACCACCTGCCTCATCTTCCCCACTTCCCGCACTCTTCCCCGACATCCCCCACCATTCGTCCACTTCTCCCACCATTCGTCCACTTCCCCCAGCCCTCCCCTCACTTTTCCTCATTTCCTCAAGCCTTCCACCGTAATTCCCCAGTAGTTTTTCTTTCACGTTGCAGCGCAGGTTAGGCTTGTTAGCTGATTCGAACTGCTGTGCAAAGTAGGTACCTGGGTAGTTGCATATAAATCAAGCTGAGTAGCGCAGAGCACTGGAACATTAATATAAGGTTTAATAGTGTCTGCTAATGATAGTTGATGATGTCTTTATAACGCTGTGCTTTTTACATTTCCAGGGTGATTTCAAGTTAAAATGGAAGGTTTGGAACGAAGACGACGAGAGCCAAGTGTGCTGCTTCGAGGCCAACATCCGGCTCAAGCGTTAATGATTACTTATAATATTAAATTATATTATAATAATTTCAATTTATAAACTATGTTGAAGTTGCACGAAACTGTGTATTTTTTTGGGTTATTGTTGTTTGTTTGTTTGTTGTATGAGGTAGTGCTGACCTTTGGTGTCAGAGTTTGTCAGGCCGCCCGAGGGCCTCTGACTTGGCTTAACGACTGTTATTAATCAATTACAGCCGGGACCGACAGTTTGCCGTCCGAAGCACGGAGCGATGGAAAACCGCACATAACTTAGAAAAGTCATTGATGTGGGCGGAGCCTAGGACCGAACCCGGTATCGTTGAATTCTAAGTTGCACTATTGAACAGTTAGGCTACATCTTATTGTTGTGGGTTGTGGCAACGCTGTCTGTCGGTCCTTCTGTCACCGGCTTGTAGAATATAAACGGTTTGACTTTTAGAAACTATTCATTCTTCATTATAATATCTATAAAACAGTACCGTGACATACTGACTGACAGACAACGCATAGCCTAAACCAGTGGATCATGAGATTTGAAATTTGGAGGGAATATTGGTAGAGTTCCCTAGGGGTACACTATGGAGGGTTTTTTTTTAAATTCCATACCTAGGGGGTTGCGGGGGCGGCGAAGCTTGCACGCGGGCGAAGAATACTTTATATTTTCACACATACCGTTATGTATGTTTGTGTGTCTGTATAAAACATTTACTATTACTACCCACACTATATTCTACGGTTCAAGAAAAGAGTATTTACGTCTATATACAAATAAAATCCCTAAACTACAGAACCATGAACATGAGAGGCATGCTTGACGACTTGCGTTTTATGCACAGAGTAACTGTAACGACATTGGTAAGTACTTACTTAAATGACAAGTGTTGTAACAAATTAAACGGCCAATGTTTTTAAATAGACAATGCAATAAAAATAAATACTATCTGTATATATTTATCGAATTCTAAACAATAAATAATAAAATCAATTTTACTCGAACAGACCGCCTTTGTCTGTGAAGCTAATGCTATTATTTATTCTGTGGCTAAAGCCTTTATTCTCTCTGGCTACGAATGTAGGGTATTACGAGAAAAAAATATGATTATTATTAAGACAAAGGCCTCCCTACCCTCCTTCCATTCCTCTCGGTTGAAATATCCTACGGCCAATCCTCCCAATAGGCGTCTAGCTCGTCCCGCCATCTCCTTCTAGGCCTGCGTGACGTCGTCTAACGTTGTGTGGGTTCCACTCAGTCAGTTTTGCCCACAGCTCGTCCGACATGCGGCAGACATGACCAACCCATTTCCATTTTAAGCTTGCGGCTTTTTAACCAACGTCGGCGATCTGAGTTTGGGGCACATAACACTGTACCTACCTTAAGCGGTCTGATAACCGGACACCATACTGCGCTCCATAGCTCGCTGGCAAACCCCGAGCGCGGATGTTTCGTCAATTACCAAGTCTGAGCACTGAAGGTGAGGATAGGCAGAATACACACGTCCACTCATTTTCTTCTTGAGGGTGATAGAGAGGTTTAAAAATCATCAGTGCGTGCCTGTGCGAACATTTCAGACGCACTGCAGAACCGAGACAGGCGCAACAGCACCCGAGTCCATTGTGATATTGGACCCCCAAAGCGCTGGAGGCCTACGCAGAGGCATATAGTGAACCCACAGGCTAATCGCGTGAAACGAGTAATCTTTACGTCAGCATTACAGCGAGAAGCCTACGAGCCAGCATGTTGCAGCTGACCACCAGCGCCCTGCGTAGTAGTAGTAGGTAGATAGTAGAAGAGTAGCTTAGCAGAAAAGACCCAAGCCCAAACATCACTTAAATTCAACGGTACGATGCTGCTACTTGTAGGTAGATAGGAAGACGGAAACCAAAAAAAAAATGAGTATCGCAAATGGCTGTTGTGTGTGTGTGCGTGTGAGTGGATAGTTGGTGGTGTTTTGTGGTTGAAATAATTTCATCACAAAATACTGCATTTTATTTTTCGTGAGAATTTGATAGAATTAGCACGACTATTAAGGTCAAACAGACTACGTCTTGCTGCGATGTGGCAGCCGATCGGCATAACATGGTGTAAATGTTTGCATGAGGCTTGTACGTTCGAGCCGATCGGCGTATCTTGGGTGCATCAATTTCGATTTGGCGGTGTGAAATCTATGTTCTTGTACCTACAAGAACGGATTCCACACCGAAAATACATACCTACCTAGGTATGTATTACAAACTAAAGCTGCATACCCTCGGTCATAAGTAAATACGAGCCACACGCAAATACATACCTACCTAGGTATGTATTACAAACTAAAGCTGCATACCCTCGGTCATAAGTAAATACGAGCCACACGCAAATACATACCTACCTAGGTATGTATTACAAACTAAAGCTGCATACCCTCGGTCATAAGTAAATACGAGCCACACGCAAATACATACCTACCTAGGTATGTATTACAAACTAAAGCTGCATACCCTCGGTCATAAGTAAATACGAGCCACACGCAAATAAGTTAATTTTCTCATTTTCATTGCCGCGTCCGTTTACAAATACCGTCGATAATAACACTTGTGCTCATAATAATTGAATTAATTGCCGTAATCATGTTCCTCCTTTATTATAACATGTACTTGTAGCATTTTAGTACTAAGTTGATCTCGCAGTGGATTGGTCCTGTCAAGAGAAGATGTTGTTAGCTATGTTTCTCATTTTGTTTGGTTTGGTGAACGCTGGGCCTAAATATGTGACGAAGAAGTTTTGTAACGGTGGTGAGTAAATTATTTGAATAGTTCCTCTATAATAATTATAGAAGTACTATTCAAATTAATTATATACTTAGTGATGGTCTCATCAGATGATATTATACTGTCCGAGACCATTACCCAGTAAATCTTACAAATAGATGTGAATTAATTATTCTCATGACAACCCGACATTCTGTTCTCTGATGACAGAATGCGGCATGGTAAAACAAATAAGGGGTAATTTATTTATTGACTAGCTGATGCCTACGGCTTCGCACGCGTGGTCATTTCTCTAGGTTAATAGTATTATATTATGTGCTATTCCAGGACCTAAAATACCAATATACCAATATTTTATCAAAATTCCTTCTGCCGTCGAAGTTATTTTTATCGATTGCTCGGCTTCTACTCATCGGATTGAACTAAGTACCCCAGTTTTTAAGTCAAACCTTAAGCTATCCAAACCGTATCTGTCCAGTAGTTTTTTTGTTATGCGCGAACAAACCTACAGACAGACAAACAGACAAAAAGAAAAACAGATAGACACGAATTTTAAAAATGTTATATTCTTGTTCAGTAGCTTATTTTAAATACCCTAGACCATAGAAGAACTACCCATAGAAACAAAGTACATTCGCGAGATGTAAGCCATTCAATTGGTGCCATATAAGGCACCGTACGACGCTCGCGCGGTCAGTGCTCTGAGTCAGGTGATAGAGATATAAGCTCCCATTTTTTTAAATTTAAAATGACAATTTGCGCGTTGAAATCGTGCCACAACAAAACAGAATAGCAGTTTATGAGTTCTGGTGTGACATTCCACAAGTAAGCCATTAATTTTCTTGCATAAATCGTCTAAAATACCAAAATTTGTGAAAACAAATTACTCCCTCTTAGTTCGGGCAGAGTGTTGCCAGCTTTATACCAGTTTTATTTGTACGTTGCTTAGGTATGATATTGTTTTTTTTTTACTAAACTTCTGTACAAAAAAAGAGTATTATGTTTTCAGGGCTCATGTATACTTTAATAAAACTGTAACAGGTTCAATTCTGTATAATCATGTTCCTGTTTGTATTTTTAAACGGCACATGCAACATCCTGTCTTATTTATGGTGGTGCTGTCTGCCAGTTGGTATAGTAGGTTTAGGGGTGTAGATTTGAGCCATCCATTTATTATTATTCGGTAGGTATCGTTCAGGAATGTATTTACTTTATTTGCGTGGGCAGATCGGTGCTATACTGGGCACGCAAACTCACCAGCTGAAAAACAGCGCCAAATCTGTGGTTCGGAGGACGTATGGAGCTGCTCCCCATTTTGTGATGTTAAGTGGTGGAGCAAGTTATTTCTGGTGCCAACTTTCTGCATTGTATTAAGACAATGGGTCTTGTAAGTGAGTGACATATCCAGTGTAAATCCCAGGTACTTCGGTTTCGAACAGTACTCAATCATGAAACCGCGCCAACGATCAGCGAGGTGTTTGCGAAGGTGAAATGCGCATGATTGATTTATTGTTGGGTTGGACCCGAGAGCATTCGCATCATAATACTTGCCTGACATCTCCAGTACAACAGACAATTATTCTTCTGAATCTTCACAGGTAGATATTTGCGCTGCCAAGGCTAAGTCATCCGCATAGATGAAACTCTGTGTCCGGACAGTTGGGCTGGTCGTTAGTATAGATATTGAAGAGCGCTGGTACCAGCACACTTTCCTACCGAAGACCATTTTTATGGCAACGCCATCTGCTCTTTTTAGCTAGAAGATGGACTTGGAATCGCCGGTTAGTTCAGCAAGTATTAGTACGAGATCTGGATCATTGGTTAAACTGCTTACTTTATATAGCTTTTTAACATTAACTAGGTGTCGTAGGCAGATTATAAGTCAATGAAAGAAACTCCAGTGACATTTTTTGCTTCATAACCGTCATCTATGTGCTGAGTGAGCTTTAAGACTTGACTGGAACAAGACTTTCCCGAAGACAAACCCATCTTGTTCCGGTATTAAATTCGGCTCAATAGTAAGAGTAAGACGGTTTAAGAGCAACCGTTCGAACAGTATTTTTTTATCGGACTAGGCATTCGTTTGACCACGATCTCACCCGATGGAAAGTGATGATGTGGTCGAAGGTGTAGCACGCTTGCCTAGTAGATACCTATTCACTCATGACTTGAACACACCTGAGTTATAATTTACCGGAAACACTGACGAAGGCAGGGCATTCCACTCCTTTGCAGTTCTTATAATAAATGAAGAAACGTATCGCTTCGATCTTGTGCGAGGTATTTCAACCATAAAAGGGTGGCGCTTTGCTGATCGTCTAGTCGTACGGTGATGGAAAGGTAATGGGGGAATCAGGTTGTGCAGTTCTTGTGCACACTCTACATAGTGCAATCTGTAGAATACCGCCAGGCTTGCTACCTCACGTCGATGTGCCAGACTTTGAAGCTTAATCTTTAATAGAGTGTCATCCCCAATGAGCCTGATAGCACGTCTCTCAATTGAATCCAAAGACTCGAGCTGATACTTGGCAGAACCGTCCCAGAGGTGGCAGCAGTACTCCATACAAGAAGGGAGCTCTGCTTGATAAAGATTCAAAAGCGGTGTGTGAAGTACCGCCTAACCTTAGACAAAATACCAAGTTTCTTTGCAGCTACCTTGGCTTTGGATTCAATGTAAGACCCAAAATTCAGGATCGATGTGAGTTCGACACCCAAAAGCTCCAGATGGTCGCCTAATGGTATTGTTACACTACGGAAAGACGGAGATCGAAGATTAAGAGGACTCTTTTTAGCAGAGAACAAACACGCCTACGTTTTAGTAGCATTAAACTTAACCAGGTTAGCATCGCCCCAATCGGACACGGCTTCTAAGGCACGGTCCACCATAGCCTCTCTCTGAAGCTGGACAGCGTCGCAGCTGGCTTGAGCATTGGAACTGTATCTCTCAACCACAGTACTGTCATCTGCATACCCAAAGGTACCGGGCTTCAAAAGGTTATTAATGTGCAGTAAAAACAGTGTAGCTGAGAGAACCGATCCTTGAGTTACACCAGCATTGATGGCCATTTGATCAGACGAGCAGCCCTCTAGGACTATTCGAATAGATCGTTCCCTCAAGAAATCAACTATCCAATTGCATAAGCCAACAAGTAAACCATATTAGGGAAGCTTGTTTAAAAGGCCATCGTGCCATACCCGATCAAATGCCTTCGATATGTCAAGGGAGACAACAAGCGCCTCACCATGCATCTCGATGGCTTCGCTTAGTACATGAGTGGCAAACGCGAGAAGATCCCCAGTAGACCGGTTTCGGTGAAATCCGTATTGTCGGTCACTGAGAAGATCATTGTCCTCAAGGAATGCCAAGAGCCTAATGTTTATGACACGCTCCATACACTTACAGAGTAAGGAGGCTATCGAGGTGGGACTATAATTGGCCGGATCAGCACAACTACCCTTTTTTGGTACAGGTTGTACATTGGCAAGCTTCCAGCTCTTGGGAACTTTACCTGAGTGAAGGGAGAGGCGGTACAAACGCGTTAAGATGGGAGACAATTCAGGCGCACAGTTTTTCAACACAATCGCTGGGATGCGATCAGGACCACCGGCTTTGTTCACATCTAGAGCTCGAAGCGTTCCCCCTTCTGGCGAATACAAATTACGGGCATAAAAACCCCGCAATGAGGAAGGCAGGAAGGTATCTTGTTGGAAGCATCTAGATGTGAGGCTTCTGCAAAAAGAGAAGCAAATAAACTCGCTTTGTCTCCACTCGCTTTGTGAGCCAGTGTGGCAGTGAGGGGTGGCAGAATTTCACTTCGACCGACTTGGCCAGGGACCAAAAAGCTTTGCCACCCGCAGGTTATGAAGCCAGTTTGGCCCTAATTCGACTTACTTGATCAAATGAGCCTTCCTAAGTATCTTCTTGCGGGTCTTAGTGGCAACGTTAAATTTTCTTTTCTTAGCCCGAATATCAGAAGATTTGCGCTTTCGAGCATCAGCCCAGTCTAGATATGCCGCACGCTTAAGAGCCACAGCACGACTACAGCTGGATCCAAACCAAGGCTGAGCTTTGCTGGAAAGAGTCTTGTCACTGAATAGAATGAAATATTCCATTGCCTGACATATTACCTCTGTAACAGCAGACGCGCTATTATGTATAGATTTAACCCTTCGTGAAACATTTAACCTATCGCATATTGATTATGATCCCTTGAGCTCGGCGCAGGCTCGATATCGAGCTCTTTAAACAATGAAACACGTAAACAAGGGCATCTAAAGAAAAACAATTTCTTATGACAATTCATTGATGTTTTAAGGTACCTCTAAATTACAACCTGAATTCCAACCAAATACAAGCCGAAAATATATATGAAAAAAATACCGCCAAGTTATCCACACTACCGTTCGTGGATCATAAGTGGGCGTTCATGGCATGAGAGTAGAGCGGGCTTCAGGCGCAATATGTTGTCAAATCACATGGTCTGTATGGCGAATATTCAATTTCCTGACGCAAGACAGGTGCTTTGGCTCGTTTGGGCGGGATATGGAACTCAGATAAGTGGACTTGTGTTTCTTTGGCGTCGAATAATGTGACAGGGGCTTCCTTCCTTGCCTCTTAAGTTACGTTAGAAGCCTGGAAGGCTCGAGGAAGGCGAAGCGGACACTTAAGTTTCTGACAACGCTTCATATGTAGATCAAGAGTGGACTGTCCAAAAAACATGGCGCCGCAGCCGGTGGAGGTATTGAAGGTGATCTACTGGAGCAAGAGTGTTTGCAATATTTCATACCTCTTGTTGGTTCATGAGATGGTGGAGATGGTTGGTGGATGAGAGTCTTTTGTCTTTTTAAAATGTAAGGTAGAAGGATTTTCCTTGACTTTCTAACTTTGCTAGGGCAGGTTTGCAGTGTGTGGAAGGGTATTTTCTGTGGATAGGCTTTCGGCGAAAAGGTCTCCGTCTAGTCCACACAGGCTGCATGTAATGGTTTTGATTTACGATAACTATAAAGTATGCAAGTGTATAGTTGAAAATGGCGCAATTTAGTTTTTGTATTAAGTTGTTTACTGCAGAGGGGTTCCTCTGCAGATTAGATTTGTATCTTTTCTTGTTTTGATATAATTGAACGGACAGGCATTTTGCTTGAATTTTCTTGAGGTAGCGTTTTTGTTTTTAACTCCAATATACAATAAATCCACGCGCGTGATTTTTGTCAGCACGCCTCCGCTGTGAAATCTAGGGTCAACGCTCATGTCTATACTGTAAGGCATTTTATAAATGTTACCAACTTTAACAGACAAACTTAAAAAATGTTTGCAAATTATCAGTATATGTTATCATCGGTAGCGCTAAACATGTAAAAGCTTCATTCAAAGGTTTAGCTTACACAAAAAAAACAATAATCCAAAACAAGGCTAATATCCCATGTGCTACTGTACTGTAAGCTTCGAACGAAGTAATAATTTAAACAAAACAAGGCTAATATCCCATGTGCTACTGTACTGTAAGCTTCGAATGAAGTAATAATTTAAACAAAACAAGGCTAATATCCCATGCGCTACTGTACTGTAAGCTTCGAACGAAGTAATAATTTAAACAAAACAAGGCTAATATCCCATGTGCTACTGTACTGTAAGCTTCGAACGAAGTAATAATTTAAACAAAACAAGGCTAATATCCCATGTGCTACTGTACTGTAAGCTTCGAACGAAGTAATAATTTAAACAAAACAAGGCTAATGTCCCATGTGCTACTGTACTGTAAGCTTCGAACGAAGTAATAATTTAAACAAAACAAGGCTAATATCCCATGCGCTACTGTACTGTAAGCTTCGAACGAAGTAATAATTTAAACAAAACAAAGCTAATGTCCCATGTGCTACTGTACTGTAAGCTTCGAACGAAGTAATAATTTAAACAAAACAAGACTAATGTCCCATGTGCTACTGTACTGTAAGCTTCGAATGAAGTAATAATTTAAACAAAACAAGGCTAATATCCCATGCGCTACTGTACTGTAAGCTTCGAACGAAGTAATAATTTAAACAAAACAAGGCTAATATCCCATGCGCTACTGTACTGTAAGCTTCGAACGAAGTAATAATTTAAACAAAACAAGGCTAATGTCCCATGTGCTACTGTACTGTAAGCTTCGAACGAAGTAATAATTTAAACAAAACAAGGCTAATATCCCATGTGCTACTGTACTGTAAGCTTCGAACGAAGTAATAATTTAAACAAAACAAGGCTAATGTCCCATGTGCTACTGTACTGTAAGCTTCGAACGAAGTAATAATTTAAACAAAACAAGGGTAATATCCCATGCGCTACTGTACTGTAAGCTTCGAACGAAGTAATAATTTAAACAAAACAAGGCTAATATCCCATGTGCTACTGTACTGTAAGCTTTGAACGAAGTAATAATTTAAACAAAACAAGGCTAATATCCCATGTGCTACTGTACTGTAAGCTTCGAATGAAGTAATAATTTAAACAAAACAAGGCTAATATCCCATGCGCTACTGTACTGTAAGCTTCGAACGAAGTAATAATTTAATCAAAACAAGGCTAATATCCCATGCGCTACTGTACTGTAAGCTTCGAACGAAGTAATAATTTAAACAAAACAAGGCTAATGTCCCATGTGCTACTGTACTGTAAGCTTCGAACGAAGTAATAATTTAAACAAAACAAGGCTAATATCCCATGTGCTACTGTACTGTAAGCTTCGAACGAAGTAATAATTTAAACAAAACAAGGCTAATGTCCCATGTGCTACTGTACTGTAAGCTTCGAACGAAGTAATAATTTAAACAAAACAAGGGTAATATCCCATGCGCTACTGTACTGTAAGCTTCGAACGAAGTAATAATTTAAACAAAACAAGGCTAATATCCCATGTGCTACTGTACTGTAAGCTTTGAACGAAGTAATAATTTAAACAAAACAAGGCTAATATCCCATGTGCTACTGTACTGTAAGCTTCGAACGAAGTAATAATTTAAACAAAACAAGGCTAATATCCCATGTGCTACTGTACTGTAAGCTTCGAACGAAGTAATAATTTAAACAAAACAAGGCTAATATCCCATGTGCTACTGTACTGTAAGCTTCGAACGAAGTAATAATTTACACAAAACAAGGCTAATATCCCATGCGCTACTGTACTGTAAGCTTCGAACGAAGTAATAATTTAAACAAAACAAAGCTAATGTCCCATGTGCTACTGTACTGTAAGCTTCGAACGAAGTAATAATTTAAACAAAACAAGACTAATGTCCCATGTGCTACTGTACTGTAAGCTTCGAATGAAGTAATAATTTAAACAAAACAAGGCTAATATCCCATGCGCTACTGTACTGTAAGCTTCGAACGAAGTAATAATTTAAACAAAACAAGGCTAATATCCCATGCGCTACTGTACTGTAAGCTTCGAACGAAGTAATAATTTAAACAAAACAAGGCTAATGTCCCATGTGCTACTGTACTGTAAGCTTCGAACGAAGTAATAATTTAAACAAAACAAGGCTAATATCCCATGTGCTACTGTACTGTAAGCTTCGAACGAAGTAATAATTTAAACAAAACAAGGCTAATGTCCCATGTGCTACTGTACTGTAAGCTTCGAACGAAGTAATAATTTAAACAAAACAAGGGTAATATCCCATGCGCTACTGTACTGTAAGCTTCGAACGAAGTAATAATTTAAACAAAACAAGGCTAATATCCCATGTGCTACTGTACTGTAAGCTTTGAACGAAGTAATAATTTAAACAAAACAAGGCTAATATCCCATGTGCTACTGTACTGTAAGCTTCGAATGAAGTAATAATTTAAACAAAACAAGGCTAATATCCCATGCGCTACTGTACTGTAAGCTTCGAACGAAGTAATAATTTAATCAAAACAAGGCTAATATCCCATGCGCTACTGTACTGTAAGCTTCGAACGAAGTAATAATTTAAACAAAACAAGGCTAATGTCTCATGTGCTACTGTACTGTAAGCTTCGAACGAAGTAATAATTTAAACAAAACAAGGCTAATATCCCATGTGCTACTGTACTGTAAGCTTCGAACGAAGTAATAATTTAAACAAAACAAGGCTAATGTCCCATGTGCTACTGTACTGTAAGCTTCGAACGAAGTAATAATTTAAACAAAACAAGGGTAATATCCCATGCGCTACTGTACTGTAAGCTTCGAACGAAGTAATAATTTAAACAAAACAAGGCTAATATCCCATGTGCTACTGTACTGTAAGCTTTGAACGAAGTAATAATTTAAACAAAACAAGGCTAATATCCCATGTGCTACTGTACTGTAAGCTTCGAACGAAGTAATAATTTAAACAAAACAAAGCTAATGTCCCATGTGCTACTGTACTGTAAGCTTCGAACGAAGTAATAATTTAAACAAAACAAGACTAATGTCCCATGTGCTACTGTACTGTAAGCTTCGAATGAAGTAATAATTTAAACAAAACAAGGCTAATATCCCATGCGCTACTGTACTGTAAGCTTCGAACGAAGTAATAATTTAAACAAAACAAGGCTAATATCCCATGCGCTACTGTACTGTAAGCTTCGAACGAAGTAATAATTTAAACAAAACAAGGCTAATGTCCCATGTGCTACTGTACTGTAAGCTTCGAACGAAGTAATAATTTAAACAAAACAAGGGTAATATCCCATGCGCTACTGTACTGTAAGCTTCGAACGAAGTAATAATTTAAACAAAACAAGGCTAATATCCCATGTGCTACTGTACTGTAAGCTTTGAACGAAGTAATAATTTAAACAAAACAAGGCTAACATCCCATGACAGACAATCAGACACGATTAACCACAGACCACGACGATTAACCGTATGAGAGTTCCGATTTTTCATTCGGACGTACGGAACCCTGAAATTGTTTTTAACCAAATCTTGTAAGTTAATTTTCGTTGCACATCTATAACCAAAACCAAACGCGTGAAAATAAAACTCTCCTGAAATTCCTGCATTGCAGTCCATTTGACCTCACTCCCTGACTAAAACACAGAATAAGTAATAGTGGTCGTAACTACAAGAAAAACTCGGCATTATTTCGCTACAAGTATATCACTCTATCGCATTTTTAATTTCAGTGGACCAAAATCTGTGCACCATTTCTTCAGTGGTGGTAGACCCCTGCGAGCAAGGACCTGCTTACTGCAATTTTAAGAGGAACAAGAAGTATGCCCTGACGGTTAATCTGTCACCAAGTTAGTACTTACCTACTGTACTGTATTATTTTTAGTCCTATGAGTGACGAGTCGAGCAGGTCGTCTGACGGTAAGCGTCACGACAGCCCTTATAAAGTCCAGTGCAACCCAGATCTATTGCAAAATCTTACGCGGCACTGCTCTGTGCTCGTCACCCTGAGTCTCATGACCAGTCAGTTGCCTGGAAAAATTGCCCTTCAAACTGAAACACAGTAATGTTTGCACACTACTGCTTGGCGGTTGAATATCTGGAAAAGGTGTGGTACTCCTCCAGGCGGACTCTTGCAGAAAAGGTCTACCTCTACAAAAAAGTCTGATCGGTAAACTTCAGTTCTGAATTAACTTTGTTAGTAATAGTAGATGGTGCACGGAAGCAGTTCGTTCGTTCGGGGTTCGTTGGATCGTCATACAATCCACCAATTGTCACGAGGCGGTCCTAGGCTTTGGGCTTGCTCCACCAGCCCAGGGACCAAGCCTCAGTGGACAACACAAAAGGTCAGGATTCAGGAATAATTAGGAGCACAGGAACAGGAGGAGATGATCATAAACAGCGGCTTACGAAGGTATTATTATATATATTTAAAATCTCCAGTTGTAATGAACTTAATTAGGTATTTTATAACATATTAATTTGTGAAATTCGGTTTGCTCAAAATCAATATCGGAATGACAGGTTATTTGAATTTTGAATTAATAATGACAAACTATCAAATGGAATGAAATGGATTATGAGAGAATTAAGAGATCAAATGAGTATTATTACGAAAGAGGTTTGACCTCGTTACAAGAGGAATTCATCGTTATATTATACATGAAGTTCGCGTGATCACCCGCGCAGATCTGCCTTGTGCGCGTGACGTGAGCGTGCACACAGCGGTTGTAATGTATGAAATTCTATGGAAGATATCATACCGCCTACGTGGCGTGCGCGTGCGCAGGCGGTCTGACACCTACCCTAGAATTTCATACTTTACAACTGATGCGTGCTGTGCTCGCTTACGTCACGCGCACGCTTCTGTTGTGCTCCGGCCTTCATCAAAGGTCCGCTTTGCGAACCGCGTCCGCGGCTGCAGCTGGGACCAGTGGTCCTATTATCTATCTTGGTTTGAATCAGATTTCATATTTTCTACTCTATCGCAAGACTTTAGTGATAGTGATAATGACAATCTGATTGAAACCAAAATCGGTAATAGCACTACAGTCCTAATCTATACCATCGCGTTCGTTTTATTTTTGTACCTTTTTATCTGAGTTTATAATAATTTCTTATTCTTAATCTTATTAGAGAATTGTATCTTAACACGCACCACCATGAGTTCTGTCTGTTACATACTTGCTCCTTTCGTGAATACAGAAATCTCGAGATTATTTTCAACGATGCTATAAAGACTGTTTTGCATGTCAATCAACGATGTTTTGGCAAAACTAGTGTTTGCTGAAGGCGTTTCTTTCTGCTTTCAAGTCTTATTTTTTGGCGTAACTGGCATTAAAATACACACACATATAAACATCATTCCAGAGTTCTCTGCCCAGAAGCTAAAGCTATCCATCAACGGAGACGTCCAAGACGACGGGTCTTTCTCCACCGTCATCCAGGCACCGAAGAACGGCTGCGAATACCTCACCTGTCCGATACAAGCTGAAGAAAGGAGGATCTTCGATGTAGACTTGGCTCTTGATAAGACAGCTTCTGTAAGTTTTGTTACACCTCCACAGTCGTCATAGAAAAACGAAAGAATGAAAAAAAACATTCACGAGTTATGAGTATTTTTTATACCTATATTTCGTTGGTAGTTCAGGCAAATCTTACTTATTACAAAGTACGAAAGACTGGTATTTGAAGGGATTTATGTAAGTTAGGTACCCAACGGCAAAACGGCTTCACGGATTTTGATGAAGCGACGATGTGACCAATGCATCCTGCTAAGTAATGAAGCACTCTTGACCTGAACACACTCATTGTTAGATTTTAGATGTATCACCGTGTCCTGTAGTTCCTGAATACCTCGAGAAATGTACTGGTTTGGTGAGGAGTCAGACTTAGGTTAGTGTAAATGTTATAAGAGTTGTTTATGAGCCTACATCAACCCACTGTTGGATATAAGCCTCCTCATGTGCACGTCATTCTCTACGGTCCTACACAAAGCGAGTCCACTGCTGTCCTGACTTGATGACATTACCTTAACCTCCGTCCTCCTCTTAGCCACCATTCCGTCACTGCCTCTGTCCTCTGCAATATTCTCGTCTCGCCAAATGCCCTAACTTTCCTATGCTTGAAGTCAATGTACTTACTTATTTTTTATTTGTCCTCTGAATTATGGAGGTCTACATGTCTTGTCAGGATCTGCCTTGCTTATTAGCATTTTAAGACATTTTATTTTTTGTATAATTTCAGGGTAAATTCCCCGTGCAAGTGAAGCTGTGGAACGAAGAAAACGCATCTCAAGCTTGCTGCTTCACGTTTAAAGTAAAAGTTAAATAACTTAGTGCTTATATTGTACGATGTACGCAAAAGTTATAGATACTTTTTAAGTTTTAATTTTAAATAAAACTTTAAGCAATGTATCTTGTATTGCTATATTTTAAGTAGAAGTGATAAAAGCTACCATTTTGTTTACTGATGATGAACGCAAAGCAATATACATACTTGCAATTGCTATAACTTATTGAGTAGGCGCTTTAAACCTTATGGAAAAAGCCGTAAATAAATTTGTATTGGTACCAAATCAACGTAAGACAAACTAATGCGGGCATCTTAGAAAGATCCTAGAAAGTGCTCGCTGTTACTGCCATATTTGCAGGCATTATGAAACAAAATATGTTGCTATCTCTGTTTGGTTGTCGTAAGAGGTAGTGCTGGCTTCTGGTGTCAGAGTTTGTCAGGCCGCCCGAGGGCCTCTGACATGGCTTAACGACTGCTACTAACCAGCCGGGACTGATGCCATTCGAAGCACGGAGCGATGGATGGCTGCTATCTCTTCTTATATTTGACTTAAAAGATCACTAAAATCTCCATCTATGTAAATTTACACTTCAATGATCAAGTTGAGATTAAACTGATTAGAGATTAAAGTTTAAACTGAACTTTGTTTTGGTATACCTGCGTGCTAAGCCTTTAAACTTGTCGTTGCACAAACTATAGGTACTGAGGTAGGTAGGTATATAAATAAGTACCCTGTGTCCAGTAGAAAAACACATTCATTGAGTGCCTATATGTAGGTACCTCAATGAGCACACTATAGATGTTTAGCATTAGCTGCAAAACCGGGAACGCAGCTTGCGGGTCCACGGCAGCATGCTCGGAATGCGAGGTGAACGGACTGCGATGCCCTCAGCCAAGGGCTTTCACATTTCTGTCCCATCGATGTGTTGCTAATTTGATAACATTCGCAACACCAAACACTACTTTGTATGCCAAGAGCCATACAAATACAAGTTAAATGGTTAGGGGCCGCTCCCTTACAAGTTGTTTCCTCGTGTACACAACAGACGTGTAGGTTGCATGAGGCATGCAACATACATGTCTGTTGTGATAACTTGCAGTTTATTCTGCTCGTCCATGTGATCTTTCATGTAACCGTTTCAACAAATTAAGGATTAATCATCCATAGGTTATATCTTAGCCAGAGGTTATTTGAACAGTGACTTAGGTAGATAGCTAGCTCATACAATGATCTTGTTAGTTGAACATAGAGCTCATGAATCTTACTATGTTAGATTCATGACTAATTCGTCATGATACACCTATGACCTACCTACGTCATTGTTTCCTACAAATTACTTGCCAAGTCCTATATTAATGTTATTCTATTTTAATAGTAATTCAATAGCTTTGTTTATACATGAGTACTATGGCCCATTTCGGGTTGCACAAAATTCGGATGCCATTGAATCCACAATGGAAAAAATAGATTAGAACTTAGCTGTATTGTAGTGTATTTAAAAAACTAAATTTGTTTTTACAATTTCTGTTCGAACCCAATTGACGTAAATACCTTCGAATTACTTACTTTAAAACTTAGCCTTCAATAAAGTCCCATTAAACTCCCATGAGCTCCACGAATTCTAAGCAATTTGTAGTAATTCGCTAAAGTTAGTCTTAATTCCAAACCACAGAACAAAATCGCTTGCGGCTCTATCACGCAAGTCTACACAATATTAGACATCAAATTATAGTCCGATTCGACTGTGTAATTACATAAATAGTATATAATTAAATTATTTACTGGTTTGTCCGTCAGACGACCGGAGGCGTCCCACATCACTTTGTGGGTAAACTTTCATACGAATTAATTCAAATTGCTGTTTTGTTATGGTCAGTAAGTGCGCTTTTTGGACATAGCTACGTAGATCACGAAGACGAAAGAAGTGACAATCATATTTTGTAGAGTGCCTAGAGACAGTGCAGTTTTATGCTATCATACCAAACAACATCAAATGAATCTCCACTAATATATAAAAGCGAAACGTTGTCTGTTTGGTGGTTTGTTTGTTTGGGACACTTTCACGCCAAAACGGCTGGACCGGTAATGATGAAAATTTGTATGTAGATACCGTACACAACAGACACCAACATGGGGTACTTTCTATCCTGGAAAGTGGAAAGTGCCGATTACTCGCTATCACACAAAAACAGCTACGATGAAGTTTTGAATATAGGTACTGTACAATACAGAGATCAACATAAGATAAGATAAGACATTTATCTTGGAAAATGGAAAGTTCACACGGGAAATTGGTAAAATTTTGGTAGATTGGTTGTATTCGCTTTCACATCAAAACGGCTAAACTGATTACGATTACAAAATGCCACTTGCCACTAATCCCCATCCCCACTAATATTATAAGAGTGAAACGCTGTCTGTTTGTTAGTTAATTTGAGGCACTTTCACGTGATAATGGTTAGACCGAATGTAATGAAATTTTGTATGTAGATGCTATATCCCATAGAGAGCATCACACGATACTTTTATCCTCGAAAATTGTAAACGCGGTATAAGCCGCAGGGCGCAGCTTTTTATACCTAATATGAGGTCCATACAGACAGATAGAAGCGATTATAAGCGTGACGGCGCGGTATGGAGTCCAGATTAAATAAGACAATCTAGTTTCAGCTGTATAGACACATAGATATAAGTATTAGGTGGGGACCTTTGATACAGGCCACCATAGTATAATAACCGATGACCTCCATGAAATAAATTTATGAACTTTGACGATCTTGATACTACTTATTACTTATTTTGTCATATTACTTCACATGGTTTTGTGACACAATTTCCTGTAACTTTCACGTGGACTTATTCTAAATCGATCTAGTGTAACAGGCTTGCAGTACCTACAATAGCTTACTAATGAGTCAGTGCCTCCTACAATTGCTGCAGAAGTGAGAATATCAGACTGTAGAATACAAAATTAAAAGTTGAAGACTGAATAGACAAACAGGACAGTGATAAGTCACTTGCATTGCAGACATTGCAGTCCACAGTGACAGCCAAATAGACATTTCCTACGTACAATGGTGACAGCTCCCGTGCGTAGGTAGGAGACCTTATTTGCAACTCGTCACTTCTGTTAGTCGTGTAATCTGTGGCCTTCGTTGTTCATTAACGCATGCCATATCACTTTCCCACATCGCCCCCGCGTTAGTCCGAGTTATCACTCTCACTGTACAAATTACAATGTTGTTTACTATCCTAACATTAATTACATTTACATAATAGAGCACATTTCTGTTTCATTAATATTCGCACGATATGTAACGTTTGAGAGTGAGAAAAGAAAGTTATTAGCAGCACAAACTTCAAGTATGATCACTTTTGCAGCCTCAGGACATTCGCTATTACAGTTACTGCTATTTTTATTGAGATGATGCTTTCTAACTTGATGGTTATTGGACAAAAATACCGTGAATTCCTTCATAATCCTTGAAAAACTATTGAACTAATAATTATTAATTATTTCAATTTAATTATTTTTAGATCACAGAATAATTAATAATTATTCGTCAAATAATTAATAATAATTAACTGTATTCTGTAATGGAAAATACACGATGGACTAAAAGAGTAACGGAGTGGATACCGAGAAACGAAACCAGGAGTCAAGGTCGACCGAGGAAAAGGTGGGAAGATATATTCATAGAAAAGGTTGGACCAGATTGGATGACAAAGACTAGAGAAAGAAAGTTGTGGAAATATATGGGGGAGGCCTGCGCCAAGGAGGCGACTACTACTTAGCGTTATGTTAATAAAGATATGGGGGAGGCCTGCGCCAAGGAGGCGACTACTACTTAGCGTTATGTTAATAAAGATATGGGGGAGGCCTACGCCAAGGAGGCGACTACTACTTAGCGTTATGTTAATAAAGATATGGGGGAGGCCTACGCCAAGGAGGCTACTACTACTTAGCGTTATGTTAATAAAGATATGGGGGAGGCCTGCGCCAAGGAGGCGACTACTACTTAGCGTTATGTTAATAAAGATATGGGGGAGGCCTGCGCCAAGGAGGCGACTACTACTTAGCGTTATGTTAATAAAGATATGGGGGAGGCCTACGCCAAGGAGGCTACTACTACTTAGCGTTATGTTAATAAAGATATGGGGGAGGCCTACGCCAAGGAGGCGACTACTACTTAGCGTTATGTTAATAAAGATATGGGGGAGGCCTGCGCCAAGGAGGCGACTACTACTTAGCGTTATGTTAATAAAGATATGGGGGAGGCCTGCGCCAAGGAGGCGACTACTACTTAGCGTTATGTTAATAAAGATATGGGGGAGGCCTACGCCAAGGAGGCTACTACTACTTAGCGTTATGTTAATAAAGATATGGGGGAGGCCTACGCCAAGGAGGCGACTACTACTTAGCGTTATGTTAATAAAGATATGGGGGAGGCCTGCGCCAAGGAGGCGACTACTACTTAGCGTTATGTTAATAAAGATATGGGGGAGGCCTACGCCAAGGAGGCTACTACTACTTAGCGTTATGTTTATAAAGATATGGGGGAGGCCTACGCCAAGGAGGCGACTACTACTTAGCGTTAATAAAGATTGGTTTTCTTGATACTTCATATATCTCATAGCACTCTAGTGATCAAGACGAATCCAAGAAACGTACAGACATACTTACAACCCAAACACATAATCCTCCGCAGTGGGGTAAAAAACATACAAATCGGTTTAGAAATCCCAGAGATACCTATGCCAAAAGGTAAGACTAATTATAGATTATGTACCTAGATTAGATGGACATGACACAACTAATAATTAGTTTTTACATTCTCAAGTGTAAAAACCATTTGTTCTCTTTATTAATTATGAACTATGGAAGTAGAGTCTTCCCGGACATTAAATTAACTATGGAAGTAGAGTCTTCCCGGACCTTAAATTAACTATGGAAGTAGAGTCTTCCCGGACATTAAATTAACTATGGAAGTAGAGTCTTCCCGGACATTACATTAACTATGGAAGTAGAGTCTTCCCGGACATTACATTAACTATGGAAGTAGAGTCTTCCCGGACATTAAATTAACTATGGAAGTAGAGTCTTCCCGGACATTACATTAACTATGGAAGTAGAGTCTTCCCGGACCTTAAATTAACTATGGAAGTAGAGTCTTCCCGGACATTAAATTAACTATGGAAGTAGAGTCTTCCCGGACATTACATTAACTATGGAAGTAGAGTCTTCCCGGACCTTAAATTAACTATGGAAGTAGAGTCTTCCCGGACATTAAATTAACTATGGAAGTAGAGTCTTCCCGGACATTACATTAACTATGGAAGTAGAGTCTTCCCGGACATTACATTAACTATGGAAGTAGAGTCTTCCCGGGCATTAAATTAACTATGGAAGTAGAGTCTTCCCGGGCATTAAATTAACTATGGAAGTAGAGTCTTCCCGGACATTAAATTAACTATGGAAGTAGAGTTTTCCCGGACATTAAATTACTATAGAAGTAGAGTCTTCCCGGACATTAAATAGACCGTAATATGAGTAAAAATAATACTTTTTTAGATACTACTAACATTCTATTATAATTTTTTACACATCGTGACAAAAAATGGTTATAGTGAAAATTTGTGTCTTATAAAAAGATTTTCCTCTCTACTACAAATACTCGTACTAAACTGTAAACACAAAATTATTGTGTGCTTTAATATGATAGCTTATGATCTATTCTACCTCACAAATCTCACATAAAGTTCTCATAATCCTAGTTTATGAGCTATTCTAATAAGACGATTGGTTCTGATTGGTTCTTGACGAAGAACCAAGGTGCCCGACATAGCTCTGAGGATAAGCTGAAGTGGCAATGGGCTGGTAACATTTCCCGAAGAGCCGATCACTGTTGAGGTAGACGAGTTTTCGAGTGGAGACCACGTTTAGGCAAACGTAGTATAGGACACCCTGTGGCCAGGTGGAGTGACGAGCTGCGAAAAGCGTCTGGTAGAAAATGGAAGACCCAGCTCAGTTGCATGTATTAGGAGAGGCCTACGTACAACAGTGTCCACCTAACCTATAACCTATATCATAGTCATGACTATAATATAACCTATTATAGCAATGATTGTATTTTTTAAAGGGAAGAATTAACCAAAAAATGCATATTTAATAACGTTACGTTTATTTACGTTTGGTTTCATTTTTCGTGAAGCTCCTACAACATCCATGTGCAATTCCTTGAATGAATGGTTTTGAATGGAATCCATGAGTCACATGGTGACGTGGATGGGTTCAGAAGTGCAACGCCCAGCTACTGTGTGTATATCGGCGGTTTGACTTACCTAATCTTGTGCAAGATTCCTCTGACGGTCGGTGCTTATCTATAAGGAAAGGAGATAAATTATTTGATCTTGTTGTTTGTTGAAAACTATCACGCTGTAAGAAATTAGTTTCGCAAGGAGTGACGAGCGATGCTGGCAGAAGCAAGACTGCTCTTTAGAGTTCACTGTGTTATGAGCTTTTAATATGAGTAGGAATCGGTATCACAAATAGGCAGGCATCGCAGCAACCAAAAGTTTCAAGCTAGGTATAGATATTCCTCGAAAACAACACACGGCTCCAAAAAAGAAACGCCACCAAGCCTTGTACACATTTGTAGCCGCAGATTCTGGACAGCACACAAAAAACAAGCATAGA
The DNA here is from genome assembly GCA_946251855.1 of Alsophila aescularia. Taxonomy (NCBI): domain Eukaryota; kingdom Metazoa; phylum Arthropoda; class Insecta; order Lepidoptera; family Geometridae; genus Alsophila; species Alsophila aescularia. Next base: position 59,004,166 of record OX276381.1, read on the forward strand.
TGTTGTTCACTTTATTCTTCTACGTCTGGTTGTCGTCGCTATTAACATTTCATTATCTCTCAAACACCTATTCAAAAAGGGCAAGAACGATGAGCTGAAAATTCGGCTCACTACTTAGCATGCATCGGGAAAGGCCTATGTATAGCAGTGGACGAGATCACGCTGCTAAAGACTGATCATGTTTTCTGATCGATGGTTGAAGACGGTGATGCTGACCCTTCGGTCAGAATATATGAATTCTAGAATAGAATATTCCTGTTAGAACGTCTAGCATCTTCAAAGTTCCCATCGTAATAATCAATTGATCGTAATCTGCCGGTAACTGTTCAATTACGTCCGTAACAGGTGTCCAATCAATCAAAATACCTATCGAATGCAATCGAACGTCTGTGTGAACAAAGCGGCTCACATTAGACGGTAATTACACTTTCTAAACGAAGCTTTATTATATTTGATGTGTAATTGCGCATGAAAGTCGGAGTTAGTTCCCTCTAATGATGATGGGACCACCGGTAGGGGTCAGCCAAAGATAACGATTTGATTAAGCTTGGGCTATGTAGAAAACGTATAGCCTACGCACGCCTTTCCATGTACCCATATACTGTTGAATCAATGAAAGCTCAACGTTTATTGGAGTACATAAAATAATACTGTGTTCAACCCAGGGATGTAAGGTGTGGGGGGAGGAGATGGAGTGATGTTGACAGATTATACGCCAAGCCCATTCTATCATTGGATAACCAGAAGTACCTAGTAGTAAGGCGCTACCGTTATGTGAATATTCCACTACCTATACCACAGAATAAATAATAGTACAATAAGCGAAGTGTCTGGCCAAAAAATGCTAAACGCAGTTTGGCTTTCCCATTTTTTATGCGTAAGGTAAGATATACGCAAAGTGTCTGGCAGCGGTTGGAAAAGAAGAGCCGAAGATCTGGCTCAGTAGCGAGCTTTGGGAGAGGCCTATGTCCAGCAGTGGACTGACACAGGCTGATGATGATGATGTGTAAGGAGTGGAACTCCTTGCCAGAGTCTAGGTTATGTGGATTTCCCAACAGGTAAACCCACATAACCAAGTTTGTAGTGATAGGCCTCGTACACAAGAGTCCGCCTGGCGCCTGGGCATGGGGAAGTTCCACACCTTTGTCAGATGTTCAACCGCCAAGCAGTAGTGTGTTTCGGTTTGAAGGGCAATGTCAGCGAAACTACTGGGCAATAAGATTTAACAACCAATGTCTCAGGGTAGCGAGCGCAGTGCAGGGACGAGCAAGATTTTGCAAACAAGGTTCTGGGTGGCACTGCAACTGTTATGTGCAGGCGTGACGCTTACCATCAGGCAAGCAACCTGCCCGTCTCGTCACTCAAAGTAATAAAAAAATAAAAAATGTATTCCTAACTTGGTATCTTCTGTCACGAATGGATAGGTGACTACTTCATGACAAGCATGAACCTCGGTTGACCGCATCATCGCATAACATTTTTTATTTTTTTAATCTAATATAATATCTAATATATTTTATTTTTATTTGTATTATAATTCTTTCTTGTGAATTAATGAGTGATCTATCCATCTATAATTGGCAAATGAAAGTCATGATCCTCGTAGTTCCCTATTTCCATGATGCGGAAAATCCTAGTTTCAGTTTAATAATTTAAATATTTTTTATTTTATCGCTTTCGAGGAACGGGACAAGCCGCAGAGTTGTTCTGCTGTTCTTCGAGCGACCGTATCGAAACGCGCACATAACTTACTTTACCTATACATTTTAATTAGATACTAGGTTTTTCCCGCGACTTCGTACCCGCTGATTACAGTTATCACTATATAAAAATATCCTATGTCCTTGCCCAGGGCACAAACTATATCCTTACCAAATTTCATCAAGATCGGTTCAGCCGTTTAGACGTGAAAAGGACAGATAGAGTTACTATCGCTCTTATACTATTTGTTTGTGGATGCGATGGTATGAACGTATGAAGTTTGCCTTGGTCAGGGTCGCTGTGTTGGTCCTTTGAATTGTAAATTGCACAGGCACATAAAAGCGACGGCGCGGCAGCCTAACTGTTCAATGGTGCTACTTAGAATCCAACAATACGGGTTCGGTCCTAGGCTCCGCACTAATGACTTTTTTAAGTGTGCGGTTTTCTATCGGTCCGTGCTTCGGAGAGCACGGTCCCGGCTGTTATTGATTAATAAATAAATAAATATGTCAGAGGCCCTCAGGCGGCCTGACAAACTCTGACACCAGAGGCCAGCACTACCTCATACGACAAACAAACAAAGAGTTAATAAAACACAATTAAATATTTAGATCAAGCTCAGGGCCTGCATGCAGTCTTAACTTAAATAACGAAGCCATCGCAAGCTATCGATCACTAAATAATAAGGAATAACAACATTATAGTACCATAATATAGGTGCCGATGACAATCGTTAGCTTGACAGAAGCTATCAATTGTCATCGGTATCTGTACTGAAGAGAATAGCAAATATCGTTGCAGCCGCGGCGGACCGTCAAGAATTTGCGACCGATTTCGCAATGCAATCGCTATGTCCAGATTGCAGGCCCAGGTCTCAATCGCTCCAAATCAAGCTGTAGAACAAACGTGTTCATTACCATTGCGCTGTCGAGCACCAGACGGCCTTTGTTCGCCTTCTGCGGGTGACCTGCTCTGGAATGTAACGTGAGTCATGACTCACGCCTGGTTTCGTAACAGAGTTATTGCGAGGGAGGCCCTGGATTTATGAGCTTAGTTCAGTCATTGATAAAACTGACGAAATTTTCATCACCAGTCTCGTAACAACCTGGAACTTGTTGGCGCCAATGGAGTGACGTAACTTAGCTCAGAGTACTGAGGTAACCGACATAGCTCATAGAATAAGCAAGCTGAAGTGGCAATAGGCTGGTCACATTTGTCGTAGAACCGTTGGGGTAGACGAGTTATAGAGTGGAGACCGCTAATCGGCAAACGTAGTGTAGGACGCCCTCAGGCTAGATGGAGCGACGATCTGCGCAATGTAGACATACGGATGTATTTTTGCCCAAGCTGAAACGAAGAAGACCGAGCGAGCGCAAAGCGCGAGCGAGCGCAAAGCGCGAGCGAGCTTACAAAAACGATTGCTTTCCACCCTATTTATCATCATCATCATCAACAACAATCTGTATAAGTCCACTGCTGGAAATACGCCTCTCCCAACGCTCAAATAGCTCTCTCTCTCTCTCTCTCTCTATACGTCTCTCGCCTCTGAGCATCCGAGCCTGTCCGGCTGTCCGGCTATTTTCCTCTACAGGTCGCATTTCTCAACCGATCTAGACGAAACTTGGTATGGTCTCCACAGGTTTAACGAATTTTTAGAATTTTTAAGTCGTTGGGTATTTTTGACTTCCTCCAAAAAGAGGCAAAAAGGGGGCTACTGAATATCTCCGCAATATTAGATCCGATTTCGATGGTTATTTAAGATGTTCTCATAAAAATTTGAAGTTCTGATCTGCAGTCTTCGGCATGTTGAGCAGAATAGCTCCTCCAAATGCAGTAAATTGCTCACTTGTAGGTTTCTACCAGTGGAATCAGCCCTTTACCTACTAGGTAGGGATTGATGGAGCACCTTGGTTATTAATGTTAGTTGTACAATAAGTTAACTAGATGGCGCTACTGTGCACCGCTAGACTGTTTGCAAAAAAGTTTGTACTCGTGGGTGTCCGGATGGCTAGCTATTACACGCTAGCCTCTAAAAAGTTTGTACTTGTGGGTGTCCGGATGGCTAGCTATTACACGCTAGCCTCTAAAAAGTTTGTACCCGTGGGTGTCCGGATGGCTAGCTATTACACGCTAGCCTCTAAAAAGTTTGTACTCGTGGGTGTCCGGATGGCTAACTATTACACGCTAGCCTCTAAAAAGTTTGTACTCGTGGGTGTCCGGATGGCTAGCTATTACACGCTAGCCTCTAAAAAGTTTGTACTCGTGGGTGTCCGGATGGCTAGCTATTACACGCTAGCCTCTAAAAAGTTTGTACTCGTGGGTGTCCGGATGGCTAACTATTACACGCTAGCCTCTAAAAAGTTTGTACTCGTGGGTGTCCGGATGGCTAGCTATTACACGCTAGCCTCTAAAAAGTTTGTACTCGTGGGTGTCCGGATGGCTAGCTATTACACGCTAGCCTCTAAAAAGTTTGTACTCGTGGGTGTCCGGATGGCTAGCTATTACACGCTAGCCTCTAAAAAGTTTGTACTCGTGGGTGTCCGGATGGCTAACTATGACACGCTAGCCTCTAAAAAGTTTGTACTCGTGGGTGTCCGGATGGCTAGCTATTACACGCTAGCCTCTAAAAAGTTTGTACTCGTGGGTGTCCGGATGGCTAACTATTACACGCTAGCCTCTAAAAAGTTTGTACTCGTGGGTGTCCGGATGGCTAGCTATTACACGCTAGCCTCTAAAAAGTTTGTACTCGTGGGTGTCCGGATGGCTAGCTATTACACGCTAGCCTCTAAAAAGGCATTAAAACAGTTTGCACTAGGTATTGTATCTCTAACAATCTTCATATTATCAGGTTGACATCTTCTAGTTATTGTCCAATTTGGGTTATAAAGCCGTGTGGACATACGCACATCCCGTGCACAATGTAGTGCCATATCAGGCGACCATATGGCACGGCAGCCGACCCTGGCGTCTATAAGGCCGCAACAGGGCGATCAAGTGTATCGCTTATTATGTTGTTTAGTCTGTAGTGGTAAACCTCTTCTGCATGGACTGCATGTATCTGCCTGGGGAAGTACCACTCTCACCAAACAATTAATGAGCAACAACCGTTTCGCATTATTATTATTATTATTTAAGATTATGCAATAATCTCTGGACGGGGCATAGCCCACACATAAGGCGTTTTCTAAAAAAAAAAAAGATCCGTCGCTGGACGCCTGGCAGAGTCCCTATATTACACGGCCAATATTACGCGACCAAATAATGTACAGCCAATAATACGCGACCAATATTACGTGGATTGGCGTCGTAATATCAGGGTGTACATTATTTGGTTGCGTATTATTGGCCGTGTAATATCACCCCGTGCTGATTTTGTACAGGCGATAATACGCAGCCAGGATTACGAAGCCAAAATATGTACATGTAATAACAGGGTGTGCATTATTGGCTGTGTAATACGGGCCGGACACTTTTTGTACGGGCGATAATGTACAGCCAATATCACGTGTACATCACAGAATAAAATATAGAAATGACATGGAAAAGCCTCGTTTGCACGTTCCAGTTTCCTTTTACCACAGATTATGAATGGCAATTGCTCAGGCGCTGCGGGAAGTGCTGCCCCTCCACCCTTGCGTAACAAAGTGCAGGTACCAGGGTGAGCTGGAGCGGCGGAGGCTGGTCGCCGAAGGCGACCAAAAAGCCGAAGCTGCGGAGGCGAGCGGACGGGGGCTGCACTCCCTCCGCGCCTCCGGTTTTTTAATAACACTCTAGTGTAGGGCAGACAAGACCACGTGGAGTCAGGTTGGCCGATTCGGTTCTGTGACAGTTTTTTTCATCTTGACACTCGCCTACACAAACGAGGCATCAAGGAGTGATTCTAGCTTTGTCTATGGTTGGCTTCGTATTATTGGCCGTGTAATATTGGACGTACAAAATCGGCACGGGCTGATATTACGTATCCAGTTGTACACGTAATATTGGTCGCGTAATACTGGCCGTGCATTATTAACCCGGACCGATTTTGTACGGGCAATAATACACGGCCAGTACTAGCCGTCCAAATATTACGAATCCATGTACACGTAATATCTGGCCGTGTAATATTGGAGGTACAATACTGGTCGTACATTATTTTGGTCGTGTATTATCGTCTCCCGCCTGGCAGATGTGAAACGTCGAATATCGCCGACCTGAGGCGGAAAGAGCCGACGAGCCACAAGCGGCGTGCGCCACTACGGCCGCCCGTGGCGATCTATCGCCACGCCATATAAAAAAATCAAAGCGCCACGCCAAGAGTCGGTCTTACTCCCGTCCGCGCCATATATTATGTTTCACATTCACATTCTCAGAGGCTCAGAGCTATAGCAGATGGCGTTGTTTTCTATAAACTGCAAGGAATTTACGCTTAGAATCATTTTTATTCCACCGTGTGTGATTATAATGAGTCTACTTGGGAATAAATTGTGCCCCATGTTTTTACATGTCATGATGATGGAACAAACAAGTATTTAAAATATTAAGTACTCGAAAATATAATTTTTGATTGAATTTTCCAGAGCTCTTTGCGGTATCCTTACCAAATGAAATATGTAATCACAATGTTCCTTCTCATTTAATTTAGATTTAGACCTTAACCCTTATTTTTATGAAAGTTATGACAATTGTTATTCCGCCCTAGCCGTTCTTCGAACCTATTGCCACTTTATTGTTTGGTGTAATAGTGCGGGACCGGCTGCGGGGTGGGTGTTCAATATAAGCTTTTGACTTGTGTAGTATTTGACCAACCAAGTATTTGACAAGTCTCTGCGAAACCCAATATACCTAATTTTTGTACAAAGAAATATTTAGAGAATATCTTAGCTACCCGAGAGAAGCCGAAGCGGGTTGCTAGTCGTAAAAAAACGTGATAAAGTCCAGAAAGCAATCATCTCCAAATTCATTGTTCAAATTCAAGAAGTCCGAGAACAATCTCGTTTAATCAAAAGATCAAACCTTTCTATTACATTACTTTCTCGTGTGTTTATGGTTCTGTGGATAATGGTAAGCGCCTCGAGCGAAGAACGGGCCTATTATGTTACAGGTTGTTTGGGCCTAGAGTCTACTTTCTAGCGATCTGTGTTAACAAGATCTTTATCCAAAACGTTACGAACATTTTGGCCGAATGGGCAGGGCTTGAATGAGTTTATGTTATGACTTGAAGATTTAGGTACGTACGTGTTAGTGGACAGGTCAAGGAAACTATATGCACTACGAGATACTTGGAGCATACATAAATTATGGCATTAAAAAACTGGTAGAGTGTGAATTGAATTCGCGTGGAGAGGATTCCGTACGATGATTAATTATATAATCTCACAATATTATAGATATACCTTGTGATTAAAAGACCATACACTTCTTGTAGGTTTTCCTATGATCTATAAGTACTATAAAAATGGGACGTCGCGGGGCGCCTGGCAGATGTGTAAACATCGAATATGGCCGCGAGCTGAAGCGGAAGGAGCTGAGCCACGGGCGGCGCGGCAACGCGTCTGCGCCAGCCATGCCAAATTAGATGTTTACACATCAAAAAGTGCTAAGTATTAACCAGATATAGGAATAGGAATACCCAAGTAGCATCTTTTACCCCAGTTTAGTAACTAGTATAGCGGACAACTACGCAATCTAGATTGATTAGTGATAAGAATCACCTTTCCTCCAGCTCCAGCGATAAATCCTAGCCTACGTTATCTAGCCGCGTAGTTCAACCTAGGTACCTACACGTGCGCCAAAGTTTCACTTCAGTGGTTCACCTTGGCCCTTGCGAGCCTACATGGAGCCTACACACTAAATGTTGATTTGCTGATCTATTTTTATACTGTGGTGTGGTGATAACTAGATAGATAAGTAGGTAGGTAGATATTAAAATGTAAATTCCTTTGCTTAAGCACCTATTTCCTAAAACCTAATTCTAATGTGAACGATTGAGATCGAAATGCTCTGTTGGTAAAAATAAGTAACCGAACTGGTTTGGCAATGTCGCTATTATTTAATCTGTGACGCTGTGTCTGTTTGTCTATCATTCAATAACATTATAATAGATTTAAGAATGATTTAATTATGTACCATGAAACCTCATTCTAATCCGAGTCAACAACGACTTCAAATGGATTTAAATGCTCAACCAATTCTGATGAAATTTTTCAAATAAAAAAGGCTTGTCTTCGCTTTAGAAATTCCAGACATAGGAGTGAAAATACAAAGAAAAATTGTCGAATATTCTACTTTTTGAAGATGGCACCGATAATATGTCCTCACTTCGATCCACAAACAGGTACCAAGCGGAAGATGGTATTTTTCCATGGATGTTCAAAGCAGGTGCGTTGATTGCTGTGTCACAGAATAAATAATAGTACAAATGCTGTGTGTTGATAGGCACATAAAAAATCATACAAGTTTTTGTAGCATCCCGACAGATGGCGCGTCAGTTGTTAACTCGATCTGACAACTGCTATGTGGATTTTTATTATTGCATAGGTAGGTTTGCCATCATAATTTGAACAGCCAAGTAAGGTTTGGAAAGTCTTGGGCACCAATGCGGAACCTTTGGTGACACCAGTCTTTTTCGGCAATTGCCGAGTCTTCAAAATTGAGAATTAAACGTTGTAAAACAGTATTTTCCAGGCAAAAAACCAGTACCTGGCAAGCTGTTCTAGACCACATCAATCAAAGACTTACCTATTCTCTACCAAATGTGAAAAGTGACATGGTATGTGCCGAAAATGGGATTGCAAATTCGCAATGATTTATCGTTGCACCCCTTAGAAATACTATTTATAGAAATTAGGTTTCCAAACAACGCCTTTTCAAAACGTAAGCACAGAATAAAAAAACGTTAGCTACAATATCACTACGTGTGCTGTATTTACTTACCTCGTCACGCAAACTTAATGTGGCCAGTTAAAATGTTTTTCCCCTAAAAGTTGGGTAATTGATTGATTGGTAAAATCTGTTCCATACATTAATTTATAAGTAAGGATATGCCCATACAATAGCGCATATTTTAAACCTACAGTACAGTACTTACAAAAAAACTAGCGGAATTTATAAAATCTTATTCAAAACTGCTGTACCGAACGGTACAGATACGCTATGAGATACAAGCAAGGAGCATTAAACATTGTGATTTCATCGTCTTACAAAAAAAACTTGAATTTTATAAATCTTGTGAATGTCAAAGACAATACTTTCAATTTCAAACACTGTGCCAAATTCACAGTCCTACTTTACGTTGTTTCCGAAAACAACAGCTGTGATAGTAGTATAGTATACAGTAGTAGTCTGTACAGACAACGCAATATAAACACAAAATCCATTCGATTTTGTGTTTATATTGCCTTGATTTTGTGTTTATATTGCCTCAAAACTCTAAGATTTCTAAAATTTGTTTAGATGGTTGTGTTTTTATTCAAAAGGGTACACTTTCATTTAAGTCCCATATAAACTTCATCAAAATTGATTCAGTAGTTTTATTAGAAAATCTATTTGTTTTATAGTTTATGTTCTCTAATATCTTGGTATTTCTGAACCGAATTAGATGATTGTTTTTACTTGAGAAAGAAGGCCTCTAGTGTGGTACTGTATAAATTGCATCAAAATTGGCTTAGTAGCTTTAAACAAGCTTTAATTTAATTCACTGTGTTATTATGCTTGGGACTAGTTTGAAAGTCAATTTTTAACCATTTAATGAAATCCAAAGATCCAAAGACGCTGAAGTTTTGCACATGAGTGTAGTTTTAATGACAATTATGGTAGATACTATTGAGCTGACCTGATGATGGAGCTGGAAGGTAGTCAAAGGAACTCAACAATCGGATTATGGAACCCCTTCAAGTTTGGGCTCATTTGGTTTGTCTTTATGGGTTATCTGGTCTTATGTGGTATCCAGAGTCTGATAATGGAGCCGGAAGGTAGTCATAGGAACTCTACAATAAAATTATGGAACTCTTTCGAGTTTGGGCTCATTTGGTTTGTCTTGATGAGTTCTCTGGTTTTATATGGTATCCAGGGTCTGATGATGGAGCCAGAAGGTAGTCATAGGCACTCTACAATAAAATTATGGAACTCTTTCGAGTTTGGGCTCATTTGGTTTGTCTTGATGAGTTTTCTGGTGTTATATGGTATCCAGAGTCTGATAATGGAGCCGGAAGGTAGTCATACGAACTCAACAACAAAATGATGGAACTCTTTTGAGTTTGGCCTCATTTGGTTTGTCTTCATAAGTTCTCTGGTTTTATATGGTATCCAGGGTCTGATGATGGAGCTGGAAGATAGTCACAGGAACTCAACAACAAAAGGATGTAATTAATCCCTTCGAGTTTGGGCTCATTTGGTTTGTCTTGATGAATTCTCTGATTTATTTTCCATGGCAACGTTCTATATAAAAAGACCCGTATCTCCTTTTTAGTGATACTAAGTAACCGAGTTTTTTTTGCAAAATTTGATACCTTGGGTAACATTATTGCAATTTTCGAAGGGGACTCTAATTTTTTGAAAAATTAAATACTGCTTGTGTTACTCGCTGATAATTTAGCTTTCTTCATATGAAAGAATTTTTAAAATCGGGTCTGTATTTTTTGAGTTTATCTATCACAAACAAACAAACAAACAACCAAATCTTTCCTCTTTATAATATTAGTGTAGACTAATGCGGCGGATTATACAAGTAAAAAACTTACGGAAAAAATAATTATCAAATAATTTTGCAAAGAATGAAACTATGAAGTTTCTAATTGCTCAGTAATTTGCACCTTTGTTTGTGTTATTGGCTGCTATATACCAGACACATAAAAATATGTTTTTCTTACGTTATCCGGACGAAATGTAGTCTATTTTCAAAAGATTCTACGGAACTATAAGTACCTACATATTTGGCACACCAGAGTCTTATACTATTATTTATTCTGTGCCAGAGTTTTATTCTCCCTTTTGTATTCATTCAGACTATGGGAATCTATATCTATCTATCTATCTATATCTTCTTCTATCTATCTATCTATACTATAATAAAACTGTAACTGGGCTAAATCTGTACACTAAATATTTTTTGAAAATTATAATTGAGATAAACTTCAAAATCGATATGGAGTGCAAAAAGGATATTTTTTTAATTTTTGTCTGTCTGTCTGTCTGTCTGTCTGTCTGTCTGTCTGTCTATCTGTCTGTCTCTTTGAACACGCATCACGCTGAAACTACCGAACGGATTTTGATGCAACTTGGCACAATCATAGCTTATGTTATGGATTTAGAATACTTGCAGGATAAAGGTTGTAAGTTATTTAAAAGAATACGTATCACGCTCAAACTACTGGACGGATTTTGATGTAACTGGGCATAGTCAAAGTTTATATTATCTGTTAAAATTTAGAATACTTTTACTCCCGAAAAAATAAAGGATTTTTAAGGGATAAGGGTCTAAAGTTTGTGTTAAATTAAAGTAATAAAACATTCGTTTAAAGAACGGTACCAAATTTCGTTGTCCGCGTCACGTAACGAGTGGCCGAGCGGTTAACATGGGCGGAAGTCTAATCCAGACGTCTGTGGATCGAAACCACGCGCTTTTAGCTTTTTTGTTCCATAATTAATAGCGTTTACATATTTTATGCGTTATTTTTACATTTTTTAACCCCCGAACAAAGAGACGGGTGTTATAAGTTTAGGGTGTGTATCACTGTATGTGTGTAAGTGTGTGGGTGTGTGTGTTTTTTCGTTTTTTTTTTTATGAAAGCTAATGTGATTGTGATGGTTCTTAGCTATATGGGGAGGAGGTGAGAAAAAGTGGTGAGAATCGTAGCTTCCAAACGAATGGTTTGATTTAGGTGCGGTTTTTTATGATTGAAAGCTAAGGTAATCGAGATGGTTCTTAGATATTAAGGAACGAGTAGATATAGCACAATGGAGTATCCTACTTCCTTAGCACGTCGTAAGTATTTTTATTGTACAACCTCTACACAAGAGAGCGCAGTATCTGTACTTATAATAAAGCAATAAGAACAAAAAAGACACTACATAATTTACAAGCATCAAAGATTATTAGAAAGCCAGCATCAAATCTTTGCCAGCATCAACAACTCCAGCGCATCAAACGAATCAAAGTTCTGCCTCCAATTAAAGTAGATGGCGCTGATTGCCCTTAAAACACCAAGCATTTCATTCACTGCGTTCCGCTAAATTCAAATCTGTAAACTTTTCGACTTTGGCTCACACTAGCTTTAGCGCTTTGCAGTTTGCCTCAGCACGACCTCTCAAATCCTTGCGACTGGAAGTTGTCTGTCTGCTGAATTGCCTACTGTCCGGTTGATATCAAATTACTCTGCGCATACTTATAATAAAACTGTAACGGGTCCAATTCTGTACATTGAAGATATTTTGAAATTTTCCTTTGGAGGGTAGTACCCTCGGGGTACTATATTCGATTCTGAAGCCAAAACTGTTTTTTTTTTTCATTTTTGTCTATCTGTCTGTCAGTCTGTATCTTGGCTAGGCATCACGCCGAAACTACTGAATGAATTTAAATGAAACTTGGTATGATTTGAGTTCATACTACGACGTAGCACATATTTAATCCCGAAAAATTAAAGGGTTTCCGCAGGATAGGCGTTGAAATTTATTTAAAAGAACACGTATCACGCTGAAACTACTGCAAGAATTTTGTTGCAATTTGGCACAGTCATAGTTTACAAAATTGAGGCCAATTTTTATCCCGAAAAAATTAAGAGTTCTTGCTGGATAATGTCCCAAATTCTGTAAATTGAAGATATTTTGTAACATTTTTGGAGGCTGTTCTACATTCAATACTAAAGCCAAAACTGTATTTTTTAATTTTTGTCTGTCTGTCTGTCTGTCTGTCCGTCTGTGTATCTCTACCTTGGGAGCGCATCACGCTGAAAATACTCACATAATTCAAATAAAATTTGGTATGATTTGAGTTCATACTTCGAGGTAGGGCATTGGATACTTTTCATCCCGAAAAATTAAAGAGTTCGTGCAGGATAGGGGTGAAAAATTATTTAATTAAATTATTTCAAAGAACACGTAGCACGCTGAAACTATTGGACGGATGTTGATGCAACTTGGCACAGACATAGTCTATAAGATGGGTTTGTTTGTTGTTTGTTTGTCGTATGAGGTAGTGCTGGCCTCTGATGTCAGAGTTTGTCAGGCCGCCCGAGGGCCTCTGACATGGCTTAACGACTGCTATTAACCAATAACAGCCGGGACCGACAGCTTAACGTGCCCTCCGAAGCACGGAGCGAATGGAAAACCGCACATAACTGAGAAAAGTCATTGGTGCGGGAGCCTAGGTTTTGAACCCGGTATCGTTGGATTCTAAATTGCACTATAGAACCATTAGGCCACCATCGCTCTTTTGAAATGAAAGTAAAAAATACTTGCATAGGAAATTGATCCGTGGGTATGCATAAATAAAGACCACAATTGCTTTTGCGTAAAAAATACTTCGAAGCGTTGCAAGTTTTCTGAGTATGTATATACATTATATGTACTACGTTTTTTTATTTTGTTTCTTCCATTGAGATATTATAATGTACTACCTACGTACCTACATAATTATATAATTATATCGGAGGTTTCTTCATAATGTCTCACTGGCAAAATGGTTAGTTGTCGGTATTGAAATGTGTACATACAGAGGTAGGTACATGTATTACTCTTCACAGAGAAAGTATAGAAAACTTTTATTTTTTCAAATCAATCCTCATATCGTGTTGAAAAAGCTCAAAAAGTAGGTAGGTAGGGTAGGTAATTATTAAAAGCCAGTTAAAGTACCAGTAATTAAGTACATCGTTCTGTGAAACAAAATAAAAAATAATTTGTACTAAGAACACAATGTTTCGTTGCATTAAAATTTGTTCGTATGGACCTCATAATAATGACCTACCCTTGATGCCCCATCCAATTCACCTCACCACCTCTCTAATCTGTGCCACCTTACCTTCGGAGATAATTTTCTATACTCAATAACAAGACGTTCATGATAACAAGTTACTTAATTTAAACTAGATGGCGTTGTCTACCCTTAAAACACGCAAGCGGTTTGTTACGAAGTGGTTTGAACGTTGAATGAACTCGAGCAATACGTTTTCTTCTTTTTTTACTTTATGGTCCTTAGAGGCTCTTAAAACGTATTTTGATGTTTTTTGTGTTTTTGATAGAATAAGTCGACTTCAGTTGTAAAACGCGCAGCGAAGTTTAGCGAATTATTTATAGCAAAATAGTAACTTATAAATTAAATAAAAATAAATTTAACTCATTCATGTCATGAATCTTACATTATAAAAACCAGGCTTCAAAATACTTTCAAGTGCTTTGAAAGTAGAATATACTGAAAGTAGAAAAACCGAAGCCTTGAAAGTAGAAAATACTTGCATAGGAAATTGACCCGTGCGCTTATGTAAATAAAGAGCACAATTGCGTTTGCAAAAAAAACTTCGAAGCCTTGCAAGTTTTTTGAGCGATGTATCGGCCACCTAGCTTCTTGTGACCCGGCTGGCCGAGTGCGGCCGAACTCAGCCGAAGCCATGCCGAACCCGCCACCGAGTATGTAGGTGCGGACGGACCGAAAGAGCGAGTTGGTGAGTAAAATACTTTGAAAGTCTTGCAAGTATTGCGGGTCCGCACCAGGGCGGCGTACTTATAAGCCAAAACCTGGTTTAAAAACCTGGTCACGTAAATACCCACCTTCCCTAATTCCACACAGGTGGCGTGGAATTGGCGTGAGTGGTCATACAGAATCCAGGCCCTGCTCTCAAGCCCTTGCGCTGATTTAAAAACTGGGGTACTTGGTATCTTAGGCCTTGCACGCACTACATTGCAGTGGAACGCGGTGCGTTTATTCTAGCGTTTTTTCACATTGTATTATATGCGTTTATTTCATTGCAATACGTGCACTTTTATGAAGTGTCATAGAAGTGCAAGTGTGTCATAACGCATATTCTGTGAAGTACGGAGTGCCGTACTTCACAGAATATGCGTTATAAAAAGGCAAGGCAGTGCCTTATTCCGATGATTAGATGCCGAGCAATCGATAAAAAACTATTTGACGGCTGAACGAATTTTGAAGAAATGTAGTATAATATTGTACTTTGTACGTTTGGTCCTGGTCCTCCTGGACCAGGACCAAACCTACAAAACTCAGCCGAAGTAATAAGTATAAGTAATCTCAGGAGGTCCTCTGGACCTGGACCAAACCTACAACTGGTCTGGTGGTGGTTTGGCTTTTGGTCGTGGAATAAAACGTGTGGGCTACTTTTAAATGAAATGACCACGCGGGCAAAGCCGCGGGCACAGCTAGTATATAATAAAATTGTACCAAGTGAAATCTGTACATGGGAGAGAATTTAGAAAAAAACATTTTTATTTGAGTATATTAGTAGTAGATTACAAAAATGACGTTTTTAGATTTTTTGTCTGTCTGTCTGTGTGTGACTTCATCACGCAAAAACCACGAGATGGATTTTGAAGCCGTTTGCTGAATTGTAATCCTTGGAGTCCTGCGGAAGTTTTTACCTTTTTTATTTATTTATTTAATGAGCTTTATCGTTATCGATTATGCCGCTCAGTAAGAAATCTATATGAGAATTAGTAATTAATCTTAGTAAACTAAACACTTAGGTTATAAACTAATTATTAGTTAGGTTTTCATACCTATTTTATGTAACTGATACAGCATTTTAGACTTTTCCGACAACGGATAGGCCAAAATGCTGTTACAATCGCCTACTTGTTTCCAGTCTAGGCAACAACTCCTCCGAAACACTTCGTTCCGGACACATGGATAATGTGAGAATGTGATAAATTTCCTCGAGAACACCACAGCCGGTACAGTTCGGAGAGGGAACTTTACGCATCAAGAATGCGAATTTCTTCGAGGGAATATGTCCGGAAGGAAGTCTCAAGGCTACAACCATGTCTGTTCTATTTGAACTACTATCGTCTATCCAGGGTATTCTTGGCGGATGTGGTTGGGTAGTCTTGTACCAGATCCCCTTCTCCTTGAAACGTTCATCAATATATTCAATCCAGAGATTGTAACATTGTTTTCTTAACAAATAGATACAGTCAGAATAGTAAGGAAGAGTGTTATAAATGTCCCCGTCACAACAAAGTTTGTCGCAAAAGTATCAACCTTGTCGTTATCTCCAACACTGCAATGAGAAGGTATCCATTGAAGTATAACAGACTTAGAATTATTATTAAGTACTTTAATAATTTTAACTTAATTTTTATATTTGTTTCATCAAAATCGGTTAGTCCAAAAAGGAGTTATGTACAGACATTTTTTATTTAATTGCGCCACAGAATAAAGTATATTAGGTACTAACTACGTAGTAAAACAGTAAGTAAATTAAATAATTAGGTTTTGAGTATCCCAAAATGAAAATTGACGGAGTTGAACTCGCAAACGTTTTTCGCACGATTTATGTTCAGGTTTTGTTAGACCATTAATCGATCACGGTTTCGTTTATGGTTTGTCGGGTCAATTCTTCGTATTCATTCGTTCGTTTCGTTTATTTGTAATCGTTGTTATTGACAATATGAGACAGTCAGTACCATGTCTCGTATTATCGTGTTTTTACAGTATTTTGCTTGAAATGACTAATGATCTTATTCGTTTGGTTTGGGCTTTCAGTAGGTAATTGAATTGCGGATGTAGATGGTTTGGTCAGTTAAATGCAGACGTAGCCAATGATGTTATATATAAACTGAGGTAGATACGTTGTACCGCGCTCTGCGTGGCAAAGTAAACACAAGCTAATCGGCCTGTGTCGACTTAGTCCCAAACAGAGTGGCAACGACGCAACACGTAAATACACGCGACATACGAAACATGAAAACTTAATCAAAAATGCCATCTTGTGTGTTTAGAAAGCGCACTACATACACTGGGACTACTTTGAAAGGCAGGAAGTATGTGTTTTTTCATTTTTAGGTATTGTTTACGATATTGAAAATGGAAAATAATAATTTTCATTTTACTCAAATCAACTGTTGCGGTGTTGCCGCTTCGCCACCTACACAAACGAGACAAGTAGCGGGTTACGTGTAAGAGCGACAGAGAGAACGCGATAATGGCGCGTAGCGTTGTTTGTTCGTACGATGCTAGGGGATGTTGGGGCTTACCAACGGCTGGCAATCTTCAGTCTGCGCTCCGATCCGTAAAGGCCACGGCGGATGATCTTCAGTCGGGAAGTCTAGCGGAGTTGCAACCCTATTTGTATTGGATTAGGATAGAGTATTGTATTTGTGTTACATATATTTGAAAACAGCGTGATTTTATTGGATAATAAAGGGGTTCGGTCCCAATTATTGGATAATAAAGTGGTTCGGTTCCAATCGTTTTTTTTTTGTGATTTCAGGTTGTCCTAGCGAGTTTATCGACCGCGTAGTGAGTGATTGTGATTGTTTGTGTTGTTTTTAGTGATTTATAACTTGTATTTTTGTGTTATTACGTCTTACGTTAATACTGTAAGCTCTTTCAGTTAAAATTCCTAATATTAAAATAATTTCGTGTTTAGTGTCTCGCGAGTTACGATTATCACTTTTGGCGGGAAAAAGTTAACATGAATACTCATGTTAACTTTTTCCCGCCATTTTTTGATAGTTTAATAGTATTTTTTTTCGATGTTTTTTATTGTTTTAGCTATAAAATGGTATATAACATAATGTAATTTATTCTTTATGCAATTCACCAAAAAATAAAGTTTTACGCGCGTGCCTCAAGTGTCCGGCGAACATACGGGTGTTCTCCGGGATATATAGAACTATTATTATGAAAGTATATGTTTTATCAAAAAAATAATTTTATTTTCATCTTGAATAAACCCTTGTATCCATTTTGCCCCAGTTTACTCTGCTAGCCGACGCACGTGACGTCACAGGCCGTCATCGGCGGTGATTGGCGATCGGCCGCATACTGCAACTCCTTGTAACTGAGAATATATGTTTATCCCTTTCTGACGACGCGGTTCTGTATATATCTGTTATCTGTTAGCCTCTTCAGTGATGCAAATATAGTTGCTAAAGTTCTATGTAAGTAGCTATAGTACAATTTCGCCGTGTTTTTAGTGTTTTATAATCGGTATGACGTCTCTATTGGTAAAATCTCATTGGACGTAGCGCGGTGCATCCTATTTCATTCGCTCCACGTAGATATGAGATGGGTTGTATTAGGTGTATTTGAGATTCGTTCCACCTAATCCCTAAAAATACCTAATCCATTGAATCCACCTAATCCACATACTCGGCATGAAATCTACAAAGACTGAGCGGTCGGAATCTAAAACCTTTGCGTTCCTTTAACCTAACCTATAATGTATCACGAACTCTGTACTGCCAGCCAGCCGGCCAATATGGTTTTGCCCACAAATTTCAAAATACTAATAGTTCCCTGACGTATAAAGATCTTTCCTTCGTACGACCTATACATAAAAAAAATAGGTGGGCATATTAAAATCAATTCATTGTGTATTACATTACACCTTTGTTTTTTTTATTAATTTTGCATCATTACGTTAGTATTTACAGTAGTTATTTTTAGTGCTAATTTATAACCTGTTTCTTCCTACTTATGACCACAGAATAAATAATAGTACAAGGTATGGCTAGTGACTATTTTTTTTTTAAACTTTCTTTCCTTTTTTTATAATAAACCGCATGCAGAGAAACCCGATTGACGCACGCTGTCCGCGTTCCGGTAGGTAAGGTCTATTACGTTTCGGTGTGCATTCAGATCGTATTGTAGTCTGTGGAACTGGGATTATGTGGAACTAGAATCAAAATCTGATATTTTTAGATCTTCGCGAAATATACCATTACCAAATTGCTGGCCAAGTGCGTGTCGGACGCATAGTGTAGAGTTCCCCAGTTACCTTTTTTCTATATCACTACAGTAATTTCTATGTTAAATACTGATAAAAAATATTTACAATAAGAAATCACAATATTTCAAATCCAAGTCACAAAAGAACGAGCCGTTTGGATGCTGTGTCGGCGTGCGCTGACAAACGGTTTGATGTCGTCGTCTGGCTGCTGTGTCGGCGTGCGCTGACAAACGGTTTGATGTCGTCGTTATGATGATATTTATGCTGAGCGGATTTCCATTAATTCTGCCTCACCCATTCTTCGTATCTACTTTTACTGTATTATGTAGCGTTCCGTCATCTTGAACATTTATCTCATATTTCAACAAATTAACACAAAACAATGCAAAACTGTACGTATAAACCTTCCTCTTGAATTAAACTATCTGTTGATGAAAACTGCATTATCGTGGTCACACTAGTGTGACAAAACGGTGTGACCACGAGTCCGTCGCCAAAATTACTTGCGTAGTGTAAGAGGATAGGGCACACACGCGGCTTCTACAGGTTTTGCCATACATTTGCGTGTTGGGAGACAACGTTTCTACCATACTAGACCATAACCAAATCCAATAATTCTGGTCTCTTTTTATTAATCACAGAATAAACTATGTTCGTAGCTTTTAATTTTTATCATAATTTGTAAACAATTTGAATTATTTAGTGATTTAATAACGATATTTTCTCTCAAGTTTGTGTACTGTTCTTCTTTTGAGTGAGAGCACAGAATAAAGAAGTGTGAGAGGGAGGTTACCCTTAATTATGTATTTCATGGACCAATAGCTCGTCGGTGCGTCTAGCAACTTCTTAGTCTTGTCTGGCCTGGAAAGAGACTTTTATTTATTAGTTTAATTGAGAATAATAATATAGTATTAAAAACTACGCAAGGAATTGTAATGCGGTTTTCATCAACAGATAGTGTAATTCAAGAGGAAGGTTTATACGTACAGTTTTATATTGTTTTGTGTTAATTTGTTGAAATATGACGATAGGTAAATGTTCAAGATGTCGGAAGAATCAATATAAATAAATTGCTTCCCACCTGTCTGTCTGTAACGCTTAATTCTATCTTTTAAACTACGCAACGGATTTTAATGAGGATTTCATCAATAGATAGTGACTATCCCCCAAATACGAATAGGAGTGAAGGTCGAGTGTGCGAGAACAACATTTTTCACCAAAAAAAACTATTACACCCGTGCGTAACCGGGGCGGGTCGCTAGTAAGTAATAAATTAGTGATATGAGTGGACTTTAAAAAATACCGAACCTCTCATATTTCGGTATTTTTGACATAGCGAACACGGGACTGAAACACCGTAGGTACAATTCGGTGAAATACTGAACACCTGGCAACCCTGGTCTGTGGTAAGAATAAGATGTGATCAAGGAAGTTTTATGTACTTACTTAACACGTAACTACATAGAACTTCCCTGGATGTGACAATGTATCTTAACATCTCTAATCTGCGAATCTGTGGGTGTGTCGCAGGTCCCATGTCGCAGGTCGCATTCGCACCGCGCAGGCATTTCAAATTCAAATTCCGTCCGGCCGAGCGACCTACGAATAGTTTCCCGAGCCGACACCGCGCCACGAGCGCTAGTGTCACCAGAACCGTCGCTGTGCGAGGTTGTGCTTACGCGTTATCAGTCAAAACTCTTTACGAAAATCGTAGATTGTTTTTGGCCAAATTTACCAAAAATCTGGACAGTGAGAGTGATTAAGCAGTGCCCAAGTGTTCCCAAACAGTGATAGTGGTTAGTTTTTACGTGATTTTGAGACAAAAATCGCGCGTAAAATAGGTACTTTTTAACGGAACTGGTTTGTTGGATTCGGTGTCGGATACTACAAACTATTGGGTTTTTCGGTGAGTAGCGTTTTGTTATGGTGTTCAGTGTTTCATGGTGGCATAACGGTGAAGACACGGTGGCTCGTATTAACAAAGACGCCTGCTAAGTTCGTTAATTTGAAACTTTTTGCATTGTTTTTTGGAGGAAAGGTACTACTATAATTAAAGGTACTGTACCTACTTTTATTTACTTACCTACCTGCAAGTAAGTAGGTACTGACGTTAGCGATGTCAAGACAAAGTTTAGATCCAAGATACAACATATTATTATATACATAATATCGAAAGAAAAACAATAAAATAATAATATAGCTAACCTACACGATGGATTGAGACGGGACAGTAAGGGCAGTTTCCTTAACCGTTATAGTTCATCATCAGCCCGTGCTCGTCCACTGCTGGACATAGGCCTCTCCCAATGAACGCCACAGAACCCGATCTTCGGCTCCTCTCATCCAGTTCCTGCCGGCCGCCTTTCGCAGGTCGTCATTCCACCTGGCCGGTGGGCGTCCTACACTACGTTTGCAAAGACGCGGTCTTCACTCGAGGACACGTCTAGGTTGTCCGTCCTTCGAGAAATGTGACCAGCTACTTCAGCTTGCTAATCCTTTGAGCTATGTCGGTGACTTTGGTTCTCTGGTGGATTACCTCGTTTCCTCATTTCATCCTTCAGAGAAACCCCGAGCAAGCTCGCTGAGCTATTCTAAATTTGTGGACAAGTCCCACTGTTAGTGTCCATGTCTCGGCTCCGTATGCCATTACTGGTAGGACGCACGCATTAAAGACTCGTCTTCAGGCACTGTGGAATGAACGACGAGAAGACCTGACGAAATTTTCCGAATGCCGCCCAGCCCAACTGAATTCTTCTGTTGGCTTCCCTATCGAAGTTGTGTCTACCCAACTGCAGAGTTTGCCCGAGATAGACATATTCATTAACAACTTCGAGGGGTTCACCATTGATGACGAAAATATTCCTTGGAGACAATCCATAATATTTTGAGATATTCTGAACTGCTTTCACAGATTTTGAAAGAAATGTACAGTCAGCAAGAAAATTGTAATTTTACACAAAAACTTTTTTTGATGTCAAACGATTTTGTTTCATAGAAGGATCAAAAGTCTCTATCGGACCAACTGAAGTAAGAAACGAAAGTATTCTTGAAAAAATTATGTGTGGGCGATGTTAGAATTTTATATTATTCATTTTGTACAAAAAATAAGGAAAATCTTTTTTTGCAATTTATGACTTTTCTAGTACCTACTCTACCCTCAGTTGATTCAGAAGAGACTTTTGATCCTTATAAGAAATAGGATCGACTGCATAGGGTAGTTCTTCTATGATCGACTGCATAGGGTAGTTCTTCTATGATCGACTGAAATTAAAAAAAAGTTCGTGTAAATTGCCTATTTTCTCGATGACTGAACATTTTTAACTTTATCTGTGAATGCAGGTCAAAATATCTTCTTATATAAAAGACAGTCTCCTAAGAATGTTTTCCTGTAGCTACAACGGTTAAGGTATTTCGTACAAAATGTATGGGAAAAGTTTTTCGCAATTTCTGACATTTCTAGTACTTAAACCTCAGTCGGTCCAGTAGAGACTTCCCCCCTTAGAGATATAGATCCCTATGAGAAACAGGATCGATTGGCATCAAAAAAAGTTTTTGTGTAAAATTACTCTTTTCTTGCTGACTGTACATTTTTCCAAAATCTGTGAATGCAGTTCAGAATATCTTAAAAAATTATGGAAGGTATCCTAGGAACGTTTTCCTGTAACTATAACTGTAAAGGTCCCGTCTCAAAAACCCACCCTGTATAAACAAGAACCTAACCTAATTAAGTATATAAGTGTCTAGTGAGTACCAGCTACCTAAGTTCCTACCTGTCTAACTTTTCTATGGGCCGAAATGACGGCTAGTCGAGTTTTTCGCCCTTACCTTGCCCCTATTTCCCTATTTATTGTAAGTTTCTCGTAGGGTATTCCGCGGGCCGAGTAGGTTAAGTTACCTACTGGGTCCTACCCTACATTATTACACATAATGACATTATGCCTTGTACTATTATTTATTATGTGCATATGCGGACATCATTTCTATAAATGATGTACGGCTATCCGTAACAGACTTTCTGACTTTGCTGATACGGCTAAGTACCTACATCGGATACAGACCAATCAGACCATGCGAAATAGGGGTATGTAGTACCTACTATTATTTCCTTCCTATTATTTATTCCTAATATTTATATAATAACTCTCGCCTAATTGGAAAAGTAACATAATTAAATTTTATCTACCGTACTCTACTATGATAATTAATTAAATAGAAACTTACCTAATAACAATATTAGTAATTTAGAACTCAATTTGGGAGGTTAATAGTTACTACAATATGTGAAATGACTCACGCGTCGGTAGAAACATGAATGAAAAGTGATCGCGCGATATAGTACGAACCAAACTTAATGGCGGCTGTGAAGTGCGCTGCTAGAGCGGCATCGCGCATCCCCTCACTCCTCCAACGCCCGCGCTTACCTGATTGCTACTACGCAGCGCTCCGCGCCAACTTCACAGCCGCCATTACGAGTAAGTATGGTTCGTACTATACATGAGGGCATTTTTCCTATTAGCTTGCGTGGAAGACATTTTTAGTCCTGCTCTATTTATTCCACCTAAGTTTGTGTTAATGTTGTCCCCGGGAAATGCTATGCTCAATATAATTATTGTGTCAAAATGCCTCTCATCTCTCATCTTTGAGAGACCAACCAAGGTATGCCTTAAGTCATAAAATACCTTAACACATTTAAAACCACTGAAACCCACTTTATCTTTATATCTACCATATCCGAGTCACATTTACTTAATTCTGTAATTGTATCTGGAGAACTGGATGGTGTTCATGGTGTAGCGAGGTCGACGACCTTAAACAGGTATGGTGGCTGTAGATCTACAAAAAGTAGGTGTGTATAACTAAGCAGGCAGGTGTAAGCCCTAGTAGGATAAACCCTTTCTAGTCTGCAGCTGGTCTAGGTAGGTATATATAATTTCAGCCATACCCAACCTTTTATTCTTTCGGGCCGCAACACTATTTTCCCGGCCCGCACCGTAGCGTTGGGATAAACATGAGCCTAGGGCAAAATTAAAAATCAAGGACAGTGGCACAGCATTTGTTTGGGTTTCTGCCACCGGGCAAAGAGCCTATTAGCCGCCTTCTTCATTTGGAATTTAGTTTAAAAGGTTGAAAATGAATCAAATTGTGCCTTTTCAAAGAAAATGTTTTGACAAAGTAATAACAAAGTAAGAGTAGTCACTACTAAGACACTCGCCTAAGATAAAACCGCGGCCCAGGTTGAGTGTGGTTGATCTAATGGGTAAGGTAAGGGTAACTAAAAGCAACGTTTTCTGCACCCATAGATAGTTACTTAATAGCCATATCAACCGAAACCGTACTAGCTTAGTCATGGCACAGAATAAATAATAGTTATAGGAATAAGTGGGCACGACAGGTAAACACTTATCATGTACCTATGTGGCGCCAGGCGTCGAGTTATGGGGAAATATATAGAATGGAGGGGCAGGAGTTGAAGAGTGTTGCCTTAGGGGACACCCCCCCCCCCCCCCCCTGCTGGCGACACTTAGTTTTTGAGATATTTATTATGAATTTTATAAAATATCGGCTGTGTGGTAGCCGTTACAGTTTATTATAAATAGCTATTATACAAATATTGTTGTTTGGTCGCCAAAGTCAACCAAACAACATTATTTTACCAGGGGGTAGTCCTACTACTGAACCAATTTTGATTAGATTTATAATTTACTAGCTGCGCCCCGCAGCTTTGCCTGCGTGCTAGCTTTGGCACCTCCGTTCACCTCTTTAGGGACGGAATTTAAAAAAAAATACTAGGATACTCAAGGAACATAATTATGTGCGGTTTCCCATCGCTTATTGCTTCAGAGGGCACGTTGTCGGTCCCGGCTGTTATTGATTAATAGCAGTCGTTAAGCCACGTCAGAGACCCTCGGGCAGCCTGACAAACTCTGACACCAAAGACCACCTCATACGACAAACAAACAACAAACATACAGGGAACATAATATCCTCCAAATTTTAAATCTCTAGCTGCAATGGTTTTTTAACCCCTGACGCGAAAAGAGAGAGGTACCTATTATAAGTTTAGGGTGTGTATTTGTGATTTCCTGAATTCCTAATTTATGAGCCTTTGCCCGCGACTTCGTCCCGCGGACTACAATATATCGCGATAAAAGTATCATCATATATCGCCGCTCACGTAACAAACAGGCGTATCTCATAAAAAGTTTAAAATGAGTTCAATACACCAAAATGTTCATCTTTTTATACTTTATATCGTCACAAAGAGGCGTTATTCTAACTATATTTTTTTCTCAAAATAGTCTTATCTCAAAAAGCAGTGAAAAGAGTCGTAACTTATAGGCGTAAATTGAGTAACGCCCAATTGACAACTGTACTGTTTATAAGATTTGGCGGCACAAACAGCCCTATATTAAAAAAAAAAAGGGCCAGTGCAGCCTTTGCATTACATTCAAGGAAGGCTCCACTGAAATAAAAGATGAGATAGGAGAGAAATATACTACCCAAATTTTAGAAAAGGATACTGTTAGAAAATTTAAAGAAGAAAACAAGAAAAGAGCCTTGACAGATAACAAAGTATGTATGTGCATCTTTCAATCAACAACACGTGATATATTTGCCGAATTCTTAAAAAGGAGCTATTTTCGATAAAAGACGCTTGTTATTGTATAATTTTACAGACTACATTATTACTTCTAGAGATTGTTTTTGCTTCACTTGGCCAGAGACAGAGAGCAAACTTGGCTCTTCAGAAATTGAGACAGCTCTAACGCTTTTTTAAAAGATTGCTCTGATACCCTTGTTGAAACTGCATATCTTATGCTGATGCGCAGGCCAAATTTAAAATGTTATAGTGGCCTCCGCGTTGTTGAGGTTCATTAACAATTACTTAAATATCAAAAATATATCTCTTAGGTTCTCTGAACCAAACCATGGGCAAAATAAAGGAGTCTCGGCACACAGCGCAAATTGCATGCTTTGAAAAAGGCAGGAGGTACATTTCGCCCATCCCAGCTGTATCTAATTATGAAGATGGCTCGATCTTCACAGCCTTATTATGTTCAACCATTAGAATACTATGATTTTAAAGATTTTTCACGAAAAATTAAAGTACTTTCCTTACGAAACAACAACAGTGACAAAGAGGTTAACTGGACGAAAATATCTGACATAAATGTCCTCAGAGAAAGCTCTACTACAATTTTTCAAAACAAGTCATACGGAGACATATATACTTAAAGAGTACAAGTACTACCACAGACTGCCTCATGTTTTTTTGTAAATACTTATAATATAGCTTTATTTTATAAGCTTTTCTCTATTCATTTATGTTTGTTATTTATATTTATTATCTAGTAATGCCTTGAACTTTTCTCTATTAATTTATCTTTGTTTTATTATATTACTAGCTCACCCGCCCGCGACTTCGTCTGCGCGGACTACTGCTTATCTGCTTATTCTTCAAGGATATTAAAAACCAATTCAAAAGTAGGCGTAGCTCCAACGCTCTTAAAGTTTTATGACAGGCTTGTTATTTCGTTACCATAGTAACCATTCCTTACTTTTTGTTTTTGTTAGTAATCAAAATTTTCCGTTTCCGTGGAAACTTACAATTTTCCAGGATAAAAGTATCCTATGTTTAATTCTAGGGTATAAGCTATCTCCATTCCAAATTTTATCAAAATCCGTCCAGCCGTTAACGCGTGAAAGCTCCACAAACTAACAGAAAACGTTTCACTTTTATATATTGGTATGAATTATAGGGCTCCATTTTTTTTTATTCAGGTTTTTCTTACAAATGCTTGGGCGTTGAGACTTAAACAAAGGGGCGTATCTGAAATCAAAGCCTTTTTTTAGGTATATAGCCTTCTATTATTTTGGTTATAGTATAAAGCCACCGACTATTACCAACAATTAACAGTACGTTTTATGTGCCAACATGGCTTGGTAATCAAAGCAAAAATTAAAATGTTTATCAATCTGGCAAAAATATATGTTTTTTGGCTCTACTGAAAAGTTGATGAAAATGAGATACACCTGTATGTAACGTGAGCGACGATATGTCCTTTCCACAGGGTAAAAACTGTCTCCATACCAAATTTCATCAAGATCCGTTCAGCCGTTTAGTCCTGAAAAGGTAACAAACAGACAGACAGACAGTTACTTTCGCATTAATATTTACCTACCTATTAAATCACTTCGATAAAAATTTCAAGATAAAATTCTATCGCAAGTTTGGAAAACAGACGCAAAAATGATCATTACAATTCGATAATAAACATTTTAGAATTACTTAATAAATTGATAAAAATAACTATTTTTGACTAGGAAGTGACGCATTTGTAACGTCACATATTGATATCGATTCTAGGAACCTTATCAGATGTAAACAGATAGGTGCCGAGTGGGCATATTGATAGTAAAAATCATTTAACAAGGTTATTGAAATGGTGCGAAATATTGTTTCTCTACAACTGCTGAGTTCTGGTGAACCAATAAGGTACATCCAGGGAGCAATTGTTGTTATTCATCGTATGAGGTAGTGCTGGCCTCTGGTGTCAGAGTTTGTCAGGCCGCCCGAGGGCCTCTGACATGGCTTATCGACTGCTATTAATCAATAACAGCCTTGACCGACTGTTTAACGTGCCCTCCGAAGCACGGAGCGATGGAAAACCGCACATAACCTTATAAAAGTCACTAGTGCGGAGCTTAGGAACAAACCCGGTATCGTTGGATTCTAAGTTGCACTATAGAACCGTTAGGCTACCATCGCTCTTAGACTACCATCTCGGCAGCAATTTAATTTTGCATTCGGACATGTTTAGTTTATGAGTTGTCTTTGGTTCACTGAAATTTGCTCGTTTTTTCCCGTGATACCCTGCCCTACCT
The DNA here is from genome assembly GCA_946251855.1 of Alsophila aescularia. NCBI lineage: Eukaryota > Metazoa > Arthropoda > Insecta > Lepidoptera > Geometridae > Alsophila > Alsophila aescularia. The sequence continues at coordinate 59,031,636 of OX276381.1, forward strand.
GTTAGATCAATTTCTGGAAAGACAACCTTGTGTTTTTATGAAAATTGCTAGATTGATAATTGATTTTAAAGGTTTGCCTGCACGCAGACACTTCACTACTACCGCCATTACCATGACTCGCACAGTTACGTAGTAATCTGTGTAAAGTTCCTACCTACTAACTTGATTTTAAAATCGTTGTAGCTGTTTTTGAAAATTACAGGTAGTACATATTCAAAAGAGTTTACCTGCCACATTAACCACTGAAACATTGTCGCAAGTTGCCAATTAAGTTGATAAATTGGTCAACTAACCTTCCTGTTTAAAGTTATTTTTGTTCTCCGGCGACCGAAACCAGATGTGGCTTGAAACCGGTTGTCGGCACCAAAATAAGATTCTCTTTAATCTTTCTCGATACAGGTAGGTAGGTTTTGCAAAAAGACCATATAACATTATAAGTTGTTCCCATATTATCGGACAGTCACAAAAAACGAAAAAAAAACATATTATTTATATTGGTTGTTTGGACACTGTTGTTTGGACAGTGTTGTTTGGATCTCCGAGCTGACGAGATAAAAAATATAAATCTCCACATCAATCAATACAAAGTATAAAACAAAGTCGCTTCCCGCCGTCTGTCTGTAAACAATAATCTCCACATCAATCAATACAAAGTATAAAACAAAGTCGCTTCCCGCCGTTTGTCTGTAAACAATAATCTCCACATCAATCAATACAAAGTATAAAACAAAGTCGCTTCCCGCCGTCTGTCTGTAAACAAGAATCTCCACATCAATCAATACAAAGTATAAAACAAAGTCGCTTCCCGCCGTCTGTCTGTAAACAATAATCTCCACATCAATCAATACAAAGTATAAAACAAAGTCGCTTCCCGCCGTCTGTCTGTAAACAATAATCTCCACATCAATCAATACAAAGTATAAAACAAAGTCGCTTCCCGCCGTCTGTCTGTAAACAATAATCTCCACATCAATCAATACAAAGTATAAAACAAAGTCGCTTCCCGCCGTCTGTCTGTAAACAAGAATCTCCACATCAATCAATACAAAGTATAAAACAAAGTCGCTTCCCGCCGTCTGTCTGTAAACAAGAATCTCCACATCAATCAATACAAAGTATAAAACAAAGTCGCTTCCCGCCGTCTGTCTGTAAACAATAATCTCCACATCAATCAATACAAAGTATAAAACAAAGTCGCTTCCCGCCGTCTGTCTGTAAACAATAATCTTTTACACTACGCAACCGATTTTAATGCGGTTTTCACGATCAGTTAGATTATTTTTCACAGAAGTTTCATATATATATAGCTGTGCCCGCGGCTTTGCCCGCGTAGTCAAAATTCATGAGTTTTTTCTGCGTAGGAACCTAATTCTTTTCAAAAATAAAGTAGCCTAATATACTCCTTATATTATAACATCAGCTAACTACCAGTGAAAGTCCCGTCAGAGTTGGTCCAGCCGTTTCGGAGATTTTTATAATTATGGATATGTATAATACAAGAATACGGGACCTGAACCACTGAAAAAAATATAGTACTAACGTACCTGAACATAGCGTAGGGGGGAGGCGGCGAGCGAAGCGAGCCACCGTCCTTTGAAGCGGAGTGAAGGTTGAGTGTGAGAGAACTACATTTTCCATCTCTCTTTTTTCTTAATTACACCTGTGCGAAGCCGGGGCGGGTCGCTAGTACATTATATAATTCACAACTACCAACCTCTTCTACTAAACAAATAGATAGGCAGTTTCAAACTAGTCACCTTTGTAGGTTAAATAATTCTTTAGTAGGTGTTTTTAACGTGTTTTATACGCAAAATACCTTAAGTTACTTAGCCAAAACTGGTAGCCAAAAATACCTTGTTACTTAGCCAAAACTGGTAGCCAAAAATACCTTGTTACTTAGCCAAAACTGGTAGCCAAAAACAGCACTATCATTGCTGTAAATTACCGGTGGCCCACTCGGTTTTTGTTCAAAAAGCCATATGTACCATCGTATCGCCTCCGAACACCTTATTTGACTGTCTGCAATCCGGACTTGAAATTAAATCTGTACAACAATTGAGACCAAACATGGTTTCTCGAAGCCTGAAATAGCAGACTATTTCAGGCTTAGCAGACTATTTAAGGTGCCTAGCTCAGAAGCTAGGCACCTTCCTACGCAAGCTAGGCTTTTTTCTTTAAAAAGGTTAGCATGCATGCAGGCGGACATTACTGAAATTAGTTACATTCCATTATCTACCTGTAGCTAGCATCCATTACTTTTTATTAAGCAAATGAAGCGACGAGCTGGTCCTTCGCTTGATGGTAAGCGCCCCTCGTCTACCACAATTAATACAAAATATTATTAAACCTATTGAGTTGCTCAAATGATAGATAGATAGATAGATTATCTCTTTATTGACACCAAGAAAATAAAACAGACATAGGTAAACTCTTAGATTATAGGTACAATGGAAAAGCGATCTCTTCCAGACAACCTTAAAAACCTTAACAAATGAATAGGATAGAATAGTTTATTACCATACAAAGCTATTCTAATGCAATGTCACAATCTAGGGAACATCTGAACAACATGTCCTTCCTAATGTCTAACACAATAATCATTACAGTAAGCGTAGCATTTTGGCAGAGATGGAGTGTCCGGTCGCACCTACGAATAAAATCGTAGGCTCACTTACATATATACACCATGTACAATAATTATTATTTTATAACATAAAATAATAAAAATAAAAACGTAATAGTATATAGTTTTTAACAAGGCTTAGTCCAGAAAACATATAAATCCAAATTAAAAGGATACCGTTAGCCTTCGTGAGAACTCTGAGAACCACATTTCATTCAAAGGTTAAATAAAAACATTATTAAGAAATCAGTGCTTGCGGTCTCTCACGACTTGCGCTTGCACGGCGTTATGTATTAGTTATTCTGTGGTTTTGTTTTGATATCGGACAGACTACAGTCCGACTGTACGATCCTTGGTACGTTGTAATATTATTTATTCTGTGGCCTTTAGCCTAATGAGTTCGTTGATATTGTTGGGGAAAAGTCGTAGGTCATTACGTTCACCTTTCATTGGCTTTTAGTATGATTGAAAATAAATTTCATTAATAAAATGAAAATTAACAAGTGACCGATTGCACTAATTGATTGATAATGATCTCCTTAAAAATTAAGGGCTATTGAATTTCAAAAATGCCTCAAGTATACCTGCTAAAAGCGCCATCAAGCTGTCTTCTGAAGTACCTACAACACAAAAACACAAACAATGAGTTCAGCTAGCTGTAGTGGAATATCCGAATTTATAAAGGTAGAAGCATATCCCTCTGAAACCAGTTATTATTACAAAGTAATTATATTTTGACCGTTTTCCTTCACAGAGGGTCTAGCTAGGGAGTAGGGGGACATGAAGGACTCTCTAGCAAGTTTAGAGTGAGTGGTTTGTGCGGTTTCGCACACTGCTTCCCTGTCATTCATGCCCTCATTCACGAAATATGACAAAGTTTCCGACATTAGCATCCAGCTAAACCATCAAACACAAGTTTTGTGACAGTTTCATTATTATTCGCGTGTTTTTTCTACCGATCATCTTTACTATACCTAACTTGCTCCGACCTTGCAATGCAATACAATGCAGTGAACGGGTGTTACTCATGCCGGAACAATGCATGTTAGGCACTATTGTTTCGGCGAAAATAAGCTTATCAATTATCTTGATGATCTGTCAATCTTCAGGGCTGATCTATTGTGCCGAATCTGGCAATGTCACGCTGGGCAGACCTAATTTGGAACACATGCAGAGCCATTATAAAACTAATTTAACTTTTGTTTTCGAGAAGTAGCTTATGGCGCGGCAATGCTGCCAGCGTATTGGTTTAGTTTTGTGCTGTTATTTATTGGTTACGTGATTTATATATTTACATATTATTTACCAGGTAATAGGTACTTCGCCTGCATAGTCGCTGAGACCGAAGCTATCCCCTTCTCCTCCAGTCAGGTCTAAACTGCCTACTTACTTCTGGCTAGATGTACTTCAATGTTTATAAACTAACAAATAATATGTTATCTAAACTTCATATATTTCATACCTGCTAATTGAGAAGTGCAGGTACGTCTCTATTAGCACAATCGCAATAGTAAGTACCTTAAACATTGTACAATACTTGTCACGAAACGAAATCAATCGCCTTGAGAGAATGATCGTCATTCAGAATTCGTCTCGGGATTTCCGGACAACTTGGTTCACTTCGTACATTTCATGTACCAACCGGTGTACATTACGTTATATAAAGATTACGGCGCATTATGTTACAATACAGAGTATGTCAACGTTACTTTCGTTTCGACTTTCGTAAGTACGTACTTAATTATGTAAATAGATTGATTGTTTTGGGACGGGGCGGATCAATGATCTGGCTGTCGAGAGACACAGTGTGGTGGACTGTCGGCTCCATGTTACAAATGATGGTAATGATGAATTGGAAATGTCAGATAATTATGACAATAAACGAATGGAGGCCTGTGCCAGGTCAAAATAGGCCCCGGTGAATTGATGACGTAAGAAGAAAGGAGATACACTTGGATGTTAGTTCCTAGAGCTCAAAGAAGAACGGCAGTACCAAAGATTTCAATTGTAGAAGATACGACGATAATTATCACTCACCCTTGTAGGTGCATAGGCTAAGTAAGGTAAGTTTTTGACACTACTTACTCGAACGGCGACGATTGATCGTATTGCCTGACCTAGGGACCTCCTAGATGTAGCCAGTAGGAAAGTGCGGCCTGACTTCAGTCACGTCGCCGTCGCCGGCTGCACTGACTCCTTTTCCTATGTGTCAATAAATGCTTGTCTCATTCTGAATGTTTGGAAGAATCTAAATCAACTTTTACTTAGCTACATTCAGAATATCTCGAGAAACCCGCAGCAGCGTGACTGCGTGACCTCGAAAGCATACACGATTGTTTGCCGGCGAAATGAAAGGCTTGCCGGCTCGGTTCCCGCGCCACCCGGGGGCTCTTACCGGTTACTTTCGCCATCATCTGTCGCATCTGCATACAATGATCTGTGGCGGTTGGGGCCGCGAGATATGCGGTGAGGATTAGTTGATGCCGTTGAGGATGAGACGTGTGTTCACATGATTCAAGCAGTGTCTGTCTGCGGTCTACGAAAGACTTCACAGACTACAGACTAACACAGTCAACTGTCTTTGGAAAAAATATGGAAAAGGGAGTGAGGAATATTCGCAAGGAAACATCGTCGAGGGTCTGCTCCCGTTCCTTCTATTTTCGTGGCCATACCAAGGAGGTTGAATTACGCCTGCTGGTGTGGCCATACCAACCGGCATTTCTCTATGAAATGGTGCCAGAGTAACAGAGGTTCTTTTGATCTACACGGTTCACTGACTCAGTACTACAAGTGCCCTGTCATATTTACGACTTGCGTCTGTCGCTCCCGCTACCTCTAACCTCCTGGCCCTACCCACTTGCGTTTCTCTATGAAACGGTGCCAGAATAACAGCAGGTAGATCGGGTTCCATTGATCGACTCGGTGCTTTCAGATGCAATGAGAACGCCGAGATAAATTACAAACTTTTCTTTTGAATGTCTGATCTTATTTGAATTAGAATATTGTTTTTACCAGTTTTTTATTTTTTTATTGTTATAGACTAGGCCATGACAATGACTAGTCTAATGACTAATGACTAGTCTAATGACTAATGACTAGGTCAAACGTCAGCTATATCCAACTAAAAAATGCCATAAAAGTAACATAATTTGCAAAAAAACCCGCAAATAAAAGAAAGGCTGTATTTTTTTTTGTTTTAAGTGACATATTATGTGCAATTATAATAAAGTATAATATTTTAAGTGACATATTATGTGCAATTACAATAAAGTATAATGTTTTCGCTTACGTTCTTTATGAGAAAAGTATTTATTTTTTGTAAATCTAGGCTTTATGCCAACCTACCATGTTGTTATTATTGAAAACTGATTCAAATTTTGTATTTTCAATTAAACTAAATATAACCGAATGTTTCTTTGATTTAGAGGTTATTATCAAAAAGTAACATGCTTCAATAGATATCAATCACATATTTTTAGATACTTAAAAATCTGCCAGGTCATCATGGTGTACCCACGCGTACCTTACGTGATGATCGAAAAACGTGTACCAGTTGAGGGTTAATTTATATACGTGCCTTGCCTTACTTACAAAGTAATATAGCTAGATACTAGTCATTGCGAATGCCATCTCAATAGATACATACTGATGACATTGACGGGTTTACCCTGCGGTTTACCCGACTCAATGCTGAATTTTAAGTAGCTTTGAACTGTAGGTTGCGGATTTCTCACACTTTTGTACAAGTACGTGCGTCTGCTAAGCTGGTTAATGCTAGTCACTGTTTTACATGTAAGGTGCCGACATACATATCCCGTGCAGTTTCACAGAATAAGTAATAGTACTACGGTAGTGTAGAGCAGGGGTTCCTAAACTTTTAAGGTAACGGAACACTAATTAAATCCCTTCTATTTAGTGGAACCCCACACAAACTGGGATAAGTACGAAATGTAGTGTCCTCGAAGTCTATTCATCGAATGATTGCATCCTCGACGGGTCGTATCTGCGAATGGCCGTTTGCTCGAGCATTCTAATGAACAAGTTATTATGCATCTGCATTTTTTATTCCTGATTATATTTTTTTTATATTTACAAAAAGTAGAAAAAGTAGCTTGCATGGCCAGCATATATTGCTAGCAGGAGTCGACGTTTTTTTTCAAGTCAGGACTCATTTGCTGGCAATAGAGTCAAAGCAAAGAGTAACTTGGATCGAGGACAACAAAAACGTTATACGCCTTATTTTTTATTGACCGATTTTTGGGTGGAGACCGGGACTTGGCAAACTCGTACACTTACTTGGTCCTCAGTAGTGCCTCAATAGTTTTAAAGTAGTAGAGATGTAACAACGTCGTCGCTCAGCCGCTTCCACAATCGAAGCGCCTGGCGCAAATAACTCCGGTCGGAGTGCTGTGGGGACATCTTTTTGTCAACTCGGTCAACTGGGAACTTGTAATCTTGCTTACCGGTAGATTGATAGCCAGCTCGTTATCTACAAGAACTGCTTGCTGCAATAAGCTGGGGCCTTACTCTTGAACACAATTCCGATCGGTCGGTATTGGAATTATGACATTTCGTACTCTTGAACACACTTGAATGCCAATCTAGCGCCAAATTAATTCAATATTGTGCGGATATTGAAAGAACTAAATGGTATTGGCATTGAAATTGATCTTAGCAAAATCGGCACTCTTGACGCTGTTTGGACAGCCGCGTATTGGGTTAGGTATTGCGTTGAAATCGGAATTAAGACAATAGCAAATTAGTAACTTTCTCGTGATTAAAATTCAGTTTTGTGCATTTTTAGATCATTTTGTGACAATCTAATGGCACGTTTGGCTCTTGCGTTCAATATCCTACGTCGAAATCATGCATTACAATTTCAACAAAGGCGAACCGAGCGTCGGATGATGCGTTATATGGACAAGGCGTTTTCTATGAGTGAACATATTGTTGTCTATATGTTTATTACCTCTTCATGGTACTATTGGAGATTTAGATGTAAGTACCTAAATAACTGAAAAATATATAAAATAAAACTGTGTAAGTTAATTATTTTTGTATTAAGGTATTATGGCACATAAAAATTCAATATTATTTATTGGAATTCAGCTATTATTTATTATTATACGTAAGTAGTATTTAGGCTACCTACCAAAACTACAATAGAGAACCTTTTGTCAACATATACAAAATAGCATTGCCTAGACGCATACTTCTTTAGGTAGGTAAGTCTTAAGCAGTCATAATACTTCGAGTAGGTTTAGCATTTCACTTAAAGTACTCACACTTCTGTTATAAAATAAACTTACTTCTAGTAAATCTCTGAATAAAGGAATATAAAATCAATCAACAAGTATTTTAACAACAAGGTAAAAGTTACATTTTAGTCTTTATAAACGTCAGTCTAATAAATATTTTTTATACAAACTTAACAGTATTGTATGAATGATGCCCCCAGCCCCGCGGTTTCATCCACTTGAACAATGATGAAAATTGATGATGATGATGAAAAGTAACCTATGTCTTTTGTGTTCTAGGACCAAAGGTATACATCAAAATCCGTTCTTCCGTTTGGGCGCGATGAAGTAACAAACATACACACTCACAATCTCTCGCATTTATTAGTGTGATACAAAGAAATCTCTGAATGTAGGAAAATCAAATCAATCAACAAGGTAAAAGTTGCCCACAACTAGTATAGTCTTTAAAAACATCAGTCTTAAGTAATGATACTAATAAAGGTACATCAAACCTAATCCAGTTATTTATTATTTTTACTTAAAAATGAAATAAGAGTAATGCACACGATGCCTTTTTCATGTTCTGATAACGAGCGCTTATCACAAGACGCGCTGCAAACGCATTGCATTTGCACCCTTGTGTTGTATGTGATTTATGGACGTTGAGAGGAGCTTATAATACTTCATAAGTTAATAATTTGTGCACACTTCAAATTCCAATCCGTACCTATCCACTTCTCTTGTAATGTTTTGTTTTGATTTGAACTTTTTTTACGTCTATGAGTCATAGGCAACGGACACGCACCATTCAGCCAAAAAAAACATAAATGTATTACTAAACTACTATTTTTTTACTTGAAAAGGAAAAATATGTATAGTTTTGTGAATTAAACTATGTTTTATTTTTTTCTATCAATAAAAAGCTTTTTAAGGGTATTTAGGTTGTTTTACCGATTTACGATAGATGTGAACGTCCCTATTGCTGAGCCTAAAGCAACTATCTTCATGGTACTGACAAAATCCTTCGCCAATACAAGCGCAATTCCAATTTCAATCCAATGTTAACAGGATTGTTTTCAAGGGTACAGTGATTGCTCAATATTGTGTTAACATTGGATTGAAATTGACATTGAATAAGAATTAGTATTGGGTTCAAGAGTAAGCGCGCTGGGCTCAATGCGAGAGGACGTTCTGTTGATAATACTCGGATTAAGCAGAAATTCCACAATAGGGAATCAAGCTTGTTAGTTTGTCTTTACCTTCTCTTCCTTAAATGATTCGCGGCGCCCTCCGGCTAGGTGGAGCGAAAATATATATTACAGTCATGCAAAATGACTGGCAGCAATAAACTTTCGCATTATTGACCATTCGAGAAAACGTACCTTCGTAATTTTGATCATTCGCAGAAACGACCCTTCGATTATGTTAGCGTTCGATGAATAGACTTCGAGGAATAGACCTTTGCAATATCGGCATTCGGAGTTGACTACGTACGTATCCCACATCAAAATGATTACATATGAATTACACTGCAATTTATTAACAAAATTTCTATCTCATTATAGCTTTTAATGTGAAGAATTAAATTGTTTCACTGTTTTATTAATAATTGCTTTTTATTACGGTATTATGTCCGACAGCTTTTTCGGCTTCTTCATGGTATTCACTCCCAACACCAATCCAATACTCTTTCAGAGACACAGACTTAAATGAGTGTTGCTAATGTGATCCATGAATGCTTCGTAATCCAGGACAGTTAGCATCGCAGGTTGACTTCTGATGATAAATGGATTTTGTACCCATTCGATATCAATATCACTATCCGGAAAGTAATCTGAGAAAGATTTCAGGAGATACCAAGAGACGCAAAAGCCGCACCTGCACCGCGGCGCCCGTAGAATAGGTCGGATTCTTGCTACTCGCTACCTACCTACTTACTTATCAATAATGGGTTCTTCTCATCACATATTTTGAAAATAATGTTGCTATTTCAAAATAATATTTGTAATTGTAGAATTATTTAACAGCCAAAAATAAATAATTTCGCGGAACCCTTGTGACTTTTCCACGGAACCCCTAGGTTCCGCGGAACCCACTTTAGGAATCGCTGGTGTAGAGGTTGCCACGACACAGTCGTCCCAATGAGACGAACACTGAATCTGTGGAGTCCATGTAGGGTCGAAAGTACCCTTACTGATTACTGTACTGCTACAGAACAAAACTATTTATGCAAAAAATATTGACAATCGACATTTTAAGGTATGATGAAAAAAAAAAGTTAATACATCATTATAATTATTTTAATATTATTGGTTGTTAACAAGTTGAAGCTTTATATCGTTAGGTAAATGCAAGTGCGTAACAGACAGAACAGGGCAAACAGACAAAGTTGCAACAACAACAGTACACCTGATTATAAGTCAAAACCTAAGCTAGCCATATCCAACAGAGGTAACAGCATCCAATCGGTCCAGTACACCGTTTAAAAAAATGATATATTCTTGTTAAGTACCCTAGACCATTTTTACTATCTTTTTTGGTACCTACTGCTTTATTATAGGTAAGGTAGATAGATAGAAGGGAATAGAAATAAGATAGGTAGAGGTACCTTCTTACCTTTAGAAGAGAATAGAAAAAAGTTAAGTAGAGGTACCATCTTACATTTAGAAGGGAATAGAAATAATATAGGTAAACGTAACTTCTTACCTTTAGAAGGGAATGGAAAGAAGACCAACCAACCAACTTTTGAGGAGTTATTCTGCTCATCACGCCGAAGATACTCATCAGGTCTTCACCAAATTTGTACAACCTTTTAAATAAAAAAAGAACCATAGAAATCGGATCTAATAAGGCGGAAAAAAGGGGGCTACCGAATACGGTAGCCCCCTTTTTTCCCCTTTTGGGGGAAGTTCCCCACCAATCAAAAATCCTCGACGAATAAAAAATTATAAAAATCGTTAAACCTGTAGGTATACAGTGTATACCAAGTGTCGACTGGATTGGTCGAGAAATGCGACCTGTAGAGGAGAACAGGCGGACAGCCGGACATACGAAAGCATTTTTGCCCAAGCTGAAATGGAGACACTTCGCGCTCGCTCGGTCAACTAGTGTGATTATCTATACTTATAATAAAGTAAGAAGTACAAAAAAGTCTGTACAAAGAAGATAATAAAGAAAAATAAGTCTAGGGTACTTAAAATAAGCTACTGATAGTAAATAAAGTACTTTAAACCTAGAGAAATAAACGCGCGTGCGAAGCCGCGGGTACAGCTAGTTCTAAATAAAGCATAAATATGATCTAAGGTTTTTGTGTTAAGTACTACGTAATTCGTCAGTACAAAAAGCTGGCGCGACCATTGTTTGTTTTTTCTTTATCCCGAGATGCTGCGTGCATCCGACGCACTCCTACGCACATCGCGCACGCAGGTAGGTACATCTATATCTATAGGGTTACCACAAGCAAAACCGTTGGGATCCTGCTAAACCTGAATAAAATGAGTGAGTATGTCCCTCTGAGACCGAAAAACACATACACTTAATTTGAGACGAGTTTTTTTTTACGCTCCTTACGAATAATTCCTACAATAATATAGGTAGGTATGGCACGAATAATTAAGTGTTTAGTTCTATGATGGCAATTAAAACCTTAACCGTGACGTTAGAATGCAAAAATTAACGACAAATATAGTTACATAGTAAAACCGTTGTTTCTCTCATTTTTTTTATCGCTGATGACGTAAATGTAGGGAAATACCTATAACTATTAATAAAAATGTGAGCTGACTCCGATAAGTGGTACCGAAGGTTACCAGAGCTGTTTATCAACACTACTTATCATTATCGTAACATTGCGTCGAATTTGCACAATACCCATTAAATATTGTCATAAGGAGCTACCATATGGAATTACGTCGTTTCGCTTAATTATAATTAATTAATTCGTTATGCACATTTAATATTATTGTTACTGATAAGTTTGTGGCCAATGAACATTATGTTTATAAGGTTATTTATTTAATTTAAATCATCAGCACCTTGCTAAGCAGTATCTGGGTTTCTCGATGTGTACCGCCACTGACGAATTACTGTCGTTTGTTGATGAAAGATGAATAGGTACTTTCGTTTTCTTTGTGAATCTTCTCAATTCTCTCAGTAAATAAAGTTTTGGGGAAATCCCTTCGCAATAACATTAATTTCAGTCACTAGTACTCAACCATAATAAATGATAAATAAAATGACGGTAACCAGAATTCAGATCTATAATATTATTATTTCAATCAATCACAAGGTACTAGGAGTAATAATTCAGTGAATCACACAGCCCTATTGTAAGCGCCGGCGCCCGCGCACATTGCCGTGCGATGCGGTGCGACGTGCGCAGTCAGCAGTGACGCAACGGTGCGTGCCGGCATGTTCTAATGTTATCAAAATATACCGCTGCACCTCGGAATTTGTATATTATGTTATATTACTTTACTGACAATATAATCTAGACATGTTAATTTAGCTCAGCTGTTCATGCAGCTTTACCATTTACCAAGAGAATTCTGTTTTAACATAGGTATAGACAGGAGTTGAAAGAATTATCAACAAAACACAACAATAACCAATGTGGAGTAGCTGCTCTTATGAATGATAATGAGATTATTCTTGACTCATTTTATGATTCAAAAATGGAAACATGGGAATGGAAATGGGTCCTATTCTAACCTTACATTTCGTACAATGAGGATTATAGCAATTGCAGCATCGGTATAGAAGACTAGCTGTGCCAATAGCTTCGCACGCGAGGTCATAACTCCAAAAAAAAGGATAAAACAACTTTATGTGCTATTCCAAGACCTAAAATACCGATTATACCAACATTTGATCAAAATTTATTCAGCCGTCAATAATATTTTTATTGATTGCTCGGCTCTTACTGATCTGTTTGAGATACCAATTACACCAGTTTTTATCCAACAGTGAAAACCGCATCGCAATCGTGTCATTAGTTTTTACGTTATGCACGAACAAACAAACATACAGACAGACTGACCTGCCCCCTTACTCTCGAACACCATTCCGACTCAATCACGATCTCAAGAGTGCGGTTCAGCTAGAAAACCTAACCTGCACTGCAACGTGATCGTTACATGTGTGGCAATATGTCCGAAAACTTGGTTTAACAAAATTACGTCCTTCCCCCACTTCCCAACCTTTCTCCCACTTCACCCCACCTTTCCCCCTTTCTTCCTACTCTTCCCTTATTTCCTTCCTACCTTCCTCCACTTTCTCTCACTCTTTCCCAACTTCCCCTACACCTTATCAATTTCGCCCCTTTCTCCCACTCTGCCTCCACACTCCCTTCAGTATTTCCCAACTTCGCACCACCTGCCCAATTTCCCGCTCCTTTCCCTGACATCCCCCACCATTCGTCCACTTCCCCCTACTCTCCCCTCACTTTCCCCCACCTTCCCTCACTTCCCCAAACCTTCCCCACATCCCCCACGTTGCAGTGCAGTAAGAGTAAGGTCGACAGTAAGCAAGATGATTTAAAAACTTGTTCTGTAGCTTATTTTAAGTACCCGAGACTTCTTTTTACTAATTATCTTCTTTGTACAGACTTTTTCGTACTTATTGCTTTATGATAAGTATAGATATTTATTACTTCAAAACTAATATAACTGTGGATCTCGCAGGACCTTTTATTTTTTGGGATATAAAGTATCCTAAATATAAACTATGACTGTGCCAAGTTGCATCAAAATCCGTCCAGTAGTTTCAGCGTGATTCGTGTTCTTTTAAATAACTTTCAACCACTATCCTGCAGGAACCCTTTAATTTTTCGGGATGAAAAGTATCTTATGTCCTACCTCGTAGCATAAACTCAAATCATTCCAAGTTTCAGTTGAATTCATTAAGTTGTTTCGGTGTGATGAGCGTTCAAGGTACAGACAGACAGAAAGACAGACAAAAATGAAAAAAAAAACAGTTTTGGCTTCAGTATAGAACATAACGCTCCAAAAATATTATTTGTTACTTCAAAGTTAACATAAATTTGGACCCCTATCCCGCGGGAAACCTCTATTTTTTCGGGATAAAAAGTATCCTCAATTTTAACCCATCATAAACTCATCCCAAGTTGCATCAAAATCGGTCCAGTAGTTCCAGCGTCGTATGTGTTCTTTTACTCAGTCGCTTACCACGACGCGCACGCGCAGTATGCGCGCTGGAGTGCGCAATGTTAGATATATCGCCACCCGAATCATACCAAGATTCATTTGATCGTGGCTAGATTGTAATAAAAATTGGGTACGTAATCTTCATTTTTTTCCCCTTTTTCTTAGGGTACGTAAGATTACGTACCCTAAGAAAAAGGGGAAAAAATGAATTCATTTAGTAGTTTTGGCGTGGTGCGCGGCCAAGATACAGAACGCCAGAGAGAAAAAAAAATACAGCTTTGGCCTCATTACAAAAGAGAAAAGAGAAAACAAAAATAAATACCAAAAAAAAACGTTATACAGAATTGACCTGTTACAGTTTTATTATAAGTATAGATCACTTGTAGATAGATAGAAGCATCGGCGAAACAGAATGCTGGTTGCTCACCTGGCTCGTGTTCTATTAGTGAGACAAATAGGATAAGTCAAGAAAGAAGAAAAAGTCCAAATTAAAGTAAAAAAAAAAACAAATAATTCATTTGGATAAAACGTCTTCCACTTGACGCATTTCTCGAGGAAATAATAACAACCCAGAAATCAGTAACATTAATGAAAAGGTCGAGCTATCATTCACTATCACTCGATATCAGATATGAAAGGAGGAACTGTCAATACTCACTGTATGATAAAGGATATCGGGAGGCCAGCTGCTACATTTAATCAATTACCATCAAGCTATATCAGGGCCATTTATTGTGTATCACAAAAAAAAATACATATTGGGACAATTTGTTATAATTTTGAATATATACAGCTGCAACTTCATGCATATTAAATATGACCTACTCTTTAATCAAAAAACCAAAAGATCGCTAGAAGTTTTGCGCATACAATAAAATAATATATTTAGGATGCTGTTGGAATTTCCTCGCTTATGTTGTGCCTCTGGGATGTTTGCTCAAAATCTAACTGATGGCTTTTAAGCCATCATTCGCAAAAAAGTTGCTTCCTTGATGGGCAGGGTACGAGCAAGTCACAACAGCATCCTGAAATCTGTGGCGGAGAGTTTCCCCTGTCCTTTTTGAGGACTCTTCTGTAGATGATCAACTAAACTCTGTGTTTTGTTGATTGTCGTCTGCACAGTTGGCTCACCTTATTTAAATTAAAATTGATCTTGTGTAAATTAGTACTAACACATGGATTTTTGTTGTCCGATATTAAATAATTTGAATTGTATTTAATATAATGGCTATCTATGACCTCCCTCTAATCCAGATCCCAGTACGGCAGTACCATAAGCTTGACTGTCACATGAATTTAATCTGTCTTATATTTATCTCTCCCATTATGCAGTTCATGTTCGTGCAGCACGCATTACTGTTGTCACATATTAGATCTAGACCACACGTCATTACATCACCAAAGTTTTCGTGACCATGACTTTAGCAGGTTTAGACAACAGTTCCATTTATGGACTGACAAATCTTGCTAAGTGATACAAATCAGTTGTCGAAGGCCGTTCGGCTATCCGAAAACCATCAGGGATGTTGAAGGCCTTAAGAATATTCTGATGGAAAAAGCCCTTTGTGAGCTCACCTTTTTAAGATTCAAGAATCTTAAAAAGGTTAAGAATGTAAGGTTCACAACATCATAATTTCCAATTTGCATGCAATCCTGCATTTTAAAAGTCAGATATTTAAATATCAGCGCGATAATTGTCACCTATTTAATACTCCACTGACATTTAGGACACTTTCATAAATATAATTTCACATTTATTGAAGATCATGTCATCATATTGTACGCCGATATTATTGTTTTTTAAGGACCGTAAGATTGACAATTTATCACAGATTTTTTAAATGGTCTTCCGGGTTTGTTCAGGAAACGTCGCTCGTTTTCAAAATTTGTTATGACGTTTTTTTTGTGGATCATAAAGCCGCTCTGCCTTATTTATGATGAAAACACTGCAACTGGGAATTCTTTCTCAACATTGTCTGGGGCATAATTCGATGTCCTAACCTCATTAAATAGGCTTTGCGTTGAATGCAAAAAAAGGCCATAAAATCGGACCGACAATCTTGCATGCAATATGCAATTTACAAGTTTCGTATGCATATGTGTTAGTTACGAAACAAACCAATTAGCTCGTTGTGTCTTTAATTACTTAATGAATTAAGTAATGTAGGTGGCATTATGAAGCCAAATGCTAATTTGCTTCCTTGTTATGAAGTTGGAATGTTTAGAGAGGTGATAAAAGTTAGTTATGCTTTCTGATTTAAATGCAAATAATTGGTAAGGAAATTCTATTAACTAGGTTGCCAATAAAATTGTTACTGTTATTGCTACATTTATTGACTCTTTACTGTATATATTTTGTTTCGAACAGTTGACTTCGCACCTAATACAATTATTCAAAAAGTTAAATAAACTTATTATCTATCCAAACAACGTCAAATCAATCTTTTTTTTTCTATAATTTTCAAATCACGCACTAACAAGTCTAACAACACCTATTCACTATATTTAACTTTTTTATCCGCGACGCCTATCATTATCAATTGAACCAAATTGATTACATGCTCTCAATCATCTGATTGCTCAATTACAAATATAAAAACTACAGGTCAATGATCTGTTATGAAATGCCTACTTTTTGCCGAGCGCTCGTTATCTCGATTGCATTTCATAAAAATAACACTTTACTAGGTAACTTGGTTATCTTCAGTCGTGATTGGGTTGCAATACTGAAAGGAGTGTAGGTGGTAGTAAAAGGTACCACTGTTACGTGAACACTTGTCATTTTTTTGGGAACGTCATAATTGGTATCTGTATGCACGAATGTTTCGTATCCAATGTGCCGAGATTGCATGCCTTTTAAAAGGTTAAAGAGGCGATTCACATAACAGACGTAAAAAGGGAATTGGAGCTGATTATACTTATTTTCTTAGTTTAGGTAAAGAAGATAGAAAACGATGTAAACGTAAAGGATACAATAGGTCAACGTTTTACTAAAGATTAAATTTGCAACATTACTTGGAATAGCGTGCGTGAGTGCATTGAGTGCACGTGTATGCATGTCAGAGAAATCGTAGTCGATTCAAAAAGGTTATGTTAATTTGAATACCTTCACTACAGACAGTGCTTACTGTCAATCTGGTTAGACTGCGTAGCCTCAGTCAGTGACCTACGGACACATGGAGAAGTGCAGATTAATGGTCAGCTGCCTGTTGAATCTCTTTTGTTCCGCGGTGGAATCTACGGCACCCATTAGGCTTCATTAACAATATATGAAATAGGATTTCAGGATGTTGATGAAATTGTAGATTTCGCTATTTTACTTACAGTTCATCACTATTTTTGATTTGTAAATGGGGTAATTTTCTTGTTCACAGTACAGAGGATGTCTCGAAATAATTGTTGTGTTGTTTTTTGACAGGTAGTCGTGATGGTGTTGTGACTACGGCGGGATGATGAGGCTCGAGGCTAGTGAGAAGCAGCATCGGTACCACAACCTGCTGAACGATGACCATGCCAGTGAGTACCAGACTTTACTCTAAAGTTATGTCAGCTGAAGAGCATTCATCCATACTAAATATTTTAAAAGGAAAAGTAACTCTGTCTCTGTTTGTTTCTTACCTTTTCACTGCTAAACGACTGATGAAATTCGATATGAAGATAGATAGAACCTTGGTATTCACAATGGACATAGGCTGATTTTTATCGCGATAAACTAGTCCGCGCGTACAAAATCGCGGGCTAAAGCTAGTTTAATAAAGTATAACGGCAGATTGAAAAGTGCTCGTTGCCCCTTCGAACTTGAAATTACTCACACAGCAGCAAATTTTGACGATTCTTAATTGATCGTATCGTGTCGTGACCATTGCAAATAACGGCAAATGTGCCATTATACAAAATGTTGAAAGAAAATATTACAAGGAAACAGACAAATAACCAAAAAAAAATAAGACATTTGTTATAACGTCACGAGGTTAACCTTGACCTTACGGGTACTGACGATGGTACGTTTTAGAATAGTTACATTCACGTTAGTAAATTAACCAAACCAAATCAGGACCACAATCCTAAAACCTTCAACCCTGATAAATTTTACTCAAGTGCTGAATCGTAAATGACTATCGATTGAAATTACAGTTATTCGAACAATCGCAAGGCCTTTTGTTCAAACTGTGCAGAATAATGGCCATGCTCATTGTTGGTGGATTCCCATGCTTCTTATCGCAATTAGTTCTGCATGCAAGTATAAAACGGTACAGTCGGTGATAGCAAAGCAATGTACTTCAACGGACCGGAATAAAAATTTTAAGATACGCTTCGAAAAAAATTGCGGAGTCTACCAAACATTCTTCTTGGTTTTTCTGAACCCCGAGCCCGACCGTTGATTGACAAAGTCTGATTTGCGACCTATTGATATAATTAGCACTTCAAATCGGTAGAAGTATTTGTATATCAAACATAGAAAACCAGATAATCTAAAATTACACATTCTGATTGGATAATGGATTGCATAATCAATAGAGTTATTATAATTATTTTGTTCTCCATTGGCTTTTACGAATGACACAAGCTGCAAGCTAATACAGCTCCTAGTCATCCTATTGTTTCCAGGAATGTTTCGTCCTTCGTAATCTTCATATTCTCATACACACGATTGAGTTCTTCTCACTCATGCTTATCATTATCACTGATGAGGATCATGGGCACGTCCTCTCGGTCTTGCACCAAAGCCTAGGCCTAGCCTAGGTCTGCTATAGTGTCTCCTGTTGCCTTCTTTATACTGTTAGACCATGGCGCTGGTATTCGAGCCAAGGCTCCTGCCCTGCAGTGCAATTGACTCGGCAGTTTCTCCAAGTTGTGACTCTGGGCTGGGATCGCATCATTACGTCGGAAGAAAGTTAACTGACGCTCCTGGCATACTATATAAAGAACTTCTCACTCCTTTTTTGGGCAGTCGTGTAATAAACATTAGCTTCCCACTTTTAATTAGATCTATGGTTATGGTTATGCATGATGTTTGAGCTCTCGATATCTGGTAGGCAAAAGTGATCACCTGATTACGCCAGCTTTTTTAAAATTGAATTCCTCTGTTTTGTCCAGAACTGTACCGATTAGCATGGGTGGGAATCAAGCAGCAAGCGACTATCATTAAATAGTTGCACAGGAGTATAATCTAATGCCGCATCGCTTATCGATGTGAAATGTGACCCGACGGGATCTTGTGAGCTTGCTGATGGTATCCAACTACCTATGTAGTTGTGGGAACTCAGCAAGTTGCAAAATCAAGGTAAAATTACGATGGAGCTTTAGAAATTGTTTCACTTGTAGTCTATCTACCATAATATGAGTACGATAATTGGCAAACATCATTTTTTTTTTTAATGCTTTTTGTAATCCTGTCATATCTAGGATTCCCAGTGTCTAGGAATTCAAAAACTATGAGACGAGTGGTTCCACAAATATACAGGCTTCCAGATATCGGCTGTTCACACAATTAAGGTTTGCCCTGCGTGGGAATCGAATCCGCCACATCACGCACGCTGCGCAGTTTGGTGGTAATCATGAAAACTGAGGTATTTTCTTTTAACGATATCACTTGATTTTGTATCCTCAAGATGAACTATCTGGTTTAAATTCCACTTGTTCAGTCCTGGATTTTCAAATATCTACCTATATTTTCTAGTGTCTCTTACTGTTTAAATATCCAAGCTTCACCTAACTCTTAGTCCATGACAAAAAGATATATCGACCAGTTATCATAACCAGTCGCTAGCCACCCTAACAAGTCATGCGAGCCACACCTGACTTCCGGTTGGCCATATCCGGTGCTTTGTACGCGGGAAACGATCAGGCGGCCTGTGACGTCACGCATGGCTGACTAAGTGGATGGATGGTTAAGTATTAAGAGTCCCATAATGGTTCCATGTATTGGATGGGTAGGTTAATTGAGACCATGAACACGATATCAAATCAATATTCCTAATCATTAGATCTCCACTAGATCATATAAGTTCTAGCTTTAGTAATATTTTATCAACAAAATAAATTAATATCTACTGCGCATATAATATTATAGGTGACACCTGTGAAACAGCGAGACTACGACACACAGAGTTAAACTACGACATGAGAAAACTAGACTAGAGTTCAACACGTAGGTAGAGCATCTTCATAAAGCTGGGCAGAGAAGACTGTGGCATAGAATAGGATCAAAAGGCATGGATGATAATATTAAAAGCTAAAGTACTTGTACTTGTGTATATGGTGTGATTTGATAAAGGTTATAGCAATTTTCAGAAGTGGGATACATACAGATGATGCATAATATAGACATGAGACAAATAGGACATAGATTGGAGGAAGTCAACAAAGCCTGCTAATTGCTAAATTTATGGCCAATAATTGCGTTAAACCACAGTTAAACATTAAATATGGTTGTTAGAAGTTACCAAACGATGGCCTATTGTGATTGTGCAACAGCTGTTGTCATCGGATACACTGTTGCTTATAATTGCGGCGATTAGCGGCCGTGGCCTGGTAGCTAGTGGCCGTTTTGGATGTGTGGCCAGACAGGTACGATGCATGTCCGCCCACAAGGGCATGTCTGCCGCACATTCCGGACGGTGACATTACGTGCCAGTTCAGCTACGTACCTACTGTTCATACTACACTTAGGATAATGCCAAAATATTGCAAATATGCTCTAAAAGCCTCCAATATGCACTATAAAAATGTCAATTTTCATTTATACTTTGTTTATTTTCCTTCGTCAAAATCATAATTTGTACCCAAAAAAACGGTTTTGTTTTTGTATCACGCCTAATTCTTGTGGCAATACCACAGAATAAACAATAAACTACACTAAAGGTTTTTTTCAATCTTGTCGTTTGTTTCCCGTGGTACTACCAGTATTACTACCAGTAGTAATACCAGGCGTATCAAAAACCTGTAGAACTACCAAGCGATCTAGTAGTACCACGGGAAATAATTTAGCACCCATTTTACACTCTTAGCGACATTTCATGGTTTGACACCTGTCACTTTGACACCTGTAACATCAAATAAAAATATCATAGAAGTCGAATTAACACAATTAATTAATTCAATTAGTTGTGACACTTTTCAATAAGCATTAATTAGTAGTAGTTAGTTTTAGTAGTTAGTATACCGAAAATGACCTCTCTAAGTCAAAATAAGTTACTTAAATGAACTTATTTTTTTTATTAGTTGCTTGAATAATCAAGACTTGGGTTTTTATTCAGTACATCATCCAACGTGCAACTGATCTTTTCCGATATTGTATTTGGAAGGGCATTTATTCAACCATTTTTAACCTTCGACGCTGAAAGATAATTTGGGTGTATGCTGTGGCTTCGTAGCTCCCAAACGAAAGGACCGATTTTGATCAGTTTTTTCTGTTTGAAAGCTGATGTGATCGAGATGGTTCTTAGCTATAATGGGGGTTATATGTGTACATTTTAATTGTGCTTGTCTCTATTATTTCCATGGACTCAAACAGAGGAAGATTTTTAGTTTCCAATTTCTCATCTCTCGCTCGGGTTTCTGATTTTCAGTTGCGATAGCGGACGCACGCGCCTTGCGAGCCGACCGTCCCAGAAATTATAGTAATGAGTATAAAATGATATTTATTTTTAATAGTTACAATTGCAACACGACAACTAATCATAACTTGAATAATATAGAACATTTTGTAACAAGCATATATATTTTTTTGTACTTTTTAGCTCCTAACTGCCCTAAGTGTAGCTTTAGTATATAACCTAAGCTTTGAAATATCTGTAATTACATTGGCCCATGCGCCGGCGCATCGTTAGCTCACCACCTTGTCAGGCATTGTATGGTAATATAATAACAACAGAGAGTTTTCTGTCATGTCTGTCATTTCCTTCATCTTTCATACGATTTGCAACTTTATTTCCTTTCACGACGGGTGTGGAGTTCTTTGATTGGGATTATAATAATATGTGGGATGGATATTTAGTTCATTGACTTCTGATCTCTCGCAGTTATGACATTGAATGGTAATTTGATAGTGCAATTCTGTACAGTGTCTGTCTGTCTTCCAATTCCAGCTGCTTATACTGAGATCACTGTTTAATAGAGATCTTTCATTACTGTGCGACAGTAAAAGAAACTGAAGTTCGAGCAGGCGATGCCTTCAGTAATACGAGACGTACAATTTCCTTCTTCGCCGCCTACGAATAATAATTCGTCATCGATATCTGTACTGATACTAGCAAATATCGGATCGTCAGCAGTTTGCGACGGATTTTAGTTGTAAAGTAATCACTATGTCGAGAATTAGAGATTGTTAAAAGTTCACAATCATCATCATCAGCCTATACTTGCCCACTGCTGGACGTAGGCCTCTCCTAATGCAGGCCACTGAGCTCGGTCTTCAGCTTTCCTCATCTATTTACATGCAAGACGCTTTTCGTAGGTCGTCATTCCACAGGGCGTCATCCTACACTACGTTTTCCTAAGCGCAGTCTCCACTGAAGAATTCGTATCTACCCCAACACTTACCGGTTCTTCGGGAAATGTTACCAGCCCACTACCACTTTAGCTTGCTTTAGCTATGTCGGTTACTTTGGTTCTCTGTCGGATCACTTCATTATAAAAAGTTTACAAATGCAAGTCCAAATCTAGAATAGGACTGTCTCTGAATGTCTACTTCCGTGTTCTATAAGATTTCCTGTTTTCGTGGCTCCCACTTACGACATAAGCAGAAAAGACATCTTATTATTCCGTCATCAAATCTCAATAAAATCAATAATCATTTAACTGACGATGCAGCAACTTATGTCAGCAAAAAGCAAGCCAATCCTGCGCTCGGCGGCCTTGTGCCAAGAAAAGTGCAAAGTAACTGTTCAGCCTGTAGGTAGTTAGGCTCAGCAAAAACTAGTTGCCTAGTCGTCAGTAGTGCAATTAGTGGCTTTTGAACACATTACATTACTTTGGCTTTTGAACTGTTAACACTTTGTTTCAGTCTTATAATATAAATTATCGAAGGGGGATGGGAGGGGGAGGGTGTGGTCTTTACCTTCCCATCGCCACAGCCATCTGCCACATTTCATCGCCTACAAATCCCCCAATCCCTCACCATCCCCCCTTTCCAATCCACCACTCCTTCCCTACACCATGCCTTCTGCTATCCTTTCCCCTATCCCTCCCTGTCCCATCCCTCCCCGTCCCATCCCTTTCCCCTTCTCCCGCTTCTTCTTCCCTGCGCCCTGGACAACTGTCTGTTGGGATTTGTTTTTAGGGTACCGTACCTCAAAAGGAAAATAGGAAAACTTTGTTGTCCTTCCGTCTGTCTATCAAGTGGAGGGGAGGCATCAAGTTGAAATTAAAATCAAATACTCAAGTCTGCAATCAAAGAAACAAACTTCTTAGTCAACGCAATCAAAAGATACGGTTTATGCCGTATATTATGACATTCGCAAGGGAATCAAAACCTATAGGGTCTGTTTATATCCTAAGTCTGTTTATAAAAGTCAGTTATATAAGTTTATATAAGTCTGTTTATATCCTAAGTCTGTTTATATAAGTCTGTTTATATCCTAAGTCTGTTTATATCCTAAGTCTGTTTATATCCTAAGTCTGTTTATATCCTAAGTCTGTTTATATACGTCAGTTATATAAGTCTGTTTATATCCTAAGTCTGTTTATATCCTAAGTCTGTTTATATCCTAAGTCTGTTTATATCCTAAGTCTGTTTATATAAGTCAGTTATATAAGTCTGTTTATATCCTAAGTCTGTTTATATCCTAAGTCTGTTTATATCCTAAGTCTGTTTATATCCTAAGTCTGTTTATATCCTAAGTCTGTTTATATCCTAAGTCTGTTTATATAAGTCAGTTATATAAGTCTGTTTATATCCTAAGTCTGTTTATATCCTAAGTCTGTTTATATCCTAAGTCTGTTTATATCCTAAGTCTGTTTATATAAGTCAGTTATATAAGTCTGTTTATATCCTAAGTCTGTTTATATCCTAAGTCTGTTTATATCCTAAGTCTGTTTATATCCTAAGTCTGTTTATATCCTAAGTCTGTTTATATCCTAAGTCTGTTTATATAAGTCAGTTATATAAGTCTGTTTATATCCTAAGTCTGTTTATATCCTAAGTCTGTTTATATCCTAAGTCTGTTTATATCCTAAGTCTGTTTATATCCTAAGTCTGTTTATATAAGTCAGTTATATAAGTCTGTTTATATCCTAAGTCTGTTTATATCCTAAGTCTGTTTATATCCTAAGTCTGTTTATATCCTAAGTCTGTTTATATCCTAAGTCTGTTTATATCCTAAGTCTGTTTATATCCTAAGTCTGTTTATATCCTAAGTCTGTTTATATCCTAAGTCTGTTTATATAAGTCAGTTATATAAGTCTGTTTATATCCCGTTGAACTAATATTATGAAATTTTACAAGAAGCAATGTCTTATAGCACAAGTAAAGGGAAAAATCTGGAAACCGTAAAATTGTACATAAATCACAAAAAATAACTTTGAGATCCGATTCCCGTGATGGACGAACATACTCGTACTCGTACCTACAAGTTAGTACGCAACCCTCGGTGTGCGAGTCCGACTCGCAATGGGCTGTTATATTTTTTTGATGTGGCTACTCGGACTACCCTTTCGATTTTTAATTGAAATAATATTATTATTTGATGTGTCAACTTGGACAGGAAATCCGATTTTATTATAATCCGAGATGGGAATGATTGATATTTAAATAGAATAAATCAGCGACGGGCGCTAGTGGTGACAAGCCAATCGAACCAAATTCAAGATAGCCAGATGTGAATGTTTTCATGATTCGCTACATCGTACGTGCCCATTTGTTTATATCATCATCATCGTTAGCCTATTAAATTCCCACTGCTGCGCTGGGATACAGTGACACAGACTTTCTCTCAGTGAGAGTGTTAGAGAGGGACGTAAGTAACAGCCCAGTGACGTTTGGTATGTGTCCTATATCCTTGATTTTACTGTTTTTGAGCGATAGCATCGAAATCCGCTACGATACAGCCGAGGGTTTGAACCGGTGTCGTTAGATAGTTATGTGAACACAAGTCTGTTTATATTTTATTACCTGTATCAACTATATCATTTAGATAAAGATATTAGCATTCCAAATATACTTTACCCAGATAGATAACTTGCAAGAATTTATGGAGTTCATTGTCATAGGCTGATAAACGGTCGTAGATAACACAAATGTTGTGAAAATCTACATCTACCTGTCTATTCTATACTTATAATAAAACATTAAGTATCAAAAGATCTATACAAAAGTGATAATGTTTAAAAAATTGTCCAGTTGACTTAAAATAAGCTACTGAACAGCAATTTTTTTTTTAAATCTTGTCTGTCTGATTGTTTGGTCGCGCATCACGTTAAAAACACTTGAACGATTGCGATGCGGTTTTCACTGTTGGATAACTTAGGATTTGACTTAAAAACTGTTGTACTTAGTATCTCAACCCGATGAGTAGAAGTCGAGTAATCGATAAAAAAACTATTTGACGGCTGAACGAAATTTGGAATATTGTACCGCTTGGCTTTTAGTCTTGAAGTAACATAATATAATACTTTCAGCCCAAAAAATATTATACATGAAAATCAGACATTTGTTGAATCTCATTGTATGATAATGGTAACAAAATGTATACAGAAATATTTAAAAGTAAATGAAGTGGTAAGGAAACCATCTAAGTTACTTCTAGATAAGCTGAACCATCACTTCTTTAAGTTAGAATAATATTCAATTTTCATATTGCATGTAAATTCCCGAAAATTTTCAATTCCACAAGTTAAACAAAAATTGAATTGAAAATTAGAGCTGGCCTATCAGAGTTTGTCAGGCTACCCGAGGGCCTCTGACATGGCTTTACGACTGCTATTAATCAATAAGTGCCGGGATCGACAGCTTAACGTGCCCTCCGAAGCACGGAGCGATGGAAAACCGTGTAAATACCGGTTTGTTAAATCGAATCCTTAAATAATTTCTTAATGAAATTAAATGAATCCGAAAACTCTGAATAAAGTCGGTCCTGATAGATTTAATTATCACCTACTGGAGTTACTTTTCAAAGACATATTAGTCGAATAACACTGTATTTTTAGCTCAATTTCTGAAGATGCACGTAAGAATGTTTACCAAATAAATCGCGTTTTTATTATCAGCCATCACGACCTATCTAGAATCACCTGACACCGAAGGTCGAAGGATCGAACATGTATTGAATAGAATGATGTCAAATATTACATCATCAGTGACCTTGATGGCCTGAGCTCTGTTCTAAGATTTACATAAGCCACGTATAAATGGTTGATCAACTATAGATGAGGTTACGTCATATTTTATGTAATTTAATTAAGTGAATCTATTGAAAGAAACTTGCTTTAGAAAATATAGTTAAATACCTAAACGGCACTTATCGCACTGAAAACGTTATTTTAACATTTTAAATACCTCGACGTTTCGGTCAAGTTGCATTAATCGTGGTCATGAGAAGACTGAAGGCCTGTCACTGTCAGAGCACCGAAAGATGTCATTCATATTGAAACACATGGCGTATATAAGATGCAGATGCGGTAATTCCTCCAGACAAACCAAGCGTACTATTGCGGAAAGGGTCAAAGAACACATTGCGGCTGTAAAGAACCGCCAGATAAATAAATCTGGCCCTAATCACTGGATTGAACTCCACGACCCGAAGATCCTCTTCACGGAATATGAAGCGGTTGAATTTAAAAAGTATCTCAATTTCAACCCGGAGGATGGTTTCAAGTTGGCTGCGTCGTGGAATCCCGTGATAAGCAAGTGTTCGCGTCGCGGTTTATGTCAGATAGTGCAGATGTCGATAGTGTTGTGTGTCGTGACAATTCTGATTTTTTACAAAACCAAATGCGGGTAGTTGGAGACAACGTTCGCCCGTCTCGACGCTGACGCCCGCTACTTCAGTCTTCTCGCGAGCACGATCCATGCAACTTTGATCGAAACGTCATCGAGGTAAAATTAATTACTATTAGTAATTGCTTTAAATAATAATAATTAATGTTAGTAATTACTTTTAAATTAATAAATAATTCTAAAAATAATTTCTATAGTTGTAAATACGCAAGATCTTGATATATTTTTTAATTAATGATTCATTTAAATTTATAACAATACACAGAGCCTTGAACACTTATTGAATGATTCATATAAATAAATATCGCCATTTCGATACCAACGTAACAAGCATAAAATAAAAAGTAACGTCGATACAACACTCTGAATAAATTCGTAAGGACAACAATAGCAATGAAAATTCCATATTAATGATGCTTGGAATATTCATAAAGTACGGGGATTTCCAAGTATTTTAATGATCTCTTCCATACGGAGTGGTTCGGTGCGTTTTACTATAGTTTACTTGGTTTCACTTAGCTTCGTTGGTTGTGTGTGGCATCTAAGCAATTCAAATAAGGCCTATGTACTCAACTGGCGTATTTCCTTGGTTACTGTGTGTAAATCTACAAACAAAATATTTTCAAATATTTACTACTTGATGTCACAACGCATGTGCTTGGAATATGTTCAGGCGACTTTCTATCCTTCCTCTTACGGAATAAAGTCTAGGTTTAATATGACACTTTCCAATTTCGAAACCCCATTGTATGCCTGCGATGCTTCACGCATGCGCCTCGGCCTATCCCTCTTACGTCGACAAAGTCCCGGGAACATCTCTCTTTGCAACTTTCTACTTTCTTGCGTTCTTCGTAAGGTGCTTTTCTATTTGTCTCATCTTCATTTGGAACTCTATCGTCCTGTGTTTAATCAGCTGTGTGGCCCCATTTGATAATTCAGTTTGAGGTGCTGAGGCTGCCGGCTACGTACATTTGCCAGGCTATCACGAAAAATAAAAAATAGGCAATACTACGGGATTCACTTCGTGTGTTTGTGTTTACAGTTAGATCGTGTGATCACATTTACAAAAATTGAACTAAAGTGAAGTGAACTTTATCTAAAAACATTGGTGAATTACGAGCGTGTCTTTGGTCTGCTTTTGTTTACATTACTTATGTGAAAAATCTGTGGTTTTCCGATTAGAACTTTTAGTTTAATGGTAGCTGGAGTTATTTTAGCAGCGTGCATGCGCTAATTCAATTTACAGGCGCGCCATGACCGGTCAATATGGAACCAGACAATCGGGAACGGTGCTGCCTCAGAACTGGCTCTATTGATCCATATGTGCATTATTTATTGATGAATTTATCGAAGTCACAGGCCCTTTACTGGAAAAAACATAATTTCAAAACTAATATCACAGCCGCATCGAAATCTGAGTAAAATAATCTAATCTAGACTAAACGAGATCACAGTACGATTGTGATAAGATCTGCATTCGATGTATGAACATACGAGTGTTATGGTTATGTTATATGTTACTTATGGTAAATAGGCACATGCGAGTATTTACCTGAACTTCAATCCGCTTGTTAGGTAAAGTGAATTGAATAGAAATCTTAAGTGAAAGTATTTTTTTATTTGTTATCATTTACGTAGTCAACAATCAGCCGATCGTATAATATTTTTATTTGTTATCATTTACGCAGTCAACAATCAGCCGATCGTATAATTTTTTTATTTGTTATCATTTACGCAGTCAACAATCAGCCGATCGTATAATTTTTTTATTTGTTATCATTTACGCAGTCAACAATCAGCCGATCGTATAATTTTTTTATTTGTTATCATTTACGCAGTCAACAATCAGCCGATCGTATAATTTTTTTATTTGTTATCATTTACGCAGTCAACAATCAGCCGATCGTATAATTTTTTTATTTGTTATCATTTACGCAGTCAACAATCAGCCGATCGTATAATTTTTTTATTTGTTATCATTTACGCAGTCAACAATCAGCCGATCGTATAATTTTTTTATTTGTTATCATTTACGCAGTCAACAATCAGCCGATCGTATAATTTTTTTATTTGTTATCATTTACGCAGTCAACAATCAGCCGATCGTATAATTTTTACATGTACATTTCTGTTTGATTCAGTTTCTGGATTTTATGTATGAAAACCAACGATCATAAAATACAATAACTACCTGATCTATAATGTATGAAAATAAAAAATTAAACATATATGTTATTTGATGCAAAGCAAAAAAAAATGTATCCTCATAACTTTTTCGTCATAATTAATCAGCAGATTTTATTTTCATGCCATTTTCACAATGTTCTCAACCCAGTTTCTTTTTTTTTAATTTTAATAGCTATCGTCACAGAATATGTATGTATGTTCCCATAAATAAACCAGCTAAAATAAACTCATTATGTACACTATTTTATAAATTGTCTTCGTGTTTGATTCGTATTAATAGATCGATCAAAATTGTTGCAAAAATAAATGGTTGCGCCCAAATCCCAGTTCGTGATTCAGGTAGAGCATTAGACGGGTCATTTAGTTTATGAGCAGTTCAGGCGGTGACCTAGGTTTGATGTGAGCTCATAATATTATCACGAAGGCAGCCGAATTCGGGTATAGGTCAAGGATTTACAATACTTTTGTTTTGACCCCTCGTAGGTAGACTGATATAGTTAGCAAGTTTCCCTAACTTACCACATTATGATAGTAAGTCACGTGATTTTACCTTTTTATCATATTTGCCTAATTGATTGTCGTCTCTTTACACTATGTCTACTACTCTGACCCCCTATTTAAATAGTACCACTTATTTTTCGACTCATTTCTGCATTAATTTATAGAAAAATAATGTAGGTGCCTCGAATGTAGGTATTATTGAATACGAGTACAAATTATAAAAAATCACAATTCTAAAAAAGACAGGTTCGAGTCTGACTCGCCCACCGAGGGTTCCGTACAAACTTGTAGATATGTAAATAGTTCGTCCATCACGGGAATCGAGTCTTTCATAATGATTATTTTGTGGTGTATTTTGTGGACTTTTCGGTTTTCAGATTTTTTCCTTTACTTGTGCTATAAGATATTGTTTCTTACCAAATTTCATAATTCTAAGTCAACGGGAAGTACCTTATAGGTTTTGATTCCCTAGCGAGTGTCATAATATACGGCATAAACGGCCGTATCTTTTGATTGCGTTCACGTAGAAGTTTGATTATTTCTCAGCTCCAAGGGATTGCAGACCTGAGTATTTGATATTAATTTCAACTTGATACCTCCACGCGTTCCTGAGGAAAAGGGTCTGGTCAGACAGACAAACGGACAACTAAGTAATCCTATAAGGGTTCCTCTTTTTCTTTTGAGGTACGGAACCCTAAAAAAAGGTAGAACTTTATCTGCAGTAGAGTTTTCAAAGAACGTGGTTTTCAATAAATTAAAATACCTGTTTCACTGGTTCCACTTGTAAACTACTGAAGAAGCTTAGCCGGTAAATGTTTGAAGCAAACATTATGATGATTATGAACGTTTACATGACATCATCCGCCGAGAACCAAGCCACTTGAAGCCGAGAACCAAGCCACTTGAAGCCGAGAACCAAGCCACTTGAAGCCGAGAACCAAGCCACTGTGCCACTGCCTGATGTGCATCATAGTAATCATCTTAAAGTGCGTCGCGCACGAGTTCATTATTTAGACATTGTTTGTTATAATAATACCTCGTTATCATTTTGTTTTAAGATGATTCTAGAGTTTTAGGTCAAACTTGTTACAGTTCTGCAAAAAAATATGTTTATTATTATTGTATATTCCTTAATTATGATGAAGTATTTTAAATCAAATTAAAAACAAGCGTAGGTCATTTTTTACTTGTTTCTGTAGCATCAGTAAACGTTTCTGTGTTTCGGTTTGCAGGGCAATGTTTCCAACGAAGTTACAGGACAATGAAGCCAAAGTCAAAGTATTTATTGTAAATAGGCAAAATAACTATTATAAATAGATCAATTCTTGAGACTTAACAACCAATGTCTCAGTGTGACGAGCGCAGTGCTGTGACGCGCAAGATTTTGCAACCAAAGTTCTGGGTGTCACTGCAACTGTTATGGGCAGGTACGAGTTACTTGGACGCGTACCAAAAAGGATATGCAAGCTGAAGTGGCAGTGAGCTGGTCACATTTCCCAAAGAACCGAGAACCTTTGGGGTAGACGAGTTCTCGAGTGGAGACCACGTTTAGGCAAACGTAGTGTAGGACGCCCTGTGGCCAGGTGTAGTGACGATCTGCGAAAAGCGGCTGCAAGAAAATGCTTAGTGGCGTGCATTAGGAGAGGCCTACGTCTAGCAGTGGACAGACAAGGGTTGATGATGATGACGTTTACCATCAGGCGAGCGACCTGCTTGTCTCGTCACTCAATTATATTAAACAAAGTTTGACTGATTAACCTCTGTTACCTCTATTTTAGTCAGCAGTAACTATTCCTACTACTACTACTACTATTTACTCAGTTCCTGTGTCATTCATGTCTTCCTGTAACATTATGATTAATTTCCGTTTACGTCGGATCGGAATTTCGATATCCTTTTACAAACTTAATTAACTGTTTGTGTCCTGAAAGTCGTGATTGTAACGAGCGTAATATATAAACTTATCTAAATGTGAGGTCTACGGCCTTTTAATTGCAATAAAGGTTATACTCGCTACATAACAGTAAATAACAAAGTAGGCAAAACTAAATCTACATAATTGTAATTTAGTTTATTTTCCAATACTTGTTTCTTCATCGAGTCACTAAGTTGAGACTCAGTTTTGATCAGCCCAGACTTGACTAGAGGACTGCAGTTTATTATACTGTATTGTCCCTGAAGTGTCACCTTCAATGTTTTTCCCTCTGCCCTTCTTCACTTTAAGCGATAAGGCCCATTGTTACACTTTTTCTACTGATATATTGTTTCTGAGTTTTATTACTTTATGTTAAAGTGCTTATAAATCTACTTAGCTATCTTCAGAATCTAACCAAGAATTCCCAAATGTTCTATAATGTTACTTTATGTTAAAGTGCTTATAAATCTACTTAGCTATCTTCAGAATCTAACCAAGAATTCCTAAATGTTCTATAATGTTACTTTATGTTAAAGTGCTTATAAATCTACTTAGCTATCTTCAGAATCTAACCAAGAATTCCCAAATGTTCTATAATGTTACTTTATGTTAAAGTGCTTATAAATCTACTTAGCTATCTTCAGAATCTAACCAAGAATTTCCAAATGTTCTATAATGTTACTTCTCAACTTCTTAAGTTTTTATATCCTATCAAGGTTTTAAAACAAGTTTATTTTATATTTAAGTTTAACTGTTTTATATGTACTAAAAATTTAAATAAAATCGTAGGCGAGTCGAATCGTAGCGTAACCTAGGTAATAGAAATTCGACTTGCCCCACGATTTTATTTATTTTTTTAGTTTTTAGTACAAATAAAATCGAATAACTTTAAAAAAAAACTTATTTTATTTTCAAGTTTTTAGTTTTCTATTTAGTTATTTTTAAAAGTGTTCTGTGTTCTACTGGTCAAGCCCTTTCATTTGATACCCATATTGAGGAGATTGAAAACTAAAAAAGTAATCGCCATTTTGTGGTGGCGGCCATCATGCATTTGGAATTTTCATGATGTACTGTATTCTACTAGTTAATCCCTTTCATTTGATACCCATATTAAGGGGTACCCGCTATTTTGTGGCGGCGGCCATCTTGGATTTACAATGATACTGAATATACACAATGGTATTGTTAGCAGAACTAAAGGCGTGTACCAAATTTCAAATCAATCGGTCAACAGGAAGGGGGTAAAATTATATTTTAATTACTAGATTTGGCCCAAACAAACAAACAAACAAACAAAAACAAACAGGTCAAGCTAAATAAATAAAACCGTTTAAAAAGACGTAGTCAACATAGCCAAACAAAGGAGTGAACCGTAGAAAATAGATTGTATAATTTGTGGTGTTTTTTGTGGTTGATACACAATTTCTTCACGAAAGACTGCATTGTTTTTTACTTTTGGTGAGAACTTGAGCGATGTGGCGGCCGATCGGCATATCTTGGGTGCTTCACTTTCGATTTAGCGGTGTGGTATTTTTTAAACTTTCTTGCTGACATCATCACTTATAACGAGTATACCATAAATCAAAGTTTAATCCGTTCTTGAATCAAGTACATTTTTTGAACTAAATCATAATGTATTTCTATAACTTTTTATATTCTTTATTGTACACATAAATCACATAAACAGTAAATAAATTTTATAGAAGATGTACAAAGGCGAGCTTTACCCTAAGAAGAGTTTTCTTCCAGCAAACCCTTGAGGAGAGAGAACATTCGAACAAACAAGTAGGTTTCTGTGTACATGAAACTAAATCAGTAAGAAAATCGTAACAAAATATATATAATAAATTGTAAAAGGAAGTCAATACTGATATACTATACATATCAATTAATATAGGTATACATATGGGTTCTTAGAGATTGTTGGCGACACTGGCCAATATATTAAAAAAGAAAGAACTGTATTTTCTAAATTTAAAATGTATGATGATGGTGTCATATTTTATGTATAAAAGAGATAAATGAGGGGGTTTTTTGAAAAAAAACAAAATGTTGTGATGTAAAGTTTGATTTTATTCTCAATTTTGTGTTTCTTCGAGTGTTAATGTGTAATATTGGTGGAATATTAACCATTAGGTGTTCGTTAACGTGCACGAGTGTAGGCAAAAGAATCAAACGCAGAAATAAATGACATATTGTGATTTTTCTAAATCTCCCTCAGGAGTTTCAGTAAATGTCCACCATTTTACTGATTCGTGACTTTGACAATAATTGACTGTGACGTGACATTACTATAAACTATAAAATACACTTGACATTGGCGAAATTGCTAGTAGGCCAGTGCCTCCGCAGAAGCCATCGAATAAAAAAGAGAGAGAGAGAGATAAATGAGTTCACCAGCAAAAGACGTAATTTTATTGAGCTCCTATCCTCAATAGAGATACTTATATAAATAAATACACAAAATAAGACATGAGAGTCTCGACGCCTACGGATCTACGGAGGCAGCCATTTTAGTTGAGATCTGTATTCTGATACATGATCAAACTTACGCAGACCGAAAATAAAGCAGATGCATAAGTTTTGGCGGCGCTCTAATTTGTTCAGAAGTTCCTTAGTGATGTCAAGAAAATAAACATCAGCGTAGTCAAGGAGAGGAAGTAGAAGGGCCTGAGTTAATGTTACCTTGGTTTTAAAAGGTAAAAACATCTGGAGACGCTTGAGAGTTTTTTTTATGAAAAGAGTAATTCAGTTTCTTGCTGACTGCGTTGATGTGAGTAGTCCACGACAAATTGTTAAACTTCTACATTGTTTGACAACGCCACAGCTCAGCTCCATAATGTTCGACGGAATTTGACAAAATTCCAATCAATATGCAAAGCATGTCCGTCGTTCTGTGCGATGACAACAAACAGTCGTTTTCCGTACCAATGGCGCGAGACGTGACGTCTGCTGCGTGCTTCAATGTGCCTGAAGATAGTTATACAAATACATAATCAGCTTATGCCATAAATGCTTATGCTTTAAACACTGTACTTTATAAGTACTGTACTATTACTTTTTAGGGCTCCGTATCTCAAAAGGAAAAAGGAATCCCTATCACTTCGGTTTCTGTTTGTCTGTCTGTCAATACCCTTTTTCACAACAACGAGTATCAAGTTGAAATAAATATCAAATACTCAGGTCTGAAAATCAGTGAAAAACAAACTTCTAAGTCAACGCAATCAAAATATTCGGCCGTTTTTGCCGCATTTTTTTACTCGCGCGAGAATCAAAACCTATACGGTACTTCCCGTTCAGCTAGAATCATGAAATTTGACAAGAAGCAATGTTTTATAGCACTAATAAAGGGTCAAATCGGAAAACAAAAAAGTAATAATAACATCACATACAATTTTTATTTATTTATTTGCAGTTGGTAATCTGACCGCGACCTATGTCGATGAGGAAATTTTTACATCGGCAAAGTGTAGTTTGTACGGAACCCTCGGTGCGCGAGTCCGCCGAGGGTTCCGGGTTTTTATATACCTAGGTAGCTCATATGTATGTGACCACTTACAGTCCGCTTTTTTTGAATTAGCACATTATCTCTATTAAAAAACACGGTGTGACATAAATTCATCATCAGTAATTACAGACACTTCTACGGGAATCTTTTATTGGGTATACTGTGTACTATTATTTATTCTGTGGTATATGGTTTTGTTTAGTATGCCCATCCTTTCGCTGTTGCCTCACCTTTCGATCGGATCGACCGATCGTCGACCCATCGCGCCGCTAAAGTCATTAACTTTTAATTATTGTACCAAAATGTGTCTACCTTTTGTCTTCGCTTTTGTCTCTTTAAATAAGGAAAGTCGAATTACAAGTAGCTTTTTCTAAGGATCGCGTGTGTGTGCGTGACCTGTTCCTCTGATCATGTAGAAGTTTGCGGAAGAAACTGTTCAAAGAACCTTTGAAAAATAATAATTAATAAAACTACGAACTCCTTTTACTTCACGTGGTTACGATTATCGGATATTTGATTATCCACTTCTATCATCCACTTTGACTGACATGCCTATTGCCAAGAAGGTTTAAAAAAGACGGACCACACCGCCAAACAAACGAGTGAAGCATAGCAAATGGTGGCTGCGTATGTTTGTGTGCGTGAATGTATAATTTGTGGTGTTAATAAACAATTTCATCATAAACGACTGCTTTCTTTTTGTTGTTTCGTGAGAACATTTAACACGTCAAACAAGGTCGAGATCATGAAGCTATGTGGCGGACGATCAGCAAAAATAATCCAAGTGTGTGCTTACAAGGCTTGTGCGTACGAGCGGATCGGAATATCTCGGGTGCTTCACTTTCGATTTGCCGGTGTGGACTCCGTCTTATTTTAAACCTTCTTGCCTACCATTTACTCTTGTTTACTTTCCATTCAACTGATTGTTTATGCAGAGCACGCGTCGTGACGGCTTGCGCGGATTTACAATGTTGCCATTGCCATTAGAAATTGAAATCATGGCGTGCTGACGTCACATCCGGCTTTGTTATGGTGTGAGATGTGATATGAAATTGTCGATGGCCGCTTATGGACTTGTCAGGCTGGATTGATGGTTCATTTGTCTCTATAGCTTGCTTAAAACATTGCTTGCAAATCTAGCAATATTCCTAAACTAACAATGAAACTGTCCCGTACTTCGGGAGCTTCAGGGCTTATTTAGCACCGTTCTTAACGTTCTTAACGTTCCAAAGGCGTGGAGCAGGAGTTTGGTAATACTCTTCTTTAAAAAAGGGGATAAAACCCTTTTAAAGAACTACCGACCTATATCACTCTTGAGCCACGTCTATAAGTTGTTTTCGAGGGTCATCTCAAATCTTCTCGCAAGAAGACTGCATGGGGGCACTCATGTTCAGACTAGTCCACAAACTTAAGGTCGCTCAGCGAGCTATGGAAAGAGCTATGCTTGGAGTTTCTCTGAAGGACAAGATTAGTAGTGAAGATATCCGACATAGTTCTAAGGATAAGCAAACTAAAGTGGCAGTGGGATGGTCACGTTTCCCCAAGAACCAATAATCGTTGGGGTAGACGAGTTCTCGAGTGAAGACCACATTTAGGCAAACGTAGCGTAGGACGTGCTGTAGCTAGGTGGAGTGACGACCTGCGAGAAAATAGCTGAGAGGAGGCCTACGTCCAACAGTGGACAAACATAGCCTTACGATAATGAATGAAACTGTTACAATATGATATATAATACATACAAGCAGGTGGAACAATATTTCATAAAGTTAAACTAGTCTATGAGTAAATTAATCGCGCGGTGTACTTTAGAAAGGCGATCGACATGTCCGGAACAACTTGATCTGAGCCCGAGATCAAACCCAAATATTTGGTTAGTGGCAAACTGGTCCCACTAGAACAATATACGGATGTGAACAATAGACATAGAGAAGTAGTTACCTTGCCCAACAAAGAGCAACGACCAGTGTGAGACCAGGGGTTGTTTGCGAAGCAGTTTTGTCTAGACATCGCGGCGCCTTCCCGGAAATAACGGACGGAATAACAATTTACGGAAACGATTCTCCCCCCTGTTTCAGCTTCAAAAGGTCAGCTGTTTATTTTTATTACAAATTGTAGTTTTTCGCCCTTTCTCTCTTTATCCCTTTGGTTTGGAGAGCCTGAAGTCGTTATCTTCATACATTCATTGAACAGACTTTTTGTTACTTACTGCTTTATTATATATATATATATATATATAGATATAACAGATTGCACTGCGACATTGGAGTGTTAAGACGCGCACGAAGTCGTGCGGTAATGCTAGCGTACTCTTCTGCAAATCATTGCATTACTTTTTCGAAACACTTTACTTATCGTACATCATAGATTCATTTCATTTATGAACTCCTATTCAAACCACATAAGGTGCAGATTCCCATTTCACATGACTGTCTTCGCGCCTAAAGGTCCCACGAACATTAACTTTCTCACTCGTGGGAAAAGTGAGCACCTTGTTTTTTATAAATAAATAAAATAGTATCTGTAGCGTGTGGTCGTGTTAGATAAACGTTCATTTCCGCAACGTGATTTACTTCTCTGTTACGTGATCACGGGAATTGTCCGTTTTACTGTTTTCGTTGCTAAATTATGTTGTAAAGGTCTAGGAGCGTCTTTAGTATGTCATTTCATCATACTATGTCACACGGTGGACTATGTCAGACGGTGGACTATGTCGGACGGTGTACTATGCCGCTCCAATGTTCTGTTTGAAATAGAATTTGATACGCTATTCTCATGCACTTTGAACGGCTAGTTCAGCCACTCGTCCCACAACACAGTCGTCCCAATGGGACGAGTTACTGAATAAAAAATATTAATATTTTGGTTCAGTAACTCGTCTCATTGATTTTATCCTCAATTTTTTTCAATAAACCTTTAAGTACTAAGTAATTTCAGCAACAAAAATGTTTGAAGTATATTTATTGTTTATTAGTTAGATTTCGTTATAATATATTCAATTTAGTGTCAATTAAAATGCAATTAAAATTAAACAAGATGTATGTTCTTTTTTTTACTGATTTTAGCATTATTGCCAGCTTAACGAGAATATAAATCTAATCATTATTTAAAGGAAAAATTTGTATATAACGGACGGGACTCGAACGTTGTCCGGAGGATGGTGCGGGTTCGAGCCCTGTCCGTTATCCATGTTATTTATTATCTATTGAGTGAAGTATTTCGAATTATGTATTGAGTCGATTTCATTAGAAAAAGGCTTCTGAAATAATATGGTAACAAAAGTACCATATTTTTATTCGGTGACTTTACGTACTCTTATGAGTAATCAAAAAAGCAAATCTTTGATATTCTAGAGCTTTTAGTAAGTAGGTATTTCGTGAACAGATAGTACCTTACTATCTTATATCTATTCGTCATTAAGAGTAGGAATGAGCCAGGACAACATCATCATAATGATGATTTGCTATCTAAAAGACCAATCATGAGTTTGAAGGGCTTGCACGTGCGAGCTACCAAACCGAGGCTATAAAATTAGGATACAAGTGCAGCAATTAAAGAGGTGATCATCAAAACCTGATCGAGTCAGGGCATTAACATTCCACATACAAATGATGCAGTCGCCAGCCTGCACAAAGCTCACACGGCCCGTATCGGAAACTCGTCGGATTCCCGCATACTGTGGAATTTGGTGATAGCGGTACATTTACTGTTCACCATTTGCATAGCCAACCTAACCTGCGGCCTGTGGCCAATCGGGCGTGTCTCGTCTAACTGTGCTTGCACATCCCTTACATACTTAACGTGCTCTCGATGCTTCTGTCACATAAATTCACATGATGAAAACGGGTGGTTAATTTTGATCAGGCTGGCTTTTTGATCTTTGGGTATAGAAATCTGTAAAGACAGACGCCCGATACTTTTTAGCGGACATAATATCTACCAACCTAACCTTATCTTACTGACTGTTCGTGTATATTCTTTATTAGCTGTGCCCGTGGCTTCGCTCGCGTGGTCATTTCTCTAGGTTAAAAGTACTCTATGTGAGCTATTCCAAAACATAAAATACATTTGATCAAAATTTCTTCAGCCGTCATAAATCTTTATAACGATTGCTCGGCTTCTATTCATCAGATTGAGATACCAATTACACCAGTTTTGAATTCAAACCCTAATCTATCCAACAGTGAAAACTTATCGCAATCGCATCGCAATATAAATGTCGCGCATCACGTAAAAACTACTGGACCACAAGCGTATAGATAAACAAAGAAACAAACAGACAAACACGATTATTAAAAATGTTAGCTTATTTTAAGTACCCTAAACATTTTTTTTTTTATATTACCTTATTTGTACAAATTGTATCGTACTTATTGCTTTATTATAAGTATAGATAGATAGATAGATTAATTAGGTTAGGGACACAGGTTCCCTATTAGGTCTCGCTGCTGTTGGCTCAAGTTGTTGCTTTCGGCAGATGATAAATAGGTGTTTCTAAGTTTCTAGGCGATTAAGTCTCTTCCCTTTCTGACCACTGTCATAGAATTTTATAGCTGTGAGAATTTCTGAGGAAACTGTCTAGAATAGATAAGAATTGCTTAACGTACATCATAATATGAAGACTATT
Source organism: Alsophila aescularia (assembly GCA_946251855.1). Classification (NCBI taxonomy): domain Eukaryota; kingdom Metazoa; phylum Arthropoda; class Insecta; order Lepidoptera; family Geometridae; genus Alsophila; species Alsophila aescularia. The sequence goes on from OX276381.1 coordinate 59,071,335, forward strand.
TATGACCAGATCGAAAGAAAAAACCGCATATCCTCGATGACAGGATCTAACATACAACGAAATGGAAAGAAATTGAGCTGTCACGGAAGTTTTCGACGTTGGTGACTCTTCGTGACTGAGGATACACAAAAAAGATATAGTCGATAAACCACACGCAGATGTCAAAAATGTTTTATGTACCTAATTTCGAAGTTATAGCATCCCGTAAATCACAAAGCTTTGCCATTTTGTGTCAGACAGGCACCTTTGATATGCATCCAATTTCCCATGGTCGAAATTTAAAAGGTTACAATGATTGTTATTGTAGTTGTATTTAGCCTGCAATGTCCCATTGCTGGGCAAAACTCTTGTATTTTCCACGCTTAGGTGGCTATCAGCCATACCAAAATAAGTCATATTTACCTACTAGCTGTACCCACGGCTTCGCACGCGTGGTCTTTTCTTTAGGTTCAAAGTACATAATGTGCTATTCCAGGACCCATATACCAACATTTGATCAAAATTTCTTCAGCCGTCAAAAATACTTTTATCAATTGCTAGGCTTCTAACTCACCATATTGAGATATCAATTACACCAGATTTAATTCAATAAAAACCGCATTGCAATCGGTCCAGTAGTTTTTATGTGATGCGTGAACAAACAAACAAACAGACAGAAAGACACGATTAAAAAAACAAAAAACTTGTTCAGTACTTTTTTTAAGCACCCAAGATTTTTTATACGCTTTATTTTTTATCTTCTTTGTACAGCCTTTTTCTTACCTATAGGCTTTAATTATAAGTATGATTGTGTCAATTTGCATCAAAAAATGCGTCCAGTAGTTTCAGCGTAATACTTACGTGTTGCGAAAACATACAGACAGGTTACAGACAGACAGACATAAAGACAAAAATGAAAAAAACATACTTCTTATTGAAGGCTTCATTATTGAATATAGAGAAAACTAAAAAAAACACATTATCTTTAATGTACAGAATTTGGACCCATATCCCGCAGGAACCCTTTATTTTTTCGGGATAAAAAGTATCCATAATTTTGATCCATCTTATAAACTATGTCTGTGCCAAGTTGCATCAACATCCGTCCTATAGTTTCAGCATGCTACAAGTTCTTTTAAATAATTTTCCACCCCTATCCTGCAGGAACCCTTTAATTTTTCGGGATGAAAGGTATCCAATGTCCTACCTCAAGGTATGAACTCAAATAATACCAAATTTAATTTGAATTTTTGAGTATTTTCGGCGTGATGCGCTGCCAAGGTACAGACAGACGGACAAAAATTTAAAAAAATAAAGTTTTGGCTTTAGTATTGGATATAGAAAGGCCTCCAAAAAATGACTAAATATCTTTAATTTACAGAATTCGGGACATTATCCCACAGGAACTCATTATTATTTCGGGATAAAAAGTGTCCTCAATTTTTAACCATTATACCCCCAGCCTTTCTCGTACCTGTTGCTTTATTATCAGTATAGATAGATGTCTGTGCCAATTTGCAACAAAGTCCGTAGAGTAGTTTCAGCGTGATACGTGATGTTTTAAATAACTTTCAACGCCTATCCTGCGGGAACCCTTTAATTTTTCGGGATTAAAAGTATCCTATATCCAACCTCGTAGTATGAACTCAAATCATACTAAGTTTCATTTATATTCATTCAGTAGTTTTGGCGTGATGCCTAGCCAAGATACAGACAAACAGAAGAAAAAAAAAAAAAAAGAAAAAAAACTAAATATCTTCAATGTACAGAATTGGACCCGTTACAGTTTTATTATAAGTATAGATTTACCCAAAAATTTTATAACAAATAATCACACACTCACACAGATAAAAATAAAATTACTGCGTTATAATTAAGTAGTAATGTAATTCTATGGGTAACACAAATAAACTTACTAAACAGGTTGTTAACATAAACGCTACATAACGAGAACGTAACTACTTTAAACACGTTTCAAAAGTTAAGTGCCCCCCTAATTGCTGAATGAGACTTGAAAGCTTGCAATTGTTTTCATTAAATCTGGCAACATTGATGCAATGCCAGTATTTATAGGTTAACATAATAAAATTCTCAGCGAGCTATAGAAAGGGCTATGCTCGGTGTTTCTTTGAGAGATTGAATCCGGAACGAGGTGATCCGACAGAGAACCAAAGTTATCGACATAGCCCGTAGGATTAGCAGTTTGAAGTGGTAGTGGGCTGGTCATATTTGCCGATGGACCGATAACCGATGGGGTAGACGTGTTCTTGAGTGACAATCGTAATGTAGGATGCGCTTCAGCTAGGTGGAGCGACGACATACGTAAGATGGCTGGCGGCGGTTGGTAAAGAAGAGCCGAAGATCGGGCTCAGAGGCATGCTTTGGGAGGTCTATGTCCAGCAGTGGACTGATACGGGCTGATAATGATTATGATGATAATAAAATTGAGGTAACATTGTCATTTGAAGAAAAACTAACGATATAAACACAAGTCTTACAATAAGTAGGTATAGATGTATATACCTATACTGTAGACATATCGTAAAAAAGGATAAAGTACTTCAAGAGATTCTAAAATTCATCACAACATTTATTGCATTGCTTTACCTACCCCTTTCACTGAGAGCCCAAAAAACGATAGTCCCTGCCAGAAAGCATACTTCCTGACAGAGTCTATCGTTTTTTGGGACTATGAAAATTTGCTAGTTATTCGAATTCCTTATGCCCATACAAAAAATACAAAATTTTCTTTTGGTAGGACTAAAAGGTATAAAATATGGAGCATTTTTTAGACTAGTTTGACTGCTAGGAAGTATGACACAAAAGAATACCCTTCCCTTCCCTATAGCTTTAAATAAACAAAAGCAGACCAAATGCAAACTGCACTTATTTCCAATAGTGTTTAAAATGAAAGATTAAGATTAAGTTCCGTTTCGAAGTGGTACGCGCCAATAAGCAGCGACGATGGAGAGTCAGGCCGACCGCGAGTCGAGGAGTTCGAGGGCGAGCGACTCGCCTGGGGATACCATGAACAACGTGTACGCGGCGTGGCGTGAGTATCCATCATAGGAAGTTTTGGTAGTAGGTGTGGAGGAGGTATTGGTGTACCGATAGCCGTTGGGGAACAAACTCGCCACGGACTGGACGGAGCGTAAGACGGCGCCCTACGAGGTGAAACGACGATCTGGTCGTCAACAACTTAACATCAGCGTTCAGCTGTCATGTTCATGTCGAGATCCTGTTGGGTTTTCACGTATTTCTCATTAGCCTCATGCCGACGCCAACTTTTTCGACGTAAAAATCCATTTATAGGTTCGCAATGTCACGTACTCGTATAAAACTTGCGAATCGCATAGTCACGGTCCATTAGGTAGTATTCATTACACGTTGGTACCTACTAGTGGTGTGTGGAGTACTCCGGCGCCGACCGTGGCGCCTTTCTTCACGTATTTCTCATTAGCCTCATGCCGACGCCAACTTTTTCGACGTAAAAATCCATTTATAGGTTCGCAATGTCACGTACTCGTATAAAACTTGCGAATCGCATAGTCACGGTCCATTAGGTAGTATTCATTACACGTTGGTACCTACTAGTGGTGTGTGGAGTACTCCGGCGCCGACCGTGGCTTATTAGCCAGAGTGCATAGGTACTGCATCCTGTTTGATGGACGATCCTACATATATTATAGAACAACTTTTTAAGATTTGAATTTTTTACTAGAGAATGATCTAAAAGATCATTCTTCCCATAAGGACCTGTTAGACGGCTAAACCAATTGCTTGGCATTGTTCATCATTTCGTAAAAAGGTGACCCTACGTTATTACAGGTATTGTAGACACAAGATAGCAAACTAGATGACCTGACGGGACACCTGTAGCGAAGGGAGAGTCACTAATGGGTGTGTTTTTCTTTCTTTACGAGACTCCATATTGTAGCTCTTCAGGAAAACCGCCGAATAAACATAATATATACAAAACCGTTTATTTAGTTCAATGCCATGCCGTCGTAAGATTAGGTAATGCACAATCGTTATGCAACACGGATAACAAGTGCGATTTGTAAACAAGGCATATCGATACAAACACATTCGCCACAAATCATCAGGAACCTTCAGCGTATTCATTGTCTTATTTTGTACGAGTTCGGAATCGGCTGTAGATTTTAATTTGTGGTTGACGTTTGCAGTAACAAAATATACGTTATCGCTTCTACTTCAGCACCGTTTCTAAATGAATTTTATTTTCCTTACTTACTAAAATTCAAAACTTTTTTGTAGTTCCTTGTTGTTTAGATTATTGAATTATTTCAGATATCTTCCAGTTGTTTCCATATCTTCAACCACTGCATATTAGACATTTTGACATTAAATAAGTTAGGGCATATTTTTGTAGCACCGAAGATGTTCACTCATTTGCTAAAGGATGAAGTGTCGTCGCTATTTATCCATAATCGCAAATATTTACCTACTTATCTAGTTGTAGATAGGGAAGTCTAGGCCAGAATCGATGAATAAAAACCGCAGAGAGGCATAAGATCATCAAAAGGCGATACGGGCTGAAATAATGATGAAAAATGATGATCCAAATTCTTATTAGATTCAAATTTTCCGTGCCAAAATTATCTTATGCTGTGTTTGCAATTTCTTCTTTCCTATTGTGATAAGGTACCAACACGCCAGCTGTGGCTTACTGTCTGGAACCATTGTTTTAGAGACAATGGCGTGTCACAAGGAGCTACAATTTGCAAGTGTTGCGACCCGAAACAGAATTATTTGCACAATGATGTTGCGACACAATGGCGCTGGACGATTCGGTAACCTCGTTTGACAAATGATTGTCTCCGATTGTCACCACTCATCAAACAAGATCTACTTTGGTAATGTATGGAATGGTACAGCCAGCAGTTACACCGCAAAATACTGTCGCATCCAAGTATGACTTCTATTTCAATCTCTGTGCTTTTCTTTCTCCGGTTAAGTAGTGGAGTATTTTGACAAGTTCCGCTGATCTGATAATTTCCCAATCTTGTACTCAAGTGGCAGTGGTCACATTTCCCGAAAAACAGATAATCGTTGGGGTAGACGGGTTCTCGACTGGAGACCACGTTTAGGCAAACGTAGCGTAGGACGCCCTGCGGCCAGGTAGAGTGACGACCTGCGAATAGAGGCTGGAAGAAAATGCCTGAGGAGAGCTGAAGGCCGAGCTTAATGACGTGCATTAAGAGAGTTCTACGTCCAGCAGTGGACAAATTTAGGCTGATTATGATGATACTTACTAACTTTTTTATTCTAATACTGCATTTTTTTTTAGGATTGCTCGTATTTTCTCAATAAAAATTGTCAGAGTTCAGGTGAAGCACATCGTAAACTTAAATTCCGATTTTGTTTGAACATCTACTGTTTCATTATTACAAGACGGATGTCATCTCATGAACTGAACTGTCCTCGTGTGAATACACTTTCTGAAATAAGTTAAACAAGTTTTTTGACCCCAAAAGCCTATAGTCATGTAATCGTACAGCCAACTCTGTGTGCACGCAGCCAACCGAGGCTTTGAGTGACATAGAATACTGCCATTATACCCGCTACCTATTTTGAATAGGTACCAACATATGCTTACTGTACCGGATTATATTTTATTTTAAACTAGCTTTCCCGACCGCGACTTCGTCCGCGCGGACTACAGTTTATCGCGAAATAAACCAACCAACCACCAACGCTCTTGTTTTTTTTTTACAGACTTGTTGTTTCGTTTCCATGGCAACCGTTCCTTGCAGCGAGTAATCAACATTTTCCATTTTTCCCGTGGAAACTTATCATTTTCCGGGATAAAAAGTATCCCATGTTTTATTCCAGGGTATAAGCTATCTCCATTCCAAATATCATCAAAATCCGTCCAGCCGTTATCGCGTAAAAGCTCCCCACACAAACAGACAACGTTTCACTTTTATATATTGGTATGGATTAGCTGTGCCCGCAGCATTGCCCGCGTTGTCATTTATCTGGTTTAAAAATAACCTATGTGATATTCCAGAACCAAAAGGACCTATAAAGTACAATTATTATACCACATATCGTCTCATCCTTTAAAAAGCTTTTTTTTGCCAGTTTTTAAGTCAAAACCTAATTTATATCCAACAGTGAAAATCGCATCGCAATCGGTCCAGTAGTTTTTACGTGATGCGCGAACAGAGAAACGGACAACAGCTTCCTTGTGCAGACTTTTTGTTGCTCTCTACTTTAATATAAGTATAGAGATAAATATATATTGTAAAACGCAATGTCTGCCATCTCGTATTGTGCGGTCATTGTGCCCGTTATGTGGGAGCAGGTCGCTATAGTTTGGGATTCCCTAGTCACAGGTCACAGGTTACCTAGTTAAGGTCATGAGATGTTTGAGCTGTTATTGTTGTCACGTCTTCGGTAAATCGTTCTTATTCCACTTTTACTTAGACTTAAAATAAACCGTTAGCATCGATATTTGTACTTATATTATAACAATAAGAACGAAGAAAGAAGGTAAAAACAAAGAAGAACTAGGAAGTCTGTACAAAGAAGGTAATTAAAAAAAAAACTAGGGTACTCAAAATAAGCTACTGAACGAGAATATAACATTTTTTAAATTCATGTCTGTCTGTTTGTTTGTCTGTTTGGCTGTATGTTTGGTCGCGCATCATGTAAAAACTACTGAACTGATTGTGATGCGATCACAGTTGGATAGCTTAGGGTTTGACTTGAAGTCGAGCAATCGATAAAAACTGTTTGACGGCCAAACAAACTTTGATGAAATGAAGTATTTTTTACTGTTGGTCCTGGAATAACCACAGGTTACTTTTATAAAAGAAATTACCACGCGGGCAAAGCCGCGGGCACAGCTAGTATTTAAATAAAATGTAACGAGTTGCTTCATTCTTGCTTGTGTGTATACATGTATTGTAATAGCTTTATCCATGTGCTGTATTTAAAGTTTAAGTAGCACTTGGTCCGGCATTGAAGGCGTTTTTGTAAGTTCACCAATATGTTTGTTTAATGATCTTAAACGAAGCGTTGTTTAACTAAGCTCTTGGCCAAGACGTATCGCATGGTGTCCTCGAACATTTTGGTCATTGCTACAAGTGAGCATTCCCACACATATACCAAAATTAACAATGCAAGGTCTAAGATTATCTGTGTTTCCTGACAGTCCATATTGAGATGTGCAAAAACGATAGACAGCTCCAAAATGTTGCATGTGTATAAGTTTTGATGAAGAAACGAATTTCTATACAAGTTCAGGTTAGTAATTAGACTGATGACTTTTTGAAAATCATTTTCTATGTAGCAATTTAATTTAAAGTTTATAGCTTAAATAAAAATACTAGATATTAAATTTAATGGCTAGATAGAAGAAGCATTTAAATATAAAGTTTAAATTAGATAAAACAGTTTCTATTTCCTCTTCTCTTTTGAAATTTACCTATCTATATTTACATCACAAAATAAGTCTATATCTCTATCGAACCAAATGAGGTTTTGAAATAAAACACACCAAATTAGTGAATGTTTTATTATTTGTGGCTTTTTATAATCATGAAAAAATGGTTTGATAAAAAAAGCGCCGTTATCATACTCTCTGAGATTTTGGGGTCGAATATTAGTAAGTATATTTTTTTCGTCAAACTTCACGATGTTATTATTTTGTAGTGAAACTGGGATGGTGCAGTTTAGCATACCTAGTAATAAACGACATTAATTTCATTAGACAGTTAGGTATATTTAAGAAAAATAACGACGAAAAAATTATGTTTGCTCCCAAATATATCAAAGTATAACACTTAGACTTTTTTTTATAAAACACTATAATTTTTCCTATTGATTATATTGAAAGTAATGCACGGCCAAGAAATGGAGATTTTTCAAAATGGCGGAAGTTTAGGTCTTCCAATAATGCACGAGTCACATCGACTCCTGTGCGTAAGTTTGGTAGTTTATATTCTACAGGATACTGAGGACAACCTCGATCAAATGATTTCGAATCTATTCTTAACCATCTCCCTCTCTTATTTCCAGATGAAATGCTAGAAGGCGAGGGCGCGGGGCTGGCGGCCCGCGTGGCCGAGCTGGAAGTCAGATGTGCGCGCCAGGCGGAGGAACTGCTGTGTCTGAGGTCCACCCTCGCTGACGCCTTGAGGAGGTTGAATGCGCTGGAGGGCAGAGCACCCTCTGCTCCTAGTACGCAGAGAAATGGAGCTTACACAGGTGAGAATAGGCTCGCCTGACAAACGACCTTGGTTACACGCAGCTAGGCATTGGTAGGTGAGTAAAAGCCTCGCGTGTTACTTACATATGTTTTAGAAAAGCGTTAGCTCCTTTGAGTTGAGTCAGCAATCTATTCTTAGAGGACACAGATAAGTCTGTCTGATTCTTAGAGGACACAGATAAGTCTGTCTGATTTTTTAAACGGTTTTATTTAACTTGCAATGTTTGTTACTTTTTGAAATTTTGAAATTTTACCCACTTCCTGTATAAACTGACTGACTAAAGGTATGTTCCGAAATTTGGTACTCACCTTTAGTTGTGATGACAAACAATTATGTATATTCAGTATCATTCCAAATCCAAGATGGCCGCCACCACAAAATGGCGACTTTTTTTTTTCAATCCCCTCAGTATGGGTATCAAACGAAAGGGCTTACAATACACTTTAGAAATAACTAATTAAACAAAAAACTTGAATACAAAAAAAATAAGTAAAACGGTTTTATTGAAAAGATACTAAAAAATGCAAATAATGTACTAAAAGCTAAAAAATACAAAAAAATAACGTGGGGTAAAATCGCGTAATCTGAGTAGGTAATAGGAATTCGACTCGCTACACTTTTTTTTATCTTCTAGTACTTTATCTGCATCATTTTTATGTCTTTTTACAATAAAATCGCTAAAATAAAATAAAAAAAGACTTGCAGACAAATGATGCGCAGTCTTCAATAAATTATGTATTATACGAAAAGGACACCAAATAGAAAGAACAATGTTATACCGAGGTTCGCGGGCGAAAGTAATACAATCATAAAATTCACGAATACCTACTCAAAATAATAAATTCAAATTATTTCAATAACATCACTCCTAATCAACTATTAGATAACCTCTTCACTCTCAATATTTTTATAGCCACACAATAAATCTGGCAAGTCTGAACCACATATCGAATTTCGTTGATCAAATCTGAAATTAATACTGTTTGGTAATACACGTCTTTTGATTCGATATTACGAAACTAGGTATCCTTTCACTGTCTAACCGCAAGATTTTTGTTGGTGAATTCAATTACGTTACTAATATACTCGTAGTTAATGGAATTCAATAGAATCCACGTACTTTAACGGCTTAGCTTGGTACAATATCCACACTAATAATTATAAAAGCGACAGTAGATAATTATGTCTGCCTGTCTGTTACCTTTTCACGTTTAAGCCATTTAACGGCTGAACCATTCTAGATGAAACTTGGTAAGGAGAACCCAAGTTTGAACCCTGGGGAAGGTCTTCTGATTTTACCGCGATAAACAGTAGTCCTCGTGTACGAAGTCGCTGGCATAACCTAGTCTAATCTATGTAGAAGACTTTGTCCTAAAGCCAGTGGCTACTCTTGGGCTAATCTTTAATTTTCTGCTTCTTTTCAGCCGTTATTTCCCCACTGTTGGATATACCAACAGTGGGAAAGTACTGTCCTCCTCGCTTTGACGCCACCCCTTCCGATTTTGTGCTGTCCTCAAGAACTGTTTCCAGCAACTCTGGCTATGTCACCACTCGGCCGGGTTGGCGGTCTGTCCCTTGATCGTTTACCTTGCCGTGGGCACCACTCGGTTACTGCTTTGGCTTCACCTTCCGTCGTTTCGCCTTGCAACGTGTCCATTCCGCCCGCCCATCTCCACTTAGGGCCTATTAGCAAGTTTAAAAATAGATAGTTGCTTCATTGTATTGAGAATATAAAGAGTAAGAGATATCAAACCACGAGGAGTAAGACGTTTCTATTTCTGTTCTTTCAGGGTCAACTGGGACTCCCACAAGAGAGCTGCGCATCCGGCAGCCTTCCTACAGAGAAACTGCCAAGAGAACCTCCAGTTACGGGTCCAGTGCATCTTCATTACCACAGAGGTAACGCCAGATACCATTGCATGCTCTTCTTTTCATATTGACAATCGAGATTTTGATTAAATTACGAGTAAAATTCAAACTATCAGGTTCTTACTTATTGTTAAGGGCTTTTTTAGTTTCAAATGAAGCTAAAAAAGCCCATAAATGCTCTAGTGGATCGAAGGGAGTAATTTTGGATTTGTGACTAGAAATAAGTGGAGAACATAATAGTTTTAATGATAATTGCATCTTCGTCCCGTGAGCAGAACGTACCTCAATAATGGAGAAAAAATATCTCTTTTTTTATATTTCTACTTACCCATCCAATGATCAACGAAATCATCGAGGCCTTCCTTGGAAACGATGGCATAACGAACGACCTTGATGCTTTCAAAAGAATGGCTTAAACTTATGAAAGAATGAGATACTAGAAGAAATGGGAGAAAACGATTCTGTCACTATGGGCGAGCTATATGGGTCTCCACGCGATCGTTTTTTACATGATAAGCAAGTATTTGACCGCATTTCTGATGAAAAGTGCTGATTCGGTGAAGATGAAGATATTTTTATGTTTTTATAGCAGTTAACGCCTCGTCCGTGACCCAAATTTTTCCATTAGAAAATTATTATATAAGATGAAGATACTTCACTAGACTTGAGGTTGTGTTTGTCGGGAAATAAAGTAACTGGTAACATGTTTCATTGCTTGGCTGTTCGCTTAATTAATGCAGAAACGAGTTGTAGGCCGATGGTGGAAGGGAGATGGGAGAATTAGGTTCTGCAATGTTTATCTTTATTATATTGTTTGAATCTGTTTAAAAGTGGGAATTCGTGGCTGGCCTTTACATATGTTTATAGTTGAAGCAGTGTCAGCATACATCTAGTTAAAGGAGGGACTAAACACAACTACAGACAAACACACACACCTACATTCCCACCGTCGTGCTTCTTGTGCATCAACAAATAGGATAAAACATACGCAGACTGTTGCGCGAATCAGGGTCACTGCTAACACGTGCTGCACAAACGCCACTCCGATTGTAACTAAGGAACAAGGCCAATTGTGTGCTCTGCACCTGTTTTTCTACGGTCCACTCCCGAGGAGCTGGTCGCTATTTTAGATCTACGAGTGTCAGTTAATAGTAATCAAATTGACTGTTGACTTGTTACTTTCCAGACGCGGTCCTCAGCACCAGTCGACAGGCTCGCTGCAGTCGGACTCGCCGGCCTCCTCGTCGTCCCTGTCCCCCGCGCCCTCGCCCTCGCCCCGCGCAACCCCCGCGCCGCACGTCGTGCACCCCCCGCAACCTTACAGGTGACTAGCTGGTGGGTGCTGGCACCTCCATGTCCTAGGCTCCGTGATTTGCTGAATACTACTCCGATTTTAAATTCGGTTCTGTAATCAGACAAGAACGTTTAATTGTAAATGTATTTTCATGATATAGTGGTACTGTACCGTATGTGCTGTTCATGAAAATAATGGTTAGGTAATTGAAAGAACGCTTTTGAGTCGTGGTTAATAATTAACGGTAAAAACCTAGAAAGCCTTACACAAGTACATAATGATAATTTTCATAGCTGACACCTCGATTTGGTGACTCTTACGAGCCGACTGATTTGAGTCTAAGATTTTTGTTAATAGGTCGATTAACGGCATCCTTCTTCTGAAGAGGTGAAGGATTTATTATTCATGTTTTAAATAATGCTCTATCCGATGTATAATATAATGATGAATAATGAACCTACGCTCAAAAAGATACATTATACGCAGGTCATATATCTGCAAGTAATTAGCGTCATTTGTACCCATCAGCTTTTTAATTATGATGAGCGTACCAGTGCCACCACTCTTAAACTTTTTGTACATCTTAGTAGTAATGGACGAGGGATATAATGACCGGAAAGAATGACTTGAACGAGAGGAGGCCTAATGCACGAGATACGGTATAAGAAATACCTCCCTCATCTGTTATTTAATTTTGATGATGAATAAGATTATACGTGCATAGGTAAATTTAAAGTGGGTTGCCCAGCTAAATCACGGGCCAATACCGATAAATTAATAGTAACTTTAATTAACTTTTTTGATCTACTTCCCGATTTGTTATTGATGAAAATCGAGCATTAGTCGAGAGAATAATACACGAGGAATTGAAAAAATATAGGTTGTCTACTTTCCCTTTAGCACAACTATGAAGTTGCCAGGTACAAACAGGTAAACAGGCGTTATTAATATACCCTGATCAGTTATTTAGTTGTTTTGTTTATGAAATGAAAGGTTATTTTATTCCCTAACTAACAGTACTAGGTTGCCTTGTCAACAGTGTATCACATCCATAGTTGCCTAGATTTTAAATATTCAGATTTAAGCGCGAGCAGGGAGCGACAGAGGGGTTACGCGCGCCACTTGATGCGACAGGCAAGGAAGCAGAAAGGGAGACATGCTGCTTACTAAGTGTGATAGACAAAGATGATTTGACTGGCCGAAAAACATTTGGTAGACTAGTACCTATTCTTTTGACTAATGCTCGATTTTCATCAATAATAAATCGGACAAGGTGATCAAAAGTTAATTAAAGTTAATATTATTTAAAAATATTGGCCCGTAATTTATCTAAGCAACCCATTTACGATTTATCAATGTACATATTGTATATCATAGGAATAATCTTTGTCATCATCACATAACTGATAAGGGTATATATTTTTATACCGTATCTTAGACTATAACTACATTTCATTTTCATATATATATATATATATATATATAGTCTTTTCCGATATTACGAGTTTTATAGTTACTCGTAAATGACCACTCTCCGCCCCGCGCAATCTATTTCCTCGTGCCCCCCGTCCGCCGCTCAATGGCAATGTAAGTAAGGGGAGGGGACATGACGCGAGCTGTCAGTCAGTGCAGCAATTAGTGCAAACGCAAGCCCAAGTCTAATAGACAACCGATTTGTGTGAACCCTAATACTAGCGGGTTGTCTTTGGTTTGGCCGCGTAGTACTTATGTGTTTAGTTACTGTAGCACAATATTTTTGCAGCCATATGTTACGTTGGCGCGTGCACAAATTTCATCTGTTTATAATGTGAGTCAACGCAGTTGTATGGAGTGTCCAGGGTGTGATTAAAGCCTGGAATGAGTGGATATGAACAAAAATATAGGCGAGAGGATTAATAGCAGTCGTAGGAGGCCCTCGGGAGGTCCGACAACCTCTGACACCTACCTCATACGACAAGGAAGCTGTAATTGTAGAAAATATCTATTAGTCCACTATTATTTATTCTGTGCACATACAATTACGCAAACGTTGCCCATTGTGAGCGTGGGCAATTTTCGAGATATTTCGATTTTCGACTAGGGCACGTTGGCGGGTCAGATCAAATAGGCCGGAGATGGCCCACGGGCTGAAGTTAGCCCAACACTGTTATAGGGGATAGTTTCAACGGTTCATTGGAATGGCAAACTGCATCAGGTAACTATCAAGACCTTTGTAAAATTTGTTGTTATATCTTGCTGTACTATGTTCCTATTCTAGCTTTGTTATTTTCCTTTTTTTCTTTGAACGCTGATTGTTTGATTGTTGCCTGTTGCTAGTACCGTACTAATACCTGGCCAGCTTTGTATGTGTGTTACTTTACTTTACATTAGTCCTTCACTCGCTTTCATTCAAAGCTGATCACCTGATGGAAAGCGACGATGCTCGTTAACCATTCTACTTAGTAAATAAGAAAAACGATAACTCCACACGTTGCGGCTACAATATAAAACATGAGGATCGCATCGCCGTACTTTGCTCGGCTTTTAGTAATCACCATGTCACTGTTACCTTCAAAGTAGACTTTGGCACCAACAATCTTCAACACTTCTTCGAATCGTCTTTTGTCTTTGGTTGTCTTAAAGACACTCAAAAAAGTGCTGCTGCAAGTGCCGTTGACGCATCGGCCACGGCTGATGCTACTCTACGTCGTTGGCAAAGTGCCGTTCAAAGATCTATTAGTACGTAACAAACCTTAAGAGGGAAAAAAAACGATTCGAAGAAATGACAAGAACATGGTATGTGGCTAGTTATCGCTGTCAGTAGAGCAGTACCGTTGTTGTTAGATCCCGGAACAACTCAACTTCCAGCAACCAGAGCGTGTCTCCCGGCGGCAACAACCTGACGAAGCGCTGGAACTCGACGGGAGACTTCAACGCGCAGGGATTGTTGCCGAATACCAGGTCAGTAGCTGTTCAGGTTAACGCGGCCTTTTGCTGGGTGTTGTTTGTCCAATATTTACGAACTAGACAAGGACGCGATTATGCTATAATAATAATTTATTGAAACAAGGCATGAACAACAAAAAAATAGAGTGGAGCACCTGGTTCCTAAACTAGGCTCGAAACCCGTGAAATAGGAACCAGGCCTCATTCGTCGTAGAACAAAATTTGCCTTAAATAAAGATTATATAAAAACATAAATAAGTTCTTAATAATAATTTGAAGTTATATAATAAAATTTCGAAAAAGAAAATTAGGTTTTCCTTTCTTAATCCTGGATGCTGTGAGTATGTCTATGATTATACTAACTAATTATAATTGTGAGGGTGTGTTTGTGTGCAAGGTTAAATTACGAGGGAAAGCTATGTATTTTATTAACTGTTAGGTTATATTTTTATTTTAGTGGAACAAGGAGATTCTCTGTTTCAATGTAATTCATTTTAACTAATTTCTCAAATAGTACTTTCTGAAGCTCATACTTAGTAATGGAATAAATTTTATTATCTTTATTTATTTTATTGTAAAGGAACGGTCCAATGCAGTGCAGAAATTTACGAGCAAACGAAGTGTTTACAACTGAGACGTGGCAAATATTGTGAGAGTCACGCTTCTTTGCACGATTGTGATCGTATTTGGTAATCGAATGGTGATAGATTACAGCTTGTTCTATAAATAGCGGACGGACAGTAAGGAGTTGGCATTCTCTGTATAGTTCAGCTGTGGGAAATCTTAAGGGTCGTTTTGTAGTGCATTTAAGAAGTCCTCTCTGTGCCCTTTCGAGAGGTAATAAATTCGTTTTATAAGTACCTCCCCATGAGGTTATGCAGTAGGTTATAATATAGTAGCAGTAGGTATTAATATATAATACAATAGACATTATTCTGTATGACTGAATGATAAGACGAGCGTGCCGTTATTATGAAAAGTACTGGGTGACACTGAAATAGTCCCACAAAACCTGAACTTTTGTGTGGTTTTTAACTTATTCGGACTATATTTTCCGACTTTGTATAAATTACACATCTGCAGAATGTGGATTGATCTACCCTCTGAGGTCTTATTGCGGAGTTGAATTAATATCTTCAAGAAAATACATTTTACACGGAAGGTAAAGCAACATTGCCATGCCATGCCATTCTCAGAGTGAATATTTGAGACCACTTAACATCAGGACAGCTGTCAACCTTTTTGCTAACAAGTGCTGTCAAAATACCATAGTACAAAAATCGATTTCAAATGGATTAACAGCTAATAACTAAAATAAACTCGGTGTACATACATAAAAATACCATGCATACAGTCGAACATATAACCGTCTCCTTTTTTGAAGTTAATTAAACTTCCACCATAAATATTGGACGAATAACATCAAGTGAAGAGATATTTCATACCTACTGAGATCGTGCTTGTATGTATGTATGTATGCATTGTGTACTACAACAATTATTTCTATAGAAACGAGATTATGCCGTGCCTCTTCGACATTATTCCTTCCCATATTGCGGGCACATACACACCTTTTTCTATGGTGTTGTTAAAGGCGATTTATATACAAAACGGGTTTCTGGTCGTGTGCGGCGATAGATTCGGTTTGTATTGAACGCGGACCTTTAGATGACGTACTTTGCTTCTATGAATGTCAAGCAAAGAATTGAAATCATCTCGATTGTGCCCGGCCTAAAGACATGCACAATCTGATGAAGAGATGGCTGATTTTATGTTACCCCCAAATATAAATTTACAGAGCTTACCTACTTTTAGTTTTCCATGGCTGGACAGTTAGAAACATTATAAAACGCACCGATCATGTATTCTGGTTGTCAGCTCCAATCATTCTGGTTTATCAGATCAAGAACTGGAAACTTTTCTACCATCGTATGTCAACTGTTGCATGTTTAAAACCAATAGTTTAGTGCAGCGAAGCAGAGGTCTGCTGAACTTAGAAGATATAAGCCGGACCACGTCTAATCTTCAGTTCCAAGTTTACGTATAGCTTTCTTGCGCACACACAATGTTACAGCTTTTCAGTTCAGAGAATAAATGTGCTAAGTAGACTGTAGATACTATCTAGATAAACGTTGACCGTTCACAGAACTGAACTTAAGCGAATAGACAGTACGTGGCAGAATTTTCTATATAAAGTGCAAAAGCGTTCCACATCTGAAGTTGCGCTTAAGTTCAGTTCCAGGGCGGGCGGCGAGGTAATTTTTCCGTTCCTATTTCTTTTGTCTAATGTTGTTTTTGTCGTGTCCCTAGATTCACGACAACAAAGTCGTTGCTTAACTTGTATAAGCCTTCACAAAATGGACCTATCATGAAACACGGGTAAGTCTCCTGGTGAACTCCTGGTGGTGGGAGCTTGGGATTTTATGGCGTTACACGGTTCAGAAATGAACACCTTTCAATTTGTATGAAACAAGCAATCTACAAGTGAATAGTTCAGTTCTAATAACTTTTCTAGAGCAAAAATTTGAATCACGGACGGGAATCGAACCAGCATCATCCGTGCCTCTGCGCGGCGCATGCTTTTCGTTCACAACGCTCTCCAAATTTTTCATTTAGCTTTTATGAATTCTTTACCATGTGTTTCTTTTGCTCGTTTCAACCAAATTGCTGGAGGTGAGGGTTGAACCGTGTAAGATGGGCAGATCTAAAATGTGACGAAGAAGTATATTTCCACGCCGTAGGTAGCGAGGTAAGGGGGGCAAATAGTCGAAAGATGAGACATGGAGAAAAAAGGTATCTTCCTGCGTTGGCCCAAAACACTTTGTATTACGCGCGTTGCCGACAAGTGTTTAAATTTACGTGGTATCGTAGACTTTAGCCCAACCCATGACCTAGCTATTACGTGGTATCGTAGACTTTAGCCGAACCCATGACCTAGCTATTACGTGGTATCGTAGACTTTAGCCGAACCCATGACCTAGCTATTACGGGGAAAATAAGTACTTGGGCAGCAAATGCAGCGATACTTTTACTACCTCTGGCCCTTGTCACAATGAGCTGTGCCCCCACCCTGCGCAACTAGGGCATTGGAATACTTGGAAGCGGTGATGGACTTAGCTTCTTGGCCTTTGGTATTTCACAGGTTTATGCAGTTTTTTATGGCTTAAGGGTATTTTGGTAGTGGTTCTAATATAAGGTGCTGGTTTGCCGTTTATCTTTGCTTTATAATACAATATCTTTTGTCCAAGCTTTTATGAAACATTTTTATATTAATTCTCGACAAACTTATTTTCAGCTTTATAAGTTAATGGTCTTTTTTCGACTTCTTCGAGAAAAAAACTTATTTTGTAATAACCAGCCAAGTGCGGGCGGACACGCGTAGACTTAGGGTTCCGTAACCAGACTCCTAAGTTACCCAACTATGAAGACGCATTGCAATCGGTCCAGTAGTTTTTACGTGATATGCCTGCAAAATTGGCCTATCTTGGTCAGCTATATCTCGTAAATTAGTAAACTCCAGATACCTAGCTGTGATAATTTTGTTAATAAATTCGTATTATGCCCTACATTTTATAATATTTTTTCACGACTGCCAAAAAAAAAGGAATTTAATGTTTTTAGGATTCTTGTACGTTTGTTTGTATGTATGTAAGTATGTGAGTTTCTTTTTTCCACCATAACTTTAAAACGCCGTAACGAATTAGACGTTAGAATCGATACATCCCCCGAGTAACATAAGATATATAAATTTTGGAAAAAAAACAATATGGCGGTACCTAGTATGTCTCCATTTCCAAATGCAAAAAACAATCAAATCAATTCAATTTTACTTCGAATTTTGCAATTTAGGTACTTATGATGAAAGGACCGTTTGCCCGGCTAAGGAAACGGACCTCCTTCTCAGGTAAAGGCGAGGAATTAAAACAAGATGGTAAATTCAATAACATAGGGCTTTATTACAAAAAATAGAAAAAAGACACACATGAGTTATCAAATATTGGTACTCTCCCCTTTACTGAGGAATTCAAAAAGAAATATTTTACACTTAATTTAGTTTGTTCTGCATCAAAATAATTTTAAACAGCAAGATCTTATAATAGGAAATACTACTAACTTAATACTCAAAACTCAAAATTCTCAAATATGATTACAATTTCCTCAAACATATATATTATAGCACATAACTTCGGCCTGTATGATATGAATTTACAATAGAACTGCAATATCCTAGGCTACTAATAACTTAGTGAGACGGTACTCAGCAGTTCATAATGTAATTGGTCACAACGCAACGGAATAGTCTTGTCTTTGCCTTTGAATGTTCTAAATTAAAAGAGAACTTGTGCAAACAGAGTGTGTGTGTGTAAGATTGTGTTTCCCAGAGGGATATTAGACTCTAAAACAGAAAGTATCTTTCAACAGTATATTAACACGTAAGAAGGCGAAGGCTTCCCTCACTACCGTAGCTCGCTGACTCAAAATGATTTGGAGTGGACCAACCTGGAAGCTTCACGAGACGCCGTACCGTCGTCTCGCGTGCCGCCGCGGAACGCCTCCTTACTCCACTCGATCAGCTCCTACTGCTTCTCAACGAACGGTGCCTTCCGCTGCTCTCGAACGGTTTCAGTGTCTCCCACGATCGGTGCCTGGTGTCTTCTACTGGACAGGTGGTGCGTTGGAGTCCTTCTGGAGTCCCTCGTAGACCGGCTTCTTCCACGAACGGTGGTGAGCCCCGGGAGATCGCGCACAGCAGCTCGCAGTGGTGACGACAACAGCCGTCCGTAGATGCACGATTTTAACCTGAAACCCACGTTCCTCTGTGTTCAAATGTGTCTTGAGATGCCCGCCTTAGATAGTCGCGGTGCAAAATCAAAACAGATATTTCGTTAGTAAAAATCACGGGAAATCCCACTAACCTGGCTCTTGCACACGTATACTTATTTCGCCTGTAACAGAGCAGTACGGTTTCCGCGCCTTGTTCTGGACTGCGTGCCTCGGTCGTTTTGTCCACACAAGAGAACTGCGTGTTCTTCTGCTGCCTGCGCCGATCTCAATCACGTGCCAACTATGTAAACTAAATGAGTTCACGTCTGAGTTCAAAATCCAATCCACAGGCTTCTCTCTTGTATATATACGAACTTTGGTTTGCACGTCGAGTAGCATTCTACTCCGAAATCGAACTTCCGCTTATCCAGAAAACTCTAGAAACAACTCTGCAACTTGCTTCGTAAAGCAGACCTTGTCGGCCTAGCTATACAGGTCACTGTCCTCCAGCCAGCTCTGGTACATTCCAATCAGCATCCGGTTGTTTACTTCTCAAACT
Organism: Alsophila aescularia; assembly: GCA_946251855.1. Taxonomy (NCBI): domain Eukaryota; kingdom Metazoa; phylum Arthropoda; class Insecta; order Lepidoptera; family Geometridae; genus Alsophila; species Alsophila aescularia. Next base: position 59,090,965 of record OX276381.1, read on the forward strand.
TCATACAAAAAAAAACATTTCTCTGGAACTTTGATGTGATTTAGCCATTACGTCAAAACATTCCATGGTGTGACCATCGCAAGCGATTTGTAGATGTAAATTATTTTCGACATATGAATCGCTGCCCTCTTAATTTCCGATTTGTTAGCCAACTTAAAGATGCGAATTATTCCGGATTTTTAAACATACCGCTCCTCGTCCAAAGCTATCCAGAGCCCGAAATATTCCTGGAACGCCAATTAATAATAGCAACACTCAGAAGCCCCGCTACCGCCCGTCAGAGGCCTCCGCATTGTTTACACCGTCCTTCTAGTTCACGCCTCTTGTCGCTAGCTGTCGTTGCGTGGATTAACCATTTTATCTATTTTGAGACAGTAGATGAAAACTTTTCCCTTCCACTCGCAGAGGCAAATTCAACCATTATTTATTGATTATTTGATAGGCGAAATCATCAATCTGTCTTCAACAAAGAAATGCTTTCATTATTCCTTCAACGAAGAAAGTGGCGCGCGCGTGGTGGAGTTCGGCGTTTTTTTAAAACTCGGCGTTTGGCTTTCAGATAGGGAGAAAACACATCTTGATCAAATAGAGAAGACGCTGCTCCTCGCCAGATGACGTGGTACCCAATACATTCTATTAATCGGGATCTATAACAAAAATCTAACTTGGAGTCATGATTTAACATGTTACAATGAAGTTGAAGGCCCTGATAAGCACATTCCAACAATTAATATATAATTTAGGTACTTATGAAGTTGAAGGGCCTGATAAGCACATTCCAACAATTAATATATAATTTAGGTACTTATGAAGTTAAAGGCCCTGATAAGCACATTCCAACAATTAATATATAATTTAGGTACTTATGAAGTTGAAGGCCCTGATAAGCACATTCCAACAATTAATATATAATTTAGGTACTTATGAAGTTGAAGGCCCTGATAAGCACATTCCAACAATTAATATTTAATTTAGGTACTCATGAAGTTGAAGGCCCTGATAAGCACATTCCAACAATTAATATATAATTTATTGGCATAAGTTCTTTTTTGTCAGGGTAGGCGTGTTTTTTTAGCGTCTAAGCTGGTAAAGTTCACTTTTGTGCCGGACTTTTCGTAAAAGGAACCAAGAGTCCGCCTGGGGAAGTACCACACCTTTGTCAGATATTCAACCGCCAAGCAGTAGTGTGTAAATATTTCTGTTTCGGTTTGAAGGGCAATGTTTCCAGCGAAATTACTGGGCAATGAGACTTAACAACCAATGTCTCAGGGTGACGAGCGCAGTGCAGTGACGCGCAAGACTGTAACCAAAGTTCTGGGTGGCACTGCAACTGATAAGGACAGGCGTGACGCTTACCATCAGGCGAGCGACCTGCCCGTCTCGTCATTCAACGTGATAAAAAAATATACAAAAACCGCCAAGGTAGAATGACCGCAAGGTCATTCTGCACCGCAAAAGACCGCACACATTCAAGGTAACTGTATTATTTTTGTTTGAATCTCCTGACGCTACAACCGCGTCGATATGTCCGTACCTTTCCCGTTGAAAATGTACCTGCACTCCTAATTTTTTGGTTTGAAATTCCTGACGCTACAACTGCGTCAATATGTTCGTACCTTTCCTGTTGAAAATCTACCTGCATACCAATTTTTTTTTGTTTGAATTTCCTCTCGCTTCAACTGCGTCGATATGTTCGTACCTTTCCTGTTGAAAATCTACCTGCACTCCTAATTTTTTTGCTTGTATCTCCTTACGCTACAACTGCGTCGATATGTTCGTACCGTTCCCGTTGAAAATTTACCTGCACTCCTAATTTTTTTGTTTGAATTTCCTGACGCTATAACTGCGTCGATATGTCAGTACCTTTCCTGTTGAATATCTATCTACCTGCACTCCAAATTTGTTGTTTGAATCTCCTTACGCTACAACCGTGACAATATGTCTGTATCTTTCCTGTTGAAAATCTACCTACGCTCTTAATTTTAAGAAACAAATACAGGATGAGACGAGAAAACGCGTAGCAAAAGAAAATTCATAACCTAGTTAGTTTATTATCAACTAATAACCACATCCACATATAAATTGATATCATTATCTACCACCTACTTTCGTTACATTTCGTCTACATTGTATCATACCTATGTCGCAGTAATAGAATACATAAATCATTGCATTGTGGCTCGGACAATAAAAAATTGCGAGTAACCTGCCCGCGCCCGCGCATCCGATTACATGATAGGTGTGTGGCGAACATTGTCTGTAGGGTTGTCAACAAGATTGGGACTCAGAGATAACACATAGTACAAGCTCGCGCGTGCAAGCGCGTTGTCAACGTTTTCGCCCTTCATTGCCGCTGCCGTTTGACTATCGTGGCAAAAGATTGATTTTTATTTTTATGCTTCTAACTTAGCATTTTAGAGAGACATATTAAAAATGGAATAAGTAAGTAATTGAAGCCTCATTCATGTAATTAAAATACTGGCAAAATATTGTGACAACCCTAGTCCTAGATGTACATTTAGTCATAGTTATTACAGCACGTAGATACTATTGGTAGCATCCGTCGTGGGAAGATGTGAAAAAACTGATTTCACACATGCCTACTCTGTAGCTAAAATAACTGCGCGAGTCAATGACTTCGCGAAGTGTTCAAATTTGAAAACAAAGCTGTCTATTGTAAAAATTATGAACAAGATAGTAAATTAGACTCCCTTCGACAATTACAACTATTTATCAACAAACGTAGTGTATGACGCCCACCACCTATGTCCAGCAGTGGACGGATACTATCATCATCATCATCATCATCAGCCTGTATACTCACTGCACCATACGGATCATTCATTTTTATGTGGGATCATTCTCATCAACAACTAAGGTACACCTCCTAATAACAGCACAATACCACGAACCCTGGCATATTCGCTGTTTTTCTTTAATCCAACCCAAATCCAACTCCTATTTTGCATCGGTCACCATATAATTATTCGTCACAGTTTATGAAATTCGTATAGATTCCATGAATTATTATAAAATATAAAGAACCCGACTGCGAAGAAAACTAAAAAGGGGCAGACAGAGGCTTTAGATTCTTGATTTTGAAATATAAGATGCAGTCATAGATGGAGAGGCGAGCTGCCTCCATGGCATGAGGCAGCTCGCCAGGTTCTGGCTGATCCCGTCAAAGGATAATAAATTAAATGCATGATGTCTACGACTTGTTCACAGTTGAGCTTGTTGTTTTATATATAAATTTATCTTTATTTCACCTTTTTAGTTTCCCATATTAAACTACATTTTAGGAATCGTATTTCAAGATTTTTATTTTGATGCCATGAGTGAGTACTAACCTACCTACTCGATAGGTTTTGTTTTTTTTCCGTCGGAAATACAATATGTCAGCTGTAAGCCAATTAATTAATAATGGGTAATAATAAAATAATAATGGCCAATATTAATGGGTTTGTATTTGAACTAACCGATCGGTTGATACAAAGCCATATCAGTTTTGTAGGTATACTTGCCTGGAATTTAGCTATGTTAAAATTATGAAAAAAAAACTGAACGATATAATAAGCATAATACAGCTAGTAGTAATGAAATTAGTAAAATATTAGATTAATTATGAGATGCATGTGTTTAATTGAGATAGTAAGTACGTGTAGTAAATACAAATGGCAAAATGATGAGTTTAATACGGATGTACTCGTAGAAGATATTGTACAGACAGATAAATTATACAAAAAATACAAAGCCGCTCAAAAAATCAGAATAATAAAGTGACTCACAAAAATATAGCAAAATACAGAGTCGAGAAATGTAGAGTCAATACGTAAGGTGCTGTACATATTATGATAAAATAAGTATATTATTTTATTCGTACCGTTTACCTAGCCTCGTACTAGGATACCTTGTACTATGGGCACTAGAAAACTAATAAACATACACAGATAATATTACATCCATAACTCAGAAACAAATATTTCTGCTCATCACCTTGCGGGATTCGAACCCGCCACTGTTGGTTGACTTCGCAGTCAGGGTCACTAACCACTCGACTGCGGTTGTTATTGAGCTCTCCTAAAAATAAGTATTTTTTTTTACTGATGAGGCAATCAAATATATTTTTCAGCACCTTTAAATATTTAAAAAAAAAAAAAAAAAATATAACTTACTGTACCGCGGCTTTGTCAGCGCGGTCATTTCTCTGGGTTAAAAGTACCTAATGTGCTATTCGAACACCTAAAATACCTATATTATAAATTAGATCAAAATTTCTTCAGCCGTCAACTAGATTTTTAACGATGGCTCGGTTTATATTTCTACTCATAGTAGTCTAGTAGATTTTACGTGATGCGCGAACAAACATCCAAACAGACACGTTTTTTATAAACGGTATTTTGTCGTTCTTTTGTTCATTTTAAATCCTCGAAGCAATTTAAAAATAAACTTTTTACATTCTTCTTATTACTTACCTAATGTTACTGCTTTATTATGAGTAAGTATAGAATAGATAGATATACCTTCTCTTGAGTTGTATACCTGAGCAATTTAAGAGCGATAATAATTAATGTGATCATTATTTAATTTTTACAAAATATTTGAACAGAAGAAAATCAAAGAGATTTTCTTCTGTTCAAATATTTTCTTCTATTTCTTGGAGATTCGTGTTTAAATTATTTAGGTGGCTAAAAAGGTCAGCAAAAAATGCTACATTCATTGCAGAGAGTAAGTAGGTCCCTTGTATTTTTATCAATATAGATCCCAAATGATAGAATAAATGTAGTCTGTTATGGTCCTAGGATAGGGCGTCGCTAAAATGTTTGAACTTGTAAAGGGGTTTCAAATAGACTGAAAAACACTGCTTTAAAGTATAGGTACACACAATTTCCCGACTTTGACGTCCGTCACATGTCGCTTATAACGCTTTTCATTAATGCAGGATGACTCAAAATACCTCTTGAATACTCATGTTAATTATCTTTTGCTACCAAGAAATATTTACCACAAAACAACGGTAAAACGTTAACGCTAGCTTCACACTGCTGGTTTTCATTCAAGACACGAAAGAAAATCGCACAAGACCATGCCATGGTTAACCTACAAAGCGAAACAGCAGCTGTACTTTATACGAAATACGGTCACGGTCTAGAGTTTCTCCTCGGCCAGTCTGTTTATGTTTTTCTCGGCGGCTGGCTGTATGTGCCGAATTACCTAAACCTGCCTAAACCGGTTTAAAAAGTTACAGGCTGCGTTTCGTGTCCTTATTTGGAAATTAAAAAGTAAAGTTTCGTAATCGTTTCGGCGCTATGGACGACAGGTATTTTAAAACTTTTTCTCTTTCAACTTATATAGTAAAGTTAATTAATTCTAGAGGTTATCTTTGAAGCCGGTCGTTTGGAAACGGCTTTATTCTGATCCTCACGATAAAGTCATTCAATTTTAATGAGCCATCTCTTTTCTTTTGACCAATGGTGCCAATTCTATTTTAACAAACTATTCTTTTAGTTCTACCAAATGTTTTTTTTAACACTTTCAACCTTTGTGAAAATGAATGAGACGGTTAGAACTTAGAACTTTAGAGCTGTCATAAGTATTTAGTTTTACTTTAATTTGTGTCTAAAGAATATTACCAGTTGATATACCAGTTGGTATACCAGTTGATATACCAGTGCCGCACTCAAAAAAGTAAATTATTGTCAATCAATAAACTAATTAAGTTTGTTGAATTGATGTATGAGAGCGTTCATTAGAAATAAATTTTTTCCATATCATTTAAACGATTTTAACCGTAGCAAAGTTTAATGCTCTTTGATTAAGCAAATGCTTTTCACTTTTTTAGCCTGTACCTTGTACTATTATTTATTCTGTGCCTGTACCTAACCGGAAAACCTAGTTATCAAATAAAATATATAAAGTTAGGTAGGTATATCTTTTATCAGCTTATACTAACAATGATCAATTAGTGCGGTGCGTTCACACGCGATCATTAGATTTTCTGTTACGAGTACATCCTTATATTTTGTTTTTAGATTATTTTCAATCGCCTAAACGGGCTTGCGGTGGCTTCATGCTACGTTGGTGGTATTTTATAAAACTTTTTCGGCAGACCACGCTTTTGTAAGCGACTGAAAATGTCATTCACCTCTATGTAAGTCGCCTGCGCATATTGTTGCGAGAAACAAATAAAAGGCTTGATTGTCGTGCAATATGGTTGTAAATTTTATCATTTTTGGGATTTGCATGTTTTTATTTAACGATGTTTTGTGATATGTGTATCTACTAAATGAATATGAATCGTTTTGTACTAACTAATTACCTATACTAATGTTAAATATTTTGTTGACTGTTTATTGTGTTTAATGTTTGTACACGGAAAGAAAATAACTTAAGGTTTATGTGTTCATGAATTAACAAGAATGTATATGACTAACACACAGTACGAGTATGTGCTTATTTAATAAAATATATTTATGTCATAATATAATACCTATTACGGATAATTTACTAATATCATGCTCGTCATTGGCTCTATTTATAATTATGTTTAGGTACCTACCTGAAATGTATCTGATTTTCAATCTATCATTACCCATTGATATCAGCCTTAAATAACCTCTTTTTTCCAATTTTACTATAGTTCTGTAATACTATAACTACGTCACTTAAATTTCTAATTTACCAACAATATTAACTATTGATGTATCTGTCTCCTTAAATGCCTATATAAAATCTGATAACATCATCCATTAAGCGAAGAGTCAACCCTTTTATGTCCTACACTTAAAACACAAATCATTTTCTGATCTTCTATCTCGTTCTAGCACGAGCACCTGTCAATACAATGAAGAGGATGGCGCGATGCGGATGTACCTGCGAGGCAGGCCCGTTATCCTGTACGGGCCCTCAGACCACGACGCCCTGGACCCTGCCAAAGTGGCGCCTCCTCCACAAAACAAACTCAAGTTGGAGTGGGTGTATGGATACAGGTGAGGTGTTCTTGCAAACTGACATATTTTTTTAAAACAGAATGGGTAGACGCGTCCTGGAGCGAAGAACACGACTCGGTAAACATAGTGTAGGACTCCCACTGGCCAGGTGGAGCGTCGACCTGCGAATGGCAGGCCGGCAGAAAGAGAATCGGACACTGGGCTCATTGGCGTTCATTGTGAGAGGCATATGTTCTGCAGTGGACCAACAGGAGATGATGGTGAGTGACTATAGGAGTATAGGAGCAGGTCGCACACCTGGAGGTAAGCGCCCCGCGTACTTCAACAAATGCAGTACTATATAGAACTTTAATTGAAGTCTCGCTCGGAACCCCGATAATTTAAAAATCAACGAAATATCTTAAAAATACTTTATTTCGAAACGTGATTGAAGGTGCAGAACAATGAACAATCAACTTTACAACTTCTTGGTACGAAAAATATGAAATTATTTTCCTTGAATCTAAATCTAAAATGCAAACTGCACACATTTTCCTTGATGTTCCAGCAAAATAATAATAGACTATGTTATCTAAGAAAACATGTTTTTGTATGAGTTTGTAAAAGAAAACAAAACTGGTCCCAAGATACGTCCTTGTGGAGCACCAATCAGAATAAACGAAAAAACTGCATTCTCCCCGAAATTTGATTCTGTGCTACACCAATTCCTAAAATGAATCATGTTTCTAACGATAAATTCCCTGAACTGGTCTGGTACCTTATCGATTGAAAAATAAATGAATAGTTACAATTGCTGTCCGCTATCAAATGCTATTATCGATTCCATGGGCGAGACAAGGTCACTTCATGGCGACGATAAACTATATTGTACCCGGGGATTTAGAGTACACGTCATGCTTTCCACGCCTAGTATTGTCACGGTAGGCTGCCACCAATTTTAGTAATTACATAGAAGTAAGCACCTAATACAATTGTCAATGTTAGAAAACAGCATAATAATTATAGCTATCAATTTACATTATATTTTCCTTACAAAAATGACAGCTTTCTATCTAAACCTAAATAACTCCGAATTTGTAACATTCTAGAGTAGAGACCGCGTTTCGGCAATCATAGCCGGCCAGGGCCCCAATTCTGTTAAAGCAAAAGTAACGCAGTAGCACGAATGTTCTACGGCTTACGAAAACCCGTTAAGTGTTGCCACTGAAATAATCATGTTAATAGCAGAATCAGACATGAGTGTCAAAACATCATTATTGTGGTCTTCTAGTCAAAATCTATCGATGGCAGTTATCGGCCCGCGATCGAGCATAAATTGCGAGCTCTCCGAAAACCGTCAAAATCTGCGATTTTCATGCAATCGACTTGCGTTATCGCGGCTCAACAGCTAACATACCTGGTGCCCAAGTGACGACGGTGACGACGGTGAGTGACGACTTGCGAAAGGCGGCAGCGACATGAGGAGAACGGAATTGGTATTCACTAGGATAGGCCTACGTCCAGCATTTGACGAGTATTATTAGGCTGATGAAAATTACTAAAGTAGGTACTGCTATTTCGTTCAGAGTATACAAACATTAATGTACTTATTTGTAAATGACTAACTACTACCCATAACGATGGCTTTATTATCGCCATGACAAATTACATTGTTGTTTGTTTGTCGTATGAGGTAGTGCTGGCCTCTGATGTCAGAGTTTGTCAGGCCGCCCGGGGGCCTCTGACATGGCTTAACGACTGCTATTAACCAATAACAGCCGGGACCGACAGCTTAACGTGCCCTCCGAAGCACGGAGCGATGGAAAACCGCACATAACTTCGAAAAGTCATTGGTGCGGGAGCCTAGGTTTTGAACCCGGTATCGTTGGATTCTAAATTGCACTATAGAACCATTAGGCCACCATCGCTCTCATTACATTGTTGATAACGACATTTTACTTTCATCAAAACTTAGATCACCAACTGTTACGTAGTTTGTTTGATGTAGGTGCTTGTCTGTGTACAGTTAGGTACTAAAATTACAGATGTATTAATTTGATAGTTTGTAACAATTGGACTTGATTGCTATTGTTACAAGTAGTCTGTCTATGTTTACAAGTACACAGCCAGCCACAAAGATAAGGTATTTGTCAAACATGAAACATACTCACAAACTGAGCATGCATGGCATGGCGTTACAAAATAAATAAGCACGTACATTGTTTTGCCTACGAACACATCACAAAGGATACAAATTAAAAAAACGAATAAATAATAATACAATACAGTAATCAAAGTGAAAATGTGATAAAAATATCACAATAATTTAATATTCATCCTAAAAACTAATAAAACGTTTCAGTCAAAATGACACTTAAATATGATACGATATACGATATGCACTTGGCCGATCGCTGATAAATATGATACGATATACGATATGCACTTGGCCGATCGCTGATAAATATGATACGATACACGATATGCACTTGGCCGATCGCTGATAAATATGATACGATATACGATATGCACTTGGCCGATCGCTGATAAATATGATACGATATACGATATGCACTTGGCCGATCGCTGATAAATATGATACGATATACGATATGCACTTGGCCGATCGCTGATAAATATGATACGATACACGATATGCACTTGGCCGATCGCTGATAAATATGATACGATACACGATATGCACTTGGCCGATCGCTGATAAATATGATACGATATACGAAATGCACTTGGCCGATCGCTGATAAATATCAGCATCTTTTTTTTAATCTCTATAAGCCTGAGGTAATTTGTTATAAACTACGGTTATAGACCACGGGAATCGACTCGTCAGTATCACCTTGAGTCCTCATAACATCCTTACTAGCTATTCTGCTTTCTTACGTTCCTCTGAGATTCTACATTACAGCAGTGAGCTCTATATTAACTAAAATTCATTGGGTAATTTACCAATTGTCTTGGACACCAAATGGGTGGCAATTACTGCCCACGTTAGTTACCCAACATGGATGCTTCCGAAAATAAGTGTCACCGTTTTTCGTTAATAATAGGGAAGTTCTAATATCCTAATTTGTTCTGGATAAATACTTTTTGGGCATTGATCTATATGGATTTACTCTGCCGTACCTATTTATTTTCGTTTGTGCTGATTCAAAACGCCCCACCGAGGGTCCATGGAACTAAAATTGACATTGCTTCATCTCCTGACGTTAGTCACAGAATAAATAATAATACAGTATGTTCGTTCCTTGGTTCACTACTACTATCAGCGCCAAAATGGCGAAAATCAAATGCTCTCATTGCAACATTTGTCAAAAGCCTGTCTACAATACGGAGTAATATGCATTTGTGTTTTTGGGTATTTTTCAAACTGAAGACTAAAGCCTTTTTTATCCAACCTTTAAATTTTCATTCCCGACTTCCACTTTTATGATTAAAGTAAGTTCACGTTATTATGACCTCTGAGTAAGCTTTTTAAGATCCTTAACCTAGATAATCTTACCTTTCTGTGACTTACATTTAAACCTGCAGTATCATAACTGCAGTTAAAGTCTTGTAAGAAATATCACAATCTCAGTGACGTGACTTAAGTAGCAGCTTGTTTTTAGTGCCTTCAGTGCGTAAAATTGCACCTTTGTCTTAGCACTAGCCTCATTAATGCGGCCCAAGGCTGGTTGTTGTCTCCACAGCGCTTGGCTGGCCAACCTTTGCGTTGTGGTTTCGTGACACTCAATATGATGTTGAAATTGAGTATCTATGTCTTCGCCAGATTTTGTAATTTTGTCATTTGTTTGTTTATTGTTTCAATCTAGTTTCTTCCTGTCTGTATTTTTATACGCTTTATATTAGCTTCACTTGTATGTTTGTATGTTTGTAACCGACTCCTTTGGACTCTATTTTGACCCACTTTAAACGGTCAGATTTCATTCAAATTTTGCACACCTGTCAAAGACCGATGACAATGCAATAATTCGAAGAAAAAAAACAATAAAAAATAAATAAAAAAAAACTAAAAAGTAGAACATAAATAATAGTTTAAAAAAACTAAAAAACACGCTTTATATAGAAAACCAAACTAAAAAATAGAAAATAAATTTTAATAGTGTAAATAAGAAAAAAAAAATATAAAAAAAAAAAAGCGTGGGGTGCTTCTCATATCTGTCAATGAAATATTTATAACTATTGACCCATGCACCCACGATTTTTTGAAATAAAACATTTTTTTCTTATTTACACTATTACAATTTATTTTCTATTTTTTAGTTTGATTTTCTATATAAAGCGTGTTTTTTAGTTTTTATAAACTATTATTTTTGAATAAAATCGCGTCAGATCGTCGTCCTCTTGCGTTATCCCACTGATGAAAATAAGGCTTTCTCTCATAAAAATATGCGTTGTTAATAATTAGTTACCTTTGAATACTAAAGCTGCATTTTTGCCGTTATTGCAATTAAACGTTAAGTGAAAGGAACTACAAAACAATGCAAAATACACGCGATAATGAATCTGCCTGTTTCCTTTTCGTTGCAATGCGCGTAGCATTAGCAAACACACTGAAACACTGTCATGCCTAATTCAAACCTTTTGCTGCTCGAAACAAATGCCAACAAATCTGGAAGCTGTAACTGCTGGCGTAGACAATACTTTTTAGTAGGCAATTAAAGACCGTATTTTTCTTTGGACTACATAGATCTATCAACGATTAGAATGGGAGTATGTTTGAGGCCAGTTGCACGCAACGGTATGTAGGCCGTGGCTAAAACACGCGTGGTCTGCCAAGGACTTCCGCAGGTAACACGATTTGAAAGAATATTAAAAAACAAGGTCTAAAAATATGGTGAATGATAAGCCTGTATATTTTTGTCAATTCTGGGCAAGTTAAAGCGAAAAGAGACAGTGAACTTGTACGTAGAAATTATGATGAAGCGTTCTAACAAGCATTTAGAAGGAAATTCATGTTTCTACAGTCTACAGTATTATGAAAATTTGTAATGATTACTTTGAAAACCACAACCGTACCGATAAGGATAACCTTTAATTGTTGAATAGGCTCCTTAATAATTTTCCTTTGAAGTAGAACAAATAGAAAATCTACGTATCGTAAAGATCAATGCACGCAAGCTTAGGAACAAAGCAATATGTATGCAACACGGTACTCTGTGTGACCGCAATTTTGTTGTGGAAAACTGAATAGGTATAAGTACATAAATAGATATTCTCCCATGCAAGATTTTATCACAAACTCTGCAGAGCGGAACGATTTTTAGTAAACAACACTGTAAATTACAACAAGTTAATGTTTAATGGTAAAACAACCTGTTTCCGCAAATACGGGTAAAAACTTCGACATAACGTAGTAAAACATGGTAATAATGTAATGAATGGCGACTACACTATAAGCAGTAGACCTTCTTTAGACACAGACAGTCTAGTTCGACAGCCTACAAAAGATTGAAAAAAAAGCATAAGATAGCTGACAATGTAACAATTCGGAAATCTCGGAGTAAGGACAGGTCCACCAGCATCATCATTATCAGGTGTTTGTTCATTGCTAGACGTAAGTAGTAGCGTAGTACTATTATTTATTCTGTGGTAGTAGGCTATAGTCATAATGTTGCAAGTAAAGTAGGCAACGATAATAAACCCCAAAATAAAATCCTGTTTACGATCACGCATGGACGACCATCTTTTCATCGTATTCTATACCAACAGAATTAAAAGTTGCTACTCTTCTATATATATTTTTTTCGCGGATTTTGAGTGTATTCCAAGAGGATAATGTCTTGACATTCACATAAGTTGGGCCACCGTATGAAGTATCCTTACTACAGGAAAGGTTCCACAATCACAACATCAAATTGACCGAATACCTACACGTCCCAAGGCCGCGCCTCGCGTCGCTCGAGTGGTCAACTGTAATGATGACCAGCGACCATGCACTGAGTCAGTGTGACAGATGGCCGGTCACCTTGACAGAGGAAATGCGGTTTTTGTACCAAATTGGTTGATTGAAAGAATTGGCTGGCCTTGGTGAAATCAGATTAGATTGGTTCCTGAAAAGTGGTTTACTTTCGTGGCAGTCAGCCGGTCATAGATTATGAGATAATGTTTTATTTTTTATAATTGTGTCACCACTAGCTGTGCCCCGCAGTTTCGCTCGCGTGCAAACTTTGCAAACCTTACCTTAGGGAGGAATTTCAAGAAACCCTCCTGCTAAGGTTTTTTTTTACTAGGGATAATATTTCTTTAGTATTGGTGATAATAATCTTTTATATTATCACCAAATTTCAAATCTCTAGGTCCACCGGTTTAGGCTGTGCGTTGTCTGTCAATCAACAGGTATGTAACAGTACACATTTAACCCCCGAACTCCAAAAGAGAGGAGTGTTATAAATCTAGGGTGTATACCATTGTATGTATCCGTGTGTATGGAATCGTAGGTCCCAAACGAATGGACCTATTATGATGCGTTTATTCGGCTTTCAGCTGATGTGAACGAGATGGTTCTTAGGGAGCTCCCAAACGAATAGATCTATTTTGATGCGGTTTTTTCAGCTTTCAGCTGATGTGAACGAGATGGTTCTTAGGGAGCTCCCAAGCGAATAGATCTATTTTGATGCGTTTTTTTCAGCTTTCAGCTGATGTGAACGAGATGGTTCTTAGGGAGCTCCCAAACGAATAGATCTATTTTGATGCGGTTTTTTCAGCTTTCAGCTGATGTGAACGAGATGATTCTTAGGGAGCTCCCAAACGAATAGATCTATTTTGATGCGGTTTTTTCAGCTTTCAGCTGATGTGAACGAGATGGTTCTTAGGGAGCTCCCAAACGAACAGATCTATTTTGATGCGGTTTTTTCAGCTTTCAGCTGATGTGAACGAGATGGTTCTTAGGGAGCTCCCAAACGAATAGATCTATTTTGATGCGGTTTTTTCAGCTTTCAGCTGATGTGAACGAGATGATTCTTAGGGAGCTCCCAAACGAATAGATCTATTTTGATGCGGTTTTTTCAGCTTTCAGCTGATGTGAACGAGATGGTTCTTAGGGAGCTCCCAAACGAATAGATCTATTTTGATGTGATGATCTGTTTTTTTTTCTGTTTGAAAGCTGATGTTGTCGAGATGGTTCTTAGCTATAATGAGGAGTCTATCGTCGGGGGATATATATATTTTTTATTTGTGCTTGTATAGGTTGGCGTTACTCCTTAACATCACCTGCATTATGCAGCTCAGTGTTCTGTACATAAGAATTCTGGTCAAACATTTTTTATTTATTTACTATGTGGTACAAGTATAAACCTCCTTGATGCAGGCGTAGATTTTATTTCCTTTAACAAAGGGGAATTAATTTCGCACATTATATTGTCATATTCCTTCATCAAAAGTGTGACTTTTTATCGAAACCGTATAATACATTGCCGTAACCGTATAATAGTAGTATTTTAAGCGGTGCAGCTTAAATTGACGTAAGCTTAGAATAGACGCCAGGGCAAAAAAGACCGTGTTGCGAAGTTTACAAGGTTAAAATTACATTTGAAGAAATTAAGTCTAGTTTAGTTTACGGAGTGATATGACCAAATCGCTGCACATTTTGAACCCCAAATCTATGTTCTTAACTACTTATTAAGTAACCAATTCATTTATTTTTGTTTTCAGGGGTAAAGACTGCCGAAGCAACCTGTACCTTCTCCCAACGGGAGAGATCGTTTATTTCGTAGCATCCGTCGTAGTCCTATTCAACGTGGAAGAGCAGTGTCAGAGACACTACACGGGACACACCGACGATGTCAAATGTCTGGCGGTTCATCCTAACAAGCTCGTGATAGCTAGCGGGCAGTGTGCGGGCCACGACCGGCTTGATGCCAGGGTAAACTAATTTACATAATTATTTGAAAAGGTTTTATTTCAAACTATGGGAAAAATAATCTATGTACAGTTCGATATGTTGGACAGCAAATCTTTAGATACAGTACTGTGAAAAACGCAGGGGGCAGGTAGGTATATACCGTCAGCAACGGAGAAAGTGCAATCGTTTTTGAACGACCCTGAACCAGACGTCCAGAACGCTAAGATGGTGCGTCCATTATAAGCTTACTCTTCTTGTGCTTTAAATATTACATGAATTAACTTACTACATTAATAAATAAATCTACTAACCACGTATTTCCTTACAGCCACACATTCGAGTATGGAACTCTGTATCGCTAGCCACCCTTGCTGTGCTTGGAGCAGGCCAGATAGAGCGCGCGGTGGCTTGCATATCATTTTCGCGGGCCGACGGCGGAGCGATGCTGGCGTGCGTCGATGAAGGCCCGGACCATACGATATCAGTGTGGGAGTGGCAGCGACCTGATAAAGGACACTGCTTAGCGGAGACCAAGGTAAGCGAAGAGTGGCGGCCTGTATATCATTCTCGCGAGAGCGGCGCGTTGCTAAAGTCGTCTCAAAATAACGACTGTGCTGGCGAATCGAAAACGCTCCTCAATGTAGTTGTTTTTCACTTTTGTTACAACAACGAGTACAAAGAGCAGATGCAGAATGATGAGCAAAAGAAGCTTAATCCTCACCATATCATAACTTCTTCTATGACGAGTTCTTTGTTTTTCAGTGTTCAGTAGACACGGTGGTCGCCGTAGAATTCCACCCACTAGACCGCAACCAGATAGTCACGTGCGGCAAAAACCACATCGCGTTCTGGACGCTCGACCAAACTAACATGCTGTACAAACGGATGGGTGTGTTTGAAACAAGGGACAAGCCGAAATATGTCACGTGTCTCGCTTTTAATCATAATGGTGAGTCTTAATGATCATTTTTTAATAGTGATTGACCGCTGTGTGCTTTCTAGATACTAATAAAAAGTTAATGTTAACTTTTGTGACTTGGTTTGGCTTTCTAATACAAAGTTAATGTTAACTTTTGTGACTTGGTTTGGCTTTCTAATACAAAGTTAATGTTAACTTTTGTGACTTGGTTTGGCTTTCTAATACAAAGTTAATGTTAACTTTTGTGACTTGGTTTGGCTTTCTAATACAAAGTTAATGTTAACTTTTGTGACTTGGTTTGGCTTTCTAATACAAAGTTAATGTTAACTTTTGTGACTTGGTTTGGCTTTCTAATACAAAGTTAATGTTAACTTTTGTGACTTGGTTTGACTTTCTAATACAAAGTTAATGTTAACTTTTGTGACTTGGTTTGGCTTTCTAATACAAAGACTAATGCACGCGTAGCTAGTTTGTATTTTTAAAATCATTCCCACTATCTTTAATTGTTCATCTGCTACGGAAGCCTAACGAAACTATAAAGTTTCATAATGTCCGTCCATTTCTTCCTAATATCAAAGATATTACTGAATATTTCCCTCGCTATGCACAGTAGAGCTTTCACGCCAATCACGCCTCGTGAGACCCAATTCGTAGAAATATGGGTAATCCAAAATGACACCTGTCTTTAGGTGACGTCCTCTCTGGCGATTCAAGTGGCAACATCATCGTGTGGGGTCGCGGCACCAACACCATCCACAAGCTAGTGCGCGGCGTCCACTCGGGGCCCGTGTTCAGCCTCGCCTGCCTCAAGGATGGAGGCATCGCGTCCGGCGGTGGCAAGGACGGACGAATCGTGCTGTTTGACGCGGACGTCACAGCCACCGGCCGGGACAACATCGTGAGTACTATACAGTTGTGTCGTACACGTTCATTGGGAATAGAGTACTTTTTATAGCCATGGTCACTAGAATAGTTAAGGCGGCTTCGCCTCTGACTGTCATTATGCCCATTGCATCATACATGATTGGACGCATAGGATCACCAACCTATATTTAATTAGATAATGTCACAAATCTTAAAGGAACCTATGGAGTACTTGAGAGTTTAGAACGAGCTAATAAAAAGCATATTTTCTTCTCTATGGCGAATCAAAGTGATTGTGGAATGCTAGCCCATGAATCTAACTGAGGTTTTTGAATCAATGTTGAAAACTCACTGTATATTTTCATGCTGTGATTCCATTCGAAGTTACCATTTAGTTTAATACAATGCTTGCTTTTATTGCTACTTGCTTATTACATGAAACTAACCAATCAAATAACTTTATTTCAGATCGAAGGGCACTACGGCGGCGTGAGAGTGGTGGCGGAAGGCCGAGGGAGCCAACTTTTCATCGGCACCACCAAGAACTGCATTCTGCATGGAGATATGGAGCTAGGGTTCTCTCCGGCTGTTTTAGGTAACATTGCAAAACATTTTATACAAATAAGTAAAGGTATAAAATTTTTCTTCTCTTCAAAACATTCCTTACCATAATTTTCCACCGTTTTTACTTCGAGGATAGGTTACAAGGTTCCTAGACATATGAATAAATCCACAGGTCACGTAGACGAGCTATGGGGGTTGGCGGCGCACCCCACACTTCCTCAGTTCGTGTCGGCGGGCTGGGACCGCCTGTTGCAGTTGTGGGATGGGATGAGCCACTCTACTGTCTGGAGCAAGGATATTGAGGTACGTGGACATTAACTTGTGAGAGTGTTTGTGTTTTTGTGTGTGTGTGTGTGTGTGTGTGTGCGTGTGTGTGCGCGCGCGCGTGTGTGTGTGTGTGTGTGTGTATGTTTGTGAGAAACAGGCTCGCCCTACCAGACCATTGCAGTATGGTCTGGTAGAGCGAAAACCGAGGTTAGGTTGTGTCGTAAAACAACATTAAAGCGAGTAGGGTCTTCACGAAACAAGTGTTTTTTTTTATGAGTTCTCCATCATCGCTGTCAGTGTTTGAATGCCGCTTCCGTGATTTACGAGACATGCGGGTATTTGGAAACGACTCCCGTCCATCTCGGCGTAGACGTGTCTTCTGGATACCATGTGTTATGTATGTGTCTCCACTCCAGTTTTCACGTGATCATAATCTATGTAACTTGATCAAACGTCGAGGTTAACATAATCATCAGCCTATATTTGTCCACTGCTGGACAGATCAGAAATTGTCTAGGTTTAGTTTGAAAGTTTTTATTTCTAAGTTTTTTTTGTTTGGAGTTTTGTTAAATGTATTGTTTAAAGATGTTTCACGTTAAAACACTAAGAATGATCACCTCTGGCCATTGACATCCTTTGGCGTTCAGTTTGGAAAGTGAGCGAAAATAGCGTTAAATATTTCGATCACCGTTAATTTTGCATGTTTAGATGACATTCATCATCATCAGTCTATATCTGTCCACTGCTGGACGTAGACCTCTTCTAATGCACGCAACTGAGCTCGGTCTTCAGCTCTCCTCATCCATTTTCTTCCAGCCGCTTTTCGCAGGTCGTCTCTCCACCTGGCCACAGGACGTTCTACGCTACGTTTGCCTAGACGTGGTCTCCACTCGAGAACTCTTCTACCCCAATGGTTATCGGTTGTTCGGGAAATGTGACCAGCCCACTGCCACTTTAGTTTGCTTATCCTTAAAGCTATGTCGGTTATACCTTGGTTCTCCGTCGGATATCTTCATTACGAATCTTGTCCTTCAGAGAAACTCCAAGCATAGCTCTCTCCATAGCTCGCTCAACGATCTTACTCGTAAATTTGTGGACTAGTTTGACCGTGAGTGTCCACGTTTCGGCTCCGTAAGTCATGACTGGTAGGACGCACTGATTGAAGACTATTATCTTCAGGTATTGTGGTATGGACTTCGAGAAGACTTGCCGAATATTGCTCAACCCAGCTGAATTCTTCTGTTAGCTTCCTTTTCAAAGTTGTTCTTACCAAATTGCAATAATTTCCCAAAGTCATCATATTGTTGGACAACTTCAAGAGGTACCATTGATTGCAATCGGTTCAGGGTCAATAAGATCGTTAAACATGGGTTGGACAAAATGTTATTTAGATAGACGTCCTGATTGAGGGTGTTAGTTAGTCAGGGGCTCACTAGCATACCCTATCAATGAGACTGATACTCTGACAGCAGAGGCCTGCACTACCTCATACGACAAGCAAGGAGACTGATGCATGTTTTGTTTGTAGGAGCGAGCGCAGTGCTGCGCGTGGTCCAAAGATGGCGGCGTGATCGCCGTCGGCTGCCTCAGCGGGAAGTGGATGGTGTACGACCCCCACTCCAGGGAAATGCTGACGTCGCATACTGACGGGTGAGTAGTTCACTGATTAAAGGCTACCAACAGACTAAACATTACAATAACGACAGTAAGTCTGAGGACCACTCCGTGACCACCGTTATATTATCTGTGCTCGTTATCAGCAAGGAGTATGCGAGCATTAATAACAAAGAAATGTGTTACCAGCCCCTAACAATGGAACAGGGACGAAAAATCGTGTCGGAGGTTCTGAATCATACAATTAAGAATTGCGCAGTATTAGTTTATCAATTTAAATAATATGTATTTAATTTTAGGCCTCTTAATAAGTCTAAATGTGAAATGATAGGCGGCCGGTTAGCCCAGTTGTTAGTGACCCTAAATATAAAGTCAACCAACGGTTGCGGGTTCGAATCCCGCAAGGTGCAATCATTTGTGTGATGAGCAGAAATATTTGTTTCCGAGTCATGGATTGTATATTATATTATTATAGGTACATCGAGCGAGACCTCAGTTCAGGGCGAACATAAGAAGATTATTTTTCTCATTCCCGAAGCTATTGTATTTAGTATATAAGACCGTGATCTCACAAAACCAGCCACGGTACATATGTACTCAAGAAGTTATTTAATTAATTTTCAGTTCAGAGCCGATCCAAACGATCCAATACTCTCCGGACAACAAGTTGGTGGCGCTAGGGTCGCGCGACAACTTCATCTACGTGTACCGCGTCGAAGATTCGGGCGCCAGGTACAGCCGCGTCGGAAAGTGTCTCGTGAGTACTGCATCGTCATTAGCGTACACTCCCCCACAGCAAGTAGGTGGCGCTAGGATCGCGCGACAACTTCATCTACGTGTACCGCGTCGAAGATTCGGGCGCCAGGTACAGCCGCGTCGGAAAGTGTCTCGTGAGTACTGCATCGTCATTAGCGTACACTCCCCCACAGCAAGTAGGTGGCGCTAGGATCGCGCGACAACTTCATCTACGTGTACCGCGTCGAAGATACGGGCGCCAGGTAAAACCGCGTCGTGAAGTGTCTCTTGAGTACTGTATCGTCGTTAGCGTACTCTCCCCCACAACAAGTAGGTGGCGCTAGGGTCGCGCGACAACTTCATCTACGTGTACCGCGTCGAAGATACGGGCGCCAGGTACAGCCGCGTCGTGAAGTGTCTCTTAAGTACTGTATCGTCGTTAGCGTACTCTCCCCCACAACAAGTAGGTGGCGCTAGGGTCGCGCGACAACTTCATCTACGTGTACTGCGTCGAAGTTACAGACGCCAGGTACAGCCGCGTCGGGAAGTGTCTGCTTTGTGAAGGGATCTCGGGTACTGTTGTAGAAACTTCAGATATGATGATAAAAGGTTATGTATGGCTTCTAGAAACTGCATATTGGAGTTTCCACACGATAAGAAAGAATCTTAGTTATTCGGAAGTTTTTAAATGTTGACCAAAATTAATTATTATTAAAGCTAGCTGTGCCCGGTGGTAACTTACCGGGGATAAATTTACCTATGTATTATTTCAGGACAAAAAGTTCCTATAGAGTACAAAATACCAAATTTCGTTCAGCCGTGCAATAGTTTTTAATCAATTGCTCGGCTTCTACTCATGGGAATGAGATACCAACTGCACCAGTTTTTCAGTCAAGCTATTCAACAGTGAAAATCGCAATCGGTCTAGCGGTTTTTACTTGATGCGCGAACAAACAAACAGACACGTTAAAATAATGATATATTCTTGTTCAGTAGCTTATTTGAAGTACCCTAGACATCATTTTTTTTATTGTCTTTATTGTTGATAGTTGTTGGTACTTACTTTATTATAAATATAGATCACGGCTACGCAAAGGAATGGATATTTTATCAGTGTATGTATGTATGTATAGATGTTCCACACCATCACGATGTTGGTAGTGGTGGTTAGCGATGTATCTGGATACGATCGCTGTGAGCGATAAGACACCATTGTGATATACCTATTGTATTTGTTCTAGATGTTTTAATAAAGATACATTTTATCAATCCCTGTCTTTATGAATGGTTAAAATAACGATAAATTATTGCACAACGTCAACATTTATTTTTCGTAGTATCAAATACCCCATTGTAAAATAGTCTCTACAGTAAGTCCAAAGATGTTTTATGTACATTCAGCTTTATGAGTGTTTCCGTATAGAACTTACCTTTATTTTTTACTCATTTCATGACTACCTAGTGCACGGAGAGAAAACGTAGAAGGGTAACATGAGCCTACATCGGCCCTTGAGGCCATTATTATATTTAAGAGCATGGTTTTGCTTGCGTGAGTTCCCTCAGAGTCTGCTAAACTTTAAAATAACTTCCCTTGGTATAATTAACAGTTTATTATTGCTAAAAATTGCACGCTCGTAGATACACCATCCTATCCTTGGTTCCGCAAAAATGACTTTTCTAAGTTATGTGCGGATTTACATCGCTTCGTGCTTCGGAGGGTACGCTAAGCAATCGGTCCCGGCTGTTATTACGTAATAGCAGTCGTTAAGCCATGTCAGAGGCAGCGCTACCTCACATGACAAGCAAGTAAGCATCGGAGGCAGCGCTACCTCACATGACAAGCAAGTAAACATCGGAGGCAGCGCTACCTCACATGACAAGCAAGTAAGCATCGGAGGCAGCGCTACCTCACATGACAAGCAAGTAAGCATCGGAGGCAGCGCTACCTCACATGACAAGCAAGTAAGCATCGGAGGCAGCGCTACCTCACATGACAAGCAAGTAAGCATCGGAGGCAGCGCTACCTCACATGACAAGCAAGTAAGCATCGGAGGCAGCGCTACCTCACATGACAAGCAAGTAAGCATCGGAGGCAGCGCTACCTCACATGACAAGCAAGTAAGCATCGGAGGAGTCAATTTTTTTATTTATTTGTTTTTTAATACCACCGGAACCGAAGTCTGTGTGGAGACGCAAACATTCACAACTTATATAGTTTCTTACTTTTTGTTCATTGTCACAACGTAGTTTCGTTTTCATTAAATAACCACGAGTCGGATCTAAGCGAAACTTTGTTGGTAGTTCGAGCTTTCATATATTGATGTTAATAACTCATTTTAATTTCGAATCAATGAACCTGAGGAGATTTAAAACTAATATGAGCTTAGTACATACTGAAAACTACACTACTACATACTTTAGGATTTAAAACCTGATGTAACAATAGCGTAGCGCATGCTTCCTACATAATTGTATTATGATCCAACTGTGGTGATTACCCCTAAGAGTAAACGTGCCTTATTGTAGCTAAAAACTGCACGCAAGTAGTTATAAACCTGGAGTTACAGTTTAGTATTCCCTTCCATTTAATTACAAGCTTTTATTTAAAGTCTCGTTTTAGTTTGTTTAGCTCAAATCTTGCAAGTTTATAATGTTTGGATGTTAAGCTGTCGGTCCCGGCTGTTATTGATTAATAGCAGTCTTTCAGCCATGTTATGCTCTCAGGCGGCCTGAAAAACTGTAACACCATAGGTCAGCACTACCTCATACGAAAAACAAACAAATATACGACTTCTCTTGACATAACAAAATACCCAATAACATGCAATTCTGTGGCAATTATGATCTGAAGATGCAGTCGGGACTCAGGAGTGACAGTACTCATGGGAACTACTCGTCCTTAAAGTGACAGTACACATGGGAACTACTCGTCCTTAAAGTGACAGTACACATGGGAACTACTCGTCCTTAAAGTGACAGTACACATGGGAACTACTCGTCCTTAAAGTGACAGTACACATGGGAACTACTCGTCCTTAAAGTGACAGTACACATGGGAACTACTCGTCCTTAAAGTGACAGTACTCATGGGAACTACTCGTCCTTAAAGTGAAAGTACACATGGGAACTACTCGTCCTTAAAGTGACAGTACACATGGGAACTACTCGTCCTTAAAGTGACAGTACACATGGGAACTACTCGTCCTTAAAGTGACAGTACACATGGGAACTACTCGTCCTTAAAGTGACAGTACACATGGGAACTACTCGTCCTTAAAGTGACAGTACACATGGGAACTTAGTACTTACTCGTCTTTAAAGTGCTAGTATAACGTGTTTGGGCGTATTTGCTTAGTTAAAGCGATTACACTTTAGGCTTTAAAAGCTTGCTTTAAAAATACGTATTTTACTATCTTTTGCCTACGGTTTCGTCCGCGCGGACTACATCTTATGGCGATGTAAAGTATCCTATGTCTTTCCCAGGGTTCAATCTATCTCCATACCAAACTTCATCAAAATCGGTTGAACCGTTTAGTCGTGAAAAGGTAACTGAGAGTCAGAGTTACTTCCGCTTTTATAATAGTAGGTACTGTAGTATAGTATTAAAATTTAATTTTGATTTTTTTTTTTATGATTGACTTGGCAATCGTGTGAGCACGATCTCACCTGATGGAAAGCGATGGTGTGGTCGAAGGTGTAGCACGCTTGCCTAGTAGATACCCATACATACATACATACATACAGACACACCTACTTACTTACTTACTATTTATACTCACCTACGTACTTGAGGTACATGTAGATAGCTACTACTGCTATTTGAATAAGCATAGAACAGGCTAGTTGTCTAGTTGATGCTTCGGTAACAGATGTATGTTTTATAGTGAATTAGAGATCTGCAGTTAAGTTTAGTACGGCTTGGCTTCGGAACGCTAGCTCCAACTTGCATCAGTTCTCGCTCTGACCGGTGCGCTCGTTCCAGGGTCACTCCAGCTACATCACGCACTTGGACTGGTCGGAGGACAGCCAGCACATCCGCAGTAACTCGGGAGACTATGAGCTGCTCTACTGTAAGTTGCCGAAACTACACTGTCCCTAAACACGAAGTACTTACCACACTTTTAATATTAATAGAGTTTTAGTCAAATTGCTTGGCTTTTACTCATTGGATTGAGATAACAAGTACACCAGTTTTTAAGTCAAACCTAAGCTATCCAACAGTGAGAATCGCATCGCAATCGGTGCAGTATTTTTAATGATGCGCGAACAGACAGACATTAAAAGTGTGGTACTAAGTTTTGAAGGCCAGTGTATTATATTAAACTAATAGTTTATTTATTTTCTTTCTTTTTTATTCCATTCAGTGACGAGTCGAGCAGGTCGCTCGCCTGATGGTAAGCGTCACGCCTGCCCATAACAGTTGTCACTCAAAACTTTGTATTGACAATCTGTCACTGCCCTACGCTCGAGGAAACATTGCCCTTCAAGCACTTCCCGAGGCGTACTTTTATAGAAGAGGCGTACCACAATGTACTTGTTTACATATTTTCAAATTGGAAACACTATTTTCTTTTCTACTAGATTCTCCCGTCGACTTTGGATGCGTGGTCATTTATCCGGGTTAAAAGGTTAAAAATTAGCTCACACTAATGATTCACACTAATGATTCTATTTCCTTGACGAACTCAAGATGTTCAGCCGTTTGGACGCGAATAGGCAGTCAGACGAAGAGACAGTTATAGTGTGATATCCATATCAATTCTTAAACTCTCTTTTTCCTACACAAAGGAAAACATATATATATATATAACATACACAATACACATATATATGTTTATATATATAACATATACAAAAACATATATATATATATATATATATATATATATGTTTTTGTTTGGTTGGATATATATATATATATATATATATATATATATATATCCAATGCTACACCAAAGTAAACGAAAGTTAGGAAAATAAAAGTGAAGTCAATCAGGATACGTATACACCTGTTCTAAGCGTTTAATTAACAAAAACACTTCACCGTATTTTATACGTATAATCTCCTAGCTCATGCGTAAACTTCTATCCCATATTTCAATTAAATATTCAATCTATATCTGTCCACTGCTGGACCTAGGCAGTCTTTGTCTTCAGGCACTGTTATGGACGACGAGAAGACTTGACGAAGCTTGCCGAATGCTGCCCAACCCAGCTGAATTATATGCTTCGGATATGGCAAGGCAGGGGCCTGCCATTTCCGTGACCGCCACCTCGGTCAGCACTAGCAGAGCGACCGGGAACTGGGGGCCATTTTTTAGTTGTGTCTTGCATAGGAAGTTTTTGCCTATAGTTGACACGCTGAGCAAGCGTGTTGGCGACCGCAGGGCGTAGTTTGTCGCACCAGTGACGCTGCTGCCCGTCACTGGCCAGTAGAATGGATACGCCGTTGTATTGAAGGTTATATGGGCAGATACGCAGGTGAGGTTGACTTGGGGCTTTAGGTGATAGTTTGCTCCCATACATCCCATGTTTACCTTCATATAATGTTATTCCAGGGAACGCGACCACCTGCCGCCAGATCCCCGGCGCAACGTCGATGCGCGACGTCGTGTGGGCCTCCAACACGTGCCCCATCACCTTCCAGACCATCGGCGTGTGGCCCGAGAACGCGGACGGAACCGACATCAACTCCTGCACCAGGTATACCTTCATGTTGCCTTGGTGGGTCTCACTAGATGACCACAAAGAGCTGAATTGCTATTTAAGTGACTGGCTCTTAGTTACTGTTTTTATAAATTAGAAGTGCCACGTACTAGTACAGGATTTTGTTTATTTATTTTAAAAAAGACTGGGATTGAACCCGCACCATCCGTGTAAGTAAAGCGTGCAGCGGTACATATGTCTCATAGTTACCTTTTCACGACTAAACGGCTACCTAACCACTGCTCCTCCGTCCAAATTTCTCCTTTAGTCTCTAAATCCGTCTTACGGGGAGGTAAAGCCATCTATTGGTGGGTTCCGAGTAGAGTGCAGGTTCGAGTCCCGTCCATGCTACAGATTTTTCCTTTTCTAAATTATTGTATATGTTTTCGCAAAGCAGGCGGTAATGCTAAAATCAGAAAAACATTTAAAAAAGTTCCCTTTTCATAACCAAACACACCAGACTTTGTTGATAGATTGAGCTCTGCCATGTCCAGGCTTGTATCGGTTTATGTTTTTTTACATTAATAGAGTATATAATAAGGATTCCGTAGTTATTTTTAACTTAATTCATTAATAATTAAATATTTGTTTGGCGCCGCTATGTACACTTGAGTAATTTTTCACTGTCGCTTTGACAGCTATCGTCGTTTCTGTGCTATTCAATTTTAACAACTCTCTAAATTGCAAAAATATAATGATTTTCATAAACAATCGTTTTTTCTATAATAGTCTTCTGCACCCTATCGATTAATAAGTCAAGTGCCTACACTATTCCATCCACAGTAACGTGCAGTTGTCTTTGATTCCATCCCAATGGCCACTATTACCAGTGAGTTTTAAACATGACAAAAAATACAAGCATGTCATAAAATATGTTTGGTCGGAGGTTATTAAATGTTCACCCTTTTTTTTAAAGATCTACTCATAACTATAATATTTTGTTCACGTAGATCTAGTTAAAGGAGGGAAGATACGGCACGCTTTAATATTACTTAAGCAAAAACTGGACTGGATACAAACACACCCACACAGCTATATTCTCATCGTCGTGCTTGCTTCATGTGCGTTAACAAAAAATACATAGACTGTAGCGCGAACGAGAGTCACTGCTAACAAGCGCTACACAAACGCCCCTCTGACTTAGGTCAAAGAAGGCCAATTGTGTGCATTGCACCTTATTTATGCGGTCCACGTCGGAAGGAGCTGGTACCTAATGTTCCCACTTTTAATAAGATATATGACGTAGATGGTGAGTTTGATTAGATATCGATTCGAAAGATTATTAGTCAGATATTGTTTGTCGTATGGTTACAGATCGCACGACAACCGCCTGGCGGCCACTGGCGACGATTTCGGCAAAGTCAAACTGTACGCTTACCCCGTCACACAACCAAAGGTAACTATTCAATGTATCCCTTATTAACTTATTTTAGTATGTCTATATTTACATATATTTTTTATTGTATGGATGTGATATCAGACTAATACCAAACGGGTACTATTTGGTATTACGAGATTTTATAGTTTTCGAAAACGAAATGTAGTTTCGTATAACTCCGCACATTTACTGGCAGCGCCTCTAGCGGAAACTTGCAGGAAGTAAAGAAAACTACAGTAGTTTCCTGATCAACCTGAACAAGTTATGGAAAATCTAATTTGACAGCGTATCTTTTTAAACAAAAATAAAAGCACCAGCCTAATCTTACTGGACTTACGATCTTCTCACCTAATCACATAATACATAAGTTGTTTGACGTGTTCACAGTCGCTGTGCCACCAGTACGGCGGACACTCGTCCCACGTGACGTGCGTGCGGTTCCTGCCGGACGACTCGCGCCTCGTGTCCACCGGTGGGCTCGACACCAGCGTCATGCAGTGGCTCGTGGACTAACGCACTACAAACCTGATGTCCTACAGCACGCGCGACGGATACTGGTCGCGCTGACGAGGCCCTATTCTGTTACAATAGTATGAAGTTTCGGCCGATCGATTGGTACGAAAATAATCGTTTTTGTTTTTAAGATTTCGTAACATGACAGCGTGAACGATGACAACCATAAAAAAGTAATAGATTACAAATAAAAACAACAAAAAAGTGTGTGTTAAATATGTATGTGTGTATCATCTGTACCAATCGACCGTCCGAAACTAAGCCCGAAACTTATTTTTAGAGTAGAGCGTCAGGTCGTACGAACAGCGGACAAAGCGACGCGAACGTCTGAGATAGCAAGCTTTGAGTGCTAAGGCATCTATTGCAACGCTCTCGTAGCTAACGTCAGGGCGGTCAATATCCTTTGCGCGTACTGTACAACGGGCTCGTAGACTGTTTTGAGATGTGTATAAAAGTAATCAGCCAGTTACGAATGGCTAAAAGCTACTAACTGTTGCGATAGAGTAATGGAAGCCATGTCAGATGCTTCAATAGTATTTGTATGCACGTTCACGTGGCGGCGTCGCCATCGCTGTGGTTTGTTCACAGCTTAACAATGACCTCTATAATTGAAGTAAACTTCGTTTGTGTACTGAAAAATGAAAGTGTTTCACCAGGTCACATTTAAATTTTTAGTCTTTTATCTGCGGTTTTAAACATAATTTTCTGAAATATCGTGAAAATTTGTTTTTTTAATTATGTATTTGATACAATTGCGTTCAACGATATTAGGCTATGAAAACAATATATACCTATTGTTTACTGTACTAGGAGCTTATATTGTACCCTACGATAAAAACACTTTTTAAATCACATGTTGAAAGTTTCGTTTTAGGGTTGGACCCTACGAATATTAGATTGGACCGCACTTGTTCGCAGATAAACTAATGATTCCGTAGCTCTATCTCTTTCTGTCGCATTCGCTAGAGCGAGAAACATAATTGGTAAGCGGCGGCACTCCAAAAGCCGCTTGTTGAGAGACAGAATTTGATAGAAAATGCGGTACCGTGGCGATAAATGTGGTCCTTGTGTGGCGTATTTTCCGCGCTTATAAGCTCATATACATGCCGCGAAGTATGTTCGAAGCAGGTTCGCGCGAACATGCTGCGCGTACGCGCGTTCGTTTGTATTGTTTGCGCATGTACGCGCGTATCATCGTCAAAATACGCGCTTATACGCGCCGAAAACACGACCTGTAATGGCCTAATACTCGTCAGACTTACTTGCATCTTACAGTACTTATTGATAGGAATCCGTGACCAAAGGCACAAAGGGACCACTGAGAAAAGAACGAGAAATTGTCGCCGCCTTCTTACTTACAGGTATTGAAACTGAAACTATTTGATGCTAAAGAATTATTATAAACGTCTAACTTTATGCTAATAACATTGAATAATGATAAATTATGAACACAATCCGTTCGCCGCGGACGCGAGGGGACATCTCGCTCGACGTCCATTCTTTTAAAAATATATCATTATTCTAATGGGACACAAAAAGCGCCTTAATTTTTATTATAATGTCCTCTGATAGGTATTGCACGGTTGTGCTCACGGGCACCGTAGAATTTGAGTTATTTATATTATAATTCTCTCGCATAATGTATCGAGGACGGACGGAATTCAAAACGTATTATGTTATCACGTTATTTTTTAAGAATACGTACACGATGTTTAAGGTATGGGTGAGGCATTATTTGAAAATTATTTAAAAGCTTATTTTATGATCATATTTTTAGGGCTCTAGCTTCTTAAATCCGTCCGGGTTTATATTTTAGCTGATAGTTAAATGATTTAATATTTTAAACGCGGCCTTTTTAGTTTAAACAAACGCTTTTTGTTTTACTTATTTACCCAATACAAAAACTCTAAATAAGTACAATACTAATTTAAAGGTACATTAATAAAGTTTATCGAATAATTCCGTCGATTTTAGTAAAGAAATTATGGCAACACTGCTAAGTTTATGTGATCGAGCTTCAATGCGTAATTTTAGTATATTTTTAAGCATAATTATATTTTCGCACTTGGATCGTTTTAAGCCATAATTTTATTAATGAAAGATGATACAAATTAGGTTTAAATTTGTATTAAGTTTTTTAAGCTTAACTTGCATCTGAAAAATCACTCGTGTAGCAGATGATTTGATGCAACAGTTTTAAGAATAAAGACACTATAATTTAGTAATACGCGGTTTTCTAACCTAGTCACACGTTACTTCACTTCATTTCAATGATTGTCTCATCAAGTAGGAGTAGCACTAACATGTGTTAGACGTAAGTTTTTGTTTCGTTGTAAATATATTCCGCGGCGTGTATCCGCCTTTTTCGATGTGCCTCTAATTAAAATTGTTTATTTCAATCTGTATTTTTCTTTACACTTCCTTGAGTTGAATGAGACGTTTCCACGACTCGGAAACATTCATTTCTTGCTCATCACACAAATGATTGCACCTTACAGGATTCGAACCCGCGACCGTTCTATTTCGTACCTTTTGATATTTGCCCGGCTGGCTAGTCTCTCTCTCAAGGGTTGAAAGGTGAATCACACACGCGAGTAAAGATTTAAACGATATAATTATTATGATTACAAGACACGAAAAGTACATATAAAAGGAAAACACAAAAGGACACGCAAAATACTATTATACAGTAAATTCAAACGATCAGTTGCTGTAGCGCGCGGGACGCCGAGTCTGTCTTACTATTCTCCGTTGCCTTCCGGGTGACGGCGTCCCTTGTCGAAGCGCGGGAACGCGCGGAGTGGTGGACGCACCGCCACTGTATGAACGCCTTTTGTCTTCGTCAGGCGAGTAGACGAGCTAATAGTATGGCGCGCTACAACCTAGGATCTCTAGCCACTAGAATCAGAATTATTTATTCACAAGAATGTAGTAATTAAGTAGATGGTAATAACAATTATAAAAGTTCAGTACATCCTACCATAACAATGGTGTGCAAACATATCTATACAAAAAAATACAACGATAATAAACAAGATTCAATAGTAAAATATAGGGTTTATCATTTAATTAATGTCAAAATGTCAAATTAAAGTTAATGTCAAATTATATCAAAAATTAAGTCATGTCTTGCCAATTAGCAAGCATTAAATCAAGAATTTTAACATTAATTAATCACATTATGTTTCATTATTTTCCTTATATGTCATGTACTCATTGAGATTATAAAAACATTTTTCTGAAAGCCACACAGTCAGTCTTCTTTTAAACATGTTAAGCGTCAGTTCTTTAAATGTGCATGGTAATTTATTATACACCTTAATGGCGTTAATGTAGGCATTTCTTTTAAATATATTTAATCTGCATCGAGGGATATAAAGTTTAAATTTATTTCTTGGAGTGACATTTCTCCTTACTATTTCCGAATGTAAATTGAAGTATTGTGGATGCTGCTTAACAAAAACACACAGCTCTCCAATATACATGCAAGCCAATGGTAAAATTCGAAATTTTTTAAACAGTGGTTTGCAGCTGTCCATAAACCAGGCGCCAGAAATAGCTCTCACGCATTTTTTCTGGACTCTAAATGCTTTTTCAATCTCATCCGAGTTACCCCATAACAAGAGACCGTAAGAGAGCACCGAAGACACGTATCCATGGTATGCACTTAGTGCTGCTTCAGTAGATACTGTTTGCCTTAACCTTTTTATAGCAAACACAAACCTGTCCAACTTATCGCAGAGATAGTCAATTTGCGTCTTCCAGTCGCAGTGTCTATCAATTATTAGTCCTAAAAACTTAGTAGAGTCAACCTCCTCTATTTTAATGTTTTTGTAATTTACATTTAGGTTCATATCCCGTTTCCTATAGTTTTGAAATTGTATAAATTTTGTTTTACTAACATTGATTTTTAAATTATTATTACTGAGCCAATTAATTATTTTACTAAGTGCATAATTTATTTCTTGCTCGTATATGTTTATATTTTGACATTTGACAATTAGAGTAGTGTCGTCCGCAAATAATATCGTTTTGTGATGAGTTATGTTAGGAAGATCATTTATGTACATCAAAAATAGAAATGGTCCTAGCACACTTCCTTGTGGAACTCAAATTTATTTAGTTTAAAGTTTGAGCTGCTCGTTACTTTCATATCTTTTTGTACTTTGTCTATTTCTACGCATTGAGAACGATCAGTTAAGTATCTTTTAATCCAATCATTTGCTACTCCCCTAATGCCGTACTTTTCCAATTTATGTAGAAGTAATGTGTGATGAACAAAATCAAAAGCTTTACTCATATCGAGAAAAATAGCCGTTACTGGTGTACTTTCATTAATCGCTTCTGTGATAATCTTTAATAAATTAAAACATGCTAGTGAAGTGCTACTATTTTTCCGGAAACCAAATTGTTCCTCTTTTAATACCTCTTGTCCCGTGACAAAATCATATAACCTCTTCAGCATTACTTTTTCGAAGACCTTAGAAAGAACTGGTATCAACGTAACTGGCCGATAATTGTTCATGTCTGTCTTATCACCTTTCTTGAATAACGGCTTTACAATAGATTTTTTCAAACTCTCTGGAAATGTGCCTTCCTCAAGTGACATATTAATTAGGAAACTCAAAGGTTGACAGATAAATTTTGCACATAATTTAATTATTCTTGTACTTATTTCGTCAACTCCTACCGAGTTAGTATTGTTAAGATTGTTTATCAATTTATATATTTCCATTGGATCTGTCGGTTTTAAAAATATTGTATTAGAATTGTTACAGTCTATGCTTTCATTTATATTGTCAGTTTTAAATTTAAAATCATTGTCATTCGTCAAATTAATATAAAAATCATTAAATAATTTACTAATCTCAACTGAGTTTGTATACAATTGATTATCGTATAATATAGTATCTATTTCTCTATTTTTGTTATTGTCTGATTAATAACGTCCCATACGGCCTTGCATTTATTTTTATTTTTAAGTATATATTTTTTATTTTGTAACTGCTGTGATTTATGTAGGCATTGTTTCAGGATTCTTGAACATTTTTTGTATGCATTATTATTATACCTTTTATTAGACCCAATTTGCTTATGTTTTAAATACAAATATCGTTTTTTTACGCAACACTTCCTTAACCCTTTGGTCAACCATATATTTTTATTACTTTTGTTAGTTTTTTTAAAAATAGATATTGGAAAACATAAATTAATAAACAATGTAAATAGTTCATGAAATTCGTTAAACGCTTCATTCAAACTAGGTTTTTCATAAACTTCTGAAAATGTCATAGCAGAAATGCAACTATAAAATTTATCCATATTTTGTACACTAAAATCTCTAGCTTTCTCGAACCAACTAAGTAACTCATGTTTTTTATTAATTTTTATTGTCAATGTTTGACCTGTTTCATGGTCTGAAAGACCTAAATGGTGAACTTCAGCTCTAATTGGTTTTATATTACTAGCAAAATGGTCAAGGCATGCCAATTGTCTAGTAGGCGACTTAATATGCATTTCTATATTGAATTTTTTTAACAGATTTATTAGATCAAGACATCTCTTACTAGGGTGTAAAGTATCAAAATTCCAATCACCGCATAAAATTATTTTTTTGGATCTATTAGATATTTTTAACAACAGTTGTTCTAGTTTTTCCAGAAAAATATAAGGATTACTTTTTGGGGTTCTGTAGATACAAATAATGAGTATTTTTTAGTATGTTAATTCAATACCACTACATTCAAAAGTAAAATTACAAGCTAATTCATTTGCATAACTTCGGGCTCTGCAATCCACGTTATTTTTGGTCAATATACAAGAGCCTCCTCGCGTTGAGTTACGAGAAAACGATGAAACCAATCTATATCCTGGTATCTTCAATAATTGTTCTGACCCTTTTTTTATGAAAGTCTCAGTCATGCACGCAATGTCTATTTCTCTATCATTTCGGGAAAATTCTGAAAGAGCAAAAACAATTTCTTCTGCTTTATTCATTGCCCCGGCTATATTCTGATGAAATACGGTAAAATTAGATTCACTTTTAGGAACGAAAAAACGTTTTACTTTTTATTTTAGGCTGTGACGGTTGATCATTTGTCGCTGGTTCAACACTCTTTGAAAAGTAGTAAGGTATGGTTC
Source organism: Alsophila aescularia (assembly GCA_946251855.1). Lineage (NCBI taxonomy): Eukaryota > Metazoa > Arthropoda > Insecta > Lepidoptera > Geometridae > Alsophila > Alsophila aescularia. The sequence continues at coordinate 59,124,456 of OX276381.1, forward strand.
CCCTTTTAGGGGCATTTATAAGAAATTTGTCTGTAGGGCTCTCCAACTTGTCGTTGGAACAAGATTGAGATTGATTAATTTGAATTGAACCACTGATCATAGCAGCGGGTGAAAATTCACCAACCTTAGATACTGGAAAATACGAAACACAATTAAAAAGCTGTGTATTTAGTGATAAAAAATCTATTTCTACATGCAGCTTAAAACTTAACATTCTAATAAACCTTCTCGGATCAATTTGTGATATTTTTCTACAGTTCATTTCAATAAATTGGCAATTTGTGTAGTTTTTTAGTAATAGTTTTATATTTTTATTTAACAACTGTTCATTTAAGTATGGATTATGTTGAACATCGATAACAAACACATTTTGGCGACGCAAAAGGTAAAGTGAGTTACTCAAATCTGAAAACATTCTGTAGGGATCCTTGTCATTTGAACCAATTGTCAAAATTACGATGTCTTCGCGCTTTAAAGAATTGGCAAGACTTTTACAAGATTTGAGCATCTCGCAGCTTTCTGCCCACGGTTTAATCATGCCAATAATATCGTAGTTATTATCACCTTTATTGGTACGATCATAATCATAACACAGTTGAGAAGCCAAGCCCCGGGCCTGGCCATCACCAACTATGAAAATCTTCTTCTTTCCACTACCTGTGGCGCCATCTAGCGAATGGTTTTTCTCAAAAGTTGTGAGATTAAGTTTAGGCTTTGAGAGTGTTGACTCACCACAGTTCCCCTGTATACCGACGATAGTGGCAAGCTCATTGTGAGCTGAAGTTAATCTTTGAGGTATCTGGATCTGTCGACTTTTTGGTGTATCATTAATACATACTATATTCCTGGAGTTACTTAAAGGCGAAAGGCGAGGTATTTTTATCCGAATATTTGTGAGCTTCTTTATAGTTGGTGTAACAGATCGTCGATAGGGAGTAATAGCTGCTGGAGTACTCGGGAGCGAAGTACTGGAAATATTTTTAAGGAAGTGTATGTGCTTATTTTTCGCTGATAATTCATTTCTGAGGTGAGTACATTCGCTGTTGAGATTAGCTATCTCTTCATGAGCTCTTGCATTTTCATTTCTTAGTTTAGCAATTTCTTGTTGAATATGCCGAAATTCTGCTAGATACGTCCTCGAAGACGCTGGAACACTTATTATTGACAAGTTCAGTCCATCAGAAACAGTAGACCAACTAAAGTTAAAAACCAAAGTTACCAAAGTTAGTCGTCAAAGTTTGAGATTTGACATTTGATATCCTCTGGAGTGCATTCACTTACTACGCTCGAGGACGCACTGATCTCCCAGAGTTAGTGAACGGCTTTGGACGTTCACATAGAACTGACAACTGTTAAGTGTCAGTTTCATACTATTCCTCCCCTCCCCTACTATTTTTCAGGTGACCCAGGCGTACGCCCGACGACGCCATGAACGATTTTGAGACCACCGGGTGATCTGTGCGTCCTCGAGCGTAGTAAGTGAACGCACCCCTGAAGTGATAGATTTCATCGACAGCTGTCAAATTTAAAAGAGCTTAACTATTAACTATTGATCATAAAACAATAGTTTCATTATATAGGATAGATCTCATCGAGATCTTCACTTCGTTTGACAGCTGTCAACAATTTTTCTCTGCACTATTACCAGAAGACCAGAAATACAGAAGAAGTAAAACGTAAGTCTGTACAGTACGGCCGATAAGTCGTGGCCACTCTGTACTTCGAGCAAAAGACTGCGCAATGAACATTTTTAGGAACCGAATTGCGGAATGAGGTGCATCTCTAGCCTAGACCACAGCCCCGTGCATGTCGCCTCATTCCGCCATTCGGTTCCTAAAAATGATCATTGCGCACCCATTTGCACGAAGTACAGAGTGGCCACACGACTTATCGGCCGTACTGTAAGAGGATAGAATTTGTGGGGGTGGATATGGAGAGGCGGGGTTGGGTAGGGGTAGTTGGGGATTGGTGGAGATGTGTAAGGAAAGGTGGGACAATTCGGTATAACACGCGATTTGTACCTGGCGTAGACGTTTCACGACAAACAAACGGCCGTTCGCCCCGACACAGCCCCACCAGTTTTTTTTAAGTGAATGAATATAAGCTGACAAAACATAGCTGATTGTTCTTATGCTTCTAGGATTCCTAAGGATGAAAATATAGCTGAGACGTGGAAGAATACCTGGGAAAGTCGCGAAGTCGTCAGTAGTATGTAGTCTACATTTTAAAGATGAAGACTATATTAATAAGTCAAGAAAAACATTGAAATTTGCTGCCTAGTTTCGAAATAAAAGGCTTTATTATTAACTACTTCAGGAATTATTTAAGTACGCCACACGATGCTATCTTTGTTGCACTGAAATGTTTCTCTAACACCCATTATTTAATTTTGTTAATATAGTAGGTTATTGTAAGAATAAATCTTATTACATTAACTTTCTAGTTTTATTTCTTACACATGTGTTAGAAAATAAACTCTTCTAGGTTATCATAATACAATATATTCTGGTACAAATTATCATTAACAGCCGGCAACTGCCCATTTTGCTGAGTATAGGCAAAAATAGGCCTTTATTCTTCTCTTCCGGAACCGAAAACCTAGCTTTTTATTATTGATTGCATGGACACCCTATTAGAAAGAGATAAGATACAACTTTAATGCCTTTCATTCGGCTCGTTTATATCGAACACTGCGCAATTCAGTTATAGTAGTTTCGTGGACGTTTTATACACAGTAGTCGCAACTGTTGTTATAGTAGAGTTCCGTGGACGTTTCATTCACAGTAGTCGCAACTGTTGTTATAGTAGAGTTCCGTGGACGTTTCATTCACAGTAGTCGCAACTCTTGTTATAGTAGAGTTCCGTGGACGTTTCATTTACAGTAGTCGCAACTCTTGTTATAGTAGAGTTCCGTGGACGTTTCATTTACAGTAGTCGCAACTCTTGTTATAGTAGAGTTCCGTGGACGTTTCATTTACAGTAGTCGCAACTCTTGTTATAGTAGAGTTCCGTGGACGTTTCATTCACAGTAGTCGCAACTCTTGTTATAGTAGAGTTCCGTGGACGTTTCATTTACAGTAGTCGCAACTCTTGTTATAGTAGAGTTCCGTGGACGTTTCATTTACAGTAGTCGCAACTCTTGTTATAGTAGAGTTCCGTGGACGTTTCATTCACAGTAGTCGCAACTCTTGTTATAGTAGAGTTCCGTGGACGTTTCATTTACAGTAGTCGCAACTCTTGTTATAGTAGAGTTCCGTGGACGTTTCATTCACAGTAGTCGCAACTCTTGTTATAGTAGAGTTCCGTGGACGTTTCATTTACAGTAGTCGCAACTCTTATTATAGTAGAGTTCCGTGGACGTTTCATTCACAGTAGTCGCAACTCTTGTTATAGTAGAGTTCCGTGGACGTTTCATTCACAGTAGTCGCAACTCTTGCGTAGTATCTGTATACACTTTGTTTGTCACAGCCAATCTGTTTGTGAAGTTAGGCTCTGTGAACGATTGCGCAGGTAAAAACAGCATAAAGTAAGAGCGAGATAGAATATGCGAAAAACGTAAATGAGGCAGTTATACAATGCTGTCTTCACCTTCAACATAGGGATAGCGCCTGAGAAAATAGCAGCTTGCACAGCGACTAGCAGACAACTTCCGAGACACAAACTTCCGCTGCGACTACTGTACTTCAGATGCTACGAATACTCGTAGATGAAGTTTTTTTTTCTTAATGAACTTCAATAAAAACTCAAAAGAAAACGCTGTTTGATGTCTGTGCCGGTTAGTACATGTGTACCTTTAGTATGTACTGTGGTAAGCGTCTGAATCCAAGCGCGCGGCGCCTTCGACTGATTTGTAACGCCGGGGTGCAGCGCGCTGTAGGTGACTAACTCGCGTAAGGAGGAAGAGAGACGGATGCCTGCCTATACAGACTAACAAATATGAATATTACGCATTTCCAACAATATTATATCATTACGCGTTTTGATTTAGTCTTTTGAGAGATACAGTGAAATTATAAACAACTCAAATCTATGATCCGAATAGTTGTCGATTTAGTGAGTTGGTATAAGTATTATGTCCCGCTTGTACACTTTAGATGTCCAAAATTCCTATTTCTACCTTCCAACACCTATTATGTATTATGTCCCGCTTGTACACTTTAGATGTCCAAAATTCCTATTTCTACCTTCCAACACCTATTATGTATTATGTCCCGCTTGTACACTTTAGATGTCCAAAATTCCTATTTCTACCTTCCAACACCTATTATGTATTATGTCCCGCTTGTACACTTTAGATGTGCAAAATTCCTATTTCTACCTTCCAACACCTATTATGTATTATGTCCCGCGTACACTTTAGATGTCCAAAATTCCTATTTCTACCTTCCAACACCTATTATGTATTATGTCCCGCTTGTACACTTTTGATGTCCAAAATTCCTATTTCTACCTTCCAACACCTATTATGTATTATGTCCCGCTTGTACACTTTAGATGTCCAAAATTCCTATTTCTACCTTCCAACACCTATTATGTATCATGTCCCGCTTGTACACTTTAGATGTCCAAAATTCCTATTTCTACCTTCCAACACCTATTATATGCATGATTCCTATGAAGCAGGTTTAAGATACAAAAAAAAAGGTTTGAATCATCGTAGCACACCAATACTAAGAACACAATTTTAAATAATCTAATCATCTCACCTATGCAATGTCTGAACGAAGTATACCTGTCCACAGTTTGAACTTCTAGTGGATGACTCTTCAACTGAGAGCATATCATATCTATGATGCTACACAGTGAAGCCTCTACACACCAATAGCTACATATAAACAAAAATATATCCTTCTAAAATAAAACAGTTTATTAAATTATATGAAAACATAAGAAATAAACTAAAAACGGTAAAAAATAACATAAACTATTACTCAAAATGTAATGAAAACTTGTAAAATCCTGCAATGCGATCAGAGTAAACCTAACTAAAAATTGCCAAGCATTGTGTTTCATGTGGCAACCATATAGAGCTGTTTTACGGTTGAATACATTATATTGTAAATGCGACCTAATCTATCTGAATTTATCTAAATTATCTACACAGTTTACAACCATCACTATAATTATAATAAATAATTATTATATATTGTATTCTATATGTACATAGAATATATCTATAGAAACTAACTTTACATAATCGTCATAACAGGACTTTACGATAATAAATAAATATATATAACAAAACCCCGAATGTATCAGCCGATGCTAAAGTGTTTTCTAACAAAAATTGCTCATTTCTTATTTTCACTGGTTTTAAATATCTACACAATAAGGCTTACAATCACACACGACTATCATTATATTTAAATCTGACTACAATATTTCAGTCAAATTATTATTTCACGGTATCGCAGACTTGAGGATGGGATAGAGGGCCCATTGAAACCAACCCGGTGAGGTCAACAAGTTTAATTTGTCTATGCGGTAACTATATCAATTGTTCTACACTGTTGGCTGAGAGTTCGAGCAGCCTCCAGGCGGCTTTAGGGTTCAACTCCTGCGGGTCTCGGCACAGCACCCATACGTAGTTGACCCTCATCACTTTGTCAGGGTCACCTTCAATGACACTGTTCTTGGAGTCTCGGACACACATGATTTGCTGAGACTGGAATGTAATGACTAACACGGGGCCTTGATCCATCATCTTGCCCATGACTAGATCGATCTGCTCTATGTCTAGGATCTTGGAGTCTAAATGGTATCCGAGCTGCTTGCACTGTTTGATCGGTGTGGCCAGAATGTTGAACACTCCTTCGTAGCACCAGTCTTTGAGGATGACCAGGTCGCCTCTGACCATGGCTTCGAGGATGTTCGGTATGATGTCGTTGGCACAGTCTTCCAGGAACTTCTGCGATGTGAAGGTGGGGTCGATCTTGCAGATTTCTGTGAGGGTATTCGACAGCTCGGTCTTTTCGAACACGTTGCCGAATATACTGCCGACTTTTTCAGTGACGAAGCGCGACGCGCGCACCACGGCGTTGTCCGACTCTTCGTACTTCAGCTTCCAGTCGAGCATCTGTCAACGAATATCTACATGTACTTATAATAAAGCAGTAAGTAACAAAAAGTCTGTACAATGAAGATATTTTTAAAAATAGCTTTAATCTTTTCTTTTTATCTGTCTGTATGTCTGTTCACGCATCTCGTAAAATAGATCTCGTAGTGGATCGATTAAAATGCAGTTTTCACCATTAGATATCTTAGGATTTGATTTAAAATATGCTTATCAGGCTTTACATCTAAACGTTATGAGTAGACGCCGCGCAATCGATAAAAATCAATTTTAAGGCTGAACGTAAAATAATAAAATGTGTTATTATAGGTAATTTTGGTCCTCGAATAACACAGGACACCTTTCCAGAAAATTTTCGGCGCGGGCAAAGCAGCATACCGCAGCTAGTTAACTAAAATTCTAAGTTGAATAATACAACGTACTATAGCAGATTGTTTGCCGATATTTTTTTTAATGAGATTAAGAATACAAAAGTATAAAAATTTGTTACATTTCACAATATAGTGAGCTGCAGGCCGGGTTTGTTTTTGTCTGTTTGTAGTATGAGGTAGTGCTGGCCTCTGGTGTCAGAGTTTGTCAGGCCGCACGAGGGCCTCTGACTTGTGCCGCGTTCCACCTATAAATGCTATACCATTTGTGTTAACACGAATGACTAGCGCTCAATCAGCGTTTCTCTTACGAAAAACGAGCAATGTTAGCACGGTTGACATCTACAAGTGAAACGTGTTGCTGGTCAACACAACTGTGGCCGTATTACAGAACTTGGTTTCAATCAGTTTGTCACTTTCTTCATAGCAATTTCGACTCTATCGCAACACATTAGTGATAGTGATATTGAAATCGGATTGAAACCAAGATAGATAACAGCACTACTGTTCTATTTACTTTTATAGCACCATTCCCTCATCCTAAGTAATTGAAAACTAGGAAATGGAAAGAATTATCGAAAATATTACACTTATACCGCAATACCAAGGATAAGAATGTTTTTTTTAATTTAATATTACATGCTCTGCCGATAAATTTTGACACTTTCAAAAAGTAGCATTTCGAACCCACAAAACAACATGGGTCTGTCGATGCTAGTTTCCGAAGCTAGAAATGTTAACATTTTGCATTGTGGAACGATTGACGTTTGTTATTTGTGCTAGCATCAGAAGATTTGTGGAACGACATTGGGGCTAAAAAAGTTAACATTGCTAGCATTTGCTCTAAGTGGAACGCGCTTTTGGCTTACCGACTTCTATTAATCAATAACAGCCGGGAGCGACAACTTAACATGCCCTCCGAAGCACGGAGCGATGGGAAACCGCACATAACTTCGAAAAGTTATTGGTTCTGAGCTTAGAACCGAACCCAGTATCGTTGGATTCTAAGTTGCACTATTGAACTGTTTGGCTACCATCACTACATTGGGTGGCATGGTATAATAATTATAATTGTTGCAGATCCATAACTTGTCTAACAATATTATTTTCTAGAGGTAAAATTTGAATCAGGGGCCGGATTCGAACCCGCATACATCCATGACTCTACGCGGTACATGCCTCTAACCAATTCGGATACCGTGACCATTGCATCATCATACAGATTTTTCTCTTAGTTTCTGAAACCGTCTTACGTGTCAGTAACACCATCTATTGGTAGTATTTTTGAACTGACCAAAAATACTAGTGGAACGGGGACGCAGTGAATCAAGGGGCACAGTGAATAAGCACACATAACTCGTTTACTATTGAAAATTCTCGCACACAAACAAAGGCCGAGAGACATTCAGACAATCAGATTGACACACATTTTAGAGTTAACTGTGGTTCAGTATCAAATGTTGGCGAACTCCAGCCTAAAAAAAGTCGCTCATCACAACGACTAAAACCAGCTCGATACAAAATAACCATTGAAATGTGTACAAAGAGCACATTTTACAAAACCAACGACGCACGCTATTTTATTATAAGCTTTTATTTAACTTTTCTTGTATGTATGTATCTATGTATTTCTGTCTGTCCTGGAATCTTGCAATTCAAATTTCAAACACATAAAAGCTTCCATTTTTTCTTTTTATTGGTTGTTGTGTTAAAATGTACTGTAAGCTCATATTGCAATGCTTCACTTTGAGTCGAGCTGTGACGTACGTGCGCAGTCCTCACCTTGTTGACATACTGGTTGTTGTTCTTGAACTCTTCCCACTGTTGGTAGAACTTGGAGTCCTTGTGCAGCTCCACGCCCGTGGTCTCCGAGTCGGGCGCGAACGAGCGCTCGTCTTCCGCTATCTGAGGAGGGCAAGTCATCCCGTGAGCGGGCGCTGCTTGTGGGGACTGCTCCGGCCTGGCTTCTTTAGCCCAGGCTGATGATTGTGGGACATGTAGATGGCTCTTTTATATTTGACAGTCAAATGTATATTTACCCGACTGGGCGGAGGGGTGTTTATCAGCCTAATGTATGTATGTATGTCTGTTCTTTTGAGGCAAACGCGCCAAACACATGGACCTACTTTCATGATTCTTACGTCAATCGTTTTTTTTTTAACCTTGCGATTGTCACTAAAGATATGACATTAATCAAAATTAAATATGGCGACCGGTTTCTCTTTTCACTTTTCATTTCCAAGTACCATTTAGGATCTATAACGATTTAAAGTTGGTTAGCAACCATACTCAGTCAGCTTTTTTTCTTTTGTGTAAATTTTCTTGTATAATTTCTGACATTTGAAATAAACGTTTTACCAAAAATGGAAAAAATGGCATCCCCTTGGAGTTTCTTGGTGCTCTCTTCTCTAACGGGCGTGCTTCCGAAGCACCTGTACTAATACAGAATCTCGCGCAGAAAAAAAAACCCCTTCTGTCCTTAGGGACAGAAGGGGTTTTTTTTTCTGCGCGAGATTCAATTCTGAGTCGGCACTCGGAAGGCAACCTCATTTGTGTACTACGAGTAGTATTCTCGCTCCCGGCGTTGGATGAAGATCCGGCTCAAAAGTGATGAAATGAAAGCAAACTTCATTCGAGAAGTGAAGTGAAACATGAACAAGGAAACGAAATGAGAGAACTCTTCTTACTCAATGAGGGAGGCGGGCGGAGCAGCATCACTCTTCGCCTCGCCTCAACTGAGGGACAACTCATGAGTACCTCGCGAGGTAACAAGAGGTATTCCGTTCTTTTAATGCAACCTTTACTACTGAACATATTGACGTCTCCCAATAGGCTATGCTGATTTGCAATATTTTTTGCAGTAATTGACCTAGCGAGCGCGAAGCGCAAACGAAGCGTCTCCGTTTCTGCATGGGCAAAAATGCTTTCGTATGTCCGGATCTCTTCTATTCTCTTCTCTAATCTCTTCTGTTCTACAGGTCGCATTTCTCAACCGATAGACGAAACTTGGTATACAGGTGTAACGAATTTACTGTATATCTCCGCCTTATTAGATCCGATTTCGATGGTTCTTTTTTTATTTGAAAGGTAACTTTATGTTGGTCTCATAAACATTTGGTGAAGATCTGATGAGGATCTTCGGCGCGATGAGCAGAATAGCTCCTCAAAATGCAGTAAATTGCTCACTTTTAGGTTACCACCAGTGGAATCAGCCCTTTACCTACTATATAGGTAGGGATTGATGGAGCACCTTAATTATTAATGTTAGTTGTACAATAAGGTAACTAGATGGCGCTACTGTGCACCGCTAGATTGTTTGATAAAAGTTTGTACTCGCGAGGTCTACAGCTCACAGAGACACTAGTTACAAATTAATTATCTACAGTAAAATATTAAAATAATACCAAAATAATTGTAATAGACCATATTATTTCCTCTGCGCGCGATCACGCACGCGCTTTCATAGTAAACATTATCTATGGATTTTTAATAATTATTTTAGTGTAATTTAAATACTTTAAGGCAGAGCGCTTGCGTTGAAGTTTTACCTTTATAACCGATTTAGCAGCAGGTACTTGGTTTGGCGCTATAGCGACCAATGTCGAGCAAGCGATTAAAAGTTAATCCATCAAAATATTACAAAAAATATTATTCGATTAAACAGATTTCCGGTACGTGAATGTACTAGTTTCTTTGAAAAACTCCCACACTTTTCGAAACAATAGAATTCAATATGGGGGCCACTCATGCGCACAGCGGCTGATGAAAAGGTCTATCTTCCAGTTTCTGCCGGAGCCCGTCGCGCGGCGCTCCTCCTACATCACGTTTGACGAACACTCCGAAGCACGGAGCGGCGGCAATCCTGCACACTATTGATTAAGTAATTGGTGTATATGTGGTGGCGATATCATAGAATTGATCATTTCATGAAATGGTTGGCCACATCATGAAAAAGTTCTATTTCATGAAATTATCGGTTGCATCATGAAATGGTTTGACCAGATGAATGAATAATCAGCGTTTGACGATATGAACAGTTAAACGCACGGCTACTTCGTGATATAGTTATACATTGATCATATCGTAAAATAGAAGGCAAGGGTGGAAGCCCGACTTGACCGTGATAGGTTAGAAGGCGAAGGCCGGAAAGAAGTGAAGTGAGCTCCAGCCTTCGTCTTCGTTTTTTTTTTGCCTTGAAATCTTATTGAATGCCTTTGGAATCATGAAAACCCTACATTAATTACATTTAATGATAAGGCCAAACGTGGATTTAAATATCATTAAACGTTGATGTTTCAACAATATGGTCAATTTTAGCTAGCCATTTCATGAAATAGAACCATTTCATGAAAGTATCGACCACATCATGAAGTTACCAATTCCATGACATGGCTACGACATAGATAAACAAGCCTAGTTGACGCACCTCGACCCTTTTCCGTAGCGCCTCGGGCGACATGTAGACGCGCCCCTCGAGCCCGCGCGGTTGGATTTCGTTCTTCACGACTGCGGTCGCCTGTCGAACAAAACAACATTATGTACTCTGTAGTGGGGATACCGTGGGGGACCTCTACGTGAAATCGAAACCTGTTTGTTCTAAACTTTTTACAGCGAACTTTATTTATCGACACCTCAATATTACGATGTTCAATTATCAACCGGGATAAAAACTATCGATTCATAGCATTCGCTCTTACACTTTATCGGCCAAATAAGTCGTGGATTCAGTGTCTTCTCGATATAAAAACTATGTATGTAACAGCTTTCGCACTAACGTTACATCGGTCAAATAAGGCTTAGAAGTAAAAAAACATCGTAATATTGAGCTGTCGATAAATAATATTCGCAGTAAAAAGTTTAGAACAAACAGGTTTCGATTTCACGTACCCCTACTGTGGGGGACCCTACTGTGGGGGACCCTACTGTGGAGACCTAGTGTTTTTTAACTGGGACAGTATGGGGCAATCCGAGTACATATACATCGGGGAAACTGTCATAAGAACCTTTAGTATTTTTTCATGGAATCATTTTTAGCACTACATCTTTTGGCCAAGTGAGAGTTGTCCATAAAAATGAGTAAAAAGAGATGTTTCATAATGGACGAGGTCTGTGTACACTACCTCAAAAAATCGAGAAAAATCCGTAGAATTTAGGAAAAATACAAATAATCCGCTTAGATCTGTACTTTAGTGGTACATAAATAATAAATGTATCGACTTTTGGCTGTATTTGGAATATGGCGCCTCAATGAGAGTTTACTCTGTGGTAAAAAAAACTACTGTGTCACCTGTGGGGTTGTTATTGTTGTGTCCCTGTTAGTTGTTGGTCATTTTCGTCACAGAGCACAAAGTTCTCACCGTACATTATCAGATAAGCAATTATCTTATCAATTGATATTTTACGAATTTATATTTCCACAAACCTGTTTCTATGCTTAATTACATAAAGAAACCGGCAGCCGTACCACGTATCTTGGTTTCAATCAGATTTTCAATATCACTAACACTAATGCGTTGCGATAGAGTTGAAATTGGTATGATTAAAGTGACAATCTGATTGAACCCAAGTTCTGTGGTCGGGGCCCTGCAGTACGATTCCGTATCTTGGTTTCAATCAGATTGTCACTTTCTTCATAGCAATTTCGACTTTATCGCAACGCATTAATGAATTTGACGGATTGAAACCGATATGAGCAATATTGAGTAATAGCAGTGCTGAGATACGACAAAGTAAATATGTCAAACGTCGAAATGACATCTTCGTTCTTAGTACCGCCATGATGGTTTCTTTGTTGTGTGTTACAATTCCAAGCGTAAATTCTTGTATTGTACCACCAAATTAATCCGTTTTTTGGAAAATGGGTAGTACAAAATGATTTGAAATTATCTGATATATTTTTGAGTATGGTGTACACAGACCTGGCCCAGGCTCCATACATTTCTGAAACATCTCCTTTACTACAAAATACGGATTAGGTACTCAGTTTTATGTAAGAATCATTTATACTCGTACTCGAAGAAAAATATCTGGACGATAGAAATTGATCATATCCGTAATAAAAAACGTATCCATATCGGAAGTAGTACAGAATCTACATACAACATTACATCAAATTAGCTCCAGCCTTTTTAGGGTGAAAACAAATAAACAAATGTTTAACTTATATTATATTAGTGGGACAAATGAACAAATAAATTATCAATCGTTTTAATTTATTGTATTTTTTTTTTGTATCAGATGGAGAAAAAAATACGAAAATAATTAATTTGCTTGAAACATGGTGAAATATTGAAGGAAAATTTTATACGTCCTACGTTCCACCAGAAACTGGAATAAAAAAACTGGTTTGGAAAATATACAATTACAAATTCAACATAAAAAAAGTTACATAATCATGATTAAATTAAATTATTATTTCGGTGTATGGTTTGATTAAAATTGATAGAATAGGTTTAAACCCTATAATTTATAATCAGGTAAAATAATTGAAATTTAATTGAATGACGTCAGTTAATATACCTGAGAAATAGTTCTAAAGGCGAAAGTTTGTGCAAGCTTCTGCCCTCTGTCTGCTATACTCTCCGCCGCGACTTTCGCTATTTTAAATAACGTCAGTTAATATACCTGAAAAAAAGTTCTGAAGACGGAAGTTTGATCCAGCTTCTGCCCTCTGTCTGCTATACTCTCCGCCGCGACTTTCGCTGTTTTAAATAACGTCAGTTAATATACCTGAGAAAAAGTTCTAAAGGCGGAAGTTTGACCCAGCTTCTGCCCTCTGTCTGCTATACTCTCCGCCGCGTCTTTCGCTGTTTTCGAGATATCTTCGGATAGCTTTCCTGAAAACATAGTTAAATGAAGTGGATCGATGATATATTTAGTAAGTGATGTGATATATTTAGTAAGTGTAAGCGATGTGGCCTGCTAAGCTAAATTATTTTTGATTGGAAAAGACGTAACGTATATAACATATACTACTAAATATATGAACATTATAATAAACTAATAAATATTTTGTGGCGGATACATAAAAATATACATGCTGTAACTATCTATTCAGCCGAAATTGAAACAAACAGCAAATGTAGATAAAAAAAACTAATCTAAAGGAACTTTGATAGTGTCGAAAAGTTTGAAAAGTTTCAGAAAGCCGAAAGTTTCAGCCGGATAGCTAATCGGGAAATGCTCGAAATTTAAGGTGCAAGATTCCACGCGGAACGACAGACAAACAAGAAAATGACTTAATAAAGTCCCTAATAGGAAGAAGGATGTCTTGGGGCTCCGGGACTTTAGGGGTGTATCATGCATAGTGTACCTTAAGGCTTAGGTCTGGGTCAAAATTGAATATCGACTACTTTACGTGCTTAATTATGATCATTTTTCTAAGAAAGTAATGCAATTACATCAAATATGTTTACTGCATGTAATTATGCGTAATATATGGTAAAGCTGAGTATTTTTTTACGTTCATTTGGATAGTTTTTGATAAGTAAATCCAACGTTAAATACACCTCTCCCGCGCCGTGCAGCTTTTAGAGCTATGTTCGCGCTCAAAGTTGTCACGAGGCGGTCCCAGGGTTTGGGCTTGTCCCACTAACTTGCCCAGGACCCAAACCTCAATGGACAACAGAATTACAGGAACAGGAACAATAGGGTGCACTTGGACAATTTCGTGTTGATACAATACGGATGAAAATAATCTCTTATGTAGGTATTATCATATATATATTTAAAAGAGTAATTCAAGTTGTTATAAACTTATTTATGAATTTTATAATATTATTTCGGTTTTTCCAAAAATCAATATTCGAATGACAGGTCATTTGTATTTAGAATGAATCAATGATGACCAACTATCAAAAATGAAAAGAAATGGATTATGAAAGAATTAAGAGATTAAATGAGTATTATTATGAAAGAGGTTTGGACCTCGTCACAAAGTTAGTCTATAAACAATAAATTAAAAATTGTATTCAGCGCATAAGAAACTCGAAATTCTTTACTTGAATATGCGCTGAATAGTTTTTTTGAAAACTTTATATTTTTCTTAATTTTGAAGCCACAATATCATCAATTTTCGCAGTTTTTGGACTGATTTTATGTTGATATTAAGTCAGCCTATTGAGGTAATCAATTGAATTTCATAAATATCAAGTATTGATTGATTGAATTACATAAATAGTATGTATACAGCAATATATTAAAAATAATTATTACAATCCATTAATAATGCATTTTTATACAAAAATCACCGACTTTCTCAGTGACCGCTCAGCGGTCGAAGCGTTCGGACGTGTGCTCCGTGTCAATTTTTACACGATCCTCTCGCTCTATCATAGTACGTGGTGCTCGCTCTGACCGAATAACGAAAGTTGCTCTACTTAATTTGTTTTTGAATATTTTTATAATCTCAAATACTTGTAGCGATACTTGTAGTTGGTGACTTGCATGTTAGAATATTTTTAATAGATAACAACGTGTCTTCATGAAAACGATGTTAATCTCGTGTATAAGATGTATGATTTTGAGCATCAATATTTTAAAAACTAATTTATATATTTGTCTACTTTATCCAAATTTTCAAATGGCGTAGGTAATGTTTACCCGAGTACTCAAAGCAAGCGATGGGTAATGAATTTAACAGTCTATGTATGTATGTTAGTTTGTGGGTATGTGGAGGATCCACTATAGCGTCACCCCTATTGGTCCGATATTGACAAACGAGGTTTCAATCGATTTGTCTTCTAGGATACTACTTCTCTCTATAGAGAGTCACAGACTTTTTTTTACCCGAATACGGCGAAGCAAAATAATGGTTGTGTTCAAACATAAAACTTTGTCCGATTTTGATCAGAAAGGTATCAATCGATTCGTCTTCATTTACACAGTGTCATAGGCAATTATTTTTCCCGACTACGGTGAAGCAAAGGCAGAACTATGTGTTCAAACTAAATAACAAGCGAGGTATCTATCAATGTGTCTTCATCACAGGAGTGTCACAGGCTATTTTTTACCTGACCTTATTAGGGTTTTAGTTTTTGAACTTCTGTCTTGTTATCGACTTCTAAAAGGAGGTTCTCAATTCATCTGCATCTATATTTTTATTTTTTGTATGTTTGTTATCTCATATCTCTAAAACCTCTGAACCAATTTGGATAATTGACCGAGCGAGCACGACGCGCGAGCGAAGCGTCTCCGTTTCAGCTTGGGCAAAAATACTTTCGTATGTCCGGATGTCAGTCCGGTCGGAATGACAATCCGGATCTCTGTTCTCCTCTACAGGTCGCATTTCTCAACCGATCTAGACGAAACTTGGTATACAGGTTAGACAAATTTTTCAAACTTTTAAGTCGTCGGGGATTTTTGATTGGGAGGTTACTTCCTCTAAAAGGGGCAAAAAGGGGGCTACTGAATATATCCGCCTTATTAGATCAGATTTCGATGGTTCTTTTTTATTTGAAAGGTAGTAACTTTAAATTGGTCTCATAAAAATTTGGTGAAGATCTGATGAGGAGGAGTAAATTTCTCACTTTTAGGTTTCTAACAGTGAAATCAGCCCTTTACCCCCTAGGTAGGGATTGATGGAGCAACTTGGTTATTATTGTTAGTTTTACATTAAGGTAACTAGATGGCGCTACTGTGCACCGCTACATTGTTTGCAAAAATGTTTGTGCGCGCGAGGTCTACAGCTCACAGAGCCACTAGTTATTTTTTTGTTTGAAAGGGTATGACTCCGATTAGGTCCCATTTTTTTTATGTAAATTATTTCTGTAGTTTTTAGTAGGAGGATAAGGATGCAGGATATCTGAACTGATTTAAAAGGGATATTTTTTTTGTAGTTTCATATAAGTATCATTAAAATGTTTTTTTTTTATTAGCAAATCGAATTGTTTTTGTGTTTTTATTCTCCAATTTCCGGGATTTCTGAACCAAATTAGACGCTTATTATTTACACGACTGCCCAAAAAAAGGAGTGTAATGTTTTTAGGATGCATGTATGTGTGGATGTATGTACGTATGTGAGTTTCTTTATTCCACCGTAAATTTTAAATGCCTGATCAGATTTAAACGTATGGGATATTTTTAGAATCCGCACATCCCCCCAAGTACCATTAATATGGCGGCAGTATGGCTCCATTTTCAAATGCGAAAAAAAACTTTATTCTTCGTATTTTTAATATGGGAACAAATTGAAGGCTTTTATAAGCACATTCCAACCGCATATCATTTACTGGCCAAAGTTCTTTTTTGGCAGGGCAGGCGTGTTTGTTTTGTGTTTAAGCAAGTTACGAGGGCTGTTTGAAAAGTCGTTTTAAAAAGTAAAAAAAATATATATCTTTTTACACAATTTACATTTATTTCTCAACATAGTCTCCTTTAAGGGCCAAACACTAGTTCCAGTGAGTTTCCAATATTTATATCCCCTCAAAAAAATAAGTTTTGTCGAGGTCTTCAAAATAGCCGTTTACACCTGCGATGCAGTCCTCATTTGTCAAAAATTTTTGCTCTCCAATCTTTTCAGATTTGGGAATAGGCAATAATCGCACGGAGCTAGGTCCGGCGAATACGGAGCATGCGGAACCAGCTCGAAGCCCAACTCGTAGATTTTGGCCATTGCAATAGCTGACGTGTGCACTGGGGCATTGTCTTGATGAAAGAGGACTTTCTTGGGAGACAATTTTGCTCGTTTTTCCAACAATTCCGCATTAAAACGGTCCAATGACTCTGCGTAATAACGGCCAGTGATAGTCTTTCCCTTTTCCAAGTAATCAATCATAATGATTCCTTCGCCATCCCAGAAGACTGTCGCCATCACCTTCCCAGCCGACAAAACAGTCTTGGACTTCTTTGGGGCACGTTCACCAGTCGCCATCCATTGTTTTGATTGCTGTTTTGATTCAGGTGTATAATGATGGACCTAAGTTTCGTCCACAGTGACATATCGACTCAAAAAATTCCGAGGATTACGCTTCATCATATTCAAACAGTTTTGAAATTCGCTTTCGTTCGCGTTTTTGTTCGATTGTCAACAAACGTGGCACCCATCATGCAGAGCTTTGTCATACCCGAATCTTCAAGCAGGATTTTATGTACTCGCTCAGTGGAGATGCCTGTGTCAACGTCAAATTCTACATAAATTCTATTCTTTGGAAACGCGAACCAGCATTATCCTGCCACAGCTTTAATTGTGGCAGGCGCGCATCATCCCCCGGACAAGATGTATAACCTGCTGGAGGTTGCTGCACCACTCACTCCGCGGATTTGTTCTTACTTTAATTGTGGCAGGCGCGCATCATCCCCCGGACAAGATGTATAACCTGCTGAAGGTTGCTGCACCACTCACTCCGCGGATTTGTTCTTACTTTAATTGTGGCAGGCGCGCATCATCCCCCGGACAAGATGTATAACCTGCTGGAGGTTGCTGCACCACTCACTCCGCGGATTTGTTCTTACTTTAATTGTGGCAGGCGCGCATCATCCCCCGGACAAGATGTATAACCTGCTGGAGGTTGCTGCACCACTCACTCCGCGGATTTGTTCTTACTTTAATTGTGGCAGGCGCGCATCATCCCCCGGACAAGATGTATAACCTGCTGGAGGTTGCTGCACCACTCACTCCGCGGATTTGTTCTTACTTTTAGTATTTTTATACCAATCGTAACTTCTAATAAAATACGCCCGTAAGCATAATTCAAAATTAGTGTGGACAGAACCAGACTTGTCGGTGTTGCCTAAGGATAAGCAAGCTGAAGTGGCAGTGGGCCGGCCATATTTGCCGATGGACCGATAACCGTTGTGGCAGAGGCGATCTTAAGAGGCAAACGTAATGCAGGACGCCATCCGGCTAGGTGGAGCGACGATTTACGTAAAGTGACTGGCAGTTGTTGGAAGAGAAGAGCCAAAGATTTGGCTCGGTTTTGTGCTTTGGGAGAGGCCTATATCCAGCAGTGGAATGATACGGGCTGATAATGATGATGATGATGTCATCCACAGAGACCCGATGACAATGCAATATTTTAACACATATAACCTGATGGATGATGCAGTCAGGAGTGACAGAACACATTGGAATCCCTCATCATCATTTAAAGTGCTAGGATACCATGTTTGGGCTCACTTTGCTCAGCTAAAGCAATAGCTACTTTTTAGGCGACTGTTCACAATTATCTTGGAAAGTTCTTTACAATTTATTCCTCTAACACTAAAACCAACCTGCTTTTTTCGCGATGTCTGTTTTGCCGGCCTCCTCCAGGACGCTCTCCATTCTCCCCTTGAACCCCTCCAAGGTGTCTTTGAACACTTCCGAGCTCTTCGAGGCTTCTGATTCCACCGCGTGGAACTTAGCTCTCGCTGCCTGAAAGTACAAACATTCAGAATTACTTTATAATTTCTCAGGACATTTTTATAAAACAGATTTTGCTGTCTCGAGTACTTGTGAGAGATAAGAAAGTCTTCTCATCGTCCATACTACAGTGCCGCAAGGCAAAAGTATACAATCAGTGCGTCCTACCAGTCATGACCTACGGAGCCCAAACGTGGACACTCACAGTCAAACTAGTCCACAAATTTAAGGTCACTCAGCGAGCTATGCTTGGAGTTTCTCTGAAGGACGAGATTCGTAATTAAATGACCCCACCGAGAACCAAGGATGTTTATGATGATGATAGAAATTGCACTAGGTACATGAGGGGGTGATTACGAATGGAATATTGTTCAAACTGACTGACTGACTGATTAAACCAGACTGATTTAATCCAAATTAAATAGTGTGCGTGAGGTGTGAGGGCCACTACGTTAAAAAAGCTATGAAACTATATGTAGCAGTGAACATGCTATAAGTATTGTGAAAGTTGGAATAAGATTTTGTGAAAGTTAAATAAGCGAGCTATGAGCTGAAAACTTGGTCCCTCAGTTCTCACATAGAGGATTGAGGGCCCATCTGTACCGGCTAAACTACGCACATTACAAATAATGTATTTCAGACAGCCTGCAAAAATGGCCCTCAATCCTCTATGTGCGAGGATTAAAGGCCATTTTTGCAGGCTAAACTACGCGCATTACAAATAATGTATTTCAGACAGCCTGCAAAAATGGCCCTCAATCCTCTATGTGCGAGGATTAAGGGCCATTTTTGCAGGCTAAACTACGCACATTACAAATAATGTATTTCAGACAGCCTGCAAAAATGGCCCTCAATCCTCTATGTGCGAGGATTAAGGGCCATTTTTGCAGGCTAAACTACGCGCATTACAAATAAAGTATTTACGCCAAAATCTAAGTCCACTCTAAACAAAGTTTGTGACTGGAAGATATTATCGCAAAATGCTTCCACTATTTTGTGTATCTTAGTTCAAAATAAACCCTCAATCCTCACACACACTTTTAATACATCAATGATAATAAATCAAGAAACTAAAAAAAATGAGGATTGAGGGCCCAAATATTAACAAAGGTTATACACGTAACTATACAACTACGACAACTACGATTACACAAATATTAACAAAGGTTATACACGTAACTATACAACTACGACAACTACGATTACACAAATATTAACAAAGGTTATACACGTAACTATACAACTACGACAACTACGATTACACAAATATTAACAAAGGTTATACACGTAACTATACAACTACGACAACTACGATTACCAAATATTAACAAAGGTTATACACGTAACTATACAACTACGACAACTACGATTACACAAATATTAACAAAGGTTATACACGTAACTATACAACTACGACAACTACGATTACACAAATATTAACAAAGGTTATACACGTAACTATACAACTACGACAACTACGATTACACAAATATTAACAAAGGTTATACACGTAACTATACAACTACGACAACTACGATTACCAAATATTAACAAAGGTTATACACGTAACTATACAACTACGACAACTACGATTACCAAATATTAACAAAGGTTATACACGTAACTATACAACTACGACAACTACGATTACCAAATATTAACAAAGGTTATACACGTAACTATACAACTACGACAACTACAATTACACAAATATTAACAAAGGTTATACACGTAACTATACAACTACGACAACTACGATTACACAAATATTAACAAAGGTTATACACGTAACTATACAACTACGACAACTACGATTACACAAATATTAACAAAGGTTATACACGTAACTATACAACTACGACAACTACGATTACACAAATATTAACAAAGGTTATACACGTAACTATACAACTACGACAACTACGATTACACAAATATTAACAAAGGTTATACACGTAACTATACAACTACGACAACTACGATTACACAAATATTAACAAAGGTTATACACGTAACTATACAACTACGACAACTACGATTACACAAATATTAACAAAGGTTATACACGTAACTATACAACTACGACAACTACGATTACACAAATATTAACAAAGGTTATACACGTAACTATACAACTACGACAACTACGATTACACAAATATTAACAAAGGTTATACACGTAACTATACAACTACGACAACTACGATTACCAAATATTAACAAAGGTTATACACGTAACTATACAACTACGACAACTACGATTACACAAATATTAACAAAGGTTATACACGTAACTATACAACTACGACAACTACGATTACCAAATATTAACAAAGGTTATACACGTAACTATACAACTACGACAACTACGATTACACAAATATTAACAAAGGTTATACACGTAACTATACAACTACGACAACTACGATAACACAAATATTAACAAAGGTTATACACGTAACTATACAACTACGACAACTACGATTACCAAATATTAACAAAGGTTATACACGTAACTATACAACTACGACAACTACGATTACACACATATTAACAAAGGTTATACACGTAACTATACCACTACGACAACTATGATTACACAAATATTAAAATGCAGATTATAGATTTAGACGTATGGTACCCCATACGTCTAAATCTGTAATCTGCATTGTTAGAATCCTTACATCCTCCCGAGTAACATAAGGCTATTTTTTTAAAACATTCAATATGGCGGCAGTTTGGCACGATATTCAAACTCGAAAAAAATACTTCGGAATTTACAATATGCGTATCAAATTGAAGGCCTTGATAAGCACATTCAAACAGTATATAATTTATTACTAAAAGCTCTTTTTTGGCAGGGCAGGCGTGTTTTTTTTAGCTTTTAAGCTATTTATTTCACAATTTATTAACTAGCACATTCATCATCATCATGTCAGCCTTCCGAAGTCCACTGCTGAACATAGGCCTCTCCCAAAGAGCGCCATGACGAGCGATCTTGTGTCACCTCCATCCACCGACTTCCTGCTATGGCTACAATGTCGTCTGTCAATCGTGTGGGGGGTCTCCCTACCAAAGATCATAGTCCCTACACTTCGCTTACTACATATTATATATTTAAACGGGACTTAATCGCGCTGATAACTTAATATTTATTTACCTCGACGTTTCGATCAATACAACTTGATTATGTGTTTGAATCGCGAAAGTTTAAAAGTTACTACTACATTACATAGTTACTTTATTACTAGCACATTGCATAACACAATAAACATAGCTGTCATTAAAAGATTTTTATAAATTACGAAATTACTTTTTATATGTGTGAGGATTGAGGGTTTATTTTGAACTAAGATACACAAAATAGTCGAAGCATTTTGCGACAATATCTTACCGTCACAAACTTTGTTTGGAGTGGACTTAGATTTTGTCTGAAATACATTATTTGTAATGTGCGTAGTTTAGCCAGTACAGATGGGCCCTTAATCCTCTATGTGAGAACTTTGTTTGGAGTGGACTTAGACTTTGTCTGAAATACTTTATTTGTAATGTGCGTAGTTTAGCCGGTACAGATGGGCCCTTAATCCTCTATGTGAGAACTTTGTTTGGAGTGGACTTAGACTTTGTCTGAAATACTTTATTTGTAATGTGCGTAGTTTAGCCGGTACAGATGGGCCCTTAATCCTCTATGTGAGAACTTTGTTTGGAGTGGACTTAGACTTTGTCTGAAATACTTTATTTGTAATGTGCGTAGTTTAGCCGGTACAGATGGGCCCTTAATCCTCTATGTGAGAACTTTGTTTGGAGTGGACTTAGACTTTGTCTGAAATACTTTATTTGTAATGTGCGTAGTTTAGCCAGTACATATGGGCCCTCAATCCTCTATGTGAGGACTGAGGGCCCAAGTTTTCAGCTCATAGCTCTCTTATTTAACTTTCACAAAATCTTATTCCAACTTTCAAAATTATTTTTGGGATGTTCACTAAAACCTACATAGTTTCACAGATTTTTAACATAGTGGCCCGCACACCACACGCACACATTCACTACTACTGCTTGGCGAAGCTGTGACTTGATTGCAACTAAAACTGACAGATAATTATACCATGGTCCCACACACACACTCAGACTAAGCAAATACTGTGGTTTATACAAATATTTACCCTGCGCAGGCATAAAACCCACTACCTAATGCTTCGCGTTTGCAGTCCAGTCTTAATTAGATTTGTCATCTTGACCCTTTGGCTTCATTTTAACGGATCAAATGTATGAAGATTGCGCTCTGTACAACTTCATAATAGAAAAGATTCTCACAAAGTCACGACCATGATTCATGTGGGTCATAGACAACTGCATGTTATCAGTGGTGTGCGTAGTTACCATCTGTTCTACTATTGTAAAATAAATGGTACTAAACTATTTGTTTTATTATTATTTTTTGAGTTGCTTTCTGCTATTTTATAGTAAGTAACATAAAGTATGAACAATGAAGATAACTTCAAAAAATGATCTAGGTGACTTAAAATAAGCCAATGTTTTTTTTTTTTAAATTGTTTTTGTCAGTCTGTTTGTTTGGGCAGAACGTAAAACTAATAGACCGTTTGAGATGCGGTTTTCACTGTTAGATAGCTTAGGTTTTGACTTAAACACTGGTGTATGAGTAGAAGCCGAAAAATCAATAAAAAACTGTATGACGTCTGAACGAACTTTGAGGAAATGTAGTATTATGTATTTTATCTACACACATATCGTAAAATCCGGATTATGAACTCATGACATACTTTGCCAATGGTGGCATACTTACCGTACGGCAGTTCTCTAATAAGAAAAAATAACATTATAACAATGTTTATAATATTTTTATAAAACAAACACAAAAGCACCGGTTTGGCTGCGTCCAACGAGGATTTTTGCCATCTATTATCTATGGCGTCACGTGCTAAGCCAAATGCGCGCGAATTCGCTGTGGACTGGATTTTGGTGCCATAATTTACTTAAGATATTACCTAAACAATTTAATATGTTTTTGTTGACAAAAACTTTTAACCTGATTAAAAATGTTCGACAGCAGTGTTAGTGAGGAGAATTTGACTCCACCTGACATCACGGAAACAGCAACGAGCATGAACGAGCTTTTACCAGCAAAATCAAGAAATATTACGAAAAATACCATTTTCATTAAAAGTAAGCTCCTATTGCATAAATGTATGCATAGGAGCTTACATTACATCCTATTGCATAGTGTATGAAACGGCACATAACTAGGTATTAAAACACTCGAGTGATACTATTAAAAAACTCGCCTACCTACCCTCATTATGCAATCGTTTCATATAATAATGCAGGCAAAGCTGAGGGCTCAGCTATATTACAAAGCTGAGGGCTCAGCTATATTACAAAGCTGAGGGCTCAGCTATATTACAAAGCTGAGGGCTCAGCTATATTACAAAGCTGAGGGCTCAGCTATATTACAAAGCTGAGGGCTCAGCTATATTACAAAGCTGAGGGCTCAGCTATATTACAAAGCTGAGGGCTCAGCTATATTACAAAGCTGAGGGCTCAGCTATATTACAAAGCTGAGGGCTCAGCTATATTACAAAGCTGAGGGCTCAGCTATATTACAAAGCTGAGGGCTCAGCTATATTACAAAGCTGAGGGCTCAGCTATATTACAAAGCTGAGGGCTCAGCTATATTACAAAGCTGAGGGCTCAGCTATATTACAAAGCTGAGGGCTCAGCTATATTACAAAGCTGAGGGCTCAGCTATATTACAAAAAGGTTCAAGTTGTTTTATAGGTATGTATATGTTTTTTTATCCCTATCTACTGAACCAATTCTGAAAATTCTTTCACTAAGAGAAAACTACACTACTCCACATGGACATGGGCTACTTTTTCCCTGGGAAAATGCAGTTTCCGTGGTATAACGGGAAAACTATGGCTCCGCCGTTGTTATAAAGATAAGATGGTAGCTTTTGTAGTGTAATGACATAGAATAACTATACAGGGTGTCCCAGGAAATAGTGCTAAGCGGAGGTCTGAGATAAATAACCCCCAGGGGCACCGAATAACCTCATGTATGTTCCGCGATTTTTTATATTTTCGGAATTTTTCACATCTCTCCAAATTTAGACACTTAGTAATTTTGACCAAACTAACACGCTGGTAATCAGGTGGTTTATTTGTATGTTAGTACGTAGTCCACCAGTGACTCTTTTATAAGAAACCTAAAACGTAAATTAATTAATAAAAAATATAAGATTATTATTATATACAAATTTTGTTCATAGCAAAATATGTCTTCAAACTCAGATTCTCATAATTTCCGGCACACCCTGGCCCTGGGCAACTTGACACCAAATGGGTGGACTTGCAACCTGAAAATCTATTTTTCTATATTGGACCCCTATTCACAAATATAAAATAAAAATGCATCCTACCCAAAATGCATGCATCAACACTTAAAAAAAATGAGGGCCCTAAATTAAAATAGGTTTTTTGTTCCTGTCTGAAAATATTCTTCAATTAAGGGGCACTACCCAAAACATTGGGTATGTTTTGGGTAGTACATAAACTGACTTCAAAGGTGGAAAGGTCAACCTTTCGATAGTACCAGTATAGTGGAGACAATTTGTTGAGACAAGTGGTAACCATACATTTTGGGTAAGATGTGTTTTTATTTTATATTTGTGAATAGGGTTCCAATATGTATAGTAAAATAAGTTTTCAGGTTGTAAGTCTACCCATTTTGTGTCAAGTTGCCCAGAGTGTGCTGGAAATTTTGATAATCTGAGTTACAGATTTATAAATTATTTAAACATTGAAATTTATTTTCTGTTACTACGAGGGTGGATTGTAAGGTAGTCGGCCTAACCAAGACAATAAACACATACCAAATCAGTTATATTTTTATTTTCTACATAATCACCATCAAGTTCAATGCACTTTTGCCACCTCACCTTCCAAGCATTTAGACCGTTGAAAAAATATATGTCTACTGCTGCTTTCTTCCCAAGTGCTTTGTTAGGTTAGGGAACAGAAAGAAGTCTGATGATGCCAGATCAGGTGAATAAGGTGAATGCGGTAACAGTTCAAAGCCACAGTTGTGGATTTCAGCCATTGACTGCACAGACGTGTGAACATGGGCATTATCTTGATGAAACAGGACTTTTCTTCTGTTCCTCGCATCGCATTCCTCAACGTTTTTCTTTTATTTCCTCTTGTAAGCTATGTAGTAAGGTGCAGTAGTAATCAGAGTTTATAGTCTGACCCATTTCAAATAATTAATCATAATCACACTGTCATATGTTAATGAAGGTAGTTTGTTTCTCAGGATTGATTAAGTTAGTGTACTTTACTATTTTATTGATTAATAATATAGATAAATGTGGGTAGTAAGATAACACTATGACATACTTACTTTCTGTAATGGCTACCTAGCTCAATAAACGGATCACAGTTATTCAATGTGTTTTAATTAACTCACGGACTTAATACACACCTTTTGAGTCCAAGAATACTGAAGCCTTCACCATATTTGTTGACAAAATCGACTTAGCCTTTTTAGGGGTGGTGACCCAGGTCTTCTCCACTGTTTTGATTGTTATTTTGTTTCCAGTGTACAGTAATGAACCCATGTTTCATCCGTAGTAACAAAACGATTAAAAAAATCATCTGCATCAACTTCAAATAACTCCAAACAGTTGCATGAAATAGTCAATTGTGTCCTCTTTTGTTCAACTGAAAGCAGTTGCAGAATCCACCTTGTAGACACCTTGTGGAAACCTAACTCGTTGACTATGGATGTTTTGAGTTTGTTCGTTGTTTGTTGGTTGTTGTTGTTGTTTGTTGTAAGAGATGCCTATAATCTCGGCTGTCTCTCTAATTTTTTTACTGCGGTCTCCCATTATTAAATCAAGTACTTTTTGAATATTTTCGTCAGTAGTGGACGTCGAAGGCCTTCCAGAGCGGCGTTCATCTTTCACTCTCTCTCTACCACGCTTAAACTCTGCTATCCATTTTTTGACGGATGAATACAACAGAGCAGAATCCCTTAATGTACTGACCATATCATCATGGATGGCTTTTAATGATAGCCCCTTGTTACAGAGGTACTTAATGATGGCACACTGCTCAATTTGCTCCATTCGCGGAAATTATGTCAGATTGCTTTGTTAATAAATTTATAAAATCACAACTAATTATTGCACATATTTCAAACTTCACACAATTAACTAGTCTGAACTTAATAATGTGAGTCGATTTAATTTTTAGAATTGAATGGATCTGTGTTAGGCAGAGTACTTTTCAATCCACCCTTGTATTATCCACACAAAAAAAGGAAGAAAAATAGATGGTTTCTTTACCTTTAAAGCATCAGAGTTCTCCAACTTCTGGGCTTCTTCTCGGAACTTCTTAATGTTTTCTTTCATTTCCTTGTTTTTCGCAATATCCTCTTTTATATTTTCGAAGATGGATGAAAAGAAACCTTTTGAGTAATTCCGGCATACTGGTGGTACTGGGTGCTGGAAGTTATTAGACAAAATATTAAAGAAAATAGCACTCTCACTCACTTATTGAGCAAAAACAATAAAATAAAAAATTGGGCAGTCTTATTACTCAACAAGATATTTTCCAGACGATTTTAATACCCAGGAATAATATACTACTACTACTGTACTATCCTGGGAACAAAGTCCAAATAAAATTATTAAAGTTTGAAAACCTCTATTGGAAATTACATAGAATACTTAGTTTCATATAAGTAGATAAATATGAATAATTGTGTTATAAATATATGGTAGGTACAATTATTTATTTCAGCAACAGCTATGAATAGATAAGCCTTATTTTTAGTATGGTTAGTTTTTATTTTTATGAATGGAACATTTGAGATTACATGTAGATATTGATAATAACGTTCCGGCTCGCTTATTACATGGCTTTATAATGATGAAATAGTGCGTATATATTGGGTTCTAGTAAGAATAATAAAAAAACGAACCTGGTCTGATTTTATTGTGAGGACTGTAGGTTTGATATTAATTGGCACAACACATTTCCACCGAGCTGGACTATATAATAACTGTCGACAGGAATGCTGGAATATAGTAAAATAAACAGAATTTTAATATATCTCTCCAAGGACACTACACATTACCTAACCTCAAACGAAATTATTCACCATTTTACTGTAGAACACACAGGCTTTACGTGATAGTTTTCACTGATTTGTTGATTGTTCTATTGATAATAATTCACGGTGTAATAAAATATTTTTTTACGACGACATCGACGAAAACCCATTCATATTTCCATTATGTATTTCCGTAGGAATTTCTATTTTATTCTATCTGACATCTATATTTGTCAAATCAAAAGTCAAAACGAATGTGACAGCAGGGCCCTATTTCATAAAGCGACAAATCTTCAACAAATATAAAACTACCAATGTCAGTCGAATAAGCCAAATCTGCAGGCTGATTCCCTCAAAGAGAATATAATCACTACGTTTTAAGAGGCGAGACCTCCCTATTAGCCAATGAAAGCACTTTGGCAGAAATTTATTGGCATCAATGAACGCAACATTACTAACATTAAAGGTCAGACCATAGACCTAGATGGGTCAGAAGTTAGCCTATATTGTCAATGTTACCAACCTAACGGATAGAGTAGTGCTTGCTTGCACGTATTCTTGGTTTTATCGATATCGATAAAACATGCATGCCCTCGTCAAGGTTTTATAATAATGAAAGTCGGTTCCAATAAGCCCAACGTTTGTTTTCTTACAATGCAACAACGTTGGGCTTATTGGATACCCATTGCAACAGGTACCTGTGGAGCCATGTAATAAATAAGTTAGAAATAAAACACTTTTGAACAACGGTATATTTTATTTATAATACTTTTTTTACAATGTAAATACGAAAATTGATTTTGCAGACATAGATAAGCTTACCTACTAGTGCTTAACTCTGAATTGAGACCTAGCGATGTACGTACTCTACCTTTATCTCACGCACTCACACTCATAAGTGTATGTTACTACTGGTCTCTATAGGAATGTATGCTAGATCCTTATTTTCTGCATCTGGAAATAAACATGTTGATTAATGATAAGGAAATAAGTTACAAGCAGCCTGACCTAGCCTACGATACCTTTATCGATAGGTAATTTTTTGACCTTGTGCATCCCTAGTGTTAAAACAATATGAAAATACAACATGAAAATCATGTAAATTATCATTTATAGTCAAGTTGATGGGAGGTGGCACAAAGCAATATCATAATTAATGCTTACCGGGGCTGATCAATAGGAAATCATGCCATAAATTTCCTTTTTGTTCTGGTTTTCGCGATTGGCGCGAACTCCACATAAAACGCATCTGGTGTAGCTTTCTAAAGTTGGTGGCATTTTAAAATTATCATATAAACCGGTTTAATACTATAATTATATGATTCTTCAAAGAAAACACAAAACAGCACGTTATTAACAATAATATGAATAAAATTTAAAATTCGCATTACACTAACCTAAATTTTAAATTTTTCTTGACAAATTTCAAACAAAGAATATATCTTCAGAATCCACATGCGAGAAAGAGAAAGCATGCTTTGCTAGTGGGATGCCAGTACCACAAAGAGATTGGAATGATTATAGTAATATTATCATGATTGGACTCTTTATTTCGTTCTTTTTGGTTTGTTCATTGGGATTTGAAAAACAAATGAACTTCACTGTTCTGCCAAATTCCATACATATAAGCCAAATTTGAGAATTTCTTTGTGTTTGCGCCGGACTGGATTCCCTATGGAATGAGGTTGAGTGATTGCCACCGAGCACACATTGCTGCAGCCCGATTACAGAACTTGGCTTCAATCAGATTGTCACTTTTTTCATAGCAAAATCGACTCTATCGCAAAGCATTATTGAATTTGACGGCTTGAAACCGTCATGATCAACATTACGTAATCGCACTGCGTGTGCGCTTGAAGGTCGTGAAGGTTTTGAAATTCACTAAACAGTTAACGCGCACCCGTCAAGCACCTGCAATCAACACTAATACTGGGAAACCGGTAACTATGCGGCAGAATTAAGCTAAACCTAGCCTACAAATACTTCTACCAGAAATAGGACCTTTCAAATTTTGCCGGGTTTTATGTTCAAGTGATTATCTGTGGGTGGCGCGCCAGGCAACCAATGGCGGCAATCACCCTCCAACAATCATCGTCTGAATTTTTCTGTTTTTTCTCTCTCGCTTTTAATCTGTCTAAAATTTTATTCCCTTTTAGATATTAAGTATAATTAAAACTTAATTAGCATCGCAAGTTTTGTAGTGATCTAATAATATGCCTTTACCTTTTTGTAGATTGTACGTCTCTGAAAGAAAATCTAAATATTGATATTATTTCTCAACAATAATGTACTTACCTAATTCAAATAATTATTACGACTTTCTATTTAAAAACACCACGTTCCTATAGATATAGTGACTATAGTGACTAGACTATAGTACCTACTATTCTAGTTGTACTAGAACTTCCATGAACTTACTTGGATGTATGACACGGGTTAGGTAATTTCAGTTTCAGAATTAGTCGCACAAGGCAATCTCAGTGAAATTGAAATGTAGTAAACAACAATGTATTTCAGAGGGCGACGGGCTCGTGGTCACACCGTTTTGTCATACTAGTGTGACCACGAGGATTTTTATTTACTCGTGGTCACACAGCTGTATAAGGTATATATAATATAATATGTCAAATTTAGATGAAACTTGAAAGATTCAACACAGCGTAGGCATGAAAAACTTTTTAAGTAGGTTATTTATAAATGTTTTAGTTATTATTGTATTTTTGTTCTATGTGGTGTACAATAAAGAGTTGTCTATCTATCTATCTATTTATACTTAGACACGTATTCACTTTCACTCTTCACTCCAAGGCTATTTGAATGAATTCTAACTTAATTAGGTACTTACTTACCTACAATAGATTTAATTTTATTATTAACTAAGTACTTTATTTCAATTAAATGAAATGTTGTTTTACGGTAACGGAAAAACCTACACAGTTCTATCGTCACTCATTCTATTTCGCATCAACATCACTTTTCGCAAATTTTGTCTTTAACCCGCTTAAACACACCTACCTACCTGGGGTTAGTAACAACTATTTTGATTAACTGACCAGTGATGGGTAGAGCTTCGGCAGTCACGGTAGGTTGGTAGGCAGATAGTTTTGATTTAGATCTAGGAAAATGAACAAAGTAATTTTTATCATGAACTTTTTCGCGATAAACAGAAGTCCGCGGGGGCTTGAAAACTGCCCGAGTGGACTTCTGTTTATCGCGGAAAAAAGCATCCACGTTTTTCAAGGATATTAAAAACCAATGCAAAAGTAGGTATAGCACTAATGCTCTTGATGTTTTTTGACAGACTTGTTATTTCGTTTCCATGGAAACCACAGACCATTATGTGATGGCAACCGTACTTTACAGTGAGTAATCAACATTTTCCAGTTTTCCCGTGGAAACTTACAATTTTCCGGGATAAAAAGTATCCTATGTTTTATTCCAGGGTATAAGCTATCTCCATTCTAAATTTCATCGAAATCTGTCCAGCCGTTATCGCGTGAAACCTCCCCAAACAAACAAACAAACAAACAGACAACGTTTCACTTTTATATATTGGTATGGATATCACCACTTCTCATTGTGAGAGTGCTCCGAAGACCAGCTAATGGGAAATGGGCAGCAGCACTTTGTTGTTTATTATCTTATCACCAACTACTGCGAGCACCAAGATGAATGCCGATCCGCTAATGAAAGGTAGTCATAGAAGTTCTTGAGAGCAACCGCTTGTTGTGGCTTTAATGGGGGCTTATGGTTTGTGGGAATTTGCGAGTATATAATGATGATGATAATGATGATGCGTGTGAAGCCATGGGTCGCAGCAAGAAAACAAAGTAGATGCTAACTGACTAGTCGAGTGCGAAGCGAGAGCGAAGCGTCTTCGTTTCAGCTTGGGCAAAAATTCATTCGCATGTCCGAATGTCCGGCTGTCCGAATGTCCAAATGTTCGCATTGCGATTCACGATAAAATCGATCTAAACGATCACAGTGCTAATTTGAGTTCCGATTCAATGATTCAGATATCGCGCTCATGACAGTTGAGTGCTGCAGTTGATACGGAACTCTCTTGAGCGTGATAACAAGATCACAACAACATAACCTCAAAATTTGCTCAAAATACAAAGTATAACTCGTGGGGAAAGTAGTTTACGACATTTATCCCAAACTATCAAGGTGAAATCGTGAATTAGTATAGTAAAATATTATAGGTACTAACTATACAGGTGCGTATTAAAGATATCTCAATTTCATAATCCTCCTTATTCTGCATTTCAGTATTTGTAATCGAGTGCGAAGCGCGAGCGAAGCGTCTCCATTTCAGCTTGAGAAAAAATGCTTTCGTATGTCCGGATGTCTGTCCGCATCTCTGTTCTCCTCTATAGGTCGCATTTCTCAACCAATCTAGACGAAACTTTGTATACATGTTAAACGAATTTTTAGAATTTTTAGTCATCGGGGTTTTTTGATTGGTACAAAAAAATGCCAATAAAAGGCAAAAATGGGGCTTCTGAATATCTCCGCCTTATTAGAACCGTTTTTTTTTTTTTTTTTTTTTTTTTTTAATGCAGTAACTTTAAATAGGTCTCATGAAACATTGGTGAAGATTTGATGAGGATCTTCGGCGTGATGAGCAGAATAGCTCCTCAAAATGCAATAAATTTCTCACTTTAGGTTTCTATCAGTGGAATCAGCCCTTTATTTACCTTTATTTATTAGGTAGGGACCCACCGCTAGGTTGTTTGCAAAAAGTTTGTACGTGCGAGGTCTAGAGCCACTAGTTTTTAGTAGGTATAGTTTTAGTTAGTATTTTGTTAAGTAAGAGAAAACAAGGAACCTTCCTCGGAAACCAACCTACGCACCTATATACGAATACGTGAAAGCCGGAACAAAATCAGTTATGTATTTTCTTATATATTTCTGCACAGACAGATGGACCCATTTCACGCATTCATTCTTTCTTTCAATTTAGTTTTCAGTTTCAGTTTTCAGTTGCTAAAATGAGTACTTTTCGAACGGTACTGAGTGTTGCTTGGAGAGATAACATGGCTCTTACTCAATTCGATCAACCTGAAGGTTACAGTGATCTCAGCAATTTGGTGACAGTATGTAAGGTTAAAAGAAGCTTATACAGTCTCAATCAGGCTCCACGCTGCTAGAATTATGGTTGGCTGGGCTATTTAATGGCTGGTTCGAGACCAGACATAGCGTTTGCTATCGGTGATAATTTAGCTAAAGAGACTCATTGAAAGTATTGATGTCCCTTTGAATCCAATCTTGTATTTATTTATTTATTTAATACCTTATGCACAATAACAGTGTACATAGGAAGTTGTGCCAGTGATTCTGATTGTGCAAGAAGATGTGTATAGGCGTCAGGCGCAGTCGCAGCCATAAATTTTGGAGGCGGTCACTAATAATAAAGATCGGGAGATAATATTGGAGACGTCTGGGGTCATCTCTGGATGAATACGAGTATTTAGCCTGTCAGCCTCTCTTCTAACATGTTTGCTCTCAACCAGGTTTTCACACATCTTAGCGTAGAAAATGATCACTCTGGCGTCGCACCGCTTATAAGAAGGGTTGCCAGAATTTTCAGCAGTCTTTATATTTGGGTAGAGATCATCGTCGCAAACTTCGATTGTACTCGTAGAAACCACACACTTAGAAAATTGTGTGTCAATATATGTGAAAATTGTGTGTATTCTTTGAGCTCCCGTTTCCACTTTGAAATCCATAGCTGATTCAGAACCTTTCGATAACTCAGTTTTCGATCGATTAGGTATTATTTATTCCATGGATTCGGTTTGAAATCGTTCAATTTAATACATTTTTCATTCACTACATCGAATCGAATCGATTCGGTTCGTTATCGAAAGGCTCTGAATCGGGGGGGCTGATCTCAGGGGTTTGCCGGCCTATAAATTATCGAAAAAAACCGGACAAAAGCGAGTGAATTCGCGTGGAGAGACGTTACACGTATTTGGATCACAGAAATCTGTTCAGTAGATTCGGAGCAAATTGGCTGTGATAAACGGACAGACAGACATACAGACAAGTGATCCTATAAGAGGTTCCATGTTTTTTCATTCGGACTTAAGGAACTCTAAAAACTGAAATTCTATTATTATTGAAAATAGCCCATATGTACAAAAAAAATAAGTGTTATTTTTTCGATTCAGTAATTGGTTAACGAATGACACTGTAATAATAACTAATCGCGAGCGAAGCGAGCGCGAATTTTGTTAAACATTTTATCAGTGCAGAATGAAAACAAATCATGTTATAAGGATAGATCATAGTAAAGTGCCTGCGAGCGCATTTGTTTTAGCTATTTCTAGAAGTGTAAAACTAAAACATAATTCAAAATGATGTAAAAAGGATAGATTTATCATAAAGCGCGAGCATATCGTTCGCAAAAATGTTGAGGTATTTGTATTAGTGTAAACATTTAACATAATATGATTACAAATCACATGAATATAATGACTCCCAAGTAAAAAAGTGCGAGCGAAGCGAGCGCGAAATTGTTAGATATTAATTTTAGTAGATTTCTGGCAAGTCAAGACAATATGCAATAAAATTAAAGATTTAAAGAAATTAAAGAAAGTTTACGAATTACGATTATGAAAGGCGCCTAAAGATGAGCAAAAGCTGCAAGCTGCAAGAGGCGGCTTCCGCCGCATGCCACTCCGGATCATGGCCCTTTTGGCCCTAGGGTAAATACACCTCTGCTGATACACTGTAATAACAGTGGCAGCAAGAACGCTCAAGAAATGGGAATACAATTCTGATGTTTTTTTAATGTGGTCATGTCCCCTGTGACCCCCCCCCCCCCCCCCTCGGACCGCGCCTGATAGGCGTGCACTCGAGATATGGACAGTAAAATGGACATAAAGAGACATTAATTGAAATGAATTCATAAAAATAAAACTTTTAATAATTATGTTAAAACATTTAAATACATATAAATATTATAACATTAAACAGCTGGTGTTGTTAATAAGTCTTTTTTAAATGCTCTCGGGTTAACCGTTTAAAATTTTCTTTAGTTTGTCATTTTCTAATGTCAATTGGAAGTGAGTTCCAGATACGGACTGCTGAAACCTGCAAGGAATGATCAAGGAAAGAAGTGGTATGAATAGGAGTGGCTAAATATAAGTGTTTGAAGAGCGAAGTTGCTTGTCATGAGTGTTTGATAGGAAGTAAAATTTTCATTTTAAGTATATAGGTGAGTTACGGTCATTTAGGACGGAAAATAAACGACAAAGAATTCTAAGATTTCAGTTTGGATCTGTACTCAGACACGTGATCATACTTTCTGAGGCCATAGATGCAACGAATACAGTTATTAAGAAGGCGGTCAAGTTTGTTAAGAAGGTCTTCAGTTAGGTATACGGAACTACATCGGCATAATCAAGAATGGGAAGGAGAAGCAAGTTTACTAATGTGCTTTTGGTATGAGTGGAGGAGTTTTTTTTTAAGAAGTATGATTCAATGACATGAAGCAAAGAACTTACGAGAAATTTCATAAAACATATGAAGACCAATTAAGGTTTGGATCTGATTTACGCTTGATTTACGCTATTCATCTGGAAAATTACTTGAGGTTAATGAAAAATTTACTATATAAGTAAGGGCGGATAGAAGTTAATTGATGATGTGCATGATCATGACTCGTCCAATTTTGTCACAGTCTTTGATAGTAGATTGTATATTGCTAATGAGTCTGCAATTAAGCTTGCGCACAATCCTGCCTATGAGTTGCATCAGAGAAAGAAGCATAATAAGATTAGACACTTCTTTATAAGAGAAGCGGGATCTGAGTCAAGTCTGAAAGTTTATCAAGTGTCCTCAGAGTTTCAGTTAGCGGACTTGATGACAAAGCCACTCTTTAAACCCAGACTACAGGCCATCTGCAAGAGGCTCAGAATGATTGTGCAATGATGAAGGATTTGACACAGAGAAGATGTTAGAATGAAAACTCTTTCATTCTTGTCTTTGTACAAGTCTGTTTTATAATGTTGCTTAGCTACAGAACTCCTAATAAAATTACGTACGCTCGTTGCTATGCTCGTTGCTATGACGCAGCAAGACACTTCTTTTTTTAAATCTTTTATTTTACTTGCAATGTTTGTAAGTAAGTATGTATATCTGTAGTCTGTAAGTCTGTGTCTGTATGTATGTCTATATGTATGTTTGTGTAGGTCACATCTTTTTTGCTCAATTAGAACTACTTCCCCTTATCCTACGGAGTTGAATTTGTGTATGTTAGTTCAGTTCCGATAACAATTTTTGTGGTAAACATGGCCTGAATCGACATCCAGGATCAGCTCCAGATAAAGAAACGGTTAACAGCGCAGTCACGAAATTTTGTGTACACATTTTATTATGGTAGTCGGTTTGAATTTTTACCAGGACATGGCTACTGCACTCCGGGTTGGCTCCTGACTAGGGAACTACTCAACGGTAAACGGTACAGACACGAAATTTTGTGTACGAATTTTATTATGCTAGCCTGTTTGATGTTTACCATGCATGGCTGCTGCACTCTCGGTTGGCTTCTGATTATCGAACTCATCAACGGTTAACAGCAGAGACATGAAATATTGTATACGCATTTAATTGTGATAGCCGGATCTAAGTTTCATAATGACAATGGCAACTGCATAAAAGTTTTTTAAATGTTCTTAATTTATGTAACTTATTTTACGGTTGAAAATGGGATATTCTTGTGCTTTTTACTGCTTTTTGTTAAGTAAACATGACAAAGATAGGGTTTTGTAGATTCTATAAGGATAAAATAAGGTTATTCTTGTTAACCTACATTGAGTAATTGTCATTCTTCAGATTCAGTAGGTACTTTATCTGTTTTTTATGTACTTAACATTATTCAAAACAACGTCATTGATTTTACCTATTTAAATATCAGCGGGGAGACCGCGGATACGCTTCGTAATGGTAAATGTATTCAATTAGATCTTAGATTATGTATTGTATTGTATCTGCGGTCAGGCAGCAGATCAGAATATTATCGTTTGCTAAAACTTTCGCAACTGACTCACTCGTACGCGTAAGTTCTTTTCGGGTAAGTCAACTCTTTATGTACTTCACAAAAACGACCTCTGTGTAATGTCTGTGTCTACCAAGCTTAGACTATTTATATATACCTAGGTATATCGTCTAAGCTACCAAGGAAGTTATATATAGTTAGTTATAATTCTATGTACTTAATATAACTTCCTTGGTGTCTACTCTGTCTATGTGGTAGTAAGAAGGCGGCTGTTGTATAGAGATTTAAGCAAGTGTCCGAGGTGTGGCTTAGTTACGGTTGTTGACTGTGTATTAAAATGTATAAAGTAAAAGTACTTGACACTGGCTAAATGCACTAGAAATGTGGAGCCGAAAAAAAATCCTCAAGTGATTTTTCCGTAGACAGAGAAACCAATAGACAACTAGATAGCTTCCATCGCACTCATACAAGACAAAGAAGAACTTATGCATAGGTCTTGCATTGAAGAAATGAGACAGAATGATATGATCTTTTGTTGCAGGTCACGTGCCGGTTTTTTCAAGGTCAGCACACCTCTGTGGCCCAATTACATAACTTGGCTACAATCGGATTATCACTTTTTTCATAGCAAATTCGATTCTATCGCAAGGCATTAGTGGTTGCGATACTGAGAATTCGATTGAAGCCAAGTTATGGAATCGGGCTGCAGTGCTAAACACAAACCATAACCAAACCATAGTTTGTGAGAAAATTATTCACCTTAATGTGTTGCTTGCGTTCGAGATGAATGTTCCCTAGACTATTTTAGTATTATGTGCCCAAACAACACTTTATTTTCAAATAAAATAATATGTTGAACGTCGAAATAACTGCAATAAGGTTTGTAGGGATGCACAACGCCGGTACATTCATAGTTCACTGGAAAATGGAGATCCAGCAAAGATCTGGAAATTTCTTAGGACATTAGGAGTTGGAAAGTCACGACAAGATAATATACCTAAAGATCTTAACATTGATGCGCTTAATCAACACTTCTCCTTTTCTGTCAACTTTGATAGACTCACAAAAGCTGATACACTAAAATATCTATCTTCAATTACTACTCCTGGTCACTCTTATTTCATTTTTAAGCAATTTACCGATTGTGATGTTAGGAAGGGCATAGAATCCATTTCGTCAAATGCAGTCGGTAGTGACTCTATCAGCCGTAAAATGATAATTCCAATACTTGATGAAATTCTGCCTATCATACAACATATCCTTAACGCTTCCATTTCCAGTGGTATATTTCCCTCCATTTGGAAGGAAGCTCAAATCACTCCTCTCCCTAAAAAAACTAATCCTTCTTCTTTCTCAGACTATCGTCCCATTTCTATTCTTCCTTTCCTCTCAAAACTTCTCGAGCGTCTCGTACACCAACAGCTTACATCCTTTCTTATCCGAAACAACCTTTTAAACCCTTTCGAATCTGGTTTCCGTCCTGGACACAGCACTGTGTCAGCATTGGTAAAGATTACTGACGATATTCGGTATGGTATGGAGAACGGTCGGTTAACGGTTTTATCACTACTTGACTTTAGTAACGCATTTAATCATGTAGATTTCGACGTCTTATTAGGACTTCTGTGCTCTCTTAACATATCTCCAACGGTAATTGAATGGTTTCCTAGTTATCTGTATGGTCGCCGGCAGCGTGTTCGCATTGATGACATCTTCTCATCTTGGTGTAATACGGCAGCAGGTGTACCTCAGGGCGTCGTTCTATCTCCTCTTCTATTTTCAATTTTTATTAACTCAATTTCTTGTCATCTCTCTTCTTCCTACCACCTTTATGCAGATGATTTACAAATGTACACACAGGCTCCTTTGCAGCAATTACCTGTAGCCATTTACACGATCAACGACGACCTTCAACGAATTTCAGAATGGAGCCACTCGTACGGTCTCAGGATCAATCCGGAGAAAACACAAATCATAGTGATAGGTAGTTCAAGGATGATTTCTAAAATCGATTGGTTTTGTCTTCCCCAGGTAATTTTTGAAGGAACCAACATTGCAATCAGCAATACCGTCAAGAGTTTAGGGATATTTATTGATAAGCAACTTTCATGGGTACCCCAATTGGCAGAGACAAGTCGCAAAATGTTTGTTTCGGCTTCTTGTCTCAGGCGGTTGCGTAATTTTCTGCATATTTGCACCAAAATTGCCCTTGCACAATCACTCTTACTCCCTATACTTGATTATGCAGACGCCACATACCTAGATTTAACCGAAGAACAGCTTAATAAGGTTGAACGCCTACAATTTTTTTGTATTAGGTTCATATATGGCCTACGCAAATATGACCACATTTCTGAATTTTGCAAAAAGCTGAAATGGTTGCCCATTCGTTTTCGCCGGAATGCACATATCCTATCTTTGCTCTAAAGCATCCTGTTTATTCCTTTTACTCCACCCTACCTCAATGAACGGTTTGAGTTCCTACTACCTTCACACTCCATGCGCTTTTCTAGAGCCCTTCAACTTAAAATCCCTATCCACACTTCCCAGTTCTACAGCAAATCCTTCACAATACAAGCTGTCCGACTGTGGAATGCATTGCCGCTAGATATCCGACGCGCTAAATCCTTGTCAATTTTCAGAAATATGGTGAAAAATCACTATTTGTCTAACCTCTGACAACACAGCTGCTTAAAATTTTTCATTTAACTATTTATGTTGATATGTATTAATTTATTATAATTATATATTTATTTTATGAAATATATATTTATTAATATTAATATTATATATATATATATATATATATATATATATATATATATTTTATGTCATATATACTTTTTATATAATTAAGTATTTTTAAGTAATTCATAATTATTCTTAATTGTACACCACCGTCTATTTCTGCTTCCTCTGATACTGTCCATCCAAAGGTTGTCTGGAAGAGATCGCTTTAAGCGATAAGACCGCCAATTGTATTACTTTATTTAAGTTTTGATATTGTTTGTTCTTTGTTTTGGTATACAATAAAGTATTTCGTATCGTATCGTATCGTATAAAATGATTTGATTGCATTGGTTCTCATTTCTATCATATATATATTCAATATAATGTAATATTGTACGATGTTGCTAATATGTATACAGAATAGAAAATTTATTGAGGGAGCAAGGGCACCTACAACTACTTAAATGCCTTAACCATTAGAGCTACATACATAAAAACTGCGTGAGCCATGCCAGAGGCCTTCGGGCGGCCTGACAAACTTTTATACCAGAGGCCCAGCGTTACCTCATATGACAAACAAACAAACAAACTGTGTGACCTGTGAACTGTGTGTGTGTGTGAAGACCTTCCGTGGATTTTGGAGACAGTTTGTTTAAAACTTAAAGATTTTGGAAAAAATGTATGGTGTGCAAGAAAAATGACAATCCATACCAATATATAAAAGTGAAACATTGTCTGTTTGTTTGTTTGGGGAGCTTTCATACGGTAATGGCTAAACGGATTTTGATGAAATTTGGAATGGAGATAGCTTTTACCCTGGAATAAAACATAGGATACTTTTTATAATTGTAAGTTTCCATGGGAAAACGGGAAAATGTTGATTACTCACGGTAAAGAACGGTTGCCATGGAAACAAAATAGCAAGTCTATAAAAAAACATCAAGAGTATTGGTGCTATACCCACTTTTGCATTGGTTTTTAACCAATCGCCCCAACCAACCATTTTTAACCCACGCGGGCAGTTTTTCAGCCCGCGCGGACTTCTGTTTATCGCGAAAAAGTTCATGATAAAAATTACTTTGTTCATTTTCCTGGATCTAAATCAAAACTATCTGCCTACCAAATTTCATGTGACTGCCGAAGCTCTACCTCTAGAGCTTCGGCAGTCACATGATTTCTCTCATCCTATGTTCTTCTATCTATCCTAGAAGAAAATAGGATGCTTTTTTTTTGCGATAAACTGTAGTCCGCGCTGACGAAGTCGCGGGCGGGAAATCTAGTAGTAACCAAAAATTTGCGTTCCTTTTATGGACCAAAAGTTTTGAGATTAATATTGGTTAGTGAAGGTACTAAAAAAAAACAATAATATTGAAAGGTACATTTGAGTACAAAATGATTGCAGAAATTCAAAGTGTGACAAATAAACATAGTAGAAAGAAAAACTGATCACTAACAAGGAGACCGACTAGCTATCTTCCTGTCTAACTTATTGCAGTTAGACAGGAAGAGAGCTGAAATTAATGATTTTCATTATGGGCGTATTTTTGCAATGTGTTCGCCGCGACGCGACACCGCGTTCTTATGTTGACACGCACTATTTTAAGCCATGGTCACCATGATGGATCATATTGCACCAAAATAAATAGTTATTGTATGAAGCATCATGGTCCATCATGGATGACCATGGTATATAATGGTGCAGTCACCAGTATATAGGTACAATTTTTCATGCATGATACACCATATTTAATCTATTTATTTTACGCTGAGGATGGTCCACCATGGATGACTATGATATATTATTATACTGTAAGCATGTTCAATACAAAATGTTTGTAGAAATTGTAAACAAAGCTCTCTGAAGTTTCTATCACTCTTATCCAGATTAGCCCCA
Organism: Alsophila aescularia; assembly: GCA_946251855.1. Taxonomy (NCBI): domain Eukaryota; kingdom Metazoa; phylum Arthropoda; class Insecta; order Lepidoptera; family Geometridae; genus Alsophila; species Alsophila aescularia. The sequence continues at coordinate 59,166,003 of OX276381.1, forward strand.
TAGAGATTCGATCTTTTCATGACCTAGAACTAGTACAACACCTAGAATTATTCAAAATCTAAATTTATCTTTCTGACTATATATTTTTCTAAATCTGTAATGTCCCTATAACCCATCAATAGTCTTTAATATAATTATGAATCTGGGATTGCTTGAAATCAGGGTAAAAGTTTTGATATGGCAGCACACCCACCTATCGTTCTATCTCACAAGTGGCACGACAACCAAGTGTCTATTGGATTATCTGTCTACGGATTTTTCCCTCCAGGTAATGATTTAATTTTAGTACTATGAGAACGTTCACTTTGAAGCATATGGTGAAAATAACAGTTAGAAACGCTAAATATGATCCCCATAGATGAAGGATCAGAATGAAAAGAGCAATAAAAAGTTGCCACTCCCCTAGCCATTCGTTCACGTATTGTCTTGTTTCTTTGTACTTTACACGGATCGTCCACTTGAGTGAATGAGAAAGCTATTGTAAAATTGGCAACCTCACAATGTACGTGTGCCTCGCGTAAATTGTTGACCTCCTAGGAGGCCAAAACATTGCAGCCCGTGTGTGTGTAAAGTGAAATTATACTGAATTTTCTTTGCTAAGTGTTATAAATAAAACGCCGTGGACACATTATTTTGTATTTGTATTTTATCGTAATTATTTTCAATTAAAATCAAAATAAAACATAACTTCCATGTGACAAACTAAAAACTAAAGCCAAAAACCTAAAGAGGTTGGATATATAACATTCCTCCCATCCCCATTCATTGAAGCTCCTCAATAAGGCGCCTTGGGGCCCTGGTGGTTTTTGTACTGCGTCGATGTATTGTAGGGGCTGTGCTGGTCCCAGGAATATCAGTCGCACGATTAGATACAGGTGTTTGTATAGGTTGTGATGCTACATTAGGTGTTCCTGATGCTCGAGGTGTCCCAGAACTTCCAGCTGGTGTATGGAAAGGTGTAGTACTCATATTATTTGGCATTTGTGTGCTTTCAGACATTTTTGACCTTATCTGATCTGCGTGTCTACGCCTGAGAACCCCTTCTGGTGTTTGTATGACATAAGAGTATATTTGTTTTTTTGCTACAACAGCTGGCTTCCAAGTGGACTCCTCTCTTACATAAATGTTATCACCAGGTGAATAATTGGGTGTTTTACCTTGTTGCTGACTCTCTGATATGATGTTTGCTCTAACTAGTTTATGCTGTAACATACTCTTAGTACTCGGACGTGCATTATCCAGGACGCAAGTTAATTGCCGTCCAAACATCATGTATGCTGGAGACTTCATTGTTGTGTTATGAGGCGTGTTTCTGTATGTAAATAGAAAATCTCGAAGTCGTTCAGTTTTGTTACTATGGTTTCTTCCATCAGACATACGCGTTTTAAAGGTGCGTACTAAGCACTCAGCTAGACCATTGGTACGTGGGTGGTAAGGTGATGATGTAATGTGTAATATTCCTCTCTTCTTGCAATAAATCTTAAATCCTTCCGATGTTAGCTGAGGCCCGTTGTCTGACACCATTTTTTCCGGTAAACCAAATGTTGTGAATATATCGTCAAGTTCATCACACAGTCTATCAGTCGTGGTCCTGTTCATTGGTCTTACTTCGATCCATTTTGATAGAGCATCACAAAGGACTAACCAATATTTGCCTTTGAAGGACCCGCAAAGTCAATATGTATTCTCTGCCAGACGTTATCAGGTATAGACCAGGAAAATATAGGCAGTTCCGGATTATGTGGTCTGTTTTCTTGGCATGCGTTGCATGTTTTAACATAATTGACAATATCTTCTTCGATTGATGGCCACCATACATGGAATCGTACGAGTGCTCTCATGGCAGATATGCCCGGATGTCCTCTATGAAGGTACTTTAGTGTAAATTTCCTTAATGTGAACGGTATGACTATTCTTCCTTGCCACATCACAATGTTGTTCTCTACAGATAGTTCGTTACATTTTTTTAAGTATGGTTTTAATTGTTCGTCATCAAAATTGTAAGGACTCCAATTTGTTTCAAGGCACTTTATTACTTTCTTGAGTACTGCATCCTGTTTGGTGTGTACTTTGATATTCTCTTCATGTATGGCTATGTCTTCTAACTGAATGTCATGTATGTTTTGTACAACTCTGCTGACTGTACGTTCCAACTTCGACGATTGCTCATCAGGATTTGGCATCTTGGACAGGGAATCAGCGATTATGTTGTTCTCTCCCTTTGTATATACAATGTCGTAGTTATAACTACCGATCATCAAAGCCCATCTGATCAATCTGTTGTTAACAATTTTTGGTAGATTTCTATTTATTCCTAGTATATGAATTAATGGTTTGTGATCTGTTAGAGTGAATTTAGACCCGCGTAAAAATTGGTAAAATTTTTGAATACCGAAGACTATTGCTAATGCTTCTTGATCGATTACGGAGTATTTACTCTCGGCTTTTAATTTTCTTGACGCAAATGCGATTGCACGTTCAGTATTGTTATGTTTATGAAATAAGACAGCTCCAACTCCCTTCTCGGAGGCATCGAAAGCTAGGTGTAATGGTTGATTTTGGTCATACGCGATGAGAGGTTTGGATTTGACTATGCATTTCTTTGTTTCAAAAAATATTGCGTTTTCGTGTTCAGTCCATTTCCATTTCTGTTTTTGTCCTGTTAGTGCATGTAGATCTGCACAAATGCTGTGACCTTTCATAAAAATTTACCAACCCCAAAAATGATCTTAATTCTTTGGTATTCAGAGGAGGTGTTGCTTTGAGTATATTCAAATTCAATATATTTTATTTCAGACCGTAGTCCATATTTTTGTTAGTATTTAGTTCAAATTTGATAAACTTATATAACTAATATTAGTAACACACAAAATTATAAAAAACATAAACAAAAACAACTTAATTTGGCGCTGTGTGTACACATATCCAGTGTCTCAGTACAGGACAGTCCCATCAGTCAGCTAATGTGCTCAGGATGCTGTTAGAGCTGGTACGCACGCGATTTAGTAAAGAGGCACATCTTTTGCGTATTATCGCATAAAAATCATCAACTCTTGCCTCCGCGAACATACCAGAAGCACTACAAAAGCGTGGCAACCCCAGCAGCACCCTGAACGCATTATTGTACTGAACCCGAAGGGCATTGTATGCCCTCTGCGTATAGTTGACCCACAGGTTGCAAGTGTAAAAAGTCTGACAATACGCTTTGAAAAGCGTTATCTTTACCTGATTGGTACACTTTGCAAACCTCCAAGCCAGCATGTTTGCGCGAACAGACAATGCCCTACGTTCTCTTTCCAAATCATCATCATCACACAATTTATCGGTGACCCAATGACCCAAATACTTGAAACTCGAGGTCATGTTTAGAGTTTTACCGTTGATAGTGACAGGTGGCACATGAGAGTAGGTTTTGTTCCCTGATTTAAAAAGCATCAACTCGCACTTTTTTTCATTGTATCTGAGTCCGTGGGCCAACGCAAATGATTCACAAACTCTTACCAATTTTCTCAAGGCACCAATCGAGGGACTCAACAGCACCATGTCATCAGCATAACTGTAATTACTGACGCTCAGTCCGTCTATAGAGCATCCCACTTTGTGTTGCCCAGTTCCACGATTAGCTGATTAATATATAGGTTAAATAATCGTGGAGAGGTAAGGCCACCCTGCCTAACAACACATTCCGATATATATGCTTCAGAAAGCTGTCCTGCCCAACGTACATAGTTGACCTGATTACTATACCAATACTGGAAAATAGATATTAGATCCGGCGGTATATCAGTGTTACTACGCAGCCGCTGCCACAATATATCGTATGATATAAGGTCAAAAGCCTTAGATAAATCAAGGAAGCACGCATATATAGGTGTCTTCCTTCTTGTATAGTACTGTACAGTCTGCTTGAGACTCAGTATAGCACTCTCAGTAGATAGCCCAGGTCTAAACCCAAACTGAGCATCGTGCTGATGGAGTTTTTTATCCAAACATTGATCAAGCAGACTGTCCAGTACCTTGGCTATAACAGTGGCCAGTGATATCGGCCTATAATTAGAAGGGTCCGATACATCCCCAGTTCTATTTTTAACAATTGGAACTACAATTGTCTTTAACAGATTCTCAGGTAAGTAGGAATGAGCAATACAACAACTGAAAAACATTGCCAAGACCCTAGGCAGATGAGTACCAGCATACCGCAAATGCCCTCGTGACTTTCCTTTTTTCATATTTTTAATCACCTTAGTGACATCCTTTGCTAAGAACCTCACTGGTTCGTTCAAGGCTGACTTCTCAACGTTAAGCATCCCAGGCGACAAAGTACTTAAAGGTGATTCTACCTTAAAACTAGTTCTAAATAAATTAGCTATGCCACTAGGTTCATTCACACCCGCTACACACACGGGGAGGTTTGATCTGGGATTCAATTTATTAGTATTTTCCAAAATTGGCTGAAGTTGTTATCTGAGCGATGAGAAGCTATTATATCCAATTTTATTCTCTCCTCATTCTGTTGACACCATTTTAACTTTGATTTGAACAATTTTCTCCTTTCAACCATTTTTATGTAAATTGGGCCAGCCGAAGGTTTCCCATACAAAACCCACACTTGAAATGCAAGTCGAGACTCTCCATGTGAATGCGCTACATGTTTGTTCCAGCCAGTTACAATTTTACGCTTACTAGTTTTCCTATTATAACAAATAACTTCAGCAGACTCTACTAATATTTTGGTAATTGTCTCATACATACTATTTAAAATTAATTTATGATTTTCATTGGTACACATTTTGTCAGCACAACTAAGAAACTCACAAGGAAAGTCTATGTCCGTCAATTTAGCATGACAAAGTTCATGATACTTTTCTATTTGAGAAATATCTCTTTCACCCCACGTTACTCTGTTAAATTCTACATTATAATTTATAGATCTAGGCTTAATTAAATTTAAATCACATTCTTTCTGTAAAGGAAAATGATCAGACCAATATGTATCATATAACACACTCATACCAACAATTGTATTTAACGCAACATCAGTGACTACACAATGATCCAACCACCGTTTGCTCCCGTGAGCCTCACTTATGTAAGTATATGTGTTCGATGGCAATGAAACCATATCAGCACAATTCCACAACTGCTCCGCACAGAAACTCAACAGTTCGTTACAAAAAAGCTCACCAGGGCGAGAGTTGAAATCGCCTAATAAAAACACGGAGTCTACGTCCTTACTTTCCACAATGGCATTAATTTCACTCATGCAGTCCGTGAACTCAGTAAGATTGTCAACCGAATCGGTCAGCATGTAAACCGAAATTATCAATAAAGAACGGGCTGTATCGCTAACTCGAATCGCAGCTAAACGCACGCTATTGCAGTGCACAACTGAAACCGAAGAGAACAGCAGCCCGATTCCATAACTTGGCTTCAATCGAATTCTCAGTATCGCAGCCATTAATGCCTTGCGATAGAGTCGAAATTGCTATGAAAAAAGTGATAATCCGATTGTAGCCAAGTTATGGAATTGGGCCACAGGTTATTTCTCCACAACAAGGCCACTCCTCCGAACGGTCGCCCACGGAGTACTCCTGCTGAGGTGTCAATTGCCGATTTACCAGTGAAAGTAAAGTTGTCATATAGCTTAAATTTTAGTTTTCGTTGGTTTTACTCCCTGTTTGCTGATAGTGTGACAGAGATATTCGATTTCATTCTGAAGAAAAAACATTTCTTAAGGTTAACTTTCATTCCAACTTCCTTAGAGTTTATTTAAAACTGTTGACAGCGTTTTGAGGTGGTCTACGACATTTTTACCCGTAATTGCAATGTCGTCAAAATAGATTGCTGTATTTGGGATGTTGTTTAGTAGATTTTCGAGATATTGTTGAAAAATTGAAGGTGCTGTTGTTATTCCGAAAGCCATTCAGTTGTATTGAAAGTATCCTTTGTGGTCGATATTGTTAAATATTTTTTGACTCAGGTGCTATTTTGAATTGTAAGTATGTATCCTTTAAATCGATTTTAGAGTATTTCTCCCCATTGGCAAGACGTTGTCTGATATGGTCAAAATGTGGTTATTATGTGTGTGTTATTAGGACTGGATTTAGTATCGTTCGATAGTCTCCACATATACGTATTTGTCCATTAGGTTTCATTATGTTAACAGTGGGAGTTGCCCATTCAACTGGAGTTTTGTTCAGTGGCCCAATTACAGAACTTGACTACAATCGGATTATCACTTTTTTCATAGCAATTTCGACTCTATCGCAAGGCATTAGTGGTTGCGATACTGAGAATTCGATTGAAGCCAAGTTATGTAATCGGGCTGCTGGTCAATGTTCAATAATTCCTTCTTTTGTAAGGCGTTCCAATTCAAGTTCAACATTCTTCCGTGTACTAAATTTGATCGGTCTTGATGGTATACGTTTTGGCTCCGTCCCAGGTTTCACATGAATGTTTACTTCATGGTCTTTAACCTCTCCTAGATAATTATTAAACAGTTCTTTGTTTCCGTCAATTATTTGTTTGAGTGACACTGATTGAGATTTTATCGAATAAACTGGACTAGGAAACGTCATATCGAACATTTCACTCCATTGCAATCCAAATAGCATAGGGTCTGCATTTTTGATCACAACAACAGGTAAGATCTTTTCTTTTCCCTGTATTTCTACCGTTACCTCAGTAATTCCTTTAGGTTTCAGTTTGTGATTGTCGTAGGCTCGTAATTTAGGTCCTTCTGATAGTTGGGGTGAGCTGATTTTCTTCCAAAATGAAATGATTGAGTAAACTGAGCCTGGCTCCCAGTCTAAAGTGCATTTGACACTGTTAATTTTTGTGTCATCTTCATGCATATCATATCATTTGTTTTTATTTTGTAAGCATTTGATTTATCGTCGCTCTCGTCTGAAGATGTAATTGTTGTTTTTTTGTATGACCGTTCATTTGTCAATCTAACGTTGTGTACATTGCGTCTGTTTTCTATGTATGCTCTTCCCGTCTTTATGCAGCAACTTTCGAAATTACCTTTTATCTGACACGCTTTACACATATGTTCCTTTGCTGCACAGTTTTGTATATCATGCCTCTCGTTTTTTCCGCATCTCAAACAATGTTTGCTTGTTAGCGCTCGTTTACGCTTGTCATATCTGTTGTCTTGATCTTTACGCTGAATGCGTTGTACTATAGTCTGAGCCTGTTGGTTTTGTCCACTATCGATAATGTTGTCATTTTCTGCAAGTTCTCTTGATAGAGCTACAGTAAAAATTTGCTCGAAAGAAACGTCTTTTAATTTACCCTCAAAAGTTTTCTCCTGAAGGTCTGGTCACCTCTGCTTTAAATCAATTTCGAGTCTATCGTGGTTCAATCCTGTTGCAAATCAATCACGTAATTGCCACTCCAGAAAATCACCTTCATAGCCACAGTTCTTACTCAATTCTTTTAATTTGTTAGCGTATATCTCCAATGATTCATTTTCTTTTCTCGTGCAGTACCAAAAGCGCTTTGAATTTTGTTTTCTTCCTAAGGTACAAACTGAACAGTTTTGCTTTCACTTCTTCATATGTTTTATTTTCGAATGTGTTTGTAAATGATGTTTTTATTTGATGAAATATTTCCGGTGGCAAGCATGTTATTAATAAATCTTTTTTTATATTTTGGTACTCACTTTCATAAATTCTGCATTTTTGTTCAAAATATTCTATGAAATTGTCAATTGTTGTCGTTGTTGGGTTGAATTTTTCATGTGAAAAAATGTTAATTTTCTTACATATTTCGCTCCCTTCACCGGTTGATTTCGATGCCACCGTTGGCGTTTGTGTTTGTTGCGTTGTTGCTACTATCCGTAGTAGATCGGTAATTTATTGTTGTTGCTTCATATGAATTTCCATAAATTCTTTGAACTGTTGTGCGTTCATTTTGTTTTGTTGTTATCGCCGTTGATTAATATATATATATATATTTTAAATCTTCGTCGCCACTTTGTTATAAATAAAACGCCGTGGACACATTATTTTGTATTTGTATTTTATCATAATTATTTTCAATTAAAATCAAAATGTCAAGCGCATATAAAACATAACTTCCATGTGACAAACAAAAAACTAAAGACAAAAACCTAAAGAGGTTGGATATATACACTAAGGCAAGCAAAGCAGCAAGCATTCTAGCAAAATAGTGAAACTATGTCGTGTTGTGCTGTGTTTTGTCCATCAAGAATAACAAGAGAAGGAGTAAAAGATCCGGAATTATCATTTCCCAGGTATGTCTTTATTGGCAATTTTTATCTTAAATATCGAAGTTTCAAAGTAAAACTGTATTTCATATTAAGGATACACATTGTTAACATCATATAATTACCTCGTGGTGATAATTAATTAAGTATTTAAAGCTTTAATCCAAATTAATTAAAGGCATTGTTTTATCCTTCCCTACTAGTGATGTGCCTACAGTGCTATTAGGACTTTTAAATCCACATCCTTGCTTATACAATATTATTAAGTAAAACATTGACCGTTTGTTCTTCTACTGCTGAATGGATTTGGATGAAATTTTGTAAGGAAGGATGTTGCAGGGGGTATTTTGGGCTCACGATTTTATGGGAGCGGTTAGGGGCAACACGTAGGAGGGAGATAATAAAACCCCCCCCCTGAGAGTACGGGGGGCCTAGATCCTCTGAGATATGTTATTAAATTGGCCGAACGAGCGCGAAGCACGAACGAAGCGTTTCCGTTTCAGTTTGACCAAAAACTCTTTCATATGTGTTTCCAGATGTACAGCTGTTTTCCTCTACAGGTCGCATTTCTCAACCAATCTAGGCAAAACTGAGTATACAGGTTTAACGAATTTTTAGAATTTTTTAGTTGTCGGATCTCTGTGTGGTTATCTATCATAATATGTATGTCACTACGAACCCTACAATAAAAGGGATTTCTGTGTGGAACCGATAAGCTGCCAACCGCATTAGTCTGTCGTCTGCGGAAATCGTGCAATCGTCTCTTTAGAGTTACTTTTAAGTATTATCGTAAGTATTCCATGTGATTTTGCCTGGCAAAAGTCAAAGTGTTGTAGATATTATAGCGTTTTTGTTTTTGTATCGTGTATGAATGTAATAAATATTTGTTAAATTTATTTCGTAATTAAACTGTATAAATTTATAACTTGCCTTACCATGTCCTTAGAATAAATAAAAAGTCGTTATCGTAACGTAAGTACATAATCGGATACCAACATTTCAAGGGTTAGAGATATTCAAACCACACTTGGTCAGTGGCCCAATTCCATAACTTGGCTACAATCGGATTATCACTTTTTTGATAGCAAATTCGACTCTATCGCAAGGCATTAGTGGTTGCGATACTGAGAATTCGATTGAAGCCAAGTTATGGAATCGGGCTGCAGAGCGTGGCAAATTTTGGCCCAGATTCTCAATCAGATTGTCACTATTTTCATAGCAATTTCGACTCTAACGCGCTGCATTATGTGCACGTGATAGTGACAATCTGATTGAAACCAAGATCGGTAATAGCACGGTAGTGCTATTAGATAACTTGGTTTCAATCCGATTTTCAATATCATTATCACTAACGCGTTGCGATTAGTTGATAGTGCTATGAAGAAAGTGTCAATCTGATTGAAACCAAGTTGTAAAATAGCGCAACAGCAGCAGTACTACGTATGTTGGTTTTAATCAAATTTTCGCTTTCTTCATAGCCATTTCGATTCTATCGCATTGCATTACTGAGTTTAATGGATTGAAACCGATATGATCAATATTACGTAATAGCACTGCGGATCCATCATCCATTATGTTCACACTTGCCGTTCGCTTTGGACATTTGTGGGTGAAATTAGCGTACTGAAATGTTTTAGATCTCCGTTCGTATTGCATGTTTAGATGAAATGACAGTTAAATTAGATATAGGAAAAGCGACTTTATCCCGTTGTTTTATAGGGTTGTTTTTTATTCGGTTTGGAAAGGATCGTTAGTGTCAAATGTTGCAAAAATGTCAAAAAGTTCAAAGCGAATGGCTTGATAATGTACATTTCGAAACTGCCCACAACGCCATCTCATCATCTCGAACGCAGGGATACTAACCATAGAGAAGCTAAGTCAGATTAAAAAGACACTTACTTCCTGTGACAAATCTGTCATAGTTTATATTTTGAAATTAATAATAATTCGTTTGTTTTTTAACATACAAAATATATTAGAAATTTGCTGTTGTCATTCAAGACCAAATAAATAGAAATGAAATATATTTTCAATAATTATTTATCAAATATAACCAATGTTACGATTGCGTTTTCAAATTTAAAAAACTACTCGTTTCCGGTGTGAAGGCAGTTCGAGAAACGAAAGTGTATAATTTTCATTTATTTTCTGTCGTCATTTTTAGCCACGAAAACGTGTTGCGATTGATGAAATCTGTTTTATTTTCTGTTATTTTGTAGCCGATTCCAAATCGTGTTGTGTTTTTGCTAGTTGTACACGACGGGCGAGAAAAAAACGAGGTGCTTCGGTCATAGACTGGAAGGTAGATAGCGACGTAATATCGAATATCTTCAATCCATATTTATATCTATTATACTTAGTAGGTTTCGCTCGGCGGTACCACGTTTTCGCCAGCTGGTGTGGGCATTGCGGCCGTAGAATTTCGTTTGGGTAGTTGGCTGCTAACTTGAAGTTTGTAGTGTGTGCCAAGCCAAACATTAAAACTATAAGTTTAAACTCAAGTTGGTGTTGTGGTGACAGGTCGGTGCGCCCGGCGCGAGTGGCAGTCCAGTGGTGCACGTCCAAGAAGCCAGGTCAAGTTCCTCCCGTTTGTCAGGACTCGTCCATCTGGGCGTTACCGTTTTATATGACTTTAGCAAGTTATACAGGTTAGTGGATATTCTGTCATATTGGATTTTCAGATTTGAGGGTTATAATTCGTGATAATTGCAAATGCCGGCTTCTTCACTTTGAAACGTCTCCAAGGATACTTTCAATGAGTTTTGTTATGCTCTTGCCAATTGACCTCATGTATTTATTACTTCTAAAGATAAAAAATATAAAACAAAACAAGGTAGTTATGGATGAATATCTTCTTTCAAATTCTATTTGTGGGTAACTAAGGGCCCTTAATCTAGACACTTTTTGAATCTTGACTTCAGCATCAAGGTTAGATACCAAGATAAAGGTACTGCATCTTCTGGGTTGTACTTGCAACATTAACTTCTGGAAATTTGAAACTGATGTTCTGAAAGAACAAACATAAACTTGTTCAGGTCATGACAGATTACATAGAAAGGCGTAGTAACAAATGAGAAATATAATAAAAAGCCTTGGAAGTGCAGCAGAAACTGTAAGCTTTAGCTTGGACTGTATTGCAATCGGCAACAATCTTCAACATCACACTCACACTCTGCAAAGTGTTTATTGTACAGATTGGATACAACAATCGGATCGGACTGGGGCAGCTGACTACAATTATTATTGGTGCCTACTATGTATTTCTACTGTAATACATACTGCATAAAAAAAAAAGTTTTTTTTTTAACTTAACTGCACAAATGTAAAAAAATACTCATTTTATTTATAAATAATTTTTTAATCTATTTTTTTATATGGACTGCAGGAAAAATTCCTTTTTTCACATTAAAATTTCTGTAGGAAATTATTTTTCAATCGCTTGTCACGAGGCGGTCCCAGGGTTTGGGCTTGTCCCACTAGCCCAGGACCCAAACCTCAGTGGACAACAGAATTACAGGAACAGGAACAATAGGGTGCACTTGGACAATTTCGTGTTGATACAATACGGATGAAAATAATCTCTTATGTAGGTATTATCATATATATATTTAAAAGAGTAATTCAAGTTATTATAAACTTATTTATGAATTTTATAATATTATTTCAGTTTTTCCAAAAATCAATATTCGAATAACAGGTTATTTGTATTTAGAATGAATCAATAATGACCAACTATCAAAAATGAAAAGAAATGGATTATGAAAGAATTAAGAGATCAAATGATGTATTATTATAAAAGAGGTTTGGACCTCGTCACATGCTTAGTGTTAAATTCCGGTCCTTGGTCGTTTAACACTTCAACGGGCATGCCGTAGTTACCAATTTGTATCACTCTTTTACCAATTCTAAAAAATCTCAACTTGAATGGGCCGGAGCGCAACTTCTGTGCCGCGGCTTTGAATAACCATTGAACCCAAGATGGGGCAATGCGTTATGAACCAACCACTCACCAGAGGATATCTGAGAAATAGTTAATGTTACATATTTTCTTTTATTTGATATTGAAGTCATGACATAAAATTCACAGAATACTGATTGGCAAACAAAATGGTGTAATTGAGTAACAAAAACATAATATTGCACGACAGGCTATTGGGGAGTGCAAGGTGCGGTAATGGCTGGGGAGTTTGGATTATAGAGGGTTTGGATAAAGGTGGGGTTTGGTTTATCAAGCCTCTGCTACATAGAATACTAGCCTAGAGCTTCCGAGACAAATTTTATCAAATCAATCACTAAAAACTTTAAAAGTGATTCTACGAAGCACTTACACCTCGTGCAGCGTCACTCCATCATCGCAGTCTAGCTCGCTAATCTTGTCATTAAAATGTTTCAACAGAAACATCCCGACTTGACATGTTGACTGTGACGGTACAAATTTTGAAAGCAAATCTGTACATACAAAACCAATTTTTGTATAAAATTTTGTTCTCACATGTGTAATCAGTAAAATGGTACAGATCATACCACCGTGCTAAAGCTAGAACCAGCTATATGACCATTTTTTTGCAAAACTGCCAGATTAGAAGATATTTAAATTGAAAAGCATATATATATATATTCTAATAAACTACTGTACAAGAATGTAACATTTAAAAAAATTGTGTATGTCTAAATGTTTGTTCACACATCACGTAAAAACTACTGGATTGATTGCGATGCGGTTTGTTGGATAGCTTAGGGTTTGACTTAAAAGCTGGAATACATACTTGGTATCTCAATTCAATGAGTAGAAGCCGAGCAATCAATAAAAAACTTAGTCAATAAAATATTATTGATGGTTGAAGGAATATTGCTCAAATGTTTATATATTGGTATTTAGGTCTTGGAATAGCACATAAGAGTACTTTTAACTGACCATGCGTGCGATGCTGTGGGTACAGCTAGTTTAAAATATACAAGAATCCTAAAAAAAAATATATGATAATGTTTGTGATTACCAAGGTCCTTGAAAGTTTCATTAACTCTTTGTGGCAACCCACCCCCAGCAACTAAAAAGTAATTTGAAGTTACTCAGACAATAAAGACTTGTATCAGTATCTGTGTAAAATAATGTTGTACTACACAGTAGGCTATTAGCTTATCACTGAACTGATATCGACCAAACAGTGTGATAGCTTGCTTGTGGTTACAACTTATGTGTCCTTCTCTTATATCTATCTTGTAGAGAGTGTAAAATTCTATAGTTCATGATTTAAACGGGATATAATAGAGTTAAAAATATATATATATGATTTACCTCACCGTTTCAGTCAAGTTGCATTGATCATGGTCATAAGAAAGAACACGGAGGTAGCAGGTACTAGCTTCAAGGGCGAGCATTGTCTCCAACTACCTGCATTTGGTTTTGGTTCATTTTGTGTGAGCAATATGTGTTCATTCAAAAGAAGGTGATTCTCAATTTGAATGTTATTTTTTGTGTAACATGCACTCATATGTCTGGCATTTCTGAATATATTTCAATGATTGTTTTGTTATGTGAAGGGTAGACCTCCAGGATGGTCTTATAAGGAGGCAAATTTCTAGCTAGCTGTAATGTAAGTCACACCAGTGCATTCTAATTTGGATCGAAGATATAGACGTTAACCTGAGAGATATCACATTCTTGTGCCTAAATGCCCAGTAGGTAATTTTAATAGCTAGGGGAGAGGTGGCATGAAAGGGACATTTTTTCTTATGAGGTTTTTGTAAATAGATGAAACAAAATTTTTAACAGGTTGGAGTAGAATTGTAAACCTATTTTATTTCACTATCAAAATAAAATGCAATATTAACCATTTCTTTATTCTTAAATAATTTTTTTTGCACCATTACTAAAAGTGTATTTTGTCCCTTTCATAAATAGACGGTCTTGAAAGGGACACGATAAGTTTTGAAAGGGACAGTACATAATATCAAGGAAAATCAACTTGTTGGTTTGTTTGTCGTATGAGGTAGTGCTGGCCTCCGATGTCAGAGTTGAAAAAAAATACAATTTCATAATTATTTTCATAAAAAAATAATACTGCTTATAAATAATGATTTATGACGGGTTATGAGAGAAACAGTAATATTCAACGGTTTTACTATAGTTTATTTAAATGGTCATACACTAAGTAATTAACTTTGATAATAATTAAGAATCTCAGTATGTCGAACAAAAAAGTTAAAGATACCTTAAATTGCGCAGGTTTCATGAGCCCATTTTCTAATCATTTTACATTGAAACCAATCTTCAACGGCTTCTGAATATGTTTTCTTACAAATATTACACTGGTCATCATCTCCTCTTTTTTCTTCTGTCTTGCTGCCTGTATCTTAACCTTGGGGTGAATACTTCAGTTTCAGAAATATCATCTATAGTCAGAATCAGTTGTCCCTTTCATAACCGTTTGTTGTGTCCCTTTCATAACCGTTTGTTGTGTCCCTTTCATAAATATCACACAAAATAAAAACATAACACCAAAATCTTAATTTGTAATCAAAAGTTGAATGACCTTCTATTCTCATATCTATCTGTATCTAGCCGATAGTAAACAATTGTACACAGATAAATAAACAACTTATAGTATTTGACAAAACGTTTCTCCTCATTAACAAAAATAAAACTTTTGTACTCTCCTACAAACACACGTACAACACCGCTATCTTTGAATTGACTGGAACGTGAAGTTAGGTGCAAATAGATGTGCATTTGGGTTGCAACACAACAAAATTAGTGTTGTTCCGAGACGACTTTTATTTAGCCGGTTATTTGAATTGTCCCTTTCAATACGTGCCCCTTTCATGCCACCTCTCCCATACAATATCTTTCAAAGTAAGTAATGTTTGTACACTACTTCTTGGTAGCAGAACGTGTCCCTATATTGTACGTCCAATAATCCGCAACCAAATAATGTACAAACAATAATTCGCGACCAATGTTCCATGGACTGGCCTCGTATTATCAGGATGTACAATAAAAGTCGTACAATACTTGGTTGTGCATTATAAACATGTGCTAATTTTATACATGCGAGAATTCGCCAGTAAAAGGAATCCAATTGAAGTACATGGATTATCTGGGTGTACATTATTCGTCTCCGCAGCTTCGGCTTTTTGGTCGCTTTCGACGACAAGCCCCTGCTGCTGCGGCTCCCGCTGGTACCTGCGAGTGTTACAGCGCGTGGAGGCTGCAGAACTTCCGCGCCTCCGGCTTTAAAAAAATATATATATTAGGTTAGGGCACACAAGACCACGTGGAGTCGGGGTTGGCCGATTCGGTTCTGTTTCCGTGACAGTTTTTATTTTCCTGAAACTCGCCTAATACAAGGCATCAAGGAGTTATTTCCCAGCAGAACCATCCAGGCGTTAACAGAAAACACCTCTACTCACTACATCAACCACCCACTATTTAAAATTAACTGATCTAGTACTCAGAACTTAATGAATCGTAAAATATTCGCACCGAAATGCTCTTAAATGTATTCATATTTGCGGCACGTCCCAATTCTTCCATTTGCAAGTTTTGCGTTATCCCGTACTCCTGTACACATGTAAATTCGCGTGATTTGCATGTAGAGCCGGGTGACGCGATCGAGCTAATCTCGTTATATTTGCTTCACTGGGAGCTTTGGAAGGGTGACGCTATTGTAGGGAACCTTATAATAGCCAGGCAGGCTCTTCAATCCTCAGGTTTCGCATTCGTATAGGTATTGAATTCTCAATTTGAATTGGTGTCGATTCAAAGCGAGATGGACGGTTACGTGCTAATGTTGAAGTATAAATGTATTTTACTATTAGGTATCAAAAATTGAAAAATCTTCATTGAGCGTCTTTTGTTGGAGATCTTGATTTGGCGGATTCTGTCTGTTCGTTTCTTTGGATAATCTCCTTTGTTTGACGGTCTGTCTTATCACGTGACGTGATTGGCGAAATTGTGGTGCCTCCTCCACAAAAGCCATTAAACAAGAATTGAGATGATTTGGCAGACAAGAAGATTTCGTTCATTGAAGATTGAAGACAGTCCGAGCGGCGACGGTGCGTATTCGTCTAAGGATTCTCTTAATGGAAATGGAACAGCTTATCATCATTCTTAATTATTAATAATAACTAATGTTAAGACAGCAAACACATTTTAAGGAAATGATGTGAGTTGATTCGACTCACCCAATGGACGTGAGCCCTGGGACTACCTGGCTATAGATCCTAAAGACTCCCAAGTCACTCTTACCAGTGAACGACTGCGGGATTCACATTGTAAATTCTAGAAAGCTCCCAGAATTAAAACGTACTTGTAAGTATGTAACCAAGTCGACGTACCTATCTTACCAAAACCTTTTTCTTTAATCTACGAGTATACTTGTATACTTGTAATGATGCAGTTAGTAATAAAAAGACGGTGTAGTTTTTTTTAAAGTAATGCTTTTTGTTCTACTGAATAAGATTAGTTTCGGTGGTGTCCGTCTGTGCGTTAGCGCATCACGTGAAAACTACTGGACCGATTGCGATACGGTGTTCACTGTTGGATAGATTATAGGGTTTGATTTAAAACATGTACTTGGTATCTCAATCAGACAGGTAAATTTGTATATTCATACTTTTGTTTCTGGAATATAGCACATGGGATGGGACCCTTACATCCCAGAACAAGTACCACGTCGGCTAGTTTATAAATAAAACGGCAATGCCACTACAATTTCCTTGAATGTTACAGTTAAACCAAAATGCTAACAGTATTTCGTTGATCGATTCTGTGATCTCTTGTTGCGCTTTAAGCTGTTCCTGTTCCCTACTTACCTTAAAAAGCGAGTTTATCTCCGGGTGCTGACGATGACGTCATGGGCTAAAATCACGTCTAAAAACTTACTAGGCGTGTTTTGCCGCAATGGCGTCGAGCTTTCAAAAACACAACTCGCCTTCAACCTCTAGAATGAAAGAATAAATTGATGGTGCGTTGTGATCGATGCGGAACGCCTCGCCCTACACCCTCACAGATTTCACCGCGATCGATATAATACCTATCCTGCAGCAGCCTGTAACTCCTATAACCTATCTCGGGTGTACCGTCTGGCCGTCTAGTTTAATTCCTATCGCTCGGTAATTGTGTGCGTGGGTTCTGATAACATGGAGTTTGATTAGGTTTGCGCCGTAAGTCTGCACGGAATTGTTTTCTACTTGGAGGTCATGGTGAATTGTATAGGTTGGTAAACAGAAGCCAACGACGAAGGTTATTATGTTCTAGTGAACAACATTGTAGTCATTGGACGGCTATTTCTGCAAATGACTTAGAATCCGTATGAAATTTAAATTGATTACCATCGGAGCTCATAGAAATGTTCTTCATACTCTAAGCTCAGTATTGGAAGATCAGTGAAGTGTTGGTCAAATCTACGAATAAGAAGTAAAAACCCACTACGTCCCCTTTATCCATCCATCGACGAGTACTTGTATGCCCCAGTTTTTTTCTCTCTCGACCTGGCTTGTGTCTAGATAATACTGATTAGCGTTAGGTCACTCCATGCACATTAACATCAAAGTCAAAATCTAATTGCTGTTCTTTTGTAAAATGATTCAGATTTCAGTTTACTGGCCTGTCTGTGATGTATGTAATGTAAAGCTACAAGTTGCAACTCTGCAGCAATTAAACAAGTTAACAAAATTCAATTAAGACTTGTGTTACATGTGCATGGCCGCCGCGTGGCGGATTGCTCGGACGCCGTAAAACGCGACGGTTCTCTTATCACAGTTTTCCATTATTAGTTTAGTGCACGTCACGCGGTAGAACGCGAGTTTTAGAAAATCTTTATTTTTAACGTGCGTTTTCGTCTGCATTTTCCGTAATCCTCGTTTAGTCGTTTTAAGTGCTGGTCCCGAACGATTCCGCAGTTGTGGCATTTGCTGAAAACCGCAGTTTTCAAGCAGCTGTTTGGAACTAGGCGAGTTTGTGGTGAGTCGTTGTCGTACCATTGTCTTTGTTGAAACTGTGGTCTTTCGGAAGTTCATTACTTGCTTGTCGTATGAGGTAGTGCTGGCCTCTGGTGTTAGAGTTATTCAGGCCCCCCGAGGGCCTCTGAAATGGCTCAACGACTGCTATTAATTTATAACAGCTGGGTCATTTTTTTAAATATTAATAACCGCCTCCGAAGCACGGAGTGATGGAAAACCGAACATAACATAGAAAAGTCATTGGTGCGGTGCCTAGGACCGAACCTGGTATTGTTGGATTCTAAGTTGCACTAGTAAACCGCTAGGCTAGCATTAGTGTAGCGTTTGATATCTTCACAAATCGGTTTTTTTAATTGCTTTATAATTACTTCAGTAGAAATTCTCGTTAACCTTTGATCTGGCTTGCGTTGCGACTTGATAAGAATATATATACTCTTGACCACATTTCGGAATCGATTCATTGAATATGACATTGTCATCTTGCGTGAGCTCCGTAATATCTCTCGCGCTATCTTACTTTATGATCCTTTGTTTATGTACCTCGGTAACCAGATACTTGGACGGTACGTTCTTTTCATGTATTTCTATAGTAGAACGCAGGACTACTTAATATAGCTTCATCAGTGAAGAAAGTGGAGGTACCCCCTATATACATCGATCAACGTAGCGTTCGAGCGTCATACACTTCACACAGTCATACACTTGTTTAGGGTTCCGTACCTCAAAAGGGAAAAAGGAACCTTTACGGGATCACTTTTTTATACCGTCCGTTTGTCTGTGTAGATCCTTTTTCTCAGGAGCATGGAGGTATCAAGTTGAAATTAATATCAAATAATTACTCAGGTCTGCAATCTCTTGGAGCTGTGAATA
Organism: Alsophila aescularia; assembly: GCA_946251855.1. NCBI lineage: Eukaryota > Metazoa > Arthropoda > Insecta > Lepidoptera > Geometridae > Alsophila > Alsophila aescularia. Next base: position 59,185,069 of record OX276381.1, read on the forward strand.
AAACAAACTTCTAAGTCAACGCAATCGAAGGATACGGCTGTTTTATGCCGTACATTATGACATTCGCAAGGGAATCGAAACCTATAGGGTACTTTCCTTTAACCTAATATTATGAAATTTGGCAAGAAACAATTTCTTATAGCTCAAGTAAAGGAAAAAAAACCGGATACCGTTAATTTGTAGATATATCATAAATTAAAAAAAAAACTATATTCGATTCCCGTGATGGATGAACTATTTACACACCTACAAGTGCACCTCGGTGCACGAGTCCGACTCGTACTTGGTTGTTTTTATACACTATTTTACCCAGCATTGATAAATTGCCTTAATTTACGCCAACCACACTACTGAAAGTAGCAAATGCCTTATCTAATACATATTGCAAACGAGTCATACTTACACTGTTATAACTTTGCCTTAACTTACGCCAACCACACTACTGAAAGTAGCAAATGCCTTATCTAATACATATTGCAAACGAGTCATACTTACACTGTTATAACTTTGCCTTAACTTACGCCAACCACACTACTGAAAGTAGCAAATGCCTTATCTAATACATATTGCAAACGAGTCATACTTGCACTGTTATAACTTTGCCTTAACTTACGCCAACCACACTACTGAAAGTAGCAAATGCCTTATCTAATACATATTGCAAACGAGTCATACTTGCACTGTTATAACTTTGCCTTAACTTACGCCAACCACACTACTGAAAGTAGCAAATGCCTTATACATATTGCAAACGAGTCATACTTGCACTGTTTTTTAAATGACGTCACTAGTAGTAGTGTCGAGCGATGTCGATTGTCGACCGACGCGACATCGCGAGAAATCTTGTCCCGCGACCTTTTTCGTCCATAACATCGCGGGGCAAGTCGCTCGACTTGGTCTGATATCTCTAGCGACACGTGTCGCGAGACATTTGTTAAAACGAGGTTTAGTTAGTAGTAGTTGAGCGTACTTAATACGAGGCTAAAGGCGGTTTGTGTCCATTTGCAAACAACGACAATATCGGTCCGATTTGGAGGCTTATGCAGTGGTATGCTTGCCTGTCCACGAGACCTCCCAACAGCCGACACAAATGCGCTGGCCGATAAATCTGTGTCGTTCAGTCAAATGACACATCCTTTAGCGGTGTGGGACGGAGTAAGTTTTAGTTTATTACAGACTAGGACATCGTTTGACCACGATCTCACCTGATGGAAAGCAATGATGTGGTCGAAGGTGTAGCACGCTTGCCTATTCACTCTTTACTTGAACACACCTGGGTTATATTTTACCGGAAACACTGACGAGGGCAGGGCATTCCAATCCTTTGCAGTTCTTATAATAAATGAAGAACAGTAACTATTGAGTAATCTGTGGTATGGGTATCAAAGTGTTCTAGTTCTACGCACGAAGTCTGATCGCACTAAGTTTACTAGTTCACGAGTTCACTAAATCCATGTGGGCTATTTATAGCATGGCAGTTGCCACGCTTAAGAAAAACAGCATACGATTACGTACAACTAACATTGCTTATGTTAAAATTTTACACGAGGGCAGTTTGTTAGTTTCTCGTGCCGAAAACGCTTGTTATGTCACCGGGTCGACGCACTCGCCTCTAGCGTCTGCACCATCGTCGAGCGGTCTGCGGCGGGAGGTGACGTCACATAGATGACGTCACGTCAGGTCAGGTGGCCTTGGAGACGCAGGACAATGTGACATGGTCATGCGGGTTGATCTTAAACGTGGCCAGACTGCCATCTTTTGAACCTCCAATGAAAACAAAAATCGTGAACTTCTCAGGTCTTAATGATGTCTTAAAATATTGGTGCTTGCTTATGTATCGCTTTTGCAATAATCCAAAATCTGGATACATCGTGTTTGTCGATTACCAGTATATAAACATCCTACAGAGGAACTTCGGAACAAGCTTTTTAATTATTTATTTATTTATTTACAAAACTTACAACTACCATTACAGGATTTCACCTAATGCGATAGTGTAGCAACAAATGAAAAATAACCCTCATCAGTCGGCTAAAAAATAACCTACGATTTAGGCATAACATAAAACTTCTAAAGTTACCTTAGTAAATTCACCGTTTCATTTAATTATGAGCGATGGTAGCCTAATTAACTTATAGTGCAGAATCCAAGGATACCGGGTGCGGTCCTTGGCTCCGCACTAAAGACTTAAGTTATGTGCGGTTTTCATTGCTCCGTGCTTCGGAAAGCTGTCGGTCTCAGCTGTTATTGTTAGTCGTTATTGTCTGTTACTGGCCCTTAGGCGGCCTGACAAACTCTGACACCAGAGGCCAGCACTACCTCATATGACAAAACAAACAAGTTACGAAAATACCTACGTCAGTCACCAATCGAACCTAGAAACGTCTGCGCTAAACCAGTTAGCACAGCAACTGATTTTAAAACACCGTTTCGTAACCCGGTAGTGTCACGAGGACTCCAGTAGCAATTGCAATGAACACTGATCAAACGCTAGATCGTGTACTTCGCTGGCTAGTTTTTTTTTATATGACTTGTCTCTTCCTTAAAGCTTTTGAGCCTTTCTCCTCGGAGCTTAGAAATCACAAGTGATGTGACACCTGTCATTCTGCTATAAATATCTTAGAAAAACAAAGAGACTTTTTTTTAGAACTAAACATATTAACCGTCGATGTTGATGGCCCCTTCTAGTAATCCAGTATACCAGTTAATGTGATTCCAAGGTTTTCTGGAAATGTCACCCTTTACTACGAGCGTAACCTCGAATTTTAGCGGATGCCTCTTAAGTTCGTTGTCCTGCTTATGGCATGACTACAGTACAGTTACAGTGTGAGACATCCTAACAAACTCTGGAAAACGCATGAGCGGTACATCACTTGAGAATTTCGCACAGTATTGTACTATGTTGGCTATGCGGTGGAACAAACGGCGTTCATTAACAAACCTAACCAGCTGACAACGCCTCGTATTTGCGTCTCATTTAGAATACATAAATCTTTTGCAAATGATAATGAATGAGCTCATATTGCTCAGATTTACATAAAATATGAACTCATATACTGAATCGATAACAGTCCACTGCTGCGGACACACACTGCTTCCATAATTCGGTTCCATCCATAAGATTCGATCGGCGGAACAGGAGGTGCCCTCGCTTTGAATCCCATCGAGGAGTTATGCGATGTTAGATTCAGGGCTTTTGACTCCTTCGATAAAATTATTGCCTTTAGTTTACCTTGTCGTCCATAAAATGCCCTCGGCAAGCGTTGTCAAATCTTCTCGTCGTACATACCACAGTGCCTAAAGACAATAAGTCTTCAATCAGTGCGTCCTACCAGTCAGTCGGAGCCGAAACGTGGACACTCACGGTCAGTCTAGTCCACAAAAGGTCGATCAGCGAGCTATGGAGAGCTGAGAGCTATGCTTAGGGTTTTATCTAAGGGATCGCATCCGAAACGATGTTATGTGGCAGAGAACGAAAGTCACCGACATAGATCAAAGAATTAGCAGACTGAAGTAGCAATGGGCCTGTCACATAAGTCGAAGAATCGGTAACCGTTGGGGTAGACGAGTTCTCGAGTGGAGACCACGTTTAGGTAAACGTAGTGAAGAACGTACTGTGGCCAGGTGGAGTGACGATCTGCGAAAAGCGTCTGGCAGGCAATGGATGAGGTGAGCTGATGATGATGGGCATAAAATGCGGCGGAAGACCCTTAGCATCGGTCAAACAGAAACGTCCAAACGCGTCATCGCCGTTCAACTTACCAAGGAAATTATCATCTCCTGTTGCCTTAAATATCCAATAAAATCTATATTACCCTATAAATCGAATTTGAAATTCCGTCACGCCCTATCAACGATCCCTCACATCCAAAACCCAGAGTGGGCGTGTGACGAGTGACAACATTACCGTGCCAACGGCGCAGTGTACCAACAAACGATCTAGCTCATATTTATCTAATCTTTGTTCCGTGGACTCGGATACGCTCACGTAACGTCTGAATAACTTTTAGGTTACTACAGTTACAATGACCTGACGGATCCGATACTCCCATAAGCCAAACGAGAGCAAATGCATAGATAGCCATAGCTTAGCAACAACATTACCACGCTTTCGTTGTTTAATTTATTGTTTGCTCTGCGAACACGAAAACAGGCAGCATTCGCAATGAGCATTACGCTACGGGTGTGGTATGTTGCAGCAGCAATGAAATGGGCCGAAGGGCCGAAGAAGGTATTGCTAAGATCAACGAAGGGCCAGTGTCGAATCTGGATAAAATATGTACAATGGTTCACAAGACCAATACAAAGGACGACACTATGAAACATTATGGCTTTCCTTAGCGGTTGGATGAAAAGACTTGTGGATCATAATGAACGTACACACAACCTTATCTAGACGCAAGTTTATCTAATCGGCGTTTCGCGCGTGACGTAACTTTCCACTAAATTGTGATAACATACGCTAGCACATTTCTAAACGGCATCATAAAGAGTACCTGTTCCATTAACTTAGAAGAGACTGATTCTCTGCTGATTTGGGAAAACGAATAGCGCCAAAAGTTACGTTTTAAAGATAACTCGTATTATGAAATGAATCCTCCATGACACGAAACACTTAACAAACTGAATGCGCCTCAGCGTTTCTCGCCCATTATCTCTGAAACGTTTCATAGAGATCGATGACCCTCGCTCGAGAAGCTGCCTCGTTCCATTTCCAATATTATTTTTCCTCCATAAAGCTTTTCCATTGTCTTAAAGGCTTTTGTTCGATCCTCTTAACGTCCCCTTTGTTATATTTTCATTCTGATCTACTTTTGTACTGTGAAAGTTGTTCAGACGATGTCCCTGAACATATTGAACAGGTGTGGGTGTGAACGCGATCACGAGGTGCTCAGATATGCTCAACCTAACGGAAATTGGGACAGGAATACTAATTCGCGAAGCGGAGAAAATTACACACGTGGAATATTCTTTCGCTACACTGATTTGAAATGATTATTATTTTTCCCCTTGTGTTATTGTATAAATGTTTTATTTTGTACTTGAGTTGTCTGTATTTAGATTTTATTTGTTTTGTTTTGGATAAATGATGCTTAGCCCTACCAGCTATTTATTGTTGAGTAGCGGTGCCCGCGGCTTTGTCCGCGTGGGCATTTCATTGATCTAAAATATCAAGATACCAAATTAGACAAAAAGTCCTTCAGCCGTCAAAATGAGTTTACGCTATTGCTCGGCTTCTACTCATCAGATGTAAATATGAAATACACCAAATTTTAAGTAAAACCTAAGTTACGGAACTGTGTAAACCGCATTTTAAGTAAAAACCTAAGCTACGGAACTGTGAAAACCTAAGTTACGGAACTGAGAAAACCGCATTTTAAGTAAAAACCTAAGCTACGGAACTGTGAAAACTGCTTTTTAATCGGTCAGTAGTTTTTACGTGACGCTCGAACATACATCACACCTCACCATGGCCTAGATCCTGACAAACATGATTTTTTAAAACGTTAATTCTTGTTCTGTAGCTGATTTTAAGTCAAGACCATTTAAAAAACATATATTTTCTCTGTACATTATTTTTGTAACTTACTGTTTTATTTTAAGTTATAGTAAAAGATTGTAAATTTTTGACATAATCAAACTTATCCTATCGAATCTGTAGAATTGGCCCATCAAATGCCCGCAAAACCTGTAAGTACATTATTAAACTACTTAACATTTTTTGGCTTTTCAATAACATTCGCAATTTGTCATTTCGCACAAGTGCCTTAGCTGGAAGCTTTACAGGACGCGGGGAGCAGTCCCAGGGGAGAGGAGGGCGCTCGCATGCGCTATGCGGCTCCGCCCATGCCGCCCGCCCTATCGATTCTCACTCTCCCCACTTTATTTTAACACGTGTATATTCAAAATGCATTCTTAAAGGTTTTAGTATGTAAATGATGAACACAGTATTCAGTAAAGCTGGCTCGAAACTGCTTACGGGAAATTAGTGTCCATATTTTGTTATGGGTTTGGGTACATGTAGTTTTGTTGTTAGGAGTTGGGAAACCCCTTGGTAACTGCAAAGGTGACTTGAATACGTAACTATCGGTTTTTCATTGAAAAACCTTCCAGACTTTGGGGCAATTTAATAAAATAAAACAGTACTACATATTTCTTCTGTTTCCTTTGTTCAAAAAAATTCATTCCTTGGAGAATCTGCACAACAAATCTACTGTTTTTAGTAAGCGGTCCTTACAAGCTACGAATCTGCACAACAAATCTACTGTTTTTAGTAAGCGGTCCTTACAAGCTACGAATCTGCACAACAAATCTACTGTTTTTAGTAAGCGGTCCTTACAAGCTACGAATATGCACAACAAATCTACTGTTTTTAGTAAGCGGTCCTTACAAGCTACGAATCTGTACAACTAATCTACTGTTTTTAGTAAGCGGTCCTTACAAGCTACGAATCTGCACAACAAATCTACTGTTTTTAGTAAGCGGTCCTTACAAGCTACGAATCTGCACAACAAATCTACTGTTTTTAGTAAGCGGTCCTTACAAGCTACGAATCTGCACAACAAATCTACTGTTTTTAGTAAGCGGTCCTCACAAGCTACGAATTTAGTAAGAGCTACGAATTTAGTAAGCGGTCCTTACAAGCTACGAATTTAGAGTAAGCTGTCCTTACAAGCTACGAATTTAGAGTAAGCTGTCCTTACAAGCTACGAATTTAGAGTAAGCTGTCCTTACAAGCTACGAATTTAGAGTAAGCTGTCCTTACAAGCTACGAATTTAGAATAAGCTGTCCTTACAAGCTACGAATTTTTAGTGTGGGGTATTTATTATCGTGTGCCTAAGAATCTGTATTTATAATAATGCAGAGAGTAACAAAAACTCGGTACAACGAAGATAATTAAAAAAAGGTCTAGGAGATTTAAAATAAACTACTGTAGGTACAAGAAAACAACATATTTAAAAAAAATATGTCTCTCTGTTTGTTTGCTCATCACGTAAAACTATCTGACCGATTGCGATGCGGTTTTGTTGAATAGCTTAGCGTTTGACTAAAAACTAACTGACCTATTGCGATGCGGTTTTGTTGAATAGCTTAGCGTTTGACTAAAAACTAACTGACCGATTGCGATGCGGTTTTGTTGAATAGCTTAGCGTTTGACTAAAAACTAACTGACCGATTGCGATGCGGTTTTGTTGAATAGCTTAGCGTTTGACTAAAAACTAACTGACCGATTGCGATGCGGTTTTGTTGAATAGCTTAGCGTTTGACTAAAAACTAACTGACCGATTGCGATGCGGTTTTGTTGAATAGCTTAGCGTTTGACTAAAAACTAACTGACCGATTGCGATGCGGTTTTGTTGAATAGCTTAGCGTTTGACTAAAAACTAACTGACCGATTGCGATGCGGTTTTGTTGAATAGCTTAGCGTTTGACTAAAAAGTTGGTGTACATCCGATCAGTAAAAGCCGAGCAGTCGATAGAAAACCATTTGACGTTTGAACGAAGTTTGATGATAATGGTACTTTTGGTTCTGAAATGAAATGATATGAAATTTATTGCAGAAATTGTATACAAATAGATGTTTATAGATAACATTAGGTATATACCGTATATACTATAGTGTAGAATCAACAATTTGTAAATAACAAACATACAATATTTGGAAAACAAGTAATAACAATGTTTACAATAATAGCATTATGAAAATGTATAAACAATATATTATATTATTATTATTCTAATTTACATAATAATACCTGGATTAACACATAGGATCCTTATATCCCAGAAAAAACCACGCGGGCAAAGCCGCTGGTACAGCTAGTACCTAATAAAGACGTATGAAAGAAGGTATATTGGCATGAGACATGCCCATATTCAGTGCATATTGAATATTTCCTACGTGTCACTAACTTATGAAACAGTATGTCACAGGCCTCGAATCAAATGAACCTTGACTCATGTGTGACAATATTTCACCTCTGAAACACATTGTGTGACGTCAAGTTGCGTGTCATTACTTAACATGTCTTCCAGTTTATGTATACCATTTGTGTCTACTTGTATTTAAGGTAACTTTGACACATGACTCCACCATGTGGTTTACAAAGTAAGAATTAATTTTCGAGACGTGGTACGTGTATGTTAATAATATACGCATTGTTTCGACGTATGTGTGCATAAGGTTATTTGACTCGTTGGACTGTGTGGTTACATTTCACACTTCATGTCTAGCAATGTCCTCCGGGACTTGCCCTCTGAACTTTATTTGTGTCACCTGTGTCAAGCCGTTGGCACGTAAATAGCTCGTCATGTCGTTTTACCCACGTGGATGGAAATTTCGAAAAAGATGATAATGGCAGCAATTTGGTCATTTTACTCTTTTATTTATTTTACGCTGACAGGCTTTAGTGATAGTTGAGTGAGTGAGGATTAGATGCCAGGGGAAAAAATACCTTGTTACGAAGCCAACAAGGTTTAAATTACATTTGAAGAGATTATTTTTAATTCAGGGGATGTCCGAATCGCTACCAATAACCATCTTACGCTAATAGAAGTCGAAACTAACACTTGAGGATGGCATCTTTTAGTCAGGTTTCTTTAACGTTGTCTATACTAACAGTAACTATTTGTGAGGGCATATATCAACAACTTTCCTTTCGTTGTGATTTGTGTAAATATCATAACGTATCCTAAAGACCTATTTATTCATTTAGTTTAGATTGTTGTTGTTTAGATTGTATTTCTTACGCTCAGCAATTATGTCTGTGAATACGACCATTTTCTCCAAAGCAATGCATGAATTGAACGCTCTGCCCAGCGGGGGATCTCGCTACATACGTTGACAAATCGCGTAACTGTATTGAAATGGGTTTGCTAATGTATCTCGGGATGGTTGTGGCTTAACTGGTAAAATTGCTTTCAAATATTGCAAGACTACATGACATTAGCTCTATTTGTCATGCCTTACCGTTAAGCTGGAGAGAATTAATTAAATACTGGGTACTTCTTAAATTAAATTGGTTAGGTACTCTCAGATTTTAATGAGCATTCATCAAATGATTACATAATGCCGATGATGGTGATATATTATTATGAATTTGAGTTATGTGATGGAGTTGTTATTTCTCTCCACTGATTATGGATGACCAAGATTTGTGAAGTTTGCACACATATTCAAATGGTTTTTAAACCAAATATTACATCTGCCGAGTTTAAAACAGCACCCCCAATTTTTAAATTGAACAGCTCAAACCCTTAAACTCTAAATCGGTTATTTTCGCGTGGCCAGCCATGGGTGAGATTTGGCCCGCAAATTGGTTTCCATCGTCCCACCGCCCGATAAAGGTCGTTACCTAACGTGGTTTGGGAGTACATTCTATCAAACCAGCAGATTTACATTATAGACAATTGTGTAAAGTTCAGGAAAGTATTAACAGAGGCTGTTTGGTAGTTTTCATCAGTTCTTGTCCTCTGTTCAGGTTTGTTTATAACGTGCCGCCATGCCGTGCCACCTGGGATCCTACTATAAGGTGCCGCCATGCCGTGCCACCCGGGATCCTACTATAAGGTGCCGCCATGCCGTGCCACCTGGGATCCTACTATAAGGTGCCGCCATGCCGTGCCACCTGGGATCCTACTATAAGGTGCCGCCATGCCGTGCCACCTGGGATTCGACTATGCTTTTGTTTTTATGACTATATGCTTTTATTATTCGAGCAACTAGCCCGCGGCTTTGCCCGCGTGGTCAAAATTCATTGGTTTTTATTTTTTTTGCGCGAAACCCTAATACTTTAAAAAAAAGGTAGCCTATGTTACTCCTTATAACATCAGCTATCTTCGAGTGAAAGTCCCATCAAAATCCGTCCAGCCGTTTTGGAGATTAGCGGGAATAAACAGACGTGTTTTTGTTTTTAGTGCCGTATATACATTCATATGCATTTAATAAAAAACTTTAAATTTAGTGGTTCTACTTTTATTAAAATATACCTTTCAAATCGTCTTTCCATTTCGTATAAGCTCTGGTCAACTATCGTCTTTGGCCGAGCTTAATTAATTTAGATCTAAGTATAAATGGCCACTGATAGGTATATCCTTCAAGCATGGAATTGAATAACATAGTCTATGTTTAGAAACAAGCCTAAGGCCTGAGTGATGACACGCTTGTGGTACTCAGTGATAATTTAACTGCCAGTAATACCAGCCCACTGCAACAGACTGGCGCCCGCGTCGGGTTTTGACGTGGTATTGCGCCCATCACCCTGTAACGTGAGCTCCTGACCGGCAGTTATCTACATAACAATAATGACACATTGAGCAACCTACGATTATGTCTGATATAATTTATCAATCGGCCAACACAATAATAACGATAACAATGTAATGAACATGTATTGTAAATACATTATCGAAGAAACTGACTGTCGCACAGAATAAATAGCAGAAGTTGCACTTCGCGCAACTATTAATACAAATAGCGACTCTTACTACTAAGCAACAAAGTGCAATTCAGCTTGCATAAGCGCTAAGTGCCTAACGCGATATTCACCTAAACGTTGCCGCTCTCTTCTAACGCGTAACTCTGTCGCTGTCGCTAGGTAGATAGAAAATGAATATTAAAGTCCGTCTTTTGTAATTAACAAATGAAAATAAACTTTCAATCTTTAGAATACCTAGATACCTCTTTGTTTAACATTCCTCATTAACTCCAATAAAAATATTTTCACATTTTTCATTAAATAGTTCGTAGAACAAAAACATAACAAAACTGGATGTTTACATTTTCACTATACTAATTCTTAGTTATCTCCTAAAAACGTGGAACGATTTACATGATTCAAACGGATAAAAAGGTTTTAAACCTAAACCTTTCATTTGACACCAAAATCGTTAAGATATCTCGACAAACAAAAAAACACATTTTCAAGTTGCTCTCGTAATTATCCAACATGTATGAAACGCGTAACAATTCTTTTAAAAACTATTTTATCAAACGTTAAACGTTAAATTTATTTTTAACTGGGTCTAATCCAATAGAAAAGGAATCAAATTTTATTTGTTAACAACACCATAATCTAAAACAGTTAAGTCGGTAGGTAGGTAGTTGTAAAATACAACGCAAAAATGTGTGTGACTATGAAAAATGTAAGCGTCTGAATGCAAGCGCGCGGCGGCCGGCCTCGCCTGGTTTGTAGCGCCGGGGCTCAGCAATCTGTAGGTTATTTAGCTCGCGTAAGTAGGTAGAGTGATGGATGCCTGACTGTGGATAATTTTCGGTACCCAAATCCATATTTAAGCTATCCTAGTTATAGTAGTCGATTGTGAAGATAAGCAAAGTCAAAGTATTTTATTGTAGATAGGCAAAATAGTAGCACTCTTACGAGTCAAAATTAACATCTCATGAACAGGGGGAAACGATGACTGTTTGTTTGTTTGGGGAGCTTTCACGCGATAACGGCTTGACGGATTTTGATGAAATTTAGAATGGAGATAGCTTATACCTTGGAATAAAACAAAGGTTACTTTTTATCCCGGAAAATTGTAGGTTTCCACAGGAAAACTGGAAAATGTAAATGTCTCACTGTAAAGAACGGTTGCCATCACAGAATGGTCTGTGGTTGCCAAGGAAACGAAATAACAAGTCTGTCAAAAAACATCAAGAGCATTAGTGCTATACCTACTTTTGCATTGGTTTTTAATATCTTAAAATAACATAGGATGCTTTTTTCGCGATAAACAGTAGACCGCGCGTACGAAGTCGCGGGCGGGAAAACTAGTACATACATTTTTATAAATAGATCAAATCAATAAGATTGGGTAAACTAAGTATGCTTTGAGTTAGGAAAGGAAATTTCCCTTTCATGTACCGCCAGAGTTATATCTCACACTGGAAAAAGAAATACCCTTCTGACTCTACCGCTGCTTCGGAAATATGCCCTTAGAGAAGAGAGCACAAAGAAACTCTAAAATGTAATTTTTTCCATTGTCGTCAATACATTATAATTTAATCAAATGGCCGAATTAATAATAATACCCATTTTAATGACAAATGTAAAGATAAAAGCGACATTGAGATGTCCCACAATCATCATACAGGATAAAAAAAAAAAAAAAAAAACAAATGACTAATAAGAAACCAGGTTGGACTAGTCCCCACAAGCAGCACCTGTTCACAGTATGTCATGTACCAGCCATCACCCCCTCAACCATTTTAGATGAAAGGGAGCTGGTACACACCGCCGCAAGTCAATACGTTTTAGTGAGCATGACCTAGATTTTATAGTTCCTCTGAAATCTTACTCTCTAACTAAGTATATTGTATAAAAGCCTGTAAGAGCCTCTGGAGAAAGGAGACTAATCAAACGAACATTCTCCATAGCCACGGCCACACGGCAATGCGGAGCTTAATCAACATTTTACATTAGCTTGCAAAGTGGAAACACAATTCGCCCATTAAAATTTCCAATTGGTTAGCGAGTAGTGACCGATCAGCCGATCTACTCAGACACAATGCACGGCGATCATAATTAACGTAATGTTTGCGCTGAACGATAACAAGTTTATGTGATGGCGAACGGAAGCTGTTTACCTATAGTAGCTGGATGTGCCATTGTCTGCTCGAATCGACGGCCACTGCGTATCGACAGGCCTTGTGATCGCGGCTTTTGTTACGTCCGATCGTTATTAAACGATGACGATCGGATCGAGTTTAATATAGCTGCTGACTGTCTCAAATCACAAGGTTCAATGCATTGTTGAGCTTCCTATGTATAGCAAATGTATTATTCCCGGTAGTGTACAGTCTGGAAGTCTGCAAATCTAAAAGTTAACAGGTGACACAACCTCACAACACAAAGTGGACCTAATCTTTGTTTATTATTAGGTGAGATAGTTAAGCGCTCGGTTATTTATATACTTATAATAAAGCAGTGAGTAAGTACTAAAAAGTCAACGATGAAAATAATAAAAGAAATGGTATAGGGTACTTCCTTATATCCCAGAAAAATTACGCCGCGGGCAACGCCGCGGGCATAGCTAATCATGAATAAGACAACCAACAAATTTCTCCCTTATCTAACACTATGAGAACTTCAAATGGAGTGTTGTTAGGCAAATCATTACGGGCTAGATCATGATCCACGATCTCACCTGATGGAAAGCGGTGATGTGGTCGAAGGTGTAGCGCGCTTGCCTAGTAGATACCTATTCACTCTTGACTTAAACTCACCTGGGTTATAATGTACCGGAAACACTGACGAGGGCAGGGCATTCCACTCCTTTGCAGTTCTTATAATAAATGAAGAAGCGTAACGCTTCGTTCTTGTGTTGATGTACCAACATAATTGAGTATGAGTATCAGTTAGTAACAGTTTAGTTTTAGCAGTAGCAGTAGAGTAGAAAATCTGAGTACCACCACATAACCTGCAGTTACCACTTATTTGCATTGGGGTATTTCTCTACTGTACTAAATGTAAACCCATTGAGGGTTGTGAGAATTGATACTTGGGTCATTGATTTTCCGGCATCACAGCCTGACCTAAAAAATATCTTAAAACTACAGAACCTGCCTAAACAAACTAGATATAAGCATGTTACAATCGACACGAACACGAGTGCTGGCACGCGAGCATCCGGCCCCTGTTCCGTCCATGGCGCTGTATGGAAGCTCGGTCAGCATCAGAAACCTTATCACGCAGCAGTGGATGTGGTGGCGCAGCATGTTGACCCAGTTGGCGGTTGGAATGAATAGTGCAGTGGGTGATAAAATGCGTCTCAGTGAAGCCTTACAATGTGTAACTAAGTTATTCAAACTATGCACACAAACAGAACCCCCCCTGGGTTCAATAAACTTAATGTATGTCACAAGGTCAACACCATTGTTGTATTGCGAAAACCATTTATGTAGCACCTATATAACTGTGATCTACTTCTGGATGTAGCATCATAATCATCTCCATCTTCAGCCTGTGTTCGTCCACTGCTGGACTTAGACTAGGCACGCCATTTGTCACAATCTTCGACTCTTTGCATCTACTTGTTGGGAGCCACCTTGAGCAGACCGTCCTTTCATTTAGCTGGTGGTCGTCCTACACCTACACTATGTTTGTCAATTCGTGGTAGTTTTATTTTGCAGTCCATTTTTTTATTCCAAGAGTTTTAACAAAAAACGTACGTAGCTTTATCAACGGCTTGCTGATAAATAATTATTACAACAAAAACACTATCATTGCTGTCCGTCTTATTATAATGTTTATGTAACACGACAACTGTTATAGGGGGGGGGGGGGGGGGGGGGTATTATTCATTGTGTTCTTCATCTTACACAGATTAAATAAATAGTTGGAATTTAAGATTGAGAAAATTCAATTACTGCCTTACTCGTACCACGCACCTCAAAAGTCCATTGTGTGTATACTTTTATGAGAGAATACGCTTTTATTTTATATCTCACTCCATTGTAACCTGACCTCAATTATTGGTGTTATTCCAATAACTGTATTAAAAGATAAATAGCATTTTTGTACTGGTACAACTCTTACGCAAGAGTCCGCTTGGGGAAGCTAAACACCTTTGTCAGATAATCAACCACCAAGCAGTAGTGTGTAAGCATTTCTGTGTTTCGGCTTAAACAGTAATGTTTCCATCGAAATTACTGGGAAATGAAACTTAAAAACCAATGTCTCAGGGTGACTAGCGCAGTGCAGTGACGCGCAAGATTTTGCAACCAAAGTTCTGGGTGGCACTGCAATATAATGAATGGTAAGCGTCTCGCCCGCCTAATGTTATAGGCGGGCGAGACGCTTACCATTCATTATATTCATTATATCAACAGGCGAGCGACCTGCTCGACTTGTCACTCAAAGGAATAAAAAATAATTGATCATCATATTCGAATGCAAACACGAGTACTTAGAATCGCGATCGAGTTACGCGGCGCACGTACGTGTCACGTTACAGTATCCGATCCGGCCGCATTTGATATCCTCTGCAATCTTGTACTGGTAGTGGCAGTCAAGAGCTGATGGTAGAAATCTCTGAAGACTCAGGATTATTGATTCACTATAACTGCGCTGCCTATAGTTGGAGCTGAGATATTAATTTAAGTTACCTACATATTTAAGTTAGTCGCAGTTATTCACATCCGTAAGAAGTGTAGGAAGTGTAGTGTGTGCCCTGGGCCATTATTCGCTATGACTATTCCCACACGTAACGCTTCGCGTTGTGGAATTGTTTGGCAAATTACGACAACTCCCGAACATACGCGAACAATTTGACGCAGATATCTAGACGCGACACGTTACGTGGCCGTATGGGCAAAGCGAATAAGGGCCCTGCCCTGCATGATTAGAACATTACATCACACTTTAAACTTAATGACGTTACTACCTTTGTTCGGGACAGTAAATAAAAAAACTGAATATAACAGCACCTCTTCATCACCGTACTAGACGATCAGCAAAGCGCTAACCTTTTATGGTTGAAATACCTCGCACAGGAACGATGCGGTACTCTTCTTCATATATTATAAGAACTGCAAAGCAGTGGAATGCCTTGCCCTCGTCAGTGTTTCCGGTAAACTATAACCCAGGTGTGTTCAAGTCAAGAGTGAATAGGTATCTACTACGCTAGCGGACTACACCTTCGACAATCGATGTCATCGCTTTCTATCAGGTGAGATCGTGGTTAAACGATTGCCTAGTCTAAAATAAAAAATATAATAAAAACTATCAGGATTGTTTATTACGAACTTATTTGTCTCGTCTTTGCTTAGGGGAAGAAAATATAAGTCAGTAACAAGGACGGTACGATTACCTCACCAATCCAAAGTCTCTATGAAAAACTTGGAGTTTCTATAAAAGATTGAATTCAAATTGAGTTGATCCGACAGAGAACTGAAGATCAACATTGCCCGTAGGATTAACGAGCTGAAGTGGCATTGGGCTGATCATATAATAATAATAATTTATTTCATTTCCAGGCGATAATAGGTACATTAGATAATTAAAATTAATACTTATTGAGCTATTAACCAATTAATCTTAATAATAATTATATCTTAAGTTTGCTATGAGCCCCAAACTAGGCTATGCCTGTATCCTGGGTACCCATACGCCGAAGGACCGATAACCGCTCTGATAGACGTGTTCTTCAGTAGAGAACCGGCTAGATTGAGGTACGATTTACGCAAGGTGGTTAGCTGGCAGTCGTAGGAAAGGGATAGCCCAAAATTAGGCTCAATGGCGTGTTTTGGGTTTGGGAGATGCAATGTCCGCAGTGGACTGATTCAGGTTGATTCTGATGAACAAATAATGCAGAAAATATTTTGGCACCTTCTAAAGAACTTCACAGGCAGACATCACACTGTAAATCAACCTTTCATCGCACAACTTTCCGACGAAAAATATCATTACCCTTTTGGACCATACACTCCATATAAAGGCACGTTTATGAATGTCGGTCAGTCTCAATCATTGTTTTGAATAACTCCAGCCGCTATGATGGAGGATGCAACACTGCAAGTTGTCGTTGTTCTCGCTTCCTGTTATTGCGCGACATTTGTAAACGTTGTAGGTTGGGTTGGAACAATTATTAGGATTCCAGCGCGAGGAATGGCCTCCTGGCCGTGAATCATGCTGCATGTTATTGTTTTAGTTTAGTCTAGCTAGAGAGCGTGGAGTATCCTATTCTGAAAACAAGCTACTCTTATATCTCATGTAAATCTTATCTGCAAACCCTTGCGAGCTGTGAAAAAAACAAACTTATAAGTCAACGCAATCAAAGTATCTTTTGATTGCGTTGACTTATAAGTTTGTTTTTTCAGATAACTTCTGACATAAACCGCGACGCGAACACTTGCTTATCACGGGATTCCAGGAGGCAGCCAACTTGAAACCATCCTCTCGGTTGAAATTGGGATACTTTTTAATTTCAACCGCTTCACGTACAATCCTGGAGTAGTAGTGACGATCCGTGGAGAGGATCTTCGGGTCATGGAGTTCAATCCAGTGATCCAGTTTTCAAGTTGGCTGCGTCCTGGAATCCCGTGATAAGCAAGTGTTCGCGTCGCGGTTTATGTCAGAAGATATTTGCAGATGTCGTTAGTGTCGTGTGTCGTGACAATTCTGAATTTTTACAAAACCAAATGCGGGTAGTTGGAGACAACGCTCGCCCTTCTCGACGCTGACACCCGCTACTTCAGTCTTCTCGTGACCACGATCAATGCAACTTGATCGAAACGTCGAGGTAAATAAATATTAAGTTTTCAGCGCGATTAAGTCCCGTTTAAATATTTAACTATGTGTTAAATATTTAAACTTCAAATAATGTGAAATTCGGCAAGAAGTCTTGTAGCACGAGAGAAAATATCAAAAAACCATTAAATAGTAGTTACAACAAAAAAACGGAGCTTTAATGAATTCCCATGATGGATGATCTATTTACATACCTATAAGTTTGTACGGAAGCCTCGGTGCGCGAGGCCGACTCGCACTTGTCCGGTTTTTATGTTAAACGCGCAGGGTTGTCGCATTCGGAATCTAAAAAAGTGCGACAAAAACACATCATCATTCGTTTGTACTACCTATGTGTAGTATGCGACACAGATCAGTAACTACTACCTATGTGTAGTATGCGACACAGATCGGTAACTACTACCTATGTGTAGTATGCGACACAGATCGGTAACTACTACCTATGTGTAGTATGCGACACAGATCGGTAACTACTACCTATGTGTAGTATGCGACACAGATCGGTAACTACTACCTATGTGTAGTATGCGACACAGATCGGTAACTACTACCTATGTGTAGTATGCGACACAGATCGGTAACTACTACCTATGTGTAGTATGCGACACAGATCGGTAACTACTACCTATGTGTAGTATGCGACACAGATCGGTAACTACTACCTATGTGTAGTATGCGACACAGATCGGTAACTACTACCTATGTGTAGTATGCGACACAGATCGGTAACTACTACCTATGTGTAGTATGCGACACAGATCGGTAACTACTACCTATGTGTAGTATGCGACACAGATCGGTAACTACTACCTATGTGTAGTATGCGACACAGATCGGTAACTACTACCTATGTGTAGTATGCGACACAGATCGGTAACTACTACCTATGTGTAGTATGCGACACAGATCGGTAACTACTACCTATGTGTAGTATGCGACACAGATCGGTAAATACTACCTATGTGTAGTATGCGACACAGATCGGTAACTACTACCTATGTGTAGTATGCGACACAGATCGGTAACTACTACCTATGTGTAGTATGCGACACAGATCGGTAACTACTACCTATGTGTAGTATGCGACACAGATCGGTAACTACTACCAATGTGTAGTATGCGACACAGATCGGTAACTACTACCTATGTGTAGTATGCGACACAGATCGATAACTACTACCTATGTGTAGTATGCGACACAGATCGGTAACTACTACCTATGTGTAGTATGCGACACAGATCTTTAACTACTACCTATGTGTAGTATGCGACACAGATCGGTAACTACTACCTATGTGTAGTATGCGACACAGATCGGTAACTACTACCTATGTGTAGTATGCGACACAGATCGGTAACTACTACCTATGTGTAGTATGCGACACAGATCGGTAACTACTACCTATGTGTAGTATGCGACACAGATCGATAACTACTACCTATGTGTAGTATGCGACACAGATCGGTAACTACTACCTATGTGTAGTATGCGACACAGATCGGTAACTACTACCTATGTGTAGTATGCGACACAGATCGGTAACTACTACCTATGTGTAGTACGCGACACAGATCGGTAACTACTACCTATGTGTAGTATGCGACACAGATCGGTAACTACTACCTATGTGTAGTATGCGACACAGATCGGTAACTACTACCTATGTGTAGTATGCGACACAGATCGATAACTACTACCTATGTGTAGTATGCGACACAGATCGGTAACACGTCACTGTCTCGGCATAACTCAATCATATATTTTTTTATTTATCATTTATTTACCATATTCAACGTGCAAATTAGTCATGATGATAACCGAGACCACTCTCGGTTATACTACGAACCAAACTTAATAGCGGCTGTGAAGTGCGCTGATAGCGCGGCATCACGTATCCCCTCACCCCTCCAACGACCGTGCATACCTAATATTTGCTACTGCGCAGAGCTCGGCGCCAACTTCACAGTCGCCATTAAGATTGGTTCCGACTGTACCTGCATGTTCCGCCGTACCAAGGACATATGTGGCAGGCGGTAACACTTTTGCAAATTATACAAAAAAAATAGATAATTAATTTAAAAAAAGTTTTTTTTTTGTTATTTAGGGTCCTTTAAATCTACCTATAAACTTTCATTTCGTTAGCAAACCTAAAGTGATCTCGAGTCTGAGGAGGTTATGTGCTTGCCATGTGTTGCCATGACGATGGCCAACCTCCGGTCGGAATGGAACCACAAGGAGGCGATCAGTTCATCGTATTTTCACGAGACTAACTTAGAACATAGACTACTACTTCTTTGATAAGGAACATCGGTTGTTCTAGAAAGTTACATAAACGCAAAATCGAAATATCTGCAGAAAATTGACACCTTAGGTACTTACCTGTACTACGAAATGTTGCTAACATCATCTCGCTCACAATATAATATTTCGGGAATATAATATTGTGGATATATTTTACGTCGGCTGTCGGTGAGGCGCGGCATTGGCGCACTGCGCCTCTCCTACGTAATTGGAGAATCGGTGCCTTGCCGCAGTTCAGAATACGCCAGTATGACAACTCGAAACAAATATACTTCTGTAGTGTCTGTACATTGATAATTTTATACCACTGCTGAGTAGGTGCAGCAACATTTTAGGGAGAAAAATAATAATGTACGATTCATCATCAGCCTATTTCGTTCCCAGTTTTCACAGCTGCACATATCTTCAGAAGAGATAGTATGGTCCGTAATCAAGTCACTTGAAAACAGTTTTTTTAAAACCACAATTTTAATTCAAAATGTTTCATTTGTATGTTTTAAACTTTTTTTAAACACTTTATTTGATTCATCGAGCACGGCTCGGCACTGACTCAATATCGCACATAGCACAATGTAATTGTTCTAAACAATGAAATTCGTAAACAAAGTCGCGGGAAGACGATCTAATATTTTTATTTAACAAAAGAGTAGGTAGTATACTATATAGTATACTCGTAGTTCAGCAGTGGACTTCTAAAGGCTGACATGATGAGGTACTTGACACTTGACCTGATACTTGACTACATATTCAAAAATATTTAAAAAAAAAAGAAGATAATTTTCATAGTCACAGTGCCGCTCATACCTAGGCATGTTGTCACTCGGGAATTACTCGCTGATGGCCAAAGTTACTAAAAAAGGTATAAAATTACCCACACCGGTAATGCTGTTTTATTGTCTGGTCTGAAGTGATCCCCGAGCTCAATCTATGCTCAAACTTCAGAGTAGTTATGAAAAGTGTTTACTATTTAGTATTTTCAGTTTTCTTTTAGCGTGATGTTTTTCCTTTTGCCATGCCCTAGTACAATTAACTTCATTAACCCGGCGCCAATGACCTGAAAATAATCCCGCGGCCAATGACGCAGGGTCACCGTGACCCTGAATTCAACGTCATATTTTCATGAATTTAAAAAGGTTACCTGAATTTTAATTAGTATTTATTAAATATAGGATATATAAATATATCCGTACAATTAAATAAAAATAAAATAATTTATCGTATAAATCAAACATTTATTTAGTTTTTCAACACACGCAAAATCAACTATAAAAACACAACATTAATCAACGAATGTCCATACTAAAAGAGAAACCACACTAACTTCTTATCATAAAACTAACAAGATATCAGTCTTCTACTGCCTCATTCAGCATCATGGAAGTACTGCAATTATTGCAGTACTGAAGTTAATGGTCTGGGCATAGTATACATTCAGCATGCACGACAATTGGTGTTTGTTTTGTGAATGTTCTTTCAAAATATCGACTTTATCTGATGAATCGGTTTGTTCAGTACCGCTACTGTTAGTACGTTCGGATAAATGGTCTTCATAGTCGACGTCCGAAGCAATGACTCAATTACTCTTCTAACACCACCAAAATTTCATCTGGCTTGTTAGTGAGTGCCATTTTTACTAAAACACTAAAAAAAGAAAGAGACAACAAACACTGAAAACAAACACTAAATAAACAAAAAAATACATATAATAAATATAATAATGTTCTAATGGAAAATTTTGGTTCACGGGCGAGATTCGAACTCGCATACTAGACCTGTCTAGTCGGTTTTATGCTAAGCAGGCGTTAACAGCTACAAAAAATCATTAAAAAAATACGTCACGAAAATACCACGACAGCAATGACGCGGTCATACGTACCCGGTTTGACTCGACGCACGTTTGTCTCGCTGCGCAGGCGGCCTCACACTAAAGTTTCACGAGTTTTGGGTTGGAGGGTGAATACCTAATTATATGCAGTTGCATACACCACTTTATCTTCACTCATGCAATATCTATTTTTAAATAAAATAAAAGTAATTAACAAAGGTTACCATATATTTGGAGTATTTCACCTATAACGAAGAAGCCCCACTTTTCTTTTAGGCACTGAAATTAGGCAAGCATCACGTTTTCTGAAAATGACTTCATTTTCTATTTTCCACTCCCAAGATTGCATCGTATGCGTAGCACGAGCCGCTATAAATAATAAACGGCCACACTGAACTAAAACCAACCTCCTTGGTCGGTCAAACTGCACTATGAATGAAGTTTTTTTTTGCAAAAACGCTCGTTGGTCGTGGCCATAATAGCTTTATAATAAAAAAAAGTTATAATGTTGTTTATTTTTAAAAAGCAGTGCTTTATTATATATTTTTTCTTATTAGAGACGTGCCGTGTAAAGTATGTCAGTATGCAACCATTTTTGAGTTCTTAATCCGAATTTTACGATACAAGTTTAGATAAAAGTATGAACAATTCATAGAATTTGCTAGTCAGCGTCCTCTTTCGCATTCTATCCTCCAATCTCAGAGCGAGTCTTATCTATCGCTATTTGCCATCTCGCTATCCACGAACATACCTTACTGGTTCGCCGCTGTACTGCAACACTTCAAACTCTCGAGCTGTCGCTAACGAATGTGTGCTGTGCGAAGCCTCAGGAAACAGGCGGGCAAGCCTCCTGACATCGTTTTAACGATGTATGCATTGTGAGAATCTCTACAAAAGCGACACTATCTGAGTTGGCTCGACGAACACCACAAAGTCAAGGACATGTGATAATCTATAAATCGCACTTAGTGAGCGTAATGGAGAATGAATCATAAAAAAGCACCGATCTTGTCGGTAGGTAAACTTATTCACACACAGAAAAAATACATTTGGTGAACAAAAACTAAAACATCTGAAAAGCGCACTCTACGATCGTACCGCTTATCAAATTCGGCGATAAAGGTCCACTCCCAAAGCTAGAATAAACATGGACGCATTAGCTTTCAACGTGTCGAGAGCGAGTGCAAATGCGAATGATTGTACTGTGTACCGTCAACTACTGTCTCGAGCCTAATGCTTCTCTGATAACCGAGGGAGCCATTACTTACTCTGTGTCTAGAAGGGGTTTGAAACTCTTGTGACATCTTTACATTGAAAAGATCGGTAAATCGGTAAAATATTTTCTGAGATATTTGTGGACAGACAGACAGACAGACAGACAGACGCGTTCGGTGACTTTCTTTTATAATATATAGTGAAGTCTACGAACATTTCATTGTAATCACATACATACTTACATTCCACTCTATAAAAACAAATAATTTGCAATAAGATAGTGTGTGTAAACAATTAATTGACGTCATATGGTTCACTTTTTTTATCTCGTAAGCTCCAATATTAATCAAGTTTACTCCTTATTTACGACCACGTTATATAAAACAGTAATCTGCAATATTTTTAATTTTAAATATAATCTTTATTGGTAAGAGCATAGGAAGCAAAATACAATTGTAGTAGCTGTCCAAGTTGTGATAACTTTTGTCTATTTGCCGTCGCGCAAGTCTGTGCTAATATTGATAAAGGATTCTCTGTAGACTCTGCTAATAAGTTGTATAAATCGAGTTGTAGGAAACAATACATTGGATGCTCCAGTTTAATCGGTTTCTACAATTAGACTTATAACTTCTTGGAAACGTTTCATTAAGGCTAGGGTTAGCCGCGATATTCGTAATCTGCAGCATTTGGATGAGAAGGGCAGAAAATAGGGCCCAATTATTAACTATTAAGTTTATTTCTTGGTCCACGATAATTATTTACTACTCAGTGAATTGTAATGTTTAAATATGGCGTATTTGTTGTTGCAGAGACATCAGTACAGTGCGAGGAGTGTAGTCGTTGCGTCGCGACCAGGAGGCCGGCCCATCGCCGTCGAGCGTGCATGACGCTTCACACATCTAGAAACACTGCTCGCAGGTACCCTGCAACTCTAACATGCACAATACCCCTGTTCTAGACCAACAGTTGATCTGTCATGAAATCATATCAGTGTTGATGCGGTTGTCGGTTGTTGCTCGATACCGCTAGCACCAACGAGGCTCCCCAGTAGACCGTCCCACCCGTGTATGACTACGAGACCGGTCTGTTCGCAGAACATCAAAATTTTGCAGTAACAGACATCGGAAGCTGCTGCCGCTGCGGCAGACGTGACTGGCGAGACGCGCGGCCCGCCGTGCCGCCCGCATGACGCGCTAGCGACGCCCCGCGACACGCACCACGTGCTCACTAGTACTACAGCGGTGAGTCGCACAATATTGTTCACTCTCGAAGAGACTTCAGCGAGGCACTCTCGCCTGTGCTCACTTGATCCGGCACAACATAGGTTCACCTTCTCACCCCGCGGCTGCTGCGAGAACCGGCTAAGGGAGTTCAGAAAATGCAGTCTCTTTTCTTTCTGATGATGTGAAGTGTATTTTTTATACGCGTCCCGATTACAAATATAGATCTTGTACCCTAACTATGATTCTTTGTATCTAGGGAACCAGGTACTGCAAGGTCCCACAAAGGTCCAAAATATATACACAAGTATTTGCCATTTGCGGGAATTGAACCCAAAACCTCGTGTTAAGCAGTCGGCTCATTGGAGGCTGAATATTGATGACCTATGGTCATTCATTTTTTATTTTATCTATATTGATCAAAGAAATCATTCTAATTTATGATTACAATGATTTATTGTATTCAATTTTCTTTATTTTATGAAAATTGTGATATTTCCAGTCTAACACTTGTCCGATGTTCTCTGTTGCAGATCCAGTGTACATTTGTAAAAATTGAGTATATTATAGCTCGGGGGAGACTCCGCGGACGTTAGCGTAGTTTATTGTACATATTTACTGAAGAGGCCTCGCCATGGGGACCCTCAACGTCAACAGAAATGTCGCCGACGCGTTCTATCGGTACAAGGTATGTTCTACAACATTTGACAGATAGTTATGGTGCCAATTCTCTTGGCACAAACTAAATTAGAACCTAATTTGACAGGTCTAAAGTTATTGTTATCTTTTCCATAAGGTTTCATATTGTAGTTTTTGGTTAAAAGTGTCAAAATCGCAACATTGTTTGTTCCAACAGAATTGACGCCAATCACTCGTTAATACCAGTAAAATTCAAGATAGCTATTTTTTTATAAGTATATCATTAATTGGAACTCTGATTATACAAGTTTTTAATAAATCTGGTTATAACATGTGCTGACAACCCTGTCAGCACATGTTATAACCAGATTTAGATTCAGTCCTACTCCAGTTTCCTTAGCATATAACATGTCGTAAGTTCCATTCCTATGAGCCGTTTTTTTTCGGAATTCCTATAATCTATACTTATAATAAAGCAATAAGTACGAAAAAGTACTTCAAATAAACTACTGAACAAGAATAGCTATTGTTCAAAGTACTTTGTGAGATGTCTCATGACTTCAACATGACATGATTTCACGTTGTTTTATACAACATACTTAGTTCGAACTTTTGCTTTATTTTTCCCAGTTTTATGATTGCGGGAGGATTGTCACATTTTTTTATATTTGTAATTTAAATATATTTTATTATAATATCTGACATTTGAAAAAATAATATATAATTAACAAATATGGAAAAATTACATCTCCTTAGTTGCGTGGTGCTCTCTTCTCTGAAGGGCGTATTTCCGAAGCACCGGTAGAGTCAGAAGGGTATTTCCTTTTCCAGTGTGAGATTTAACTCTGTTGGCACATGAAAGGGAAATTTCCTTTTCAAACTCAAAGCATACTTAGTTTTCCTAAATTTTATTTGATCTATGTATTTATAATAGATTGTCTTTGTTCATGAGAAGCTAATTTTGACTAGTAAATATGCTATTACTTTGCTTTGAATATAACATTTTTTTAATTCGTATCTGTCTGTATGTTTGTTCGCGCATCACGTTTAAACTACTGAACCGATTGCGATGTGGTTTTCACTATTGCGATAGGGTTTGACTTAAAACTGGGGTATTTAGTATCTAAATCCGATGATTATTTGCCGAGCAATCAATAAAAACCTAATTGACGGCTGAACGAATTTTGAAGAAATGTAGTATATTGTACTTTAAAGGTTAAATGTACTTTTAGTCTTGGAATAACAAAATGTTAAAAGCGCCGATATCCGACCCCCGTTCATACCGTCTTTGTTGGTAATTAGGTCTACCATAACAAGGTCGAATTACCAATCACCTGTGTAGTAACTCGTCTATAGAACTGAATATTGTTCATAGCGAGCACGTTGTAGACTTTATTGGTACATGGATCACATCGAAAAATATTAGTAGTTGTCTATGGTTCATTGTGAAGGGTACAATTTAAAGTAAATCGATATTAATTAGGCCTTATGTTCAATATTAATAAGCAAATGATTGTGACAGATGCCGAGGATCTGCGCCAAGGTGGAAGGCAAAGGCAACGGCATCAAGACTGTCATCGTGAACATGCCCGACGTGGCTAAGGCACTGGGCAGGCCTGCCACCTGTGAGTATACCATCATTAATATTTTTATTGGATTGTATGACGAGTCGAGCCGGTCTCTCGCCTGAGGGTAAGCGTCGCGCCTGCCCTATAAGAATTCAGTGCAACCCAGAACTTTGGCTTCAAAATTTTGCGCGTTACCCTGAGACATTGTTTTTTTTTTTTTTTTTCGGACTATCTTTTGACCACGTTTGACCACGATCTCACCTGATGGAAAGCGATGATGTGGTCGAAGGTGTAGCACGCTTGCCTAGTAGATACCTATTCACTCTTGACTTGAACACACCGGGGTTATAATTTACCGGAAACACTGACGAGGGCAGGGCATTCCACTTTCTTATAATAAATGAAGAAGCGTAACGCTTCGTTCTTGTGCGAGGTATTTCAACCATGAAAGGGTGGCGCTTTGCTGATCGTCTAGTCGTACGGTGATGGAAAGGTGATGGGGGAATCAGGTTGTGCAGTTCTTGTGCACACTCTCCATAGTGCAATCTGTAGAATACCGCCAGGCTTGCTACCTCACGTCGATGCACCAGACTTTGAAGCTTACTCTTTACCAGAGTGTCATCCCCAATGAGCCTGATAGCACGTCTCTCAATTGAATCCAAAGACTCGAGCTGATATTTGGCAGAACCGTCCCAGAGGTGGCAGCAGTACTCCATACAAGTTTTAAGTCACATTGCCTTATAATTTCATTGGAAACATTGCCCCAAACTGAAATACATCAATATTTGCACACCACTGCTTCGCGGTTGACTTCTGACTTCCCAGGCGGACTCTTGTATAATAGGCCTACCACTTCCAAAAAGTTGCTTTTGTGGATGAAAATGTAAAAAAAAAAAGTATACCTGCCAGTTAGTAGGAATGTTATAAAATTATACTTGTCAGTTACTAGGAATATTATGAAACTATAGATAGATAGATAGATAATACTTTATTGCACCTAAAAAGATATTATTACACATAAAATATTATTATTACACATAATATATAGGAATGTTCTGAAACTATACCTGTCAGTTACTAGGAATGTTATAAAACTATACTTGTCAGTTAGTAGGAATGTTATTAAACTATACCTGTCAGTTAGTAGGAATGTTACATAACTACGCCTGTCCGTTACGTTTTTATATCAGGGATCGATTTACTAACGTTACCAAAATGTCCTGCCTAGTATTTAAATTAATGCCAAGAAATACTAGCACTATCATTGAGATGTATTCGCTAATGTTTGTGTTCGTTTCAGATCCGACGAAATACTTTGGCTGCGAGCTGGGCGCGCAAACCCAGTTCGACTTTAAGAACGAGCGGTTCATCGTCAACGGCAGCCACGACTCGGCCAAGCTGCAGGACCTGCTTGACGGGTGAGTCTCATGCACACGTACACACCCTCACACACCAAACCACACACATACTCGGACATTCTTTCACTGATGAAGGCTACACTATTCCAGGTGGACATAGGAGGCGGTAATGCACCAGTATGTAAAACTTTCACTGATAAAAGGCTACACTATTCCAGGTGGACATAGGAGGCGGTAATGTACCAGTATGTAAAACTTTCACTGATAAAAGGCTACACTATTCCAGGTGGACATAGGAGGCGGTAATGCACCAGTATGTAAAACTTTCACTGATAAAAGGCTACACTATTCCAGGTGGACATAGGAGGCGGTAATGCACCAGTATGTAAAACTTTCACTGATAAAAGGCTACACTATTCCAGGTGGACATAGGAGGCGGTAATGCACCAGTATGTAAAACTTTCACTGATAAAAGGCTACACTATTCCAGGTGGACATAGGAGGCGGTAATGCACCAGTATGTAAAACTTTCACTGATAAAAGGCTACACTATTCCAGGTGGACATAGGAGGCGGTAAAGCACCAGTATGTAAAACACCAAATACACCATCAGACTTTTAGTAGTTCTCTCACAAGGTGAGACAAGATGATTCTATGATCGGGCTCATTAGGGCAGGCCTGTGTCCATCAGTGCCAAACCCATCAGTGATCTATAAGGGCTGTTGGCCTGAGATGATGATGAACACTTCTATCTAATACAGTAACTAGAGATCTATAAGGGCTGTTGGCCTGAGATGATGATGAACACTTCTAACTAATACAGTAACTAGAGATCTATAAGGGCTGTTGGCCTGAGATGATGGTACAGTAGTTAAGTAATAAAACCATTATTCGTGGCAGGTTCATCCGGAAGTTCGTGCTGTGCCCCGAGTGCGACAACCCCGAGACGGAGCTGATTGTGTCGACCAAGCGCAACACAATCTCGCAGGGCTGCAAGGCGTGCGGCTACCACGGCGTCCTCGACTTCAACCACAAGCTCAACACGTTCATACTCAAGAACCCGCCCACAATGGAGCCCTCGCAGGTAAACAAAGACTAATAAAGAGCTGACTTGATAAATACTGTCAAGTCTGAAGGCTATATGAGTCTTACTACCTAGAATAGTTGAGTCCTTCAAACTGATAAAGCGGCCTCTAATTTGGTAAAAAGCTATGAGACTTCCTAAAAAGAAATTTCCTTGAAATTCCTACGATCTGATAATACCCCTTATAATTCTTGCTTCAGAGGACACGGTCGGTTTCGGCTGTTATTGATTCATAGCAGTCGTTAAACCATGTCAGAGACCGTCGGGCGGCCTGACAAACTCATACGACAAACAACTAGCTAATAAAGAGTTGCCACTTGTTGCTACCCCGTGAGGGTCACATGTTGACACTAACACCATAACGTCTGTATTTGATTGTGTAAATATGTTTGCAATAAATACATTGAAATTGAGTCCTTAAACCCGGTAGAGCGCCCTACGAGTAGTTTTTCTAACGTCTCGTTATTTTTTGTCGGTTTTTGTTGTAGTTTGTGTCAAAAGCTGACGGACAGTAAGCGAAACGGTTTTAAAATATAGGGACCGGTCTAAGAGCCATCTGACCTGGTAAAAATCGAATAGTGTTTTTCCACTTGATTAAGATTCCTACAATTTGATAAAAAATCCTACAATCTTATAAGACAGAGTAAATAGTCATACGATATAGTAAATAGTCTTTCGACCATGTTAGCGTCCTACAACCTGATACAGATTCCATCAATCCGAAGCAGGGCTGTGACCTGATAAATTTGAACTGTGTATGCTGACAGGCGCCTTGTTCGGTTGCAGGGCACCTCTGTGACGGAGGGTAACCGCGGCAAGCGCTCCAAGCGCTCCGGGCCCGGCGCCGCCGGAGAGAAGCCGGCCAACGGGACCAACGAGTCCGAGGCAGATGCCAAGAACGTGAGTACCATTATATCATGACATGACACATATAGGAGACCTCCATACTCAACTTGTCTTCTTGTACGGGCATCGGCAGATCATCATCATCATCATCATCATCATTATCAGCCCGCATCAGTCCACTGCTGGACATAAGCCTCCCAAAGCACGCCACTGTGCCCGATCTCTAAGTGCCTTACTTCGGGTTGGTAAAGAAGACTTTACCAACCGCCGCCAGCCATTTTGCGTATATCATCGCTCCACCTAGCCGGAGAGCGTCATACACTACGTTTGCCAAGTCGCCATCTTCGCACAAGAACACGTCTACCCCAACGGTTATCAGTCCATCGGCAGATATGACCAGCCCAATGCCATTTCAGCTGATAATCCTATGGGCTATAACTTTGGTTCTCTGACGATCACCTCGTTCCTCAATCCATCTTTAAAAGAAATTCCGAGCATAGCCCTTTTCATAGCGCGTTATGCGACATTGATTTGTTGAAAAGTCGTACCGTGAGAGTCCAACGTCTCAGCTCCGTATGTTGTAACAGGAACGATGCACTGTTTGGTTAGATGTACTGGTTCAGGCTTTGGGGAATTGGCTACAAGAAGCTAGGAAGTTAACCAAATGCTGCCCAGCCCTGCTATATTCTTCTTCTTTCTTCTCCTCTCTCATGGACAGATAATATTGTTTTGTGCTAATGTTTTGTGTGTTGTTCGTATACAGGAGAGCGCGCCGGCGACGCCGACCGAGAAGCAGCCGAAGGAGAAGGGCAACAAGCGCGCGCACAAGAAGCACGACGGCGACGACGACGACGACGGCACCTGGACCGTCGACGTGAGCGACGCTGCCGTCAAGGCGCGCATGCAAGGTACGCCTGCACGTCAGGATACAAACCAATATGTGAGGGTTACTCACACATTGCAATATCTGGTAAATTACAGTTCTGGGAGACATTGCTGTTGCCAGGCAGTCCGCGCCGCTTAACATCTGATGAACGGGGCCCTGTCATCTCGTTACTTAGTTGTAATGTATTAAAACAAAACGCTGATTGCCGAGCTCAGCGGGTGCATTAGGAGAGGCATAAGTCCAACAGTGGACATATATAGGTTGATGATTAATGTATTAAAAAACTGCTTTCGCTCAAATCAAATCAATCATTTATTGGTATCAATCAATAATTAATTTAGTTCTTATTCAATGTATATGCCATTATGTTCAGCCTGCAAGCTTGCGTGCAAATATTTAAAATAAATGACAACTGAAAATAAAAAAACATTACGAAAATAAAATATGTCATCACTTGAGCTCACATGTATTACTTACAGAAGTACTTAACGTCAATAATTCACAGTTGCCAAGTGAATGAGGCACTGGTGTGGGCGCGAGCGAAGCGAGCGCAAATAACTAAAGTTGTTCAAATAAATAAGTAGGAAATGCGAATAAACGCAGTGTTAGTGAAATTATTTAAAAAATTGTGCAAAATTGTGAATTGAACGATGTCGTCAATAACAAATGACTCGTCTTGTTTCAGATCTGACGGAGGGCGCCAAGTGCATGACGGTGTCGGAGGACAGCGAGAAGAATGAGAAGCAACGCATGGACCTGTTCTACGCGTACCTGAAGCAACGCGCCGCCGCCGGCGACGTGAGCGCGCCGGACCTGCTGCATGAGGCGGACCGGTACGTGCTGTAGACTAGACTGTACTGTAGGGCTGTACTGTGTACTGTATGTACACTGCTAACTTGGCCCCTCCCCTTCAGGCTGGAGGTGAAGTCGAAGGCGCCGCTGGTGATCTTCGAGCTGCTGGTGCGCGCTAGCAGCATCGCCAGCGACGTGCGGCGCCACCGCGCGCTGCTGCGCCGATTCACGCGAGGCGACTCGCGCGCCCAGCGCTCCGCGCTGCACGCGCTCACCGCCATGTGCGCCGAGAACGCCGCGCTGCTGCCCAAGGTGCCCGCCGTGCTCAAGGTAAACAATGCTCCAGTGCTCCATTCAACTTTCGATTTGTTTTGCTCTCTTCGCTTAGACCAATAAACCTATTCGTCGGCTGCTATGAGCATGCGTGAACGCCATGTTGAATTCAGTTGTTTCGAAAACGAACAGTGTATGCGTTATTAACAAGTATACATACTATGTATGTATCCTCCGCCTGTAAGACTCGCGCTCCCTGCGCTCAGACCGATGCGAGAGCGCGATTTTTCCCGAACTACTTTAAGCGGGATAACATTGTCCTCTCACGTCTAGGTGAAATCTCTCCTTCTTTTATTATTGAGTTGTCTTGCTCATTGTCAGCTGCTGTACGACGAGGACATCGTTGAGGAGAAGGCCCTACTGGAGTGGGCGGCGAAGGGGTCCCGCAAGTACGCCGGCAAGGAGGTGGCAGCCGACGTGCAGCGCCGCGCGCAGCCCTTCCTCGACTGGCTGAAGGAGGCCGAGGAGGACTCCAGCGACACAGACGCTGCCGAGGACATTGAGGTACATACACATACACACACACACGCACACACACACTCCACCTTCACATCACCCTCCCTCCACATACACACAATCACCATCCCCAGAAACCTTAAGACCAAAAATAAAGTTGCATAGAGGGATTGTTAAGTGTTAATTTATGTTAAAGTTTTTGTGAGTCTGCCACATTATTACAATTTTATTATAATAACTAGCGGTGTCCGCGACTTTGCCCGCGTTGGGATTTCGCTGGGATAAAAGTAACCTACGTTAACAAGGACCAAACTGACCTACTTGCTTGACGACGTGCACTATATCACACGTCACGATCTGACATGCTGGGATACGCTCGACACTTACGTCGACTTGTTCAACATCGCAACGTTTTTTTTATCACGGTCTAGGTAATCGTTTGACCACGATCTCACCTGATGGAAAGCGATGATGCCGTCGAAGGTGTAGCGCGCTTGCCTACACCTTCGAGGTATTCCACTCCTTAGAAGTTCTTATAATAAATGAAGAAACATAACGCTTCGTTCTTGTGCGAGGTATTTCAACCATAAAAGGGTGGCGCTTTGCCGATCCTCTAGTCGTACGGTAAAGGAAAGGTGACGGGGGAATCAAATTGTGCAGTTCTTGTGCACACTCTCCATAGTGCAATCTGTAGAATACCGACAGGCTTGCGGCCTCACGTCGATGCGCCAGACTTTAAAGCTTACTCTTTACCAGAGTGTCATCTCCAATGAGCCTCATAGCACCTCTCTAAATTGAATCCAAAGCCTCGAGCTGATACTTGGCAGAACCGGAGGTGGCAGCAGTACTCCATACAAGATCGGACCTGTGCTTGGTAAAGATACAAAAGCTGTCCCGGTGTGAAGAACCGCCTAACCTTAGACAAAATACCAAGTTTCTTTGCAGCTACTTTGGCTTTGGATTCAATGTAAGACCCAAAATTCAGGTTCGATGTGAGTTTGACACCCAAAAGCTCCAGATGGTCGCCTAATGGTATTGTTACACTACGGAAAGATGGAGATTGGTTAAGAGGACTCTTTTTAGCAGAGAATAAATACGACTGCGTTTTAGTAGCATTAAACAGGTGTCCACTTTCTGGAAAGTCAGGGAAAGTCAGGGAAGCTCAAGGTGGTCAGGGAAAGTCAGGGAAATCAAGGTGGTCACCTGCAAAGTCAGGGAAAAAACTGGGTTTAGGTATTTCAACAAAAAAAAACTGTTTTCAATTTTTATTTTGATATGTTTTGTAATCATGTTTATTTGTTTCACTGAAAGAATTATCTGAAAATTTCCCCGCTCGCTTCGCTCGCGCCTTTTTGATAATATTATGTTATTGAACACACAGAAGGTCAATTATTAACATTCATTTTTTCATAAAAGTATACTTATACTAGAAAAATAGCTCCATATTTTCGCGCTCCAAACACTCGCCAAAACTATTGTCTGTTGAATGAAGGTTATGGCGAATCTTGTTTTCCTTTAGTTTTTAACAAACATCACAAGGAATAACTAGCTATTTATTTATTTATTCAATTCAAACGGTAACTCCTATTACATCAATTAATCACTTTAAACTCCAGTATACATTAAATTCAGTCCTATTCTAAACACAGAAATTTGAATTATAAGTAGAATATCACAAAATAATAATAAATGTCAAATAAAAATGCTTCCAATACATACATAGTCAATAGAAAGCTATATTCGCTCCTTGTAATTATTGGTTCCTTTATCCTTTAATATATCTATCTACTCAATGGAACCGAAGTAATTTTATTTTTTTTGTCATGCTCTCGGCCACAAATAGTTTACATGTACATTTTTGCGCTCACTTTGCTCGCGCCTTACCTATTCTTGCACGCTGAAGAATTCCATTAATTGCAATTTTTTTCCGAAAAATTTCGCGCTCTTTATGCTCGTGTCTGTTGAATGATATAATCTGTTTTGCTCATTCGTATAAATCTGTTTTGCTCATTCGTATAATGTGTCGGAAATAGCTAAAAAACAACGCGCTCGCTTCGCTCACGCTATCTTGATAATGTTAGATGTTTTGTTAATCGATTATAAACTTTTTTTTTTTCATAACTACTTTAATAAAAGCATAAGTAACTCAAAATGTTCGCGCTCGCTTCGTTCGCGCTTTCTTGGTAGTATTACAAGTTTTGCATACATAGAAGATCGATCATAAATATTGTTCACATACAAACACACACACAGTAAAAGTAATATATAATATATGATTTGTCATAATCATGTTTTTTTTTTTACACCTATAAAATTATCAGAAAGGTTTTGCGTCCCGCTTATGATGGTGTTCTATCTTTTTGTGATTTGGAATTTTATTTTATATTAAAAGAAATAGCCAAAAAAAAACACTCACTGCGCTCGCATATCTTCATATTTTAAACAGTAAAGAGGTGGGCATAGGCTGCGCGATTGATACCGCAGGGAACAGCTAGTATTGTATAATTTTGGAACCTGTCCAGGCTGGATATGGGTACCTCTATCCAGCCTGGACACCTCAAGAAATAATAATAAATAAACTCATCGCATAAAATTACAAAACATGATGGATAAGAAATAATTCATTATTTAGATTGCATTATAAATTACCAGAGATCTAGTTAATGGCGGAAGACACGGCACGCTTTGATATCACGTAAACAAAAACTGGGCTTGATATTACTAAAGGCAAACACACCCACACAGCTTCATTCCGACCATTCATGTGTATCAACAACAATGATAGAGAGTGAGACAAACGCAGACTTTAGCGCGAATGTGAGTCACTGCTAACGCGTGCTACACAAATGCCACTCCGATTGTGACTGAGGCTAATCACGAGTATTTGTATTTCTAGATCGAGTACGACGACCGCGCCAAGGCGACTCCGATCAAGGCGCAGGTGGCCGCCGCGCCCAAGCCGAAGCCGGCGGACGACGATGACGTGGAGGACGTTGACATCGACGCCATCTAGACCCCCAGCACCCCCACATACCTCCAATACCCTCCAATACCCTCTCGCGACTCGCTACAGAACACTGCTACATGATACTGAAGTAAACTCGTACAGCTCAAAAGTCTTGTCGCCCTTTACGACACAATCTCAACGTTCACTCAAATTTGCACCTACAGCTCAACGTCATTAAGTTCCAATTGCTTGATCCCTGGTTAAACTAATACTTAACAAGTATAGACAAAATAAAAGAGTTATTTTTCCATACATTTTGACTATCAATTTGTTAACCATGGATCAAACATGGAGCTCCGGGACGGGTTTCAGGAACGTTTGTTAACCATGGATCAAACATGGAGCTCCGGGACGGGTTTCAGAAACGTTTGTTAACTTTGAGAACAAAATTAAATATATTGTAGTGTTTGTTTTTTGATTAGTGTCAGGCAAAGACATCAATAGATTTCATCAATTGCCCAAGTTCTTATTTCGTGACGATACTTCAACCATCGAGATGGACTTTGGTCTTGTGAAATCTTAACACAGGGACTGAGAAAGCTGTCAAATATAACACGAGACAGAGGCGTCTTATTGGACAATCGTCTCAAATCGTAACATCATCATTGCTTGTGAATTTTATATCAACGGACAAGTTAGCTTGGACGCTCGATATCACATAAACATTTACGGCCTTCTTTATAAAAAAATAATAAACGTCAATTAGTACTGCGCAGTACAATATTTTAGTGCGCAGTATTACTAATCATTGCTTAATTTTTATAAATAAGGCAGTTTGCCATAAATAGTTAAAACTATACAATTATATGAAAGATACATTTCCGATTTGATTCACAGGAAGGCAACTCTAAGGTGCACTTTTCTAACGCCACTTTAACGTCTTGTATGCCAGATAGTGTTTTGTAGAGTGCACGTGAAAAAAATAAAAAATGAAATTAAGTAGAGACAGTTTTCCTTATGTCACTTGGATTTAGGTCAAAATATCAAATTCCATTGCCACTTAGGTTTGTATAAATTACAAAATTACACTAAATCAACATTACCATTCTAATAAGACCCACCTCACTTTGTGATAAAACGGCTCCTCTCTGTATGGACTTATTTTAATTTATTTACAATCATTTTATTTAAATTTCTTGCTAATTTGTTACTGTCAGGAAATGAAAGGCTGACAATCGAACTCTTGGATTTAAAAAATAGTTTAAATATCGTCTTAACAGAAAATCATCTCATAAGATATTCTATTCTCCTCTACAAGAGCCACTAGTCATGAGTCAATTTAAAGAGCAATATGAATTGTTTTTGTGTATAAAGTACTCGATATGCACCTTCACCAATTTATTCTAAAAGACCAAATTCGACAAACTCAAATGCTGATGTGATCGAAGAAATGCTTCTCTGTTTATCTTGCAGACAAATTTACTTTCACGAAAGAACCTGGAATATCATGAACCCATGAATCTCATGATCAATTATGGTATTGTGGCTATTCCAGACGGACTTGATTAAAAATACTGTTAAACCTAAATAGCCTACCTATTTCCTACAGTTTTCCAGTAAATTGACCGTTACTTACAACTCCCTAGTGAAAATGTCTCGTCTTACATCATCATGTATTTGATATACTGTCTCTACAAAACAATCTTTCAACTCTTTACGTTTACTCTTTAAAAATTCTAAATTATAATGCTACTTTTACTATCAAGGTGGAGCGCCAAATCAAATCTTTGTACTATAAGAATACTTCTCATCAAAAAAATATAATATATGTTATGTTACTTCCAAAAGAAATAGAGACCGTAAGCTGACTAGTTTATAGTTAATGGAAGCATCTATTCTTAAATGTCGAAGCTTTAGTGATAATCGTAATACAATGTCTGACATGAAATATAGCACGCTACAGAACGAATTACGACATTTTTAGCAGTGTACGCGCCGTAGGCGATGGTACTGCTATTGAAGGCACGATCTTGACTAATGTTTCGTTTCGCCAACGTGCCATGTTTCTAGGCAGGCACTGAATAATCTTTTCTCATCATATTCTATCTAGGACTGTATCCAAGCTTGCATAAATCGGGCGATTGTATTTAAATATTTATTTTTATTATTTCTAAATCGTATATGTTCCTATATGTAGAAAATCATATGTATGAAATCATATTTATTACTGATGTATGTTTTGGAACGCATTTGGCACGGTAATATCAGACGTAGAGATCTCTCTCGGACTAGTGTTGGTCACAAAGGCTTTTGATGTCAGCAATACGATGGCAATATATTTGTATGAATATTTAAAATGAAATTGTAATTGATTTTAGTATATAAATTGTAAAATTGGTCGGTCGCGCGGGATTCAATAACCAAGTACCTTTCGGGGTAATACAAGTTGGTGCCGTGACCGGGATTGCGATACCTTTTGATATATATTTTAGCGAGTAGTTATTGAATACCGCGCGACTATATTATAATTATGTAATAGGTTAGTTTATGTTGAATTGAGATCGCAATGCGCCCGCGCATCTAATTGTAATATATAGTTATTTACGCTTGCTCGTCGGACAGACGGACATGCGATACTTCTCTTATTACTATTATTATAATAGAGTATTTTGAAAATTGCCACCCGACAATTTTATTAGATCGTTTTGTATTCAATACATTTTGGATTCTGAAGGAAAGTGTTTTTTATTTCACTAATAAGTTCATCAGCACGAAACGTATCACGTATGAAACTCATTTTTGTGTTCTAATTTATTTTTAATAAACGACTTCAAAAAAGAAGGTTTCCGAGTAAATATTAATAAATTAGTTTTGGAAAGGTACTTTACACTTTGGTAACAGGTTAACCTTTTATCGCAAATGTAGTTCCCATGAACAAACGGAAGTACTGCGGTCAAAAAGCGGTCCGTGGAGCAAAAGATAATAATAAAACGTTTCTTTCCTATATAAACAATATTTTATT
Source organism: Alsophila aescularia (assembly GCA_946251855.1). NCBI lineage: Eukaryota > Metazoa > Arthropoda > Insecta > Lepidoptera > Geometridae > Alsophila > Alsophila aescularia. Next base: position 59,222,815 of record OX276381.1, read on the forward strand.
CATAATAATTTTATATTACATTCACAAGGCACTTTAATTACAGTAACACATTGAGATCTTAGCTAAATCATAAGAATAAGTCGCTCGTCTTATGGCTAAATGGAGATTCCATAACAGTAGAATTAAGTACTAAATACTACCAAAAAACGAATGTTGTGGGGAATGAAGATATGAACACGTTTACCTTTGCCACTAGTGGTCAGTAGTGAAGAAGGGGAAGGTCAGCAGTGAAAGTGCTAATGACCTCAGTTACCAAGGATGCTTTCGGGAGACGATAATACACAACCAAAATAATGTACGACCAGTATTGTACAGCCAATATTACACTGCCTGATATTACGTATACATGGATTCGTAATATTTGGACGGCTAATACTGGCCGTGTATTATTGCCCGTACAAAATCAGTCCAGGTTGATAATGCACGGCCAGTATTACGTGTACAACTGGATACGTAATATCAGCCCGTGCCGATTTTGTACGACCAATATTACACGGCTAATAATACGAAGCCAACCATAGACAACGCTAGAATCGCTCCTTGATGCTTCGTTTGTGTAGGCGAGTGTCAAGATGAAAAAAACTCACAGAACCGAATCGGCCAACCCCGACTCCACGTGGTGTTCTCTGCCCTACACTAGAGTGTTTTTAAAAAGCAATCGCGATTCATAAAAAAAAAGAAGGAAACTAGAACATGCAAACGAGGCTTTGGCTTTAACTCTGTCATTTCTATATTTTAATCTGTGATGTACACGTAATATTGGCTGTACATTATCGCCCGTACAAAAAGTGTCCGGCCCGTATTACACAGCCAATAATGCACACCCTGTTATTACATGTACATATGTTGGCTTCGTAATCCTGGCTGCGTATTATCGCGTGTACAAAATCAGCACGGGGTTATATTACACGGTCAATACGCAACCAAATAATGTACACCCTGATATTACGACGCCAATCCACGTAATATTGTTCGCGTATTATTGGCTGTACATTATTTGGTCGTGTAATATTGGCCGTGTAATATAGGGACTCCTGCTTTCAATGCAACAATGTTGCCACATGCTCGTCTTTGTTGCTCTATAACGTATGATGTTGCTGAACGCGCCTGATGTAACATGTACCGCAACGTTGTAACTTTGATCGTGTACTCGTATGCGTTACCGTATAGCAGGATTTAAACCTGGGTTTGAATTAACTATACTACAATGTAAAAAAAAAACTACCTAAAACTAAATGCATGAGAACTTTTAAGGAAGATAAATGCGGGAACTTAAAAAATACGATTTCAGAAATATTTCGAGTTCGCACTTGAGCAAATATGTTAAAACAATAGAAACATTTGAAAGTTACTTCTTATTAAGTCTTACATCCTATAGAAACTGCTTGTGTTGTGACATATTAGTATTTTTAGGTTACTTTTAATAATAATTAAGAGTAATTAAGTTTTCATAAGCATAACGCAGCTGTTAATAATATTAAATAAAATTATATGATTAAAAACCAACTTTAAACTGTTCATCTCTAAAAAATATATGCAAAAGCTATCCAAAAAAAGCATTCATGCTATGCTTAGCAAAACTAATTTCATACCTTTGTTTTGGTCAGTTATGTGGGATTCAGTTACGTATTACTTAAACATTGGTCTACAAAAATACGAACGACTATTAAATCGATTTCGCCTTTGAAAAGACTTGAATCGATTTTGTAATTTCCACAAGTGAGATCGTTTTAGATTTTTGACTCAGTTGAAACCAAGACCTGGAAACGAGGAAATTACGTATTAACCGTAGAGAGATTCTCTACGGGATTAACTATTATTTTAATCTATGGTATTTGTTACTCGTTCGAAATAGAATCGTGCTTTTATTTCATAATATTACGTTATACCTAGGTACTTACATATTTTTTTTTTACCTAAATCGTTTGGTATTAATTTGGGATGAATGACGATCGAGTTACAATCGTCTACAATTCAAACTCCAGCATGACATGCCATGCAGTCGCTTTGGGAATTAAATACAGTCTTCAGGTCGAAAGTGGCATATTGCATATAGGTCAAGATACGTTTATCGATAGCGTTCGACGTTCCACCAGTCTATTACCAAGGACTGGGACCCAAGGTACCTGATGGTATTTCTTAAAAATCGTTTTCATACAGTTTAAAGTAACAACATGCCTCCTTTTTAATATAATATCAATGTTTATTTCTGCTTTTCCCTGAAATCTCCACTGGCGAGGCGGGGAACGTGTTATTTATATCATTTTAATGATCCAAAATGTAGATTAATTTGTCTGTGTCAACAGAACTAGCATAAGATGCCAATATCATACATTTTGGAGGTTGATTAGTTTTTATTTTTTTTATTAGTTGGAGAACTCCAGTGTAAATGCCCTATCCTGCCTGCACAGTGACGGTCGGCGTCGCCACACTGAAGGAGGTGATGAACACGTTGACGATGGTGATGAGGAAGATGCCCAGCACCGTGAAGTTGTTGATCTTGTCTGCCTTGCAGATCTCCTTCTTGTCGTTCACGTCGTATCGGCTGTTCATGATCAGACCAACGCCTACCGCGATCTGAGGGAGAATTCCAAACATTATTTTCCACGTAATGTGATTACATCGTGAAGCAACGTCAACCCCCGCGCGCGCTGATGACGTAATGGGCGTTACCGAGACTTGGTTCAATTTTTAATCGACTTCACTAAAGGAGGTTCTCAAGTAGTCTGTATTATTATAGCAAAATCTTCGAGCTAACAACCAGTTTTTGCTCGAAGGGCAAAATGGTAAACGTGGTAGAGATGGGAAAGTACTTCACTTTTCTCTAGGTAAAATCAATAAGTACCTTTCCATTGTGTTCTTTACAATCAAAAGGTACTTATTGATTTTTCTGAAAGCCAACCGGCCGGTCGGAAGAAAGGTGATGTATCGCGACCGAGATGTCTGCCATGTTTTGGCCATTTGTACAAACGGGATCTCGGTTTAGACGCGTGAATTATACGAGTAGGTAAATGCGCTTTTGCGAGACGTTATGCTGTCAGATTATGCCCTAATAATGAAATGAAATTATCTCTGTCTAAATCGCCGCCTACAATATAAAGACGCCACATCCGAAAAGTTATATTTAACTCTTGATGTTACTATTAAGTACCTTTCCACGATCATATTATTATTATATGGATTCCTCAATGCTAGGGTGGGTTCCTAACGAGTCACACCGAATCGTGTCACAGTGTGACTCGTTAGAAATTTTCTTCCCAACGAGTCACACAAACTAACAAAAAAATAAAACAGAAGGTTTCCCAACGAGTCACACTGTTACTCGTTCGCATATCCTCTAGTGAAATTCCGACCGAGTTAAGTATATCCTAGAGGTGCACTAAGGAAGGATTTTTTGAAATTTTCTCCCTAAAGGGGTAAACAGGGGTAGCATAGCAATGTTTGCATGCGGGCAAGTACCCAATAAACGGATGCTGACCTGGAAGATGATGCTGAGCGAGATGAACACGAGGCTGGAGTAGTAGTAAGGATGGGTGCTGGCCGACTCTAGCACGTAGCGTAGCTGGTTGGCGTTGGCGGACAGCAGCGCCAGGTCCATCATGCCCTGCGCCAGGTTCTTCTTCTGCTGGTACGTGTTCACGTCGATTGTCTGCGGAGCACGTGTGGAGTTAGGGGGTCACTTCTGTTATTATGAATTTTATAAGTTAACTGCTAGAACTTAGCGAAAACCGTTCTAATCTATCTATCTATCTATACCTACAACAAAGCAGAAAGTAACAAAAAATATGTACAAACATAAGTAAAAAAAACCTGTCAGTCAGTCTGGAATTCTGGATGTTTGTTCTCGCATCACGTAAAAACTACCAAACCCAGAGAAATTATCACGCGGGCAAAGCCACGGGTACCGCTAGTATTTTTATTAGGGAAAAAGCGGATGGCCGTTAAACAGAAAAAATATATAATATTATGATATTAAGTAGGTCCTGACTGTCCAACTGGGGTTTTTGTTCATGTGCACTATTAGTTCATGCTAGTTGTGAATATACTAATTAAAATTAGAAAACATCGGACAAAAAAGCGGAATTTCAGAAAATAACCCAGATATTTCGGATTGAAATAAGCATAATATATGTTTGAAGATATTTTGAGATATTATTTCTCAGACACTAGACTACTGAACTAGACTGCTGAACATTCCGGAAAAGTCCGAACGATTTGCGAGCCAAAAACCGGACATCTCCAGAAAAGTCTGGACGTGTGCAGGAGGGTAACCCCAGGTAGGTAGGTGTGTTTACGCTGGTAAAAGACTAAATATGCGAAAAGTGATGTTGATGCGAAATAGAATGAGTGACGATAGAACTGTGTAGGTTTTTCCGTTACCGTAAAACAACATTTCATTTAATTGAAATAAAGTACTTAGTTAATAATAAAATTAAATCTATTGTAGGTAAGTAAGTACCTAATTAAGTTAGAATTCATTCAAATAGCCTTGGAGTGAAGAGTGAAAGTGAATACGTGTCTAAGTATAAATAACCTACTTATAAAGTTTTTGATGCCTACTCTGTATTGAATCTTTCGAGTTATCATCTAAATTTGACCAAAAAGACCTTCCGATACAGCTGTGTGACCACGAGTAAATAAAAATCCTCGTGGTCACACTAGTATGACAAAACGGTGTGACCACGAGCCCTTCGCCCTCTGAAATACATTGTTGTTTACTACATTTAAATTTCACTGAGATTGCCTTGTGCGACTAATTCTGAAACTGAAATTACCTAACCCGTGTCATACATCCAAGGAAGTTCATGGAAGTTCTAGTACAACTAGAATAGTAGGTACATAAAACTTCCTTGCATACATCCTACACAAACTTATCAAATGAAAACTATCCTTTATTATAACTATCTAAGTATATGAAACTTACCGAAGGAATTGGTGACACAGGTCTGTCATCCAATCCGAATCTCGGAGTCAGTCCATTAGTGTGATCTGAAAATAAAACCAGTAGATAAGCTTACAAGACGTCTTACATGAAAAAGATCTAAGTTTTTGTTCTGTAGTTTTTGCCCTAAGCATATAATATGAATTTTCCTAAACCAGTAAGGTACTTCGGTTTTCTAAATGCAATAGGGTCACTTTTTAATCGACTTCACAAATGTAGGAGGTTCTATGATCGACAATATGTTTTTTTAAATGTATGTTCAACGATTTCTCCGTCTATGTATATTTTTTTTTATTTGGTAGAGTATACTTCCAACAAACAATTTATATGGGGTCACCCCATATCAATTGTATCAATATTGGCTTAGTCATTTTTTAGTTAATATTATTTAATAGTTATCCGTTTGAAGTCGATTTTTTGTACCATGCTATTTTGTACCGTACCTACTTGTATTGAAGTCGTTTCAGTAGATATACATATATCAATCATTTATTTATTTGCTAGAATACATGATTAAATTACATGTTACAAAGTTAAAGAAACATAAATTGTTACCTCACCTTTTTTGAAGGTACAACCAAATGGAGAATCTACTCTAGTAGTCCTTTCTGATCATCTTTGCTAGTAGGTACCTTCGGCGTAGATACTATTGGCGTGTCATACGGACTACTTACCTATTCTACTTTTAATAGAATATCAGTAGAGTCTTTTCTCGTGGCCATATGCGACATGCAATTATGATTCATAACTCAACATGCTACTTCTTTAATGTGTATTGTTTTCATGCAATCGTCGATAATAAAGAGCTTGGCTTTTTTTAAAACAGAATGAAGTTTTATGAATCCAGCATTAATTTAATGAATTACTAAAGTAGGTGATCGGTGATAAAATTTTAAGCATTTTCCACACTGATCACTTGATGATAAATCTTCTGATCCCTATAATTTAGTTTAGTTTATTAAATCTCTGTAAATCCACTCACAATCTTTTTCCTATGAATGAGGACTATTTTTTCTCATAAATTAAAAGAAAACCCCCAATCAAACATTTTAGGGATGAGGCACCGCGCGCCGTTCGGTGTGGGTATTGCTACCAGCACCAACTATAGCACCAGCTCACACCTCGAAGAGACTCGGTGGAAAACGGCGCATAGGTATCTAATATTCCCCCCCACTGCCGCTAATGTGGCTTCTCTCCTGTTAAACAGAACAGGTGCAGAAACAAGGGAAAGACAGATCAGTGTGCAAGTTGCTGTACAAAGTGCTGCGCGCCAATCACCGTAAGGATAGTCAGGCTCGTCTCCGGAATGCCACGCCCATTTACCGTCTTCAGTGTGCGTGTCGCCATCATGGTCGCCATGCTTGCCGTCCTCGTCGTGGCTCTCGTCTCCTGCAACATCATCGTCCATCTATCATCATCATCAGTTCACATCGACTGAACCTGTGTACCTAAATTGAAGGTTGAAGCCGACCCAGTTCCGGTTGCTAGCAAAGATTTTGAATTACGATTACTGGCGTGCTAGTGCCTGATAAACTGATACCAGACAGGGGTCAGCAGATAGCATTACGTCATTGACTTAATTATGTAAACATAATGCATTATGCATAATACTGAATTTAGTTAAATGACCGACAAAAAATAGGCAAAACATGATGTAGAGGTACAAGTATACCTTATCTGTGTACCCTATCTGGAAATATAATGTACCTACCTACCTATTTAAGTATAGACCACATCCGTATGGAAGATAGTCTCCATGTCCTATGACCGCATTTTATTCACTGCATTAATAATTAACAGGAGAACTGAGGGTTTGTAAGCATAACTTATCAGTAGGTAATGTTGTATCATTGCGTGTCCTTTCCGAACGAAATTATAATGTCCATAGAGAATTACATCTAGGTCTAGGTAAATATCTAAGTACCTAAAGTTGTATCGAATAAATAATATGACAGACAATGTTTACGCTAAACGTAACTATTTAAAAAAAACGATAAAAAAATATGTAGCTTACTTCCGCCAATCTGTAAGTCAAACTAATGATAAATTAAATATATATTATATACATATATAAAAAACCCACTTAGCGCTTATATGCCTAAATTGAGAACAAAGAGATTAGAAGTCTATAGTGTCCTTGTCCATACAAAAAGAAAAAACACTTAACTTCAAAGGAGCAAAAAAAAAAGAAAGTTTTCTGCAGTTTTTCTGCAAAGGAGTGGAATGCCCTGCCCTCGTCAGTGTTTCCGGTAAATTATAACCCCGGTGTGTTCAAGTCAAGAGTGAATAGGTATCTACTAGGCAAATAACTTCATAAGGCCATAAGGTCAGGCTCCAAGGTTACATTTTCGCACTCCCTACTCTCCTGCCACCTCCCCTGCACTCTGCCACCCGCTACCCGCAATAAGCACTGAAGTGCCTGCGTAGGTTGAATATCGCGAGTGCTGTTTGAACACACAATTTAGCTCAGAACTAAATGACGTATGTCTCAAAATTTATGTATTTTATTGGCAGGCTAATAATGTAGGAAGGTAAATTTTTTTTTTAGGAAATTATATCTAATGAAATTCTATTAATCATGTTTTTGTCTTAGTCTTAGAGAGATAAAGATCTCAAAAACATATATGTTAAGTTTCACATTTATCAGGTTTGTGGTTGACCCAGCATATTTATGGAAAAATCCCTTAACAAGCAGAGCCTGGCTTAACTGGCGGTTTCTTGCGCTTAAACTATGATATATTGAAAATGGTCTTTCACAAAAGCAAAAACGCTTCTTTAAAAACAAACGTATAAGCGGTAGGTACCTAGATTATATTCTATTTATGTTTTATTAAATATTGTGACTTCGTTTTTCTAAACTTTTTACTAACTTTCAAAGTTATAAGCTCCTTAACTGGCGGTTTCTTGCGCTGCAACTATGACAAATTGAAAATGCTCTCTTTCAAAAATAAAACGCTTTCTTTAACAAAAAAAAGGTTCGTATAATTGTAGATTATATTCTATTCAATCGATTGACACTAATAACAAAAGAATTCACACAATTTAGGGGGTGGAAATTGCTTTCCCCCGAAACACCAATTCTATCAAAAACTGTACTATTAAAACTCACAACCAGCTCTCTCTCTATCGCTCATACAGGGGATCGGGGGGAGGAAGTGAGATAGCAATGCATTTACTAAATACCTTTTTTTGCCAAGATAACGTCAAGCGACTAGTTATCCTCATATATCTATCATTTGTGTGATGCTCTGCAGCAGCGCCACCATAAACGATTGGGATCCGTCACAGCGGAAAGTAATGTACGTTAAACGTACATCATGTACGTAAGCCGATTATCACTGTACGAATAAGTATCAATGTAATGAACATCTTATTGTGGCCCTGCTGAGGAGCATACTCTCAATAACGAGTACAATTTTTGACAGAAAAAGTTTTGCTTACCGGTTTTTTTCCCAACGTAATTAATTAACTGAATTTAATACTTAGTACTAATCATAATATTTTGAGCACGAAACCCAGTGGGTGGACGGGTCACATCCCAGTATTATTGCCGAGTACGAATTCTAAGTGGCGCTGCTGGGGAGTTTTCGTTTTCAGGTAGGTATTACAGCAATAATTAATGTACGTATACAAGAAAACTCGGTGTATGAACGGCACACTGACACACACAATCATCACTTTCTTGTCGTTTTCATCAATTTTGTTTGATGACAGTCAACGTACGAAGGTAGCTCAGGGTGTTTATATTTTCTTTAGGTCTGTCACACCGTCCAATACGGCCAGCAAGCGATGTAAGTGGTCATGCAGCATCGCATCGCGCAGTCGTAGAGCGGGTAAGTGTAAGGCAATTCTCTACACGACACAATTAGAATCATTAGACGGTTCTTTAATATTCATTATCAAATATTAATAACAGTCGATAAGATCCTTGGGTAGGTAGGTCTGACTCCAGAGCTCGGCGGCAGTACCTCATTTGACGTAAGTACAAAGTTTAGCTACTCACATCACAGTATCCAGGCAGGCTCCAGTAGCTTGCAAGGAGGAGAGCCGCTTTTCACATTCATGTAGTAGGCTGAAGTGTACAACCATAGATATAGTTAAAGGTGCTAGATACGGCACCTTTAATATCACGACCGCAAAACTGGACTAGAACTACGGGCAAACGCACAGCTACATTCCCACTGTCGTACATCATGTCAATCAACAAGAAAGGTATGACCAAGGAAGTTCTATAAGTACATAGAACTTCCTTGGGTATGACCAAAGATTTTTAATTACGATTACTGGCGGGAATGATATTGTGCGTTCCCTTGTTTATGGCAAGTTGTGCGTCAGTTTTGTAACAAATTCATTACTTATAGTATTTATTGATAGTATTATCTACATTCTTGATATTCTATATTATAATTTACAGCTAATCATAAAAAGAAAATGGACTTATTTATTTAGATTTAATTTATCTGCTTTAATAAAGGGATAAATAAAATCTAAATATGTCAAAACTTGCAATGACAATAAAAAAACAAATGTCACTACACAAACTACTTGTCATTCGTTTGATTCGCTGGTGGTTTATGGTATTTTTACGGTAAAAATATGTTTTTACCTGTTTTCTATTACTACGTTACGCGAGCGCCATCTCTTGTCGATGAAAGAACTAAACTGACAATGCCTAATGGGAAACTGCTCATTGTATGCGTTGCACCTAATTTATGCGGTTACAATAGACCTTCCTTGGCCTTAGTCACAATCAGTGTGGTTAATGTAGCACGTGTTAGCAGGGACTCTCATTCGCGCTAGTCTGCGTTTATCTCTGAATCTTTTGTTGGTGAAGCACGACTGAATGTAACTGTGAGCGTGTGTTTTCCTGTAGTTGTATCTAGTCCATTTTTAATTTACGTGATTTTAAGGCGTGCCGTATCTCCCCCTTTTAACTAGATCTACGACCTACCTACACAGTTCAAGTCTACGTGTAAAGTTATTCTGAAGTACACTCGAAATTCACGAGTTCCTAGGATTTAAGAAATGTTATTATTTTTCTATTTGTTTTGTAAATCAGTTACAATGAACAAAACATAACTTGTAACCAGTTTGGTACTCAAACATAGAGGTAGGTACAAAACAACAAGAAAATCACTAAGCATGTTTGCATGTAATTATTTCACAGAAGGATGGATGGCGGGTGCTGCAATTAAAACTTCCGGTGGGCAACAATATCTACCTACCTTAACCTACCTGACCCTCCTCTATTATTTATTACAAGCTCTGTATGTATTATAATAAACCTCACCATATTCACATACAGAGTGGTTTTTGAGATGCGGCAGTAAAGGCAGGTACCTTAACCGTTGCAGCTACAAGAAAACGTTTTTAAAAGACTGACTATAATTGTTGGAAAACAAAAGTTCATTTTAAAATTAAAATAACTTACTTAACTATTTAATTTTTGGAAATATTTTGACCTGCATTCACAAATTTAGGAAAAAGTACAGTCAGCAAGATAATGGACACATTACACAAAACCTTTTTTTATGCCAATCGATCCTGTTTCAAAAGGATCAAAAGTCCCTTTAGGGCCGACTATAAAGTCTGAGTACCGATGTCAGAAATCGCGAAAATGATTTTCCATACATTTCATAAACAAAACTATTTTATTGTAACTTCTAAACTTTTGCGATTCGAACACATAGTTAAATATTTAAACGGGACTTAATCGCGCTGAAAACTTAATATTTATTTACCTCGACGTTTCGATCAAGTTGCATTGATCGTGGTCGCGAGAAGACTGAAGTAGCGGGTGTCAGCGACGAGAAGGGCGAGCGTTGTCTCCAACTACCCGTATTTGGTTTTGTAAAAATTCAGAATTGTCACAACACACTACACTGACGACATCTGCAGATATCTTCTGACATAAACCGCGACGCGAACACTTGCTTATCACGGGATTCCAGGACGCAACCAACTGGAAACCATCCTCTCTTGATTTGAATTTCAACAAATTGGGATACTTTTTAATTTCAACCGCTTCACGTACAATCCTGGAGCAGTAGTGACGATCCGTGGAGAGGATCTTCGGGTCATGGAGTTCAATCCAGTGATTAGGGCCCGATTCGAGCAAATGCTCAGCGATTGCAGATTTATTTATCTGGCGGTTCTTTACAGCTGCAATGTGTTCTTTGACCCTTTCCGCTATAGTACGCTTGGTTTGTCCAATGTAGGAACTACTGCAGCTGCAATCTATCTTATATACGCCAGGAGTTTGAAAAGGTATGATATCTTTCAGTGTTCTGACATGCCTTGCTAACTTGGATAAAGCAGTATAAACGGTCTTGATGGAAAAGTCCTTTAATAAAGCACCGACTTTATCCGTCACTCCTTTTACACGATCAGTGCAACTTGATCGAAACGTCGAGGTAAATAAATATTAAGTTTTCAGCGCGATTAAGTCCCGTTTAAATACTTAACTATTTTATTGTTTTATTATTATTAATATTAAGCCATGGTCATCCCACTGCAAGGCAAAGGTCTCCCTACCCTCTTTCCACTTCTCTCGGTTGAAAGATTTCTGCAGCCAATCCTTCCAAGAGGCGTTTAGCTCGTCCCGCCATCTCCGTCTGGGCCTGCCGCGACGTCGTCTAACGTTGTGTGGGCTGCACCCAGTGGTGAGTCTTGCCCACAGCTCGTCCGACATGCGGCAGACGTGACCAATTGTCCTAAACTAAAAACTTTTTCCATACATAAAACTTTGTGTATGTATCTCATTTTATTTTATTTGTATTAGTATCAGTGATAGCACAGTACATAATTATATGGACTATTTAATGTAATGTGGTGATAGTGTGCATGTAGGTGTAATTTTAATATAATCATTGTATTATTTTTGACCATATGCTCTTGACCTTTGATTATCTCTTGACATTTGTCTTAAATAAAATGTATTGTAGACATTTTGTTTGACATTTAGTATAATTTATTGTGACACTTTTAAGTTTTCTACGTATCTAAATGACTGAATTTAATTTATATTGATATTTAATGTGATTAATTGATGTAGGTAAGTAATACCTAGTGTTTTCCGTTTCAACAGAATACCTAATAATAAATATATTTGTTAGTAGCTAATAGTGTATCTACCCGCACTTGTAATGTTTCATCTACTTTTAACTTCCTCAGGTTATCCTTTACCAAAAATGTTTACTTCGAATTGGTTGTGTCTGTTTAATTTTGTTCAATTCTGTCGGGTCATCCGTCATCAAATAAAATTGCCAGGATCTAAAGCCACGTCCACTAATGTGGACTAATGAGGTGTTGTGAGTTGTGACCTAATGTTGTCACAACTCACAACACAAGTGTGGCGATGTTTCGTGTTTAGTTTATCATTAATTCTTCATTCTTGCTTACGGTTTATCGAATTTTCCAACTTCGTCTTGACCTCGTGTGCTGAAACCATGGTGCCGATAGATGGAAGCATTTTTTTATTTTTTTATTACGGACTAGGCAATCTTTTGATCACGATCTCACCTGATGGAAAGCGATGATGTGGTCGAAGGTGTAGTACGCTTGCCTAGTAGATACCTATTCACTCTTGACTTGAACACACCGGGGTTATAATTTGCCGGAAACACTGACAAGGGCAGAGCATTCCACTCCTTAGCAGTTCTTATAATAAATGAAGAAGCGTAACGCTTCGTTCTTGTACGAGGTATTTCAACCATGAAAGAGTGGCGCTTTGCTGATCGTCTAGTCGTACGGTGATGGAAAGGTGATGGGGGAATCAGGTTGTGCAGTTCTTGTGCACTCTCCATAGTGCAATCTGTAGAATACCGCCAGGCTTGCTACCTCACGTCGATGCGCCAGACTTTGAAGCTTACTCTTTACCAGAGTGTCATCCCCAATGAGCCTGATAGCACGTCTCTCAATTGAATCCAAAGACTCGAGCTGATACTTTGCAGAGCCGTCCCAGAGGTGGCAGCAGTACTCCATACAAGATCGGACCTGTGCTTGATAAAGATTCAAAAGCTGTCCCGGTGTGAAGTACCGCCTAACCTTAGACAAAATACCAATAATAAGGATTCAATAGAAGACCCAAAATTCAGGTTCAGTGAGACGGACTTAACCAGGCAGTGATCAGAGCTACCAAGAGGTGGGGATACTGATACGGAGTATCGTTCTGGTTCAGTCGTCATCAACAGGTTGAGACAGTTGGCAGTGTCACCGTCACGGTTAGGTATCCGTGTCGGCTCCTGCACCAGCTGAGAGAGATCTAACGCCAGAGCAAGCTTCCGCGTCTCTCTACCAGCGTGGTCGGTCGGGATTTTTTGGTATGGGACAAGCCACTCCTTGTGGTGGGCGTTAAAATCCCCCAAAAACACCAATTGAGCAGACGGGTAACGCTGTTGGGCCACACTTGCCGCCTCACCTAGATAGTCTACCAATAAAGTCGTCCCCCGATCTCCACTGTGTGAGCGGTACACAAGCATACACAATTTTCTCTATGCCCGTGTCCACCAGCACCCAAATCACCGAGAAGTTAGGGTGCTCAAGAAATCGGAGACGCAGACAGCAAATGTCATCACGGGCGTATACACAAACGCCGGCATTTGGGATAAATAGATGCTCCAAGATATAGCCTGGGTAATCAAAGTATGCCGTATCAGCTGGACATCCCATCTGCGTCTCCGACAAGAAGAACAAGTGGGGCTTAGAGGTCTCCAGATGATAATGGACCGGTTGGAGATTGTAGTGAATCCCGCGAATATTCGCAAGATCCACTTTAAGTGTGCTCGGCTCTCTCTTAAGTGTGACGGCTTCCCTAAACATCATGATGGAACACGACAAATCGTTTGGCATCAAGACTTTGTCCAGAGGGTGGTAATATAAAAAGCCGGCGGCTGAAGCTTACCACCAGGTGATTCGGTTGCTCTTTTGGCACCACCCGAGAATCACGTGTAGGACAACGAGGGCTGAATCCTACGGACGCGAGCAAACAATAAACCCTCAAAGCATGTCCAAACTTGCGACATGTTGATGGATACTCAGTACTCACCTACGTCAATGATGTCTGGTTTGTGGGCTGCTGGCTCGAGGAGGCCATCGTCAATGCCTGGGAAGTGCTTGTTGTTGTTGTGGGCAGCAACTTCGTCATCAAGGTCGTCAATTTCTGGACCTGTTAAACAGAAAAATTCAGAATTCGAAGTGAACGAACATTATGATAAAGTTTCAGTTGATGATGGCCTTACATATTTAGAAGATTGTTTTGAAACTATGTGAGTACTTCATACTACACAGCTACTCGTTGACGTATTGGTATATGTGTAATAGGATTTATTACACATATGGTATTGGTTTGAAACTAAATGAGTACATCATACTACACAGATACTTACTCGTAGGTATTGGTTTAAAACTATATGAGTCTGTACTTCATACTACAGAGCTACTCGTAGGTATTGTTTAAAACTGTATGAGTACTTCATACTACACAGCTACTCGTAGGCATTGTTTAAAACTGTTTGAGTACTTCATACTACACAGCTACTCGTAGGCATTGTTTAAAACTGTATGAGTACTTCATACTACACAGCTACTCGTAGGTCACGGTAACTCGTAGGTATTGTTTAAAACTGTAGGAGTACTTCATACTACACAGCTACTCGCAGGGCACCGTTACTCGTAGGTATTGTTTAAAACTGTATGAGTACTTCATACTACACAGCTACTCGTAGGTCACGGTAACTCGTAGGTATTGTTTAAAACTTTATGAGTACTTCATACTACACAGCTACTCATAGGTCACCGTTACTCGTAGGTATTATTTAAATTGAATGAGTACTTCATACTACACAGGTACTCGTAGGTATTGTTTAAAACTGAATGAGTACTTCATACTACACAGCTACTCGTAGGTATTGTTTAAACTGAATGAGTACTTCATACTACACAGCTACTCGTAGGTATTGTTTAAAACTGAATGAGTACTTCATACTACACAGCTACTCGTGGGTACCAAATTGGCTTGGTTGGTAATTGGTGCTCGCGGCAGATAATTATGCATAGGCAGTTCCTGCTACTTTCTACCAAAGGTTTTTTTATAACGTACCTTAAAATCCAACCAAAAGTGAATTTTGGTACAATACCTATGCCAATACTTAGAGCATATATGTAACTCTTCTACTATTGCATCTACAGTTTTTCGAATAGTATTCATAGAATAATTAATAATACTTATTGAAAATAGTCATCAAGTGATATTCAAAAGCTTTACTAATAATTTTAAGTTATAATTGCCACTTACTCTCGGGGCCTAATTATCTAAGAACCTCTTTGACTCACCAGCTTGGTGTACTCAGTTACCATTCCAATGCCATTTTAAATAATAAACATACCAGGAAAAGCCGCCTTAAAACCACAATTAAGGCAAATACAATCTGACTCAGGGATTGAGTTAAAGGAATACTGCAGTTATTAATTACTGACGTATGTTGTAGGCAGGAGCCAGAAACCTGGGCCTATATACAGTATCGACATCGACAGCGATTGCTTTACATTCGAAATCGGTCGCAAAGTCTGATTATGACGACATTTGGTACTCTCTAATAAATATCGATGCAATCATGATCAATGTCAGTACAGATACCGATGACAATCGATAGTTTTTGACAATTACTGTCAAAGCTGACGATTGTCATCGGTATGTACCGATTTCGGTTGTAAAGCAATCACTATCTATATGTCGAGACTGCAGGCCCAGATAGTAAAAAAGTTATATTGTGCATGCACTCAACTTTGACTACATAACCTACGTCTATACTTATAATAAAGAAATAAGTACGAAAAAATACGTACAAAGAAATAATTTAAAAAAAAACGGGCTAGCGTACTTAAAATAAGCTACTGAACAAGAATATAACAATTTTTTTTAATCGTGTCTTTCTGTTTGTTTGTCTGTATGTTTGTTCACGCATCAAGTAAAAAATATTGAACCAATTGCGATTCGGGTTTCAGGGTTTGACTTGAAAACTGGGGTACTTGGTATCTTAATCCGATGATTAGATGCCGAGCAATCGATAAAAAAATATTTGACGGCTGAACGAATTTTGAAGAAATTAACATAAATAAACAAATTGTACTTTGTGGGTACTTTTGGTCTTGTAATAACACGTATGGGTATGGGCTACTTTTAAATAAAGTGATCACGCAGGCAAAGCCTCGTGTAGCCGTCCGCAAGTAATAAATACAATTGACTGCCCGTTTCATCAGAAATATGCCACTTATGCGGAAGAGCGAGATCAACCTTTAAAGGAATATGTAGATACAATTCAAACAGGAAGATACTTATAGGTAAATTTTAACGTATTTTGTTGTGCTAAGAGAATCTATACTTCTCTATATTAAATTCAGTGGTTTCCAAGAAAACTCCACGTAAGTGCACAAGGTTATACTACCTATTTTGTTCAACGATGTTATCGTTCGTTTCTCGTTAACAAATCGATTCTAGATAATTTCATAATATTTTTCTACCCTCGTTTTTTTTTTTTTTTTTTATTATGTTTTTTGAGAGTTATGACTCAGATTAACTATTTCGTTTTAAAGGTAGTGAACCCGTGAGCGTTAATAATGGAGTCCGATGATCCAATTGAACCGATTGCCAACGCTGAGGGGTCGAGTGCCAAACCGGGCAACATAAGATCGCGTTTACGTGAGCGGCGATCACGATCCTCATCAAGCGGTAGCAGTAGTAGCAGCTCGACATCCTCGTCTAGCTCCTCGGGTGAAAAGTCAAATAAAAAGAGCTCACAGCGCCGTCGGTACCGTCGGTCCAAAAAACAAAGAAGGCGCGACCGCCATCTTATAGCAAAATTAACAAAAGATGTGGACAAGTTACAAAAAACTGTTCAGAATTACGACTACCCCCTTACTTATTGTAATAATGATAATGCTTCTGTTGTGAGCCGGGATGTAGATAACGACCTCACCTCTATAACGAGTATTACGCCTCGCAGGCGTCACCGATGCCGGTTTCTGAGAATCCTGTAGTTGTTCCGGAATTGACCTTTGATATCGAGACAAAGTTAAAAGACCCCGCGGTTCCAAAAACTCCCACGAAATTTTTAAGTATGCTAGACGATGTTCAGCGTTTTGGGAAAAACACGTGGGCGGATATTAGATATGCAGAAACACAAAAACTATATAACCATTCGCCAGGATTTATGGAAATGGAATCAAACGAGGAGGTAAAGGCGTACGATAATATACGTCATCTGGCCTATTCCGATAAATCTTACGCAGCTATTACGTTCGGCATCTTGAAACATGGTCTAGAAACCCAGAAGCTGCCCTTGCTAATTTAAAGGATAAAATTGACGAAATTTTCCAAAAAGGCGAATTGCAAAAAGTTTCCCGAGACCTTTTACAAATAGCTTGCGGCCATAGAGCAGAGACTAATGAAATGAGAAGGGACGGTATCCTCAAACATATTAGGGACCCCTTGGTGAAAGCGACCGTGAACAAAATTCCTCCTTCAAATACCCACATTTTCAACTCGGAGGCGCTCACATTAGCCTTAGAAAAAGCAGGTGGTGTTAGGAAGGCTTTCTGGCCGGTGAATAGGCCAACTAGTGGGAATGCTTCGCGAGCAAAGCCCGTTAATTCTACACGATGCCCCTCGCAGGGGCAAGTACGTAATAATGTGCCATCGCATGGTCACCCAAACTACAAAACAGGTAACTTGCAGTGCCTTCACACCCAACCCTCGCAGGGTAACTACCAAGCCTACCCTTACAATACGAAAGCACCAAACAATGCTGGCCCTAATCAGCGCACTTATAACAACAGGAGTTCTAATTTTCGATCTCGGGGATCGAGTTAATCAAAAAGAGGACAAAAGCGCCGCTCGTCGCCTTCAGGCTACAAGGGCAACAAGAGGCAGAGACAATGACTCGCAGCCCTTCCGCCGGTCAGTTAGCACATTACGTCAGACAGTGGAAAGAAATGGGAGCCCCAGACTTTATATTGCGGATAATAACAGGGTATCGCATACCCTTTCAACAGAAACCTCCCTTGGTAACACCAGATCTAAAAGGCGATCGCCATCGCACGTTAGAATCGGAGTAGATGTCTTCGCTCATTCTTCAAATGAAAATACAAGGCGTGTTGAGGGTAGCACCTCTCACCCCAAGTTTTGTGTCCTCTCTGTTCTTGGTACAGAAGAGCGACGGATCATACCGACCTGTACTCAATTTACGGTCTCTCAACCACTATGTGCTAACAGAGCGTTTTCGATTAATAAACATGTTCTGTATCCCAGACTTTCTCCAAACTCGGGATTGGATGTGCAAGATCGACCTTTCGCAGGCATACTTCAATCTGCCAATAGTCCAGTCACACAGGAGATTCTTGCGTCTTCTCTACAAAGACGAAATACTCGAAATGACTTGCCTCCCGTTTGGGCTAAGTACAGCCCCGAAGGTTTTCGCGTGCCTTACAAATTGGATTGCGCAAATTCTCCGAGAGGAGGGCCTGAGAATAATAGTCTATTTAGACGATTTTTTGCTGGCACATCAAGATCCAGAGATATTAGCCCAGCAGGGGGATCTGCTATTAGATACGCTAAAAATCCTCGGATTCCAAGTAAATTACGGGAAGTCTATTCTCGCCCCGCAGAAAATTATCACTTATCTCGGAATTGTTTGACACCCCTGGACAAATCACAAGCAACTTACAAAAGAAAAGTCAACTGCCGTAGTCAAAAAAGTGACTCAAGCCCTAAAAACAGGCAAGATTTCCCTAAAAGAACTCCAAAGCCTAGTAGGGTTGCTGAATTTTGCAAGCTTTGCTGTCCCCCGAGGCAGATTAAACCACTGGAGTACTCTGAAGTTCTTAAACACCCTGCCCCAGTATGCATCTCCAACCAGATACGTTCTACCTTGTTCGGTGTTAGAGGAGATGCATTGGTGGCTTCAAAATTGTCACGTCTCATTTCCGATCCATATTCCACCTCCAACACATTACTTAACGACGGACGCCTCGGATATAGCATGGGAACTGAACAACCAGACCATGTCTGGAGGAACGGTATCTACATTGCAGTGTAAAAGAGATGTTAGCCATTCTAAGAGTACTAGAGTTGCAAGCAGCGAGCATGTCAGGAGGATCAGTTCTCATTCAATCGGACAATCGATCTGCGGTAGCCTATCTGCGCAACCAAGGCGGGACCAAGTCCCAATCACTCGTGAATATAACGTTCCAAATTCTACGCATCCTAGACGTTCATCAAATTCATTTCAAAGTCTATCACATTCCCGGGAGATTCAACAACAATGCGGATTGCTTATCCAGACACCGATCCCAGAGTGGCATTTAACACCGAGTTGTACAGAAATGATCTTTGCATAAATGGGAACTCCCGTGATCGACCTGTTTGCGTCCGAGGCTGCACGGGTAGTTACGAATTA
Source organism: Alsophila aescularia (assembly GCA_946251855.1). Classification (NCBI taxonomy): domain Eukaryota; kingdom Metazoa; phylum Arthropoda; class Insecta; order Lepidoptera; family Geometridae; genus Alsophila; species Alsophila aescularia. Next base: position 59,242,210 of record OX276381.1, read on the forward strand.
TGCAACCCTAGACTTGAACGATCACGAAGCGTTGTTACACGATGCTTTCAGCGCAACTTGGAATTTCCCCCTGGAATGGATATTCCCTCCACCATCTCTTATTCCCAGAGTATTGATGCATCTCAATCAAGCAACAGGCGTGTATCTCATTGTAGCTCCACGTTGGGAGAAAGTATTTTGGCGGGCGGACCTGAAATCGCGAGCAATCGCAGCCCCCTTAACTCTTACGAATCTGAAACGATTCCTGGTCGACACGACGACCGGGTTGCCACCCCCCAAGGTCCAGGAAATGATTCTAGAGGTCTGGAAATGTGGGGGTGGCAAGACAAAATAAAAGCATGGGATTCTAGCCATATATCTTTACTCAAATCGTCTTGGCGTTCTTCCACCTGGAGAACTTATAAAGCACCATGGAATCGTTGGATCTCTTGGTTGAAACAGCATAACATAAATCCAAAGCACCCTGAAGGATCTGATTTAGCACAATTTTTAGCTGACCTATATATTAAATTTAATCTCTCCTATAACACAATTCTTCTTCACAAATCTGTAGTTTCCACACTCTGTAACACAGAGCTGTCTGGTAAATTAAGTGAGAATGTTCTTGTAAAACATACTTTAAAAGCAATATCTTTAAAAAATCCTATTGCTCCAAAACCACCTATCTAGGACATTAACACTCTGATCAATTTTATGAGCAATTACTCTGTAGACAGTACGAAGTACGAACATATTTCAAACTGTTAGACATACGGTAGCGCTGTTATGCGTTTGTTCGGGTCGTAGAATTCACGACCTTACACTTTTGGGCATTGACAGAGATCAATGCATTATCGAGGATGACCTTATTATTTTGTGGCCTCAGTTTGGGTCCAAAACAGACTGTAGAGATTATAGACAATCGGGGTGGAAGCTCATGGCTAACACTCAAAATCAAAATTTAAATCCTATATATTGGATCAATAAAACTATAACTATTCTAAACGAAACACGTAAGATTTCTGGTAAATCCAATTTATTTATAACCTTGCGTGGCGCACCATCACCTGCGTCCAGAACAGTTATGGCAGGATGGTTCAAGTCGCTTCTGAAGGCAGCAGGCATCTCTGCAACGCCGGGAAGTGTACGGTCTGCTGTGGCGTCAAGAAGCTGGATTGACAACTTCTCCTTGGATGATATTTTAGAGAAAGGGAATTGGAAATCAGTAAAAACTTTTCAAAAATTCTATCGACGTGAAGTAATGACTTCCTCTCATAATAATAATCCAAGTAAGGATATTTCCACACGTTTTGTTCCTGTTCGTTGATTTTGATACTCTGAATAATATCATCTTGGCAGTTTTTATGCAAATCAATTATTTATTTTCAACTGTTTACAATTACCTAGGTAAAATATGGTAACATGTATTATGATTGAAGCTTAACTTTTATCTGTGCCTGGTGATATTTCTTCGACACAATGACGAGCAGGCTCGGAAAACCAGTTACCTCGCGCGCCTGGTGAGGTGGGAGGTGTGTGCGAAAGAGACAGAGCTATGAGGGTAGAAAGGGATGACTGCTACAACGGGAAATGGAGTCGCCTATCTCAATATATATAAGCTTCTACTAAGGTATATAATATAAGGTATATAATAACCGTTTTATTTCAGGTAAAACGGATCTATTTTGGTAGTGATATAACAAATGTATCCTAACCTAAGTGCTATCCAGAAATGAGCAGAAATGATGAATGATGTGAGCAGAAATGTTTGTTTCCGAGTCATGGATGTAATATTCTTATCTATGTATGTTTATCCGTTATCTAGTGCCCATAGCACAGGGTATCCTAGTTTGGGGCTAGATAATTGGTGTGGAAATGTCCCGAATATATTATATTATTATATTATCCTGTTTAGAACGGACCGAAGAAGTGTTAGAAGTATATTTTTGCGTATCTATATAAAAAAACGGCAAAGTGCGATTCGGACTCGCGCACCGAGGGTTCCGTAGGTACAAACTTGTAGGTTACATACCTACAAATTTGTACCTACGGAACCCTAAATAGGTTGTAATTTTTATTTTGTGATGTTACTTCAAATTTACGGGGTTGGGAATTTTTCCTTTAGTTGTGCTATAAGACATTGCTTCTTACCAAATTTCATGAATCTAGAACAACGGGAAGTACCCCATAGGTTTTGATTCCCTTGCGAGTGTGGAAATATTTGGCATAAACAGCTGTATCTTTTGATTGCGTTGATTTAGAAGTTTGTTTTTTTCACAGCTCCAAGGAATTGCAGACTTGAGTAATTGATATTAATGTCAACTTAATAATCCACGCATTCCTAAGAAAAAGGGCCTTGACAGTTAGACAGACAGACAGACAACGAAGTGATGCTATAAGGGTTCCTTTTTCCTTTTGAGGTACGGAACCCTAAAAATGAAATGCTGTTCGTTAAGCGCATCACATCACTTGAGAACGGCTGGAACGATTTGGCTATTTTTCTCAATGTCCGTAATAGTCCGAATTAGGTTTCTAAGGACAGAAAAATTGGAATAGTTTCAAAACCTCATCCTAAGGGATTGTGGTGTGATGTGTGATGATATATATAGACTATATTATACTTGTAGCAGAGTATAAACCTCAACATAAGGGATTGTGGTGTGATGAGTGATGATATATATAGACTATATTATACTTGTAGCAGAGTATAAACCTCAACATAAGGGATTGTGGTGTGATGAGTGATGATATATATAGACTATATTATACTTGTAGCAGAGTATAAACCTCAACATAAGGGATTGTGGTGTGATGAGTGATGATATATACAGACTATATTATACTTGTAGCAGAGTATAAACCTCAACATAAGGGATTGTGGTGTGATGAGTGATGATATATATAGACTATATTATACTTGTAGCAGAGTATAAACCTCAACATAAGGGATTGTGGTGTGATGAGTGATGATATATATAGACTATATTATACTTGTAGCAGAGTATAAACCTCAACATAAGGGATTGTGGTGTGATGAGTGATGATATATACAGACTATATTATACTTGTAGCAGAGTATAAACCTCAACATAAGGGATTGTGGTGTGATGAGTGATGATATATACAGACTATATTATACTTGTAGCAGAGTATAAACCTCAACATAAGGGATTGTGGTGTGATAAGTGATGATATATACAGACTATATTATACTTGTAGCAGAGTATAAACCTCAACCTAAGGGATTGTGGTGTGATAAGTGATGATATATACAGACTATATTATACTTGTAGCAGAGTATAAACCTCAACATAAGGGATTGTGGTGTGATGAGTGATGATATATACAGACTATATTATACTTGTAGCAGAGTATAAACCTCAACATAAGGGATTGTGGTGTGATGAGTGATGATATATATAGACTATATTATACTTGTAGCAGAGTATAAACCTCAACATAAGGGATTGTGGTGTGATGAGTGATGATATATACAGACTATATTATACTTGTAGCAGAGTATAAACCTCAACATAAGGGATTGTGGTGTGATGAGTGATGATATATATAGACTATATTATACTTGTAGCAGAGTATAAACCTCAACATAAGGGATTGTGGTGTGATGAGTGATGATATATACAGACTATATTATACTTGTAGCAGAGTATAAACCTCAACCTAAGGGATTGTGGTGTGATGAGTGATGATATATACAGACTATATTATACTTGTAGCAGAGTATAAACCTCAACATAAGGGATTGTGGTGTGATGAGTGATGATATATATATACTATATTATACTTGTAGCAGAGTATAAACCTCAACATAAGGGATTGTGGTGTGATGAGTGATGATATATACAGACTATATTATACTTGTAGCAGAGTATAAACCTCAACATAAGGGATTGTGGTGTGATGAGTGATGATATATACAGACTATATTATACTTGTAGCAGAGTATAAACCTCAACATAAGGGATTGTGGTGTGATGAGTGATGATATATATAGACTATATTATACTTGTAGCAGAGTATAAACCTCAACATAAGGGATTGTGGTGTGATGAGTGATGATATATACAGACTATATTATACTTGTAGCAGAGTATAAACCTCAACCTAAGGGATTGTGGTGTGATGAGTGATGATATATACAGACTATATTATACTTGTAGCAGAGTATAAACCTCAACATAAGGGATTGTGGTGTGATGAGTGATGATATATACAGACTATATTATACTTGTAGCAGAGTATAAACCTCAACATAAGGGATTGTGGTGTGATGAGTGATGATATATACAGACTATATTATACTTGTAGCAGAGTATAAACCTCAACATAAGGGATTGTGGTGTGATGAGTGATGATATATATAGACTATATTATACTTGTAGCAGAGTATAAACCTCAACATAAGGGATTGTGGTGTGATGAGTGATGATATATATAGACTATATTATACTTGTAGCAGAGTATAAACCTCAACATAAGGGATTGTGGTGTGATGAGTGATGATATATATAGACTATATTATACTTGTAGCAGAGTATAAACCTCAACATAAGGGATTGTGGTGTGATGAGTGATGATATATATAGACTATATTATACTTGCAGCAGAGTATAAACCTCAACCTAAGGGATTGTGGTGTGATGTGTGATGATATATATAGACTATATTATACTTGTAGCAGAGTATAAACCTCAACCTAAGGGATTGTGGTGTGATGTGTGATGATATATATAGACTATATTATACTTGTAGCAGAGTATAAACCTCAACCTAAGGGATTGTGGTGTGATGAGTGATGATATATATAGACTATATTATACTTGTAGCAGAGTATAAACCTCAACATAAGGGATTGTGGTGTGATGTGTGATGATATATATAGACTATATTATACTTGTAGCAGAGTATAAACCTCAACATAAGAGATTGTGGTGTGATGAGTGATAATATATATAGACTATATTATACTTGTAGCAGAGTATAAACCTCAACATAAGGGATTGTGGTGTGATGTGTGATGATATATATAGACTATATTATACTTGTAGCAGAGTATAAACCTCAACATAAGGGATTGTGGTGTGATGTGTGATGATATATATAGACTATATTATACTTGTAGCAGAGTATAAACCTCAACCTAAGGGATTGTGGTGTGATGAGTGATGATATATATAGACTATATTATACTTGTAGCAGAGTATAAACCTCAACATAAGGGATTGTGGTGTGATGTGTGATGATATATATAGACTATATTATACTTGTAGCAGAGTATAAACCTCAACATAAGGGATTGTGGTGTGATGAGTGATGATATATATAGACTATATTATACTTGTAGCAGAGTATAAACCTCAACATAAGGGATTGTGGTGTGATGTGTGATGATATATATAGACTATATTATACTTGTAGCAGAGTATAAACCTCAACATAAGGGATTGTGGTGTGATGTGTGATGATATATATAGACTATATTATACTTGTAGCAGAGTATAAACCTCAACCTAAGGGATTGTGGTGTGATGAGTGATGATATATATAGACTATATTATACTTGCAGCAGAGTATAAACCTCAACATAAGGGATAGTGGTGTGATGAGTGATGATATATATAGACTATATTATACTTGTAGCAGAGCATAAACCTCAACATAAGGGATTGTGGTGTGATGTGTGATGATATATATAGACTATATTATACTTGTAGCAGAGTATAAACCTCAACATAAGGGATTGTGGTGTGATGAGTGATGATATATATAGACTATATTATCGTTGTAGCAGAGCATAAACCTCAACCTAAGGGATTGTGGTGTGATGAGTGATGATATATATAGACTATATTATACTTGTAGCAGAGCATAAACCTCAACCTAAGGGATTGTGGTGTGATGAGTGATGATATATATAGACTATATTATACTTGTAGCAGAGTATAAACCAGCATCGGCAAGTGAAGTGTGAAACAAACTAAAAAGACATTTTAATTGTCTACATTCTTATATCTACGATTTCCTAGGGTGCTCGCTAATTTAGTTCAATCCTTAGACAAGATCCAGTGGTCATCCACGCTTAGGCAAACGCCTCCTCTCATAATGCACCTCGCAACTTTGAGTCACTCGTCAGTTGCAAAGTTCAGTGAAAAATACTGTACCATACTAGTACTATTATTTATTTTGTGAAAATAGTACAGGATCGTCTCGTTAGACGTGCAGCAGTGCGATTCAGCTAATAAACCGCAGAGTGGTCGCTGCGCAATCGTTATCTTTCGGTGTGTAAAGGACATGTGGTGGACTGACCTGCCAAGGGAGGCTTCTGCTTGTCTCTGTCAGGCTCCAGGAGTGGCTGCGAGGTATATTCCGCATCGCTGCTTTGTTTGCCAATGTGATGCTGCAACAAGATGGAATTTGTGAGGCTAAAATCCGTTGATTATAATTAGTGGAATCCTGCTATAAGTACCGGTTGCGTTTAGGGTAAGTACACGAGTAAAATAAAAATCTGTGGAGAAGGTACCTAGGTGTGGTATAATGGAGAAGGTACCTAGGTGTGGTATAATGGAGAAGGTACCTAGGTGTGGTATAATGGAGAAGGTACCTAGGTGTGGTATAATGGAGAAGGTACCTAGGTGTGGTATAAAGGGTTTTGCGTCTTACCTATTTATCTACACACATAAGTAGATAGAATCCCGATTTTGGTTTTTCTATTTGTCAAGCAAAATGAAGACGAATAAATAAATATTGCAAAGAATCTGATTTGTGTGTAGTCGTATGTGTGAAAACTCGCGAGGATAAAACCGGTCACAATAATAAGTAGGTACGTATCATAGAGATAGTATATAACTCAATGGTACGTGTGCGCAGAACGCCGACATTATAATTCGGCGATACGATAGGAGTTTTAAGAAATTCTTGCTGTTAGTCATTAATATATTTCTACTTTCTAAAATGTTGGGAATCCCACAAATTGTTGCCTCAGCTGATGACTCATTTAACCAAGAACTTAACAGTCAGTTAGGATTTATCCTGCATCAGCGTGCGACAGTGCATCCCCTCGGCCTGGATCTCTACAGTTGTGACGTCATTTCCGTTCCAATTAACCGTTAATTAGATTAACGTGCAGTTTACCAGTATATCTGTGTAGTAATAGGGTTTTCCCTGTTCACCGTTTAATTTAACTCTGTGATTTTAAGGTCATTATGAAGTCATTGTTTAGCCATATAGCATTCTGAAGGACTTAAGTTAGTGTATATTTTCTTAGTTTTAGTCGATCTAAAATGAATATAACATGTTGGTATATAGGTAGTAGGTATATAACATGTTGGTATATAGGTAGTAGGTATATAACATGTTGGTATATAGTAGGTATAAAAAGCCCTACAGGAAATCCGTTGTTCTGGCTATATTTTTGTATATTACTTGATTTTAATGTTATGTTAGGACAGTTATGATTATTGATTGTTGTTCAATTCCGACGTAAGAACAAAATTGTTTTTTTTTGCAGAGATTTTATTCTACAACTGTATATGTGGATATGTTTTGTAATTCGTATGTATTCTATTCCTATCCGAAACTACCTAGCATTCGAAAAATAATACAAATCAGGAATAAAAGTTTCGCCCAATTGGTCGATGGTTAGGTACATGTACTATTATTTATTCTGTGGCCCCTAGGACAGCAAAAATTTGTACCAGAACGTTCGTTGTTAAGTGGTAGGTACATTTCTTTAAAAAGTTACAAACTTTAACATCTACTTAAAACCATTAAGTAGATGTTATGGTTCCAATTGATAAAAATGCTATTTCCATATTCTCAACTCTATATCAACATCTATATCTTTAAATCTATTATCTATATTTATCTACACTACTTATAATAAAGCAGTAAGTAACAAAAAGTCTGTACAATGAAGATAATTAAACAAATGGTCTATGGTACAATAAGCTACTAAATAGAAATATAACATTCATTAAGTGGTTTCTCTGTTTCACGCATCACGTAAAAACTACTCGACCGATGTGGTTTTCACTCTTGGATAGCTTAAATCCGGCGTAAGTAGGTACATTGTATCTTAATATAATGAGTATTTAAAAAGCTATTTGACGACTGAAAGAAATTTAGTTATTTATTTATCAGTTTCCACATGTAAATCTTGGTCTTAAATATAACAGTAGTATCTTACAAATATGTAGGTACCTACAAGGAAACGCTAGTCCTCCCAAATTCTAATATGAAAATGCAAAGCGCGAGCATTCGTGTAATGTCGATTAAAATATATAATCATTTTAACTCAATATTTTAAGGAAATAAAAAAATAATCTATATTTTTTAACAAACCTAAGAAACATCTAATCAAATCTAATCAATCTAATCCTTTCATGGCCGTGAAAGTGAGTTTTGAGAGGCCGAAAAAGAAAAACATTTACATTGTATTTTTATCGCCAAAGAAGTCTTGTAGAGAATAGTAGCATTTTTTGATTAGATGTTTCTTAGGTTTGTTAAAAAATATAGATTATTTTTTTATTTCCTTAAAATATTGAGTTAAATGATTATATATTTTAATCGACATTACACGAGTGCTCGTGCTTTGCATTTTCATGTTAGAATTTGGGAGGACTAGCGTTTCCTTGTAGGTACCTACCTATTTGTACTTTATAGGAACTTTTGGTCCTGGAATAATCTGTGTAGGTAGGTATATGTAGAGGTACATAGAGTGCTGTCAAAGATGGATGGATATCAAGCAGTTATCTTAATATTGGCAACACGTGAAAAAAACAATGGAGTGGAAACTTAAAACATGATAACAGTCACCGTGTCCATTTGTGTCACCTATACGGTTCTCAGACAAAACAAATTAGGGTCACTTTATCGCATATACTGACTTGTTGACTAATGACCGGGTTACAGGGTCGACCTTGACTTACTACTTATTGTTAATTAACTGCTTGTTGTAAAGACAATTTATTTGAATTAATTATTAATGAAGCTCTATAAGTTTTGCTAAACTTCTGATTAGTAACGATTATGGTACACTATGGATGGGCTTTCCGCTGCGACAGGACCTTTCCAATGCGACAGGACCTTTCACCTTGTATTATTATTAATTCTGTGCTTTCACCGACCTTAGCTCTCTTTTGTCAATTTTTATTTTTCATGCCACGTCAGCGAAGTGTCTCCTTCCTTCATTGAAAATTCTCTAGAAAATAGTGAAAATTACAATCGCTTATGTAAATCATTTCAGTATTTTCCACCATTATCGCGTAGTCATCTCTGGCCAGAACATTTGGTACGGCTTCCGAACTAGCTAAGTATAGATAATAGAAGTCATCCATCCATCGTCAATAGTTTTTTGTGTGTATGAAGGCCATACATTACAATACTTTATGCTAACCGGTTGCGTCAATACGTGTAGGCGGGGTCAACGTACGGACCTACCTACCTCCTGATGAACCACTGGAAAATATTGCACGATATTGCTAGACATGAGGAAGTTATATCTAAATTGAGGAAAATATAATTGTTTATTCGCTGAAAATTGTTTATGTACTCGCGGCGTTTCTAAGGAATAACTGGCATAAGCTCAGCATTCCTTTCCACTGTCACAGAATAAATGATAGTACAAGTCTCGGACTACTGGGTTTTTATTGACTCTTGTAAAAATGTTAGCTTATTTTATTAATATTCCTCTAGATGGGCCGGCATGGGCCATTATCCACCACGAGGTTGCGCACTCCGAAGCACGGAGCGATGGAAATCAATAGGGTAGAAATCTCCAGTTTACAGTGAGCTCCTCCGTCGCGGGATCCCGCTGGGCCAAGGGTCCATATGGAACACTATTGTCATCCGTTGCGTCCGCGACGTACCGTCTATGTATGATAATAAGAGCTATGATTGTACCTATCTAACGTATTTCTTAATGACATGTTGTGAAACATTGCTCCCGACTTAAGATAAAAATGTCATTGTCGTTAGCAGACGTAACCTTTATAGTCCATACATATAAACTGAAGTCAACGTTGTTGTTGTTGTTGATGCTGAATTCTGTTAATAATGTCCCCTATTTTCAGGAAAATACAAAAAATAAGTTAATTAAAAAACGATTAAAAAAAACCTATGAGCCATGTTATTATGAAAGATAGAACGAGCTAGGTATCATAATTAAATGCGTATACATTTCGTGTCTCTGCTGTTAACCTTTGAAGAGTTCCATATTCAGGAGCCAGCCAACCCAGAGTGCAGCAATCCTGTCATGGTAAAACTTCAAACCAGCTATCATAATGCTGTGATGTTAACCGTTGAAGAGTTCCTTTATCTGGAGCTAAACCCATGTCGATTCAGGTCATGCTTACGATAAAAATGAAATGTCATCGGAACTGAACCACCATGTAAAAGTTCTACTCCATAGGATAAGAGGAAGCGGCTCTAATTCAGCTTGCAAGATTTGACCTAAATAAACATACATGCAAGTTAAATAAAAGTTTTTCAAAAAGCTGTCATTCTTTCAATCGGTTGCATTATCCCCCTGCGTGGTTCTTAGCCTTGAACCACAGAGTAACTAGTAGTACATGTAAGTTCTTAGTCATAGCATAGAATAAGAACTAATAAGAACTGTCAAACAGTTGTACCATCAGAAAGCAGCAACACAATACAATAAATCAAATATATATGATTCAATCCAAGTTTTTAGCTCGAGCTCGAACACACTACTGTGTACCGAGTATGCTCTACCTATCTACACACACACACACACACTTATGCATTTATTAAAAGTGTACACGAAGGACTTAATGTAGATAGAATTTTCTACTAGATACCCTGATCGTGCAAGAATAATGGTAGCGTGTGCGGCTAACTGTGCATGCGCTCTGAAGTTGGTTATTAAAAGCTTTTATTTAACTTGCAATGTTTGTATAATGTACCTACGTATGTATGTATGTTTATTTAGGTGGAATCTTGCAAGCTGAATTAGAACCACTTCCTCTTATCCTACGGAGTTGAATTTTTACATGTTGGTTCAGTTCCGAAACAATGCATTTTTATGGTAAGCATGACCTGAATCGACACCCAGGATTAGCTCCAATAAAGGAACTTTTTGACGGTCAACAGCACGTGTACGCATTATATTGTGAAAGCCGGTTCGAAGTTTTACCATAACATACTGCTGCACTCCAGGTTCGCTCCTGACTAGAGAACTCCTCAACGGTTAACAGCATAGACATGAATTGTTGTATACGCATTTAATTGTGATAGCCCGTTCTAAGTTTCATCATGACATGGCTTCTTGAGCATAAAAAGCGGTATTAACCGCTTTCCCAGTAGTAGTTATGCGCTTTAGTGTAGTTTTATGCGCGTGTGGATAAGTTAACGCAGAAAAACACGGCGCACCTCCTGCGGGTACTAGTAAAGGAATCCTCAAAAACATTGACTGTTTTGTTATGACTCAGTTAAATCGTAGAACGAAATGATCAAATGACGCACGCTTTACAAAGCTCTTTCGCGTGACGTTGTTTCTTAAGCAAAGAATCTTTTTTAACCGACTACGGCGAAAAAAGGGAAAGGTAATGAAGTTATGTATATATGTGGATGATCGATTCGTCTTCAGGTATAGAGCGTCATATAGGCTATTTTGTTACTCGACTATGGCAAAGCAAAGGAAGGGTTATGCGTTCAAACTAAAAACTTGGTGCTATTTTGACAAGCTAGGTATCAATCGATTCGTCTTCATCGCAAGAGTGTCACAGGCTATTTATTATCTGACCGTAGTCGGGTTTTAGTTTTGAAGTTATATCTTGTGTCTCTGACTGGCACAATTGCCACTAAGTTAATTTACGTACATCAGTGCGAGGTAATCGTGCAAAAATGTGAATAGAACCAATTTTTATTCTGTGACTATAGAACGATTGTCTTGTAAATATTCAAGAGTTTACCCGCCGCATGCGCATACACACAGCTTGGAAAGTTTTACTTTCACTAAAATACTTAATAATAATTGTTATTTTTAACTTCTTTATTGTGAATATATATATTTATATATATATCTATATTTTATTGCACTTTCGAGCTATAATAATGATTAATGTTGACGAAGGAAGATGAAAAAATACAGAAACACTTTAGGTATGTATACTGCAATATCGTATTTTTACCCAAACGGCGAAGCAAGGGAAGGGTAATGTGTTTGAGTATGTGGATGTTCCACCCCTATAGGTCCGATTTTGACAAGCAAGTTATTATGTAATCGATTCGTCTTCAGATATTGAGTGTCGAGGCCGTACTCGGGTTCGACCTGTGGGTTTTACATTTTGAACTTACGAGGTGTGGCATTAAGTTCCGGGAATTTGTCAATTAAACACAAGCAAATTAAGTTACAAGGAAAATTTTACTATCGACCTTCACAATAGACTCCCCAACGATTCCAACGGTACTCCCACGATTGGAAGCATCCACGGTAATCTTCCGAAGTTCACCTTTTGAGTTTCCTTGACTTCATTTTGGGGAATAAGAAAAGTCGCAGAGGCCATATCGGCGCTGAAGGGTTAGTGCGGCAACGTTGGAATGCCTTTTTTGCCAAAAACTGTTGCACAATGAACGAGGATCGGGCCGATGCGGCGCGTTGTCGTGGTGCAAGATCCAGCTGTTCTCGGCGAGTTCGGGCCGCATACGGAATGTGCGTGTGCGCAGCGAACTGTCCAGTCACTGTGTGGCCGTCAGCAAGGTGTTCACGACGACCGATGCCGCGGATTGGTTCACAAAACGTTGCTGATGATGATTAGATGCCGAGGATTCGATAAAAAACTATTTGACGGTAGAACGAAATTGAAATAAATTTATCTATACGTATACTAAAGCAGTAGCTAGGTACAAAAAAACATTGACAAGAATTTAATATTTTTTAAAGTCGTGTCTGTTCGTGTGTTAGTCTGTTTGTCTATATGTTTGTTCGCGCATCACGTAAAAACTACTGGACCGATTGCGATGCGGTTTGTCACTGTTGGATAGCTTAAGGTATAACAAAAAAACTGGTGTATTTGGTATCTCAATTTGATGGGTAGAATTTGAGCAATCGATTAAAAACCATTTGACGTCTGAACGAAGTTAGAAGATTTTGGTACCTTTGGTTCTGGAATACCACAGGATCCTTATTTCCCAGAAAAATGACTGTACGGGCAAAGCCGCGCGCACAGCTATTCTTTACATAACATTTGAATGTACGTAACAAATATTTAAAAATTACAGTTTGCTATTGACATTAGCAGCATATAGGGAGCTTTTATATTAATAGGGAACAGATGAACTTATGTATATCTACGCTGGTCTGTATACATCTACATATCTAGCAATAAACTTTCTAAAACATAATAGCTAAATTCTCAACTAAAGTCATAACGTTCTTTTAGTTTTGTCGTTCGGATTATAACTTTGTAGTTACAGTATCAAAGAAAAAACATGACATCCCCGTAGAGTTTCTTGGTGCTCTCTTATCTAACGGTCGGCGCGTCTCCAACCAAAGCATCGGAAAGTCAGAAAAGTATTTAATATTCGTGTGTGAGATTGAACTCTGAACCTTCACACGAAAAGGAAACATTTTTAAACTCAAAGTATAATTAGTTTACCTGATAAAAGAGATGTTTTTTTTCTCTCATTGTTTACGAGACTAAGATTTTGATTATCATGTAAGGTAGCCTCTAACTTAGAACAAATACAAAAAAAAAGTTTGAAGGATTTCAGTTAAAATCAAATTAACTTCAAAGTAAAAAAAATGTTCTCCTTAATACCGCTATTATGTATGAACAAACAAAAGTTAACGATGATAGAGCCGGTAATAAATATTATGTACCAATATTATACAAATGAATGATAATTATAACAAAAGAATACACAATTATCTACTAATGATTATGTAAATTTCTGTACTTACCGGCTTGTTTTGGTTTCTTTCAGTGTGAATCAAATTATGAGTGCCCGAAGTGTTCTTTGGTGAATTTGGGTTCCCAAAAACGAGTTCAATAGCCGTGGGGTCATTTTCCACTGTGCGTGTACTCTTTGGAGATTCGTTCACGATTTCCAACTTTGTGTGTGCCGCCGACATTTCCACTACACTAGTTATTCTTACTCACTTTAATAAATAAAGAAATGAATACACTATTGGCAAAGACAATTCGACTATTGTTGATAAAAGTTTGTTTCAATAAAGAGTTTCGCGGTTCAAGTTAGCGTGTGTTGCGCGATGTGATCTCGAGGAGACTGGCGAGGATCGTGCGGCGAGCTTGTTCGCACGCTCTTCAATGATTTATAATGAGTTGTTTTCTAAAAATACCTATCAATTCACGCGGCCGAATTCAACGGGCACTGGACACAAGTGCAAGGCTAAAATCCGGGACGCTTTGGTGAATGCCGGGGATCCCTCGATTGCGTGATTTCTGATGTAATTTTCAGGATTTTGATTTCGTAATATTCAGAAGAGACTGATGAAAGTTGGGGAAAAGATGACTTTATTTTCCTCTCTCATTTTCTTAAATATGAGGTAAGGTACTTTGTGAGTTCTTGAGTTCGCAGTGGGTTGTGTTAAATGATGTTTTTTTTAAATGTTGTTTAGGGGCGTTATGTAGTTGTTATGTTAATTGTCACTTGCGGTGATTTGCGTCATGATGTCGCTTAAATGGGGAAATCGCGGGCCAACTTAGTATAGCCGATGACGCGGCGGGGAGAGAACACGCGTCAAGCGTAGATTCTTCGTTTCCCTTTTCTAAAACATCCCATGTTCTTCTAGGATATTGGAAACCAAAGCAAAAGTATAGCACCAACGTATTGTATTCTCTTTGGCACCAACGTTCTTTAGTTATTATTTTGTTTCTATGGCAACCGTAATCAACAGTTTTCTAGTTTTCCCGAGGAAACTTACAATTTTCCGGGATAAAAATAATTTGATATTTTATTCCAGGGTATAAGCTACCTCCATTCCAAATTTCATCAAAATCCATTTAGCCGTTATCGCGTTAAAACTCCCCAAACAAACAAACAGACAATGTGTTACTTTTATATAGTGGTGTAGATTGCTAGAGCTTCCTCTAGCAGCCAGGTCTATCTAGGTCTTTTGTCCTATTCTTGACCTCAAAGATCTGAAATTCTAGCCATACCGTGTCCGTTACTTTTTATTATTAATTTCAAGGAAAAAAGCACCGATGTATATAATGTCATAGAATAAAAGTTCTTGAGTATCAGACAGGGAAGCTCACGTGAAGGTTTGCATTAATTAATAAATTCACCAAGTAGCGAAAACTCGCTCCACGAGGGATTCGTTGAAAATAGGGAACTGTAAAATATAGATATTTTAGGGTATATCGCTTGAATGAATAAAGTACCCCTTATTTTTTTATTTATCTGAGATTGTCGAAAATTCAGCAAATACTTAATGTACATAAATATCATTAAATAAACTAAAATTATGTATAGCTATAAATTTTCATCGCTTTAACATAAAAGCTTCCTTTTTACATCTTCAAGGGACCGTAGACATAAGTATTTAGTAAAACCACGTTCATTTCATTCATTAATTCATTTATCGTTCAGGTTTACCGGTCTTTGTGAATGCCCATCACTAGAGATTATCATAGTGTGCGTCTAAACATTGCGTAACTATGCTGTATTTTATAACTGTGTGCGTATTATAAGATGGTTTGCGAGATTGTTTTAGTGTGCGTTTACATGAATAAGATTTTGATTTGCGCGTGTGCAATGCGTGTTTACCTCGTCCCCCGTAACAATTGGCAGAAAATAATGTTTGCGGATTAAAACGTTAGCATCTCCATTGGATATATGCTCGAAGACTGTGTACGAAGCGAGTCTCTCGTCTCCTACACCGTATAAGGGCGAACCTCATACAAATGGTCAAACATGACAATTATACAGAAGTGCTCCATTCAAGCTCTATGTCGTCACAAAAGCATGACGCTCATTGAAGTGTATCTAGAAAAGTTGGAACTTTTCAAAAAGGTTCATATTTGAGGTCGCCTTTATACGTGCGTGTTTTTTCTATTGAAGTCGGTGAAGGATTAATTTTCCATACAAATGTAATTCCAAAATCATCAATTACAAATGATTTTGAAATAACGTTTTATGGACAATTCATCTTCCATCGGCCACATTTGTTTTGTCTAGTTCATTATATTTATATTTTCATAGGAGGTTATATATATATTTTCTGATATTATACCTTGTTTGCGCGCGAGAAAGCTTCCTTTTTACACCAAGCGCACGACCACGCGCATACAGTGCATGCGCACTCGTAACAAGGTAGTAGTCATGTCAAGATTATGACGTTGAATTTTAACCCCTTACCGCATGGAATTTTATTTAGTTTTGGAAAAAATATATACAATAGTCCATGGCACATAATTTAATGTTACTTCGTACACTTTTCCGAGATACTTCCCATATATGGCATGGTATGCAGTAAAGTCTCAAATTTCCATTCTCTCTCCAAATGCCATTTTTGGCATCGCATGCAGTCAAGGTTGTCGTTACAACAACAAGGTTACGTGTGTCTGCGAATTGGGTATGGTCCGTGAACGCGATGGACCAGCAGCTAAAGGATCAAAAGTGTCCTGATCGTCTTCATCTGACATAGATTGTTCCTCAGAATCGGAAGGATAAATAATTATATTCCGTCTTCTCGTACTGGGATTATAGTCTTCATCGTCCGAGTCATCCCCCGCGAAATCATCATCATCATCATTATCACTTTAGTTAGATATAATCAAGCTGTAAAATCTTTTCAGATTTTGTTTTCTGAAAGGAATTAACAAGTAATGCTTTACCGCATATAATGCCAGATCTGAAAAAATGCAAGAATAAACCATAATGCATACAGTGCCAGATATGGAATACTCGTTATAGATTTTAGTGCATAAAATTCCATATCTGTCATGCTAAGATAAGGCGTGATTGACGCTAAAATATTACTTATTACTTTCATGTTTTTAGTGTTTTGCGGCCTTTGATTATTGTTCTTGGAAAAACAATCAATCACATCTAAAAATTCGACCCATAAATAACAAAAAATATTTTTTGAAAATTTGCTGACTCCCTGACAAGTTCTCAACGGTCGCCGACTGATTTGACTGGTGTTTGTTTCGTCTCCAGGTGAACTAGGTGGCATCATTTGTACTTGATTTGATGTTTAGACATTGCCTGATATGCGGTGAAGGTTGAAACAACTTTGGTTTTGATTTCTGAACGATAAAACCCCTTACCCCTTTACCTATTTTTCAACTTGAGTAAAATTGAGTGCTTGTAAATATAAGTCGACTACAGTTCTGATAAAAGTACACTGGGTTCATCTGTTAAGAAGGGTGGAATTCCCAAACTATTCGTCTTTCGGTAGTGTTTCCGGACTGTGGAGCGACTCTGAGAGCTTATCGTCGTTCGTCGCCTACGTCGCCGCATACGGGCGAACCTCATATAAATGGTAAAAAAAAGTTCAATATACCATAAGTACTCCATTTTACAAACTCTATGTCGTCACAAAATAACGACTCAAGTGACAATTGAAAACAAATATAGAAAACTTAGAATTTTACAAAAAGGCCCATATTAACCTGTGGAGTGCGTTTTTGGAGTTCTGAGGCTATTTTTTAAATAAAGAATGATTAAAAGATTTGCCATACACAAAATTTGTATTTGAAGAAGATAAATGAACCAAAAAACAGAAAAAAAATATTTTTTTTTACTTAATTTTGATTTATAATTTTTTGTAAAATTTACAAAAATAACCTCAATATCACGTACGGGTTACCGATAGCCGACAGGTTAAAGTTCGCCTTTATATGTGAGCGCTTGAGTTCTATCTGTAAATCTCTGTGCCTATGAGCTTGACTTTGATTATGACGAATCCAATGATACCTACAAACAATCAAACATACATACAACTAAAACACATAACCCTCCATGCAGTCGGGTGAAAATGACGGCCGGTTGGTCTAGTGGCTAGTGAATCTAGGAACGAAATCAAACAGTTGCAGGATCGAATCCTGCAAGGTGCAATCGTTTGTGTGTTGAGCAGAAATATTTGTTTCCGAGTCATGGATGTAATATTCGTATATATGTATATTACAGGGTATACTAGTTTGGGGCTAGGTAATTGGTGTGGAATTGTCCCGAATATATTATCTATTATTATCTAAAATGAGTTGAATCAGAAGTGACCCAAATGACAAGCTCGAGTTCGACACAAAACGACGACGTTCTAAGTTTTAATTGACATCGTAGGTTCACTTCGAATTATTCGAAAAGGCGTATAGTATTGTTAGTTCGCCTTTATACTTGCGTGCGTGAGTTATCTATCTGTAAGTGTCTGTATCTAAGAGTATACTCGTATTATGCCATTAAAAGTTATGCCTAACTCATTATGCCAAAGTAAATTAGCATTAAACAATACCCGGCTTAGCCCTGCGTCAGTATGTCACTTCTTTGATTTTGACTTATGTCACGGTACTGTTTTATAGGTACCTATAGAATAGATCAAATGCCATAAAACAAGAAGTGAAGTGATTAAATTACTCCTATAAAAAACACGCATTTCGGTATAAATTTCGAAGTAATCGGTATAAGTCCATAAATAACTACTTAGCTAATGAAAAAACAAGCCTCCCCTGCCAAAAAAATGTATGCCATTAAATTATATATTGTTGGAGTGTGCTCCTCAAGCCCTTAAATTATATATTGTTGGAGTGTGCTCCTCAAGCTCTTAAATTATATATTGTTGGAGTGTGCTCCTCAAGCTCTTAAATTATATATTGTTGGAGTGTGCTCCTCAAGCCCTTAAATTATATATTGTTGGAGTGTGCTCCTCAAGCCCTTAAATTATATATTGTTGGAGTGTGCTCCTCAAGCTCTTAAATTATATATTGTTGGAGTGTGCTCCTCAAGCCCTTAAATTATATATTGTTGGAGTGTGCTCCTCAAGCCCTTAAATTATATATTGTTGGAGTGTGCTCCTCAAGCTCTTAAATTATATATTGTTGGAGTGTGCTCCTCAAGCCCTTAAATTATATATTGTTGGAGTGTGCTCCTCAAGCCCTTAAATTATATATTGTTGGAGTGTGCTCCTCAAGCCCTTAAATTATATATTGTTGGAGTGTGCTCCTCAAGCCCTCAAATTTGATAGGTACCCATATTGTAAAACTGGTGTTTCTTTTTTTGCATTTAATTTAAGAACCAGTTTTTTTTTAAAAAGAAACTGTGTTACTCGGGAGGGTGTAAGGATTCTACCGATACCCCATACTAAATCTGTCCAGGCATTTAAAAGTTATGGTGCAATATAGAAACTCAAATACATTCAAACAAACATACATACACTCCTTTTATATATTTTATTACATAGAACTGTGAACCTACTTTTTAGAAATCGGTCAAAAACTAATGAACGTCTATGAATTTTTTGTTTTTGGCAATATACAACAACATCTCATTGTGACGTCACAACTCACACAGTAGGTAGCGGTAGGTCCAATGCATCTACTGGAAGTAGTTTTGGTCACAGGTTTGGTCACGACAATCCATACCTTTTATATAAGTAAAACGTTGTCTGTTTGTTTGTTTGGGCGGTTTTACCGCGATAACGGCTGGACGGATTTTGATCAAATTTGGAATGGAGATAGCTCATACCCTGAAATAAAACATAGGATACTTTTTATCCTGGAAAATTGTAAGTTTCCACGGGAAATCTGGAAAATTTGATAACTCGCTGTAAGGAACGGTTGCCATGGAAACGAAGTAACAAGTATGTCAAAAAACATCAAGAGCGTTGGTGCTATACCTACTTTTGCATTGGTTTTTAATATCCTAGAAGAACATAGGATGCTTTTTTTTCGCGATAAACTGTAGTCCGCGCGGACGAAGGCGCGGACGCGAAAGCTAGTTCGGTATAAAATGAGTCATTGGCCACTTTCTTTATCATAATAATTATGTGTTTTAGTAATGTGTTTTGCCCTGGGTACTCAGTACTCTATTAGAACTGTCGCTGTGCGCCATATTTATTTATTTATTTATTTATTTATTTATTCAGTACACAATAGAAAGCTTACAGTAATAAACCAAAACGCTAACTACCTTAAATTATAGCTTAAAAACAAATTTAAGTACACAGATATGGTATTCAAGTGATCATTAAAGATGTCAACTTGTTGAAACTCATGCGTAAATGTATTCAAGAGAGACAGTGCCCTTGATGTAGGCGCGTTATTAGCGTGGCGAGTACGCGAGCTGCAGCATGCAAAGAACTGACTGAAGGCCTGTACACTGTTGCCTTAGGATGATGAATTGAAGAGTCACTATCCATACATACCTAGCCCACTTGTTGGTTTATAAAATGTACGTATACGCAACTTTGTGGCTACGATACTGTGGCGCGGGTAAATATTGTTTGTCATAATTGGTCATATCTCTTTATTATATTGCATAATTTTACATAATTTAATTTATTATATTGCGTGAGACACCGGGCCCGCACGGCGGCACGGCATATATGCCGCCCGTGACAAAAGACAGGCTTTACCCCCGAGGTGAATACTCTACTTTTCATACTTTCTGCGAGACAATAAAAACAATAAATGCACCATGGGCTCTATAGAACTGTATATTCGATACTAAAGCTAAAACTGTTATTTTTTTGTCCATCTGTCTGTCTGTCTGTATCTAGGCCCCGCATCACGCCGGAACTACTGAATGGATTCAAATTAAACTTGGCAACATTAGTTCATACTACGAGGTTGGACATTGGATACTTTGCATCCCGATAAATTGAAGGGTTCCCGCAGGATAGGGGTTGAAAATTATTTAAAAGAACACGTTTCACGCTGAAGCTACTGAATGGATTTTGATGCAACTTGTGCACTGTTGTTTTGATGCACAGTCATAGTGCTAGCTATACCCACGTGGTCATTCCTCTAGGTTAAAAGTACTCTATGTACTATAATTCCAAGACCTAAAATACCAATATACCAACATTTAATCAAAATTTCTTCAGCCGTCATGCTCGGCTTCTACTCTTCGGATAAAGTTTTTATTTTGTGAAGGTCCACTTGCTGTTGGTTTCTACCGTCCTCTACAGCTTAACGGGCGGGGGGCGGGCGGCGATGGCGCTCCGCCGCAGTGCGTGAAGCAGAAGGCGCACCCAAAGTTAAAATTTTAGTGACTTGCTCAAGGGCACCCAGGGGATACGAACCTCGGCTTGGGCCGTGGCTTAGACTACGTGACTAAACTCCCCTGGGTCGGTATTAGTGTTTAATAGCGATTCAAGGGGCCCTGAACTAGGAGCCTTTTAAGTGATTTATGAACTGACCACCATTTCGGAATACATCTCTGAGAAGAAAAGGTAAGAAACTCAGAGACGAATAAAAACTGACTAATTACGGAGTCGTCGACCCCGCCGGCGGGGTCGTTGTCTGGTTACTCGTGTTTTGTTTGGGGACTGGCTAGCCAATTCCATCGCTGCCTGCAGTAGCGATGTCATCATCTGGATGGTTCAGGAAATCGCGCGGGCGCCGACGGAGGGGGGGATTAAGATACCAAGTACACCAGTTTTTAAGTCAAGTTCACCAGTTTTTAGCTATCCAACAGTTAAAACCGCATCGCAATCAGTACAGTAGTTTTTACGTGATGCGTGAACATACAAACATACAGAAAGTCAGAAAGGATTAAAAGAAAAACTCGTTCTGTAGCTTATTTTAAGTACCTACTCTAGACCATTTTTGCTGTAATTATCTTCTTTGTACAGACTTTTACGTACTTATTGCTTTTATAGATGAACCCGCGGCTTTGTCCGCGTGGTTATTTCATTTAAAAACCACGCGGACAAAGCTAGCGCTAGCTAACCCGCCCGCGACTTTGTCCGCGCGGACTACTGTTTATCGCCAAAAAAAATAATCCTATGTTCTTCCAGGATATTAAAAACCAATGCAAAAGTAGGTATAGCACCAATGCTCTTGATGTTTTTTGACATACTTGTTATTTCATTTTCATGGCAACCGTTTCTTACAGCGAGTAATCAATATTTTCCCAGTTTTCCCGTGGAAACTTGCAATATTCCGGGATAAAAAGTATCTTATGTTTTATTCAAGAGTATAAGCTATCTCCATTCCAAATTTGATCAAAATCCGTCCAGCCGTTATCGCGGTAAAACTCCCCAAACAAACAGACGTTTTACTTTTATAAACTGGTATGGACTGTCGTGGCCAAACCTGTGACCAAACTTAGATCCAGTGGATGTAGTGGACGAGGCGCAGGAATCCTCTATTTTTTCGAAATAAAAGGTATCCTCAATTTAACCCATCTTATAATCTATGACTGTGTCAAGTTGCATCAAAATCCGTCCAGTAGTTTCAGCGTGATATGTGTGTTTTGTTAAATAACTTTCAACCAATTTGGTACACTTACCGCGATCTAGACCATGTATGGAGACAACAGTTTTCCAACGGCAATGTTAAGTTTGTACGGAACCCTCGGTGCGTGAGTCCGACTCGCATGTGGCCGGTTTTTTCATATAGTTTGGCTGCGTACCTACCGTACGACTCGTGTCAGTTAACAAAGTTGTGCAACAAGGAGTCAAAAGTCTAGTCAAGTCACAAAGTCATATTCACTAAAGTGTTGGAGCTTTTCTGAAACTTCCTATGGAGTTTAGGAGAGAACACGAAATGGCACGTTATTTTGCGTCTGTATCATTTGTCTACACTCGCGCACGTTAACGATTACACATGAACACTCGAAGATATTATACAAGTTTGAGAATAAAAAAACAAAGCAAAACAACATCTTGCTTTCGTTTTCCGGCCGAAGTTATCGGTACGAATCGTTTAAAGTACTTACTGTCATTCTGTGTTTTGTTTTAGTTTACTGTTGACTGTTGTTATTTAGTTTTTAACACTTTAATCTTTATTTCGTCAAAGGTCAGTCTTTGTTATTTAAAGTTTTTTTACTAATAATTATATATTAATGTAACGCACTCGATGATACTGTAATGTTACAGCTGTGTAAACAGATAAATAAATAAACGACTACATTATTACTCACGTGTAATTCATGATCGAATATTCATAAAGTGTATTAAAGTCTACGTATTTACTGAGAACCTCTCGCTCGCCTGTCTTGTGACGATGTGAAACCTCTTTCATAAATTCTTAATTCTTTCATAATCATACCCATTTGATAGTTTGTCATTATTAATTCTAAATTCAAATAACCTGTCATTCCCATATTGTCATTGGATTAGCAGAAACTGCAATTTTACGAAATAATATGTTATAAAATACCTAAATAAGTTTATTACATCTGGAGTCCTTTAAATATATATGATAGTACTTTGGTTCGTGGTTGTTTTCATTCGTATCGTTGAACTTGAAGTACGAAAAGTCTGTGATAATAACAATACTAGAGCCCCAAGGGTAGTAGGGCCCCTAGTACCAAATATATTAAATTGGGAGAAAACTGAATAGAATAGTCGAGTGCCAGATCTCTGTTTATCAACATCTCCGTGTGCTCCTATTGTTCCTGTACTTTTGTGTCCACTGAGGTTTGGTCCCTGGGCTAGTGGAACAACCCAAGGATCGCCTCGTGACAGTCTGGCTGAAATAAGCCAGCGGTGATGACGATTGAAGCAAGCCCATCGTGCCATCGAATCTACCGATATACTCGTAGTTTTACGATTTAAGAATCAATGAAAGTAATTACTTACCTTATTTATTTATTTTCGAACGTACATTCAGGCTTGGTTCATATAATTCGGTGCATGGTGCAGCAGCCATTGCTGCCTATTTTAAATAAATAGGTCCAAATTATTATTATTTACATAAGTGCCTTTAACGCTAGCTAGGACAATATTAATGATATTTGACTATAAATTTCCAGGACTTTAATTACTTATAAGATCAATGTACAATAAATTATATTACTCGTATTACTAACGCAGTGAGCAGAGAACGAAAGTCACCAACACAGCTCAAAGAATTAGCAAGCTGAAGTAGCAATGGGCCGGTCACATAAGCCGAAGAACCGATAATCGATGGGACAGGCGAGTTTTTGAGTGTAGACGCATAGTATAGGCTAACGTAGTGACACCCTCCGGCCATATGGAAGGACGACCTGCGCAAACTACCTGGCAGCAATTACATGAGAAGAGCCGAAGATCGGGCTCAGTGGCACGCATTAGGAGAGGCCTATGTCCAGCAGTGGACTTATGCTGGCTGTTGATGATGATGATGATGATGATGATACAATTCTTATTATTTATTCTGTGGCGAGGCAGAACGTGCCTACTAGTAGGTCTAAAAACGCCTGCTACTAATCTACTAGCCAAACACTCCGCAGTGAATGTAACCTCTCAATTTATAAATCAGTAAATATATAAATCCGTACCATTGTTGATTCAAGTTACAAAATATTGACGATCGTAAACTTAAGGCTGAAGCTGATCATCATCATCATCGCCTATACTAGTCGACAGCTGATGGAAGTAGGCCTCTCGTAATGCATGCCGCTGATCCTGACAAATCTTTGTGTCTTTCCGTCTGTCTGTCTGTCTGTCTATCTGTCTCTTTGAACATGCATCACGCTGAAATTACCGGACGGATTTTGATGAAACTTGGCACAGTTACATTTCATACTATGGATTAACATTAAGAATACTTTTTCCATCACGCATCAATTTGGCACAGACATAGTTTATATTATGGGTTAATATTTGGAATATTTTTATCCTGAAAAACTAAAGGTTTCCTGCGGGATAGGGGTTGAAAGTTATGTAGAAATATTATTTCATCAATCGATAGTGTTTGAGAAACGCATGAAAACTTGAAAAGTTATGTAGAAATATTATTTCATCAATCGATAGTGTTGGAGAAACGCATGAAAACTTGAAAAGTTATGTAGAAATATTATTTCATCAATCGATAGTGTTGGAGAAACGCATGAAAACTTGAAAATTTATGTAGAAATATTATTTCATCAATCGATAGTGTTGGAGAAACGCATGAAAACTTGAAAAGGTATGTAGAAATATTATTTCATCAATCGATAGTGTTGGAGAAACGCATGAAAACTTGAAAAGTTATGTAGAAATATTATTTCATCAATCGATAGTGTTGGAGAAACTCATGAAAACTTGAAAAAACATGTCATATGGTAAAACAAAAATACAATTAAGATGCTTTTTATGCCGAATAAATAAAGGGTTCGTGCGGGACAGGAGTTAAAAGTTAAGTATCAGTGTTATTGCACCAATCGATTGTGTTGGTGACACGGATCAAATCTTAACCACAGTATAAATAATAGTACAAGTATCTTAACACAAAATATCATATAATCAAAGATATATCTAGGTAATTTTTAGGGTTCCGTATCTAAAGAGTCCAAACTGAGCCATAATATTAAGCCTACAATGGGCTGCACTCATGCTTTGATTCGTTATAAGCGCGAGCTTCTTAAATTTCGTCTACGTAGTCGCTAGCTATGTACAAGCTATGTGTTATAAGCATTATTAGTAGCTATGTTTTCAGTTTAATATACAGTGGGGAGGGAATATCTACGGAAATACCAAGAAAAAAAATACCACGTGAGCGAAGCCGCGGGCAAAAGCTAGTCAATTAATAAAAATAAATGCCAACTGAAGATTTAACAATTTTTTGTAAACTAGTTGTGCCCGCGTGGTTATTTAATTGGGTTTAAAGTATACTATTTATGTTATTCCTGCCTACCTAACCCACCGTTGAGTAGGCAACAAGTAGCTAAGTATAATAAATGCTCTCGTTAGTAATAATTACATTCTTTTTATAAATTCGACATCAATAATTTTATACATATTATATAACCTGAATATCCATTAGTTTTATCTTTACATTTCATTGAAACGTACGGTATGTTTACAATAATTAGTTGTAGAACAAAACTACCTGATAAAAGATTTTCGATTAAGTAGGTACCTTTAGTACAGTCATCAGACATTGATAAGATTATATGTTGCTGGCACCGTTAGATATATCAATAGTAGTTTATATATAACATCATTGCCTAGTATACGTTTTTTAACCGATATCAACAAGAACAAAATTCTCAGTTGCACTTATTTTTATAATATACTAGCTGTACCCGCGGCTTCGTACGCGTGGTTTTTTTAGAACTCTTTTACTATTCCAAGACCTATACCAATATAAGTCCCGTCTGCTAACTTTGGTTAATCTTAATATGTAGGTAAATCATTTCGTATCATCATCCTCATGTCAGCCTTTAGAAGTCCACTGCTGGACATAGGCCTTTCCTAAAGAGTGCCATGACGAGTAATCTTGTGTCACTTCCATCCACTGACTTCCAGCAATGGCTACAATGTCGTCGGTCCATCGTGTAGGGGGTCTCCCTGCACTTCATCTGCTTGTTTGTTCTTCAATCTTTATTCTCCAGCGGTTGTCAATTCTGCAAACTATGTAGCCTGCCCATTGCCACTTCAACTTGCAAACTCTGAGAGCTATATCGGTAACCTTGGTTCTTCTACGATTACGTTAATTTCGTATTATCTTGTAAAAATCAACGTGAAAAACATACAATTTCAAATTAAGCACATGGCAGGCGTATAGTTTAAGCAAAATAGAAGTCAATGTTGTTCATAAAACTTAGATTAGCGTCCAATACTGAACAAGGCCTCCCCCGTGGGGCGTCGCAGCGACCGATTTGTTGCCTTGTTGGTCGTGGTGGCTGTGAAAATAAACATAATTACCAGAATTAGGCGTCATAATTTGTAAATCACAAAGTTTCCCAAAATATATTAAGACGTTTGCCAGCAGTTCATGTTCCAGACAGAGGTTTTCGTAAATGACAATGATGATGACCAAGTGTGAGTAACATAATAATGGTTTTTGAAAGTTCGAGTAAGTACTCTATCGGGAACCTAGTGAGTAAAAATACGACAAACAAGAACAACAACAACAAACAACAAGGACGACAAAAAAAAGAACAAGAACAACCACAACAGCAAGAACACAATAATTCATCCGTTACAACTCAAATGAATATAAGTTTTTGTTCATATCGGATCTCGAGATCCGTTGCAACGCAAGTATCTGTATTTTTTTTCTTTTCTTCGGATTATATTTTCATACGAGTATATATATATATCGACAAGCCACTGTATGGCTCCATTTTCAAATGCGAAATAAAATAGTTTTCTTGGAATTTAGAAATGGGTATCAAATTGAAGGCCTTGATAAGCACATTAAAACAGTATATCATTTATTGACATAAATTATTTTTTGGCATGCCAGGTGTGTTTTTGTAGCTTTTAAGTTAGTGTACATAATGATTTTTTGTATAAGTTGCTAAATCTAAGAAATAATTATTCATCAAATAAGTCATTC
Organism: Alsophila aescularia; assembly: GCA_946251855.1. Taxonomy (NCBI): domain Eukaryota; kingdom Metazoa; phylum Arthropoda; class Insecta; order Lepidoptera; family Geometridae; genus Alsophila; species Alsophila aescularia. Next base: position 59,269,608 of record OX276381.1, read on the forward strand.
ATCAATCACATTCTAAGTACATTATCACATTATAAATACACGACATCTAAATATGGATCATTGATTTTATTGCACTGAAACAAATAAAAAAAAACAGATTTAAAAATAACGATTATAAATATGAGATTTCACGAACATTTCGGTCCAGGTAAGATTTGAAATTTTGAATCGATAATAACCCCAAGATCTTTTACCGTAGGCATGAAAGGTATTGTACAGTTGTCGAAAAAGAGTGATGACAATTTGGAAATATCGACCTTCACAAGTTGCCAATCATGATGGCTTGACATTTATTTGGATTAACCTTGATTCCATAGCTATCGGACCAGTAAAGAATTCGCAAGAGATCAGCATTAAGAACATCGATAGCATGGTTCAAATTATCGGTTGAAGTGGAATAATACAACTGCAGGTCATCGGCATAAAAATGATAGGACAAAGTAAATTAATGAAAATGGAAAATAGAAGAAGTGACAGGATTCCACCTTGTGGCACACCAGCATCCACATAACACCAGTCGGACAAATCCTGTCCATTTCGAATTTGTGGACTGCGATCTTTGAGATAAGAGGAAAACCAGTTAACGGTAGACAGTGAAAAATTTAACCGAGGTAACAAAGCGAGAAGCAAATCATGGTCGACAGCATTGAACGAATTGCTAAAATCGATAAGAACTAACACAGTGACGAAAGAGTTTTCCATATTTTGACGTATGTCTTCTGTCACTTTTAATAGTGCAGTAGTAGTGCCGTGACCTACTCTGAAGCCTGATTGGAAGGGATTGTGGAGATTTTCATTGGATAAATACTGCGTCAATTGCCTATGCACAACGGATTCTATAACTTTGGAAAGAAAAGGTAAGATTGAAATAGGTCGGAACTCCTTAGGGAGGGCGGGTTTCGGAACTTTCGGGAGAGGAACGACATGCGCTTTGCGCCACTGAGACGGGTATTAACTAGAGCTTAGAGAGTAATTAACAATGTGAGTGATGACAGGGAGAACTGGTTTTAAAATATAAATAAGGAAGAGTAATTCTTCCGATATTGTCAATATCGGAAGAGAAATGTATGTTATTGTATATATTTGGGACAATTCCACACCAATTACCTAGCCCCAAACTAGGATACCCTGTAATATGGGCACTAGATAACGGATAAACATACATAAATACGAATATCACATCCATGACTCGGAAACAAACATTTCTTCTCATCACACAAATGATTGCACCTTGCAGGATTCGAACCCACGACAGTTTGATATCGTTCCTAGGGTCACTAGTCACTAGACCAACCGGCCGTTGTTTGTTTTACCTTTTTGTTTACTAACACTATCCTTTTATTTTTTTTGTGTACATTATATTTACAACACTGGGCGTGGGTAAGCAGGTCGCTAGGAGCAAGTGAAGCCCACCAGCCGTAGCCGCGGCGACCGCGAGACGTAAGCGCGTTGACGGCGCGGTGACGGCAGGTTGACCACGCGCATTAAGCATAGAATACTAAATAGTTACTACGTAACGCCAAGGCGAGGCGTCGCCGATCCAGTGGCGGGGCGTTAAGTCAGCTCTGACCTTTATGCGTACGCGAGTGTCATTGTAGGTTTGTGTGTAGCGAACAAGTTATTTGTAGTGTTTGTGTTGTTTGTTATTTGTTGTTATTTGTTGCTGCCTGTTTGTAGCCTTTTAACGACTAAACAATGTTGATGTAATTTGGTGAGGAAATAGAACATCAGGAAAAGTTATTATTTAAAAAAAAAAAAACAATTTTTATTTTTCGCTGTCTCTGTTATACAAGTATTTTGTTCTTTGTTTTTTTATTAAACCTATGTGAAATTATATTATATTTTCTGTGTCAAAGTAGTTAAGGCCAAGAAGCCAGTCAGAAACTTTATGTTTGATCTCAAATTTAAAAAAGGTGTAAATGTTAAGATTTTTAATAATTCTATTGTAATAATTGATTACTAATAATAGGAAAGAAACGACTATAGAACTTAGTTCTATGTTTATCAATTAGAATAAACACGATCGTTTCTTCTTTTAGTGCTATGATGAAGTTTATTGAACGCTACGGATGGGTGCTTGCGGAGTATAGTTTGGAGGATAAAAAGACGTCTCACTTAAAGTACCTTGCTGTCCAGGTATAGTGCAGCAGTTAAATAGCGGTAAGGCTTTTTAAGCATTACTTTTAGCACTGCTCTTTGCGCAGTATTTTAGCCAGCTATCTTTTTTATCTCTCCAGCTGCAGTATTTTAGTTTTTGGTGAGCCACCCCATATGGTGACGCAATATCTCAGCAGCGACTCGCACAATGCAAAATATACCAGTCTCAATGTATCTTGACTTGCTGAGCTCCCTAAGTGTTTAAAAAATATATATCAGTTTACTTGCTCGTGATCTCAATCATCTACTAAGATTCCTAGGTATTTCGTTTTATTTGTTCTGGATAAAGCGCTGCAGGTACATAATATATTAGCGGAATTGGGGCAGATGTAAGCTTTGATTTCGTAGCTATCACGAGGAGGTTGTGTTCGGAACGTCAGGGAAAATGTGACATATTTAGTTTTTTTCCACATTAAGCGTAAGGAGGTTTTCAGATAACCAACTCATAACAAATCGCATAGCATTTTCAGAATAATGTTTAGTGCTAAGCGAGCAATCCTAACAAGTATGGCTGTATCGTCAGCATAGCAGAATATTTGGCGGTTTTCCAGAGAGAGTCGGCACAAATCGTTTATATATATTTGAAATAACGTTGGTCCCAAAATACTACCTTGTGGGACACCATAATCTAGGATCTCTTCACTATTTAACACGGAACCAACTTTAACTAGCTGCTTGCGGTCAGATAGATAGCTTTTAAATATATCCAATGCTACATCTCTTCCATCTTAGAAAGCAGGCTCGGGTCAGAGACAGTGTCAAAGGCTTTGGACAAGTCTAAAAAGATGACCAAGCAATTATCTTTTGCATCCAAGGTCTTAGCTATTACGTTAATAAGGCTACCGATCGCAACTTCTGTCGATTTTCTTTTCCGGAAGCCGTACTGATTATCTGCTATAGCAATGAAAGAGTCAAGGAAGTTAACAAGCAGGTAATTTGAGATTTTCTCTATTTTTTTTGACAATACAGGCAATACAGAAATAGGGCGTTAATTTTTGACACTGTATCTGCTTCCAAATTAATGTACAGGATGAACTAAGGCCTTCTTAAACACTTTTGGAAAATCACCAGTCTCAATAGCGAGATTAAAAATGTACACAAGTAAGGTTATGAGGAAATTACGATGTTGTTTTAGTAATTTTGAAGAGATTCCATCCCAACCCACTGCACAATCATTACGAAGCCCCAATAGGATATGTTCAACCTCGGTATCATAGGCGGGAAGAATAACAGAGGAGTTTAGAAGAGAGTTCTTAATGGGATCAGTCGGTGGCTGGTATTGATTACTCCTAGTTATTTTACTAGCTAAAACTCGTCTTACGAGTATGCTATCAAAGTAGTTATTAACCTCATTTCTGGGTCTGATTGAATTGTGAGCAGTTATATAGGAGGAGGAGCTGAATTTTGCATATGAGTCACACTTTTTACGAGTTTCCAAGTTAATTTACTGCTTTTCTTAGCTTTTAAGAATTCGGTTTTCTCGAAGGATTGTTTCAAACTTTTCGGAAGGTGGTTTAGAAAATTACGGTATCTAGTATAGGTTAGCTGAAGCATGAAGTTTTCCGGTTGTTTTCTAAGTCTAAGGTGAAGCCTATCTCGGTGACGAATACAGCGCAGTAACCCTGACGTAATCCAAGTTTTGAATATTGTTTCCTTTTAGTAATTGAAACTGCATGAGTATTCTTGTCAATGATGCCTTTTAATAGAGAGACCAACAAATCAGCAGCAGCACAAGCGTTATTGAGAGACATGATCACCGATAATGGAAATTTCATACTCTATTGCAGGGTAATCAACATGTTCCTGACTAGGCTGAAGCCTGTCCCTATTTCAATGTACAAACAAAGTAGCACTGGACAGTGGTCTGTTATAAAGGTAAGAATAACAATACGAGTAGTGCATGCTTCTTGAGAAGATTTTAAAAGAACATGGTCAAGGCAATTATTTAATCGAGTCGGTATATTATGAGCTGGGAGTAAACCATGACAGGCAGTCAGATTGAGATACTTATTTGAATTTCGGTCAACATTAACTGTTTCACATTGATGGCTTAGAGCACAAAGTAAAGTTAATAGTCCATTATAATTGCAGTTTAGGCTACGAATGTTGAGATGAAGAATTTTATCGTATCAATGTGGCTTATGCAGTCTTCTGGGGAACAGGAAGTATGAAGATGAGAGCCTAATTGCATCAATGCCCGTATATGTAATTTCTAAATCACCCATGTTGCCAGGTTTGTTGTATTTTACAAGTCCAAGTGTGAATGTGAATGAACAATGTGGGACTGATTTTCTTAGGATAAATATGCAATAATAATCAGCCTATCATAAGCATCGCCCTGTACAGTTACTGCGAATTTAGTGTGTTTATGTGTGGTAATTTGTGTAAGTTTTGAGTTGTGTGTGTGTTTAAGTGTAAGTTTAGCATGTTGCAAGTACGTAAAACTAACAAAACAATAAAAGTAATTATTTATATTAACTAGAAAAAGTAAAAGAGATGCCAATTCGTCAGTTTAAATAGTCATGCGTGACCTATTTGATCGTTGAGAGCTTGCTCATATGATGGGTATAGCCCTGGAGTTTACATCCTTCTGAATAAAGATTCTACAATTTTTCGACCAGCAAAACTTAAAATTGTTTGCTTTAGTAAATTCCCTCGCTTGATAAAATAGTTTACGAGATGATCCAGATAAAAACTCAACTATGTAGACCTGCGAACAGTTATGGTCATTGTATCCCAAGTGTCCTGTGTTGAGCTTGTCTTTTCCTGACCTTTCCCGCAGATAGCATACTGCACTTCAGGGTAACAGACGTGAACTCGGAGATAATAGGACGCACGGAGCCTGGCTTGCCGGGGTGGCAGTACACGTCACGGATATCCGAGGACGAGGACGCATACATTGAGAGTCTTACCGAGCTTTATTATTGCAGATTTGAGATCATCCAAGGTCTTTTTGTTGTGGAATGTTTTTTATTTCAATATATGACGGTCGAGAAGAACGCTGCAGATCACCAATCTGATTTTGTAATAGCTAAATTTGAGACAATTCAGTCTTTTCTTTTTGTAAGGTTTCAATTTTTATCTGCATGGCCTCATAATTATGGGTAATGGAACTCATTGACTTTTCAAGTTCAACATTATTTTTTGGCACCGCTGCAATGCGTGACGCAAAAGGCGCATGCCAAAGTTAAATTTAAGCGACTTGCACAAGGGCAACCCGGGGGTACGAACCTCGGCTTGGGTAGTCGCTGGACTACGAAAATCTGACTAAACTCCCCTGGGTCGGTATTAGTGTTAATAGCGATCCAGTGGGCCCTTAACTATGGTTACGAGCCTTTTAAGTGATTTAGTAACTGACCACCGTTTCGGAATACACCTCTGAGAAGAAACGGTAAGAAACTCAGAGGCGAATAAAAAACTGACTAATTACGGGGTCGTCGACCCCGCCAGCGAGGTCGGTGTCTGATTAATCGCGTGTTGTTTGGGTACTGGCTAGACAAATCAATCGCTGCCTGCAATGCAGTATCGATGTCATTATTTGGGCCGCTCGTTTAATAAACAAATCGTTGTTTCACTACATTAATCGCATAAATACTACAATTTTTTTTTTTTTTTTTTACAACGCGCCGTCATATGTCAGTAATTATCCGTACCAGTATATAAAAGTGAAACGTTGTCTGGTTGTTTGTTTGTTTGTTTGAGGAGCTTTCACGCGATAACGGCTGGACGGATTTGGATGAATTTTGGATTGGAGATAGCTTACATCCCAGAATAAGACATAGGATACTTTTTATCCTGGAAAATTGTAAGTTTTCACGGGAAAACTGGAAAATGTTGATGACTCGTCGTAAGGAACGGTTGCCATGGAAACGAAATAACAAGTCTGTCAAAAAACTTCAAGAGCATTGGTGCTATATCTACTTTGGCATTGATTTTTAATATCCTAGAAGAACATAGGATGCTTTTTTTCGCGATAAACAGTTGCCCGCGTGGACGAAGTCGCAGGCGGGAAAGCTAGTAATAATATATGTAAATGTCAAATACTAAAGATAAAAGTGCCAATGACACGTCCCACATTCATCTAACTGATAAAAGTATAAATAGCTAATAAAAAACAGGCTGGCCCAGTCCCCACAAGCAGCACCCGTTCACGAGTATAACTTGATATTTTTTGTTTTTACTGTTTAGCGGTCTCGAAAATGGTAGATAAAGTGATAAAAGCCAGTAAAATTATTGAACTGTGCAACCAACGCTTCGTGGCTCAGAGGCTAAATATGAGTCGTTTGATAGTCCAAAGCACCTGACAGCGCTATCAAGAGATCGACTCCGTCAAGAGAAAAAAGCCATGTTCAGAAAGAAAGCCATGTATCCAACCACAGTTTCTGGTGAGACAAGCGCTTAGAAATCGCAAATTATCGGATGTGGACCTCAAGAACAACCTTGATGAAGTAAGAAATGTGCAACTTAGGGCCGGTTCCTATATCTTAAAATGAACCGTTTTTGCTTACTGTCCGTATACGGACAGGCTTTTGACATAAGCGCAAAAAAGAATGGGGGGTTAGTGAATGGACGTTCAGGAGGAGGCTTCTCGCTGCCAATATAATGCAGTCATGGCCCGGCCCGCGGCTGGCCCAAATTACTCCATGAGCACCGAGTTGCTCATGTTGCACCGGACGAACATGCTCGCGCCCGCCCTTTCTGGCCATGTGGAAGCGTAATATGCTAGAGGTTGTAATTCGTCGTTTGGATTGGCCATCTCATCCCGACCTCAATCCTACATTGCATGTCTGGCACGTCCTGAAGCGACGAGTGAGATCAGTGCAGCCAGCTCCGCAGATAAAGCAGAGAGCGAAAGAATGTGATTACCGTGGAGTGGGAACGTATTCCGCAAGAAACCATTAGAGATATACTCGCAAGAGGATACCATTAGAGATATACTCGCAAGAGGATACCATTAGAGATATACTCGCAAGAGGATACCATTAGAGATATACTCGCAAGAGGATACCGTTAGAGATATACTCAAAGTAAACCTTTATCAGCTTTTGATTTATGAAAGATAAAACAAAAATAAAAGTGTTTAATTATTTTTAGCGAGCAGGTACCTACACTACTAGCGCTTTGAGCTTTAACATTATATCTCAGCAAAATGAATGATGCGATAAAATTTTCGAAAACTATTCTTTGCTAATGAATATACAAAATTCTGAGGATAAGACTACCTAAAATGATCAAACAAGCTAATAGTAACAATAAAATTGGTTCTTTGCTTAGGCACGGTAATGTTATCTATCAGTATTGTGACTCGGCTCTGTCCTTGAAATAACTACCTACAGCCGCGTGGTACGTAAACACGCGATAGGGCTGCCCGCCTGCAGTATTTTAATTTCATCTACCTACTTGAATTTCTTTCTAGTTTTGTGATTGAAAGTATTTGCGCCTCGACTGAGACGTACGAAAAGCTTTATTGTTAAATTTAATAGTATAAAAAATCATCCGCATTCGGATAAATAGTTTAATTAAAAATACTTTTGGGAAACATGGACAAGGAGGATACCGTACTCGCAACGTATCACCCCAAAAGCGAAATACCTACCTATTAAAAAAAGAAACAAATGATATACTAGGTTATAATATTTTTTATAGTCTAACCTTTTAGAGTTTGCTGGTAATTTAAAAAATGTTATCTCTGGATGCGTTATTGAAGAATTCAAACAACCAAAAATAGCACAATATAGTCTATTCGTGCTCTTTGCCATATTAAGTTAGTACTTGAACTTATGTTAGTAAAATATTCACAAATCGAACGCTTACTACTTACAAAAAAACACACCGTTCGTTCGTCACTGCGGCCACGACATTACCGAGCCACACCGAGCTGCGGCGCATTCGCGACTGGCCGTGTACCGAGTGGGTACCGACTTCTTTATTCTGTGGTACCGACACGAGGCGCGTAGGTATAACTCACTTTCCGGCCGCTTGTATGAAGATAGAATAGATAACATTACCGTGGCTTAGGTGCCCGTTTTTTTGCAAAAGGGTGTTTTAATCAGTTTTCAGATCATCCACAATTGACCTTTTTCGCATGAGATTGATTACAATTTGCAATTACCACCGCAGGCAGGCGCCTTGGTTGTTGATAATCACAGGTGCATGCAGCTGCCCATTTCCTGAATTCCTTTGCTACTCGTAGTTATCGCAGCACACGTGGGTAGAAGGGGTATTATTTTGCCGCGCACTACACGGCATTTTTACTTACACCATTTGCAATATTAGCGGCTTTGCCGGCGCTGGCTTAATAGAAGAACGTGCAGAATTAATAGAAGAACGTGCAGAATTAATTGCAATCCGATTATCATAAACATCGCCATAACACTCAATCTACTAGTCAAAAAGTATGGTGTAAAGTATAGTGTAAAGTATGGTGTAAAGTATAGTGTAAAGTATGGTGTAAAGTATAGTGTAAAGTATGGTGTAAAGTATGGTGTAAAGTATGGTGTAAAGTATGGTGTAAAGTATGGTGTAAAGTATGGTGTAAAGTATGGTGTAAAGTATGGTGTAAAGTATGGTGTAAAGTATGGTGTAAAGTATGGTGTAAAGTATGGTGTAAAGTATGGTGTAAAGTATGGTGTAAAGTATGGTGTAAAGTATGGTGTAAAGTATGGTGTAAAGTATGGTGTAAAGTATGGTGTAAAGTATGGTGTAAAGTATGGTGTAAAGTATGGTGTAAAGTATGGTGTAAAGTATGGTGTAAAGTATGGTGTAAAGTATGGTGTAAAGTATGGTGTAAAGTATGGTGTAAAGTATGGCGTAAAGTATGGCGTAAAGTATGGTGTAAAGTATGGTGTAAAGTATGGCGTAAAGTATGGCGTAAAGTATGGCGTAAAGTATGGCGTAAAGTATGGTGTAAAGTATGGTGTAAAGTATGGTGTAAAGTATGGTGTAAAGTATGGTGTAAAGTATGGTGTAAAGTATGGTGTAAAGTATGGTGTAAAGTATGGTGTAAAGTATGGTGTAAAGTATGGTGTAAAGTATGGTGTAAAGTATGGTGTAAAGTATGGTGTAAAGTATGGTGTAAAGTATGGTGTAAAGTATGGTGTAAAGTATGGTGTAAAGTATGGTGTAAAGTATGGTGTAAAGTATGGTGTAAAGTATGGTGTAAAGTATGGTGTAAAGTATGGTGTAAAGTATGGTGTAAAGGCAAAATTGATCTAAATAAATGAAATGAGGAAGACTGTAATATTCAATTGATTACAGTTTAACACAAAGTTTAACACAAAGAACTCTAGAAAGTTTAACAAATTGTTTTTTTTACTGAATATCGTTTAGTTTGAGATTTATGTCACAGGTTCACATCTGCAGGCCTAGCATGGGGGGTGGACAAATAATCTTTTCCCCGTTGTTATCCCCTTCTCACACGTAAGAAGTGCATAAAAACGGGGGTAAGATAATATGTACACCCGCCATGCTAGGCCTGCTGGTGTCGAGGACTTTATTGTAGAATTTTTTGAGAATAACAATCCATTGATATATTATTTTCACATAGCACTTAATATGGTACAAGTGCGCTGCGAACTCGAAAGACTTTGTTGACAAAATTTGCCCACGTCTAAATTTATACAAAATACTTAGGAATTATACTTTAAAACCTTCCTCTTGAATCAACCTACGCCTAGCTGAAAATCGGAACTAAATCAGAAAAAGTATTTCAGACAATGATGTTATATATAAACTCATTGATTTCAGATATATTTTTGGACAGACAGACAGACAGACGTGTTAGGTGACTTTCTTTGATAAGTAAGTAGTAATTGATGTTATAGGTAGTGATACCAAAATAAACTATCAGACAGACAGACAGACAAGACTACTCGTATTATAGAAGTTATATTCTTGTTCTGTAGCTCATTTTAAGTCCTCGAGTCCATTATTTTTATATTGTTAGCTATTTTTGTGTTTTTATTTTATTTAAAAATACTTAATTAGTCTTGGTAGGTACATAGGTACTTCTAGCTATTATTACTTCTAGCTTAATTAGTCTTGGTAGGTACATAGGTACTTCTAGCTATTATTACTTCTAGCTTAATTAGTCTTGGTAGGTACATAGGTACTTCTAGCTATTATTACCCGACTGCATGAAGTGTTCTTTATTCTGTGCTTATAGAATTATTGTCTTGATGAATTATTACGATCGCCGGTAAGTCATCGGTTAAAATTGCAATATCCTGCTATTACTTACTTGCAGGCGGAGAATTTGAAGAAAATATGATGAATTTGTTTAGTCAGCTGTTATCGGAGGTGTGGCCCGGGCGCCGGCGAATACTGAATATCAATAAAATAAATACCAGTTAACGTTATAATAAAATACTAATATGTAGCTGATATTTAGCAGTCAACTAGAGTAAAATAATAATTTTATTTCCTTGTGTTTTGAACCACTCAAACGCTCAATGTCTACATTATATACTAACTATACTACTTATCATATAAATACTAATATCATATTCCTACTACTAAACTAACCTAACTTGAACAAAACATATACTTGATACATATACTTTTGGGTCTCTGCATATATACGGGCGGTCGAGTAGAGATTAAGAACCTTTTTAATGGGATCAATGCTAAATATTCGTAATATCAAATTTACTCAAAGAAAAATCCTTTTTTTTTCGTAATTAATTTAAACTGCATTCAAAGACTGTTGAAAACTTTCTATCTTGCTGGGAATCGAACCGGCAAAAAGCCTATTTATTCCAAGTCTGTCGCAGTAAATCGGATAAATAGTAAAACTGCGCACTGATTGGCTAATAGTATTCGATAGTGAATGTTCGTTTACAATTTTATACGCTTGGAGTAAATTTGTATAAATAACAAGCTACTTAACGTTGACCTTATATGTTGCCTTCGGCATGGGCGGATGAAAGTTTAATATAAAATGGCTTTTTTAGGCACTTGTTGTACAGTCTATTGTTTGACAGCATATTTACAAAATACAATTGTAACAACTAAAAGCAAAAGGATAATCATTAATTTTCATAATTCCTCGGCGATCGTTTATTATTTTGTTCTATAACGTACCCGCTTGTAAAGAGGCCACACCTTGCTGTGATAAGTTTTATACCACCTCATGCAGTGAAAAATATTGCCAGTTACCTGATAAACGCGCTAGTTCGCATGCGTGCGGTTTTTCACTTTTATCAATAAATAAATATTTACTTCAAAATGGGTTGCGGTGAGTTCCTCGTGAAGTACATCCTGTTTTTCACCAACTTGGTGTTTGCGGTGAGTTTTATTTTCGCGTACATTATTATCGAAATTGTGAGATTAGATGTATTCGTAGCTACCTACCTACCTACCTACTACCAATTTTTATAGTATGATTAGAATCTCTAGGTAAAGAGTAGAAAGTATATGTCACTATACCTAACTAGAGGGTTGAAATTTTGAATTTATGAAGCAAGTATCTTTCTCATTGTTTTTTTTTCTTGACACAATGAAAGCAAAACATTTTCCTAAGTGCTATTCGCTTTTCAGATAGTTTTATTCGGTTTTCATTTGTTTTACTATCATGAATCATGATAGGTACTTACGGTCGATCCCAATCAGGCTGTGTCGCATTTGACCGATGTGGCTTTATATGTGGTATCGTGTATCGTGGTAGTCGCACCCTACATGCACGTTTTATGAATAAAACATGTAGGTAATTACCTAATTAGGTACCTGCAAGTTGTTGGCACAAGGCTGCACATATACAACTAGAAAATAATCTGTGTGAGCTCCATCTTCGATCATATAAGTAAAATTTTCATCCAAAGAAACACATAAGTAGAAAAAAATAAGGTGTGGGTATTTTTATGGTTTCGTTCGTCTTAATGAACACCATTGGAACCGTAAGATCACTCGTGTATTTGTCTGTCTGTCTATCCATCTGTCACAGCTAATTTGCTCTGATTCTAGTTGAAGAAACTTGCGTAGGTACACATGAATTTCTGTGACCCAAACACGTAAGTATAACGTAAATACATTAGAATGTCATTTATAGAATAGCACATTTCAAGAATTGTTGTTTATAGACTATGTAGTCATTTCGAGAATCAGTCACTTGTAGACTAAACGATAATTTTGAATATGGGGGTCACTTTTGGGGGGCAAATTAGAAAATGAATGTAACGTGTGACATATGAAATGAAAGGGCTTGTAATGAGGAGAACAATTTTTTCTTTATAATTTTAAACTAAGTTCATTTGACCATTTCCCCCCCCCCCCCCTCATATCCGAAATTACTAAGCATACAATTTTGAAAAATATACAGAAATTAGTTCTTTACAGGAAAACGTATCCGTGGCTTTCGTGGTCTTAAAATAACACGGTAGATCTCTCAATAATGTGAGATAGTATTTTCTTTTTGTTTATTTAGTACCGAAAAGTGTAATGCAGCTGCTGATGTATGTATAATGTATCACCGATACTTATACGTAGTGCTTTCTAATAAAAAATATATATAAATATATTCTGGACATAAACTGCATGCGCGAACATATTAACAAAAAACTGTTCAAAAACTAAAACCCGACTTCGGTCGGATAAAAAACTATGACACTCTTGCGATGAAGACGAATCGATTTATACCTCGCTTGTCAAAATCGGACCAATAGGGGGGCGAGACGCTATGGTGGAATGTGTGCATGTATGCCGTAATCCAGTAAAAATAAGACAGTTGTCTGGAAGAGATCGCTCTGAGCGATAAGACCGCCCATGGTGACACTTATTGTTAACCTTTTTTTTATCACTGTCTAGGAAATCGTTTGACCACGATCTCACCTGATGGAAAGCGATGAGGTGGTGGTGTAGCACGTTTGCCTAGTAGATACCTATTCACTCTTGACTTGAACACACCTGGGTTATATTTTCACTGACGAGGGCAGGACATTCCACTCCTTTGCAGTTCTTATAATAAATGAAGAAGCGTAACGCTTCGTTCTTGTGCGAGGTATTTCAACCATAAAAGGGTGGCGCTTTGCTGATCGTCTAGACGTACGGTGATGGAAAGGCGATGGGGGAATCAGATTGTGCAGTTCTTGAGCACACTCTCCATAGTGCAATCTGTAGAATACAGACAGGCTTGCGACCTCACGTCGATGCGCCAGACTTTGAAGCTTACTCTTTACCAGTGTCATCTCCAATGAGCCTCATAGCACGTCTGTCAATTGAAGCCTCGAGCTGATACTTGGTAGAACCGTCCCAGAGGTGGCAGCAGTACTCTATACAAGATCGGACCTGTGCTTGATAAAGATTCATAACATGTCCCGGTGTGAAGTACCGCCTAACCTTAGACAAAATACCAAGTTTCTTTGTAGCAACCTTGACTTTGGATTCAATGTAAGACCCAAAACTGTTTTTTTAGTTATAAATTCTCGTAGTACTTGTGGTGTTCAATAAAGAGTTAATCAGATAGATCTACTCCACCTGCTGTTTACGCTCTTTAAGGACAGGTACTGAGGTGACACAACATTAAAGACAAATCAAATCATTACAGTGTCATCAAAGGTTTTTCGATTAGCGAAAGTAATAAAAGTAAACTTGCCTTATTAGGCAAGTGTGCTACACCTTCGACCTCATCACCTTCGACCACATCACCTTCGACCACATCATATTGTGGTCAAACGATTGCCTAGATAGAAAGAAAAAAAAATGCAGTGCTGCACAACTGGACCCCTGGGACAGGTGTACGGACGGACGTACCCCTAGTTTTTTTTAGTATCTACTTCAATAAAGGAAAATATGCTACCATGCAAATAAGCTAATTGTAGGACGTTTATAGGGAGGGACCCATGATGATAATTCTGACCCTGGCAACAATATTTTTTATTATTCTATTATTTATAATATCATATTTATTATTTTAAAAGTTATATTGATATATTATCTTACTAGTATTAGCTACCTATACATAAATAGGAAACTTAGGGATGATTGTTCCTCAAAAACGGCTGAACGGATTTGGAACGGAAATTCCTGGATATTCCCTTGATTAAAACAAGTACCTACATCATCAAAATAAGTGAAAAAACACGATTTCCCTGACAAAAAAGAACATTAAAAAAAAATTAGCCTAAGCTACTAGGGACGATACCCCATACATCTAATTCTGTTCAGGCATTTAAGTTGTGATAAAAAAGAAACACATACATACAAACAAACATACATGAATCCTGAAAACATTACACTCATTTTTTGGGCAGTCGTGCAATAATGCAGGTATGCAAGGTAATTTCTATCCAGTAGTTCGTATAGACGTTTGGCGAAGCCATGGGTGACCCTATAGTACCTAGTACATTAACATAATATATGTATAGCCCTGATAAGTCCCACCGAAGCACGAAGAAGGTATTACGTATTTAGCATCCATTTCAGAAACAGTTTGGTCAAAGTCGGTCACACCTAGCCGATAACAAAGATAAGATAGAGCTGCGCTAACCACAGATAAGGGAAATACTGTGTACAGCGATACGAGATATTGATCCATACTAGTGCTTCCCAGAAGTACCCAGTCACAATACAGATATGAGCAAAAACAAGCAGGATACAATAAAAAGAAAAAGTTTTCCGGCTTATTCTTATTAACTTTCACTCAACCTGCGTATGGGAGATCGAATTCATCAAAACACATCCTCTAGAAAAATATCTTTTGATGCCACCTCACTCATTTAAGCACCTATGAACAAAGATGAGAGGATAACCTCCATATTCAAGTGTGCCAATACCTCGAAAAGACGAATATAATGTCTTTTATTGAGAACACTTTTGTTTCCTCAAAAGAGGAAACGAAAAGGTAAAAAAGGTAGGTCTAGGTATAAATCACCTAGACTAGAAAGCTGTATAAATGTGCTTAGATAGCACAACAACCAATCAATACAAAATTGATAGTAGTCAAGCTTTTTATACAACAAAAAAACATTCAGCATGCTGGCAATATCAATATCAAGAAGACGCCCAACTAGGAACAGTTTCCACCGTAGACCAGTAGTAAGTACCTACTTAATTTCTTCGTGACATGATTAGAAGCCGAGCAATCGATATAAAACGGTTGAACGAAATTTGGTATTTTGTCTTATAATTGGTACTTTAGCTTCTGGAATAATACATAGGTTACTTTTAACCAAGAGAATTGATCACGCGGACAAAGCCAGTAGTGCTAGCACTGCTAGTTTCAAATAACCTGAAGGAAATAGGGTGGTACATTTTTAAAATGGTTACTCATGTGAACAGTCTCTCTCACTCTCACACAGTCTTAACAGCTTTCCGCCTGCCTAACCCCGACTTGAATCCTTTGAACTATCTTGCTCAATGCAGTTGGAGCTTCTGATTTTGTTTTGATGTTAGATGGCTAGATTATGTATAATGTCAATGGAAGAAAACGTTAATTTAGCTGAACACTCATCAAGTCGGATGTTTTGAGTATTGTTACTGATAATGTACTTAAAAGTGTTTGACTCATATCCTACGACTAATATCCGATAATAAAATTCCGTCGAAGTTAACTCGGATGTCGGTGCGGGCGCGTACTTAATCTTTCTCGAAGTTAACTCGGATGTCGGTGCGGGCGCGTACTTAATCTTTCTCGAAGTTAACTCGGATGTCGGTGCGGGCGCGTACTTAATCTTTCTCGAAGTTAACTCGGATGTCGGTGCGGGCGCGTACTTAATCTTTAGGTTTATTATTGATTTGAGAAATTCCTGAAGTAGTTTATGACGAATTGCATCATAGTTTAATATTATTATTAAGTAATTTAAATCTGATAAATCCATATTTACAAAAATCAAAACAAAATTATATAACACGTAAATCAATTAAATTCATACATACTAAATTATGTTTACATATTCAAATAAATAAAATAAAATAAATGGCCAAAATGATGTGTCAAAATATGTCCTGTCTCTTAACGGTCATCTGGTATGATTCAGAGTTTAGGTGGAAAATATACATTTAGAATTTTGATGTAGACCAACATCCATCTTATTTGATATCTGTTTTCAAAATATGGATAACACTGCGTGGAACATTTAAATCTCCAACACCAAAAGTAATTGTTACAAAAATAAAGAAAACACTTAAATAACAAAATATTCTTCATTCCAGTTGGCGGGGCTGGTCCTCCTAGGACTGGGCATCGCAGCACAGCTTCAGATCTCGGCCATCACAAGCCTCGCCGATGGCAGCCTGCAGGTGGCCCCCATATCCTCCATGGTGGTGGGCGGGCTGGTGTTCCTCGTCGCCTTCTTCGGCTGCTGCGGGGCCATTCGCGAGAGCAACTGCATGCTGATCACTGTGAGTTACATTACACCTTACTTCATTCCTGTGTCGATACAAACCTTTATAAGTCTTGGCTTCCTCACGGCTATAATATTCAAGACCTTTAAAGAACCTAAACGGTGAAGCTTTACAGAGCACCTTCGGGATTAGACAGCTGGCGCACGGTTGCATCGATGATGCAAACCCGACATCGAAACGAGCGAGAATCCGAGAAACGCGAGTCCTAGGGAATTGCATTGTAAAAAGTCGCAGGGTCCATAGAGAATCTAGGGTTAAACCTGACTATATTAAGCACCCATCAATATCAGCGGAAAGAAGGTCACACTTTAGCTGACTGTTATTCACACGTTGAACTAACTACAAGCAAAAAGCTCGTCTAACTAATCCTGTTCTTTGGTAGATATTCCAAAGATATTCCTCCTGCTTGTGAAACCATGTCAGGAAAAGTTAATATTTCCAGGCTATTAAAACCCATTTTCCATTTACAGTATTCCATCATCATGCTGGTGCTGATGGTCGCGAAGCTGACGCTTGCCATCATGATCTTCGTGAGGCTCGACGACGTCATCGCCGAGATCCCCAAGTGGTTGAATGAGTCGTTCGCGAACAACCAGGCGTCTTTCCACGAACTTGAAAAGACGGTAAGATACATGAGGAGAAACTAGATTGCTTTTAACGAGCCAATCCTGTTGAAGATCACAGTGATCCTTATATACTAGGGAGTGTGGACATCCGTACCAGCCCGGCCCATGTACCAGCTTATATACTAGGGAGTGTGGACATCCGTACCAGCCCGGCCCATGTACCAGCTTATATACTAGGGAGTGTGGACATCCGTACCAGCCCGGCCCATGTACCAGCTTATATACTAGGGAGTGTGGACATCCGTACCAGCCCGGCCCATGTACCAGCTTATATACTAGGGAGTGTGGACATCCGTACCAGCCCGGCCCATGTACCAGCTTATATACTAGGGAGTGTGGACATCCGTACCAGCCCGGCCCATGTACCAGCTTATATACTAGGGAGTGTGGACATCCGTACCAGCCCGGCCCATGTATCAGCTTATATAAACAACTAGTTTTCCCGCCCGCGGAGTCGTCCGCGCGGACTTCTGTTTATCGCGAAAAAAAGCATTCTAAGTTCTTCTAGGATATTAAAAACCAATGCAAAAGTAGGCATAGCACCTGTAGCATTCTTGATCTTTTTTGACATACTTGTTATTTCGTTTCCATGGCAACCGTTTCTTACAGCGAGTAATATCAACATTTATCTAGTTTTTCCAGTTTTCCCGTGGAAACTGACAAATTTTCGGGATAAAAAGTATCCTATGTATTATTCCAGGGTATAAGCTATCTCCATTCCAAGTTTCATAAAAATCTGTCTAGCCGTTATCGCGTGAAAGCTCCCCAAACAAACAGACAACGTTTCACTTTTATATAGTGATATGGGTTTTAAAAAGGATTCCAGAACTAAACTTGTGAGACGAAAAGAAGCTTCCTTTAAAGTAATTCTTTGAAGTTCAAAGCTGTTTGAAACAAAAGAGAAGCTGATATAATTAAACGCTTTGATTTGGCCAGACCTACCACTAGTCCGCTGTTTGCGGCCCGAGGGCCTCTGACATCAATAACATCCGGAACCGACAGCTTAACGTGCCCTCCGAAGCACGGAGCGATGGAAAACCGTACATAACTTAGAAAATTTGTGCGGAGCCTAGGACTCAACCCGGTATCGTTCGATTTTAAGTGGCACTAGGCAACTAGGCTTCTCGTGCACAACCCTTTTTCATGTTCTCCCATTGTATTCCAGTTCCAATGCTGCGGCCCCAACGGCGCCACGTCCTATGGCATCGTGGCCATCCTGCCCGAGTCCTGTTGCGCCGCGAGCCCCTGCACCATCGTGAACGCCTACAAAGGCTGTAACGGCCTCATCGAGAATTTCTTCAACACCTTCGGCACGGCCATGGGGGCTGTTCTCATCGTCGTCGTTGCTATTGAGGTAAGTGTGTGGATGACGCTGTAGCGCGTTTGTAACACCCTGCCTGCTCGGCTTAGTGTCCCAGGTTCACACTGGCGGGCATAGATTTGTGTGATGGTCGTATATATTAGTTCTCGGATGTTTGTGGTGTGCTGAAGTGATGCCGCCCACCACACAAGCAATCCTCATACCCCCGATGAGTGTATATGTAACTGTACAGGCACGTTCATTATCTTAGTAAATCTTAGGATTTACCGCGGAAATGAATTGGTAACACAATTTTTTCGGGCTTTTTCGATGAGAATGTAGTTAATGCTAGGTTTTACGAGTGTTGGCTGATAAATGTTGGTTTTGGTTAAGTTGGGTAGGTTAGGACTTATTTGCCTTCAAAAGTGAAATCGTCATGGAAACCGCGGGAAAGCGGTTATGTAAGGTTTTAGTTTAGGTTTGTCTTTTTCAACATTTACTGTGTTTCTGGTAAAGCTTAAGATTTACAAAATTATGATGGTAAAAGCAAGAAAAAATTACCATTATCACAGAATTGTTTCGGACTTTAACCACAAGAGTTTGTATATCTACATTTTACAAGTAAATCTTAGGATGTACCATAGACAGGGCTTTTACAGTAACTATTCACGCTTTTATTTTTATTTTAAAACGTACGATTCAAACTTTCCGACCCTTAGCAATACCTACAGGTATTATCATGAGCAATGGTGGCCGAGCGTAGCTGTTTCCAATCTAAAGGTATTATTATTAGCAATGGTGGCCGAGCGTAGGTGTTTCCAATCTAAAGACACCGGGATTAATTCTCAGTCCTGCACTACTAACTTTTAATAAGTTATGTGCGGATCTGCCATGGCTTCGCGCTTCGGATGACACGTTAAGCCACCGGTCCCGCGATTGCTAACAGTTTAGACATATTAGGCGGCTCTGACAAACTCTGACACGTATTCGGTACTCCTTCGATTTACATATATCTATTGATTTGACATCAAGGTGTTCGAAGCATTCCTAATTATTATAAGTAACTTTATACAACTAGGTACCTATAACCGCTTTCCATTAGGGCGAGCCGTATGCCACCTAGGTATGCAAAAATAAAGTTTTACTACATTTGGCCCGTGACTTTGTCCGCTCTGACTAATTTCAACAAGATTGGCTTAGCCGTTTAGTCGTGAAAAGGTTACAAACAGACAGAGTAACTTTTGTCTTTTATAATATTGTATGGACTTTATACTATTATTTATTCTGTGGTATGGATTAGTTCTCTAGTGTGAGTTTTGAACCCCATACTGACTAGCAGACAATTGAACGCATCATCTCATCTGTTCCAGCTGGTGGCGGTGGTGTTCGGGCTGTGCCTGGCCAACCACGTGCGCAACAAGAGTCGGCGGGCGCGCTACTGAGACGTGCCCAGAATACTCCTAAGATCAACTGCTTAGGGTACTAACATATCGACGCGGCTTCCGTGTGTCTGTACCTTTACAGTTTAGAGCCGTTATACACGGCGGTGTTTCTAAATTAGCTCAAGCCGGGTCGCACCGAGCTGCGCTCGTTACTCGGTTAGAGGTAATTTAGTTTGTATACAATAAGTATTTGTAGTAAGCATCTAATAATACCTATATGTACCTACTCAATAAATACCACTTAATTATTTTTTACGGTGCTGGAGAGGTAGCGGTTCACAAAATGGTGTTTTATTTCTGTCGTGCAGCTTTTTTGAACAGGCGCGCGGTTTCTCGCGGCGGCGGTGGAAGTCATTCAACACAATAGCTTGTAAGAGGCAAATTACAGTTTTCTTTGAACGTGTGGTTTGACTGTATTGCCTCTTCCTCTGTGAGATTTAACTTTGAGTCGGCACATGTTAAAGGGAAACTCAAAGCATACTAAACTTAGTTTACCTAATAGTATTGATATCATCTCTTTTTTTATATATAAATATGGGGCTGACAATCGGATAGGAATTATTGTGAATCTGTTCGCGACGACACTAAATAACTTAAGACTCAGAATATAAGTGAATAGATTAAGCTATAGTTGTACATACGTTTTACACAATAATAAATACTGATTTTGGGTTTGTTTGATTGGTAGGGGTCTATGAGAGCAAAAATAAATAGATAATACAGACGACAAAAACATTAAGAATTAAAGGCTAAAATGGGATTACAAAGACAGAGAGGGAGCGACGTGCGAGCGAGAGACACTGCTCGCCACTCCCACCGCCCGCGCTGCGGCCGACCGCCGCGAGACAACAGTGCGAATCAACCACATAAATACAGGAACATTTTAGCCCGAAATTTTTCGCCCTCCGTAGACGTCCCCGCGATGTCCTGGACGATCCGGACGACGCCATCGCAGTCAAAGTACTGGCAGCGATGGCCTCGTCCAATTCGACCACCTCTGGCAACCCGCCAGGGGGTATCAACACACTTAGACACAGACACCGACCTCGCCGGCGAGGTCGAAGGTCCCATAACACATAGTCAGATATTATTCGCTTTCGAGTTTCTTGCCGATTCTTCTCGAAGTTGTATTACGAATCGGCGGTCAGTTATAATAATTAATGAAAGGGCACCTAGCCATTGTTCAGGGCCCCCTCGATCACTACTTAACGGTAGCGATCCAGGGGTGTTTAGTTCGTTACCCCCGTAATCAGACGGCCGTCCAAGCCGAGGGCCGTACCCCCTGGGTACCCTCGTGCGGGTCGTCTAAATTTTAACTTTGGCGTGCGCCTTCTGCGTCACGCATTGCGGCGGAGTGCTTGTAAGCGCCCGCCCCACCGTCCGGTTCAAGCTGTAGAGGCCAATAAGGCCAACAGCATTAGTCATTCCTAAAAAAAAAAAAAAAAAAAAAGGCCGAAATTCATTCCATCGCCAGCAGCCGTCGAGTAAACATCTCTACTAGAACTCGCTCTCAAGACCTCTCCAGTCAACAAGAACAACCCAGGGTCGGAACCCTGAACCAAGGCGACTTTTCTTCATCAACCCAGTGCCCGTTCCATCGACCAAACGAGCGCCATCGACCACGGTCGGTCACTTTCCGACTTCCGCCTCAGCTATACAGTCCACTAATCGACTGGTGGCTGGCCGAGCGGTGGCGCTCAGGAACATTGGTCCTACAGATCCGGATTTATTGAAGACAAGTGACGCCATGGTGCTGACACGCTCAGACACTGCGAGAGCGTCACGCCGGGAAGCCAATCCCGGCACCAGCGGGCTGTCGCCCGAATTTGAGACAACGACGCTGCAACCAGCGGGAGTGACGCAGGGCGCGCCACTGACGGCCGCGTCCTCCTCCCGCCCAGCCGCCGAGGGAATCGAGGGAGACACGGGTGCATTTATACCCCCCCTCCCTCAGATACCGGGAGCGCCGCAGGGCCCCCCCCTCACGGGGCCCTCCTTCCGGACGACGCATTTCGACGCCCAGTATTCACCGGCGTCACCGACGTGTGCTTTTGCGCCCGCCCCACCGTCCGGTGACGCTGTAGAGGTCAGTTATAGACCAACAGCACATATCCTTTCTAAAAAAAAAAAAAAAAAATAGCCCGAAATTCATTCCATCGCCAGCAGCCGTCGAGTAAACATCTCTACTAGAACTCGCTCTCAAGACCTCTCCAGTCAACAAGAACAACCCAGGGTCGGAACCCTGAACCAAGGCGACTTTTCTTCATCAACCCAGTGCCCGTTCCATCGACCAAACGAGCGCCATCGACCACGGTCGGTCACTTTCCGACTTCCGCCTCAGCTATACAGTCCACTAATCGACTGGTGGCTGGCCGAGCGGTGGCGCTCAGGAACAGAATCAGGTAAGTAAATAGGTGCCACAAGGTTTCACTATGAAACTGGCAGATACACATGAGGTTTTAAGCCAATACCTCCAACCAACGGAGCGGAAACTAGTTGCTCTTGTTATAAAACTGCGATAGTGTAGGTACCTACTTGTTTAGCTATTGCTATAGACACTCCAGTCGCGGGAGTGTCGCAGTAGCAACGTTTTTTGTCAAAAGTTAACAGAATTGTGACCCATAGCTATATTAAAGTAATCTACGAATACTTTATTACATGCTGGTTTGCTGTATTCGTGTCAATCGGTTGAAGTGTTAAGTTAAAATCCTTTCGTTTGATTGCAGTCTCTCGTTCAGTCTCTTCTGAGTTTCATGTGCGTATGAGGGTGCGTAGATAGGTAGATATATATTAAAGTTAAGTATTATTTATTGTAAAGATATGCAAATGGTGGCTGGCCAGCGTGGATGGTTTGTACCAAAGTAGTAACAAACTGTAGGTTTATTCATTCGACTACACATAATAAGCTTCTAATAAGATTAAATAAATCCCGATAATATGAGAGAATATAAACACCAAAACAAATCGATTTACTAATAAAAAAAATAGGTAAACCAATCTTTGTTTTAAAAAATATGAGACTCAATCGTAGTCATATCATTTAAAAAAAAATGCATCGTTTCTGAAGTTTTAGAGATATGAGGTTACAAACATACAAAACAAACAGACGACTTGAGAATCTCCTCCTTTTAGAAGTCGATTAATGAGTTTAGAAAAGTTAACCAACATTCGAAACAATAAATATTCTCACAAGAAAGTAAAGTACCTAACTATTGATTTATTTATATACTTACCCTTATTTATTTCCCCCTCAAATAAATTAAAAAAAAGTTTAAACGAGTTTTTTTTTTAATGAATGTCACTTTTTATGTTGCATTTTCACTTGTTACGTTTTTAAGTTTTTTTTTATGGGATTGTCTTCAGTTTTTGAGCTACCCTGTTTCAGCCAATCAAAGGATAGCTAATCGGGAAGTGCTCGAAATTGGAATTGAAAGATTCGGCAGACATAATACATAGATACATACAAGTGAAGATAAAAATAAACTTTAAAAAAAATGGTCCGTTAGAGACTTTTAATCCTTTTATGAAACATGATCAAATGGAAATTTACACCAAAATAAACACCATTTTAAAAAAAAGGTGTAAATTACCCATATTCTCGATGAATATTTTTTTCCATAATATGGGATTGTGATAATGTGGCCGCCCGCACGCTACAGCACTTACTCCTGCAGGCTATGATGGCGGTGTCTCCATCGAGCGCAGACAGGCGTCTATCGAGGTTTCAATAATAACGATGTGTTTGTTATCTACAAGTATGTGAAGGCCCGCGTCCGCGATCGTTGCGACGCGGTCACGGTATAGATCATCGAGCTTTCTTGTGTTTTCTTCGATCAATCAAACGCTCTCTCGATAAATGCCTCTCGAGAGAACCCGTCATCATAGCTATATTTCGTGTATACTTATTAGGTATATTGTAATTATTGTATAGAGGAAAGGTGTACGAAATGATCCAGAGGGATCATTTTTTCATTATACCACGAGGGGTATGATGAATCTTTGCTGAAACAACTAATGCAATTTCGTTGACTACTGGATTTGGTGTTCACATTCACGAATATTCTCATGATTTCTGGTGAGATTCGCATTCGCATTGCCACGTAATTACAACAAAATAGCCATTCGTTGAGCGTAGGATGAAATCAGACTAATTATCTTGTTATAAATATAGTTCTATTAACTTTTTTAAATAATGTTTGATTGCAAAGTTGAGAAATATAATTTTGTAAACAAGAGCCTTTTTTTCTGTGCTGATATTATTTTTGTTATATTTAGTAAATAATGAAATCATGATTTTAATTGAATTATCATAGGAAATCCTGTGGGATCATCTTGTCCATACCCCAGGGATCATCTTGGGTGGCCTAGTGTACTTGATGATCCTTTAGTGGACTTTATTAAATGAGTAATATTTTTATGAACCATTTATAAATTTGAAAATGTAAGTAAACAGACTGTTAAAAACTATTTTAACATTGATATTATGTTGGGTATTCTTTGCCATGTGAGCTTTCTCCCTTACAGGGATCATCTCTTACAGCTTTTCACTATATGTGTACTACTGTGTCATAGCCTTGCTGCTCCTGTTTTCCACCGCACGCGGAGGTTGCGGCGCGTCGCTCGGTACAGCGGCAGGTGACGAGATGCGTGGATGCATCGGTTGGACGCGGTGACTCTGTGACCCGGCGCCGTGTAACGGAACGTAGACCGGTCCGCGGCAAAGCGGTCGCCAGCGGCTGCGTGCAGCGCTTTTAACCGACTGCAGGATAAAGTTCGATTCACATCAACCAGCACGTAGGGTGGCAGACACGGCACAGTCGCAGCTTACAAATAATCTACCGCCAAAAAAAACGAGTCTGTGCGGACACTCCTCTAATATTTTCATTTTTTCTACTCAACAGTATCAACAGCTTAAGTTTTATCTCTAAAATAAATCTCACACAACTAAATTATTAGCCTGCCAATAAAATAAATAACTTTTGAGACACACGTCATTTAGTTCCGAGCTAAATTGTGTGTCGCTCGCGATATTCAACCTTGTTATACGCAGGCACTTCAGTGCTTATTGCGGGTAGCGGGTGGCAGAGTGTAGGGGAGGTGGCAAATTTTAACCTTGGAGCGTGGCCTTTATGGTCATAGAAAATAAGGGCACTGCTTGATTCTAACTCAAAAAAGCGCTGCAGCCGCTACATTGCACACGAAAAAAAATATCGGAATCGGATGTTAGCATTGGCGCCAATCGTGCTTAAAACCAATATCACATAAAGTTGTTTCTCGATATGTAGCAGGGACGTAACGGTATTGCTTGTTTTCTGTGCCGAGTGTACCTACCTGTTGTGGCCGGGTTCGATGGCCGAAGGTATTTTGTAACATGCAGGTTTAAGGTCAACCCTTCTATAACTTAGGAAAAAGATTGGAAAGAGGCTCTTTTATGAGGTCTTGACGGTGTCTTGTGATTTGAATCCATCTGTCGCTTCGGCGTTAGTAGGTCGTCTGCAATATTCAAAAAACACAGGTACCTAACCTACCTAAAGATAGATGCAGAAGGCTGGTCCTGCACAGCAATTCCATAACTTGGTTACAATCGGATTATCACTTTTTTCATAGCAAATTCGACTCTATCGCAAGGCATTAGTGGCTGCGATACTTAGAATTCGATTGAAGCCAAGTTATGAAATCGGGCTGCTGAAGTTACATTGGAGAGCAGCTCAAGCGGTGAAAGTATGCTATTCCTTACACATGTTGCATTTAACCCGTTCTTTGAACCGCAGACCTCATCGTTCAAAGAAACGATACCAAGGATAATAAGAGATGATATATTTAATGACCAAAATAAACTTTATGAAAGCATAAAGTTTATTTTGGTCATAAAACCTCCGACGAAACATTGAAACCTTAACCATCTTGTTATATTACTCCATTTCAAAATGCCACATATTTCCATTTTTTAATCCCTCGATTTAGGCTTTCGCCAGTCGATGTTGCAAACATATAGCTACGTCTTCGGGAATTGCCTCATTTACGCAATTCCATAAACCTAAAACTAGACTGTAGTCTGATACCTGTATGATACCTTGACTTGACTAAACTAGACTGTAGTATGATACCTGTATGATACCTTGACTTGACTTAACTAGACTGTAGTCTGATACCTGTATGATACCTTGACTTGACTAAACTAGACTGTAGTCTGATACCTGTATGATACCTTGACTTGACTAAACTAGACTGTAGTCTGATACCTGTATGATACCTTGACTTGACTAAAACTAGACTGTAGTCTGATACCTGTATGATACCTTGACTTGACTAAACTAGACTGTAGTCTGATACCTGTATGATACCTTGACTTGACTAAAACTAGACTGTAGTCTGATACCTGTATGATACCTTGACTTGACTAAAACTAGACTGTAGTCTGATACCTGTATGATACCTTGACTTGACTAAAACTAGACTGTAGTCTGATACCTGTATGATACCTTGACTTGACTAAAACTAGACTGTAGTCTGATACCTGTATGATACCTTGACTTGACTAAAACTAGACTGTAGTCTGATACCTGTATGATACCTTGACTTGACTAAAACTAGACTGTAGTCTGATACCTGTATGATACCTTGACTTGACTAAAACTAGACTGTAGTCTGATACCTGTATGATACCTTGACTTGACTAAAACTAGACTGTAGTCTGATACCTGTATGATACCTTGACTTGACTAAAACTAGACTGTAGTCTGATACCTGTATGATACCTTGACTTGACTAAAACTAGACTGTAGTCTGATACCTGTATGATACCTTGACTTGACTAAAACTAGACTGTAGTCTGATACCTGTATGATACCTTGACTTGACTAAAACTAGACTGTAGTCTGATACCTGTATGATACCTTGACTTGACTAAAACTAGACTGTAGTCTGATACCTGTATGATACCTTGACTTGACTAAAAACAAAGTGCACATTTTGTGCTGCTCTCTAAATATTAGGAAAACAAAGTGTGCGTTGAAGTCTTTTCTTCTACCAACTTTGTGGTGAACCTAATAGGTACTAGGTGGTACCAACAGTACATCAGTCACTGGAAAACTATTTATTCAACACTTTTTTCCCGAGTACGGCGAAGCAAGGGAAGGGTAAAGAGTTTATCTGTCTATTTATGTATGTGAGTATGTGAATGTTTCACCATAGCATCGGCCCTTTTGGCCCGATTTTGACAAGCGAAGTATCAATCAATTCGTCTTCATCGCAAGAGTGTATTTACACTACTGTAGTCGTGTTTTAGTGTTTTAGTTTTTGAACTAACCTATATCTACATGGGAGGGATCGCAACAAGTTTTTGAACTAACATATATCTACATGGGAGGGATCGCAACAAGTTTTTGAACTAACCTATATCTACATGGGAGGGATCGCAACAAGTTTTGCCTAATAACCTCAAAACTTCAATTTGAAGATGTCACAGGATGATGATTTTTAGTGGAAGGTCTGTTACGCAAGACTCCGCCTGGCGAAGTACCACACCTTTGTATTCAGCCGCCAAATTTTGAAGGGCAGTGTTTCCAGCGAAATTAATGGGTAATGACACTTAATAATAATGTCTCAGGGTGACGAGCATAGCGACTGTTAAACTCATTACCCTTCCCTTGCTTCGCTATAGTCGGGTAAAAAATAGATGCATACTAGAGTAATAGAAACGTACCTACCTAAATATCTATCTGACATACTAACTTATACATGGTTTAGATGGTTTAGTTTATCTTATACACGTTTATCTTATACATACTATGGTTTGGACCACTTTATACGTTTATCTTATACATACTATGGTTTGGACCACCTTAGACGTTTATCTTATAAATACTATGGTTTGGACCACTTTAGACGTTTATCTTATACATACTATGTTTTGGACCACTTTAGACGTTTATCTTATAAATACTATGGTTTGGACCACTTTAGACGTTTATCTTATACATACTATGGTTTGGACCACTTTAGACGTTTATCTTATACATACTATGGTTTGGACCACTTTAGACGTTTATCTTATAAATACTATGGTTTGGACCACTTTAGACGTTAATCATCAGAAAATATTTCAGCTTTAAATTTACCCCTTCTGCCAATTTGCATCATGTTTTAGTACTTTCATACCTAGGTACCTAGCCCCTCTGTATAAAGACAAAACTTCACCTTTATCTCTGCACGACGATAACGGTCCGTAACCGTAGAAACAAGTATTCCCATCGGGACATAACGTCGATTCCAAACATTTACTTTAGAGCTAGAGACGCGCGAGCATACATTAGAATAAAATGTCTGTGGAATAAGGTAATGAATGTAACCTACATTCATCTGTAGGTTTATACAGGTTTGGAGTGCGTTGACTTGGAGACATGCGATGAGCGCAGCTTTTCCTTCTGAGATTTACAATGTTCGGGTTTCATTCAAGGAAAATGTAAGTGTGTTAAATCTCAGTAGCGGTTTGAGTTTGGTTCGCGTTTGGTCTGTGGTTTGGTGTTAAAACAATGGGACCGTTACCTACATTTTTTTTGTGTGTGATGCTACCTTGTACATAGTGGGCTAGAGCAGGGATAGGTTGCCTGTAATGTCATTTAATTTTCCAACTGTTTTGTTGCACAAATGCTCAAAACCGGAATGTAATGTTTTCAGGGTTCATATATGTATGTATGTATGTATGTATGTATGTTGAACAGATTTGGATGTATGGGGTATTTTTAGAATCCTTACATCATCCAGAGTAACATAGGCTATAAATAAACGTTCTTTGGTCTGTCGTGGTATTTATTTTACTTAGATGATGTACTTGTGTAGGAAGTATTCGGTTTTAGTCTGTACTAGCTGTGCCCGCGGCTTTGCCCGCTTTTTTACTAGGCAAAAAGTAACCTATGTGTTATTCCAGTACCAAAAGTGCCTATAAAGTACAATATGTACATTTCATCAAAATTTGTCATCCTTCAAATAGTTTTTTATATCGATTGATCGGCTTCTGTTCATCGGATTTAGATACCGAGTACACCAGTTTTTAAGACAAAACTTATTTTATACTTGATGAGCGAACAAACACACGATTTAAAAAAAACTTGTTTAGTAGCGTATCTTAAGTATCCTGTAGCATTTTTTTTAATTATCTTCTTTGTACAGACTTTTTGTTACTTACTGCTTTGTTATAAGTATTTAAATAAATAGATGCCCGTACAGTTAAAAAATCATGAATATGAAAGAGCCATATGATAATAAGTACTGAAAATAAAAATTGACCGGTCTTTATGAATCCCTTCACTATTGGGCAGAATAACAAAAAGATGTGGTTTATTAAATTATTTTAAACATGGCTATAAAAAGTATCATGTATACATACTGACTGACTGACTGACTGATTGACTGACAGACAACGCACAGCCTAAACCGGTGGACTTAGGGATTTGTAATTTAAAATTTAAAATTCTGTACATTGAAGATATTTTGAATGTTTTTTTGGAGCTTTCTCTTTATTTGATACTGAAGGCAAAACTGTTTTCTTTCTCATTTTTGTCTATCTATCTGTCTGTCTGTCTGTATCTTGGCTGCGCATCACGCCGAAACTACTGAATGAATGCAAATTAAACTAAGTATGATTTAAGTTCATATTACGAGGTAGGACATAGGATACTTTTCATCCCGAAAAAATAAAGGGTTCCCGCAGGCTACGGGTAACGGATACGGGTTCCTGCGGGATAGTGATCCAAAGTAATGTTAATTTTTTAGTAATATATAATATATTTTGGAGGGTACTCTATATTCAATACTGAAACCAAAACTGTATTTTTTTCATTTTTGTCTTTTTGTCTGTCTGTCTGCCTTCAATTATTTTCAATGTGCAGAATTGGTCCTGTTACAGTTTTATTATAAGTATAGAATAATTATAGATAGATAGAAGATTAACTACAGAATAATAGGTTAAAGCCAAATCTTGATCATGATAAAAATGAAATGGATACAAAAGGAATAGAAGCTAGGCGGGAAAATGCAAAATAAGTAAATTAAAGTTGCTTACATGATATTCAAAATAAGTAAATTAAAGTTGCTTACATGATATTCAAAATAAGTAAATTAAAGTTGCTTACATGATATTCAAAATATAACAAGACATAAGTTCAAAAAAAAATACGACTAAAAAAATTAATTTATTGCCACTATCATAAATACATAATAATCCATTATATGAAAGTACAATAGAAAAAAAAAATGCGTCCAGCTACACACAAACACACACAAATATATGGGTTATATGTTTGAACACATAACCCTCACATAATTCCTTTGCTTTGCCGTAGTCGTGTAAAAAAGTAGCCTATGACACTCTATATCTGAAGACGAATCGATTGATACTTCCTTGTCATAATCGAACCAATAGGGGGACGCTATGGTGGAACATCCACTTAACCACGTAGACTGGTAAACTCATTACCCTTCCCTTGCTTTGCTGTAGTCGGGTAAAAATAGAAAATATATGTATCATCTACACCAGAGTGAGAAAGGATCCAAATTTTGTATGAAACCTAGTGTTACATATTCGAACGATATACCCTACCTATTGTCTTAGTTCACGCTCAAATTGTATGGAAACAAGTGTTACATATTCGAACGATATACCTACCTATGGTCTTAGTTGACGCTCAAATTGTATGGAAACAAGTGTTACATATTCGAACGATATACCTACCTATTGTCTTAGTTCACGCACAAATTGTATGGAAACAAGTGTTACATATTCAAACGATATACCTACCTATTGTCTTAGTTCACGCTCAAATTGCTTACATACATAATTCTCCCATTCGTCACGTTTATTACTATTTTAAATCAAATCAAATAATTTATTTATAAGAATATTGTACGTACAGGTGTT
The DNA here is from genome assembly GCA_946251855.1 of Alsophila aescularia. Classification (NCBI taxonomy): domain Eukaryota; kingdom Metazoa; phylum Arthropoda; class Insecta; order Lepidoptera; family Geometridae; genus Alsophila; species Alsophila aescularia. The sequence goes on from OX276381.1 coordinate 59,300,388, forward strand.
TATAATTAATTAGCTCAATATTCAACCGTTTCTAGCGTACAAATATTCGGCGTACAAATTATTAATTTATTTATAAATCTATAAACGCCATTCGTTGTCCCCCAGTGAGGGACAACGCTACTACATTATTTCCGTTGTCCTTGTGTGTTGTCTGTACAATTTCATCTAAAATGGACTTGGTAGAGTCGTTTATAGGACACGACACTACTAGTAGTGCTTCTGGTAGTGTCATTGCCAATAAACGCATTCGTAACTCATGCCTTATTACGGGATAGGCCTACCTACGGATGGTTTCCCTACGCGTCTTTACGAACGGTCGCATATGTCGCTATGCATGTACACTCGTATGTACACTGAAACATAGTCGCGGCATATGTGTCGCGGCGCGGCGCCCGTCACGCTATATAGCCTCAATACTCTTAATAACATTTTTCTTTTCTTTTTCTGTTACCATATGGCTAAATAAAGCCAAGAGGAAAAAAAGAAGTTGTGTGTTCAACCCGCGAAAGTTTAAAAGGTACAAATTAAGGGTTTGCTAATGAAACCAGGCATCAGTTACATAGTACATTAACATAGATGCCAATGTCAAGGAACTTTCCTTTTAGCAGACTTTCTTATCCCTCGTGACCCCCGCGTGTGACAATGGAGTTAGCAGCGGCAGAAAACGAAAGTGCCTGATCTGGCTGAAAGGTTACATTTACATTATCAGCCGCTCTATTCAGATGTACCGTGCGTGCACTCACTCCGAGCCTCGTCTCGACCGGCACACTTGACATCACACTACTTAGGTCTTATTTATTTAGCCAGCTATTAGACTCGTTTAAGATTCTAGCAACCTCCTGTTAGCAGGCCGAGGCGCTCGTTGAATAAACTACAGTTTAGAACTGTTCTTCTATCATTTTGGATCTCGATAAATAAACCAGTTTTGATTTAGATATTTCTATACTTAATTGAGGCTAAATTATCGTCCTCTCGGAGCTAACGTGATTGAAAACTCGTCGTGCGCGAAACCTATTGGCCCACTAAATAACCGACGTACCTAATTACATATTCTTGTTGGTTTTATTAGAAGTATTTTTTTGTGTTTACAATAAAACATACGATGCATTAGCGAGTGTACCATCGGCTCATGAAGCCGATGGTACAGTCATGGCACAAAACAAACGCGACTATAAGAGGAGACTCCCCGAGGCAATTCGTAGGCAATTTTCATACAAATAATGTCGAATACAATTAGCGCATTGCGGGTCCACGGAAAGCGTAAATAAACACGGCGAGGAGAGTCGGCGGCGGCGCGCGCGCACCGTTAGCTGTCGCGTATAAAGGCTCGCGGCGGTGGCTGCGCGGCACTCCGCCCCGCCATGGCTCCGCTCGCGCACCTGCTGCTCGCGGCGTGCGCACTCGCCGCGCCGCTCCACGCTGCGTCCTTATCCCCGCCCTCCGAGAAAAAGATCACCGCATTCATCCCGGAAGAAATCAAGGAACCGGAGACCAACCCTGGACATGAACTTGCCGATCTAATTGAACCCGTCAAGGATATCCAAAACGAGCTGCGACTCAAGCCGGCCGAAGGCATCCCGGTAGCGGTCGTAGTCGAAGACGTCGAACCATCCGTGAAGATCAACGAAGTATATGACGACGAAGCCAAGAGACCACAAGTGGACCTGCTGAACCCGGGACCTCCTCAGCGGCAGGAGCACGAAACACAAAACCCCGAGCAACACTCGGACGAGCAGCTTAAAGCCTCTACTATCAAAGAGAACTTCGAACAAGCCCAGATCCTGTTGAAACAGAGTTTACAAGGTGTCACGGATGACATTCAAAATTGGATCTCGAATAACGAAGACCAGACCAAAATCCAACAGAACATTCAAAACCTTCGTGAAACTTTCAGAAGCCAAATTCAGAAGTTGAACGATACTATTCAGACGCTCGCCAAGCCTGAAGAATCGGAGCCTACTGAGTCGCAAGCATCAGAAGCGTCTGAAAGGGACTTCGAGAAGATCGAGTCGCGTCTTAAAGTTTTAGAAGACAATTTTAACAATGGAGTGAACACTTTGTCTGCTGGCGTCCAAATCGTCGCCAGCTTGAAGTCGACTAGTGAGGAGGGTGATGCGGCTAGACAGGAGTCTGCCGCACCATCTCCCACACTCGCTCCCGCGCCTTCGGTGCAGCCCAGTGAGTCAGCGCCTCCTTCAAATGCCGCACCCACGACCCCTGCCGCAACAAATCCACTACAAAACGTATTGCAGAGTTTGTCTTCAATGAATGCAAACATCGTCCACTTCTTCAATAGTAGTTTTTATAATCTGGTACCCACAACTACACAAGCGCCGGTCAACGCCGGTCAACAAGCCGACCAGCCCGATGGGACAACTGATCGTCCTCAATCACCAAATTGGCCAATCCTGTCCAATTGGACTAATTCTATCACCCAGCTATTTAGTTCTAATCGCACAGAACTGTCCAACCCCCTCTCAAACTGGAATAATCCTTTGAGCCAGCTATTTAGTTCTAATCGCACTGAACTGTCCAACCCACTCTCATTAAATTGGACTAATCCTATCAACACACTATTTACTCGCCCAAATGGGACCTGGCCTAACCCCATAAAACCAATCACTGATTTCATCAGTAATCCACCGTGGCAGGCGACCACAGCAACATCTGCAATTTCCAACCCACCGTCGGGCGACAAGCCCGCGGAACCTAACACAGACCAGCCTGCCGCACCAGTCGCAGCCGCAGCGCCTGCAGCCAGCCCATCAACCGCAGCCGCAGCGCCTGCAGCTAGCGCACCGGCTTCCCAGCCCGAAGGCCCCATCAGACAATTCATAAACAACAGCAGGGAAAGGATAACTGGCGCAGTCCAGCAACTTCAGAATACGCTCACTAGTGCCCCCGAAAGAGGCAGAGACCCCGTCGAAAAGAACGACAGACTTTCAGCGAAAGGTGGTTGGTACGGACGGCCAGGAAATCCTGGAGGATCGGGTAAGATCACGTTGAAATACTTTTCTATTTGAATTATGATCAAGTCTTTATATATTTTTATATTTACCGTCCAATGTCCTACTATTTGAAACACGTTTTGCTATGTCAAAATTAGTATAAGATCCAACATCTGACCTGATTTCCATCTGTCCCTGCATGGGGGTGGCAGTGCTCGCGTGGAGCAACTTCGTGAATAGCCTGATTGGTACCATAGGGGCGGTAGTGAACGGGTCCATCGGCGCCGCCTCCGGGGCGGTCAACAGTGCCATCAACACGCTTGGCACTAATATAGAGGTACCTAGGCTTACCTTGGAGGTACAGGCCTGAAGGGATTGTTGGTTTGTGTTGTGTTACGCCTAATGTTCATTGTGCTTGTACCATGTTGTGTGTCCGCTTAACCATTATTGTGGTGTATAGTAAATACATAGTCGTTGCCGGAAAGGATGGGGAGCTTTTATGTGATTTGTATGTTTTTATTTTGCAGTCCTTATTAGGGGTTTGAAAGCATCGCAACACGTTTTTAATTTTAGTACTATTGATTTCCAAATTTAATATTCGCGTTGATATAATTTGGGCTTTTATACTAAGTTGGTATAATTGTGTGCACTTACTAAGTTGTTGCTTTATATTATCTACGAAGTTGTTGTCTGTGGTTTGAACTTGAAAGCCTCATAAAGAGATAAACACACAGGCAACGTTTCACTTTCAATTAATTATACTTAGTAGGGCATCGCAACTGTACCTACCTAATTATTATCTGTTAGCTAAGTGGAACTCGAATCTTTATTACATTCGAAATTTATTTAACCAATGTGATCGCGTGTAACATCGGTTCATAAACAAGTAATTTTGTAATTAATTACTATTATTCGGAACTATCGGACCGCGTCGGTGTTATTACATAAGAAACAACAATACATGTGTTACCGTAATGTTGACCCACTAGGGTGGTATGTTGTTGCATAGATCATGAGACCTCGCTAAGTACGTACTTACCCACTACAAACCTGTTCGTGTGACCAAATCCAAAATTATAATAAGTTAATAAGGCGCCAAGCCCAGCCCAGGACTAGGTAGAACCGAATCGTACAATAATTTTGAATTACTTTCGGAAGGTTATTATTTTATTCGAGGAATTTAGTTTGTTTATTTACTTTTGATTTTTACCTCAAAAGGATGCTGTTTAAAAGTTTGCTGGAAAAGAAAACGTATTTAAGTACCTACGTATGTTATATAATTATATAATTGGTAAAAACAAAATCTCGAACGGTATGTTGACATATTCTCCAGCTACAGATCCGTAATTGATATTGCCACTGAAATCCCTCGATTTTTGCATGACTCCCCAAAAAAGGAGTGTAATGTTTTCAGGATTCATGTATGTTTGTATGTATGTATATGTATGTATGTATGTATGTAAGTTTTTTGTTCCACCATAACTTGTGAGTGCCTGGACAGATTTGTATGTATGGAGTATTGCTAGAATCCTTACATCATCCCGAGTAAAACAGGATATAAATTTAAAAAAAAACGGCGCCGTCGTTTTTTAAAAAGCTTTTATTTAACTTGCTATGTTTGTATAATGTATGTCTCAATGTATGTTTGTTTAGGTCAAACCTTGCAAGCTGAATTAGAACCACTTCCTCTTATCCGACGGAGTTGAATTTTTGCATGTTGGTTCAGTTCGACGATGCATTTTTATGGTAAGCGTGACCTGAATCGACATCCAGGAACAGCTCCAGATAAAGTAACTCTTCAACGGGCAACAGCACCGTCACGAAAATTTGTGTACGTACGCATTATAATATGCTAGCCGTTTAGAAGTATTGCCATGACATGGGTGTTGCTTTCAGGGTTGGCTCCTGATTGGGAACTCCTCAACGGTTAACACCATAGACACGAAATGTTGTATACGCATTTAATTGTGATAGCCCGTTTTAAGTTTCATCATGACATGGCTACTGCATAAAAGCTTTTTTTAATGTTTTTAAATTAATTATTTCTCTTACTTGTATGATCTACTTGTAGTCAGCCTAACACCATGGTCAGCGCGGCCGCTACCTGCTCGTACTATAAATTGAAACAGTGTAATTAACCCTTATTTGATTTTCAGGGGATAATAACGACAGCGGGCTGAGCCAGCAGAGAGCTGAAGAAATAAAAGAACCCATTCAAGAAGAACCCAAGAAAGAGGCAGAAGGTGTTAAAGAAGTAAAGCCAGAAGTGGTTTCAGAGAAGACTGAATAAGTCACAGTGTGATACAGTTAGGTTTATTTATTTTAGGTTAAGGATTAGTGTAAATAATTTATATATTAGGTATATTGTGTATCATGGGAGATGACCTGATAGTAAAAGACTTGTAAAATTAACACCAAATATTTATTTATACTATACCTACTTGTACCTACTACCTACTGTGAATGTACTTAAAACTTTAAATTTTCATGAATACCTAACTGCCGCACTCAGAGAGGTTTATCAATCTACTAAATTCCATTAAACTCTGTCAAAAATCCATTTGGCAATAATAAAGGTTAACTGACGTGAGAGTGGCATTCATACAAGAGTTTTTAGCTCAAGGTACATCAACATTTTCCTATGTAATGTAAGTATCAATATCTCCTTCCATCGCCAATTTTAATGGATCCGTAGTCAAACAAGGAACGCTTATTTTCGTCATGTCTGCCTGTCCGTCTGTCCGTGCGTCCGTCTGTCTGTATGTCACAGTCACGCCCATTTTATTTAGAACAGTTAGGCACAAACAATTTCATAAATTCTTGAGTTCTAACGCATAATAAATACCCATTTATCAACATAATTTTCACGGCTATTTAGAGTTAACTCATTCACGAGTTATATTGCTGACTAAGTTAAACCAACTTGGTTGGCATATCACGTAAAAACTACTGGACCGATTGCAATGCGCTTCTATAGTTACGTAACTGGCTACGGAACTCTAATGCGAGTCCAACACGCACTTAGCTGTTTTGTTAACCCCCGAACAAAGAGACGGGTGTTATAAGATTATTTATTCTGTGGTTTGTGTGTGTGTGTGTGTGTGTGTGTCTGTGGCATCGTACCTCCCAAACGAATAGACCGATTTTGATGCGGTTTTTTATGTGAAAACTGATGTGATCGAGTTGGTTCTTAGCTATATGGGGAAGGGGAGAAGTGTTGAGAAAAGGGGGGGTCAGAATAGTATTTTCCAATTTCAAAGCTGAGGTAAACGAGATGGTTCTTAACTATAATGGGGGGAGGAGGAATGTGGGGGGAATGGAGGTGACGATTGTAGCTCCCAAACGGATGGAACGATTTTTATGTTTGAAACTGGTGTGATCGAGATGCTTCTTAGCTATATAGGGGGGGGTGGGGAGTAGGGGGTTATATAAATTTATAATTTGTGCTTGTTTAGTAATCTATTTGAAGTTGGGTAATTTGTACCTAATAGGTAGGTACCTAATGTAATTCTGTTCAAAGAATTAAGTATTGCCTACCTAAGTAAATAAACAATAAGTAATAAGTAGTACCTACACCTATTCTTGTCACTAATTACCCAACTACGGCGAAGCAAGGGAAGTGTAATAAGTTTAACAGTCTATGTACATACATATGGGTATGTGGATGTTTCGCCATAGCGTCGCCCCTACTGGTCCGATTTTGACAACCGAGCTATCAATCAATTTATTATTCGTCTTCATCGCAAGAGTGTCTTGCTATTTTTTACCCGACCGTAGTCGGGTTTTAGTTTTTGAACGTTTTGTTTTTACAATGTTTTAGCCAGTCATAATATCGACAATGTCAAGTTTAGTTTATTGAAAGCATGAATCTGTAATACTCTTGAATCTGTAATACTTCGTAAACAGAGGTTCGTGGTAATACTTCGTTAACAGGTTCGTGGTAATACTTGATTGTAAGATAGACATTTCTTACTGTCGTTGATTGAAAGTACCTATCCCATATTACTATACTCTTTGCTAGGCGTCTAGGCGTAGACGCGAGTATGTATAATACACTCGAGAGCATAGAAATCGCACACAACCTACATTTTCACTTTGTCCCAAACAAAATAAAAAAATGTTGGTTGCAAATATAACTTAAATTTAATTAAAGTATACACTGTTAGCTTTTTAAAAACACATAATTCCTAGTCATGACCTTCAAAGTCATTACAGTAGCTACCAAAACAGGCGACGGACTCGTGGTCACACCGTTTTGTCATACTTACTAGTGTGACCACGAGGAGTTTTATTTACTCGTGGTCACACTGGTGTGACTACGACTCGTGGTCACACTGGTGTAACTACGAGTAATAACTATTCCTCGTGGTCACACCACGACACGAGGCTATAATCGAGCTTTAGTAATATTTAAAATAGTGGCGACGGACTCGTGGTCACACCGTTTTGTCATACTAATGTGACCACGAGGAATTTTATTTACTTATGGTCACACTGGTGTGACTACGAGTAATAACTTTTCCTCGAGGTCACACCACGACACGAGGCTTTAGCTTTTTCCCGAAATCCCCACTGGTGGGGACGTTCTGGTGGGGATTTCGGTAATAATCCCTATAATCGAGCTTTAATAATATTTAGAATAGTCACAAATTACCAGGAGAGCAGAAACCCTTACAAGTTCGGAGATTGGAGGGGAGGGGAAGGAGAGGGGGTTAGGTGGAGTGAGTCTGTCCCCAACGGTGGGGGTTTCGGGAAAAAGCTAAAAACTCGGAAACTATTCATCGCTGACTCGTAGTTTTTTAACAGAAGTGATAGATCTCAGCTGTCACAAATACTTCCCCGCATGCCATCCACTCCTACTTCCCCTTTCCCCCACACCACCTCCCTTCCCTCACTTACCTACTTCCCCTTCCTAAGTTCCACTCCCCTTCCCCCTACTCACTTTTCCGTAAACTGTCATTTGACACCTGTCACTTTGACATCTTTCACTTTGACAGTTGTCACTTTGACACCTGTCACTTTGACACCTGTCACTTTGACATCTGTCACTTTGACACCTGTCACTTTGACACCTGCCACTTTGACACAAATTAATTAATTATTGCATATAATTATGTCGATAAGTAATTGGTATTTTGATTTCCCACACTGGTGTGACTACGAGTCTTATATTTTGTAGCTTACTCGTAGTCACACCAAGCAGTGTGACCACGAGTAAAAATAATTCCTCATGGTAACACTAGTGTGACAAAACGGTGTGACCAATAGAATTACCCAAAATCGCTCGTTTCAGGTAGCGCTGTTTTTGGGATTTTGAGCAGGTATAAAAGGGTAATAAAACAATAAAATAAACATTTATTAATACGAAGTATTGCCTCCTCTAGCCTGAATTACAGCTTCCATTCGATGTTTCATCGAAGAAATCATTTTTTTTACTTAATCCTCAGCCAGCTCCACAGCGACCGGACCATATGTATATCCCGATCTTTATCCTGGGATGCTATCGGTTGCTATGATATGTTCATTAAATACCTATGTTCGGTAGGGGACAACTTTAAATTGTTATCTATCACTAAGACGTTTTCTGACAAATTTTGGATAAAATAAACTACATTTATTTACCAACAAGAAAACGGCTCATTGAAAAGGTATGAAAGTGGGCAAGTTGCGTAATCCCAAGAAACTAATTATTAAGGATTGAAATTTTAGGTTGAAAGTTACGTAATACGAGCACAGTGGCCCTTTATCAGAACTTGGGGGCCCAGGGGCCCGACCACAGAACTTGGCTTCAATCAGATTGACACTTTTTATGCTAGCAATTTCGACTCTATCAAAAGGCACTAATGAATTTGACGGTTTGAAACCGTTATGATCAACAATGCGTAATAACACCGCTGTTCTTTTCTCAATAGACCGTTCGTTTTAAATCAAATAAGCAAATATAGCAGTTTAATAACGCTATATGTTTCAATCACCGTTCGATTTGCATATTATTCAGATGACATGACAGCTTTTTATATGGGAAAAGTGGCTTTAGTCTGGTGGTCATGGGGTCATTTTTCATTCGGTTTGGAAAGGATCGAGGAAACTGCCGAAAAAGCCCTTTTGTCAATCCGAACTCAGGTTATAAAAATTGACGTGTTGTTTTGTTTTGGTTTAGAGGTTATAATTTATTTTTGTTGGTTATGTTTTGGTCCCGGGTCCTGCACAGCAATTCCATAACTTGGCTACAATCGGATTATCACCTTTTTCATAGCAAATTCGACTCTATCGCAAGGCATTAGTGGCTGCGATACTGAGAATTCGATTGAAGCCAAGTTATGAAATCGGGCTGCTGGTAAAACAGTGTTTATCTGCTGCCTATAATCAATTCCAATAAACCATTATAGTTTATCATCAGGAAACCCTTACGTAGTACATCATGAATGGGCTAAAACCGAAGATAAACCGTAGTGGTGCGAACAAACCTAAAAATAATCTGGGATCTCCGATTGTTATCAAAACTTTTACCCAAAACATTACAGGTAAGGTAAGAGCCTTATGCTTAAACATATTATTATGTATGTGTAACTGAATAAAATGTTGGAATGTACCTACCTACATTTCTGCATTTGCCGCCCTTCGACATGAAGGGAACAAATAAAAAAAAAAGAAGATATTTTCATGAAAACACACCGTTTGACAAAATAACGGGACCACTGTACAAGCTTGGCCCACTATTTTAGAGGGGGGGGGGAGAGGGTGTAGAACCCCCTCTGAGAGTTCCAGAGAGGGCTAGATCTCCCCCTCCCTCTGAGATATGTTTTTTTTTAATAGTATTTTTTTTGCAATTTCATCTTGTTTTTGGACATATTCGGCGGGGGGAGGGCGATGGATGGGGTGGGGGAAGGAAGGGCTGCCCCCTGGTACCCTTCCCCCCCGCAGGCGACACTCAGTTTATAAGACATTTCAGTTTGAAGTTTATAAAAAATTGGATTTTTGTTTGTCAAAGGCAACCAAACAGCCGTAACAGTTTATTAAAAATCGTCTATTTAAATAGCTGTAACTTTGTGTAGTCATGTTCAAACCTAACCTACCCTAGTTTTTGGGGCCATTCATTACATCTTCAATCTTTCTGGCGAAAGCAGCGGAAAAAAACACGTTCTACTATTTTTTTTATTTTTTTTTACGGCAACCAAATTGATTTTTAATAAACTTAAAACTGAAATATCTCATAAACTAAGCGTATCCGCGGGGAGGGAGGGGTATCCTCTGATACTTCTCCATCACCCCTACTCCCCCAACCCCACCCCTCCCAACTTTGGCCCCTCTATTCTATAGCAATCCCTATATCATAAACTAAGTGTCGCTGCGGGAGGGAGGGGGGAGGGGGGGTACCAGGTGGTAAACCTTCACCTACCCCACCTTAACCCACCACCACTCCCCCCCAACTCCTGCCCTCGTTTCTATAGCCAACCCTAGTACCTATCAAGATTACTTTCATTGTTTTTTAAGTCTCACTTTACAACATAGAAAAAAGAAATATATAAAAAAACTAAGTGCTATTTCGTAAGGGCGCTACGCTTCGCTCCCGCCTTTACCTTCTAACCTATCATGGCCAAGTCGGATCACCACTGAGTCGAGAGCCAAATGCCACTTTAAAAAAAAACTCATCTCGGATGTCTTTTATATTCTACAGTCAAAAATTTAATTACAGGCTGACTTCTTGTAGTATAAGCATTCTATAAAAAAAAACAGCCCCAAGCTCAAAGGAAAAAATAAGAAAAAAATTGCAAAACATATATAAAAAGAATATATCTCAGAGAGGGGATCTAGGTCCCCCACTCTCAGGGGGAGTTCTACTCCCTCCCCTCTACCCGTTCCCCTCCTTCTCGCCCTTAAAATCCTGGGCCAAGCTTGTACAGTTGAGCCAAAATAACTTTTAACATTCAACAATCTTTATCATTCCTAACGGAATGTCCTATGTTTATGTGTACAATAGACATATTCGCCAATGTTTTTTTTAGATGTGGATTGCGCTTTGGTAAAGCAGTTTATAAATTCATCCTGTGCAGATGAGCAGCTGGGAATCTTAAAAAATATAATTAATGGACTAAAGAATTCGATGGAAAGCAAAGACATCAATTTTTTAGCTATTGTCTATTATGAAGCACCTGCAAAACATCCTGTAAAATGCTATCTGATGAGGTGAGAAACCCAACAAACTATTTCTCTTAAAATATATTTATTTACAGTTAAGTATATTATTTGTAGGTAGGTAACTAATAAATTCTAAAACGTTAGTTTTCAACAGTTAAGTATATTATTTGTAGGTAGGTAACTAATAAATTCTAAAACGTTAGTTTTCAACAGTTAAGTATATTATTTGTAGGTAGGTAACTAATAAATTCTAAAACGTTAGTTTTCAACAGTTAAGTATATTATTTGTAGGTAGGTAACTAATAAATTCTAAAACGTTAGTTTTCAACAGTTAAGTATATTATTTGTAGGTAGGTAACTAATAAATTCTAAAACGTTAGTTTTCAACAGTTAAGTATATTATTTGTAGGTAGGTAACTAATAAATTCTAAAACGTTAGTTTTCAACAGTTAATTTTCGCATTGAACCCGAAAATCAAATAGAAATACTAAACCAATTTTCATAAACTTGTATGGAACCACTCCAAGCTCAATTATTGAGACATCAATCAGCCTTGAAATTTATGAAAAATTGGTCTAATAACATTCAAAAAAGAACATTGAATTTAGAAATAGCCCATAAAAATACTAGTTGACCCATATAAAGAAAATGTATTTAATTACAGACATATAACAAAATGCAGTGAGATCCAGCAAGGCTTTACAAAGTTGCTATCTGAACATATATCCTCGCAATTGAGGCTGGGGCTGCAAACTGAAAACTATGCTGAGGTGGTGCCCAAACTGGTAACATGTATAGAGAACTTCCCCGCTGGTGCAGCAGCTGTGAAGTGCATACGAGTGGATCTAACCAAATACTTGCTTAACTGTCTCAATTACTGTTTTGTGAACTTAAGGTATTGTTTACTTTTTTGTAACACTTTAGATTTAGAGAAACTTATGTACAGCCAATCCGCCAAGCATCATCCAGGGTGGTGTTGTATTACCTTGTCGGACTATAGAGTGCTGTCACCAACCCCTTACAATCTGATACTATTTGAAAATAATTACCTCATAATCCAACAAATTATGGTAATTCAGTATATGGGTATATACTGAAATTTCTGCCAGAATGCCAGAAATTTCTCTAAAACTTCTAAAACTGGTTTGACTTTAAAACTGGTATACTTGGTATCTCAATCCGATGAGTAGAAAAACTTTTTGATGGCTGAAGGACTTTGATCAAATGTTGGTATATTGGTATTTTAGGTCTTGGAATAGTACTTAGAGTACTTTTACCCTAGAGAAATGACCACACGGGATCGTACAAGCTGGGCTTTTCCTTATTATTATATTTCCAAATAAAACAATGAATTTATTATAACATTGTAATGAGCTGTGTAGCTAAATTCAAGCAGAGAAACAAGTGACAGGCGAAAATGCTTATAAGAGAAAGATGAGTAAATTACTAAAGAGGTTGAACAAAACAATACTATAATAACCTTCTTGCCCAAAACCTATTAACTAATACATAACACCTTTATATGAAGGATCATAGCTACCATACGAATGGCCCCATTTTGATGCGGTGTTTATCTTTGAAAACAGATGTGATTGAGATATTTCTTACCTAAAATGGGTGTGGGGGGGGGGGCAGGGGGTTATATAAATGTTTAATTAGTGCTTGTTTTCATCTAATTTAAATATATTTTTACTTGCAGACTCCCAAAACAATCCGCAACAAACAAAAATGAAATATTTATTGTAGAACATTCCGCCCTACGATTACTCGTCCACATTGTCCAGAAGTTGAATTCTGATCCGGAATACAAACTGTCAGACTGGTACGAGACATTTCAATCAATAACTAATTGTATTGTACTTCTGGTTTCTGATGAAGAAGTACCAATGGACACAAAGTGTTTGAGTGGAATTTTATTTGTATCTGTGGAAACTTATATGAATACTGAACGTGAAGCCTGGATGCAGGTAAGTCTAAAACTTTATACAGTAGAGCCACAACGATCCGGATATCCGCTAATGTAGACAGTGGTGACCGTGGTATTCTGGACAGTTCAACACATACAGGGGATGAGGGCTTCCGACACAGATTTGCATAAAATAAGTCTCAGTGATTAGTAATATAAATTACCACAGTGTATACACACAGTGCAGAACTTTTGTAGTATAGACCAGCAAGAAACTGAATTTTAGCGGATCACTGAGGCGTCTAGATTTGTCTGTTTATTTACCACGTATTTACTAAGTCACTTTCATGTTTGTCAGTCTGTCATTCCGAGGGAATCTTGTAATTCAAATTTCGAGCATTTCCTGATTAGCTATGCGACTGAAATTTTCAGGGTAGCTCACACATCATGTTTTTTTTTTAGAATACATGGTCATCGTGACCATGTATTCTAAAAAAAAAACATAGTTATTAGATTTTTTGTTTAATCTACATTTTAGTCTATACTTACTTATAATAAAGTTTTGTCAGCTACAGCATTCTGGTACGCAATCCAAACTCTCGGAGACTCTTCGGCTTATGGATGAGAGACGGAACGATGTGCAGGCCACTTCGTCAGGGACGCAACCTCCTCTCTTGTACAAACAAATATTCCTATGACTTTTGGTCCTGGAATACACAGGCATATATTACTTATAAAGTTATAATATAACTTTTGGTCCTGGAATACACAGCCATATATTACTTATAAAGTTATAATATAACTTTTGGTCCTGGAATACACAGCCATAGATTACTTATAAAGTTATAGTATAACTTTTGGTCCTGGAATGCACAGCCATAGATTACTTATAAAGTCATAATATAACTTTAATCCCATAGAAATAACCGTGGGTACAGCTAGTTATTGCTTTAAGAAAATGCTCTCATTTTGTTGTGTTATCATTTGCAGCTGTTAATGGCAACGGGTGATGAATACCCCATCCTAAAGAACAAGCCGGGACAGCTGGCTGTCTTCTCCGCGATCGCGACTGCTATACCGCTGGACAAGTTGCTGCGACCGGTGACCTCCGACAACACGCCGGCCATTCTGGACCTGCTGCACAAATTGTTGAACATAGTAGAGGGGTGAGAAAAACGTCTTGTTTTATCTTACTTATTTTGAATTTTTCCTCAACTACCAGAATTTTAGGATACATTTTAGAGTACCTAAATTATTGTTAAAACAAGTAAAGAACACATATCCGCGGGAAACACCAAAGAGAATTATCCACAAACACTCTGGCTTTGTTATCTGATGAGAAATGCAAAACAATACTTCTACTGACCTCAATGAACTTCAATCTATTTATTATAATAAAGCTGTCAGTAATAAAAAGTTTGTACAAAGAAGATAATAACAATATTGGTCTAGGGAACATAAAATAAGCTACTGAAGAAAAATATAACAATTTTTTAAATGGTTTCGTTCTGTCTGTTTGTAGGCTGATCTCGTAAAAACTACTGGACCGATTGCGATGCGCTTAATGATGGATAGCTTAGGATTTGATTTAAAAACTGGCGTACTTCCGATCCGATGATTCTCAATCCGATGTGTAGAAGCCGAGCAATTGATAAAAACTTAATGGCTGAACGAAATTTAGTATATTGTGCTTTATTAGGTCCTGCAATAACACAAAGGTTACTTTATTAGGTCCTGCAATAACACAAAGGTTACTTTATTAGGTCCTGCAATAACACAAAGGTCACTTTAATAGGTCCTGCAATAACACAAAGGTTACTTTATTAGGTCCTGCAATAACACAAAGGTTACTTTAACCCAAAAAAAAAACAAAGCGGGCAAAGTTTTGGGTACAGCTAGTAGCTTTATAAAGTTAATAATAATAATAATTTATTCTTTATTTGTACCATCTAGGGTCATTCACAAGTTATTTAAGAAACGTTATTAAAACACAATTAAATTTTTTACACTAAAATTAATATTAAACGCAATTTACGTTGTCAGTACATGAACACTGCTACAGTAGTTCATGTACCGACAAGCGAACCTCTGCAATGCTTTAAGGATGCTGCCGGGGCCTCCCGCACCCGGCGCACCAGGGATGTGCACCGTTTCCGCATAGTTGCGTAAAAAAACCATCCGGCATTCAGCGAACATCCCCGATGCGCTACAGAATCGGGGCAGCCCCATCAGCACCCTAAAAGCGTTGTTATATTGGACGCGTAAGGCGCTGTACTGTTTTTGTGTGCAGTTCACCCACAGGGCGCTCGTGTAGAAGGACGTACAAAACGCTCTGAAAAGAGTGATTTTGACGCCACTTGAACAACGAGCGAACCTGCGGGCAATTATATTAGATCTAACAGACGCCCTACGCTCCCTTTCTATGTCTGCATCGTCTTTCAGGTCAGAGGTTATCAAATGTCCAAGATATTTCAATTTTTCGACCCTTTTAAGCTGAACCCCGTATAATTTTATGGATGGAATATTACCTGGACATTTACCTCTGAGCCGAAAGACCATGCATTCAGACTTCTTTGTGTTATAAAGCAAACCGAAACGAAAGGGACCCATAACACAAAAGTAATGATCCCAGAGCAGAGCCAGTACAGTATTGTGATGAAGGTGGATTGCCTGCTGTCATAGTCCAGTATTGTGATGAAGGTGGGTTGCCTGCTGTCATAGTACAGTATTGTGATGAAGGTGGGTTGCCTGCTGTCATAGTACAGTATTGAAATGAAGGTGGGTTGCCTGCTGTCATAGTACAGTATTGCGATGAAGGTGGGTTGCCTGCTGTCATAGTCCAGTATTGTGATGAAGGTGGGTTGCCTGCTGTCATAGTCCAGTATTGTGATGAAGGTGGGTTGCCTGCTGTCATAGTACAGTATTGTGATGAAGGTGGGTTGCCTGGTGTCCTAGTACAGTATTGTGATGAAGGTGGGTTGCCTGCTGTCATAGTACAGTATTGTGATGAAGGTGGATTGCCTGCTGTCATAGAAGCGAAGTCGGCTTTGTTCTCTTTGATGAAGCATGGGAAAGTATCTGAAGAAAGATTGGGTACGATCAGATCAGGTAGGGTTTTGTTTAGCGTGGGGTTTTACTTGTGTTAATTTTACCATTTATCATTTGTCTGACTTACAGTTTTGGCGGAAGTAAGCTACATATTTTTATTTTGTTCATTTTAAATATGGATTTCCGCAAAGTAACGCCTGAATCTATCAATCATACGATCAGATGTTGAAACAAGAGCCAAGACCCTAAAAAATATATATGCCTCATATGAAAATACTGACTTTCGAAATCGATATAAAAAATTATATATATAACCCCGACCCTTCCACCCCCCATTATATCTAAGAAGCATCTCGATCATATCACCTTTCAAACATAAAAAAACGCATCAAAGTCGGTCCATTCGTTTGGGAGCTACGATGCCACAGACACACGGATAAATACATTGTTATATACAGTGATACATGTACATACATACATATATACAATGATACACCTCTCTCTTCTGGAGTTCGGGGGTTAATAAAATGATAAATGTGGGTGATGTCCCGTCAGGAGTGCGTCTGCGCCTGCGCTGACGCTGGGCGCGGCGCGCAGCCTGCTGGCGGTGTCGCGCGCGCTGGGCGCGGCGCGGGGCAAGGGCGCGCGGCTGCCGGCGCCGCTACTGGCCTTCGTGTGGCCGCACCTGGAGCACCACCTCGACAGCGTGCGCCACCTCGCGCAGGAGCTGCTGGCCAATGTCATAGGGTACTGCGCCGAGCTCGAGCGGGGCTTCGACGGAGGTGAACACTTTTTTTTAAATTGTTATTAGGCAACACAGGTCAAAAACGTAACGTCTACATGAAAAAAAAACTATAAAATATTATTAGACAAGCTGTGCCCCGCGGTTTCACCCGCGCCTTCTTTATGATGATATTGATGAAAAGTATCCTTTGTGTTAATCCAGGATCTAAAATATCTACATCCCCATCAAAATCCGTTCAACTGCTACAGCGTGAAGAAGTAACAAACATATACACACACACACACACAAACGAAAACTCAACCTCACATACACACGCCCTCACACACCCTCATACACACACAACACACATACTCACACAAACAAACTTTTGCATATATAATATTAGTGTGAGTGTGATAAACCAAATCAATAAATTAAGTAAACTATACTTAGATTTTTACAGCTTGATCCGCAGGACAGCTGTCATCAAGTTCACAGCTTGATCCGCAGGACAGCTGTCATCGAGTTCACAGCTTGATCCGCAGGACAGCTGTCATCGAGTTCACAGCTTGATCCGCAGGACAGCTGTCATCGAGTTCACTCGCATGAAATTTCGTATTTTTTACAGTCAAAATGTACCCAAAACATTGTCGTAAGTACTCTGTTGGTGTGACGGAAAGGGATGTTCAATTTTCATTGCGACATCTTAATCACAGACTATAAAACTTTAATAATAGATTATGAAACAATTTGATTTGCAAATTCGTAATAAATTCATAAAAATAGGTTCCGCAAGCTAATTTTTGAATCTATTGTTGTGGTAAAGTGCAAAGATTTTGAATTACGCTTACTGGCGTATAATATATGCCGCGCTAATCTAATCAAAATGTCGCGTTTTGATCGGTTTAAGCACCCAAGTAAAAAAAATATATTATCTAGTACTAGCTTTCACCCGCGATTTTGTCCGCGCGGACTAACAGTTTATCAAGAAAAAAACATTGTATGTTCATCTAGGATATTAAAAACCAATGCAAAAGTATAGCACCAACATTCTTGTTGCTTTTTGACCGACTTGTTATTATTTAGTTTCCATGGCAACCAATCCTTACAGCGAGTAATCGACTTTTTCCAGTTTTCCCGTGGAAACTTACCATTTTCCGGGATAAAAGGTATCCTATGTTGGTCTCTATATTGTACAGTACCTATATACAAAGTTTCATCAAAATCGGATCAGCCTTCTTGGCGTTAAAGCTCCCTAAACAAACAAACAGACAACGTTTCACTTTTATATATTGGTGTGGATTTAGCTATTTCGTCGCCTTTTTTTCAATGTACAGTAAGGCAAAAAAAAACCATAGAACTCAATTCAAACCATTTAAAAAAAAGTTCAATTAATATTATTTTGTTTCTTTGTCGCCATCTTAGTGAGACGAACGGTCATCAGATCATCTTAGTGAGACGAACTGTCATCAGATCATCTTAGTGAGACGAACGGTCATCAGATCATCTTAGTGAGACGAACTGTCATCAGATCATCTTAGTGAGACGGACGGTCATCAGATCATCTTAGTGAGACGAACGGTCATCAGATCATTATTTTGTAGCAATAACAAGTTTGTACTAATGATTTATCTATATATATATATATATATATTATATATATATACTTATAATAAAACAATAGACACGAAAAAAACTATACAAAGAAGATAATAAAAAAAGTCTAGAGTACTTAAAATAAGCTACTGAATATAACATTTTTATAAATCGTGTCTGTTTGTTAGTTTGTCTGTATGTTCGTTCGCGCATCACGTAAAAAATACTGGACCGATAGCGATGCGGTTTTGGGTTTGGCTTAAAAACTGGGGTACTTGATGTCTCAATCCGATGAGCAGAAGCCGAGCAAACGATGAAAATATTTTTGACGGCTGAAGGAATTTTGATCAAATGTTGGTATATTGGTATTTTAGGTCCTGAAATAGCACAAAGAGTACTTTTAACCTAAAGAAATGACCACGCGTGTGAAGCCGCAAGCATCAACTAGTTTTAATTAATTAAGACATTTTTATTTTGTTATTCATTGTACACATGCGTCGGACAGGTTGGGAAAGAGTCGAAATACAGCATGAAACGAGTAAAGGAAACTGACTAGATGCACAAAGTGAATTATGAATGTGACATATCAGGGATAGCGACGAAATAGCTAATGTGACGAATGGTCATCGCATCCATAGGATCACTTGTGTATCTGTCTTATACTGTCTATCAGTCTGTCACAGCCCAATTCGCTCCAAGTCTTCTAGAACGATTTAGTTGAAATTTGGTACTGTTATGAATTTCCTTGACCCGAATACGAACGTGTAACGTAAATAAATTAATTTTGATAACGGTACAACAAACTGTACCGTGTGATATTAAAAATGAAAGGGCTGAGTATCAAATATATTTTTATAATAATTTTTAATTAAATAGTTTCAAAGTTATTTAAGTAAATACATGAAAATTGTTTTTTAAAAATATATATGGTAACTCTCTCAATAATGTGAGATAATATATTCATAGTAAGGAACCCCCTCCGCGCGAGTACAACTCGCACTTGTCCGGGTTTTTAAGACTAGCCATATTCTGTTGATTTCCACACTAATATTATCCGCCCATTGTGCCGTATTTATACGCCCATTGTGCCGTATTTTAAAAATAAGCTATTGTATTTGTTCCTTATATGGTGTAATAAAGTGTTTATTATTATTATTAAAGATTTGATTGTTTGTATGTATTGTATGTGTATGTTTGTTACTCCTTAAAGCTCAAAAAGCTGAACGGATTTTGGTGAAATTTGGAATGGAATGCATTCTTAAATATAAAACTTTGTAAAATATGTATATACAATTATTAATATTACATAATATAATATCATAAAAATAAAATACATATAAATATTGACGGACTGCTGAAACCTGGAAGGAGTTATCAAGGAAAGAAGTGGTATGAATAGGAGTGGCTAATATAAGAGTGTTTGAAGAGCGAAGTTGCTTGTCATGAGTGTTTGATAGGAAGTTAAATTTACATTTTAAATATACAGGTGAGTTACGGTCATTTAGGACGGAAAACAAAAGACAAAGAATTCCAAAGGTTGCCTGGAAGAGATCGCTTTTAGCGATAAGGCCGCCCATTGTACACTTCTTTTGCTATTGTTCCTTTATTTTTTGTTGATTTTGTTTGTGGTGTGTGCAATAAAGAATTTATCTATCTATCTATCTATCTAAATTTACATTTTAAATATACAGGTGAGTTACGGTCATTTAGGACGGAAAACAAAAGACAAAAATTCTAAGATTTCGTCGCTCACGGATAGAGAGCCATTTCAGTTTGGATCTGTACTCAGACACGTGATCATAGTTTCTAAGGCCATAGATGAGACGGATACAGTTATTAAGAAGGCGGTCAAGTTTGTTAAGAAGGTCTTCAGTTACATACTACATCGACATAATCAAGAATGGGAGGGAGAAGCGAGTTTACTAATGTAATTTTGGTATGAGTGGGGAGTTTTTTTAAGGCGTATGATTGAATGAAATAAGCAAAGAACTTACGAGAAATTTCATTAACATATGGAGACCAATTAAGGTTTGGGTCAATTATGACGCCTAAGTCTTTAACTGTCGAAGAAAAAGGAATATTAATGCTGTTAAAAAAAGTGAGGGTAGATCGGAATGGTTAACTTTACAGTGACGTCGCGAGCTGCCTACTATGGTTGATTGACACTTGGCAGGATTCACTTTAATACCGTAATTGATCGACCAAGTGAGAAGACGCGACAAATCGTCATTGAGAATTTGAATCGCGCGAGGCAATTCGTCAGTGGTAACAGAGTAGTATAGTTGTAGGTCATCGGCGTACATGTGGAAGCTACTTTGTAAGAGAGGAGAAAGTAAGTTGATAAAAATTAAGAAAAGCAGCGGGGACAAAATTCCACCTTGAAGATAGCTTATGCCCTGGACTAACACATATAGGATACTTTTCAGCATCATCATTCTTCTCTCTCAAACGGCTGTGAACGGATTTTGATGAAATTTGGAATGGTGATATATACCTATACCCTGGAATAGCACATAGAATACTTTTCATCATTATCACATCATCATCATCATCCCTCACGCGGATAAAACCGCGGGGCGCCGCTAGTTAAGAAATAAAGTGGTGTGGTAAGTTAACGAAAGACCGAGAGCTGAAGACCGAGCTCAGTGCATTAGGAGAGGCCTGCGGCCAGCAGTGAACAAAATGGGCTGATGATGATGATAGTAAGTAACGTGCCCTCCGAAGCATGGGGCAATGGAGAACCGAACATAACTTAGTAATGTAATTGGTGCGGAGCCTAACACCGAACCCGGTATCGTTGGATTCTAAGTTGCACTATTGAATCGTTAGGCTACTACTTACTTCCATTGTCAACACTTGATATCTAAAATACCATAGGCATATATATAATATATATATAGGGTGAATTTTTCAAGTGGGCGTGGATGGCTAAATCAGAAACTATGAGAAATAGCGAAAAGTACTCAAAGGAGTCTAGGGACCGATTTTGATGAAAACTAAAACTGCATCTTTGGATTTTTGAAAAAAAAATACTATATTCCTAGGCAGAAATCGAACACGTTGATTTTAGAAAAAAAGCACACACTGTATTATTACACCATTCGATAGTGTCGCTAATAAGGATTGAATTCTGGGAAGAAATGACATACGACAAACTTAAGGAAAATGTTGTATTTTAATAAACTGATTCATATTTTAAAGTACTGTTTTAATTCATACCTGCATTACCTGTTCCTTGTCCGAAATGATGCTCATTATTTTTCTCAACACAGACCCGCAGCGCGGTCATCTTCACAACATTATGTTCTAATTTCAAATTTTTATTATGTCTTCGCGGTTAAAGGCCAGAATAAAAGAAAAAAATGTAAACAATTGAAATTAGTACGTAGAGTAAATTGGCGCCAATAATTTAGATTTTGTTCCACGTTTCGTTGATTATTACTAACTGTTTGCGTACTGTTTCGTATTAATAGTCCTATAGTAAAAGAGATGTTGATTCAGCAGTTTGGTTAACATTTTATTGCTATTTATGGTCCTGTGCCGTGGCCAGCGAGGTCACCGGATCTTACCCCCTTAGATTATTTTCTCTGGGGGTATGTAAAAAACGAAATCTACAAAGACGACGTATAATGCAATTGATGACTTGAAACGAACTTTGTTTTTTTTTTAAATCCAGAGATGCAGTTTTAGTTTTCATCAAAATCGGGCCCGAGACTCCTTTGAGTACTTTTCGCTATTCCTCATAGTTTCTGATTTAGCCATCCACGCCTACATGAAAAATTCAGCCTGTATATATATATATATATATATATATATATATATATATATATGCCTATGGTCTTTTAGATATCATGTGTTGACAATGAAAGTAAGTAGTAGCCTAACGATTCAATAGTGCAATCCTTGAGACGTCGAATCCAGCTATGTATTGAAAGCATTTTGAACAATTAATCAGTTATGGTTTAACTATTTTCGTTAAAAATGAGCTCTTTCCTTAAGTTTGCCGTATGTCATTTCTTCCCAGAATTCAATCCTTATTAGCGACACTATCGATTGGTGTAATAATACAGTATGTGCTTTTTTTTCCAAAATCAACGTGTTCGATTCCTGCCTAGGAATATTGTTTTTTTTCATCAAAATCGAACCCGAGACTCCTTTGAGTATTTTTTGCTATTCCTCATAGTTTCTGATTTAGCCATCCACGCCCACTTAAAAAAGTTCATTCTGTCTATTAAAAGACAGTCATTTTTTTAAAGATATTATGTATGTTGGTGATATAATTACTGTGTACTAATTTTAATATCTTCATGATTGGAACAAATTGCATACAATAATGCCAAATTTTTAAAAGAACGAATAAACCCGTCCCCGCACTAATCAAGCTGGCTCACATACTTCGCGCGTGACGAGATCGTTCGAACTTGAATGTCACTACGGGTCTCCTCGCACGCCGTGCTTTTGTTTGTGACCTGGCTTGAGGCGTGCTCCGATTTCGAAATCCGACCGCGCCTTGTGGAGAGAGTCCGCTCTTAAAGGAATTAACTTGTTACATACAATGTTGACGCTTCAGTGCCGGGTGACCCCGCGCCGCTGGAGGAGTTGCTGGTGTCGGTGCGCGCGCTGGGGCCGTGTCGCAGCTTCTACTGGGCAGTGGCGCACGCCGCCGCGCCGCTCGGTGCCGCGCGCGTGCTGCGCGACCTGTGTGCCGCGCGCGATGTGCTGCGCGCCGCTGCCGCACCGCACCTGCAGGCCGCCGTGAGTTTATACAACCTCCGTACTCCGCCATACATCCCCCGCTTCATCATCATCAGCCCGAGTCAGTCCACTGCTGAACATAGGCCTCTCCCAAAGCACGCCACTGAGCCCGATCTTCAGCTCTTCTCTTCCAACTGCCGCCAGCTACTTTGCGTATATCGTTGCTCCATCCAGCTGGAGGTCGCCGAGTCGCGGTCTCCACTCAAGAACTATATGTACTATATTCCAACTGTTATCAGTTATTCAGCAAATATGACCAGCCCCCTGCTAATCCTAAGGGCTACGTCGACGATTTTGGTTCTCTGCTGGATCCCTCATTCCAGATACGGTCTTTCAGAGAAACTTCGAGAATAGCCATTTCCATAGCCAATTGGTAGAACAGTACCGTGAGTGTCCACGACTCAGCTCCGTATTTCATAACAGGTAGAATGCACTGGTTGAAGACTTTTATCTTCAACTTTAAGGTATTGGTGACGAGAAGACTCAACAAATGTGATTAGTCTGCTGGTTCTGTACTTGGACGGTCATTGTGGCGGCGTCATACAGACATCTCAACACTTGGATATACCGCCAGTCAACTTGGCATCGTTGTAGGGACTACAAAACAGACCAGGTTTCGTTAGAGTCAATGACTTTCTCATAGTCCACAAACGCTAGGCACTAAGGCTGTTTATACTCTTCTGTCTTCTGTATAATCTGCCGCACTGTGTAGATGTGGTCTATGGTGCCATATCCTCCCTGAAACCCGGCCTGCTCTGTTGGCTGGAATTTGTCGAATCTCCGCGCAAGACGATTCGTGATGACTCTCGAGAACAGTTTTTAGACATAACTCAGGAGGGAAATAGGGTCGATAGTTTTTCAAAAGGGTCTTGTCACCCTTTTTGATAAACAGCATGATCACGCTCTTGTTCCACGCCTTTGGAGTTCTCTCAGAGAAGAGAACAAATTAAATATCAGCTGAAGTTCTTTAAGCGTGGGAGTACCTCCTGCCTTCAGCAGCTCCGTTGTAATTCCGTCCTCATCCGGGGATTTTCCATTTTTGAACTGTTTCAGGGCCATATCGATTTCATCGAGGCTGACTTCTGGCTGGTCAGAGTGGCCCTGGAGTCCTCGATGTCGGGTTCGGGTTATGACGCGTGTGACACGTACAGTCGGCCTTAGTAATCTTCAACTTCCGCGAGAATCTCCGGCTTAGAAACGACAACTTTCCCGCTTGATGTGGTCAACTTCGTTAGATGGCTTCGACCAAGCTTTTGTACGAATACTTTCAACCCCCGATTTCGCTCAATATCTTCTTATATAGCGCTTGTACTGGAGCGAAGGAGGTCTCGCCTTACCAATTTTGTAATTTGCTTGTTCAACACCCGCTGTTCTGACGAAGTGACTGCTGGATCTTCGCGTCGTTTCTCAATGAGCAGCAGAGACTCCCCCGAAAGTTTGGATTTCCTGCCTGTACACAGCATCTCGCAGAACTTCGTTCCTTGAGAATTTCCACCACTCGGTCAAGTTCCTTGTCAACGTCAATTGTGATTTCCAAGGCAGCGAATCGTTTCTCCAGTTTCAACTGGAATGTTTCGGATCCAACAACGGTATAGAGCAGGTTAGATGGGAGTGTGGACGTTATCAAACGCAGAAGTTCAAGCTTTTAATCAATAACCAGAGTGCCCCCGACAAGTTGGTGATCACACCCGGTTTTAAACCTAGAGATCACTGCGACATCTCTGAATATGCTCTTTTTGTCCGCTTTGGTGAAGTCGATCTCATTTTTCATCACACCATCGGGGCTTTGCCACGTCCACTTCCGTTGGGGCTGCTTTTTAAAGAATGAGTTCTTTAAAAACAGCCTTCTTTCTCCAGTAAGTTGACTAGCATTTGGCCCCTGTGATTTCTGCTGCCAAATCCGTGTTGTCCTACTACTAGCTCGCTGCATGTCTTACTCCGACTTTAGCGTTAGTCTCCAATGACAACGTTGAAGTGAGCTTTGGAAGTGTTGTGCAAGGCTTTGGATATGTCTTCGTACATATCCTCTACTTCATCATCCGAGTGTCTCGAAGTTGGTGCGTATACCTGAATAACCTTGTATACCTGCATGTTCTAGTAAAAAGCCTAAATCGGATAACTCCAATACGCCAGTGCGCTGTGCGGGTCAGGCACCAGGTGAGATAACGGGTGTTACTTTTCGCAACGTGTCGAAGTCTAAACCCCGCCGGAAATCATCTGATGACGTTCCTGATGAGGTTTCCGACTCCAACCAGGATATGCGTTCAATTATACGTGAAGAAATTGAGATAGCATTAAGAACCATGACGAGTGAACTGCGTAACGTTGGTGACAAGGTGTCCTCGTTTGAGCAATCACTGATGTTCTTCAATACATGCTATGAAGAATTGAAAAAGTGCCTTGAGGAAAAATCTGTTGTTATCGGCCAGCTTCAGAAAAGTAATGAAGAGCTACAGACTAAAGTCAATGAGTTGGAAAAGGGTGTCAACAGCAGATTGAATCTAATGGAGCAGCATCAGCGCGAGTGTAACGTAGAGATGAACGGAGTCCCGGAAAGTCGCTCGGAGAATGTCATTAAAATTGTTGAACAACTTGCAAAGAAAGTGGATTGTCCCATCACAGGAGCTGACGTCGTTCATGTTTCCGGAGTGGCTAAACTGAATAAAGACAGTGACAGGCCACGTTCAATAATTATAAAGTTGCGAACTCGTCTTGTGCGGGATAGCTTGCTCGCCGCGGTCCAGAAATTCAACAAGCAGAACCCTCATGACAAAATGAACTCGCACCATCTTGGAACTGGCGGGAGCTGTGTTCCTGTTTTTATAAATTTAAGCCCAGCCAATAAGTTTCTTCATGCAGCTGCTACAAGGAAGGCGAAATAAATAGGTTACAAGTTCGTGTGTGTCCGGGACGGCCGCATATATGCCCGGAAGGACGAACAAAGTCAGGCTCTACAGATACGTACTAAGGACAGCCTATTCTTTCTAATGACTCGCTGAGAATATTCTCAATATTAACTACAAAATGTTATGGTGACTTTTTATTATATAAAAATGGCTTCCATTTACTATCAAAATGTACGAGGCATGAGAACAAAAACTAGTGAGATCTATAATACAATACTTCAAAGTTCTTATGATATTTTAACATATACTGAAACTTGGTTAAACCAAAATATAAATAGCAGTGAATTTATTGATTCTCGCTATGTAGTGTACCGACGCGATCGTTTATGTTCTGGTTCTGCTCCCTATGTAAAGAAGGACGGCGGAGGAGTGCTAATAGCTGTGTCTCGTAAATTTGAGCCTGCTCGGTTGCAGGCTTGGGAATCCGCTTGTGAGGATATTTGTGTTACTGTACAGTTAAGAATAAGCAACAAAACCAAAAAATCGCTATTGTACTGTTTACATCCCTCCTCCTGTTCATTCCTATTGAATGTATTTTTGGAAAATGCCACAAATTTTATGAACCAAGTCGATGAGGTTGTCATTGTAGGTGATTTAAATTTACCTTTTATAAAGTGGACGAAAACAAATGATAGTGATTGTTTTACATTACCTACCAATTATGACAATTCTCTAGGTAATGCATTGGTTGATTTCATGTCTTGTTCTAATATGTATCAACTAAGTAATATCCATAACGGGGATGAAAGGACACTAGATCTTGTTTTTAGTACACTAAGTAATATTTGCTTAACAGAACCTCTGGACCTCTTGAGTAAAATTTATCCCAAGCATCCTCCTTTATTGTGCACTTTACCCGACAGTGAGCCCAAATTTTGAAGTCTAAAACCTACAACAGAATTATATTTTTATAAAGCTGATTTCCAGAGTATTACATCGGAACTTAATAAGATGGCCTGGAATGACATTTTCTTTGAGTGCGCCTCAGTTAACGATATGACCTCATCCTTTTACGATATAATTGATAAATTGATTGAAAAATTTGTTCCAAAACGCATATATAATAAGAGGCGGGTACTGCCCTTGGTTCAATAAATCTCTAATAAAATTACTTGCTGAAAAGGATAAATTGAGGAAAAAATATCGGAAATACAAGAACCCCCGCGATCAGATAGAATTTAATACTATTAGAGAACGCAGTCATAAATTATTAGTCACTCTTTATTCAGATTATATGAAAAGAACTGAGGAGGGCATTGCAAAGATCTTAAGGATTTTTAGCGATATGTAAAAGATAAACGCAAGGAGCGTTCCTCACTTCCCGCAGAAATGTACATGGAACTAAAAATGGGTAATGCCGGTCAGGAAATAGCCGATCTATTTGCTGAAAACTTTTCAAAGGCATTCACTTCTCACTATATGTCAATCAGAACAGTGACTACACCTAATAATAACCACCATCATAATTGTATAGGCAGCGTAACTTTTCAGAGCACGAAGTTCTAAAGAAGGTCAAGCAATTGGATGTTCTTAAAGGGCCGGGTCCTGACTGCATTCCACCTCTTCTCGTCAAGCGTTGTGGTTCACCTTTGTGTTTAATTATGAATCGTTATTTGAATGTATGAGAATTTCCTGATGAATGGAAAAAGGCCAAAATTATTTCTCTTCATAAAAAGGGTGAGGTAAGTGATGTCAAAAATTATAGGCCTATTTCCATTTTGTCATGTTTCTCAAAACTTTTTGAATCCTTGATATGTCCTATAATTTCTCGTCATTCCAGTCATCTCTTGTCGGAGCATCAACATGGTTTTAAAAAAGGCCGGTCAGTCGAAACAAATCTTGTTGCTTTTGTATCAGAACTTTCTCGAGAGATTGACAGAGGGCATCAGATCGACGTAGTGTATACTGACTTTAGTAGCGCATTTGATAAAGTTAGTCATTGTTTATTGCTGCAAAAGTTAGAGATAGTTGGGATCCATGGATCCTTCTTGTTGTAGTTTCAGTCTTATCTAAATAGAAGACAGCAAGTCGTTTTCAGTAACGGATTTGAATCTGGTATTTACCTTGCTGAGTCTGGAGTACCACAAGGCTCGCATTTGGGTCCTGTACTCTTCTTAGATTTTTATAAATGATATTACCAAGCAAATAAAGCACTGTAAATACAAACTGTTTGCTGATAATTTAAAAATATACAAAACTGTTGAAACCGATATAGACGTAAATCGTATACAAAGTGACATTAACAATATTAAACAATGGTGCGATGACAACAGAATGTATCTTAATGTCCAAAAGTGTTTTTACATAAAGTATACTAGGAAAAAACGTCCATCAAAAGCAACTTATACATGGTGCTATTCTGCAGGAAGTGAGTGAAGTGCGCGACTTGGGAATTATAATTGACAGCCATCTATCTTTTAAAACGCTTGATGTTACAGTAAAAAAGGCAGCGCAGTTACTTGGGTTTATCAGAAGGAATACCAAAAGCTTTCGATCTCCTCGAACTAAAATCGTTCTTTATAATTCGTTGGTGCGAAGTTGCCTCGAGTATGCAAGTGTAGCTTGGAACCCTTTTTACGCAGTGCACTCTCAACGAATTGAAAGTGTTCAACGTTCATTTACAAGAGCGTTGGCATTTTCTTGTTCAGGAATTTCTCATAGAACACCATATGAGAATCGATTGAAGTTCTTTAAAATTACTAAACTGCGTGACCGAAAAAGAGTTCGTGGTTTCATTTTTGTTTGGGATCATGCATGGCTATTCCGACTGTTCTGAAATTCTGGAGAATATTTCTTTGAACGTCCCTTATAACTACCCGAGACAGGAAATATCTAAAATCCTTAAGGTACAATCTGCTAATACTAACCTCGCGCATAATGCACCAATGCAAAGAATGTGCCGTACGTATAATGAATATAATGCGTCCTTGAGTAATTTGGATATATTCCATGATTCCTTAAATGTTTTTAAAAATAAACTACTCATGTCTCATACAGAAGAATGATCTTCTCTCTAGCATATATTGTTGTGCAGATACATTTCATATGTAAAAAAATTCATATTTTTTTTTTTTTATTATTATTATTTATATACATATATTTCTCGTTGGTTCATGGTAGTGGACCTCTAAGTCCTATGAAAAGCATTGATAACTCTGTATTGTACACCAAAACTGAGACACTATAAATTGATCTTAATTACATAGTTATTGTACAATGGGCCGTCTTGTTGCTAAAATGTGATCTCTTCCAGATAACTTAATAACTCTTTAAAATATCTGTGATATGAAACTTAATTTATGTATAGGTACCTACTATTGTTTTCTCAAGTATTATGGTCCGTTGCCCCATCACTGAATCACGATTTCTTCCTGGGATAAGTTTTATAATTGGGTACCTCTATCATAAATTATTTATTTGAATAATGGTTTTAGATTAGGTACTTACATGTTTTTGTAACTTTGTGGAGTTGGAGCCTTGTTGAACGGATATGCATGTGCTTGCAAATACTTTCCATAGCTTAATACATTCGAACTAATTTTTAGTTAATTAATTATATATAAATATATTTTAAGGCCAAGTCCATGAGTTACAGGTGCCTTGGTTGGATGGCCTTTATAGCGCGGATAGCAAGGGCTGCAATGATAGCCAAGCTTGAAGGCCGAGAACTTAACTAAGCAAAGCTCGAAGCCATCATAGCGTGGCCAGCAGGGCAGTCATTGCGGACCAAGGCTTGTATAGTGCTTTACTCAAACAATGCGAGGAATTTAATTAAAACTAGCTTAGTATAATAAAAAATTACTCAAACAATGCAACAACAACAAAAACAACAACGACAAAGACAACAACAACGACCACAACAACAGAAACAGAAACAGAAACCGCAACAGCAACAACAGCAGAAGCAGAAGCGGAAACAGAAACAGAAACAACAATCACGATCACATCAGCTTTCAAACAGAAAAAAAACATCAAAATCGGTCCATTCGTCTGGGAGCTACAACGCCTCTCTTTTCGCGTTCGGGGTTAACGAACCCACGGAATAAATAATAGTGCTACGACAAAAGACGACAATAATGGATTTTCAAAGGAAATTGCTGGCCGCAAAACTCGACAATAAAGAAATTCCATACAACTTTGCTGGCGCCTATTCAAGCAGCGCGGCAAGGTCGACTTTGCCCAAAGAAGGTTGTCGAAATAATGACCACATTACTAGTATTGTTTGAGTAAAATAAATAAATTAAAAAAAAACCCTATACGAAATACTGGAGATTTTTCTATAATGTTGTCAGAGGACCTTTTTGACAAGGTACCCGACACCGCCTTGTGATTGGTTGTCTCCTTTCTTTAAATATATAATATAGTCCGATTCTAAGGTTACAGTGTCCTAACCCCAGAATGTAAAATCTCATGTGTCCCAGCTCTTCTTCCAGTTGCGTCAGATGTACGTCGAGCCGTAACGTTCGTCCGTTATTCGTAGCCGGAATAATTCGTTTGGTTTTGGCGGCTTTCCGTAGCCTGTGGATTCTTAGCACCCCCTGCCCTGCCGTGGCCAGGAATAGCAGGGCTGCCGGGAACTGGGGGCCGTATTTTTATTGAGCTTAACATGGGAGGTAATTCCCATAATCCCCAAGCGATAGTTTAGTAACTGTGTCCTGCGATAGTTGGCAATCGCAGGGCACAGTTTCTTGCACCGATGACGCTTCTGCCCGTCACCGGTCTATAGAATTTAACTGCCCAATTCTGAATAGTTATACCGCCATTTGTCGGTCGTCAGAGCCTCTTTCGTCGTTCGGCAGGATGTACCACGGGCAGGTGAGGTAGACTTGGAGTACTGAAGTGGTGGTTACATCCCATACCCCCGATTCGTCTAAGTTCGAAATTCCTAAAAGAACAAACATCCCCTTTCCTCTCTTATCGCGCCACGCTTCAAAGATTGCGAGGAAGCACGCAGTCACCTGTCGATTGATTCTAGCTCGACGCGTCTCCGCGCGCCTCTTGCATTCGCAATTGGTAACCCGGGACTTATAAGTGCGGGACGGGGAATGTTCGTTCTTTTAGGAATGTACTGTCAACATTCTGTGTCTATTGTCTGTCCCTCTCACCCCTTGCGTGTGTGCAGGCTCACGCGGCAATGGAGGCGCTGTTGTCGGGCGGCGACGCGCGCGGCGTGTTCGACACGTGGCTGAGGCCGGCGCTGGTGGCGGCGGCGCACGCGGCTGCGCTGCCCGCGCTCGAGGCGCTACTGCCGCGGGCAGTGCGTCTGCACCCGGACATCGTGCCTTACATGTGAGTGTCGGTACGCTCAGGAGGCTCTGGTGTCGACCAACTAGAATTACCTCAATTTGCACTGATTTCTCAAAAGCATTCGATGTCGTTGACGCAACATATTGGTTCAGAAACTTGGGCATGTGTATAAGTGGTTCTTTGTTAAGGTAGTGTGAATCTTATCTGCAGAATCAGCAGTGCGAGCCTGGATCTTATCGATAAACTTACCGAATTTACCGAATTTCAATGTCAAATTTGACGTAAATATTCGATAAAACGAGGTCGGTAGCACGGAACGCACTTTATCGAGAACATAAATTCGAAAAGTAAATCATATCGAATATATCGATTTATATCGACAATAGGAAGCATGGATCTTAACAATGGACAATTTTTTGAATTTTTTGTAATATGGATTTCGGCAATGTTCATTGAAAGCCGAAAGGCGGCGTTAGAACATCGCGGTCGTGAGGATTAATAGGAAACGTTTTAGGGATCCTTAAAAAAAACAATTTAAAATGCTGTTCTTCCAGATCCTTTCGATCTGGTAGAACAGCATTAATACAGTTAATAAGGAACATGCCCTCACCCTCATTCAAGGTGTTTAGGGCGATTTGACAAGGATTCGATCTAATGTACTGCCTGTGCATATTGTAGTAAGCATATAGTAACATATACATCAATGTTAGTAGGTATCTACTTTACATAATAATACAACAAAATACTTAGATACGTTTTACCTACTTCCAGAAATTATCGTTTGTAGTAATTGAGCCTAATGTTCTAATTTCATTATTATGGTACCTAGTAGGTACCATAATAATGAAATTAGTACTCAGTCTAAACACCTACCTGGAAAATCATTGTTATAGGTCGTAACTAACACCTGTATGCTTTTTCGCCGTGGGCCGTGGGCACCAACGATGCATCGGCCAGGAATACAATATCGTACTAGGACAGCAGACTGTCAGCAAGCTTGTCAGGGATGTGTCTCAAGCTATTATGCATATTTATATTTTTTTACTAAGGTACTTATTACTTGAGATTAGGTTCAAGGAACATACTATCCACGCCAGTAAGTGTAATGGCTCGTTTGTTAGAATCGGTACAAATATGTACATTTGTACTTAGGGAGGGAGGGGATGGGAGAGGGAGGTGGGGATAACCGCCACCCCTGGCTCACCCAGGGCTCCCCTGCAAGGGGTGGTGGCGGAAACTCAAAGTTTTTGAGAAAAAGCTAAAATGAATGACGTTTAGTATGAAAAAACGTACGGAATGGATCATTAATGTAGGGATAATTTGCTCTTCGCTACATGTTTTGACAGCTGTGGGCAGCTGTTTGTAGCGGCGTTTCGTTATTTCAAGTATATTTAGCAAAACATTCATAGAATAATGCATTTCTTCTTTGTATAATTACAGTTCGTATAAAATCATTATACACTGCTAGAGGCGCTAGGCGAAAGTCCGACTTGGCCATGATAGGTTAGAAGACGAAGGCGGGAGTGAAGGGTAGCGTAGTTTTTTTCCTCGTGTTTTTTTAAGCTTTGAAAACCTTACGTTTTTTCATACATAACCACATATATTTTTTGCTTTTTCTCACAAATTATGGGTTTCCGCCACCACCCCTTGCAGGGGGAGGGTTATCCCCCCTCCCTCTGCAACCCCCCACTCTACTTAGTACTTATAGACATATACTGATTCTAAAGTCCTTCCAGCGTAATTCAAAATCTTTTAGTTAGGTAGAATTCCAAAAGTTTCTGCGTATTATGTCCAAAAAATAAGAATCTCCAAAATGATGTCAAAAAATAAGTGTTTAGTCGATTAGTCGTCTATCTGATCTGTGGTACAGTCAGAGTTGCCATTTTTTAAATTGATAAAATTTTACCGAGGCTGGAAGGTCCATGCTACTGAATTTTGATAAAATCGATAAATTTATCGATCTTTATCGATCGATAAGATCCATGCTCGCACTGCAGTCTCGAATCGTAGAGATCCGTAAGTTTATTTCAGAATACCATCTGGTGTGATGCAGGGTTCCCCTCTTTTGTATACTTTTCATAAATCAACACCATTGAATCAAATTTTCAGTTATTTGCCGATGATCTTAAATAAATTAGAGTAATAATAAGGTCATTTACGATACACAGATTTTTCAGGATGGCAGTCACTGGTGTCAGAGCAACAAAATATTATCAACTCCGAAAAAAAACAAAGTGTTTTCAAATTAGTTTTAGTTAAATGATAAGTATTTTTTCCAGCTGCGAGTACATTACGTCGCAAGGATGTCCGGTGCGCGTGACGCTCGCGTGCTGCCGCGCTGCGGCCCCGTGTCGCGAGCGGCTCGCGTGCGGCACGCTGCGTGCTGCTGCCGTCGATGCAGACGAAGAGGTTATTATAACACGTATATTTGGCATATATCTGTGTAACAATAAATAGCCAAAAGCTATTATTAACTTATAGAGTGCAGTGATTTAATTTGGTCTCCCGTGGAGTTTCTCTTCCCCACCCATAGTACAGGTTTGCTCCACTCCAACCGAGTTTAGTAGTATATGTGTCATAAAACTGTTTGTTTGTTACACTGTCTAGAATTGTTAATTCCAGGGTAAACTGAATCAGTTAGTTCAGTTTACCCTGGAATTTGTAACTGGTTTAAATGCCTTCATTTAAAAATGGTCACTCACTGTCCATCCTAAGTTCGAGTTACTCTTCTATGCAGCTTGAGAACATCTGCAAACATTTGATAAACACAAGTCTTTTAAAGCTAGGAAGAACATAGACTAGATATGTGCCCTAGGAGAGCACTCCATATCTTCGTGGCTGATTGAAACGCTAATGATCATATTGAGTTGCGAGCGATTACGCAAATTATGATTCGCAGCATCTAAGCAAAGATCCGCAGAGACCTGAGAGGCCTAGTTTCTGTATAAGTAAGCTGTTGTCACCCACATCGAACGCCTCCGAGATATCTGTATAGATAAGATTCACTCCAAATTTGTCTTCCTATGTTTTTAAAATGTTACTAACGTAGCCAAATAGGTTCGATGTGGTTGACCTCATCGCCTCTCTGTATGTGACACCCATCAACAGGGGTTACTATCTCCCTGGTAGTAATCCCTTTGATGGGGGTCAACCCTTAAATGGAAATGGATCCGTTATTTGACCATAGACATGAAATGGACCTATATTTCCATTCCATGATTCATGACTCGCTGCAATCATGTCCGAGATTCCTTGACAAAGGTGATCAGAGGGGAGGATCTCGGGAACGGCTGCACTGATTTCTTACAAACAAAGCTTAGAATAATCTCGCCGAGTCCAGCTTTCAAATAAAAATAAGCATTTAAATCTATTTAATCTAGCTACGAATCTATGATGCCAAAGACAGACTTACTTTAAACTTATAACACCCCTTGTTCTATCGGGGGTTAAAATGGCTCAGTTTTGAAGTAATTCCCGTCAGATCCGCGTGCTGGCGCTGTCGCTGGTGGCCGAGGCTGCGCGGCCGACGGCACCGCTGTCGCGCGCCGAGCTCTCCTTCGCGCTCACCTTCCTGCGCTACAATATCAACGCGCCCTCGCACAACTTCCGGCAGCTCATGCTCGCGCTATACAAGAAGGTACCACGCGTCACATTTAGAGCCGCGCGCTGGCGCTGTCGCTGGTGGCGGAGGCGGCGCCGCTGTCGCGGGCCGAGCTCTCCTTCGCGCTCACCTTCCTGCGCTACAACATCAATGCGCCCTCGCACAACTTCCGGCAGCTCATGCTCGCGCTATACAAGAAGGTACCACGCGTCACATTTAGAGCCGCGCGCTGGCGCTGTCGCTGGTGGCGGAGGCGGCGCCGCTGTCGCGGGCCGAGCTCTCCTTCGCGCTCACCTTCCTGCGCTACAACATCAACGCGCCCTCGCACAACTTCCGGCAGCTCATGCTCGCGCTATACAAGAAGGTACCACGCGTCACATTTAGAGCCGCGCGCTGGCGCTGTCGCTGGTGGCGGAGGCGGCGCCGCTGTCGCGGGCCGAGCTCTCCTTCGCGCTCACCTTCCTGCGCTACAAGATTAACGCGCCCTCGCACAACTTCCGGCAGCTCATGCTCGCGCTATACAAGAAGGTACCACGCGTCACATTTAGAGCCGCGCGCTGGCGCTGTCGCTGGTGGCGGAGGCGGCGCCGCTGTCGCGGGCCGAGCTCTCCTTCGCGCTCACCTTCCTGTGCTACAACATCAACGCGCCCTCGCACAACTTCCGGCAGCTCATGCTCGCGCTATACAAGAAGGTACCACGCGTCACATATAGAGCCGCGCGCTGGTGCTGTCGCTGGTGGCGGAGGCGGCGCCGCTGTCGCGGGCCGAGCTCTCCTTCGCGCTCACATTCCTGCGCTACAACATTAACGCGCCCTCGCACAACTTCCGGCAGCTCATGCTCGCGCTATACAAGAAGGTACCACGCGTCACATTTAGAGCCGCGCGCTGGCGCTGTCGCTGGTGGCGGAGGCGGCGCCGCTGTCGCGGGCCGAGCTCTCCTTCGCGCTCACCTTCCTGCGCTACAACATCAACGCGCCCTCGCACAACTTCCGGCAGCTCATGCTCGCGCTATACAAGAAGGTACCACGCGTCACATTTAGAGCCGCGCGCTGGCGCTGTCGCTGGTGGCGGAGGCGGCGCCGCTGTCGCGGGCCGAGCTCTCCTTCGCGCTCACCTTCCTGCGCTACAAGATTAACGCGCCCTCGCACAACTTCCGGCAGCTCATGCTCGCGCTATACAAGAAGGTACCACGCGTCACATTTAGAGCCGCGCGCTGGCGCTGTCGCTGGTGGTAGAGGCGGCGCCGCTGTCGCGGGCCGAGCTCTCCTTCGCGCTCACCTTCCTGCGCTACAACATCAACGCGCCCTCGCACAACTTCCGGCAGCTCATGCTCGCGCTATACAAGAAGGTACCACGCGTCACATTTAGAGCCGCGCGCTGGCGCTGTCGCTGGTGGCGGAGGCGGCGCCGCTGTCGCGGGCCGAGCTCTCCTTCGCGCTCACCTTCCTGCGCTACAACATCAATGCGCCCTCGCACAACTTCCGGCAGCTCATGCTCGCGCTATACAAGAAGGTACCACGCGTCACATTTAGAGCCGCGCGCTGGCGCTGTCGCTGGTGGCGGAGGCGGCGCCGCTGTCGCGGGCCGAGCTCTCCTTCGCGCTCACCTTCCTGTGCTACAACATCAACGCGCCCTCGCACAACTTCCGGCAGCTCATGCTCGCGCTATACAAGAAGGTACCACGCGTCACATTTAGAGCCGCGCGCTGGCGCTGTCGCTGGTGGCGGAGGCGGCGCCGCTGTCGCGGGCCGAGCTCTCCTTCGCGCTCACCTTCCTGTGCTACAACATCAACGCGCCCTCGCACAACTTCCGGCAGCTCATGCTCGCGCTATACAAGAAGGTACCACGCGTCACATATAGAGCCGCGCGCTGGCGCTGTCGCTGGTGGCGGAGGCGGCGCCGCTGTCGCAGGCCGAGCTCTCCTTCGCGCTCACCTTCCTGCCCTACAACATCAACGCGCCCTCGCACAACTTCTGGCAGCTCATGCTCGCGCTATACAAGAAGGTACCACGCGTCACATATAGAGCCGCGCGCTGGCGCTGTCGCTGGTGGCGGAGGCGGCGCCGCTGTCGCGGGCCGAGCTCTCCTTCGCGCTCACCTTCCTGCGCTACAACATTAACGCGCCCTCGCACAACTTCCGGCAGCTCATGCTCGCGCTATACAAGAAGGTACCACGCGTCACATTTAGAGCCGCGCGCTGGCGCTGTCGCTGGTGGTGGAGGCGGCGCCGCTGTCGCGGGCCGAGCTCTCCTTCG
This sequence comes from Alsophila aescularia, assembly GCA_946251855.1. Classification (NCBI taxonomy): domain Eukaryota; kingdom Metazoa; phylum Arthropoda; class Insecta; order Lepidoptera; family Geometridae; genus Alsophila; species Alsophila aescularia. The sequence continues at coordinate 59,337,513 of OX276381.1, forward strand.
CGCTCACCTTCCTGCGCTACAACATTAACGCGCCCTCGCACAACTTCCGGCAGCTCATGCTCGCGCTATACAAGAAGGTACCACGCGTCACATTTAGAGCCGCGCGCTGGCGCTGTCGCTGGTGTCGGAGGCGGCGCCGCTGTCGCGGGCCGAGCTCTCCTTCGCGCTCACCTTCCTGCGCTACAAGATTAACGCGCCCTCGCACAACTTCCGGCAGCTCATGCTCGCGCTATACAAGAAGGTACCACGCGTCACATTTAGAGCCGCGCGCTGGCGCTGTCGCTGGTGGTGGAGGCGGCGCCGCTGTCGCGGGCCGAGCTCTCCTTCGCGCTCACCTTCCTGCGCTACAACATTAACGCGCCCTCGCACAACTTCCGGCAGCTCATGCTCGTGCTATACAAGAAGGTACCACGCGTCACATTTAGAGCCGCGCGCTGGCGCTGTCGCTGGTGGCGGAGGCGGCGCCGCTGTCGCGGGCCGAGCTCTCCTTCGCGCTCACCTTCCTGCGCTACAACATTAACGCGCCCTCGCACAACTTCCGGCAGCTCATGCTCGCGCTATACAAGAAGGTACCACGCGTCACATTTAGAGCCGCGCGCTGGCGCTGTCGCTGGTGGTAGAGGCGGCGCCGCTGTCGCGGGCCGAGCTCTCCTTCGCGCTCACCTTCCTGCGCTACAACATTAACGCGCCCTCGCACAACTTCCGGCAGCTCATGCTCGCGCTATACAAGAAGGTACCACGCGTCACATTTAGAGCCGCGCGCTGGCGCTGTCGCTGGTGGCGGAGGCGGCGCCGCTGTCGCGGGCCGAGCTCTCCTTCGCGCTCACCTTCCTGCGCTACAACATCAACGCGCCCTCGCACAACTTCCGGCAGCTCATGCTCGCGCTATAAAAGAAGGTACCACGCGTCACATATAGAGCCGCGCGCTGGTGCTGTCGCTGGTGGCGGAGGCGGCGCCGCTGTCGCAACATTCAAGTTAGTTAATAAAACGCATATTAATTGTTTAGATAAATAGACGCACATAAGTAGTTTTGGTTACAAGATTATTTATAAATTATGTTTATCCTCAGCTGTTGAAACGTCTCGAAGACGGCTACAAGGCTATGCAACGGCCCGACTCGCCGGAAGCAGGGGAACATTACTTGGAGTTCGTGGAGCGGCTGCAAGAGTTGTGCTACAGCTCAGCGCTGCGCGGTGCCAACTACGGACGGCGCAGCGTGGCGCTGCAGCTGCTGGCGGCCGTCTCTCGCATGCAGCTTGCGGAACATCGCCGGTACTGTACCACTCACAGCGCAGAGAGCTGTGCTACAGCTTAGCGTTGCATGGTGCCAACTACGGACGGCGCAGCGTGGCGCTGCAGCTGCTGGCGGCCGTCTCTCGCATGCAGCTTGCGGAACATCGCCGGTACTGTACCACTCACAGCGCAGAGAGCTGTGCTACAGCTTAGCGTTGCATGGTGCCAACTACGGACGGCGCAGCGTGGCGCTGCAGCTGCTGGCGGCCGTCTCTCGCATGCAGCTTGCGGAACATCGCCGGTACTGTACCACTCACAGCGCAGAGAGCTGTGCTACAGCTTAGCGTTGCATGGTGCCAACTACGGACGGCGCAGCGTGGCGCTGCAGCTGCTGGCGGCCGTCTCTCGCTTGCAGCTTGCGGAACATCGCCGGTACTGTACCACTCACAGCGCAGAGAACTGTGCTACAGCTTAGCGCTGCGCGGTGCCAACTACGGACGGCGCAGCGTGGCGCTGCAGCTGCTGGCAGCCGTCTCTCGCATGCAGCTTGCGGAACATCGCCGGTACTGTACCACTCACAGCGCAGAGAGCTGTGCTACTTAGCTTAGCGCAGCGTGGCGCTGCATCTGCTGGCGGCCGTCTCTCACATGAAGTTTTTTTTTTTTTTTATTGTTGGAAGACCACAAAATCGGAAAATACATTGTAAACATTAATGAAAAGATTACACAGTGTTAACTTAAGAAAACGTATTCCCTTCTAGATGTGGACCTAGCATGAATATTTTTAACATAATAATTAAATCTATTAATAGCAACAACACGTAATTAAAAAAAAGATAATAAGAATATTTAGAGAAAAAAAAAGTAATAAGTATCTGTACAATAGGTAATATGAATACTGTCAAAAAAAACTTGACATTAAATAATTATATAATTCTGTTTAGAAGGTACTTAACTGAGGTCAGCGAACTTAGATGGAACATGTCAAAATTGTTCTTTATTGCGTTGCAACTTCCACACGTACGATAAACCGGCGAGTGCTGCAACATATTTGTTTTACAATGGGGAAGAATAAATGTGTTTCTATTCAATAAACGACTACCCGGACGGGGAACTCTCAGTGTAATTTTTTCCAGAATATCCGGACAATCTACCAATCCATGTAATAATTTGTTTAGCATGACAATATCAGTTTTTTTACGGCGTTTTTCAAGAGGCATAATCTTATAATTCCTGAGCTCATATGACTTCAAAGACTTACACAAATTATCCATATATGTAATATGGTACAAGAATCTCTTCTGAACTCCTTCCAACCTGTCTGAATGCACTTGATATACTGGGTTCCAAATGACACTACAATAATCTAAAATACTACGCAGTAGACTGTAGAAGAGGTGAACGGAGAGACTGGAATTTTGAAAATTTTTAGATTGGCTTACAAACCAACATAACAATTTTATATGCTTTCTTGACAATATGATCAATGTGATCCCGAAAGCAGAGTTTATTATCAACAATGACTGCAAGATCACGTATCGAAGAAAGTTCTTTCAAGAGAATATTATCTATTTTGTAGCAAGCCGAAAAAGGCACGAGTTTACGCGAAAATTTAATAAAAAAGCATTTGTCTGCATTTAGCAACATACTATTCTGCCTGCACCATCGACTTACCATATCGATATCATTCTGTAACTCATGCACATCCTTCTCATCACAGATCGACTTATACAGTTTTAGATCATCAGCGAACAACCTGACTTCAGATTTCAATAAACCAGGCAAATCATTAATGAAGATGAGAAATAGTAGAGGGCCCAAATGAGATCCCTGGGGCACACCTGAAGGCACATATGTCTCCATAGACTTAAACCCTTTTCCAACAACCAACTGAGACCGGTTACTTAAATAGAAATTCAACCACCGTATAAGCGAACCATGAATCCCCAGAGTCTGCAGTTTGGCCAGCAACAAATCATGGTCAACTAGGTCAAAGGCCTTACTGAAGTCAGTATAAATGACATGAGCTTCTCCACCTTTATCAAGAACTCTAAGAATATCAGTAACATAACCTACCTGATTCATGTTAAGGAGCTTTTTGAAAAACATCTTTTTGACAACCAATGATTCTAATAATTTACCAAGCCCCGAGAGAATCGAGACCGGTCTGTAATGCTCAACACAAGATATGTCACCCTTTTTGTGAATTGGTGTAATAAAGGCCACTTTCCATCATGTCGGGAACCAGCCCATATCTAGTGACTTCTGGAAAATAATAGTCAAGGGCTCAGCAATCACTTCAGCACAACTTTTTAAAACAATAGACGGAATTGAGTCTGGACCTGCTCCCTTATTTGCAAGTGCTTTGAGCGCTCTACATACTTCACTTTCCTGTAATATAATATTATGAAGTGGTGATTTGCTCGAGTCCTCAAAACAACCAAGATTTGACACGTCCGATTGATTAGAACAAATTAATTTAAATACAGAATTAAACTGCTCTAAAACTAAGTCGCATATCTTCTGTCCACCGATAGCTAATTTACTGCCCAAGTACATTTGATCAGGTTAAGAACTACTGTTTGATTTTAAGCTATTAACATACTTAGGGTTTTTCTTCAAATTATGAAATGTATTTTTCTTGAATTTAGTAAAACCTTCTACTTGCAGCTCGTCACATCTTTTTCTAAGAACATTAATAGTCAACTTATCTTGAAGATTTTTATGTCTTTTGTACCTCATATGATATTTAGCTTTCTCCCCAAGAGACTTAATTAAAGGCACTGAGAACCATACAGGAAAACGTTCATTCTTAGAACGACGTAATGGAGTATTTTCTTCAACAATCGGCAAAAATATTTTATAGAAAGTGTCTACCATTTCGTGAACACCGCCACGCAGATGTAATTCCTTAGCCCAATCAACCTTTAACAGCTGATCGTTAATATATTCATAATTGGATTTATAAAAATTATATTGTTTTGTCTCTCTTTTCTTCAGTGGTCTAAAGATGCCAATTCCTATAGTTATAAATAAAGCTGGATGGTAATTGTCAGGTTTAACTAATGATTATGGTATGATTTTCTTTTACTATAACATAATTACTAGACACAGTACTAAGGACTAGATCGATAATTCTATTCTTACAGTTTGTGATTCCATTATGTTGAACCAGTCCATTAAAGGACAATGTATCTACGAATAAAAGCTCCACAGAGATGGTACTGTCGTAAGGCGTAAAAAGATGAGAATTCGGATCTCTAATCCAGTTAATATTAGGAAAGTTAAAGTCACCTATCAAAAATGTTTGAGAATTAGGTATGACTTCATTATTTATGACGCTAGAGACATTGTCCAAGTAGTTTTCCAAATAATCAAGTTTAATAGTCGGCGGCAAATAAGCAACGCATATGTTGATAAAACTTCCGATGAACCTCTCCCAAGATTAAGAGTAAGCCACAAATGTTCACTGGACGATTCCCGTGACAGTTCACGGAGAACTTTATATTTATCTAAAAAAAAAGTTCGTGGCACATCGCCGGTACTGTACCACTAACAGCGCAGATAGCTGTGCTACAGCTCGGCGCTGTACCACTCACAGCGCAGATAGCTGTGCTACAGCTCGGCGCTGCGAGGCACCATAAATCATAAACATAAATCAACTTCTGAATTTCCCTTGCAGCGTTTGGAAGGAAGAGCACGTGGAAACTCTGCTGCAGCACTTGGACGATAGTTACGAGTGCAACAAGGCGTCGGCGCTGGCAGTGCTCGAGTGCTGTCCCGTGGAACTGCTACAGAAGAGATACAGCACGAGCCTGGAGCTGCGCGACATCCAGCGCCAGGCGGCGGCGCTGCGGCCGGCCGGTGCCGTGTCCGCCGCGTACATGCTGCAGCTCCTCGCGTCGCGGCTGCCCGCGCGACTCTACCCCGGGGACGGCTCTGCCAGCTGTACGAAGTTAGTGCCGTACTACTGTGACTTAGATCACCATCAGCCGGAAGGCTGGCCGTTAGCTACCAGTGACATTAAAATTAAAATGACTTTGTATCCGAACATGTTTTTGGATAAATGACAATACAAGAAATAAAACCTTTTCATTGCATTATAGTAGTTTATGAAACGGTTGCATAATAAGCGGTATTATTAACACTCGAGTGATACTATTAATAAACTCACTCTCGTGTTTTAATACCTAGTTACGTGCCGTTTCATACACTACTTTATCTACACTCATGCAATAGGAACTTACTTTTAATGGAAAAAAATATGTCTTAATAATTTCTTGATTTTGCTGGAAAAAACTCGTTCGTCACGTTCGTTGCTGTTCCGTGATGTCAGGTGGAGTCAAATTCTCCACACGAACACTGTTTTCACATGTTTAACACGTCTTTGTCACATTTTTAATCAGGATAAAACATTTGATCAACATAATCACAATCACATTTAATCACATAAAATTGGTTAGGTATTAATGTAAAGTAAATTATGGCGCCAAAATCCAGTCCACAGCGAATTCGCGCGCATACGGTCTAACACGCGCCGCCATAAATGACAAAAACCCTCGTAGGTGCGGAGCATACCGGTGCTTTAATGGTAAAAAATATATTATAACATCGTTAAGTTCAAAAAACCGCTATATTTTTTTTTCTTATTTTTGACGTGCCCTGCTTAATATATGTCATTATGCCACCACTTTTGAGTTTATAATCCGGATTTTACTGTATGAGCGTAGATAATAATGCATAATAGTATATTATGCAATTAGTGAATAAAGGACGGATTTAAAGCGAGGGCCACAGATGAATCACTTGCGAGTGAAGGATTCTAACGACTGAATCACGACCGTAGGGTATTCATGATCAAGTGTTATAATCATGAGCGACGCGAGTGATTCATGGCCCTCGATATAAATCCGTTTTATTCAAAAGTTGTACACTATACTTTATACCATGACTACGAGAAAAATGAAATAAGTTAGGAAAATAGACTCTAAAAATGTGCCAGAAGCTTGATTTTCATTTTTCCATTTGCAAAACTCGTCGTAGGCTTTGATTTAAACCAGCCGTGATTTGTTGGGTAGCAAGTTTTCTACTGTATCGGCCGCCCTCTCTTTCATAATCTCAGATGTTAACACATCTTCTTCATCACTTGAATGCATTTTCATTCGATTTATTATTAAGTTCACTAAACTTCGTGTTCGTGCACCTTACAGTATTCAAAATGACAGCAAAGAACACAAAACAGTTTTTATTCTAATGCTAAACTCCTTGTCGAAAATGTGGACTAATCAAATCTCGACAAGTTATTTGTACAAGGAATTTATATCGAGTATTTTTTTGCGAAAGGTGGTTGTATAGCATTGAGATTGAGGTCAAATATATTGGTGTGTTCTAAATTCAAACACCAAAATAGTGATTAAAAGTGCTTTTTATTCACTGTTTTCAGTGAATAAAATAAGCTTTTTAGAGGTGGAGTATAAATACATTTATCTTAAGGATTCCGAATATATGTTTAATTATTGAAGAATTAAAATCTTTTTATTTAAAAGAGCTTTAGCTTTTTGCCATTTGACTAAATACAAATCGCAGTGCGCGTGATGTCACGACCTACTATTTCGCGGTTGTTTTGTTCCTGTTTGGCTTCTTTTTTGTACACCTTTGAGCAAAAGTGACGTCATGCGGACGCCATGACAGCTATGGTCGTTTTGGCGCAATTCAATTTAACAACTTTCGAAAGTGCAAAAATTTAATGATTATTCTTTTGATTTCTTCACTAATAACATATCTTTTGTTTAAATAGAGACTAGCTGCATAATCATATATTTCTTTATTTGTTTCACAGGCCGCTGACGATTGGAGAGTACTCAGCCGTGAGCCAGATGACGGCGCAGGTCAAGCGCGAGTTGGCCGCGTGTCTACGCGGTGGCGTGGCGGCGGCGGCGCGCCGCGGCGCCATGTTCGGCGCGCTGCATTGTATCGCCGCGACACTGCACCGACGAGATATCGGGTGAGTACCGTGACCTGAGTTCCCAGATGGCGCAGCGCCGTGGCTCAATGGGCGCGTGGCGGCGGTAACGGCGCGCCGCAGTGCCATGTTCGGCATGCTGCATTGTACCGCAACGACACTGCACCGACGAGATATCAGGTGAGTGAGTACCGCGACCTGAGTTCCCAGAGGGCGCAGCGCTGTGGCTTGCTGGGTGCGACACTACACTGCACCAATGTCCATTATCAGTAGCAACAGTAAGTAACTTAATAACCAACAAGTTTAAAAAGCAATTCATTCGCTGCTTCAGTTTCTATGAAATCAAGGCTTTGTAATATTACGGAACCCAGAATAGCGAAACAGGACTCGCAACGCAACTTGATCAGTTATGCAAGTTGACCTTCAAAGATAGGAAGGCGTGTTCTAGGAAATCCATCTAAAGAGTAAACAATACGATTGAAACTTCAAATGTATTAAAACTTCATATTGTTACGCCGCGGCCGGTCGATTCGTAGAAACACAATAGGTACCTGCATGTTTAAGAAGCCGCGGTTGGATGACGCAATACGCGAGTAACTACCTTAAAGGAGTCTTCTGGATCATACCAGTGGCGCTTAGGTATCTACAGAAGTTTCTAGAGCGCGCGTTAGGTAGGTACAAAAGGGCGCAGCGCGCTGCGGCAACTCCAAAGGCGCCGCCGGTCTTAGGTATCTATGGGCGCGGCGCGAAGCGGCAACATCAAAGGCGGCGCCGGCCTTGAAGGTTAAAGTACCTACAGACTACTGCTAGTACATACGAGTGTACGGGATCACCCGTACAATTGACAAGTTTCATATTTCATAAGGCAATGAAATTCGAAACCCATTTCGAGATATTGCGACGCTGATTATTATATGTTTTAGTGCAGTACCTACAAAGATATTAAGTAATAACTCTCAACCAAGCCGAGTTTGGTGGAATAATAAAATACAAATGCCTCTAAAGAAAAAAAATAACTACGCTAAAGCTAACTTTGACAGATATGTAAATGTTTTTTTTTCGAATGTGTTATCGGTGATCTTGTTCATACCGCCGAACTCTGGCAGTTACGTCCTTTTAGAATAAGCTACTTTTTAATTATTAATTTCTCGGAAAATATAGCTTAGATAGGAAAAATAAAAAATACGTATATCTTATTTTTCAATATTCCTTCAGGGAAAAAATTAAAATAGTAATGTTAATTTTTTGAAATGTTGTCAATTGTATTAATTAGCAACAACAAACAGATCACGTCAAGAAGACAATCAATCAATCTACGTTATCAGTAACGCAAGAAGAAAGCAAGAAGCAAAGCAATAAAAAGCAAGATAATATCGTAACAAAGAAAGAACAAAGTACCATCAGCAATTTACTTGTATCATAAGCAAGCACAGCTCGATATCAAACATCACACGTGTACTAGCATGGGTATACCGATTTATATCAAACAACAAGCAAAAAGAAGGTTTCCCACTATCAGAGGAATTCAGCAAAGCAATCATAAAGCATGAGCAAGAGAAGCAATTTGAGGATTTGCCGGAAGCAAGAAGTAATCCATTGCATCCCTTTACGCACACGGGGGTGGACTTTACCGGAAATATCTCTGGAAAAGCAAGCAAAAAACGTAGAATTAAAAGCAGTAAAGAAGATATCAGTCTAAATGACGTAGTCATCATTCATGGCGCCAAACTACCGCCAGGAAAGTGGTTAATGGGGAGAGTAATAGAATTACATCCGGGATCAGATTCTTACGCCAGAGTCGTGACACTGAAAACAATAAATGGTGTACTGAAACGTCCAGTCACTAAAGTATCAATTCTACCAGTACACGAACAAGTGGAGCAGCAAAGAACTTCTGAAACAAAACAATCATCATCACCAACATCACGGTAATGTTATCTATATAACATTATCAAACCCTCGCATCAAATTATCAACATTATTTGCATCTATCATTTTATTTCTGAGCATCATAACAAGTACTCAATGTTTAAACGCAACTAACTTCAGAGACAATCAGCATCTTTATTTCTGAGCATCATAACAAGCACTCAATGTTTAAACGCAACTAACTTCAGAGACAATCAGCATCTTTATTTCTGAGCATCATAACAAGCACTCAATGTTTAAACGCAACTAACTTCAGAGACAATCAGCATCTTTATTTGTGAGCATCATAACAAGCACTCAATGTTTAAACGCAACTAACTTCAGAGACAATCAGCATCTTTATTTTGACACAATATCAAACATGTATATCATTCGCGACGAGTGGAAACTTGTTATTTACTACAAAATGCAACCTTACTGGGAAGGAATCACGGCAATCAACAAATCTGTTACGAGACAATCAAAAGCATATTTCGTCTTTATGAAGAAAGCAGACATCTATAATAGAAGTAGAGTTCAATCTTCTAGAACGAGTAGAGAAAAAAAAACGAGTCATGTCCCAGCATCATAAAATCATTTTATCAGAAACTATACGAGATACAGAATACTGTGGCACTATTGAAACAAATATCAAGTGACTTTACAATGGGAGCATTATTTACAAGCAATTTAGTGCAAAATTTGAAACATTTACAAATAATATTGATACGAGTAGGCACAATCACTAACATTTATCTCGGTCGATTTATCCATATTTAATCGATCCAAAGCAACTTCAAAATCAGCTAAGCATTATTTCGAGTCATCTCAGAAGTGACGTCAAACTGCCTATTGAAAATATTCACGCCGGAATATCGAGAATATTCAAACTTATAATAACTAAAGCACGAATGATAACAAATTACCTTATCTTTGAACTGCTAATACCATTGATCAGTCGAGACTCATTGATCAGTCGAGACTCATTTGAGATATTCAAGATCATACCTATACCTGAAGCAAAGCGAGACAGCATGATAAATATCAAACCCATATCAGACTACGTAGCAATCAATCTGAAAAAGGATACTTACCTATCACTGTCGGAAAACAGCATCAGATCATGTTTAGTAGCAGATACGTACCTGTGTTATATTAGCAAACCTACCTATAGAATTGGAGGAGATAAAGATTTCTGTCAGGAAAAGGAACAAGCATGTGAAACTATAATCAGTCCTTGCAAAAATATTTGGTTGGGAAGCAGTGCCCTGAACAACTACATTTATTTTTGTTGTAATCAATGTCTGTTGAGAGTGATGTGTGGAGATCCAGTTACAACACATCAGTTGAATCGATCTGGTTTAGTAACAATAATAAAAGGTTGCATAATCAAAACCGAAGATTTTGAAATAGCGAATTAAGCATCCAGACCGACATATACTCCCCTGTAATAGCGCCAATTAATCATATAATCAACATCTCTATTCCACGCGAGGAATAGCGATCTGAATAAGATAAATAACTACGAGATATAGAGAAAGAAATCAAAATCATGAAAAATGAACAATTTGAATCCAGCATAACATACCACGACGTACACCATTACATGGTGTTATACATTATCATCATGTTGGCTGTCACGGGAAGTGCAGTATGGTGTTGGACGCGCGCGCGTGACACGTGGACGCTGCGCGTGGCACCTCTCGCGCCAGCAGCTGCGCCGCCCGCGTCCCCATTATCAGATCAAAGTGAAAGCACGGGCTCACCCGTACAATTGTATTAATTAGCAATCTAAGCAAAATGTATCAATCAATTCAGTACGTATTAAACCGTCAACAGACAAGCACGTCTTTTCATTACTATCACGCGACCCGGTTACACCTAACACATCACATAAAGGGTGCGAGCAGCAGCCCCTACAACGAGTACTTTCTAGAAAAACTCGATCCGTGCGTCGCGGTATAAATAGGGCGCGCATCGGGTGTTCCTCCCCTCCGTAGGCGCCCCCGCAATTTTCTGAGCGATCCAGACGATGACATCACTACTGCACTGCAGGCAGCGATGGAATCGTCTAGCCACCCCTCAAACAACACACATAGAAACAGACACCGACCCCGCCGGCGGGGTCGATGAACCCATACTTAGTCATTATTATTATTATTCTTTGAGTTTCTTGCCATTTCTTCTCAAAGATGTATTCCGAAATGGTGGTCAGTTACTAAATCACTTATGAGGCTCCTAGCCATAGTTCAGGGCTCCCTGGATCGCTATTATACCGATTCAGAGGAGTTTAGTCAGATGTCCCGTAGTCTAAGCGACGGCCCAAGCCGAGGTTCGTACCCCCTGGGTGCCCTTGAGCAAGTCGCTAAAAATTTAATTTTGGTGTGCGCCTTCTGCGTCACGTATTGCGGCGGAGCGCCCTTGCAAAGGTACGCTGTAGAGGCCGTTAGAGGCCAACAGCAAGTAATCCTTCCTAAAAAAAAAAAAAAAGCGTTGAGCGATTCGAAGCGAATATTCATGGATAATGAATTAGTGTGTACAGTCGAGTTAAAAAAGTGTTTCAGTGTTACTTGTCGGTTTAATTTATTTTTGTGGTTTTTCGAATAAAGGTTAGGTTTATTTGGCATATATTAATTTTATCCGAACCTCTGCTCGTAACAATATAATGATTATTGAAAAATATTGTATCCACCTTTAACAGATTAAATGTGTAAGATAATAGATATTTGAAAAAAAAAACATAAATTCGATTTGCTGTTTCAATTTCGCGAAAAACACACATCTAATTGAATTTAGATATGAAGTCGAATGTTGTAATACATTTGAAATCCTCAAAATGGATTTCTGAGAGCACATCGTCCAATCTCTATCGGCTATCATGGCTGCCGTACAGATCCCTGATACAAACCTCGCCTTGAATAAATCACATTACTGAGCCTCGTTTCAGAGTCCATTGTTGGGAAGCGATGGGTGGTGTGCTGGCGCTGGAGCTGGTCCCGCTGTGCATGGCGGTGCAGCATGCCGTGACCCCCGTGGTGGCCGCCGCCTCGCCCGAGGGGCACCTGCCGGCGCAGGGGCGCCACGCCGCGGGCAGGTCAGCCACTAACTGTAGGCACAGTTACCCATTACACGCTCGATCTGACTGATATAATACAAAATGACTGTCTACTGGGCGTGTTAGTACGAGAGTGACTGACATCAATCATGCAGTCACTAAATCATGACGGACTGTGTAATGACTTAAGAAGTCGAGAAAGAGTTTAAAGTATTTTATAGTCCTAGTGCCTTCTTAGTTTGTTCCAATATAATCTAAAAAAATACTTCTTTAGATGACTAAACAATTTTTTTTTGGAACCAAAATTTCGCAATATCACACGAAACGCAAGCGCTTATATTATTAATATCAATCACGCACGAATCAAGTTTGATTGAAGCTATGAAGTACGATCGTGACGTGACATCCTCTAGGCATCGCTTCAGTCCGTGAATCAATCATCAATCAAATGTCATTATTATAAAGATTGAGCGTCTAATGGCTGCCATACATTGTACTAGTTATGTGATGCTTGAACAAACATCTAGACAGACAGACAGACTGTTCATTCTTGTTCACTTGCTTATATTAAGTATCCATATTTTTAATTATCTTTTTTGTGCAGACGTTTTGTTACTTACTGCTTTATTATCCATGCCAATATATACTCGTAAAAGTGAAACGTTGTCTGTTTGTTTGTTTGGGTTAAATCGATAAAAGCTGGACGGACTTTGATGAAATTTGGAGAAGAAATAGCTTAAACCCTAGAATAAAACATAGGATACTTTTCATCATCATCATACTTCACTCTCAAACGGCTGAATGGATTTTGATGAAATTTGGAATGGAGATAGCCTACCCTGGAATAACACATAGAATACTTTTCATCATCATCATCATCATACTTTACTCTTAAACGTCTGAACGGATTTTGATGAAAATTGGATTGGAGATAACTTATACCCTAGCATAACACATAGGATACTTTCATCGTCTTCATCATTATCATCATACTTCACTCTCAAAAGGTTGTATGGATTTTGATGAAATTTGGAATGGATATACCGCATACCCTGGAATAACACATAGAAGAATCGTAGCTTCCAAGCGAATAGACCGATTTATCGACCGGTTTTTCATGTTTGAAAGGTAGGGTAAAGTTTTTGAAAGTTCTTAGCTATAATGAGTGATAGATTGAACCGGATTAGAAGCGGTTTTTTATGTTTGAAAGCTGAGGTAAACGAGATGGTTCTTAGCTATATGAAAGGGGGGAGTTGAGAAAAGATGGGTGCTTATCGTAGATTCCAAACGCACAGACCGATTTAGCTGCGGTTTATTAAGTTTCAAAGCTGAGGTAAACTAGACGGTTCTTAGCTATAATGTGGGGAGCGGAATGGGGCTGAGGATCCCAAACGAACAGACTGAGTTTGTATGCGGTTTTTATGTTTGAAAACTGTTGTGATCGAGATACTTCTCAGCTATAATGGGGGGTGGGGGTCGGGGGTTATATTTTTTTTTATTTGTGCTTGTATAAATGAGTTATACACTCTCCTTTTCACATCGATTGCGAGGAAATAGTCTTTCTACATGAAACATTAAGCTCGGGTCGGCGGCCATATTGAATTAGAGAAGTTAAACACTTTTATGCAGTTTTATGTCGCCTACACCAAATTAACGATCATTTCTTTGTTCTTACGGACAAGGCGATCGTTTGACCATGATCTCACCTGATGGAAAGCGATGATGTGGACGAAGGTCTCTCAATTGAATTCCAAATGCAGCATGAGAAGTGAAAGGTATACTCAGTCACTCTTACGTGTTTTAAGAATAAATCCCTCTTGTTTTCCCTAAGATAATTTTGAGCCAATCAAATAGATTGGCTATTTTACTCCTCCATCTATTATTTGGTCCCTTTTTTAATATGGGAATACGAAACGATAAGTTCTATGCCTAAAAGCATTCGATTCAAAATGTTTGTTCTTATAGTGAGATCACGTTGGACGACGGGCGGCCGGTCACGGCGCAGATGGTGCTCATTTGCGCGTGGAGGTCGGTCAAAGAGGTGAGTACATTTTATTTTTGCTTTCTGCATTGTACTTATGCAATGCCAGTAAAATACAAATGAAAGTCCTACCTCCTCTGACAACCCGTCAGGGATCGCACACTTAGACACAGACACCGACCTCGCCGGCGAGGTCGAAGGTCCCTTTATTATGAAATAATCAGTTATTCGCCTTCCAGTTTCTTGCCGAATACTTTTCTAAGGTGGTATTCCGAATCGGTGGTCAAGTTTAATTACTCCTAGCTATATTGTCAGGGATCACTACCAATACTAGAGATCCAGGGATGTTTAGTCTGATCCTCGTAATCTAGGCGACTGCCCAAGCCGAGGTTCGTAACCCCTGGGTGCCCTTAAACTTTGGCGTGCGCCTTCTGCGTCACGCATTGCGATGGAGCACTTTCCCCTCGCCCCCTCTCCTTCGGTTCAGTAAGAGTATTTGAGTTTTTCAGTAAGATTATTGAGTAAGAGAGTGAGTATTTTTTTGACAACCATAATGACAATGCATTCGCTAGCCGCTGTTTTTTCTTTTTCATATATTTAGAAACAGACAAATGCTAAAAAGGCGCCAGCATGACGGCGTAATTTCTACAGTTCCTCACGTATTGTCGATTCTATTGTAGATTAGCCAAACTCATAATAGAGCTATGATTTAGTGACAAATAGTTACCGCTAGTAGCGCTACGCTGGATTTCATACAAAACTGTTACGATGCTGGATAGCGAGTACAGTTTTGAGCGTTTGATTGAACTCATAATTTACCGGAAACACTGACGAGTGGCAGAGCATTCCACTTCTTTGCAGTTCTCACGAGGAAGCCGTTTGCCGGTTCCTTACTTATTTTTGATATCTTAGCCTTTTCTGAATGTGTGGCAGGCGTCGGCAGTGCTGGGCGCGCTGCTCGCGGCACTGCCTGCGACGCGCGTAGACGTGGCAGTGCAATGCGGGCGGCACTACACGGAGCTGCTGGGCGCGGCGCAGCACCGCGGCGCCGTCGAGCAGGCCTGCGTTGGGTTCGCAGCGCTCGCGCGCAGGTAATAAGGCAAACTCTTCAAAGTCAAACTCAATGTATTTATTAAACCACCAACTCCAAAACAGGGTGTTAGAACTTTAAGGTGTATATCACTGTATGTATCACTGTATCCTTGTGTATGTCTGTGGCATCGTAACTCCCCAACGAATGGACCGATTTTGATGCTGTTTTTTTATGTTTGAAAGTAGATGTGATTGAGATGGTTCTTAGTATAATGGGCTCCGGTTTCGGGCCTTTTTTTGTAATTTGTACTTCTTGTAAATAGGCAAGGCAAAGTAATAGCACTAACTCAAGTCAAAAACTTAAAATCTCTTCTCATGTACAAGGAGAAAAACGTAAAGTTTTATAAATAGGCCAAATCAACACAATTAGGTAAATTAAGTCCACGCTCCGGCCAAATCTGCTGCAAAATCATGGCTGAGTCTGAGAAATTTCACGGAAAGCTGGATAATCGATTCGCTGCTGTGGAAACCACAAATGACGTTAACGAGGGACTTGACAACGTGTCGTAACATTGCACCGGGGTCAATAGCCGTCAGTGGCATGCCTCTTGAAGTTGTTCAAGTGTACGCCTACCTTGGACAATAGAGACAAGAAATACACATACTTCGTGCTTTAATTGACCAAAGGTCGGAGGCTTCGTTCGTGTCTGCAAGAGTAGTTGAATTATTGGGCCTGACGAGAACCAATATCAACGGCGTAGTCTCTGGAGTGGGAGAAGGAACTCAAGTATCTATAAAACACTTAGTTGACCTGTCAGTTACATCGCGATTTAATGAAGGGAAATCGACACAAGTTAATGCTTACGTTTTAAAGAAAATCTCAACAAGCTTACCATCGAAACACGTCGCGATGAGCTGGCCTTAGATCCAAACATTAAATTTGACCCTATCTATCACACACCCGGACCCATTGACATATTACTGTACTTTTATTATTATTCGTTGTACTCGGTGCCGATGTGTTTGGTAAAATTATTAAAGATGGCTTGATTAAAATGCCCGACGGTGTAGTGGCTCAGAAAACATGTTTGGGATGGATTCTATCGGGCCAAAAGGAAGACAAATGATAAGCAACCAACACAATGTATTCACACTACATATCACAAGGATGGTTGCGGAAGATAATGATATACTAAGGAAGTTCTGGGAAATAGAAACTGATTTGTACAAAAAGAAGAAGATACTAACAAAAGAAGAAGATAAGTATGAAGAAATATACAAGGGTACACCTACGAGAGATGAAACTGGAAAATACATAGTACATTTGCCTTTAAAACAAAACATAGAAGAAACAGTCAATATGTGTGGAGATACAAAACAACAAGCAATAACAAGATTCAAACAATTAGAAAGAAATCCTAAATAGAAGACAGAGTATACTAAGGCTATTCATGAATATCAAGAAATGGGTCATATGGAAAGATCAAACAAATCAGATGATGAAAATTCAATATTTCTGGCACATCACCCTGTGATTTGGGAAGACAAGGAAACCAGTCGCGTCAGAGTTGTCTACGATGCTAGTGCGAAGGGTTTGAATCACCATTCTGTGAATGAAACAATGATGGTTGGACCTGTATTACAGCCTGATTTAAGAAGTTTAATTATATTTTGGCGAAAATATAAAATATGTGTAGTAGGAAATATAATGAAGATGTATAGAATGATTCTGATGACGAAAGAACACACAAAATTACAACGCATCGTCTGGCGAGATACACCCGATAAAGAACTCAAAACCTGTAATCTGACGACAGTAACGTTTGGTACAGTGGCAGCTCCTTATCTAGCTGTACGAACGTTAAGTCAATTGGCCGACGATGAATCACATGAGTATCCAGATTTTGCACCAGTAATTAACAACGCATTTTATATGGATGATTTGATGACCGGTAATGACAGCATAGAGAAGACAATTACAATGTGTGAAGATATCAGAAAGGTACTGAAGAAGGGAAGATTTAACATGCAAAAGTGGTCTAGTAATTCAGAAGTGGTATTGGAATATTTACAAAGAGAGAACAGTACAAAAGACACAATAGAGATTAAACTGGACAAGGTTATAAGAATTTTGGGGTTGACATGGGATAGGAAAGATGAAACTTTTAAAATCACAGTAAACTTACCTGAAATGAGATAGCCTATAACGAAGAGAACTATTCTATTTGACGTTGCTCGTCTGTTTGATCCGTTTCGATGGCTGGCACCAGTGATAACAATCACGGCCAAGATTCCAATTCAAAAATTGTGGATCTGTGGCTTGGAATGGGATGACGAAGTACCTTTGAGTTTGTGCGAGGAGTGGATAAGATACAGAAAGCAATTGACACAGTTGCAAAACAAAAAGGTACCACGGTTAAAAACTACTTCAACTAATATTAAAAACATACATGGTTTGTGGTCATGGTCGCTCATGTGGTCATGGTCGCTGCAGCTATTCCTAGAGTGGATGCATCTGCATCCACTCTAGGAATAGCTGCAGCGACCTACCTTAGAATCGTTGAATATAATACCGTAAATGTGGCGCTCATTTCATCCAAAACCAAAGTAGCACCGTTAAAGCAGCTATCAGTACCTAAATTAGAGCTTTGTGCTGCAGCATTGCTTGCAGAACTAATCAATGATCTTATGGAACTACTGGATATTCCTAATAATCAAATCTTTGCCTGGACAGACTCAACTGTTGTTCTATCTTGGTTACAATTTCAACCAAGTCGTTGGCGAACATTTGTTGCAAACAGAGTGGCAGATATTACACGAGTTTCAGAAAGTGAGAGGTGGGGACATGTTCAGTGCTGCTGATATCGCAACTAGAGGCATCCAAGCAAGCGATTTAGCTACTCAAGAGTTATGGTGGACTGGACCAAAATGGTTTAACCAATAAAATGTAGAACTTAACAAATGTGTTGTACCACAAACAGAACTAGAAATGAAAGGTTATTTTCACACAACTCTGCAGAACTCTAAAGAGAAACCAATATGGGAAAGATTTTCGACAATGTCAAGTATGAAACGAGTATTAGCCTATTGTAGATGAATGTTGAAGAGTGAAAAACAGAAAAAGGAGAGATATATCTAACCTCAAATCAAATGGCAAGAATATTAGAAGATTGTATAAGATATTATCAAATTGCAGTGTATGAAAAGGAATTCCAAGAGCTAAAGAAAGATGGAAAGATTAAGCAAAGAAGTTCATTTATCACATTTTCTCCATTTCTGGATGATAAGGAATTGATAAGAATGGGAGGAAGACTCAAAATGCATCAGTAGCAGAGAACAATAAACATCCAATCATAATACCTAGCAATCAGCATATTACTAAATTAATCATTAATGAAGCTCACATTAAAACACTCCATGGTGGCATTCAACTAATGATGGCATATGTCAGAACCAATTATTGGGTGATTGGACTAAAATTAGCTGTAAAGAAATGTATCAGACAATGCAAGATTTGTGTGTGTAGGCGATTGTCGGAAACGCTAAATAAGCATATTTCGTGTGCGGCAGTGACGCCGCCCCTAGCACCGACAATCGCCTCCCAGCCGCCACCTATGGCACACATGTAATAGCGTTGATAATATGTGTTTCGTATAAACCTAATAAAAGGTATTAGAGCATTACCTTACCCCGTTTCCAATGAGCACCCCCACTCACAACACATACCTAAATACCTCTTACAGTGTGATTGATAAGGATAAAGTAAAAGTAAAAGATAATACATAAAGTAAAAGACTCAGTTTATGGGTCAGTTGCCAGCTGTGAGAGTTAATCAACATCGAGCATTTATCAATAGTGGAGTCGATTATGCTGGGCCTGTATTGATCAGACCATCCAAGGGTCGTGGACACCATGCCACCAAAGGGTATATCTGCTTGTTTGTATGCATGGCAACTCTTTCAATTCACCTCGAAGCAGTCACAGATCTGACTTCACAAGCATTCATAGCAGCTTTTGGAAGATTTGTGGCACGCAGGGGAAGTTGCCTGAATTTATGGAGTGACAATGTCGGCACTTTTATTGGAGCTGCCAAAGAATTAGAGGAGCTGTTTCGCGTAGGTAAAGATAATTTGGCCAGAGAAGTAGCAAAACTATTAGCTAACGATGGGGCTTGGCATTTTATATCACCTAGAATGCCAACATGTGGAGGACTTTAGGAAGCAAGAGTACAATCGGCCAAAAGACACTTGACCCGAGTTAACAAAGACACCAAGCTCACCTATGAAGAATTAGCAACATTGCTAGCTCAGATTGAGGTCTGTCTCAACTCTCGTCCTCTGTGCCAGATAGACAACACAACAGATACACCACTAACTCCGAGTCACTTTCTAGTCAGCGTCCCTGATCTTCAGTATACAAACATGAAAGTCAGTCTGTTATCTAGGTGGCAATTGATTCAACGAATGACACAAGATTTTTGGCATCGATGGGACACTGAATATCTCAATACGTCGCAACAGAGATATAAATGCCAAGTTACAGTTCCGTCGCCTGCTGTTGGAGACGTCGTAATAGTAAAAGATGAGGATATGCCCGCAACGAAATGGTTGCTTGGAAGAATCAAATATCTTCATCCTGGAGCAGATAATCTGGTCCGAGTAGTAACGGAAATCATGAACTGAAAAGACCTTTGTTAAAGCTTATACCGCTACCGAAAGAAACAGAAAATGAGTGAGTTATGGTGGGCGGATATAGACAATCAATCAATGAACAATATTTTTGAAATGCGATTTAAAAAGTAAAGTGATGAATTTATTTATGTGCAAGAAATACATGATATTTAAGAACTAAATTTTGATACCGATACCTACCTCAATGTTTACAGTCCATTATAAATTGTTTAAAAACCTATTGTTTTTGGTGGGAGATGTCCAATACTTAAGCTAACTTAACGTTGTTGTACAAAATAAACTCTCAAAGCGAGAGCACGTGTTTTTAATTCACTCCGTTCCATTAAAGCAAAGTTCACACAAGGTTGAGATGAATGATTTTAGGTTCAAATGGCCATTTGAAGGAATACGGTTTTTCCCCGCCCTTACTGCGCCATTCATTTGTAGGTACTACCGTTTATTATTATTTGATGACATAGTTAACATGATTGCTTGATGACATGGGCAACATGGTGACGAGACGACATGGGCAACATGGTGACTTGACTTGACGACATTCTCCTAGAATACCTCCTTCTCCTTCTTCTAGACTAGACATTATTCGTTGAATTATGAGTAACATGGTGTTTTGGTCAACAGGGTAACATTATAAAATGAACAATGTGGTAACATGAACAACATGCTGTCAAATATTCCAACTGAGCACGTGGTAATTGAGCACCACCAGCACCGGTATAATTGAGCAAGTTTTGTTCTAGGTGTTGGAGCTGCCCCGAGTTGGAGCACCTGCCGCGTGCATGGCTCGCAGAGCAGCTGTTAGTGGTGTCGAGCGGCGCCGCGCCGCCCGCCACGCGGCGCGGTGCCGGCCTACCCTTCATGATACAAGTGAGCCCCGCGTGTGTCTGTCAGTGGTCGCTCGATGGCGCTGTATAAATATTGGCCCAAACTAGTTGTTATACGCGTGGGATCTGTTGCGAGATACAAGTTATCGATGATCGTCGTTGCCGCATTCCGGTAGTTTGTGTGTCGCAACACAGGTTTGTTATATATTATTGGGTTTTTATTTGTTCAATTAGTCTGTGGTCATATATTAAAGGAAATAAGAGCAAATTGCCAACTTATTACCATGTGTAAGATTCTCCGTGGGAAAATAGACGCGCCCGATCTCCACAATGAGCTGTCACGTTTTTTCGCTCCGAATAACTACCGACGTAACAGGAGACATAAATTTTTCGCAGTGCCATCATGCCGAACTAAAGCGCATGCTCAATCTCCTATTCCCCGAACTCTCGCTGCGCTCAATGCCCTCCTGTGCACAAACCCTGAGATTGATGTGTTTGCTGATGAATGGAATGATTATTTCTGAATGCTTGGAGTATTGTGAGAAGAATTCATGAAAATGTTTTAATTCTAATTTATTTTGACTGATTTATTTGACTTCTATTATTATTATTATTTTTCTAATCTGTGTTTGACATGACTTACATAGTTTCTTATTATTATTTAATTTAATATTTTTGTAATGTAATTAATTATAATAATTGGCCAAGGCCGTGTAATTAATTGAATAAATAAATATCTTAACAGTACGACTGCGTATAGACTGGTAGTTGCGTATTTAGTGCGTGTTCATGTGCGCCGCTCCCGTGCGCAGACGCTGGTGTCGGCGGAGCTGGAGGCGACGGGGCGCGGCGCCGGTCTGCACGACGCCGTGTCCGCCCTGCTGCGGCTGGCGGCTGATGCCGCCGCCGCGGCGCCGCGCCGCACTCTCGCCGCCAACATCCTGCGCGCTCTGTTCAGGTGACGCCTATATTATATTATAATTTTCTAATGTAACTATTGTCAGGCGAGAAATATTTGTTTTACGATTTTTTCCTTATTCAATTTTTTTTTTTTACCTTAGAACTATAATAATAAGTTTGAAAAGATAAACCTCCAGGTTTTTAGGATATTAGCATTGAAGCCTGTTTAGCGAGCACATATCTAATAATTTTCTAAAGGAAAAACTTGGATCACGGACGGGACTCGAGCCCGCATCACCCGCGCCTCTGCGCGGAACATGCCTTCAACCAATTCGACCACCGTGACCGCCATCCACATATCGAGTCCTGTCCGGGTTCCAAATTTTTCCTTTACAACATTATTGGATAGACTCCAGTGTTCTCCCATAAACAGTTCACTAAAAATGTTAATTAATTTCATTTTATTGAATCAATTTGTTTTTGTATTAATGATCCCACATATCTCTAGGATTTCTGAACCGATTTTGATGGTTTTTTTTTTATTTGATAGTGTAGACTCCCAATGTAGTTCATTTCATCAACATAGTTTTAGTAGTTTCATCTAAGTTTTTTAAGCATTATTTTATTTTGTTTATTGTATTATTACAATTGTCGTGCCCCCATATAATAATAATAATAATAAGTTGATTAACCAAATAAGGTGGATATACATTGATAGGCAGCGGCCCCACACTAGGCTCTAGGCCCGTGTCGTGGAAGCCTGGTCTGAATTCCATAACACAATTTAATTTAATGGAGGCATCCCTTCCTGGCAATAAACATTACTGATCTAATTTATTATTATGAAATAAAAAAATATATATATGTGATCTTAACTTAAGTATCAACGTAAGGGGAAATGTATTGTGTATAAGGGTATGAGGGGGTGAGTATGTGTACGCATGTTTTGAAAAGGAGTGTGTGTGTGTGTGTGTGTGTGTGTGTGTGTGTGTGTGTGTGTGTGTTTGTGTGTGCGTGTGTGTGTGTGTGTGTATGAGTGTGTATTTTTCACAGATAAATCAGGTCCTTTATGTCAGAGTAAGATCGCATAAATAGCCATCTTTGGACTAGTACTCTCACTTGGGAGGTTCGCTCACTCTTTATAGCACAAACTTTCGCACAAATTTCTTTGTGGCTCGTGGTCACAGCTTTTAGGATAAATAACTGTCGCACCCACAGAACTTCAGTCTCTTTGTACAGAGAGTCAGTCGAGTACCTAAAGGGTTTCCCTAACATTACCTTTAATACCGCTCGTTGGGCCCTTTCGAGCTCAATCAAAACAGTTTTAAATGCACCTCCCCAAGCTAGAATACCGAATGTTAAAATTGATTGGCAGAGCGAAAAATAAAAGTGTTTTTTTATCACAGGCGTATCGTAGCGCCTTCATAATGTAAATTATTTTCCTTGCTCGTCCTGACAACTTTTTGATGTGGTGCTTAAAAGTAAGAGTGTCGTCAATCTCTATTCCTAAATATATGATATGATCTACTTGGTCGATGGATTCGCTATTATTATTGCACGAGAAAGTATAACCCGACCAAAAACCACCACATGAGTGTAACTTGATGACTAGATCGTACTTAGGTTTAGATTGTCGAGTTTTGTAAAAAGTTATAAATTTAGTCTTTTCGGTGTTAAGTGTAAGCAAATTTTGATCCAGCCATGTTGCTACTTTATTAATGCCTGATTCTGATAGACTAACAACTTTCTCCCAGGATGAGTCACGAAAAATTGCTGCTGTGTCGTCTGCATAGCAAATAATATCCGCTCCAGGGATGTTTAGGTCTAGAACATCATTCATATATACTGCGAAGAGGGTTGGGCCTAATATACTACCCTGAGGTACTCCAAAACTCACAAAAGATTCATCACTAATAATCGAACCCACTCTTAGACACTGTTTACGACATGTAAGGTAGCTAAGGAACTATTTATGAGCTTGGCCTCGAATACCTATTGAGTCTAGTTTTTTCAAAAGCATTGGAATCGATACGGTATCAAAAGCTTTAGCGAGATCAAGAAAAACCCCTATACAATGCAGGTTTTGGTCCACGGCAGATGAGACCGTATTAGTGAGAAGTACTGTTGCGTCTTCGGCGGATCTGCCTCGCCTAAATCCAAATTGTCTGTCAGATAGAAAGTGGTTATTTTCAAGGTAGTCTACCAATCTCTTATTTACGACTTTTTCCAGCAATTTAAAAAAAACACTCAATAGGGATATCGGTCGATAGTTACTAGGGATATTTTTAGCGCCATCTTTGTGAATAGGAACTACTACTGCTAGCTTTCAACTATCTGGGAATTGACCACTTTCAATGCTAAGATTAATAATAAAAGTGAGTGGCTCTAGAATATTAGGTTTAATAAATTTTATCAAGTTAGTAGTGAAACCATCTATACCAGGAGCACTGTCAGACTTAAGGCCGGAAATAAGTCTATCGACTTCGAAACAATCTGTTGGTGGAATAAATAATGAGTTCAGAGGTGAATATTGCGATTTTATAGAAGTGGCCAAAGAGTTCTCCGTTTCAGTTAGTTTATTTAGAATTTTAGCTGCGTGATCTTTGCCGACATTAGAAAAATACTTATTACACTCATTAAGCCTTGAGATAGGATTGTCATGGTTTGCGATTAATTCTGACGGTTCAGTGCAAGACTTTACATTATCACAAATAGTATTTATAGTTTTCCACAACTTTTTTGGGTTGTCCTTATTTTTAACTAATTCATTTTTCTCATAATCAGTTTTAACACGTCTTAGTAATTCTTTACAAAAAATACGTACGAAAAAACGTACGTTTAAATACGTCTCTTGTATGTAGTTTGAATAATTTTGTTTCTAGGTTCGTTTCTTCTATACGAATATCTTTTTATGAATGTTTTGTTTTACGATTAGGGTAGATATTAGGTACCAAGTTATCGTTCAAAGCTAGGTTTGATACAATTGAAGTCGAGTTTTTACCTAATAGAGTTAGAAAGTATTTTCTATTGTTTTATCTCTGTACGAAAAAACTAATGAAAAAACATGACATTACACGGAGGTTAACTGGAAGACAATGCTTGTTCGTTTTAAGTTCGCCTATGTACCTATCTTTTGTGTGCAATAAATAATTTTCTTTCTATCTATCTATCTAATGAATAGAGTAGGTACCATAAATCGTTTGAAACTACATAGTGTAGCACTAGCAACCCTCCGCCGGCCCCGTCTACAGTTCCGTGACCGCGGGTTCCGTTGCAGGCACGCAGCGCTGGCGGGAGCGACGCACGCGCACGTGGGCGCGGCGCTGCGCGTCGCCGTGCGCGGGTTCGACGCCAGCACCTGGCCGGTAAGCACGAGCATGCGTATTTAAAAAAACTGTTTAATAATTAACCTTGTTTTTTATTTGTAGGCCATCCATGTTGTGATGGCATCATGTTGCCCATATCTTCATTTCATCACGTTACCGACACGTTATGTTGTAATTTCACTTTGTTTACCAAGTCGCCACGTTACCATATCGTCCATGTCTTAAGGACACCAGGTTGCCCTTGTTGTAATGTCACTTTGTTAACCATGTCGTCACGGTACCATATCATCCATGTTGTGAGGTCACCATGTTGCCCATGTTGTAATGTCACTTTGTTAACAATTTCGTCCATGTCTTGAAGTCACCAGGTTGGCCATGTTGTAATATCATTTTGTTAACCATGTCTTCACGTTACCATATCGTCCATGTCGTGAAGTCACCATGTTGCCCATGTTGTAATGTCACTTTGTTAACCATTTTGTCACGTTACCATGTCGTCCATGTCGTGAGGTCACCATGTAGCCCATGTTGTAATGTCACTTTGTTATCCATGTTGTCACGTTACCATGTCGTCCATGTCGTGAGGTCACCATGATGCCCATGTTGTAATGTCACTTTTTTAACCGTGTCGACACGTTACCATGGCTTCCATGTCGTGAGGTCACCTCGTTGCCCATGTCTTCACGTTGCCCATGTTATAATGTCACCATGTTAACCATGTCGTCACGTTATCATGTCTTCCATGTCGTGAGGTCACCATGTAGCCCATGTTGCCCATGTTGTAATGTCACTATGCTA
Source organism: Alsophila aescularia (assembly GCA_946251855.1). Classification (NCBI taxonomy): domain Eukaryota; kingdom Metazoa; phylum Arthropoda; class Insecta; order Lepidoptera; family Geometridae; genus Alsophila; species Alsophila aescularia. The sequence continues at coordinate 59,363,220 of OX276381.1, forward strand.
ACCACGGTCTTGTTGTCCATGTCGTGAGGCCACCATATTGCTCATAACTTCACGTTGCCCATGTTGTAATGTCACCATGTTAACCATGTCGTGAGGTCGCCATGTTGTAATGTCACTATACTAACCACGGCATTGTTGTTCATGTCAGGAGATCACCATGTTGCTCATGTCTTCACGTTGCCAATGTTGTAATGTCACCATGCTAACCATTTCGTCACGTTATCATGTCTTCCATGTCGTGAGATCATTAAGTTGCCCATGTTGTAATTTCACTGTGCTAACCACGGCCTTGTGGTGCATATAGTATCGTTACCTATGTCCGCATATAACACACGTGACGGTGTCCCTTGTTGATGCACAGGAGCGCACGGCGATGTCGCTGTTGTTCGCGGCATTACTGGTGCGCGTGTTTGGAGTGTCGCGCGCGCGCCGTGGTACTGACGCGCGCAACACCATGACGGGCCGCGTGTTCTTCCAGCGGTACCCGCTGCTCTACGATGTAATGCTGGTGAGTAGTGTCGCGCGACACCATGATGGGCCGCGTGTTCTTCCAGCGGTACCCGCCGCTCTACGATGTCATGCTGGTGAGTAGTGTCGCGCGACACCATGATGGGCCGCGTGTTCTTCCAGCGGTACGCGCCGCTCTACGATGTCATGCTGGTGAGTAGTATCGCGCGACACCATGATGGGCCGCGTGTTCTTCCAGCGGTACCCGCCGCTCTACGATTTCATGCTGGTGAGTAGTGTCGCGCGACACCATGATGGGCCGCGTGTTCTTCCAGCGGTACGCGCCGCTCTACGATGTCATGCTGGTGAGTAGTATCGCGCGACACCATGATGGGCCGCGTGTTCTTCCAGCGGTACCCGCCGCTCTACGATTTCATGCTGGTGAGTATTATCGCGCGACACCATGATGGGCCGCGTGTTCTTCCAGCGGTACCCGCCGCTCTACGATTTCATGCTGGTGAGTAGTATCGCGCGACACCATGATGAGCCGCGTGTTCTTCCAGCGGTACCCGCCGCTCTACGATTTCATGCTGGTGAGTAGTGTCGCGCGACACCATGATGGGCCGCGTGTTCTTCCAGCGGTACGCGCCGCTCTACGATGTCATGCTGGTGAGTAGTATCGCGCGACACCATGATGGGCCGCGTGTTCTTCCAGCGGTACCCGCCGCTCTACGATGTCATGCTGGTGAGTAGTGTCGCGCGACACCATGATGGGCCGCGTGTTCTTCCAGCGGTACGCGCCGCTCTACGATGTCATGCTGGTGAGTAGTATCGCGCGACACCATGATGGGCCGCGTGTTCTTCCAGCGGTACGCGCCGCTCTACGATTTCATGCTGGTGAGTAGTATCGCGCGACACCATGATGGGCCGCGTGTTCTTCCAGCGGTACGCGCCGCTCTACGATGTCATGCTGGTGAGTAGTATCGCGCGACACCATGATGGGCCGCGTGTTCTTCCAGCGGTACCCGCCGCTCTACGATTTCATGCTGGTGAGTAGTATCGCGCGACACCATGATGGGCCGCGTGTTCTTCCAGCGGTACCCGCCGCTCTACGATGTCATGCTGGTGAGTAGTGTCGCGCGACACCATGATGGGCCGCGTGTTCTTCCAGCGGTACCCGCCGCTCTACGATTTCATGCTGGTGAGTAGTGTCGCGCGACACCATGATGGGCCGCGTGTTCTTCCAGCGGTACCCGCCGCTCTACGATTTCATGCTGGTGAGTAGTGTCGATTTGACGCCTGAACGAAGTTTTAGTAGTCGTACCTACTATTGGTTCTGGAGTAACTCATAAGATCCTTACATCACAAACTAGCGATCCGCCCCGGCTTCGCACGGGTAGATATATAGAAAGATAAAATTAGTAGGTACTTTATTTGCACAAATAGAACAACTACAATTTCTTACACGAAATTTTTATTTGCACAAATATATATGTAACAACAATTCCTTTCTATTGTTACACTGGTCGATTCTTAGAAAAACCGTACGTACTAAAATGTTCAAGGAGCTGCGGTCGGATGGCGCAATACCTACATCTACAGGAACCTTCTGGAACACACCAGTGGAACGTAGGCGGCGCGACATCAAAGGCGCCGCCGGTCTTAGGTACCTACAGCCGTGGCGCGAAGCGGCAACATCAAAGACGCCGCCGACCTACCTACTACCGCTAGTACATACGAGTACCTTCTGGAAACTTCCGTCGCGGTATAAATAGGATTCGGAACGAAACGATCAAAGAGATTCGAAGCGAGTATTCAGTGATAATTGATAAGAGTGTACAGTCGAGTTAAAAATTGTTTGAGTGTTATTGTTGGATTAATTTCTTTTTGTGGTTTTTCGAATAAAAGTGTTAATTTTTGGTGTAATTAGCGTACATACATTTTATCCGAACCCTAGCTCGTAACACTTTTATGTACCAATTATTTATTATGTGTATTTTTTTATCACTTCTTATCCCGTATCTCCTCTAATTAGCTGAGGTTATTTAGTTTTCTACTTTTAATTGGCGTTTAGATGGCTGCCAACTATTTTGAGGTATTTTATATGCCAGACACCTAGATCTCGTCCATTCATGTCTTCCAGAACATAGACCAATGGAGAACGCTTGGCTTTAATTCGGCATTTAACGTATTTTGGTGCTAACTTTTTGCTGAAGTGAGCGTCTTTGTCACTTTGGAAGTAACAACGCATCCAAACAACATCATCTACACTAAATTCGTAATCTTTCCGACGCAAGTTATAGCGCTGGGTATTTTTAATATGTGCGGCCCATAGTGCGACTTGTACCTTGTCAAAGACACGAGACAAATGACCCAAATTTTCTGTGTAGGCATCTCTGGGGAGCATAATTAATTCATTAGAGTCATCATTTTCTGTGTAATGTGACCCACATGTTACTAATTCCCTGCCATGCACCAAAAATGCTGGTGTATAACCAGTACTCTCATTGACTGAGTTGTTTATTGCGAATTGAATTTCGGGTAGCTTCAAATCCCATGTTCTGTGTTCATCTTCAACATAAGTAGAAACAGCGGTTACGATAGTCTTATTATACCTCTCTACTATATTAATTTGGGGGGTATATTTAGGAGTGAAATGTACTTTAGGCACTTTATACTTTTTAAATAGCCTATCCAACTCATGGCTGATGAACTGACAACCATTGTCAAGGATAACAGTTTGAGCTATTCCATGGACCAGAAAGACGTCATTTTCCAAGTGTTTGGACACAAGATCAGCTGTAGCTGTAGTATTGTTGTAGCTTGTAGCTGTAGCTGTAGTATTGTTTCCAAGTATTGTTTGATTACAATACTTGGAAAAACAGCAAGTGACAACGAAGATGTATTGGTTCTGTTTTCTGGTGTTTGGCAATGGGCCAACTAAATCTATTGAAAGAACTTGAAAAGGACGTGAAACGTCTTTAGGTCTACCCGTGTTTCCAAGTGTACCATGAGTAGGTAGCTTATAGACAAGGCAAATGTCACAGCGAGAAACAAAGTCAACGATATCTGCATGCATTCTTGGCCAGTAGTATCGAAGTGCTAAACGCTTATAAGTCTTAAACACGCCGAAATGCCCTGCTATAGGCTCTGAATGACATAGTTTGCTCTCGCCCCTCCTCTGGGATCACCTCCTTCCAATCAAATTCCAAGGTAAGAATATTTTTATTCTTCATGTACCTATAGAGGTTACCATTTTCAACCCTATAATTTGGGTAACTGATAGGTGAGTCTTGACAGCCATTGAATATATTGAGGTACCAAGTATCCTGAGTAGCAGGAGTAGAAGTTATTGATATATCAGTATTAAAGAGGGCTTCTACCGGTACGCACCGGTCACTTTCTGAATCAGGGATTACCATGTCTTTGGCACGTCGGTGTTCAATCGCAAAGTTAAATGAAGATAGACGGATACCCCACCTAGCTAGGACCCGGCCTACCCGGCCGGTAGGATTTGATAGAGACATGAACCATTTGAGGGCTGAGTGGTCAGTAAAAACCTTAATTGTCTTGCTATTTTCCAGATAACATTGCCAGTGTTCAAGAGCCGTTAGCACAGCCAGAGCTTCACCTTCTGTTGTGCTGTAATTTTGCTCGGGTTTTGTTAGCGAACGACTCATGTATGCAACTGGATGTTCAACGCCATCAATGACCTGTGCCAGCATTGCACCGACTCCGAAGCCACTGACATCAGTATGTACTGCAAATGAATGCTCAAAATTGGGACAAGCTAACACAGGTGCTTGAACTAAGCGAGACTTCAGTTCGAGAAAAGCCTTTTCAGCTTCAAGATTCCACTGAAAAGGAGGAGAATTCGATTTAGTTGAAGTGACCTTATTTAGAGGACCTGCAATTGTATTAATTAAATTGAGGCTAATTGACTTCTTTACAGTTAGTAGGAGTGGGATAATCTAATAGCCTTAACCTTGTCAGGGTCAGTTCGCAAGCCTTGGGAATCAACTACATAACCAAGATAACGTAGTCTGTTCCTAAAAAATTGGCTTTTCTCCAGGTTGATAGTAAGGTTTGCCAAGGTAAATTTCTCGAGGACGCGTAGAAGAAGAGAGACATGTTCTTCGAAGGTCTTACTTATAATTATGACGTCATCAAGATAGGCAAATACCTTGCACTCAAACTCAGGGCCAAAGAGAATATCCACCAACCTTTGTTGAGTGGCTGGAGCGTTAGTTAGACCAAAAGTAGTCGTCTTGAACATAAAAGTACTGCGACTAGGAACGTAGAATGCTGTCTTGTCGCGGTCTGGCTTATCAATTAAAATCTGCCAAAATGCGTTAGATAAATCAATGGTAGATAGGAATCTAGTATCTTTTAAGCTATCTAGAATTTCAGAGACATACGGCAAGTTGTACGCGTCTTTTTTGGTTACTGAGTTAAGTTTTCGGCTGTCTAAGCAGAAGCGAGGGTTTCCGTCTTTTTTAACAACAACTAACACAGGAGAAGACCACGGGCTCTCACAAGGCTCGATGACATCTAAACTCAGCATTTCATCAACTTGTTCGGTGATGATTTTCTGTTTAACAGGTGACATTCGATAGTAGCGCTGCCTAATTGGTTCCGCATCACCAGTGTCTATGTGATGCGTAATCAAATTGGTCCTGCCCAAGCCTTTTTCAGCAAAGGAAATATTGCGGTACTTCTCGACGGTATCATCAGCGATAAGTTTTTGAGACGGGTTAAGATTTACATAGGCATGTAAATGAATATCGGTAGGATTCCATATGTTAGACAAGCCAGGATCACTTTTATAGAAATTTTCGGCGTTAGTCAGACATTTTGGACAAATATCAAATATGTTCCAAGTCGATACCTAATATTAATGTGGTTTCGATCTCCGGAATAACATGAGCCTTTATTATTGTCGATCTGTCATCGAACGTTACTGGCAGAAGAATGTAACCAACAGAAGTTATTTTCGGACCACCTGCAGCAGTAACTGTGATTCTATCATCAGTGCATATTGTTAGATCACAATGCATTAAGTATTCGTGAGATTTGTTGCCGAAAATAGTCACGGCTGAACCTCGAACGGCAGAATCCAGTAAACCATACATGTTAATGTTGTCACTAATTCTAATTTTTACATAAGGACGAGGGTCCTCTCTCGGTCTTTTATTGACAATTGCAGAAACAGTGGTGGGCCAAGTAGCAAAAAAATTTCTAAGAAACACCAACCAATCATTCCAATCCGAGCTATCGAAATGATTTACCGGTGGCGTTCCGCAATTCTCAAAAGTTAGTGTTTTGTACTGGGACTGGAAACGGATTTTTTACATTTTGGGCAATCAGGTTTGCGAACATCCTTTTTGCCACAGCCAAAACAGAAAGTAGTCCGTTCGCCCGTGCAGTCTTTCATAGAATGGGTATTGACGCGACACCTAAAACAATAAGGTGCTGATATTTCAGAAATCTCGGATTTTTTATATTCAGTATTCTTATCAGTTTTAAAAGACTTTGCTTGATTGCATGACTGTAATGACCATAAAAGGTTTTGGTCTTCTGTGATTGATAACAGAATTGAGGAGCTAACAATCCATAGTTAAATGTAGGTGGCTCTTTGAAATTGTCCGCACGAGCAAACAACGTAACCCGTTACCCGTTCGTAATTTTTGCAAACAGATTGCAGATCATCTATTGATTGTATATGACTGATTATATTTGATTTAAGCGATTATATTTGAATAGTAAGGTCGGATATTATTATAAATTATTTCAAGCTTATCCTCATCAGACATGGATTTACTCAGCATAGAGAACATACCTTCCATTATAGACAGGTAAATGGTTATGGACTCGGTATCCCCTTGGGTTCGGTTCCGTATTTCTGATAGCATACCGTAATCGTAATTTGGGATGTTAAAATCATTCTTAAGACGCGAAATCAATGCCGGCCATTCACTGAATTGAGATTTTACTCTGCGGTACCAGTGTAAGGCGTCTCCTCTAAATATGTCGATGGCAGGAAGAAGCATTTTACTTTCGGGAACACTTTTTGATACACGAAATTCTTCTACTCTCTGGATGAACTCACGGACGCAAGATTTCCCGTCGTATCTTAATTTAGATAAGTCACTAGTAATTCCGCGGTCACAAGTAACCGAAATATTAAAAGCTGAAGCGTTTGGCTTGTCTATATTTTCGGCTTCAGCTACAGATTCTGAAGGTTTTGTCTCGTTAGTATTGGGTTTTGAAAGCCCTAACATTTATTAACAACATTTATTAACAAGTATTACACTTTTCTGGATTCTAGCTAATAAATTGATGTCCTCGGTCTTGTCCGGCTTTTCTATTCATAAGATGCTGTAGTGTAGGTGATTCAACCATGATTTCGTTCGGTTGAAAAGCGGATCGTTGTAGCTGGCTCTCAAAATTTCTAAATTTGTTTTTAATTTTTTCGAGCGTCTCCCTACACCCTTCAGTGTCTTCAGTGAAACCAAATACAGTATCCAATATCTCATCGGCGGGGTACAACTGAGTCAACTTTGTGACCTGTTGTAACCCTTCCACATTATCAGAGGGCGTTTCGCCTCGAATTGCGACCTCGTATCGTAATTCGGATATTTGCAAAAGTAAGAATTTTATTGGAATAGCCATTTTTAGTATTTACTATATATTTATGTATAAAGAACCACAGTCTAGGTATGTTGTGCAAAAATCAAGCGAGATATAATAACACAATAAAAGATGGTAAGTAAAAAAAAACAAGCAAAACCCGTTCTGTTACAAACAATCAATAGTTTTGCTACAGAACGACGCAAATCCAACACAGAAAGAAAAAATAATAAGATAATTTAAAATCAACAGGTGAAGGCAGATGAAGCTACTAGTATAATACTTCAACGTGTCTCTGCGTAAAATAACGCAAAGGTAAATTAAATACACAATTTTTATAAAATTTAAAGGCACCCAAGTTGATAGTTAATTTGTATCGTTTTTACAAAACCAACACCAGCATTAACTACTAACATGTAAATCAAAACTGAGTACGAAATATGACCTTAAACCACGTATGGGCGCCATTGTCACGCTTTAAGAGCGAGAACAAAACTGAGTACGAAATATGACCTTAAACCACGTATATAGGCGCCATTGTCACGCTTTAAGAGCGAGAACAATACTGAGTACGAAATATGACCTTAAACCACGTATGGGCGCCATTGTCACGCTTTAAGAGCGAGAACAAAACTGAGTACGAAATGTGACCTTAAACCACGTATATAGGCGCCATTGTCACGCTTTAAGAGCGAGAACAAAACTGAGTACGAAATATGACCTTAAACCACGTATATAGGCGCCATTGTCACGCTTTAAGAGCGAGAACAAAACTGAGTACAAAATATGACCTTAAACCACGTATATAGGCGCCATTGTCACGCTTTAAGAGCGAGAACAAAACTGAGTAAGAAATATGACCTTAAACCACGTATATAGGCGCCATTGTCACGCTTTAAGAGCGAGAACAAAAGAAGTACATAAAAAGAAACAAAAATTTAAGATTATGACAATTTACAAATTTATTTAAAGAAATGAATTGAGACAAGAAAAAGGGGGTAGTCAGCCTAGGTCATATATGCGCACTCAATTACGGTCCAGTCTAACGCACTCTCCTGGTGATCTCCCGGGTCCCGTAGTCTGCTGGCAGGAGCGTACTACGTCCAGGCTCAGTGCTTGTTGTGAACAATTATTTAATTAAGGTAGTCGAGGTTCGGCCTTCCAGTCCTTAAGGTGTTCCTGGAACGTAAGGGCGCATTAGGACGCCGCGTAGATTCCGGGTACAAGAGGGCGCCAGGTTTGTGAGGCAAACCAGACAAATTACATGTAGTATTTGCAAAACGGAAAAAATCTAGGCGGTCTTCAAAAAACTATCAGAAACGGTTGGTAATAATAGATGTAATGGAAAGAGGTAACTGAATGTAAATCACCATCATACTATACATAATTTAACATTCCAGAACCATACTAAATATCTAGCACACCTGTCACCATTTATAACAACACTACGTAGGTGTAATGGTTCAAATTTAAACATGTTTCTACGCATTAAGCAAGCGCAGTCAAATAAAGATTAATTCACAACTTACCCAGTTGGGAACACAATTCACATGTATTTAAGCTAAGGCTTAGCTATATGCAGCTTAATTTCAAAATATATTTACGAAGATTTAAGGTATAAGTAACGTTTTGTTAGGCACAATGTAATACGTCCTTGCCTTGAGAAGGCTAGCAGCGGTCTGGCGGGCGCGAGCTCCGAGTGCGAGCGTCGCTTCGCTTCTTATCAGTGGCAGCCGAGAACAATAGGCTTAGCTGCGTTTGTATCTATATAAAATGGTCTGCATTTATATTTATGTATGTAAATTATTATATTAGTTTTAAGTAATTTAATTAATAAGTTATTTTGGATAGTTACTATCACTTTTGCGTGTAACACTACGTTACAATAAGCCCTTTACTTATAGGACTTAGCTTTTCCTCCCCTTTACTGTTGGCCCCCGCCTATCTATAAGGTTTGAGAAACACCCAAAACGTTGACGACGAAACGTTGTAAACCACTGCGCCAATATTAGTTTTGCCTAATAAGCCGAACACGTTGTGTGCCTGTCGGCAGCGCCACCTCACAATTATGACTGCGGTCTTGAGCGGTACTACAATACGCTCGTCACTTTAAGGCATACTTGTTAATCAACATGTTGGTAAACCAAGAAAAAATACTAATATGAAAATACCGACGATATTAATTCCAGAGCAAGCTGGGGAGCACCGGAGCGGCCGGTGACGGAGCTCTGCGGCCGGCGGCCTACCCGGCGCTGTTGCTGCTGGCGCGCCTCTACCCCTCCGCGCTCGAGGGCGCCGCCTCCAACCTCAAGGTGACGTACAGTGATGCCGTCATAGTGTAGCAAATTGGGGAGCGCCGGGGCGGCCGGCGACGGACCCTGCGGCCGGCGGCCTACCCGGGGCTGCTGCTGCTGACGCGCCTCTACCCCTCCGCGCTCGAGGGCACCGCATCCAACCTCAAGGTGACGTACAGTGGTGCCGTCATAGTGTAGCAAGCTCGGGAGCACCGGGGCGGCCGGTGACGGACCCTGCAGCCGGTGGCCTACCCGGTGCTGCTTCTGTTGGCGCGCTTCTACCCCTCCGCGCTCGAGGGCGCCGCCTCCATCCTCAAGGTGACCTACAGTGGTGGCGTCATAGTGTAGCTCTGTCCAAGAAGTCTTCAACTCATAACTAGATAGGTTACTTCTAGGCAAGCGAGCACCGTCGACCGCGTCATCGCCTCTTCAAGAAACTTGCCCGCAATACTCTGATTTACAAAACCAATTATAATATAAAATAATGTCTGCACACAAGACTACAAACAGATACACAACCTTTAGATTCTTGTTATTGTAATATAAGATGCAGTCGGAAGCATAATTCATTTCATTTCTCTTTTGACGGAATCACTTCGGAACTTCGCGGTCTATGACAGATTCTCCTCCTCCCAATTTTGAAATTCTCCGTTTTAGTTGCTGTCCGAAAATATTCGCGTATCGCGCCAGGCATGTTCCCCATGCACTCTAGTACTTCTAGTAACGACTGCTTGTGGTCCGACATTGCGACCCTTCCAGAGGTCACACACCTCGATGTTACCACACCACAGTAACCAAAACCTGTAATCTACGATGAATCTGCAACCCGGATCATCCAAAGGCCCTTTTCAGGGCCACAGCAACCTGAACAGTGCCAAAAACAGTGATGAAAACGTCGTCGCTGTCGGAGCACATGAAGCCTCGGACGAAAGCGAAGAAATATCGCCGCCGCCCTCCGAAGAACTTTCTCCAAGAGGAGTTCACGAGCGTGATATGCTCACACTCGCCTCGATCCACGCATCGGGATTCCTCTCGGATAGACTGCTTCGGCGGATGGCTTTGTACCTACGCTTAAAAGCCACCGAGATCGATGGGGAACCTCCTGCAGAAGAGGATAGGGCAACCATGCGGCATGCAACGGCAGCCGCAACAACACTTCCACCAGCATCGACGGTTCCGATGCTGACCAAAATGTTCCAACCACAGACGGATATGGAAACAGAAACTCCAACCCAAAAAAGACTCCAAAAGCCCGCTGACTCGGAAGGCAGAAAAAATAGCCCTTGGTAAAACCCCGAGGAAGCAAAGACAAAAACAGAATCAAGAGGCGCCTAAAAGAGCGATACGCACAGAGACTGCCGAATTATTGACCGGTGACTCATCGCAGCCGAAGTCCCCCACCTTCGCGCAGGCAGCGAGCATTGGCCAGACCGCTGCGCTCGCACGACCACTAGCGAAACAGAAAAACCAACAAGCCCCGCCCCCTGCAAGGTCAAGAGGAGCTAATAGTAGAGCAACCGATGTAACCAAGGTTCCACCTACTCAGCCTACTGGTGCGAACACAGCCACCTGTAAAACGTCAGGAATCAAGATATCCGGCTAGTGGAAAAAAAATACAACTGGCAGAGCCATTTCAAGGTGCTCGCCGGAAAACTGGGCCGAACGGACGCCCATACGGGCTGGGAATCCGGTTTACACCAAGTGACGAGACGGAATACCGTCTCATACAAATCTATCTCACGGACCTGGAGAAAGCGAGAACATCAGCTGATTCTCATACTCCTTGCCGGCGGAAAGAAATTCGGATGCGCGGCCTGCCAGCTGACACTGATGTCGGAGAAATAAAAGTAGCTCTGCAAGGGAAAGGGTACACCCCGGAGTACATCAAAAACATAAAAGAAGCCTTCTTTGCGACATTATACAGCTCAGTTTGGCAGCTAAGAAACTCCAACTAACTTTGGTCGCCTTGCCAAACTTTTTTTTAAAGATTCAAAAGCTGTCCCGGCGTGAAGTACCGCCTAACCTTAGACAAAATACCAAGTTTCTTTGCAGCTACCTTGGCTTTGGATTCAATGTAAGAAACAAAATTCAGGAGGTACTCCAGCATTGATGGCCATTTGATCAGACGAGCAGCCCTCTACGACTACTCGAATAGATCGTTCCCTCAAAAAATCAGCTATCCAATTGCATAAGCCAACAGGTAATCCATATGAGGGAAGCTTGTTTAAAGGCCATCATGCCAGACCCGATCAAAAGCCTTAGATATATCAAGGGAGACGGCAAGCGCCTCACCATGCATCTCGATGGCTTCGCTCAATACGTGAGTGGCATACGCAAGAAGATCCCCAGTAGACCGGTTTCGGCGAAATCCGTATTGCCGGTCACTGAGGTGATCATTGTCCTCAAGGTATGCCAACAGCCTAACGTTTATGACACGCTCCATACACTTACAGAGTAAGGAGGTTATCGAGATGGGGTGATAATTGGCCGAATCAGCACGACTACCTTTTTTAGGTACTGGTTGTACATTGGCAAGCTTCCAACTCTTCGGAACTTTACCTGAGTGAAGAGAGAGGCTGTACAAACGCGTTAAGATGGGAGACAATTCGGGCGCACAGTTTTTCCACACAATCGCTGGAATGCCATCAGGACCACTGGCCTTGTTCACATCTAGAGCTCGTAGCGTTCTGAGAACCTCCTTCTGGCGAATGCGTATATCGGGCAAAAAAACCCCGCAATGTGGAAGACAGGAAGGTACTCGTATCTTGCCGGTAGCGTCTAGATGCGAAGATTCTGCAAAAAGAGAAGCAAATAAATTCGCTTTCTCTCCAGCAGTGTGAGCCAGTGATCCATCAGGTTTCAGCAATGGTGGCAGTGAGAGCAAGTTTACTTCGACCGACTTGGCCGGGGACCAAAAAGCTTTGCTACCCGCGGGGTATGAAGCCAGTTTGGCCCCTATTCGACCTATGTGATCAAAATGTTCCTTCCTAAGAGTCTTCTTGCAGGTTTTAGCGGCAACATTGAATTTTTGTTTCTTAACCCGAATATCAGAGGATTTGCGCTTTCGAGCATCAGCCCAGTCCAGATATGCCAGCACGACCATAGTTGGCTAGTCCAAATCAAGGCTGAGCTTTTCTGAGAAGAGGCTTATCACTGAAGGGAATGTAATATCCCATTGCCTGATATATACCTCTGTAACAGCAGACGCGCAAGTCAAGAAAGAAACTTAAACTGAAGGGAGAAGAGATCCCGTGGAAGCAAGAAGTCACTTATTTAGGCGTCACAATTTAATCGGCCGATGCCTAAACTTGCACCGATTTGTTTGAACTTTAACCGATGCAGAAACACATAGAAACCACGATTGGAGCCATAATTGGCGCTCCGAGGTATGTTAGGAACTCCACCATTCAAAGAGATTTAAAAATGGAAAACATAGACGCCTTCACAAAAAGGCTGAGCAACACAATGTTCAGCCGAGCGGACAAATGCGCCAAGAACACAAACGAGGCATAGCGCCGTTACACGTGCGACCACCAGACGAACAAGGCAAACGCCCCATGAAACCTTATGCCAGAAAGCTCGTGATGCGGCACAAGGAATAAAAAGAAGAAGAGGAAGGAGCAATGGGCCGGCAGGGTCTTGATCGCCCAGACACATGGTGGCCCCCCGGACCGTCCCGTTAATAGAAAGAAGGCCACACAAATAAAACCTTAACCAAAACGCCTACCCGGGCGAAGAAGACCAGAAACGGTTACCAAAAAGACCCGCCTGCAGTTGCAGAATGGAGACCAGCCAAAGGCAGAGAGCAAACGCCCTAAAACCTTTTTTCCATGCACCACAGGGTGCAAGAAGACTGAACGAACGCGCGTCAGCAATCTCTAGGTTGTCAGCGTCGGCGCACGTCGCGCCTGGTCTTGCTCGCACGCCGCCGGCTGACGTCCATCATATAAATATTGCTGAGATGCAGCTTGATTCTCAGTTGGTCAGCCGCGGCACGCCGAGGCGCACGATGCAATTGCTTCCACCGGTCATCATGGTACATGTCACCACAATACCACGTACACCAGTTTTTAAGTCAAAACCTAAGCTATTCAACAGTGAAAATGGCATCGCAATCGGTCCAGTAGCTGTAATGTGATGCGCGAACAGACAGACACTTCAAGTGTGGTACTAAGTTTTGAATGAGGGTTTGAAGGCCAGTGTAGATAATTTTGTTAGTAAATTCGTATTATGCGCTATGCCACGGATTAAAAAATACTACTAAGGTATTATGTAATAGTAGATACCTTTTATTTATTTATTTACTAGCGACCCGCCCCGGCTTAGCGCGGGTGCAATGTAGAAATCACTATCTCACTAATACATCGTTTGACGACATTTTTGTGTTAATTTGAAAATGATAAAATACGGAACTGTTAAATGGCGTCTCATTCTTTACAATCGCGCCCACAGACCATACTCGTATTCCTATACGAGTATGGTCTGTATACGGGGATTTCGCGCCTTTTTTAGGCTTCTGTCTATGGTGGCTAGTTCGGTTTTCGAATAAACTCTTTACAATGCTCGTATCTATGTGAATTTTCATACGAACTTTATCGTTCCAAATTCAAAAGCTGTCACTCGGCTTGATTTCTTCAGACATCTTGAACAATTATCATCGTATATTTCAACAAATTAACACTAAACAATGTCAAATTATACGTATAAACCTTCTTCTTGAAACATGGCGGTACGTAACTCTCTATCTATTGATGAAAACCGCACTAAAATCTGTTGCGTAGTTTAAAAGATTAAGCGTTACAGACACAGTCGGCGGGAAGCGACTATTAGAGATTTCCTTTGCAGTTAGAAGCTTTTGTTCTTAGGATACATCGAGTCTATTTTGAAGTCTACTAGCTCTTTGAACTACTTGTTTACGCGCGGTTTATTTTTGTACGTCTTTATTTTTTATGTCGGAGACCTTCACGCAAGTACCAAAACTGTACAAAGTTTTAACTCAATCGGCTCAGCTATGCGCGCAGAAGACGAACAAACATTAGTTATATACAGATTGAATTTAAATAATTTAAGGTAGATTAATATAATTACTGCAAATAGCTTATAATAATTACTGCAAATAATCTCAAAGTTTTCGTGAACCTGATACATATTACAAATTATACTGCAAATCAGCGATCACCTCAAACAGATTTCTGGTACGTAAATGTACTAGTTTCTTTGAAAAACATCTACACTGTCCGGAACAATTGAATGCAACATGGCGGTCATGCCTGCGCATAGCGGCTGATATAAAGCTGTATTAACGTGTCGTGTTGTGCATTGTGTAGCTGTCTGCGTTCGTGCCGTGCGTGCTGTGGTGCGCGCGCAGCCCCGTGCTGCAGACGCGCAGGCTGGCCGCGCGCGCCGTGCGAGCCCTCGTCGCACCCGTGCAGTGAGTATCAACGAACAAATATATGTTACATAGCCTGTATCGGCGTTTTACTCAGGTTTTGCTCAGATTATATGTCATCGTAACACCCATGACGTGTATTATTATCTCGTGGTGTGGTGTCAGAACATAAATCATACGCTGCATCTCAACATCGCAATCTATACTCGTTATTCAGTTGACAAAGTTTTGCCGACTCGTAGGAGGAATAGGGCTCTAAAAACACGAAAGCAGCATAGTCGAGTGAGCGAGGGTCATAATCTGCTTTTCTTTCCACTACAGTGAAAACTTAGTCAAAACAACAACAAGAGTTAAATATTTTATAAAAATATATTAGAGCAGTTCGAACTTAGGCTAGCCTTTGCGGGAAAATGAAGCTTTGCTCTACAAATGGTGGTGTAGAAGATGTATTGATTTGTATTGCTTAGTTATGAGGTCTTTACGAAAAAAACAAATCTTCGACCTCGAGGGGGGGGGGGGGGGGGGGGTGGCGAGCCAAATTTATTTATTTTAAATTGTTCTATAACAGTCAGCTTTATGGCAAAAGTGTCTATGAAAAGTATAAGGAAGACAATATTTGTAACATTTTTTGCATTGACAGTTGTTCCGTTAGTCTCCAATGCCGGAACAACGTATATTCCTAACTGCTGAATGTAGATACTTTATATTTGGAGAGTGTGTTTATAAAACGCATTTTAAAAGGTTTAAAAAGGGAGTTAAAGTTACAAAATACCTTTATTTGAAGACACTGCTGACATTTGACAGTCGAAATTATGAATGTAAGCTCCCGAAATAAAATAAACTTACAAGAGTATCAGGATTTTAAAAATTTTTAAAAATTAAATATCCGGCTCTGTTTTTCATAAAGAAATAGAAAAAATGAGAATTTTGATGAAAAACTGTGCCTGAACTTGTGTGTGTGTGTGTGTGTGTGTGTGTGTGTGTGTGTGTGTGTCTGTATGTTTGTGTGTGTGTCTGTAGCATCGTAGCTCCCAAACGAATAGACCGATTATGAAGTGTTTTTTTTTTCAGTTTGAAATCTGATGTGATCGAGATGGTTCTTAGCTATAATGGGGGGAAGTCGGGATCATAGCTCCCAAACGAATGGACCGATTTTAATGCTGTTTTTTTCTGTTTGAAAACTGATGTGATGGTGGTTCTTAGCAAAATAAAATATAAATATCTAAATGATTATGACCACTATATTATCAAGTAAAATAAATAAATATTTTTTGGTGCACCCCTTATATTAGTGACATCAAAGTCCATGACCAGGTGACCAGGGTGATAAGCGCAGTGTACTGCAACGTAAGATTTTGCAATCCAAAGTTGCGTTATGTTTTTCAAAATGGCGGTTATATGTATGCCGGTCTATAATAAAATGTAAGGTCCTCTTCTCATTGCTAGGTTGAATACCTAAGTATTCAGCGACGACACGAGCAGGTCGTTCCACTGATGGTAAGCTCCACGCTTGTACATAACGTTGTAGTCTACTGCGCTTGTCACCCTGAGATATTGATTTGATATCTCTAATAATAGAGGTGAAACAACTTAACGAACATTTTAGTTTGTACTGAATATCAATTAATTAAGATTTCATCAGATACATCCCGCACATCGAGCACATGTGCGCGCTCCTCGCAGACGGCGGCATCCCTCGGAACTACTGCCACGGCATCCTGCTGCAGCTGGCGCACCTGCTGGAGGCGCCTCCCGCGCTCCCCGCGGCCCCGGGGGCGCTGGCGGGCGTGGGGGGCGCGCTGTGGATCCTGCGGCAGGCCGCCGGCGAGAGGCCTTGTTACGTCATTGCACACGAGTATGTCAAGGTCGTCAATTTGCTCGTTTGGAGGTGAGCACGAATCCACATCCATACTTAGTATTATAATAGCGAAAGTAACTATCTGGCTGTCAGTCTGTTTGTTTGTTACTTTTCACGACTAAACGTCGGAATCTATCTTGATGAACTTAGTATGTAGAGAGTTTGAGCCCTGGGGAAAAGATCCGGACTCCGGATCTGGTCCAGAATTGCAAGAAAGTTTTACTCTAGTCCGGTACGCAAGACAGTTCTTCATTAGTCCGGGATGCAAGACAGTTTTCACACTAGTCCAGGATGCATGACAAGAACCTCCGCGAGTAGTAGTTAATAAATCGATGGCTATGAATCTAAACTAGATCTTTTACGACGATATTCACATAATTGACTATTTATTTTTTCTAGGTTACCAGATTTAGTTGAAGACGATTTAGTCAGCACGATCTTGCCGTGCCTGGAAGAACTGCTGTTCTCAACCCTC
Organism: Alsophila aescularia; assembly: GCA_946251855.1. Classification (NCBI taxonomy): domain Eukaryota; kingdom Metazoa; phylum Arthropoda; class Insecta; order Lepidoptera; family Geometridae; genus Alsophila; species Alsophila aescularia. The sequence continues at coordinate 59,380,313 of OX276381.1, forward strand.
CCCCCTCCCGTTACCGCGGGGCGGGACGTCTGTCTCGCCGACTGTCTCTACCTCTACCTAGTTCTACTACACAAGAGAAAAAATACTTACCAGATCGTACAACTTACTCTAAAGTCACTGCGACAAACCTCCTACGAAGTCGTCCTGGCGATTTTGAACTATTTGCTAATACTACACAACAACCTCGATATAGAAAACGACGACGAAACCTGCCAATTCCGAGAGCATCTAAGCTTAATTAGAGACACAAGAGTACTGGATCAGTTGAAGGAAAGCGAAACGTATATGCAGATGCTTTGTAACGGACTACACGAAGGGAAACATCCAGAGTGTCGGCGAAAATGTCTGACACTGCTCACTTTAGAAAGAGACACGCAGAAGTTCATAATAAACGATCCAAATATAGAAGATGAAGATCTGATATTGAAACTCATTGATTGTGTCGAAAATGAACACGAGAATGTGACTCACGTGTATTTGGAAAGCCTGTTGGACTTTGCGAGCGGAAAAATTGGTGACGCGAGTTTTGACAAGAGATTGATTTTGTTCGTGATGAGGACCGTGTTCGCTCAAAGTTCGGCAGTTAACAGCGATAGCACGAGGACCGTTGTCGTGTCATATTTAGAAACAAATTTGGATAAATTGCTAAAGATGAATTTAAAAAATCTGCAGTTTCCCGAAAGATGTAAGTTTATTATTATACATATCTAGTTAGGTAACGCCCGATGCGTCGCATTGCCTCTTTCATTATCCTTGTTTTTTCTTTCCTTTTATGCCAGAAACTTTCACGCATGTGCGAACGACAACAGTACAAACTATCAGTACAAAGTATCAGTACAAAGTATCAGTACAAACTATCAGTACAAAGTATCAGTACAAACTATCAGTACAAAGTATCAGTACAAAGTATCAGTACAAAGTATCAGTACAAAGTATCAGTACAAACTATCAGTACAAAGTATCAGTACAAACTATCAGTACAAACTATCAGTACAAACTATCAGTACAAAGTATCAGTACAAACTATCAGTACAAACTACAAACTATCAACTCAAAGAAGATAACTTTTCTAAGCATGAACAACTCGTATTTGGCCGTTTTATTAAATTTCAAAATCCTTCATGCTAGTGCCAACAACTGTAAAAGTTTCAACTCAATCGGATGAACGATGCGCGCACGCGTGGAAGACAAACAATCGGATGAACGATGCGCGCACGCGTGGAAGACAAACAACGAAAAAATCATTTTTATTCTTTACCATGTTTGTTCTTTGCGATAGAATACGACGAATTGTTCGAAATGTTTATCCGAACCAAAAGATACTTCAAATTGATTTAATAAAAAACTCATACCAATTTTATAAAAATTTATAGTTGACAGAGCATTATAGTTAAGTTGGACTGAATCGGCGTTTGAATGAATGTATCTTTGACGATTACTCGAAAAGTTGATGCAATTTTCATGTACAATTCAATTTTAATGTTACTCTTTTTTTTTCTAGTCGAATTCAAAGCAACTGTTCTATCGACACTCGTGACGCTTCTCGAAGATGACGACGACGTCATCCGGCAACGCGCCGCCGACGTCACCGCGAAGCTCTGTCGGGACTACAGTACTGGCGAAGTCATTGCCGATGTCAACCTCGGTGACGTAATTCCCAGCAACGTTACGCTCAGCGACGTCATTCACAGCAAAGTTACACTCGACGACGTCACTCCCACCGGTAGCATGTTGCCGAGCCTGTGTGGGGAGCTACTCCGGGACTACATAGAGGGTTTGGAGGACAGCACCGCTTTGTTCGTTTTGTTGGCGCTGCTGGACTTCAAGTCGGAAGTAGTCATGACGGACGAGCTCAATGATGAGGTACGACCTTTTATTTTATTTAGCTGAGTTGCAGGTTGTTTGGCTAATGGCGAGCGCCACGCTTGCTCTACACGATTGTAGTGCTGCCCAGATGTAATGGCGAGCGCCACGCTTGCCCTACACGATTGTAGTGCTGCCCAGATGTAATGGCGAGCGCCACGCTTGCCCTACACGATTGTAGTGCTGCCCAGATGTAATGGCGAGCGCCACGCTTGCCCTACACGATTGTAGTGCTGCCCAGATGTAATGGCGAGCGCCACGCTTGCCCTACACGATTGTAGTGCTGCCCAGATATTTGGATTACAAAATCTTGAGCGGCACTGCACTCGTCAGCCAAAGCCCGGAGACATTAGTTTTTAAGTCTCAAATGCCCAATAATGTCGCTGGAAATCTATATGTATATCTTATAACTTATTATCACTATACTATAATCTATCTACGAGTTCTGAAATCCACGTAAGCATGTTTTCACAAAACAACAATTAACACCCAGCAGTTTCCGTGGTTCCTGGATTTCAAACAGCCATTGTGGAATTTGTGAGCTGTTGAACACAGCAGCAGTGGATAGTGATGATAGACTAACGCGACAAAGCACATCACGTTGCACACGCCCGCATTTACAAGGTCTCGGAAAAAATAAAATAAGCTAATTTTTTTTTAAAAGCCTCGCTTACTGTTATTTTATGAAACTACTACTTTTTCTATTTCAGTGCCGTGTGTTCGACCAGAGCGAACGATACAACTTATTTTTGGAAGAATCCGTTTGGACCGCCGCCTGCGCAGACAAACTCATCAAACACTATCGACACAAGGAACTAAACTTGCTCCACTTTGTACTGTCGACTGTTCACGATACTCAATACTCGAGTGCGTTCGAGAGACTGTGCAAAGACAACCTAGTACTGTTGGAGACCAAGGCGAGTGGCGAGACGATCAACCCAAAAGTACAATTATTCATTGAAAAACTGTGTTGTGTACAGACTACATAAATAAAACTGTTGTGTCTTAGGCCCGTATTAATAAATCGCTCTTGGTTGAGCTCTCAAGTGCGATATCAACTGATACGCTCTCAAGTTGTGATCAGCATCTTAAGATCGTCGCTGATTAATAAAGACATTTCAAGAGCATGTCAGATCATGTCGCTTTCAAGAGCCGCATCTCAAGATGCTACGTCACGAACCAGAACTTGAGAGCAAGATTGAATGAACTACGAATGAACGATTTATTTTCTTTAGTGAAAGTTCGGTTTTTGCTCAAATATAATATAACGTAAGGTTAAAATAAAATATAAATTTTAACCTTACGTTATATTATATTCTTAACTTCGATGTAGTTAAATTAAATTAAATGCGATTATATTAAACGTAATGTTTATTTTCTACCTAATTATCATAACCTTACTTTAGTTTTTTTGTAGAAAGGATGTAAGCCATAATTTTTGTCTATATTTTCAAAGTTACACTATCTATTAAAGAACTTAACGCAATTCATCAACAAATAACTATAATTTAAGAAAATAAAAAAATCGGTGATTATCCATGCAGTATTTCCAGCGCGTATCCTTTGGTTACGATTTCGGATCTTTTTAGACTTCAGCGAGTCCTCGCCAGGTTCTGATATCTACCAAATCTTCGGATCTTTTCGCAATCATGCCAAATAAATTTGTTTATTTCCAGAGTAATATAAAAATATTCTTATAATGATGGTTAATATAATCATAATTATCAACTTCTGACATAATATTTTCGAAATCCTTGATTCTAGCAACTGGCAATCACGCTCTCAAGTCACGGATCGACTGCACTCAACATTCTGCATCTCAAAACGCATCGCAAGTGCGCTCTTGAGAGTCTAGATTGATTTATTATTAAACACTAACTCAGCTGATTACGGCATCTCAATCAACAGCTTAAGATATGTTTATTAATTAGATTAGCATCTTGAGATCGCTCTCAATAGCGCTCTCAGAGTTGAGGTTGGTTTATTAATACGGCCCTAAGAAATTGTGTTGTGTACAGACTACATAAATAAAACTGTTGTCTTAGAAAAATGACTAAGTTTTTGAAACAGTATCTTGGTTGGCTGATTTTATTTATTTTTACGACTCTTTACACAGACATTTTAATGGTTTTAAAAACTATAATTATAATGCAACAGAAAATAAAAGTATTAGTTAACACGGGCTGTTTTTATTTACAATTAATTAAATATATTATAGATGTAAAGAAAAACAGTAACTGCACATTCAGCGTAACTTGAATCAGATTTCTTATTACATCTAATAACAAAACAATACATAACTACATATTTTAAATTACACACATAGATTCGTACATTGCCAAAGGGGACCAAACTCGCTTTTGTATACAATAAAGTAACTAGCAAACGAAACAACGCGTTTCAAAAACGATAAACAACATACAAATGACTTTTATGTACAAACTAGAATTGTGCCGCGACCCTACATCTGCCTATTTTCTGCAAAATGCCAACTATTATAACTTTTCATACATGTAGGGTATATACATACATACTGGTCGAAACTACTGGTTGAAAGAGTTAACTTCTGCAATGAAAATAATCGCACTTTAGGCTGCATTGGCACCCGCGTGTCGCACACCCGCGTGTCGCGTGTACCGGAGAAATTTATTTCAATACATTTTGAAATTTCAATAAACGTTCGGCAGTGGGATAAGGTTGTCAATTATTTCATCAAACAATGGATGGAACCCCAAATGTTGGATGCTGTTTCTTGCTCTGGCGATCGTCATCCGACAGTTTAGAGGGTGGCATTCTCGCTTGAATAAAATAATTGGTAAGAGAAGCCCAACCTTTTTACCTGACTACAGCAAAGCAAGGGAAGGGTAATGACTTTAACAGTCTATGTATGTATGTGGATGTTCCACCATAGCGTCACTCCTATTGGTACAATTTTGACAAGCGAGGTGTCAATCGATTCGTCTTCATCGCAAGAGTGTCATAGGCTAGTTTTTACCCGACAGTAGTCAGGTTTTAGTATTTGCACTTGTCTTGTTGCTTTTCTAAAAGCTATTAAAGAAGAAAGTTTCAAAATATTATCACGAGCTACGCAGAAATGCACAGCATTTGGCTCCGTCCAATAAACGGACACTAAAACAAAAAGCAATATCATCATCATCAGCCCGAGTCAGTCCACTGCTGGACATAGGCCTCTCCCAAAGCACGCCACAGCACGATCTTCGGCTCTTCTCTTCCAACTGCCTGCCACTTGGCGTATATCGTCGCTCTACCTAGCTGGAGGCGCCCTACACTACGTTTACCAAGCCGCAGTCTCCACTCAATAATGTCTACCCCAACGGTTATCAGTCCTTCGACACAATATCTGAAAACTCGTCTGTAGATGGTCTGAAGGACGTAAATCAAAGAAGTAGGTACAAAGTGAAAATAAATGTTTAGTTAAGTATAAGTAATTACCTAGTTTATTTCAAGTTGTTTATTTTTAGTTTATATATTATCCTTTTTAAATAATATGAGCTCTAAAAGCGTCTTTAATTTATTTTTCTCATAGAGGGGGATGAACAGTGGAGTGTATCAGTCGGACGCATATTTTTTTTCTCTGTGTACATTTGTGAATCCCGCGCTGCGTTCGCTCGGGATTCTACTCTAGAATCCCTCACTCTGCTCTGTATTCAAAATATCGCCCTCGCCGTCAAAATATTATTTTGCTCCCTCGTCATACAATCTACTATTCAACTAGTTATGTATGTTGAACCATCTAGCTCTGACTTACGCATTTTAGTTTATTGACTTTACAAATAATATTCATATATTTTTAATTTTACTAATAGTCGGCATTCAGACTTGTTAAGACTGTGTGCATTAAGTTAAGTTGGCATAATGCGACATCAATTTTAAATGAAAAAGTTATCGGCTCCATGAGACTGTCGGCGCGCGCGATCTCTAATTCATAAATTTGAAAAAGTCGGCAAAGTGCGATCAGATGTATGTACAGAATAAGAATAGCCGGTTTTTGCAGAAAGCAGGCGCTCAGCTGTCGAACTATCTAATACACCTTCCTTATTACCTGAAACTTGATGAAATTATACTAACAAAAGTTATCTACAATTTAGATTGATGTGTTACATCCTCTAAATTCTAGAAAAATTTAGATTTCTTAAAGTTTTAGGTAATGATTCAGATATTTTCATGGTTCTTGTTACAACTATCACTCTTTTTGTAATATAATTTACAGAGCACACTACAATCATACTATTTTGTCCCTTCGTATCCGATACACCTCGCTGGCCACTTGGCTATTTTTGAATTTCATTGGCCTCTTCGTCTCTTTATCATCCGCTCTCACATTTCTTACCTCTGTTGCGCTCTTGTCGTCTTTTGTTTCTCCCTTTTGAGTCAGTCTTTGAGTTTTGTTCCTGGATTTAGAAGTGTTTTCATCTTCGTTGAACAAATCCTTGACGGATACCAGTCTGTGGGAGTTGCCAACGCGGAGCAGCTTCTTCAAACCTCTGGTCGTCTTCTTCTCGATGAGGCCGATGATGCCCCAGTCCTCAGACTTCTGGTTCTCCATTCCTTCCAGCTGCCACGCAGCGTTCCTCACTTCTAATTTCAGCCGTTCGCATTCCTCGTAGCTGACGTTCCTGCTGACGTTGAGCGCTTGCTCCAGCGGGTTCACTATGTACAGCGGGAGGGTGTTGGGTTTCTTGACCGGGGCACCCTCGTTCACGGATATAGCCTTGTTCTGAAAGTCGAACTGTGCGTAGAATTCGAAGAATTGCAGCAGAAGCGTCTCCAAGCTGCCGTCGTTTTGTCCATAGCAGTCGGTCGGTAGCTTGTTCATGTCGCGTACGAATGTGCAGTTGAGATTTTCTTCCGCTATCCGAATGTCTTCTCTACCTGTTGAAACAAATACTTTGCATCAGTTTCTCCTTTTGTAAAACTGCCTTATGTAATACGATATGGTGGCAAGTCTGTAATGGTTATCCACATCTGGGAAACGCGAGCGAAGCCTCGATGAGGCTACAATAAACGCGAGCGAAGCCTCGATCAGGCTACAATGGCCAAATCGCTAGAATATTATAAGTCGTGGGTTCTAATTCGAACAGAACCAACCATACAACATAATAAACGAGCTTTCGGTGAAGAACAACAAAAAAAACGTTATATTTAGCTGGTGTACATTTTAGTGTCAATCTGGCTACCAGCCTCTTCCAGAAAATCTATTGCCAAGCCTCGAAGCCTTAAGGACTCGAAGCAAAAATGATCATCGATAATAATAATTATTAAAGAGTTTTAATTTTTTATTGTAAATATGCAAAATAATAGCACTTTTACAAAACAAAACTATAACATTTCATGAAGAAAGAGAAAAACATAAATTAATATAAATATAAATAGATCAATAAAATTTGGTAAACTAAATATGATTTGAGTTTGAAAAGGAAATTTCCCTTTCATGTGCCGACTCAGAGTTGAATCTCGCACGGGAAAAGGAAACTCCACGGGGATGTCAGTTTCTCATTTTTTTATGATAATTATCGATGATAATTGACAGACTTTGACTGAGCTCTTCACTACACAGTTGCACAAAATCTGTTTTGAGTCAGCGCCCCAACATAGAATAGCGCCTACAAAAAGCTGTATGTTAGAAAGGTAGACATGAATGAAGTAGTTCAAATGGTGAATGAAGGCGCCAGCGCTAGTTGAACCGTTCAATTAGTTCTACAACTGTAGCGGCTCTACTCAGTCAGTGTTGAGCCGCAACAGACGGGACGCGCGCCCGGTCCCGGTGTCCTGGCGGAACTCTTCGAGAGCCACTCACATTCTAAATTTAGTATATACCACCATCTTTGAACAAATCATCACATAAAACCTGACTGTGATCAATTGTTAAACCATAAAAAATAAGAATGTTGCATGACAATCCACACTAATATTATAAAAGCGATAGTAACTCTGTCTGTTTGTTACCTAATCACGACTAACGGTTGAACCCTGGGGAAAAAGATAGTCTGAACCCTGGGATCGAATACTTTTTATCATGATCTGATGATGAACTGTGTAGCAAAAGCAAGTCTGAAATAAGAAACCGTTCTCACCAGCCATCCGAACCAGCGTCTTGACAGAGGGCAGCACGTGTCCGCCCTGCGCCTTCTGCTGCAGGAAGAAAAGAACCAGCAGCGTGAGGGGGAAGTTGGTGATCCAGCGGCCGGGGTGCGGGGAGGTGAGCGCGGTCGCGCGCGCCCAGCGCCGCACGCACTGCGTCAGCGGGCGCACGCGCGGGTCCAGTGACCCGAACAGCCAGAGCAGCTCCGACATATACACTCCCGACCTGAAAAAACCATTCGCACTGCTAGTTTCGACCGAGCGAGGTCTCCAAAACAACTTTGACTAATCAGAGTTTACTTTTTCAGAGCGTTATGTACGTCCTACTACACGAGGACCTACACACAAAAACAGTACAGCGCCTTACGCGTCCAATATAACAACGCTTTTAGGGTGCTGATGGGGCTGCCCCGATTCTGTAGCGAATCGGGGATGTTCGCTGAATGCCGGATGGTTTTTTTACGCAACTATGCGGAAACGGTGCACATCCCTGGTGCGCCGGGTGCGGGGAGGCGCCGGCAGCATCCTTAAAGCATTGCAGAGGTTCGCTTGTCGGTACATGAACTACTGTTGCAGTGTTCATGTACTGACAACGCAAATTGCGTTTAATATTAATTTTAGTGTAAATTTTAAAATTGTGTATTTTAATAATGTTTTTTAAATAACTTGTGGATGACCCTAGATGGTGGAAATAAAGAATATATTATTATATATATATGTCATAGTTTCGCCCGGTGGCTATGCCTGCATGGACATTTTATACTAGTGGCGGCGGGCGAAGATACGGTTTACGCGATATATGTGTTCGAAGATAACTTTCGAACTGTTGATTTGATCTTTGTGCAAGAAAGATAGACAGTTACAGTTTACTAACAGTAAGTAATATAATATAGTATAATAATATTTAAAATAATTAATAAAAAAATAAAGTACTATGCTTGGAAAATTATGTTGGCTGGACTATTTCATTTAAAACTAGCCAACACCTTACTGAGTTCACCGACAGCACCGGCCAATCAGGGGCAGGTTCACAATTGAACAGTGGCGGTAGAACGCATCAAATCGGATAAATTGTAAAACCGTGCACTGATGGGTTGATATTACTCGATAATGCAGTGCGTTTACAATGTTATGGTTGGAGACGTATACATTATAATATATCGAAATTGTATTCGTATTAATGTAAATCTAACGCTCGCAATTTTTCATTTGTATACAAAGTCGCCGGATTTATTACAATCTAACGGATTTAACATCCGTGTGGTGACTTAAACAATTCCAGGGTTTTAGGGATCGGTTCAAGTGCGTTGGCCTTGGACACGCACAGAATACGCCACGAGCACGCACGCTGCATCGTGCGGCGCGCCCGCACGTGTCAGATTACTACTTATTGTAAATATAGAAATGTAATAAAAATAATACTTGGTACATGTAAATGTTATGTGTCCAGATTTCAGAACGAAGTATTCGTTCTGAAACGAAGTATTGGCTACTTTAATGAAAAGTAAAGTACCACGTGTAAACTTACGATGTATGTCATCCATCACTATGAAACATCTGTATTATTATGTCATAATTATTAGAATAATGTTAATGTTCGAATAATAATGGATGTTATAATGTATTCCAGTAATTAAATACAACTATCAGACATGACTTATGTAATTAATAAAGTAAATGGTAGATATTGTTGATCTGTTTTCAAACGACTCAAATAGCTCGATGTCGGTAGTCGGATGACTTCTGACAGCGTCGGATGTTCGAAAATGCTATACACCACTATTTTTAAATTACCAAAAAAAACAGCTGTATCTACTGCTGGTACTGAGTACTTCTAGACAAAAAAAAACAAAAAAAAGATATTATCCTACAAAAAAGTCAATAATTGGTCACGTTTACATAGATTCGCACACCTAAAATAAATTCTTGCTAATTCATTCATAAATACTAGGTACCTATATGCGCGCGCGATTCATAAACACTCGCCATAGAATAAAGAATAGTGCATGTACACTCGCGTCGAAGCTCAAGGATATAATCGGCTGGCCACAAACCTCCACCCCGCACCGCACCCGCGCCACCCCAGCCGGCGTCTATCCCTTTCGTATCGGCATATTGTCGGCGCGGTTCCTTTTTTCCTAATTACTAATTAGTCGCGTCGCATCGCACGCGCCGTTCCTACGCCGCTTGATAACCGTCGCGGCTTATCAATTTTCACCTCGTGAATACACGTAAATGTTACGTGCATATTTCGCGTCTGGGGAAAATACGAGCGAAGCTCTCAGAATATACCGTGATTTGTATCCTGACGCTCGACAACCGAACTTCGCTACAATGTCGAGTGTCTACCAACATATGCTGGACCACCGCTCGGTTTTTACCCCGTCACATGCACAAGGACGAGGGAGACCTGCGCTTCCTCAAAACGTGTACGATGATGTAGGTACTGAGCTACTTCGAAGAAGATCCCCGCAGAAGCACCAATGATGCCGCTCGCCATTTAGGAATTAGCCAGTACTGCGCTTGGAGAATAGTGCGTTCAACAGGAATGCATCCATACCATTACAGGAAAACGCAAGAACTGACTACAATCGACCGAGTTCCGAGAATTACATTTTGCAATTGGATTTTGAACAATCTCGACGCTAATGTGTTATTTTCTGACGAGTGTTTATTCACAAGGATTGGACTGTTTAATCAACTCAATGAACATTGGTGGTCGGTCCGAAATCCAAAACTGACGCGTCAACATTCTTTACAACATCGATTCAGTGTAAATGTGTGGGCGGGAATTTTGAACGACAGACTAATCGGCCCGTATTTCATTGAAGGTCGCCTCACAGGAGAAACTTATTTAAACTTCTCCGGACGATGGTGTCTTCGATGCTGGATGAAGTTCCGCTGGCATACCTGCAAGGTGTGTTTTTTGACAGGACGGCGCCCCGCCGCATTATCATAGAATGGTAAGGGAATACCTAAACGATCAATTCGGAGACCGTTGGATTGGTCGCGGTGGACCAATACCGTGGCCAGCGCGTTCGCCGGATTTAACACCTATGGACTTCTTTGTATGGAGCGAAATGAAACGGTGTGTTTATGTGAGTGAACCGGACACTATGCAAGTGTTAAGACAGCGCATCATAGACGCTTTTGACGAAGTGAAAAGCCTAAACATGTTAATGTCATTACGCAGTAATCTGTGTAAACGTGCTCGCTTGTGTATTGATAATGAAGGTGGTTACTTCGAACAATTGTTAAAATACTTGTAAGTTAATTTCTAAGCAGTGTAAATAGTAATAACAATAGTTGTAAATAGCTGGTTATAAACTGTTAAATACGCCAAAATTCCTTTGTTTCTAACTTAATAACTTTTAAATTTAACTTGGTTCATTGTGATACCCATAGAAGTATTAGGATAATCCTAATACTTCTATGGTGATACCTAAGTGTTGGTATTTTAATCTAAAACAATTCAACACCTACCTACCCAATAAATAAAGTAATTTTGCCGGTCCTAAGCCCGTAAAAGTATGAAGGAAAGTTAGAATTAATCAAATAAAGTATTTTTATGCTACATTTCATATTTTATTTCGTATGTAGGTACCTACTTCCCAACCCACCGGAGACACCTACTTTATTTTGTTATTGATAAAATGGTAGCTAGCGTGATAGTCGAGGTAATTGAACGCGCGAGAAAATGCGAGAAAGAGTAGGACAGAGATAGTTTTCACTACTCACGCGCACTATGTGATTTCATTCATTATTAATTGCATAGTATTTTTAGTATGTGTCCATAATTGTAGGTAGGATTTCCGAAAACTTCAGGTTTTAATAAATTCTACACTGTTAAATATTCAAAAGTTCTGACTGCATATTTGGATTACATTGCCACTTCTGCACAGCACATATTTTTTTGGTAATTTAATAATAGTGGTATATAAAGGCTCTCTCGACTTAGCAATGTTTACGCCCCTCCGTCAATCCTGGAACCGCTCCAGAGAGTTCAAAATAAATTCCTTCGAAATGCAATAGGCGCTCCCTGGTATCAGAGGAACGCCGACCTGCACCGCGATATCGAGCTTCCCTCGATCAGTCAATTCATGAAAGATGCCTCTCGCCGCTACTTTGATGCGGCGCCCCATCACCCCAACCCGCTCGTAGTAAAAGCCTCCGACTATACGACAGACAGTATTGCCCTCCGTAGACGTCCCCGCGATGTCCTGGACGACCCGGACGACGCCATCGCAGTCAAAGTACTGGCAGCGATGGCATCGCCCAATCCGACCACCCCTGGCAACCCGCCAGGGGGTATCAACACACTTTGACACAGACACTGACCTCGCCGGCGAGGTCGAAGGTCCCATAACACATAGTCAGATATTATTCTGTTTGCAATAAAAAAATTGCAATGTTTAGTGTTCCTGTGACCGCCGCACCGAGAGGACAAGGGCAAGGTTGGCCAGCTTGGCTTGGTTAAGTGTTTTTTATATTACTCTGTTATGCCGCTTATTTGTAACCGTGTAATTATTACAGTGTATCACTTCATTGTGGGGTGATGAAATAATCTATAAGATTATAGTTAACGGGATTATCATCTATCTGATTGTGTTTAAATGCTGTTTTCGAAGTTATTATTGGTGTATTCCGAATCCGGTGTTCAAATGAGTAAATACAAAATTGCAAACCTATTTCCTTGTTTTTATTAAATATTCCTTAGGTTATTTATTCTGTAGCTGTGGCTACTAGGTACCAACCAACCAACCAACTATAGGAACTATAACTATATATACTAGATACCAACTATAGGATAAAGCAACTTGCTTTTTAATAAAATAAATAGTATAATTATAATTATTATACATATGTTTATAAATCTCTCTCTCGTACAGGTTGCGCGTGACGCGCGCGGCGTTTCAACCAGCTACATTACTCACATGTTGTTATAGCACAGGTCGCAGTCCACGTCAGCGTACTGGTGGCAGTACTTGACAATGGGCACGCGCGCGTGCAGAATGCGCGTCACGCGCGTGGCACCGGCAACACGTAGCTCCAGCGCCTCCGCCACCAGCTCCATGTGCCGCTGCCAGGGGCTGCGCCCTCCATCGCACTTCTTCTCTTGAAAAACTAGCCGCTTGTTTGCATCACTCTGAATTGGAGACAATTACATTTTGTAGCAGAGTAGTTTAGAGTAGGGGGTAGGGGGTTGAGGTGCATAAGTAAAATGTTGGAAAGGAAACACTAAATAGCCTGGACTTATCTTTGTCCTCGAGCTAAAAGGGCCTTTATTATATAATTATATTTATTTAATCTAAAAGCAAATTAAAATATACCACTCTCAAGACTAAGTTGATTTAATTTAAATGAATACAAACATATTTCAAACCAGATGCTCACCATATCAGTAGACAAAACATTTGTAAGCACTAAATCCAAGTCACATCCGAGTTTCCCGAAGCCATTCACGGATGATCCAAACGGGTGCACGGCCACGTTGGCGTACAAGCTCTCGAATACGCATTCTATCTGGAAAATACCAACATACAGGTAAAATATAACGGGGACTACAGTTAACTAATAAGTTTGACATTTCAATATTCGGTACTTGCGCGCTCGCTGGTAGCTTTAGCGACCAACCAAGTACTGCAAAACCCGTTTTAAAGGTATATTAAAAAATATTATATTTAGAAAATCTGCCAAAATTAATGAGTACAGAAAAATTGGATGCAACATTTGGTCAACAAACTAAACCTTCGATTTAGTTTTCAAAATGGTCAGTAAATAAACTGCTTAGTCAGCAGAATTGTAAAACTAGAAATAATTCATCATCATCATTATCATCAGCCTATATTTGTCCACTACTGGACGTAGGCCTCTCCTAATGCACGCCACTGAGCTCAGTCTTCAGCACTCTGTATCCATTTTCTTCCAGCCGCTATCCGCAAATCGTCACTCGACCTGGCCACAGGACATCCTACGTTTGCCTAACTGCAGTATGAAATGCTTGTATTTATCAAATATATTTTTACAGGTTCTAGGCACCCTGAATCAGACATGGCTGTATTAGCGTTTTAGCATTAGAGAACGAACAACAAACGAGACCTCACCTGCCTCGCCACCATGTACCGCAGCCGGATCCCCAGATCATTCAGTGTAGTGCGATCATACAACAGCTGTATCTGGTCGGACATCGTGTTGCACTGCACCAAGTCCTCCAATAACAAATCCTCATTTACTTCCATAGACGCATTTTTTGACATCAGCGATAATCCATCTGGAAGTTTGAATTTGTCTTTTTTTTCTGTGGAAGCTCTAAACCATAGGAATGGGGACTCCAATGCCATGACATCAAGGTCTTTCTGGTGAGTGCTGCATGTTCGAATAACATCTTTGAGGTTCTCTTCTGTGCTGAATTCAATTAGCATGAAGTTCTAAAAATGTACAATAGGTGGAGTAATTAGTATCAATGTTAAGCCATTAAGTCAATAAAAATATAGGACCAGCCTTCTTTAATGTTTCCGTGCTGTTGTTTAAGAGTGTCGTTGACACAGGCATTGTTTATAGGTCACACAATAATTTACAAGTAAAATTTCAATTCCTCATCTTCATCATCATCATGTCAGCCTTTAGAAGTCCACTGCTGAACATAGGCCTCCCCCAAAGAGCACCATGACGAGCGAACTTGTGCCACCTCCATCCACCGACTTCCTGCGATGGCTACAATGTCGTCGGTCCATCGTGTGGGGGTCTCCCCACACTTCACTTGCTTGTTCGTGGTCGCCATTCGAGAACCTTTATTCCCCAGCGGATGTCGGTTCTGCGTACTATATGGCCTGCCCATTGCCACTTCAACTTGCAAACTCTGAGAGCTATGTCGGTAACCTTCGTACTTCTACGGATTTCCTCATTTCTGATTCTATCACGTAGTGAAACACCGAGCATAGCTCTCTCCATTGCACGCTAGGCAACTCTGAACTTGTGTATGAGACCAATAGTTAGCGACCACGTCTCAGTGCCGTATCGTAATCACTGGCATCATCATCAGTGCGTGTACTGATTATAAACTTTCGTCTTGAGGCTCTGATTATTATTTATATTTTTTATATTATTGATTATTATTATTTATTCGTATTATTAATATTTTGATTATCATTGATTATTATTGATTATTATGATTTTAAAAAACCACAGAATAATAATATTTTTGTTGTTTCTCTCTTATAGAACAAAACCACTACGCTCCTGTGCCACGCCTCTGGCGTAGTACCCTCGAGGATGACGGAGTTAAACAGCTTCTGAAGGACTTTAAGTACCGGCGTTCCATCCGATTTCAGTAGCTCTGTCGTTATTCCGTCCTCCCCTGGTGCGTTGTTGCTCTTAAGCTGTTTGAGAGCCATTCTGATCTCGTATAGGCTGACGTCCGGGATATCTTCGGTATAATGTCGGGTCAAACGGGCTCTTGCATCTCTAGTCGTGCTAGGAGGACTACGCGATGAGGTGTATAATTGTCTATAGAACTTCTCGAGCTCACTCAAAATCTGAATCTGGCTTCGACGAAACGATGCTGCCATTGTCGGTTTTCAGCTTCGTCAACAGGCTTTGCCCAATAGACAGATCTCTTGCGAACACTTTGGAAACCTTGTTCCGCTCTATTGCGTTCTTAATACAAGTAGTATTATAGGAACGCAAATCGTGTCGCATTGACTTGGAGATCTGTTTATTAAGCAAGCTGTAACTCGACATATCCACCGAGGACTTCAGTCTCATCTCGCCTCGTTCTGCCATAAGTTTGAGCGTATGCTCAGAGAGTTTCTGTGTTCTTTTTTCGCGGGGGGTCCTAAAGAACTCCGACGCGACCGCGTGAACAATTTCCACCAGCCCGTTGTTTAGTTCGTCCACTGTATCGCATTCGGTAAGGATTTGGAAGCGATTTTGGAGCTCCAACTGAAAGCTCTCAGGGTTTTGGATTTGGGCAGGACTTGGGCGAAGAGTAGATCTCATCAAACGAGACCTCTCCAGCTTTACGTTGATATTCAATGAGCCTCTTACCAAGCAGTGATCACTGCCGGTCTTAACCCTGTTGATCACAGAGACATCATTGAATATATGCTTATTGGTCGTCAAAATTAAATCTATCTCGTGCTTATGACCACCGGGGTGAGCCACGTCCATTTCCTGGAAGGGCGCTTCTTCAAAAAGGAGTTCATCATAAAGAGTCCCTCCTTCTCTATGAAGTCGGCCAATCGCTGACCCCTTTGGTCCCGCTGTCCAAATCCAAACTGCCCCACTCTCAGTTCATCGCCATTCCTCATGCCCAGCCGTGCGTTGAAGTCCTCAATCACCACTGTGAAGTGTGTTTTCGGGGCATGTATTGCATTAGAAATGTCGTCATACATAGCCTCCACTTCATCGTCCGGGCGTTTCGAGTGTGGGGCGTACACCTGTATGACCTTCAACGAATACCGTTCGGTAATTCTGAGTATAAGGTATGCCACCCTGCTCGAAACGCTTAAGATCTTCACAATGTTGTTGACGAGGGACTTGTGGACGAGAAACCCGACACCATGTTGGTACTGCTGGTCGCCCTCCCGGTAATAGAGTAAGTTGCCGGAATTGAGGGTCATCGTATCCTCTCCCTCTCTTCGGACTTCTGATAACCCTATAATACCCCAGCGCAACTTACTACTTCTTCCAGCTCTATCAACTTCACATCGGTCTTCAAGGTGCGTTATAAGTTGCCAGGTCCAGAGATCGTGGGGGTTGGTAGCTGGGTCTCTGCCGGGGATTCTTAGCACCCCCTGATCCGCCGTTACCATGGCTGCTACCGGTGCCAAGAATAACGGAGCCGCCGGGGACTGGGGGCCGTCTTTGTGGTGTGTCTATCATATTGGGGGGGGGTTTCCATAGTCACCACGCTTGGCAGGCAGATTGGTGACCGCAGTGTAGCAAATAATCGCTCGGAGGACGCTGCTGCCCATCTTCCGGTGTGTAATCTCTTAGTCGCCTCTTACGACATCCACGGGAGGATTGGGAGGTGTCTTATTCTAAGCCGAAGCCGCCACGGCAAAAATTTCAATTGTTAGCATAAATTCTGCATTATCCATCCAAACCATTATATAAAAGTGAAACATTGTCTGTTTGTTTGTTTGTTTGGGGAGCTTTCACGCGATAACGGCTGGACGGATTTTCATGAAATTTGGAATGGAGGTAGCTTATATCCTAAAATAAAACATAGGATACTTTTATCCCGAAAAATTGTTTCCATGGGAAAACTGGAAATGGTTGATTACTCGCTGTAAGCAATGGTTGCCATGGAAACGAAATAACAAGTCTGTCATAAAACTTCAAGAGCATTGGTGCTATACCTACCTACTTTTGCATTGGTTCTTAATATTCTAGAAGAACATAGGATGTTTTTTTTTGCGATAAAGTAGTACGCGCTGACGAACTCGCGGGCGGGAAAACTAGTATAAAATAATTTAGAACAATTAAATTACGCGATTATTAGCTAACAGCTAACTACTAAAAAGATTAAACCAATGTCACCAAAAAAAAAACTTAGTTCGGAAACTGGAATGGTTAATGTTTGGCTTAAGCATGGACGAAAACTGAATCACCTTTAATTCTTAAGACTTTTTTTTTGAGGAATTACCCAATTGTCTGTTAATAACGACTCAAGATCTGTAATGAAAGTGCTGAAGTAGGACCACAGAATAAATAATAGTACAAGTACAGAAGGATAACTGAGTAAAGTTATTTAAATACATAGCAACTCTCGCTACAACGCAATAAAGTGCAATTTAACTCGCTTAGCGCTGCGATCTTTCAATTATATTTACCTAGAAGGCGCTCACCCATTGCGTGCAGGCTAGAATGTACCGTATAACAACGCGCGAGAGCTTCCATTGTTCTAATCGTTTCAGAATCGCTCTGTCACTTTTACGCTCGGTAGGGTTGCATCAAGATAAGACTAAGTACTTGTACTAGTAATTATTCTGTGATATGATATGACTTAGATATTGTAACCGAATAAACAATTATGTAAAAATGTATTATTTGATTACTTATTGTTATAAATGTTGATAATTCTATGAACTACATATAATAACATTCTAATCAGAATAGACATAGTACCTCATTATTTGATTATATCATAATAGGTTACACTTTGATGAATAAAAGGTGCCTGTCTGACTTCGATGCTTAATAATGAATGAAAAAGAAATGGCTACCTAATAATTATAGGCAACAATTAATGAATTTGTGTCAAAGTGACAGTTTGGGGAAAAGTGAGCAGAGAGTGGGGGGAAGAGGGAGTGCAGCAAGAGGGGTGAGTAGGGGATGGGGAGGGAAGATGTGAGGGGTGAGTAGGGGATGGGGAGGGAAGATGTGAGGGGTGAGTAGGAGATGGGGAGGGAAGATTGGAGGTGTGTGGGGAGGGAGGGAAGGGGCTGAGGGAATAAATGGTAGGGAGTGGGGAAGCAGTTGATTTTCAAACTTATTGACATGAGCGAAGTACCTTGTTTTTTTTAACGTATTTTACTAAATGATCGGATTATTCCTGTAATCTCCACAGTAGTGAATAACAGCTGTCATCTAAACGAAGATATTGATGAGATCTATCACTTCTGTAAAGAAACTACAAGTCGATAATCAATAGTTTCAGTGTTATAGCCCTTTTAAATATGACAACTGTCATCCAAAACGTAGATATTGATGAGATCTATCACTTCTGTAAAGAAAATGCTCATCTAGAATGAATAGTTTTCGAGATATAGTCCTTTTAAGTTTGACATCTGTCATCCGAAACGAAGATATCGATGAGATCTTGACAGGTGTTGACGTATGACTGACGTTTGACATGTCATTTTGACATTGTCACTTTGACACCTGTCACTTCGACATTTGCCACTTTGACACCTGTCACTTCGACACCTGTCACTTTGACACCCGTCACTTTGACACCTGTCACTTAGGTAGGGAGGGACAATGCCACATGGTTAGTTTCGGTATCCACCACTGGGGGACAACGGGAATAGACGAGGCAGGTTATATTCTAACCTAGGACCATGAGGGAGCCCTGTTTTATAGAATTTATTATGTTTTCTATATATGTCCCAGTCCAAATATATCCCCCAGGGGATCTTACAATGGTTCTTCTTGGCCAGGGGATCCGTGTGGACAAATAATCCAAATGAATCCCCCAGGGGATCAATGTTAGGGGAGCCAAGTGGATGGAGGCGCAAAAACCAAACTCAAACTAAACAAAAATGTAAATAAAGGTAAGGGTGAACCACTCCAATATGTAGAAGAATACACATATATTCTTCTGGGCTCACACATACCACCTAATGACCAAACTGCACAAAAAAGGAAATAAACACAAGAACTAATGATTGGAAAAGATATTGGTCATTATAGTCAAAAATAATAAAAATAAATTAATGTAAAAAAATAAAACGACTGCAAACAAAACTAAAAGGAGGCAAACTAGCTTTTCTCTTTAGAAAGGATCAGATAGAACCTGGCGATCTCATGCCTTCTAATTTAGAAAGGATCAGATAGAACCTGGCGATCTCATGCCTTCTAATTTAGAAAGGATCAGATAGAACCTGGCGATCTCATGCCTTCTAATTTAGAAAAACGTAAAAAACGTAAAAAAGACACACTTCATACACTTCTGTCTCTCAGGCCACATCACAAGACCATTGATGGTATGGGCAAACGACAGCACGATCGAGCAAGTGAACAGCATAACATTCCTTGGTTTTGAGATCGACAGGAGTATGACTTGAGAGAGCCAAATACATAAGTTGTGTAGCAAAGTAGGTAGTGCATGCTTTGCGCTCAGGAGGGTGTCCCGAGTAGTGTCAGCGAAAGTGGCGCGAGCGTGCTACTTCTCCACGGTACACTCTGTATTGCAGTATGGTGCTGAACTTTGGGGGCGCGCTTCGGATTGGGAGCGTGCCTTCCGAATGCAGAAGCGTGCTGTAAGAGCCATTGTACGAGTGCCGCAAGATACCTCCGCTAGACCCCATTTTAAAAAGCTTGGGATTCTTACATTACCTGCCCTTGTTATTTTCCAGGTGGCAGTGTATGTAAGAAATTCTCCCGACCTGTATAAAACCCATAGTGACGTGCACACCTACAAAACACGTAATGCTGCCAAGCTTGTTGGTATCCCGCGTTCTATGAAGAAGTCAAGCAAACTGACACACGTTATGGGACCGACTGTATATAACCGCCTACCGGGCAATGTAACGGGGGCCCTCAGCATGAGTTGCTTCAAAAGCAGGTTAAAACAATGGCTTATTGAGCAAACTTTCTATAGCTTTGACGAATTTTTAAAAAGTAGTGTAAACAATAAGAATTGATGATCATTTATCTTTCTATTTTGATATATTTTTTAATTAAATTTATATTATTGACATGTACCTATTTTTTAGATTTGCTTTGTGGTATATTATTATTATTATTTTGTATAATTATACACATTTGTATACATACTTGAATGTTGTTGACATGTAAACTGATGTTTATTAATAAAATACTTAAAAAGGATCAGATAGAACCTGGCGATCTCATGCCTTCTAATTTAGAAAGGATCAGATAGAACCTGGCGATCTCATGCCTTCTAATTTTTAAATGCTCCGTTGTTTTTATTAGCTAATAAAAAACCTAGGTTCTAGCTTATCCCGTCAAAGGACAAATGAAATGCTTGATGACTCCAACTGCAATAATTTATAAAAAATTAGAGAATTCTAAGCTGATCCCGCTTCTAGCTGAGAAAAGCTTGCTTGCCCTTTTTTAGTTTTTTTTGCATTCGTTGTTTTCTTTTTTTATAATTATCATGCTTTTTGGCATTTTTTTTTGTTGATTTTTCTTTTGAGTCCGATGTCAAAGGTAAAGCTACCAAAAAATTGCCTGTTTATCCATACCAATGTATAATAGTGAAACGTTGTCTTGTTGTTTGTTTGTTTGGGGAGCTTTCATGCGATAACCACTAGACGGATTTTGATGAAATTTGGAATGGAGATAGCTTATACCCTAGAATAAAACATAGGATACTTTTTATCCCAGAAAATTCCATGAATTCCCTGGAAGTTTCCACGGGAAAGCTGGAACATGTTGAATGAATACTTGCTGTAAGGAACGGTTGCCATGGAAATGAAATAACAAGTCTGTCAAAAATCATCAAGAGCGTTGGTGCCACAGATTAAGTAGCTGATTCTATACCAACAACAGGCCACAGAGGCCATAACCAAGAAGTCTAAGTCTACTTTTGCATTGGTTTTTAATATCCTAGAAGAACGTAGGATGCTTTTTTCGCGATAATCTGTGTAGTCCGTGTGGACGAAGTCGCAGGTGGGTAAGCTAGTTTTTTATATAAAGCTTACTCTAGAAGAAGTCTTTAGGTAAAGTTTTAACTGTAGAATACAAAAGTCTTTCAACATATTTTCATATTTTTTTTTGTAAAATCTTGTGCGGCAAATATGTCTAAATACAAGAAAAAAAAACAAAAAAACACTCAGCAGCAGCTGCTGGCAAACGCCGAAGTTTACTTAGCAGTTTTTTAATTAACTATAAGAACTGATTAAAAAAGGGGTTTGCTATAGAATCGAGGGGCAGGAGTTGGGAGGATGGGGATTGGGGGAGTCCGTTTTAAATTTATTCAAAATCAACTGTTTGTCACCGTCAATAAAAATAAAAATTAGTAGAATGTCTTTTTTTCATTTGTTTTGCCAGAAAATAGCCTTTATCTATTTTTTTAATAAACATAATACTGAAATAACCAGTACCGGATTGAGGGCAGAGGGGGGAAGTCCTCCTTGTCCAGGAAATGTATAGTTTTTGAGTTATGAATTTTTTAGTAAAATAATAGTACCTAAAAAGACAGTTTTAATTGACCAAACAGCCGTAACACTTATTAAAAATCAGGAAGTTAATTTTGTAAGTACAGTAAGTGAACGATGTGTAGTCATGTTCAAACCTAACCTACCCTAGTTTTAGTAGTAGTTTGGGGCCATACATAACATCTTCAATTTACTTTCTGGCGAAAACAGAGGAAAAAAACACGTTCTACTAATTAATAATTTTAGTTACAACTACCAAACAGCCAATTTTTAAAAAACTTAAAAATCTCATAAGCTAAGCATCTCCGTTGGGGGTGGGGTACTAGAGTGTAGCCCTTCATCACCCCCCCCCCCCCCCACCAACACCCCAACACCCTCACCCCCAACTCCTGCCCCTCAATTCTATAGTCAACCCTATCTCAACTAAGCATGTCCTGGAAAGGGGGAAGGGATTGTGGAAAACTTCCTCCCCTTCCCCTTCCATTTCGCCAACTTCTTTTCCTCAACGCCGGTACCAGATGTTTATAGCAAACTCAAATTATCTTACCTCTCCTGCTGAGTTCTTGTAATGATGGATTCCGTTGATGCTGGCGTACTTCGAACAGTACCCATGTAGTTCAGTGAAAGAACCCTCTGAATTCACCTGAACCACTATACTACGCCTCGCCTCGGCTCTTCTCTGAGCCACCACCTCGTCAAATGTTACAAACTTTTTAGCAACATTGGGTTCAAATTCTTTGGCAACATCTGAAACATCTGAAACTTGGTCACTAATTCATAACCTCGAACCCACCTTCAAACAAAAATAATATCAAGTATTATAAATTACCACAGTACCACACCGTTTTCTTACAAATGAACAATTACACGCTGATAACGAAGAACCAACAACTTTTTTAATACGCAGCCGTTTTCCTGAATTTAATAATGTTTGAAATACGGTCATTTTGCTTGAGCCTTGGGACTTCCACAGACTAGGTAGAGATACCTACTACTTATGGGACTTCGTAAGTCTGACAAAAATCGAAATTGACATTTGATTCGACAGATGACGGCAGGTTGACATTTACCTACGGGCGCGTTCACTTACACGTTTGAGGACGCACGGATCATCCGCGTGATCGCTAGAAATCGTTCACGGCGTCGTCGGGCGTTCGCCTGGGTCATCCGAAAAATAGTAGGGGAGGGGAGGAATAGTGTGAATCTGACCCTTCACAGTTGTCAGTTGTATGTGGACGTCCAAAGTCGTTCACTAACTCCGGATGATCGAGCGATAATCGCACGGATGATTCGAGCGTGTAAGTGAACACAGCCCATGATTCAGAGTACCTATCTTCACAGAATAAAATATAATAGCTATTTTTCAAAAACATCTACGTACCTACCCGTATTTTCTTTGTAGTTTGTGGTACCTACATACGTAAGATAAAAGGCAGTTGTATAGTAAAATACCTTGGTGTGCTCGCTTCAGTCTTCAGTTCAAGCATTATTTTCCCTTTTCTGTTAGGTTTACTTTTAGGTTAATGCAGAGATACATAAGGGGCCGTTCGTTATGTAGCAAATGGCGAAAATAACTGTTAAAAATGCTAAATATGATCACATTTGTGGGAGCAATTAGCGTTCTGAACTTTTTCAACCACCGTTCGTTTTGCATGTTTCGATGACATATTGACATAGTAAAATCGACTTTATTCCGTCTACGATCAACGACAGTGTCTATACGACTGTCGACTGTCGTATTACGACAGGACATCAGCAGTGCTATTACGCAGTGTTGATCATATCGGTTTCAAGCTGTCAAATTCATTAGTGCCTTGCGATAGAGTCGAAATTGCTATGAAAGACGTGGTCAAACAAAGAGCGTTTGTTTCTGCTTATGAGCGCTGAAGGGACGCCATCATGGCCGCTACGTCATCGCGTGAAAAATTGTTCGTCGATGGATTTTCTGCATCCGTTTCTTCGACGGCGTCAGTGAAGTTCGATAGGCGTCGAGATTGACGCAGAGAACAAGGCCTTATTTGAAAGAAAAAAATAACGACACTACTTCACAAAGTTTCGCAAATGTTCTCTCTCGGCCCTACGTTGGCTTCGCGCATTATGCTCGAAGTACGTTGGCCGCCACTTTTACAGTGTCTTTCTACAGCCGGCCATTTCTTTGTACGCAGCCCAAAATTTCCCAGCCTGTAGTGCTCTCAAGTGCTCTGTAGTGCCCAAATTAGGCCATTTGTTCTCGATTACTTTACGAGATATTACAATTCAAAGGGCGACCTGCCGGGGTGACGCTGCGTTCAGCGCGTCGATGTCGGCGAGCCTAATCCAGCGGACAGATTTAAATGAAACAGCTCAGCTTTTAGTTCTCGAAATAGTAAGATAAACTGTCAGACAAAATTACAATCGAAGTAGGTAGTGGTTTATGGGAAAAACATCTTACACGAGTGGTCATCCAGGACAAAGATTATTAGAAGGTCAGGATGACGCTTGCTTCAGCGCGCTAACTCCATAACAACAAAACGAGTGAAGCAATATTCTTCAAATAAAGTGGAGCTGCAGTGCTTCTATTTGTGCCCTTTTTGCCAAAAATATATTCGTGTAAGTCCAGTAGTTTTTGCACGTTCGAGGCTGGAGAGATGGCCGACTGGGGTGACGCTGGCTCTGGCGCACTACCCTGAAACTCGACAACGGCTATGCCTGCAGCTTTAAGACGTAAACCTACGAATAGTTCCCGATAAGATGGTATTTGTGCCCGAGAATTGGATATCTACCGAAAGAACTTTACGAGAAAAAAGCTATCATTACTTTTTATAATGAAGCTTGGATTTCCATTTTGGTCGGATAGTACGATGTGTACAATCATATTTAAATGTGATAACTAGCAAAAGTTTATTAAATATAGTGTTGGTATCACTTTAATTGGTATTATAATCCTTTTTTTTCAACGCCTAATTAGCAAGAATATACTAATAATAATAATATAATTGATAGATTCAGGCGTTACTTTGCGGAAATCCATATTTAAAATGAACAAAATAAAAATATGTAGCTTACTTCCGCCAAAACTGTAAGTCAGACAAATGATAAATGGTAAAATTAACACAAGTGAAACCCCACGCTAAACAAAACCCAACCCCAGATTGAACTAATGAAAAAAAAAAAAAAAAAAAAAAACACTTATATACAAATAATATATATAAATATATATACACAATAAAAAACCCCCAAGCTAAACAAACCCTACCCAAATACAAGTATCGAAACACTTATATATTCATATACATATAATATAAAAAAACACAATAAAAAACATATACCTCGATCCAAATACCAAACGTCTGACATCAATACGACACGTGTTTCGCCTCTGCACGAGGCATCTTCGGGTGATGTTGACTCATCGAATGCTGGACTGAGCTCAGTATTTATATATTATTTGTATATAAGTGTTTTTTTTTTTTTTTTTTTTTCATTAGTTCAATCTGGGGTTGGGTTTTGTTTAGCGTGGGGTTTCACTTGTGTTAATTTTACCATTTATCATTTGTCTGACTTACAGTTTTGGCGGAAGTAAGCTACATATTTTTATTTTGTTAATTTTTTTAATAATAATTATCTTCAACTAATTAATTAATTATTATTTAAAAAGAATATAATAATGATCTTCCAGGTATTTTTTGTAGGAATAATTTAGATCACGTTAGTAGTTGGTTAGTTTAATTCAATTGAGCTACCAATAGATGGCGTTACCGTCCTCGCAAGACAAAATTCATAGAAAGTGTATTAAAATATTAAAAATTTTTACTTGACATCACTTTTTTTGGTATAATTTTACTATAATGTTGTGATTTAGAACCTACTAGCCAGAACAAAATATTATTATTTAATAGGTATTTTACTAACGGAAAAATTTGGGTCATGTTTGTTAGTGGTATGGTCACGTGTTGGTTTGGTTCAATTTAACTGAGCTGTCAAAAGATGGCGTTACCGTCCCCTAAGATGAATTTAGAGTCCCTTTATTGTACGGCCAATGCACAGCCAATAATAATTGGCGTCCAATATTCCGTTGACTGGTCTGGGATATTGATGGGTAGTGCATACGGGTCATATTATGCATTATCAACGCGAGCTGATTTTATACAGGCGTCAATTCGCAGCCAGAAAAATGAAGCCATTTTATGTACATGGATTATCAGGGTATGCATTATTGGTTGTGCAATTCGGGTTGGACACTTTTTGCACGGGTGTTAATGTACAGCAAGAAATCCGTGTACATAACAGATTAAACTGAAATGTCAGAATCGACGCATCATTTGCACGTTCCAGTATCCTTTTACCGTAGATAATGAATTACAACTGCTCTGGCGCTGCAGGAAGCGCAACCGCTGGAGCGGTGGAGGCTGGTCGCTGATGGCAACCAAAAGCCGAAGCTGCGGAGGCGAGCGTTGGTAACTGTATGACATTTCTGTTTACAGTGGGCGGACGCTGTTCTCCCTCCGCGCCTCCGGCTTTTTAAAAACACTAGTATAGGGCAGACAAGACGATGTGGAGTCAGGGTTGGCCGATTCAGTTCTGTGACAGTTTTTCTCTTCTTGACATTCACCTACACAAACGAGGCGTCAAGCAGTGGTTATTTGTCTATGGCTGGCCCCAGAATATTGGCCGTGCATTATTGGGCGTACAAAATCGTCATGAGCTGATATTTCCAGTAATTAGAAGCCTGTCCATGAATTATTTGCTGTACAATATTGGCCGTGCATTATCAACACGTACCAATTTTGTACGGCCAATAATGCGCGGCCAGTAAAATCCAGCCAAATATTTTAAATCCATGTGCACGGTTTATCAGGCCGTGCATTATCGGCTGTAAAATATTGGATGTACATTATTGTCTGCCAAGCAAAAGAAGTTCGGATCAGGGTTATCAGATGGGTACCTGTTGGATTATCGTACCAAAAGTCTAAAATTCGCGTTCCACATGAACCAATATTTTAAATGTTGGTAAGGAAAACGGGATAACTTTTTTGAAGATATCATAATAACCTGGTGGGGATTATGACAAGAAATCGAGGTATTCACAAATCCAAGTGGAAGACGTAATTTTAAATTATGATCATAACTCTACATGCTATAACTAAGTATATTAATTTTAAATTTTATACTTTATGTTTTCAATTATTTATTCTAAGTGGTTTTTTATTTGTTCCGAAATCTGTTGTACATATTTCAATAATGTACCTACTGTTAACATAATAAATTGTACGTAGGTCTAAGTACCGGGTCCCTATATTACATGGCCAATAATACGCGACCAAATAATGTACAGCAAAAATACGTGATAAATATTACGTGGATTAGCATCGTAATATCAGGGTGTACATTATTTAGTCGCGTATTATTGGCCGTGTAATATCACCCCGAGCTGATTTTGTTCAGGCGATAATACGCAGCCAGGACTACGAAGCCAAATTATGTACACGTATTATTAGCTTCGTAATAATGACCGTGCATTATCAACCCGGACCGATTTTATACGGCCAATAATACACGGCCAGTAATTGCCGTCCAAATATTTCGAAGCCATGTACACGTAATATCAGGCTGTAAGATACTGGTCGTGTATTATCTTATCCCCTAGATACCTACGCCCGGGGCCCGGGCGCGTGAAGATTGGAAACGCAGTCATGTGTTGATACGTGTCACCTTTCTTAAAATCAATTTTTACTTGATTGTACATCTAAGAGAAGTAATATCCTTGCCTTGTTTTTAATGCGCTTTCATTCATGCTAACGACAAATCCTTCATGTTAGAAAGAGATCGCTGTAGCTTTGAGAACCTAATGGAGGAACTTACGATAAGGTGTGCAACAAGTAATGATAGCTTTTTTCTCCTTAAGTTCTATATGTAGATGACCAATTGTCGGGCACAAAGACCATCTTACCGGGAACTATTCGTAGTTTTAAGTCTCAAAGCTGCAGACACAGCCATTGTCAAGTTTCAGGGTAGCGCGCCAGAGCCAACCTAACCCCAGCCGGCCATCTCTCCAGCCTCGAACGTGCAAAAACTACTGGACTTACACGAATGATTGTTAGGCACAAAGAGAAGCACTGCAGCTCCACTTAATTTGAAGATTATTGATTCACTCGTTTTGTTGTTATGGACTTAGCGCGCTGAAGCAAGCGTCATCCTGGGTGACCACTCTTATAAGATGTTTTTCTCATAAACCACTACTTCGATTGTAATTTTGTCTGACAGTTTGCCTTAGTATTTCGAGTACTAAAAGCTGAGCTGTTTCATTAAAATCTGTCCGCTGGATTCGACTCGCCGACATCGACGCGCTGAACACAGCGTCACCCCGGCAGGCCACCCTTTGAATTGAAATATCTCGTGAAGTAATCGAGAACAAATGGCCTAATTTGGGCACTACAGAGCACTTGAGAGCATACAGGCTGGGAAACTTGCTGGGCTGCGTTGTTTGGCCGGCTGTTGTGACGGACACACTTTCACAGTAGTATTTGAGTTCGGCTAGCAAAAACAAACACTCAGCGAGTTTAAAAGTATAATTGAGCGTAGTTAAACAGAATGCGACCATCGACAAAAAACGCATTTTGAGATACAGCCGTTTAAAGGGGTTTTCACTGCTGTTTTATGTACAGTTCAGAATTGATTTAAATGTTATATGACGGCGGCGTCATTGTGCAGCTGAAAACACCATGTGCAGCGGGCAGTGACCAAGCGCAGTAATATTACCTGTGGAACCATTTATTTTCGTACTAAGGGCAACACTGAGAAACCGTCATCTTTCAACATCAGCTGACTTCACCCGACTGGCTATAAAAAGGAGCGCTCGGAGTAAAAGTGACTCTATAGGGACACCCCCTCTGTCTATCCCGACGGAGGGGACCAGGTTTAACAAACGCACTTCCCAGTTTACCCCCGGGTCGTAACCTCCCACGTAGTCCACTATGGACTCCGACCGACCCCTTACCGCTAAGGATGCCTGCAGAGGCTTCCTTAATTGGGCACAAGAATGCGGCCTTCTGTCGCGTTATGCCCGCGATCAACGCATCTCCTCCGAGCAGGAAAATCTCGACTTTTCCGCCCCGCGTCCCCCGCGTCTCCCTCCTTCGCTAAGCCCCGCGCTCCCCCCGCTCCCGTCGCGACTAAGGCTCCTAAAGCCACAAAAGCTGCAACCGCAGACAAGGCCGCTCGGGTCACAAACTCAAAGTCCGATCGTAAATCGGACAGGCGCGCGTCGTCAGCCGGACCGCGCCGGTCTCGCTCTCGCTCTCCGATTGTATGTCCCGTCCCGGACTCCCCGGCCAGTCCCGATCCACCTCAGGCCTCCGAACCCGAGATGGAGGTCGAATCCCTACCCGCGAGCATGGACGACGGCTTCACCTTCGTCTCTAGGAAAGCGAAAAGAAAGCGTCCACATGACGATTCCTCTAGCGCGGATGCCCTTTCGGCCAAAGCGGCTCGCCCTGCCTCCAGGGCGACGCCTCCCCCCACTCCGATAGCCGCCAACTCTGTGGCAAAAGAGCCCGCGAGGACCAAACTCCCGCCTCCCTTTTTCATTACTGAAAAAGAGAAGTGGGACGCGGTCACGCGACTCCTAGCCTCAAAGGGGGCGGCCTTCACTTCTGCACATAATACCCAACTGGGCATTAAAGTGCAAGTCCCTACCGCGAACGACCACCGCGAAAGAACTAAGATCCTTCGCGACGAAGACGTGCGTTTCTACACGTACGCCCGCGAAGAACGAAAACCCCTCCGTGTAGTATTGCGCGGTGTCCCCGGCGAACTTGAGACAACGCTCATTTTCAAGGACCTTCAGTCTCAGGGATACCCCGTAGTGGAGGTACATCGATTATACAGGGGAAACCCCAAAACACCCCTTCCTCTTGTCCTTGTCGTTCTTGAACGTACCCCGGAGGGGAAGGCCATCTTTAACATAAAGACGGTCTGCCACCTATCCGGGATCTACGTAGAGCCCCCAAACCGAAACGGTGCACCCAGTCAGTGCCATAAATGCCAACTTTATGGCTACGTCGCAATCAAGAAAATCCCAGGTGCGTAAAGTGCCTGGGCGACCACGGCACATCCGATTGTACCCGCCCCCGCGATACTCCCGACCCACCCAGTTGCGTTCTTTGCAAGTCCGAAGGACACACCGGGAACTAACCCCGCTCCGTAGTGTTAGCGTTCTTTAACGCTGACAACCTAAGAGAACAGCGTGTCCCAGTACACGAGTTCTGTAAGACCCATCAGGTCGACATCATGTTAATACAAGAGACCTTTCTCAAACCCTGTAACAGCGATTTCGGGATTGCCAATTACCGCGTCCAACGAAACGATAGAGTCACCAAATTTGGCAGTACTCTAATTTATTACAAAAACTCACTCCACTGTATGCCGATTGACACCCCTACTCTGACCAATTTAGAAGCCTCCTGCTGCCAACTTGCGATGACCGGTCATCAATCAATCGTTATAGCCTCCTGCTACCTCTCCCCCAGTAAAAGCTTACTAAAGAGTGATCTAGAGGCACTCCTCTCCGTGGGAAGCGCAGTCATTCTGGCTGGCGACTTCAATAGCAAAAACCCTATCTGGGGGTGCCGAAGACTCAACACAAACGGCACTAGGCTATTCGATTTTAGCGAATCTCTCGTTTTTGATATAATCCCACCCTCGGAGTGGACTCATTACCCCAAAAATCCCGACCATTTACCTGACATACTAGACATACCTCTCCTAAAGAATATAAATCTTAGTTTCCGCTCAATCGAAGTTTTCCAAGAACTAGAATCCGACCACCGTCCCGTCGTTATGCGCCTAGGCCCCGATCCGACAGGCCCATCCTCCCATCCACCGACAAAGACGATAGTGGACTGGAAGCGTTTGGGGGAAGCCCTAAAAGCTATCAGTTCACCCGACCTCGACCGTATCCCTGACGACATAATCACCCCCGATGATGTTGCTCGCTCGATCGATGAATCGAATCCTTCTGAATCGACTCCGATCCATCGCGAAAATCAAAAAGCTCATACCGGATGAGCAGTTCGGCTTTAGAGCGAGACACTCTTGCCCTCAGCAAGTGCACCGCATCACGGAACACATCCTTAAGGGTTTCAATAGGAAACCAAAACCCCAAACCACGATGGCCGTCAGACATAGTACAAGACTACCTCACCAGCCGGAGCTTCCGCTATCGTGTCGAGGACAACCGATCATCCCCCCCACCCCATCAGAGCCGGAGTCCCTCAGGGCTCCGTGCTGTCTCCACTTCTGTTCACGCTTTACACAAGCGATTTCCCCCGCATCCCCAAAGTAGAGATCGCTCTCTTTGCGGACGATACCGCGATTTATACCACCGGATGGAATCCAACTATTCTACAAAGAGACATCCAACGAACGCTCCGAGCGCTCGATGGATGTTTCCGTAAGTGGCGAATAACGAATAATCCCGAGAAGAGCGTAGCGATGCGTTTCACTCACGGGGTTAAACGCTATTTCCCAATTAAACAAGTCAGGATCAATGACCGACCCATACCGTGGGAAAAGTCAGTTAAACACTTAGGAGTCACCCTTGACTATCGACTCAACTTCAATGATCACATCCACACCGTCCACAAAAGGGCGGCATTCTACCTATACCACCTCACGTAACTCCTAGGCAGGCACAGTAAAATGTCTCTTAGAAATAAGTTGACACTCTACAAAACCTGCGTCCGACCGACAATGACATACTCGTCCGTAGCATTTGCTCACGCCTCCCGCATTTCCCTAGAGAAACTTCAGATTTTACAAAATAAATTCGTTCGCGGTGCATTAGATCAGACCTGGTATTAGAGGAACAACGACCTGCACAGTGATCTCGAGCATCCCTCGATAGTTCAATATATGAAAAATGCCTCTCGCCGCTACTTTAACGCGGCACTCCATCACCCCAACCCCCTAGTAGTTCAAGCCTCTGACTACACGACAGACGCGACAACAGACGCACGGCCCCTTCGTAGACGCCCTAGAGACATCTTGAGCGATCCGGACGATGAAATCGCTGCCGCAGCGCAGGCAGCGATTGATTCGCTCGATACTCCCCAAGTAATGGCCAAAAACTTAACTTTGGCGTGTGCCTTCTGCGTCACGCATTGCGGCGGAGCGCTTTGCGCCCATCCGGTGACGCTGTAGAGGTCAGTTATAGACCAACAGCACATATACTTCCTAAAAAAAAAAAAAAAGAAAAAAAAGTGACTCAGTCTTACTTCGGACGCGGCCCGGTGCACATATACCTAATCGTTGTGTTAAAATGTTATTAAACTAGTTGTTAAGTATGTCAGAATATAGATCAAAGTGATTCGTAATAAAAGTGAAAATGATTCTTAAAAGTTATTTTATTCAAAGCTATGACAAGGACCCTATATCAAAGGACACTTCAGAGGCTGCGAAATGGGCTATTTATAACTAGAAAATTGATTAGTTTTGTTAATAAACTTTTGAGTTAAGTAGTCGTTTTCTGCTTATTGCAACAATTCATAATTTAGTGTTCTGCAGAACGCATCCATAGAAATGGTTTCCTTCATTGAGGTTTGGACAACAACCGAGAGATATGCAAAGCCAAATCAATGGTGTTATTCTGCAAATTGTAATAACCATATAAAATACCCATAGAACGACTCAAGGGATTGTTATGCTTTCATGAGTTCTTTCCATAGCGCCCTGCCCCTTGTGTGATGCTACACGAGATCAAAACAGGGACGAAATCTTATCAAGAAAAATATTATAATACGCCGAAAATATTTATGCAAAACTCGACCATTGCTGTGGTCGGCTTCTGCAAATAAAAAATGGGAACTCTATTCCATTATAAATAATATTTGCAGATGCCAGACCAACTGCGATAGTTGGATTCTGCTTACCTCAATAATTTCCTCTTTTAGGGATATTTTGCTAGACCATCCCCTAAAATGGTCTGCTTTAACACAAAAAATGGGTGATAATGGCATGTGGTCTTATTGGATAATTTAATATATTGACCTCAGAATGTGCTTTGAAGAAACGTGTCTTTGGAATACGTAAAGTAAATAAAACCTTAACATAGTCATAGGCATTATAACTCATTTTCTCAAAAAACAAGGTTGGTCGCTTTCTGCTTAACTATGCTCAATTGAACACACACACCATACAATTTAGCGATAGCACACGGGTATTTGTACCTACTCGTATCTGTCGAGAGGGCCGACATAGATAAATCATTATATGATTTTTCTATGGGGGCGACGACGTGAGACTTCGTAGATGGAGGTAGTGGTTCCGCACGAAGGAATGGCAACGGCATGGTTTTGTTCGGCTGATTCAGACGCTGTTACAATTGGGTGAAATTAAATGAGCATGTGCATCCATCTAATAATAATAATAATTGGTAATATCTCTAACTGCTTGGTAGAATAAAAAACGTTGGGCCAACGCTGATAAGTTCTTGATAGAAATAAACCAGTTGGGTCAACGATGCTCTTGCGTTGATGAATCCTCTATGGACTTACCGAACCGCAGTAGTGGTAGGCCCATCGTTGGATGTAAAAAACTGAAACTGTACCTATAGAGGTACAGGTAGAGACCAGGTAGAGAGGTAGAGGTAGAGGTATAATAGTATGAGTTCAATCAAACGCTCAAATCTGTACTCGCTATCGAGTATCGTAACATTTTTGTATGAAATCCAGCGCAGCGCAGTTGCGCTGCGCTGGATTTGACACTATAAATCTATAGCTCTATTCTATCTATTCTATCTATAGTTCGGCTAACTCTACTTCAATAGAAATAGACAATACGTGAAGAACTGTAGATTTTACGCCGTCATGCTGGCGCCTTCTTAGCGTTTGTCTTTTTCTAAATATATGAAAAAGACAGAGAAAAAAAACAGCGGCTAGCAAACGCATTGTCATTTTGGTTCACCCGAATCCAGCTAGATGGCGTTGTAAGAGCCTTCATCAAGCAAGCGAGTGTGTTTTCCATTTTAGAGTAAACAGATTTGTTTTTTTTCTTTTGTAAACAGATTTGTTTTTTTTCTTTAATAAAGTAAAATACGATTATAGTGACAAAAATATAAAAGTTTAACTCAAAAAATACTGAATCAATTTTTAACATTCTTTCACCTATCTAAAGCTACATTATCAACTAGTAACATGGGTGTATATTTTACAAAAAAAAAACAACCCCTACGAAAATTGTAATATTGTAACAATAACTCACGATGATAAATGGCAGTGTGTGACGATGTCAAACCTCTTTCATCATAATCATACCTTTTTGATAGTTTGTCAATATTAATTCTAAATTCAAATAACATATTGTCATTGGATTAGCAAAAACTGGAATTTTACGAAATAATATGTTACAAAATATGTACCTAAATAAGTTTATTACATCTGGAGTCCTTTAAATATATATGATAGTATTTTCGTTCGTGATTGTTTTGATCCGTATTGTTGAAGCACGAAAAGTGTGATAATAACAATACTAGAGCTCTTACCAAATATATTAAATTGGGAGAAGACTGAATAGAATAGTCGAGTGCAAGATCTCTGTTTATGAACATCTCCGAGTGCTCCTAATTGTTCCTGTACTTTTATGTTGTCCGCTGAGGTTTGGTCCCTGGGCTAGTGGAACAAACCCTAGGACCGCCTCGTGACAAGTGAGTGACGTAACTACTGCAGCAGCGTTAACTGACGATAGCCATTGTAGAAATAGTCACCCATAATACCAAAAACATGTAAACTGAGAATCCGTCTCACGAAAGAAGTAGCGGCCATAAGAGGAACTAACGTTGAACGCTTAAACATTTTCTCTTTTACAAGGATACTAGCGCCGCGTCTTTGAGACTTTTTTCGTAAGTCGGACTCTACCCACTGTATTGTCTTACCGGTCAGTCACGTAGATACTTTTGCTTGAGTTGTAAAGTCAAGAGCGTTTACTACTGCAGGTCGTAATAGTGATACTGATGCAACTTTTTCACTGTTGGCCCTACGCTGATAATTTGTTGGTAAAAACACTAATGGCTTCCCAAACAATTCCCAACCGTGGACACTGTTGGCCACCATTGGCCAACGACAAATGCTATAAATGCCTATAAAACAGTACCGTGACATACCTACCCTAGAGGTATGTCACGGTACTGTTTTATAGACATTATTAAAATAATTTAATAAAACACCTAGTTTTATTATTCTGCCCAATATTGAAGAGTAATTCATAAAGCCCAGTAAATATTTATTTTCAATAGATAATATCATATTGCCCTTTCATATTGGGCATTTTTCAAACTGTCCGGGCATCTATTTAAATAAATACTTATAATAAAGCCGTAAATAAAGTCTCTACAAAGAAGATAATTAAAAAATATGGTCTAGGGTACTTAAAATAAAATAAACTTAAAAAAAAAACTCCAAAATGAATAACATAATCTTATGTGGGAAACAGGAAGTCTGTGCCGTTGATTTGGTTAGATTTAAGAAAACTGGTCACTGACTTCCTTATCTGTTTCTCACATATGATTATTTTATTCATTTTGAAGTCGGTTTTTACTTTTTTTTAAGGTTATTTTATTTCCCTACTAACTGTACCCGCGTGGTCATTTCATTTAAAAGTAACTCACAACTGTTATTCCAGCACCAAAAGTACCTACAAAGAACAATTTAATATACTACATTTCTTCACATTTCGATCAGCCGTCAAATAGTTATTTATCGATTGCTCGGCATTTAATCATCGGATTAAGATATCAAGTAACCCAGTTTTTAAGTCAAACTCTAAGCTATCCAATAGTGAAAACCGCATCGCAATAAGTTCAGTAGTTTTTACGTGATGTGCCAACGAACAAACATACAGACAGACAGACGATCTCAGCCTGAGATCGTTTACGGTATACTTTCGAAGAAAACATTTCTGGATTTTAAAACATACTCTATGCCAACACGGTCTCTGACGTCAAGAGCGTTGTATAGATAATTTATATTTTCGAAATACGCAACGACGTCGGCCCTCACTTTAGTTAGTGCATCACGGAAGAACCCGTGGTTGCGCGGACGACCGCACAGCTGTGTCAGTTCTGTTAGTACAACATGTAAGTACATGTAACAGTAAGCAGTTTGGTTACCAATACAAACAGCCGCAAGAGGGCGCTTTATAAGAGAGATTGTAAATAAAACATGCACTTTAAGTAAAACTAACAAATCTACAAAACAAAGTCAAAAAATATTATAAAGTAAATTGACAGTTTTTTTCTGTTTTCTAAATAATCCGAAGTAGAATTATTGTGACTGTGATGATTTAAAATATTGGCATCGTCGAGCATTTGGTATTTCACGATTTTCGCGCATAATGGCATAATAAGAATTTAGCACTAATCGTACCATTCTACGTCTTTGGGATTTTACGTTTTTGGTATACTGCGTCGAAAGGGTTATAAATTATTAATATCCCATGATATAACAAACGCGCAATCGCGAATGTTTATCCATGGTTTATCTGCATGTTTTCAAACAAAACTTGACGGTTTACTTCAGGAAATTACTGAAGCCTTAAAAATATCAAAGAAAATGTAAAATAACGCATAAAATATGTAAATGCTTATAAATATTGAGGCAAAACATTTACAGAAGCGCGTGAATTCGACCCATGGGCCTCTCGGTAGCAGGCCGGACACGTTTCCGCTGCGCCACTCTGCTTTGTGGCATGAACGCCGAATTTATGGTGCCCTTTTATAAACTGATGTACTATTTTTATTCCTTTCAAATAACAATAACTTTAGACTCTTATCCCGCAGAAATCCCTTATATATAATTGATTTTAACACATAATATAAACTTTGACTGTGCCAAGTTACATCAAAATACGTCCAGAAGTTTCAGCTCGATATGTAATCTTTTAAATAACTTTCAACCCCTATCCTGCGGGAACCATTGTTTTTTTCGGGATAAAAAGTATTCTAAAGGTTAATCCATAACATAAGCTATGATTGTGCCAAGTTGCATCAAAATCCGTGTGATAGTTTCAGCGTGATGCGTGTTCAAAGAGACAGACAGACAGACAAAAAAATAAAAAAAACCTTTTTGCACTCCGCTTCGATTTAGTACTCTATTTAGCTTATCTCAATTATAATTTTCAATAAATATTTTATGTACAGATTTAGCCCAGTTACAGTTTTATTATAGTAAATATAGATAAATAGATATAGATTTTGAGCGGCGTGAACAATACATGAACATGCGATTACAGCAATCGCAAGTGACTTGCTGTTATCCATTGAGGAGTTCCTTTGTATCTCCGAAGGTCATCATCAGATCTTCATCAAATTATATATAGCATATCCTATACTATAAATAAAAACTTCATAATCGATCCACATTTAACGTATATATCGCGTCATAAAGTGGGTGAAAGTTAATAAAATTAAGTCATCCCCTAGAGGTGGAATATTCTCGTGTAATTTAAATGGGACTACCCCTCAGTCATCATACCCTAAACATAATATATATTTTTTTAAATCGATCCACAATTTCCAGAGATATCGCGTAACATACTGTTACGAGCTGGGGTTCGGATAAAATTAATGTATGCCAATTAAACCAAAAAATAACACGTTTATTCGAAAAACCACAAAAAGAAATTAAACCAACAAATAACTTTCCTGAATGCCAAGTCAAGCAAGACTGTTCCAGGCAGCCGATGCGCGCCCTATTTTTCCAGAAGGTACTCGTATGTACTAACAGTAGGCGGTAGGTACTTGAACTTTCAAGGCCGGCGGCGCATTTGATGTTGCCGCTTCGCGCCGCGCCTGTAGGTACCTAAGGCCGGCGGCGGCACCTTTGATGTGGCCGCGTCTCGCCCATATGTACCTACCTACCGCACGCTCTGGAAACTTCTGTAGGTACCTACTCGTCACTGGTGATTTCCAGAATGTTCCTTTAAATGTAGGTTTTTCGTCGCCCAGCCACGCTTCTCGAACATTTTGTACTGTTTTCTAAGAATCGACCGGCGTAACAATACATACGGGTTGAATTGAGAACCTCCTCTTGAAGTCGGTTGATAGCTACGTACTAAACAAGTTTTATTTTTAAATCATGTGTTTATGTTTTGTCCTAAAAACTGGTGTACCTAATGAGACCTAAAGTACAGTTTTTTTTTCCATGACTCCGAAAAACATTTCTGCGCATCACACAAATGATTGCAGCTAGCGGGATTCGAACCCGTAACCGTTGGTTAACTAGTCAGGGTCACTAACCGTTTAGTCAGGGTCACTAACCGTTCGGCAACCCGTCGTGAACTATTTGAAGGAAGAAACAAATTTTGATGAAATGTAGAACATAATATATATTGTAATTTATTTATCTTCAAATAACTGTGATTAACAAATATAGATACTTATAGTCGATATATGAACTTTATTGTGGATTTATTCACTTGAAGATGAAAAATAATAAACATGCAGTTAAATAAAACAAGAACTAGTCTATCAAGACGCTGCCAGTGGGCAACGTTCCCAGAATACTGGCAGCATTGCCACATTGCATGGCAATGGACAAAGTAAAGGCCAGCATTTTGGTCACGTGTTGTACTTTATAGGCACTTTTGGTACTGGAATACTTATAGGTTACTTTTTTCCCAGTTAAATGACCACGCAGCAAAGCCGCGGGCCGTGGGCACAGCCAGTGATTAATACGTTTATGAAATGCACATTTTTATCCAACTGAACCAAATTAACTAATTATTATTTCTGATTACTCATTGAAATTGTAGAGTAAAAGATAGTTAGAAACAGGACTGCAGGGCCAAGATGATTGCCAAACTTTTGAATATGACAAAATATTTGCTATTTTGTGGTGCATGCGAAATGCGTCCATCCTGTTACTGTTACTTTTCTCCATTAGGATCAAATTACAAAACATTACTGGGCATGCTTTTTATCTCGCCAAAATGTACAAAATACTATTACCTAGTTATTTTGTGCCTCTTGATACGGGGGAGTTTAAATAGTGAAACCCCAGTAGCATAAAAATCCGTTTAATCGGAATAATAAAATAATTAAAGTAGGGTGTAGGGCGTGGTGCAAAGCCTAATTAAGAATGACTCTGCGGTGGGCTGCTCCCTGGCACCCCTCCGCCCCATAGGCGACGCTTAGTTTATGAGATATTTCAGTTTTAAGTTTATAATAAATTGAAGAATAAGAAAAAACATTTATTCAACACACAACATTACAAAATAAATAAATACATAATATCAAAAATGGAAAACATAAATAAAAAACTGAAACTTTGGAAGACATACAATTTGATTAACAGTACTTTCAGTAGACGTTGTCTTGAAATTACAACTAATCTCAGAGTAGCTGTCCGTTTCGTTACTAAAACGCGCACAACCATCGGCTGTACATCACTATGTTGACGAGATAAACACACACACACACACTTAGCCGATTTGAACCGTGAGGAACAAAGTGACCGGAGAAAAAGAAAAAGAAGGAAAGCTAAACTGTGAGTAGATATGGAAACGAAATTAGAGATGATGACAATCAAAATTAGGTAAGTGGATATAAAAAACAACTGGAAATTATGAATAATGACATAAGGAAAGAAATTGCATTACAAGAAAGACATGTCAACATTGACATCACCCTGCCGTCTTTGCTCGCCCACTATTTTTATTTTTAGTTTTAACCTAAAACTGTTTAAATTTTTCAGCCCCCTAATCGGCGGCGGTATATTGTTCCACTTGGACGCCGCGTAACGCAAAGTACCTCTAAAACTGGCTGTACGGATAAAATAAAACATATAAAAAAAAGTATAAACATGAAATTAATTAAAAATTAAATAAATTATAAATATGTAAATTGGATGTTTGGTCACCAAAGGCGACCAAGCAGCCGTAAACAGTTAATTAAAACTCAGCTATTTCGGATCAGATTTTCGATCAAACTTGATTTATTATATCTAGGAAGTAAAAAAGTTTTAATTTATAATTAGGTAGATTAACAGTTAATATTAAGTAGGTTTAATTCATCTTTATTGTTTTCATGTGTGTGTTTAGTTTTAATTTGTACAATGTTACACTCGGGAAAGGGGCAGGAGTTGGGGGTGGGGGGAGGTGGATGGTTACCCCCTGGTACGCCCCTTGTTTCTATAGCCAACCCTTACACTCTAACTGAAGCAGAAAATCTGTTGTTTCCGGTATCCTTGTAGCACAAATAGCACAATACATACCATAGTGTGTGTGTATACTGTGCTAGTTGTGAAATAAGCAAGTGATACCATATGAGTCACATTATGAAAAAGATACTTTGTAAAAACATTAAAACTGTTTTTGATTTATAAAGTTTATTTCATTCTTGCCCTAGATCTAGTACAACAAATAAATTGAAAGAAATATGAGTACCCATCATTTTAAGGTACTTTCAGTTCAGTTTACACATGGGTGATTGCCTGTGAATGCCATGTTTAGACTGGCTAGATAGCAATTGAAACTTGGAAACTTTTTTATGCATTATTGTTTTCTTTTACAAAAAAACAACTGCTGCTGTTACTGCTTATTCTAATTAAATACAATGCATCATACATAAAGTTGTATAACATGGCTTGGCATCAACATCCAAATGCAAAATTCTTGGTAAAAACATAGTAACCTATACTATATTATATGCTACATCTATCAACAGTATTATTAACACAATTACTTTCCCAGAAGTTCATCGTGTTTAATGTCATAAGCAAGTTTAGCTTGTAAGTGATATTCCTCACACATAGTGTTGATTTGCTTTATCACACTGAAAACCAAATCTTCAGATACTCCCTCTTTTTTCTTAATTTTCTTTGTGTAATCTGTATTCACATCTTTGATTGAATCTCTACATTTAATGAACAATGCTTTGGCATTTCTTGCCAATGCTTCCCTGTGCTCCTTTGTTACTTTTGGTACTGGAACATACAACGTGGTCCCGTCTTGCTGAGGATTCAGATTCAGCCCTGATGATTGGATAGCTTTCAACGTGTCCGGGATAGCTTGTGGAAACGAAGAGAAATTTATTACCAAAGTTTTAGGGTTTTTCCTCACTATTTGTGCCAGTTCTTGCAATTCATATTCTTTCCCTTCAAATCTCACAGGCAGTGATTCGATGGATCCGGTTGTCGAGCGCAATGATAAATTCTTTGCAAAATCGTCTTTCATATTTTCTATTGCCGATTTACATCTCTCCCGGATCTTGCCTACATCAACCAATTCGGACATCTCTAACATGTTGATCGACACTTTGGCACCCTTTCCTTTCTTTTCTTTGCCTCTATCTTTACCTTTTGCATAGTTTCTGATTCCGGTGAAATATAAATTATTCGCTGCAAACACTCTTTCAGTTCCGCGTGTAAGATGAGTGATTAATGTAGTTCTTGAATTAATTATCAGCGGCATGAGCCGCTGTAATATTCTAGAACCCATCCTGTTTAAATTGTGGTTTATATTTCACATTGATGGATAGTTATGTTTTATTTCTTTTCTCGAAACATAACCTCAAAACTCAAAACGACAATGAGCAAAAAATGGGATAGGATGTGACATTGACTTGACGTGACAGTTCACAAGCGCGTTCGATTTAAAGCAAATGGCTAAAAAACAGTTGAAAACGCAAAACCGAACGCCAAAGGTGATCATAAAAATAATATATTATTATTATGATCACCTTTGGCGTTCGGTTGGAAATATCATAGGCAAAATTAGCGTTATTAAAATTTAAATCACCGTTCGTTTCACGGAATATAAAACAAGTGGAAGTGTTACACTTAGAGAATGCAGAACCGGGTACCCGGGTCTGGGAACAATTTGCCGTCGGTTCTGAGACCCGGTTCTCTCAAAGAGAACACCCGGAACTTCGGTTCTAGCTGTACCGCTAAAAACATTAAAAAGTACTTTTTATATTCGTAAATGTTTATAAATTCTTACTTAAACAATGAAATTGCCGAAAGGTATATAAAACTGGAATGTAAGGGAGTACAACTACCACCTCAGTACTCCAAGTCAACCTCACCTGCCCCTGATACATCCTGCTGAACAACGGACGAGGTGAGGTCTTGGAAAGCACAATTGACGTTGACATTGACGAGGAACTTGACCAAGTGGTGGGAATCCTGAGGGAAGGGGGAACAAAGTTCTGCGAGATGCAACGTACAGGCAGGAAATCAAAACTTTCAGTGGAGTTTATGCAGCTCATTGAGAAACGACGCGAAGATCCAGCAGTCACTTCGTCAGGACAGCGGGCTTTGAATAAGCAAATAACTAAGCTGGTAAGGCGAGACCTCCAACGCTTCAATAAGCGCTATAGAAGAAGCGATAGAGTGAAATCGGGGCTCAAAAGTCTTGTCAAAATAGCCCTTAGGATTAGTAAGCTTAAGTGGCAGTGGGCTGGTCATATTTGTCGAAGAACTGATAACCGTTGGGGTAGACGTGTTCTTGAGTAGAGACCGCGACTCGGTAAACTTAATGTAGGGTACCCTCCAGCTAGGTGGAGCGACGATATAAGCAAAGTGTCTGGCAGCAGTTGGTGTCGTGGCAACTGTTACGACCACAAACAGCACTTATGAACTTGATCCATACTCCAGGGAATCATATGATTGATGTGTAGGTAAATCGAAACAGAGGATGTAATCAATGGTTATTTAGGTCATAACAGTCCCAGAACAGTTCAGTACTATAGTGCAATGCTCACCAGAAAAGTTGCAGTATTATCACGGTAGAAAGTTCGAAGTTAGATGATGCTTCGCGCTCGTTCCCGAACAGAAGTGGACTAATGATGGCTCCACCTGTATAAAACATTTATGCCCCATGATTGTGAAACCATAAGGCCCACATGCGAAGTGTATAAGACACTTTACGTAAAAAGGGTTAAGTTTAAACAATAGATCACACCAAGGACAAGGACTTAGCTCGTCAGCCAGTCCTTCTACGTTATAGCAGGTATACGGACCCGCGGCTGCACAAGGATTAAGGCCTAGAAGCCGGCAGCCTAGATCCGGCGGATTAGAATGATGGCCTATTATTGACCATGATGCAAGCTTCCGAACTCGCAGCTGCACAAATTAAGGTCTCAACCGGCAGCCAAACTGCACAAGGATTAAGGTCTTCAAACCGGTAGTACAAAACATCCCCAGGCCTGGAAGTTCCCAGCATTCACCTGTCTGGGACTCAGCAACTCAACATATATATATATATGATATATATGATCAGCGGTGGGTCGTTTGATCTTGTAGAATGTTATATATATATATATAACATTCTACAAGATCAAACGACCCACCGCTGATCATTAAGATATGGAAAGAACTGCCCAGATGAACCTCATTCTCACCATGAAGGAAATCCATCTGACATTCCCCAAGACAAGTTATAAGAAATTTAGACTATACATAAAGTTATCCTATAACACTTAGCTGCAATCCAGAAGAAAGGGATCGCCT
Source organism: Alsophila aescularia (assembly GCA_946251855.1). NCBI lineage: Eukaryota > Metazoa > Arthropoda > Insecta > Lepidoptera > Geometridae > Alsophila > Alsophila aescularia. The sequence goes on from OX276381.1 coordinate 59,423,607, forward strand.
TCACACGATAGATGGCTGCTGCTTTTCGTATTAATTATTTAAAACTAAATCTCAAAAACTATTATCATCTTGAAGAAGAAAAACAAAAGTGGTTCAAAAGTAGGAAGTACTAACTCACCAAGAATTATGTCACATACTTCAGGTTGGTATTAATGAATGCTCATTTCCGGCGCTGCCATGCATCGTTAACTTTCGCGAAAACGTCGCGACACTCCCGCCGAGGAAAAAATTAATGTGAAGTATTTACTAAATTGTGAGTCCATTCCCTAATCTTGTCTAGGGCTCGGACCAAAGCGCAATGCTGCAGCATTGCGCTTTTGTCTAATGTCTTCGGACTGTCCATCTTTCTCAACATTAGTACCAACATCTGGATGATCATCATTTAAAGTCACAGTATCTTGGAACTCGTCGGTTTGATTAGTATCTACCTCAGAATCATTACTAACGGTAACAACTTGGTCCGTTGAACTCATGCTCTCATCCCTTTTATCTGACTCATGATTAATTATTTCAAGATTATCGCTTATATGTGGATACTCCATTTCAATGTTGTCGTCAATAACTTTTGTATTATCTCGAGTATTAGAACCTAGTATGTCATTCTGTCACCGTACCCGGCTAAGTATGTCGTTCTGTCACCGTACCCGGCTAAGTATGTCATTCTGTCACCGTACCCGGCTAAGAACGGGACAAATAAATAACAAACAGGTTCTGGTTTTGTCTGGATCTTTTATTTATCACAAATTCACACAAAAATTGACTTAATACATCGTGTAGTAGGACCGTAAGATGAAATCCTTCTTCCCCAAATCACAAAAGGTAACAATAATATTCAGATCAGTTAAAGACACAAATCAACAAAACATGTAGGTACCTCAACGATGCCTTGTTTACAACCTGCCAGACAGTGGCCAACAACGCTAAGTGTGTCGAGGATTATCTTTTAACTATATTCGGTTGTGTTCAGAAATACGATAATACACGGCTACCTAAAATCGGAGGCTTCGACTTTAATAATTGGTTCGCCAACTCCGCGTGACTTCGTATTACCTTCGCCTGTGATATCTCTAACCTGACAAAATAGTGATATTATAGTGCAAGGTTTTCAAGTGTGGTTAAATATTTGTAATAGCACCTAGATATTACTAACTTCTCGTTCTGATCGGTTATGCACCATACAAAATGAATAATGAAATCAAAACACGAGTTTGTCAGATTTGTTATATCGGCGTATTCATTGAGGAAACCCTTAAATGTGCTTTACGCCTTTACCTGAACAGGTTTTACACCCTATCAAGATAAAAAGACACAAAACATAAGTTTGTCAGATTTGTCATATCGAAGTATTCGTTGAGAAAACCCTTTAATATCCCGTATGCCTTTTCCTGAACAGGGTTTACACCCTACCAAGATAAAAAGATACAAAACATAAGTTTGTCAGATTTGTTATACCGACATATTCGTTGAGAAAAACCTTTAAATATCCCTTAAGGCCTCCTCACACCTAAGAAAAATCAGCTTGCAATATGGTATAATATTCCATCTGACTTATTTGGCTTGTTTTGCACTAAGTTTCTACATATTTTTGATAAATAGAAAAATAAATTTTATCTCGTGGTAATACAGTTCATTGTCAATTATTTGATAACTCATTTAGTGAAATAAAATCTGAGAAAATTTGAAAATTTTTAGATCGATTTTCTAAGCCGCACTTACTGATATTTCCCATTAGAAAATAGATCTTATTGGTATATTAGCAAAGCATATTTTAAAAATAGCACAAAAGCAGTAATTTTTAGGTCGAATTTAGCAATTTCTTCGGCATGCATTGTTCGTTTTGTTTAATCCGTTCATAAAATTATCAGCACGAGGCGCGCAATGTTTACGTTAGTTTATTGAAAATAGCGTAAGTTTCAACAACATGTATCATATACATCACGCGATATCTAGACCTATTTTATGTGAGTCATTATAAAAAGAAAGCCTTGAAACTGCACGTATTTGCTAACTTCCTAGGTTTGACGTTTAAAAATCAGAAAGAAAAATAAATCCTATACTATGGTAATACAGTTTATTCTCAATTGTTTAACACCACAAAAAGTAAAATCCAAATTGTGAAATTTTAGATCGATTTTCTTATGTAGCCGCACTTACTGATATTTCTCATTAGAAAATAGATCTTATCAGTATATTATCAAAGCATTTAATGGGAGGCTGTTTTTTTATTTTTTCAAACGTTTTTGGAAGATTTTATTTTACTCCGTATCCATAAAGTACCCCTTTATTATTTAAATTTTTCATTGTGACCAGTATTTTCGAGGCGCTTTGCGGAGCCCTAGGGCTTCGCAGAGCACACTTGTGGCTGAACTAGAGAATTGTACTGATCCAGCCCCCCGATTCACAACCCTTTGATAACTCGGTTGTCAATCGATATGGTATTATTTATTCTGTGGATTCGGTTTAAAATTGTTCAATTCATTAGATTTTTCATTCACAATATCGACTCGAATCGATTCGGTCCGCTATCGAAAGGTTGTAAAATCGGAGGGCAGAAGAGAGGTGTAGGTACTATCATAGACCCAAAACTGTTTCGAGGAAATTTCAGAAGGAGACCATTCCTAGAAAATATTTTTTAAATTATATAACCAGTTTTGCCTGTACTGTTTGATTTAGCCAACAACTTCTAAGCGAACAACAGTAATTCTCAACATTATGATGATACTTTAAGGTGTTTCTTGAAATTAAATTAAAACTAAATTTATTTTCATGTTTTATTAATTACTAGCTGCACCCCGCGGTTTTGCCCTCGTGGACAATGATGATAATAATGAAAAGTATTCTGTGTTCATGACCTATTAACCTATCTATATACCAAATTTCATTAAAATATATTCAGCCGTTTCATATATGTTGTCCTTGGATAATCCATACTAATATTATATAACCGAAAGTAACTCATTGTCATTTTGTGACCTTTTCACAACTAAATAGTTTAACTAATTTATTATATAGATAGTTTCGGCCTTAATAAATAAGACTATTGGTAATTTTCTTCCCAATAGTCTTACTGGTAAGACAACTTGGAATTTATGAAGACTTAATGGTAAGACCATTGAAAACGCGATTTACCCTTGGTACTACCGTTGGTCCTACTGGAAGTACCACGGCTTTTTTTTTGCCCGAATTTTCTTCCAAATACTGCCTGTTCTTCTGAAAAGGCATAAGCCATATTTTTTTCTCTTATGGCATAGCTTACGGTAAGGCCAACTAGGTACGAAATACAATGGGTAAAGACTACAAGGGAAATAAATTCTCTTAACAATATAGAAGTTTACAAAAAAAACAGACACCTGCTTGCAATTTTATTTATAAAATTTTTGAAACCAATTTTTAACTATAATCTATTTGAAGCCCACTAGATTCTAAATATATTATTATCTTGTGAGTTCCAAGAGTACGTTACTGATTGCATATTATGAAGTCGCGTAAGTAGTAAACATTTTCTTCGAATTAGTTGTTTAGGAGTTGATTACTGCAGTATAGTTTTTTTTTTAAATAACTTGCGCTTGCGTCGCCCCAGTGGAAACGGATTACTGAGTAGATATGAAAATTCGTCATATAGGTAAGGTATCATATTTTTTATATTTTAGGATGGTATGAAACATATTCCTAGGGGTCTTACCAGTAAGTCTAGGAAGAAAATTCTGAATAATCTTACTATTGGGAAGAAATTCCCAAGACCACTGGGAACGGAAGGATAGTTTAACCCTATGGAAGGACGCGCAGACAAAGTCACTGACAAAAGTTAGTAGCCAATAATGCCAATATAAACAATTTAGGATATAAGGTATTCAGTCATATTACTTACTCAGGCTTTAATAATAAAATATTTGATTTTTTGTATTACTAGCTATTGCTCGCGATTTCGCCTGCGCTGATACAGTTACGGTAAAAAGTATCCCATGCCATGTCCTTCCCCAGTCTCAATACCAAATTTCATCAAGATGAGCCGTTTAGTCGTGAAAAATAAAACAGAGTCAAGTATTATAGTTAGTAGTAGTATATATTGATTAGAACCTATCAAACTGAAAAGCTCCTGCGGGGCAATTACGTATCTTTTTGCAATCAGCCTATAGTACTAGGTTCGTGGGTACAGTACATTAGCGATCCGTTCCGCTATACTTACTTTTTTTTGTACTAATGAGTAGATTGGAACGTTTTGAATGAACAGTTTTATTTAATGAATGAAGGTTACATCTTATCTGAGGTTGGTCTGGAGTATGCTTGGGATCGTCTCGGGACCATCCAATCTTTCTCTAACCGCTCGGTTGTCCACGCGCTGAAGACCGCAGGACCAAACTGATAACACGAAAAAAAAATGGCCGACGCGACACATCTAACCTCAAACTGGTAATTGATTGTATATGCGTTGAGACTACAGGTACTTAATGGTCAACCCACAAAAAAAAGAAGGTCGACGCGACACATCTGGCCGCGCCGACTTTGCGTAAACAAACAGTTTTTATGACCACAAAAAAAGTGACTGTAGCGTTAGTTGCGATGATCAATGAAAACAAAAAAAGTGACTGTAGCGCATAGAATCAATCGAGCGGGTAGTCCCGCGACCATAATACCAACGTTTTCAAGTCCGGTCTAAACTAAAACTTTCCTTAGTCTCGAACTTCGTGAACCTAGGTTTAAACCTTCAACCATAATAAGGCAGTTTATGTCAAACGATAGCACTGCGATTACGTAATGTTGATCATGACGGTTTCAAGCCGTGAAATTCAATAATGCTTTGCGATAGAGTCGATTTTGCTATGAAAAAGTGACAATCTGATTGAAGCCAAGTTCTGTAATTGGGCCACAGATGCAATTTTATGATTGAAGACGGCAGGGTTTCCATTTGACGAAATATTACAAATATTCAAATCAAGTTTTAGAACACTTGGCAACACTTGAACGATTCAACACGTATGGCTACGAAAAAATAATAAGTCAGGAAATGTAACAGAACAGCGTTAAAAAAATGCCCCAACAAAAGTCGTGTCCAGCGCGTCATCATTCGGACATTTTACACGCAAGCGAGCACACGTCATATCTTCGTAGTTTTTATCATTGTAAACTACTGCTGTGAATCATCATGCCAGCATGTGTTGTGAAGTGGTTCAGGAGCCATACAAGATTAAAATGTCCAGGGATCACTTTTCACTAGTAATTAGTTGCAAAATTATAATTATATTCAATATCAAACTTCATTTTGCATAGTATTGAACTATGCAAAATGAAGTCAGTCAATTTTTGCATAATAAACTCGAATACTGTTACTCAACGAAGTGTAACAGTATATACTAAACTAACTCCTTGAAACCAGTGACCAAAACTCAGTCCAAAACTGGATTTCTCCTCCTGGAGGACTCCTCATTATGTATTTCAAGTTTTAAATTACTTTTTGCACGGCTAGTAGAGGTACAAATATTGAAATTTATTTTACCATGATTTATTTTACTTTATGGACTATGCCAGATCTCTAAAGTGACTTGGGCTCCATGTAAAATTATCGCGGACACAACTGAACAGTATTTTTATTTTTAAAGCATTATGTTAAAAGCTTTTGTGTCTTATTAGTTTTTTCTGGGAACTATTCAGAAATAAGTTATAAGGAAATAAGCTTAACTTTGGTGTTAGGTGACTTTCGTTAGATTATGACACGGTTTATGGTCAAGAGAATAATAAAGCCAAGATAATTATTGAAATCTAATATTAAACTGATATATTATGCAGGTACCTACACTTTACGATCATATTTAATATCATTTATAAAGTATTTTTACCTACCTATACCTGCTATAGTAGTAGGCACTTAGGTACTCACTCGGAGAATCGAACCCTGGCCCTTCTCGGCTCTTGTTTTGAGCTTGGTACGTAAACCACTGAAACATTTATAGGTTTGTGGAAGTGAGGGAAGGTGGGTAAAGTTAGGGGTGTGTAGGGGCTTTCATCCTACCATTACCCCTTTCTCCCACTCTGGCCCCACCCTTCCTTTCAGTCTTCTCCTAGTTTACATCACCTGCCCCACTTCCCACACCCTTCCCCAACATCCCCCACCGTTCGTCCACTTTCCCCTACCCTCCCCTCACTTTCACCCACTTTCCCAAACCTTCATCCCCCAAGTTTTTATTTTTTCTAAGTATGGCCACACTGAAACGTAACAATCGTGCACTTCGTGCAGCGATAATGTGCAGTACAGGTTAGGTTTTCTATCTGAATACGGCCCCAGACTTATCATGTTTTTCAACATTGTCCAAGAATTTCTCTAGAAAAATCTCATCTTTTGCAGGAATTTCCAATTCTTCTAATTACATTAGTATTTTCATATTCCAAATGATTATCATTATTTTCTTCAGCATTTTCAACTTCATTTTCTGGGTAGTTTTCAAAATGTTCATCACTCAATTTTAAAGGATCTGTTAATTCTTTTTCTGGAACGTCCATATATAATTGCTCTTCTACAAATAGTACTGGAGGAACTATAAATAAATAAAGAAAAATACAGGATTAGGTTACAAACAAATAAAATAACAAATGTTTAATACACAAAAGAATCCACATTTACCTCTTGCATATGTTTTTACTACATTTGTGCGAATAAACAAGTTTTGGTCTTGAGAGGTGGATGGACTATTGTGAAGATGAGCTTTCCATGGAAATATTGACGGTGCAGCGGTTTTCTTCAGACTTTTTCGAGACAAATCTGTAATATTGAAAGGTTGATAAACATTAAATTCATTATCAAATAAAATGAAAATTTTGAAACGTCTTTACAAAGTTATAGCTTTCAAAGCCCATGTTGTTCATACATTACGGTAAGCGATTTAACATGAATATAAAATTGCAAAGGCAAGATATGTAAACATTCAAAATTTTAGCTTCCCGATGATAAGAAATGCCATATTTTTTTTATTGCATTTTATGAAGTGTTTGGTGCACCCTTGTCACAGTAGCAACCGCGGCCGACCTCCGTGACAGTCGCAGACTGACTAGCTCACGTTGGTGTCTCGGCAGTGAGTTTGACACCGATGAATTGGCGACCTTATAAATCGTCTTCCACCCCGTCTTTACTAAGTAAATATATATGTCTATGGTAAGTACTAATACAAAAATTACTAGGTATAATTTTTAGACTATAGCTTGATCCGCACAACAGCTGTCATTGACATCACACGCATGAAATCTCATATTTGTGTCAGTCAAAATGTTCCCTAAACAATGTCGTACTTTATTGGTGTGATGGAAAGGGATGTTCAATTTTCATTGCAACATAATAATAATAAAGTCGAAACAATTTGATTTGATTATTTATAATAAATTCATTAAAAATTATTCCACAATTTAATTTGAATCTATTGCTGTGGTAATGTGTAAAGATTTTGAATTACGCTTACTGCTATAAAATAGATTCAGCGCTAATCTAATTTTGTTCTAGTAAAATGTTGCATAGGTGGCGTTTTATTTGGTCTAGAGCACCCAATTAAAAAAGTTACCATATTGTATGAAAAAATAAATTTATCAAGTACTAGCTTTCACCCATGACTTGGTCCGCTTGGACTACAGTTTATCAAGATGAAAAGCATCCCATGTTCATCTTGGATATTAAAAACCAATGCAAAAATATAGTACCAGCTTGATGCTATTTGACAGAATTGTTTTTATAACCAAGTACAGACAAAAGTTGCAAACTCGAGCACTCAAGAAAACTCGAGAAATTAAATGGCTCAAAGGATTGATTGAAAACATAGACCAATCAACGAAGACTCCTTTGTCCTGTTCTTCACGTAGATTTCGAGGCAGCTATCAAGCTGGCGTTGAAACTGCCATATGAGATCCACAACAGAACCAAGCATATAACAAGTTACTATATTTCTTTATTGGAGAAGCCATAGCTGATGGAAATGCGAAAATAGGTACTGAACACCTATGTGCAGATGTGTTCACAAAGACCCTTACAAGCCAAGACTGGCAATGCTATGCATTAGTATTCATTATACTTAATTTCTAACATATATTTAATATTGATTTCCATTATCTTCAATAATGTTCAAGGACACCCATTTATCTTAAAGGAAGACTATAACAAAAACCGTTGACTCACATATTATATTCTATTTATGTATTAAAATTCACAATTAGAATATAGAACATAAGTGAGCAACATAATAAAATGATCGTTTTTTTTCTACTTCTTTAATCCTTTTTTTCCTAAACTAAAAATGGAATGGAATTCCAACCCTAGAAATACACTCTGCCTGGCCGCAGCTCTGCTGGTCTGGCAGCAGTCTTGCAGATCAAGCTATGTTGTACAGACTAAAAAAGTAATTAAAAATTACCTGGTTGTAACTGGGATAAAGTGGTTGCATTAAAATCACTTGCTTTAAAGTGATCTGAGCATATTCTAGAATGTTTTTTAATCGTCAATCCAGGCTTCACATGTTCAATTGCTTGAATCCACTCTGCTCGACGAGTTTCAGCTTTAGGGAAAGTTAGAGTTCCTACTTTAGTGCAGAAAGCTACAACACATGGAAGAGGAGCCATTTCCAAACAGCAAACAGTAAACAGTTTATTTTATTTGAACTCAAGAGGGGCAAACAAATGACAATAAACAAATCGTAAAATGTTCACTCACTTCTTTTAAGGGGGAGACGATAATACACGACCAAAATAATGTACGACCAGTATTGTACAGCCAATATTACACGGCCAGATATTACGGGTACATGGATTCGTAATATTTGGACGGCTAATACTGGCCGTGTATTATTGCCCGTACAAAATCGGTCCGGGTTAATAATGCACGTCCAGTATTACGCGAACAATATTACGTGTACAACTGGATACGTAATATCAGCCCGTGCCGATTTTGTACGACCAATATTACACGGCCAATAATACGAAGCCAACCATAGACAAAGCTAGAATCACTCCTTGATGCCTCGTTTGTGTAGGCGAGTGTCAAGATGAAAAAAACTGTCACAGAACCGAATCAGCCAACTCCGACTCCACGTGGTCTTGTCTGCCCTACACTAGAGTGTTTTTAAAAAGCCGGAGGCACGGAGGGTGTGCAGCCCCCGTCCGCTGTAACAAAGTGCAGGTACCAGGGTGAGCTGGAGCGGCAGAGGCTGGTCACCGAAGGTGACCAAAAAGCCGAATCTGCGGAGGTGAGCGTTGGTACCTGTGCTTTGTTACGCAAGGGCGGAGGGGCAGCACTTCCCGCAGTGCCGGAGCAATCGCGATTCATAATCTGTGGTAAAAGGAAACTGGAACGTGCAAACGAGGCTTTTACTATGTCATTTCTATATATTAATCTGTGATGTACACGTAATATTGGCTGTACATTATCGCCCGTACAAAAAGTGTCCGACCCGTATTACACAGCCAATAATGCACACCCTGTTATTACATGTACATATTTTCGCTTCGTAATCCTGGCTGCGTAATTCCGCCTGTACAAAATCAGCACGGGGTGATATTACACAGCCAATAATACGCAACCAAATAATGTACACCCTGATATTACGACGCCAATCCACGTAATATTGGTCGCGTATTATTGGCTGTACATTATTTGGTCGCGTAGTACTGGCCGTGTAATATATGGACATCTTTATGGCATTTGTGGAGTTGCCATTCCACAATTCCGCCAATGTCAAGTAAGTCGTATTCCGAATAATAAGGGACAACACCAGAAATTAATCGGTAAAATATGGGAGGATCGAAGAGCTCCAAGTAGATTATTGATTGATTTGTTGAAATATGTTATGACTGTATATTTATATCATTATGTATGTAAATATAATATCGTATAAAGTAGGTATGGTATGGTATATATTTAATATTTATAACTTAATTTTATTAGAACTTATATATTTGAAGAGAATATTTACAAGTGGAGTATTTACAAAAGTTAAAAGGGTTATAGAGGAAATAAGACGTGGGATTTTTGGGGGGAGGATATCGTACAGGGATGTCCGATACTTCGGACCACAGATTAAGTATCAGAACGGATGGAGCTTATGCTTGGGTAGCATGTCTATTTTATGTTTAAAACTGCATTAGTGTGCGTGAGTAGGGAAGTGATCGCTAGTGCCGACCATATCGATAAAAAAATATCTAAACAAAACTGCAGAATATGAAAATATAGGAAATAATATTTATGCTAAAAATATTTACTTTACAGAACATGCAAAAATATTTTCATAATACTCATAAATAGCAGTTTTTCAGTGTTGTTATCATAACAATGTTTCACGTTTTCAGACAGATTCATATAGTGTTAATTTGACTGTATTAAATCGAGCTGATTCTAAACAGAAATTATCATTGACACTCGACAGGAGCACGCTATACTATCTACAACAAGTTACACTTGACTTTTGATAGGCAAACCACATGGAATACTTACAATAATACGTAAGAGTAACTAACTCTAAAGAGACGCACGATTTCCGCAGACGACAGACTAAAATAGAGGCTTACAGCATATGGGTTGTTATCGTATCGGTAGAGATCCCTATTATTGTGGGGTTCGTGGCGACATACATATTATGATAGATGATCACCGATGACGCATTCCGTTAAATTGGATGTCGCAACTCGCAACAAAGGGTTTAGGGTTTTCTCGTCTGCGTGCACACTGAACGATTTGAAATCAGCATGGTGGCCAGGCCAGTTAATAGTGTGTTAAAAATAGTACCTTTATTTACAATTCTACAGTCTAAAGCAATCATTTGATGGAAAGCTGACTTCTGTTACTTCGAAGTAAAGTGGCAAAGTATCAGTCATATTGCATACACAGTGGCATATAACAATTTCTTTGGTACTTCAACCAACACTTGAAAAATATAAGAAATCTTAAAAATGCAGTAGCTTGGTGATTAAAAAATATTGTCAGTTTTGAACAGTTCAAATAAATCGGTCAGTTGTTTTTTTTTTTATTATTGAATACTTGAGTATGAACAAGAACTGCATCAACTGACATCCTCATTCTCATTCCAACTCAAGGAATTGTTTTATTTATTTGAATTTGCTTGCTATAATATTACATTATAATATTACAATACAATAAAATATTTTGAAAGTTTGCATAATGTTTGCAAAAGTATAGCAGCTCGTGGTGCTATTAGGACTATTTACAAGCGTTTTTAATTCACGGTGAATTAATGTATATATATATATAGCTCGAAATTATATACCGCTAGAACCCGTCAATGTTTTAACATGCAATGGGAATTCATTATGTATGAAAATTAAAAGTAGGAGAGAGAGAGATTGCTAGAAATGGATGAATATCCTGATACAGATGATTGATGATTAATTATTGATTTACCTGAAAGCCCTGACTATATTGGCAGTAAAAATGACAAATGACTGAGTTTACGAAAGCAGTTACGATTTATATAGCTTTGCCTACGTTTAAGGAGTGAGCGGGGAGAAGGAAGGGTGAAGAACCCCCCTGAGAGTAGAGGGCTTGAAAGATCAAAAAAACATATCTGAGAAGGTGGGAAGACCCACCTTCTCAGATATGTTTTTTTTTGTTGCTTCGCTTCGCTTCGCTCCCTTCTTCACCTTCTAACCTAAAAAACAGCACTTAACAGAAGCGTAAAACTTCGAAATAAATAGCAAAATATATATATATATATTTAAGAAAAGAAAAACTCAGAGGGGAGAGATACCCCGCCCCCCCTCACCCAATATACCCCAGTCAACATCCTTCCTTACAAAATATCATCCAAATTCATTTAGTGAAAGCAGAATAAACGGTCAATGTTTCACTTAATAATATTGATTAAGCACGCTCATGGATTTAGCAAACATCGACAGTCATATTAGCGCTGTAGGAACATCACTAGTCTGGAGGCGGAAAACAATGCATTTAATTAACTTAGATTAAAGCTTTAAATGCTGAGTTAATCATCACCACGAGGTAATTATATGATGTTAATTATGTGTATCCTTAATGTGAAATACATTTTTGCTTTCAAACTTCGATAATTGTGTAACGAAGAAAAGGGTTTTTGTGATTTCTGCGAATAAAGGTAATAAAAAATAAATTGGGGCAAGTCAGACCAAAAGTGGGGTGAGTCGGGATTCTTGCCCCATTCGGTCGCTCTGGACGCGAGGACGCTATACCTTTCTTCGGAATCACTCGAAACTAAAAATACTCGTTACTATTTTGAAATTAATAAAATCACCTGGATAAACTTAGACCGGAACGAGCTTCAAGAACTATTGGATCAAGACCGTTCGGTAATGTACTAGCTAGTGGGTACTATAGTGGAAGATAAAACATACAACTCAAATTCACCAATACAATATTTATTATCCTTGGTTTAATTTTGCTTATTTACTTAAAATCTAAGGAACCGTGCCGTAGGTACGTTGGACGGCCATTCATGCTAGCATGTAAAGTTGAAGACAAAACATGCAATTTAAATTCACCAATACAACATTTATTATCCTTGGTTTAATCTTGCTTATTTACCTAAAGTCCAAAGAACCCTAGCCTGCAGATCCAACTCAGCAGCCAAGAAATACTAAGATCTAAGATTACCCTGTTATAACTAGGGTCGATATAGAATTGACAAAATTAAGTATTTACCCTAACAAAACATTGATGAATTTGCCGGCCGGCAGTATAGTCTACTTGTTTACCTTTTTTCTATAGGATTTAGCCGTTATGTTAGTGAAGGTAATTCTCCATCCGACGTTTCAGCAATGTCCAATTCGCGTGAGAGGTAGCCAGGCTAGACCCCTCAGGCGTTGCAGGTGTCCAGCAGGTCGGTGGGGAACCAAAGTTCAACACTCCGGTTAACGAAATATATGGATAAAATACGATACCGCATCCCAAGAACGTGGCAGGAATCGTTGGGTATAATGTCGGCGTGGCGTGACGTATTGTATCGCGACACGGCGCCTCTTCTACTTAAATCTGGGGGAAGAAGCCTCCTTCGTGGGGTGTTTCAGTCCGGAGGGGAAAACTCCGTCGTGGGGTCTCAGTCCAGGGGGGAAAACCCGCTGTGAATGAATAGACACAACGTTTTTTTAGAATTCGAGACTCCGCAAACGCCACCGCTTTCGGTTCGCTAAAATGGCGTCTCGAAAAATGGATAAAAGTGATTTCACAATCGCAATCATTACTGCCGACGATACGAAAATAATACCGACAAATGCTCTCACCTTTTTTTACGGGTTTTATAATATGCAGGGAAAAAACTTGTCAGTCCTGCTACTCATCTTCATTGTCTCGGTTACTTTCTGTCGCCGGATCTAGTTTTTTTTTTATTTAGCAAAATCTATCCGAATAACATTTCGTTTCACCAGGAAACCGATCAGCGCTTACACATGGGTTTTGGAAATGATAATATGGTTTAATTTTTATTTTTAAAATTTCTCACCCTAGAAATCACATTTGTTTATTTATCGTTTCTTTAACTACTTTTGACAGCTAAACAACTGCCAAGTGACGTTTAAGAATTGTTATAAACTATAGTCTATAAAACGTTCCGTAGCAGACGAAAGGTACGGAACGCGGTTTCTTTGCTTCGCTACCGTTATATTATCATAAAACGATATACCGTAACTATTAAATTATGATATTGTATGGGTTTGCTTTGGAAAAAATCTACGTTCCTAAATTTAACATTTGTTGCATTTAATTGATTTGTTTAATTTTATTTTCTATTTGCTGACATTGCGGGACCGTGCCGAACAACGGAACGCGCCCTTTTGCTTTGACAGCTAATCGATGCAAAGATAAGTAAAATTTCGGTAGAGGTCACCACCTGTCTCCGTGTTTATCAATTGAACTTTATTAATTATTTATTATTTATTTGTTTCCCAGTTATTCCTTGTTCCCTTTCGTATTTATTTCAATCAATTGACCTAATGAGAGTTATAAAGTCGTGATCAGTAGTGCACGGACGTGTCGTATTCATCGAAGTGTTTATAACCTATGAACATGACTATTGTTTTTTTGGAACTGTGATTTACAGGATTATATCATGTAAGTAAACAACGTACGATAATCTATTTTGTGTACCCGATCGTCTGCTTTCGCTGGTATTCACCAAATACGAACGATAGTACTGTTTCAATCAACTATGTGCGACTTCAATGTCGTCATCTGTTTTAGAACATGGCTTGTCTGCTGTTTATTTACTCCAAAAACGATGATACATTCTAATACGTGAGTATATTGAGCAATATGCAATTATAATTCTAATTTTACTATTATAAAGATGCGTTTCTATTAGTTGTTTATGTGCTGTCTTGTTTATTCCTACTTTTACTTGTCGAATTGTTGTTTTGTATTGCTAATTATAGGTTTATTGTTTTTTATTTAAGTAGCGTTTTGCCAACGCTACAATTAAGATAATAATAGCTAGTAAAGACATACCTGTGAAATGATAATTCCGGATCTTTTACTCTTCCCTTTGTTGTTCTTGATGCATAAAACACAGTACAACACGACATAGTTTTATTATTTAGCTAGAATGTCTAGTCTTAGCAAAGATATTTCACTAGGATTACACTTTTTATGCACACAGGTTGCAATCTTATGGCCTCATAAGAGGTCAACAATCGGCACGAGGTACACGGACAGTGCGAGGTTGCCAATCTTACAATAGCTTTCTCATTCACTCAAGGGGACGATCCGTGTAAAAGACAAAGAAACAAGACAACGCGTTAACGAATGACCGGGCGGAGCGGCAACGTTTTATAGCTCTATCCATTCTGATACTTAATCTGTGCTTCGGACAGTTAAAAAATATTTGGTCTATGTTACCCTCATCTAAGCCACATTCACACAATGAGTGATCCAATTACATAACTTGGCTTCAATCGAATTCTCAATATCGCAACCACTAATGCCTTGCGATAGAGTCGAATTAGCTATGAAAAAAGAGATAATCCGATTGTAGCCAAGTTCTGTAATTGGGCCCCTGATCCTTATTGTAGCCAGATGGACGGGTGTGCACGAGTGTCCCAGTCGAAGTCTACATAAAGTGGATGTTGTGCTTTTATTGGCACCACGAAACTTAAAAAAACAAGGTTTAGGAGATATTTCTGGTTGAATATCGCCATAGAACTTACCCTTGATATTTTTAGTGATTTGCCATTCCTTAGACCAAGCCTTCGACATTTGTGGATTAACTGTAGTACAAAGATCGTGACACAGGGTTTTGAAATGATCAGTGGACCCAATATGAATAGCTTGCCGTGCGCAAGAATCCACAGTCTCATTACCAGAGATACCAGAGTGACTTGGGATCCAGGCTAGTTCAATGTTGATTCCTAGTCGATGGCATAGAAACAAAGCTTCTCTTATTTTTAATATATTTGGGAATCTGGTTTTGGAGCAAAATGGGTTTGAATTGATGGACATGGAGACAGCTTTTTGAATCAGAAAAGATAATAGACTTGTTTAAGTTATGAGATTTAACGTACAATTTTGCTTCTAGGATAGCCAAATCTTCCCCAGAAAATACAGAGGTTACTGAAGGGCACTTATTACTAAGGATAATCCTGGAAGAAGGAGTTCATACTGCTGCACCTACCAAACTATCCTCTGATAATTTAGAAGCATCTGTATATATAGGTAGTGGTCCAACCTTCATATTCAACCATCTATTTTGGAGGAGAATAGTCTATTAGCTTCAGTACAGCCTTTTTGCAAACCAAAATCAAGAGTAACAGGAGGCTGAAAAATCAATGCGTCGTAGGGTACCTAATAGAAAAAGTGTATTCGAAGGTAACTGAAAGATAGGGTTTGGTAAAGAAGAGAATTTGATAAAGCTACGGAGAAAACAAGGCAGTTTATGTAAGGATTTAACTCCTTGCAAGTTGACTATTGGATGATAGGTGATTGAGTTTAGGGATAAGTAAATGGCAGGATTTTTGAACTAACTTATAGAAAAATCGGTCTGAAATCAACTGACGTCTCAGATGAGGAGGAGGATCTACACATTCCACCTGAATCAAGTTATTCGTAAACACTTAAATTGAATTTTATTGAATTTTTCAAGGGCAGATTTATTACAGGGATCTAACAGGAATTAACCATAGTCCATATGACTACGGACAATTGCATTATAGAGAAGTTTTTGGGTATATGGGTGGGATCCCCACCAAACTCCTGAGAGTGAACGGAGAATATTGATATTCTTTTCACATTTCTTTAAAATGTAGTCAGAATGAATGACGCCATTCATTCGGGAATCAAACCAGATGCCTAGGAATTTAACACTATTTTTTTGGGGGATTGTCTCATCATCTACTAACAGCTCAATGTGGGGGATTATCCTTTTTTTTGTGAACACTACAACACTTTGAAGCTGATAATGAAAGACCATGAAAATTTAGCCAACTATTTAGATGAAAAAGTGCAGAATTTAGACGAGAAGCTTCCGCTACAGTTTTAGCAGATGTATAGAGAGCGATATCATCAGCGTATTGTAATATCTGTGAGAAGGGCAGAACCGTACGATCAAGGTCATAAGTGTACAAACTATAAAGTAGTAGACTGAGTACTGAGCCTTGGGGCAGACCTTTCCAGACAACTCTAGGGGGCACAAATGAATCTTCATTTTGGATTTTGATTAAAACGTGTCTTTCCAGTAAAATATTACAGATAAACCGAACAATCTTCTCAGGGATGGTCAGCATGATTAATTTATCTCTGAGCACCGGAAGATTGACATTGTCATAGGCCGAAACTATATCCAAAAAAGCTCCCGCAAGAATTTCTTTATTTCTTAAGGAAATATTAATATCAGTGGATAAAATGCCTAAGCTGTCGAAAGTACTCATGTCTTTCCTAAAACCATGCTGTAATTGAGAGAGAATATTTTTGCTCTCTACTATCCACTCAAGTCTATGCTTAATCATATGTTCCGTTACCTTTACCAATACAGATGATAAAGCAATAGGCCTCCTGCTATTAGGATCTGATGGGTTTTTGCCTGGTTTTAAAGTAGGGATAATAATTTGTGTTTTCCATTGTTCTGGAATAATTCCGTAATTATAAAATGTATTAAACAAGGCTTAGATAAAACTTTTTAGTATCATCAGAAGAGTTTATAATGAAAGGGTAGGGTACACCATTAACGCCTGGGGATGAATCCGTTAGGCCATCTAAAGCAAGTTGTAATTCAATGAAAGAAAACTCAGAATCTAATAAGGAGTAAGATGGGAGAAGTTGAGAAAGAGAAGGGAAAGAATCTGCAGTGCGAGCTGAAGGTGGCGCCAGTTTATCACTAAAAGAGTCAAGCCAAGACGTAGGGTCGTTAGAAGTGATGTTTTGTATATTGTATGAACCTCTAAATCTTCTGATTTGAGTCTATACCAGCGAAGGGGGGGTTCTTGGAGATAGGGTTTCACAATATCTAGTCCATCCACTTTTCTTTTTTGCTGATAGAAGCTTTTTGGCTTTAGCCGCTTTTAACTGGTAATTAAGAAAGTTAGCCATAGTCATATCTGAGTTATAAGTCTGCTCAGTTATTCTCCTAGCCTTGCTAGAGTCTGAACATTCTGAATCCCACCAAGGAGTGGATACATTAAACGGAGATTTTTTCAATGGCATGTATTTATTAGCACTATCAATTATAGACTCTACACTATCAATTAATTTTGAGTAAGCCTCTAAAGGATTACTAAGAGCGTGGTCATGAGTCAAGTGTATTTTTCTGTCAAGAGTTGAAGAATATGACGACCAATCAGCACCAGAAAGTCTATATTTTAAAGAAGGGGATGGATTGTATGAAGGTAATGATAATTCTATTTGAAATAGTTATTAATATAGGATAATGATCACTACCATGAGTAGAACTTAAAGTTTTCCAAAAAATAAGAGAAGACAGAGCAGGAGAGCATATAGTTAAATCAACAGCACTTTTAGGATCTTGGTTAGGTCGAACTCTACGAGTAGGAGAGCCATCATACAACACAAAGGTTAGCCTCATCAAAGATCTCTAATAATAAAAGTGAAAATGAATCACAGTGGCTAGAGCCCCATGAAGTATTGTGGGCGTTAAAATCACCTAGAATAATTACTGGGGAGGGAACTGAGGAAATAACTAACATGATGTCAAATATTAAAGATGGATTGGGATGAGGAACATAAATGGATAAAAAGGAAATGTCAAAATCTCTTACGGCAACAATGTTGATATCAGGATTAAAAGAAGGGAGAGGAAGTTGAGAAAACGGGAGGGTACGCCTTATGAGTAGGGCACTACCTGCATACCCGTCAGCCCTGTCGTCCCGGAGGCATGAGTAACCAGATACTCGAAAACGAGACCCCGGTACCAACCATGTCTCAGACACGCCAATGACTGACGGGGAAAATTTAGAAATTAGAAATAATATTTCATGTTTCTGGGGACGAAGACTTTGACTGTTCCACTGTAGAACAGTGACTTGATCCATATTGACCGAGTAAAGAAGTGATTGCTGAAAGTTTAGAGGCAACGTCGGACGGTAAAGAGGAATTATTTTGGGATATAATACTAATAATGAGAGAGATAAAAATCTCTAGAACATTGTTATTGATAGAGGGTGGAGGATTTTGTAAAGCGCAGCCGTTAGGCATTGTCGAAGGCTCAGGGGCAATAATTGCCTGATGAGCTGTTTTGTCGTAAGATTTTCCTAAAGTAGCTTTAGGACGGGGAGAGGAATACACTGTTTTGGCATAGGAATGAGTGGCTGAAGAGTTTCCTAGGGAGCTAGAATGCTGAGTAATGGGGGGTTGGGAAGGCTCTTGAGTTGTAACATGTTAAATCATACTCCAAGTTAGATTTTGTTATAGATCTCGATAATAGAATATATTGTACAACGCCATCTGACGAGGAGCAGCGTCTTTTCTATTAGATCAAGTTGTGTTTTCTCCGTATCTGAAAACCAGACGCCGAGTTTGTAAAAAACGCCGAACTCCACCGCGCGTGCGCCACTTTCTTCGTTAAAGGAATAATGAAAGCTTTTCTTGTTGAAGACAGATTGATAATTTCGCCTATCTAAGAATCAAGAAATAATGGTTGAATTTGCCTCTGCGAGTGAAAGGGAAAAGTTTTCATCTACTGTCTCAAAATAGATAAAATGGTTAATCCACGCAGCGACAGCTAGCTACAAGTGGCGTGAACTAGAAGAAAGGTGAAAACTAAGTGGAGGTATCTGTCGGCAAGTAGCGAGCTTCTTAGTGTTGCTATTAATAATTGACGTTCCAGGAATATTTCGGGCTCTGAATAACTTTGGAAGAGGAACGGCTTGTTTAAAAATCCAGAATAGGTCGCATCTTTAAGTTGGCTAACAAATAATAATTACAGAATGCAGCGTTTGATATGTCGAAAATAATTTAAATCTAGAAATTGCTTGCGATGGTCACACCATGGAAGGTTTTGACATAACGCAAAAATCACGTCAAAGTTCCAGAGAAATTCTTTTTTTTGTATGGACTTCTTCGAGTAAACACCGGATGCTGGCTGATATGTACCAAATCTGGCTGGAGGAAAGTGACCAGTATTACTAGGCCGACAAGGTCTACTTTACGAAGCAAATGGCAGAGTTAGTTCTGGATTTTTCGAGATAACCGGAAGTTCAAAGTCTGAGTAGAACGCTACTCGAAGATGCAAAACAAGATAGTATATAAACAAGTGAGAAGCCTGTGGATTGGATTTGGATTTCGGACGTAAAACCGAATTTACTTTACATAGTTGGCACGTAATTAAGATCGACGCAGGCGGCAGAAAAATACGCAGTTTCTCTTGTGTGAACAAAACGACCGAGGCTCGCTGTCCAGAACGAAGCTGCCCTGTTACAGGCGAAATAAGTATACCAGTGCAAAAGCCAGGTTAGTGTGTTTACCCGTGACTTCAGTTTTGATCCAACGAAATATCTGTTTTGATTTTGCACCGCGTCTATCTAAGGCGGGCATCTCGAGACACATTTGAACACGAAGGAACGTGGGTTTCAGGTTATATCGTGCATCTACGGTCGGCTATTGTCGTCACCACTGCGAGCTGCTGTGCGCGATCACCCGGGGCTCACCACCGTTCGTGGAAGAAGCCGGTCTACGAGGGACTCCAGAAGGACTCCAACACACCACCTGTCCAGTAGAAGATATCACCACCGTTCGTGGTCAAGCAGTAAGAGCTGATCGAGTGGAGTAAGGAGGCGTTCCGCGGCGGTACGCGAGACGACCGTACGGCGTCCCAGGAAGCTTCCAGGTTGGTCCACTCCAAATCATTTTGAGTCAGCGAGCTACAGTGTTGAGGGAAGCCTTCGCCTTCTAATGTGTTAATATTGTTGAAAGATTCTTTCTGTCTAATTTCTGTTATTATCAAGATTACTTTCTGATATTATCTAGATACTTTCTGTTTATTTTCTATGTACCTTCTGTTTTACTTCTGTTTACTTTCTATTTTAGAGTTTGATTTCCCTCTGGGAAACACAATCATACACACACACTCTGTTTGCACTAGTTCTCTTTTAATTTAAAACATTCTATGGCAAAGACAAGAATATTCCGTTGGGTTGTGACCAATACATGTTAATCTGCTGAGCACAGACTCTCTAAGTTTTATTGGCCTAGGATTCTCCAATACTATAGTAAATTCATATCATACAGGCCGGAGTTATGTACTAAAATTTATATGTTTGAGGAAATTATAATCACATTTGAGAATTTTGAGTTTTGAGTATTAAGTTAGTAATATTTCCTATTGTAAGGTCTTGCTGTTTATAATTATTTTGATGCAGAACAAACTAAATTAAGTGTAAAATATTTCTTTTTAAATTCCTCAGTAAAGGGGAGAGTACCAATATTCGATAACTCATGTGTGCTTTTTCTATTTTTTGTAATAAAGCCCATTGTTATTGAATTTACCATCTTGTTTTTATTCCTCGCCTTTACCTGAGAAGGAGGTCCGTTTCCTTAGCCGGGCAACGGTCCTTTCAATGGCGCCCAACTGAATAAATTCACATATATTTTTTCATATTTTACATATATTTTTTTCATTTATTTTTTTCTTACAAACTGGCGCTCAGGTACAGTGGCGTTCAATGTAAATTTGTTGGTTTTTTCTGCATCATATATCAGAGAGGATTTCTTGTAATAGATAATAGGCACAACGCTTAAAAATAATTACAAGCAAACAGGTGTTTACATGAAAGTATCTTTCAATCTGCCCCGTGGTCACGTGTAATATTACTGTGTGAAACTAAACTATAATATCTCTTTGTGTGTTGAACCTATAATACTGTTTGTGTTATTTTAAAATCTTGGTATGTTATTTGACTGTTTTAGGAAAAATATTATGTGTATTTAATGGTGATTCATGTGTAATTGATTGTATTTTTTTTTCTATCATTGGTTTATGTATTGGTGTGATATTTAAAACAGTATAGATCTGTTACTGGAGTGACTTATACTTTGTAGGTAGGTATGTACCATTTTATTGCAAGTGTGTCACAACACAACAGATATTTTTTTATATATTTGTTTGACATATCGGTTCCAAAACATTATAGAACAATTTCATTACACAAAACACATACACACATTTTTCCTTCTGTTCATTATATTTTAGGGTTCGCTCAAAATATTTGTGAGGTTCTGTAGATTCTTTTAATTGATTGGTAGTAGTTTTTTTTTTTAGGATTTCATTTACCTTATGTTCATTGTATTTTAGGGGTCAGTAAAATATATGTGAGGTTCTGTAGTTTTTTTTTTGGATCGTTTGTTAATTATTTTTTTAGGATTTCATTATTATTTTAGCACAACAGTATGCAGTAGTACAAATGGAGCACACCTAATGACGCTATATTCTTTTTTTAAAGATGAGCAGATTTAGTAGGGTTCTATTTGTTTGGCAGGTTTTAAAGTCAACAACCACAAAAACAAGTCCGTCAATTCAAAATCCATAAAGCGGTGATTGGGGGTTAGTGCCGTTCTAAATCTACCTCTATTGTGAAGCATTGAACAATTTCAGGTTCATTGCTTATGTCCAGTTTTGTTTTAGTTAGGTTGTGATGTTTTCGTTTGGTTAAATAGATAAGGTTTGTCTATTTTATTTTTTAGTTCCATCGGCTAAATCTTTTGTAAAATTTTTGTAATTGTTGATATTTGGTAACTTTTTTTTTTTTTTACAGTTAGTAAAAGTTTTTTTTTTAGATACGATGGAACTTTGTACATAAGTATATACAGGGTGTCGAAGTTTTGAGGCACATTTTTATGCGCCATTATGGTACCGGTGATGACTTGGAGAAGTTTTTTGATCATGAATTGTGGACAACACATTGATCATCCTTTTGTGGATATTGTTGCGTTTGGGTAATGAATAAAGTTAATCCATACACAACATATCTTCTACTTTTCAGACCTTAATGGTATTGGAGATGTCGATAGATGGTATCAGAGCTGAGGACAGCTCCATATTTTCAGAGGAGGGGTAGGGCCGCTTGTGCTTTCTCTCGCTCACCTCTCATTGTCAGCGTACGATACACATATTTTGCGTATATACATGAAGAATGACTAATCAGAGAGTGTTTTTGTTTTGGTGATCGTATATTATGAGATACATAATGATCGTTTTTTATAGATTCAGTCGTGTTCGGAAAATCGGTGGGGTGGTGCCGGTTACGACGGATCTGGTTTTGTTTTGGTGATCGTATATTATGGGATACATAATGATCGTTTTTTATAGATTCAGTCGTGTTCGGAAAATCGGTGGGGTGGTGCCGGTTACGACGGATCTGGTTTTTTTTTGGCACGCCCTAGTGGTGTGACAAATTTTGTAGCACATATGTCTATGCGCGAATTTCAGGCAAGAATAACCTTAGCCGGGTTAGACTGATGGCCGGATACACGGGTGCGGATGACAACACCTGAACTAAAGAAGCCTGGGTCAAATACATGGATTTTTCTTGAAGGTTTTTTGTGGAGAGTATAGAATAACCCTGGACCGCATATGGTTGCGTGAACATCTGTCCTGGGGAAGGCTCATTACTACGAGATGATTACTGGAGTAATAGAGAAAGAAAGATTTTATGGGTAGTCCAATTATTATTTTTTAGGTATATTTTTGGTGATTTTTTTTTGTTGTATTGTTATTAGCTGGCGAGTTTTGCAGGGTAAATTTGGTTTAGATTCTCAGGTTTTGGTTTCTTGTTTTAGGTTTAGCTCAGCCAACTTAGAATTTTTGTGTTAGAATATAGGATTAGCCCGGACGAGACAGGTTTTTTTTTGATGTGTAGAACATTGGTCCTGGCAGTTGGAATAAAAAAGGAATGGCAATCTCGATAAGGTAAAAATGTATAGAATTGGGGTAATCACTCATGTGACATTTACTAAACGATTTAAAGTACATTATTTGTGTCAATGTTTGGCATGTTACTTTGATCGAAATTTAACAGTAAACTTTAGAGACTGGCTAGGTAGTTGGATATTTTTGTTCAGGCATATTATGTTATTTTATTTAGAAACATATTTGATCCTAGTCCAGCATGTTATATTTTTTTGTAGTTTTTATCAAACGAGCGCAGAGGCGGTTTAGACTGGTGACCTCTTTAAACTCAAGCCTAGAAACTAGTTAACCAAACAGAGGCGGTTTTTTCTGGTGACCTCTATAAATGAAAAGCCTAAAACCAATAAAAGCGCGAAGAGGCGGATTTCCTGGTAACCTCTATAATAAAAAGCCTAATTACCAGTAACAGAAATTCTAAAGCGGGTTTTCCACTCGATACTTTTCTTTACAAGGGGATAGGGGGTATGAATGTTTTACCAAATGTAGCATAAGTCCCAACAGCTAAATGTTCGGTACTGTGTCTATATAGGTTGTTTAAAAGGAAAGTGAATGCTCACAATTAGGTGTGTAGCAGGACTTATGGTATGAAAGAAGGATATATAGCGACTTACTTACTGACTATACCGGATTTGTAGTGATTGATTTTTGTCAGAGATTTTGTAAATAAAAGGAGTGCAATGTAAATGTATAAATTTTTTGTTTCCACAAATAGATTCACCCGAATAGATTGGCATTATAACAAAATGATTAGGAAACATATAAGAGGAAATATGCTAAATTAGAGATCTTGATAAATATATTGTACCCGGTTGAAATGTCACATGAATGAAGGAGACAGGAGGAGAAGGGACTTAGTGCATAGGTTAATTTCTTTTTTTTATTTCTTTTTTTAGAAAGGTTTGTTGGTAAAATTTTAGTTCCAGGATTGAAATTATTGTTAACTTTCGGCCTGCGCCTGCAGCAGTGAACTTAGAACTGCGATATTCTGTTGGGGAATTTGGTCATATTTTTTTTGTTTTCATTCTTCGTTAAAGTTTGCGTTTCAGAGTTTGTTTGATTCAATATATTTTGTTTGGGGATTTACAATATACCCAAAAAGGTCCAGGAAGTTTTTTTGGTTTCCACATTGTCAATGAGTTTTTTTTTTAGTCTGGTTCTGTTTGCTTTTAAATCTCTTATTGAAATAGTTCCAGTGACTGTTATCGCTGAGGGCAGCGAGTGTTTCACATTGGCATGTGAAACTTTGGCAGGAGAGGGTGTATTGTAACATGTTAAATCATACTCCAAGTTAGATTTTGTTATAGATCTCGATAATAGAATATATTGTACAACGCCATCTGACGAGGAGCAGCGTCTTTTCTATTAGATCAAGTTGTGTTTTCTCCGTATCTGAAAACCAGACGCCGAGTTTGTAAAAAACGCCGAACTCCACCGCGCGTGCGCCACTTTCTTCGTTGAAGGAATAATGAAAGCTTTTCTTGTTGAAGACAGATTGATAATTTCGCCTATCTAAGAATCAAGAAATAATGGTTGAATTGGCCTCTGCGAGTGAAAGGGAAAAGTTTTCATCTACTGTCTCAAAATAGATAAAATGGTTAATCCACGTAGCGACAGCTAGCTACAAGTGGCATGAACTAGAAGAAAGGTGAAAACTAAGTGGAGGTATCTGTCGGCAAGTAGCGAACTTCTTAGTGTTGCTATTAATAATTGACGTTCCAGGAATATTTCGGGCTCTGAATAACTTTGGAAGAGGAACGGCTTGTTTAAAAATCCAGAATAGGTCGCATCTTTAAGTTGGCTAACAAATAATAATTACAGAATGCAGCGTTTGATATGTCGAAAATAATTTAAATCTAGAAATTGCTTGCGATGGTCACACCATGGAAGGTTTTGACATAACGCAAAAATCACGTCAAAGTTCCAGAGAAATTCTTTTTTTTGTATGGACTTCTTCGAGTAAACACCGGATGCTGGCTGATATGTACCAAATCTGGCTGGAGGAAAGTGACCAGTATTACTAGGCCGACAAGGTCTACTTTACGAAGCAAATGGCAGAGTTAGTTCTGGATTTTTCGAGATAACCGGAAGTTCAAAGTCTGAGTAGAACGCTACTCGAAGATGCAAAACAAGATAGTATATAAACAAGTGAGAAGCCTGTGGATTGGATTTGGATTTCGGACGTAAAACCGAATTTACTTTACATAGTTGGCACGTAATTAAGATCGACGCAGGCGGCAGAAAAATACGCAGTTTCTCTTGTGTGAACAAAACGACCGAGGCTCGCTGTCCAGAACGAAGCTGCCCTGTTACAGGCGAAATAAGTATACCAGTGCAAAAGCCAGGTTAGTGTGTTTACCCGTGACTTCAGTTTTGATCCAACGAAATATATGTTTTGATTTTGCACCGCGTCTATCTAAGGCGGGCATCTCGAGACACATTTGAACACGAAGGAACGTGGGTTTCAGGTTATATCGTGCATCTACGGTCGGCTATTGTCGTCACCACTGCGAGCTGCTGTGCGCGATCACCCGGGGCTCACCACCGTTCGTGGAAGAAGCCGGTCTACGAGGGACTCCAGAAGGACTCCAACACACCACCTGTCCAGTAGAAGATATCACCACCGTTCGTGGTCAAGCAGTAAGAGCTGATCGAGTGGAGTAAGGAGGCGTTCCGCGGCGGTACGCGAGACGACCGTACGGCGTCCCAGGAAGCTTCCAGGTTGGTCCACTCCAAATCATTTTGAGTCAGCGAGCTACAGTGTTGAGGGAAGCCTTCGCCTTCTAATGTGTTAATATTGTTGAAAGATTCTTTCTGTCTAATTTCTGTTATTATCAATATTACTTTCTGATATTATCTAGATACTTTCTGTTTATTTTCTATGTACCTTCTGTTTTACTTCTGTTTACTTTCTATTTTAGAGTTTGATTTCCCTCTGGGAAACACAATCATACACACACACTCTGTTTGCACTAGTTCTCTTTTAATTTAAAACATTCTATGGCAAAGACAAGAATATTCCGTTGGGTTGTGACCAATACATGTTAATCTGCTGAGCACAGACTCTCTAAGTTTTATTGGCCTAGGATTCTCCAATACTATAGTAAATTCATATCATACAGGCCGGAGTTATGTACTAAAATTTATATGTTTGAGGAAATTATAATCACATTTGAGAATTTTGAGTTTTGAGTATTAAGTTAGTAATATTTCCTATTGTAAGGTCTTGCTGTTTATAATTATTTTGATGCAGAACAAACTAAATTAAGTGTAAAATATTTCTTTTTAAATTCCTCAGTAAAGGGGAGAGTACCAATATTCGATAACTCATGTGTGCTTTTTCTATTTTTTGTAATAAAGCCCATTGTTATTGAATTTACCATCTTGTTTTTATTCCTCGCCTTTACCTGAGAAGGAGGTCCGTTTCCTTAGCCGGGCAACGGTCCTTTCAGAGTGACCTCAGTGTAACGTTTATAAACTTGTGGGAATCTATACGAGGCTTCTTCACATGAAATACCATCCTGAGCCATAACCATTTTGACTGACTTCTGTCTGTCCTGCTCCGGGCAACACTTATCTATGGAAAAAGGTTTGCCTGAGCAATACAAGCAGCACATAGGTTCAGTTCCTTCACAAGCATCACCTGAGTGAGGGTGAGTACATTTAAATCATCGGGGCTTCGATCTACACTGAGCATGTCCGAATCTGCAACAGTTTAGACATTGTATCGTGGGGTACTGATATGTTTCAACACGCATAGATGTATGGAAAGAAAATATCCTCTCAGGCAACAATTGTGCGTGGAAAGTTAAAACTACGGTCTGAGTGGGTACCAAGTAATTTTCCCATCGTCATTTATACATTTTCGGTTCAGTCGTCGAGCTTTTAAAACTTCCCCACATCCGCGAGGAAGATCCAAACTCTCAACGAATTCATCCATTGAGAAGTCGACTGGGACATCTCGAACCAATCCCATTCGAGTAATGTTATATGTCGGTATCACAGCATTATATTTGTGTTGTTCTAGAAGAGGGTTTTCCAAACATTTATTGGCGTCAGGAGCTGTTTTAAATTCAATTGAAATTTTATTTCGACCTACCCGCTTAACTCCGTCTACACATATGTTACATATTTTATTTTGGTGTAAGAATTGACCAAACTTAATCGGTCGGATCGAAGTAACCGCTGCCGGGTCAGGTTCAGATCGAGATACTTACACGAACGGCCCTTTATCAGTGGCATTGTAGGCATGAATACCAACAACCAACAAAGGGTGGGTATATATAGTTTGGATGGAAGCTGTGGCCATCTCAGTATTAGTTGGGTTTTTTTCGAGTTTGTATCATTAGAGGAGTCATCTAATCACCGTTTAGTGGCAGATTGTTGTAAATTGTTAGGTGGATCCGGTGGAATTGGAGGAATTACCTCCATCTACATTCTCCCAATAAATCGAAGAGTTAATTAATTCAATCAATTAATAAGTGTCGTAAAATCATAGAATTACATATCAAGAAGCGGTTGACCTAACAAACTTTTTTGCAAATTCAGAAAAGTCAGCGCCACCTCTTTGTTTCCATGTTAACTACGATAATGATCAACAACGCGTGGTTTTCAATGCTAATAAAACCGAACGACGTAACTTTTGAGAAACGGCTTATTGGAACTGGGCCAAGATATACACTAAAAATATACAATGTTGTAACATATTAGTGTGTAATATTTTCGGAGATCAAACAACTGATGATTATGAATACAATATGATCGTAATAGAAAATCGAATTTTAACCTTTTTATACAAATTAAGTGAATCAAGAGACGCAAGATATTTAGGAAATTCTTTTTCGTTGTAGAGTATACACACGCATCAAATAGTGTAAAGAATCACCAGAATAATCTTAGGACTCTTTAATACACTTTTATGGATAAGCATAATTAGGTATGTTAGTTTTAAACAAAAGACCATGACCAAAACTGGCGCAAATTTTCGCAAACTTTTTTTCGCACTTCCTTTATGTTAACATGGAATTATCAATTCTAGACAGTGTAACAAACAAAACATGTTATTACAAGTATACCTGTAAACTCAGTCCGAACCGAAATAAAGAGGTTTGAAGTTAAGACGTTTCCATACATATGTGTAGGGCAGGTGGCGCATTTCCATTTTCACGCAGCCATCAATAAAACATAGAAATTTCAATTCTAGACAGTGTAAAAAACAAAACTATAGTTTACCTCTAAACTCAGTCTGATTCGAGATATGTGGTTTACATATTTGAAGGCAGGTGGCGCATTTCTATTTTCACTCGCCCATCAATGAAACATGGAATTATCAATTCTATACAGTGAAATTAACAAAACAGATTATGACAAGTATTCCTCTAAACTCACTCTGAACCGAGATAATGAGGTTTACATATTTGTAGAGCAGGTGGTGTATTTCTATTTTCGCGCGGCCATTAATGACACATGGAATTATCAATTCTTGACAGTGTAACAAACAAAACATATTATTACATGTATACTAAGACAAGTATAGCTCTAAACTCAGTCTGAACCGAGGTAACATACATACATACAAACTCATATTTGAAGGGCAGGTGGTACATTTTTGGATTTTTAGCTATGTAAACCTCTTTGTCTCGGTTCGGATTTAGTTTAGAGATATACATGTCATAATAAGTTTTGTTTTTTACACTGTATAAAGTTAATAATTCCATGTTTCGTAGAAGGCCGCGGGAAAAAAGAATTGCGCCACCTGCCCTAGGAAAATTGACATTGTCTTTTGAGATGTCTATTTTCATATATAGTAGGTACTTATTAAAAATATTTAAAAAAATGGTATATACAATTTGATGACAGTACGTAAGTACCACAACAATAGTACCATCGAGCCTAAGTGATGATGGAGGTGGAAAGTAGGTATTTATACTTTGCTAAGTACTGCTTGTTAAGTAAACCTACAGAGATTGGGCTATTTTTTTGACGGACTGATTATGATGCCGTCTGGAGCTTATGTGCATACTAAGCGTGATCTGATCAAACTCGTAAATATTCATTGCTCTTATAGTATGTTTCGTCACGCTGCTATCGGATGATACGGCTCCACACTTTATTACACTCAGGATCAGTAAGTTTAAATGTCTATGCGTAAAATACTAAAAATCTACTTGGAGAGACAATCAACCCACAACCATAAAAAAATAAAAGGTTTTCTCACTGACAGATGTTTCGGCTACGACAGGCGACGGCAGAATACTCGTAAAATGTTATTGATACATGGGCAAAGCAAAGCAATATCGTCGCTATCATTTCAAAAAGTCGTACGTCAATATTTTTTTTATTGCCAAAATTAATATACCCTGCGTACTAATTTTTGCGCTCGAGATGATGAGACGGCGTTGTGGGCAGTTTCGAAATGTACATTTTTAACAAGCCGTTTTCTTTGAACATTTTCAACACTTTTGTCATTTTTGCAACTTTTGACACTACCGATCCTTTCCAAACTGAATGAAAAACGACCCTATTCTTTAGGGAATAAAGTCGATTTTTCTATGTCAACATGTCATCAAAACTTGCAAAACGAACGGTGATCGAAAACGTTCAGAACGCTAATTTCGCTCACAAATGGCCAAAGGAAACGCCAACTGTGATCATATTTAGCGTCTTAACAGTTATTTTCGCCAAATGTTACAAAACGAACGGCCCCTATGTTCAACGTCAACTTCTTTGTTATCTCGAACGCAGGGATAATTAATACCTATGCTGTGGTTTAAATTGCATTAATGTGCGCTATATGTACTGTCAGCGCGCACAAAGTCGGATTAAAATGCACATTTATTCTCCACCTCGGACACATGACGTCAGCGGCCCGATTACATAACTTGGCTACAATCGGATTATCACTTTTTTCATAGCAATTTCGACTCTATCGCAAGGCATTAGTGATATCGATACTGACAATCCGATTGTAACCAAGTTCTGTAATAAGGCTACAGGACTGACGTCATTTTGGTGTGCACACAACGCTCACAAAAAAGAGGTAGAGCAGCTTATATGGTAACGTCAAATTCAATTCACATATGTCATTCTGTGTTGATATGTTGTTGGAACTCCCGCCAGACTGCCAGTACATATAATAATGATTATATTATTTTAGCAGAAGCAAAAGAATTCAACAGAACTAAGAGAGATATGAGAAAACTAAAAACAAAACAAAACAACAGTAGGTAGATTCACAGAACAGCTGACTCAAATGACATAAGTAAGCATGCAATAGGCGGTTTAATTTGTTAGCGTGCATATGCTGACCAACAATATAAACCGATCGTTAGCAGTGTTCGTGTCTTAGCACTGTGAGTGCAATTTAAACCACACTACTATTGTCAAACGCTGACCACAGAACACTAGCAGAAACGTTTGCAAGCAAAACAAAACAAACTTTATTTTGTGCAAACAAAACAAGTACAGTACGTAAACAAACTAAAATTTTCTTGAGGTTAAATGGCTGAAAACGTGATAAATCCTAACAAGAAGTATGGCAGAGTCATGCCCCGAGTACATAATCAATCTAGAAGCAGTTTTAAATCGGGATCTATAGTTACGCGTCACGAAACGTCTTCGGTTCGTCTTGGCGGGAAACCATCTGTTTCGAACGTGAGTTCCGCGGCTTTTAATGATCTCCCGACTGTTCTGAGTGATTATAAGTTGGACTCGTTTTCTGAAAAGCCCGCGAAGCGAACTTTTGTAGTGAAACCGCGTAGGACATTAAAATCATTGGAACCAGCGTTGTCGCCGCCGCGGTGTGTGCGTCGGTCCCAGGAGCTGAGGCAAAAGCCTCGGAATCTGAGAGGGAGAAGCTCTGCACCATCAATGTTGACTCACGGAGACGAGAAGTGGCCCGAGTCTCACGTAAGGCAGTGCTCTTCCAGCAGGTCACATGCTAAGTTGAAGGAGTTGAAAGTAAGTTGTTATGATGTATGAATACTAGTAAGATCACATTGTCGTCCCACGATTTTAGAGGGGGGAGGGCTAACCCCCTAGTAAAGTAAAAGTAAAGTAAAAAAATATTTATTGCCACTATAGATCTAGTTAAAGGGGGGTAGGATATGGCATGCTTTAATGTTCTAAACAAAAACTGGACCTGATACAACTACAGGCTAACACATCCACACAGCTACATTACCACTGTTGTGCTTTATGTGCATCAACAACAAATATAGAGAGACATATGTGGACTGTAGTGCGTGATTGAAACTGCTAACATGTGCTACACTATCGAGACTAATTCTGAGACTAAGGTTGACTATGACCAATTGATTATGTTGCACCTAATTTATGCAGTCCACACCCAAGGAGTTAGTACCTAATCTGTTAATTTTTTCACTTTTAATTAGATCTATGATTGCCACTATAAAAATAAAATTAGAAGTACACATTAATGAAATGAGACAATACAAAATATAAAGAATAAAGAAGAAAAGTTGTAAAGTAAAGTTTCGGTACATAAAAATATGCAGTTTTTAAGACAGAAGTTGGGAGTGCCCTCTTCACTCCCGCCTGAGTCTTCTAACCTACCAAGGCCAGTCGGATCGCCCTCAATCAGGGTTGATAAAAATCATGTTATTTTTAATTTATTATTAAGTTTTTCATGTTTTTTTACCATAATCAGTAGTTTTGACTTATCTGCTCTATTTCCTAAGGAATGAAGTCGCTTTTCCTATGTCAAATTATACTGTCATCACAAAATAAATAATAGTATGTCAACTAAACATGCAAACGAATGTTGATTGAGAACTTTGATAACGCTTATTTCACCCACAAATGTCAAACCGAACGGCAAATGTGCTCATTTTTGTTTACCAGCAAGGTCCCCAGATTAGGGATTTTTTCCCCATTTAAGGGCAAAGAAATACTTTTGCAGATTCTTTGAAGTTAAAAAAAAAACAGAAATACATTTACATATTTTTACTAAGAATTTTTAATTTGTAGTCTCACAACATTATGATTTTAATTAATTGATAAACTGTTATGGAAAAAAAACAAATTTGATATAAATCACTGATTTTAATAAAAAAAGACTGGATTTAAATCAATCAACTCTGCCCTGAATTAGCACTAAGTTGCAGTTAAAGAGCTAACTTAGTGAGGGGGACTTCGACTCCTCCCTTTCAAACCTGAGATCGATGTAAGCTATAGTAAATTAAAAAGTTTAGTAAGAAAAAATAAATATATACTCTGAAAAAACTCAGGGGGACTCCGAATCATTTTCTTCAAAAGGGGGTTCTACCCCGCTCCCCAAAACCCCTAAAATCTTGGTGGCGGCAATCTACATCTTAGCTGTTTACATGAACTTTATGAGATAGAGTAGCGATTCAATAAAATAATTTTGGTGTTAAAATCATGGTGATGACGTGAGCTGTTTTGGAAGCATGTGAAGAAGTATTTTGGTAAGCCTTTGGAGAATTAAACATCTAATTAAGGAAATTCTTAATTAATTGATGGAGGTACGTTGACCCAGGTTAGGTTGAAAACAAATTATAAGATTTGCTGATGTTAATGTAGATAGGATCAATCATCAATTGTAATTGCATCCCTGTGCCATTTCTGAATGAATAATAATAAAAATTATGCTGGCCTTATTATGATGTATTCAAAACTCCCTATATTTATTTTCAGGATGAGATCAAAGCATACCAAGAAACAGATAAACTGATGAGGATTCGCAGCCATCTTTACAAGAGCTGTGGTGTGATTCTAGACGATACAGGACAGGTGGCAGCTGACAAGGGTGTGCAAGTGGAGCCAGTGAAAACCGGTAAATGTTCTTAAACTGACACTATGTCAACTTTAGAAACTATATTTAAAAAAAAAGTTGGTGAGAATTGGTTTCTCATCACTTAAAAACTACTGGTCCGATTTAAATGTGGTTTTCACTGTTGCATAATTTAGGATCTGATCTCAAAGTGACCTTTAGAAGGCGAGCATTTCATAAAAAAAACTATAAATTGAGTAAAATGTACATGTACATTGTAAATGTACAATTCTTATTAGACATCACCAACTACCCCACGGGGGGGGCTGTTGTTCCTTTATTGAATTATTGTCTTGCTAGTTGCAGTTTCCTTATTATGCCTGCAGAAAAGAAAATGCATTTTCCGGTAAATAGTACTAATCCACTTTAGTTTCTTAAGTTAACTCTCTCACACACACAAACCGCATGACCCTTAACCCGTAATGCTCAAAATCTCAAAGATTCATACTGACCTACCTCAAAGTTATCCATTCAGTCCAATCTATTATATTTTCTAACTTGGTTCAGCGCCATCTATGGAATATGTTCTTGTTCTATTAGTTCTGTACAGATGGCGTTACTAGTGTCAGTTGTCAAAATTTGTAGTATAAAAAAAAAAACAAAACAAGACGTAGAAAATGTTATTTATTGCTCTGATAACTGATTTATAATTATTATTATTACGAACTAATTTTGACAATAAATTGATGGTCTATCAAAAGTTTCTATTTATGCAAAAAAAAAGGTTAGACCTATCTGTGCTCTGTTTTTACAAAACTTTCTTCTGTTTTTTTACCAAAAAGTCTGGACTTTTTTGTCTGTGTTGCTGCATTATTTGATTTATTTTATTATTTCTTGCAAAAGAGAATGCTGTTTACTTTCGGCACTCTATTATAAGCCGAAATAGCTCAGTTGGGAGAGCGTTAGACTGAAGATCTAAAGGTCCCTGGTTCGATCCCTGGTTTCGGCAAATCTTTTTGCTATCCTTTTTTAAACTCAACAATAAAATGTAAGTTTACATTGCGAGCCAGATGACTAATGTTTTTGACATTGTTTTATAGTTGACAATCAATTATTTGACCGCAATCTCACTTGATGGTTTAAAAAGGGAGATTCTTGCATTGATACTTACTTGTTCTCTCTTGAAATGAAGATACCCAGATAGTATTTGTCGGAAAATAAAAACGCTGGTTAAGTTTTCCATTGCTTGGCTGTTCTCTTAATGTTGATGCGAAACTATTTTTTTATGGCGCCTAGTCATGTTTGACCACGATCTGAATTCTCACCCGATGACAAGCGCCTATGTGGACGAGTATAAAGCGCCTGTGTGGACGAGTATAAAGCAGGCTTGTCTTGGATATTCATATTCACACTAGACTTGAACAAACCTGCGTTGTATTTTTTGGGTTTCCATAGTTGGGTAGCTTATGATCCTGGCTACGAACTCCGAAGTCAACGCGTGTCCGACACGCACTTGGCCGCTTTTTCTCCTTTGCAGTTTTTAAGTAGTAGTGAATTGCTTCGTTCATACGCGAGGTATGTCTAAGTAAAAGAGTCATGCGGTGTGAATTGCCGTACGTTTTTGTACATCTTGTAGTGGAGTCAGTCAGATGGTGGAATGCAGTCACAAACCAAATCTTAGACTTTGTTCAGTCTACCTACAGCTTCTTTCGAAATTATTTACCAACAAAATTAAAGTATTTTATTGTACAAGGAGAAAAACACAATATTATATAGTTTGAAAACAAAATTGAATGTTACTGAGTAAACCTTTCTATTCGACTATCCATCCATACCAATATATAAAAGTGAAACGTTGTCTGTCTGTTTGTTTGTTTGTTTGTTTGGGGAGATTTCACGCAATAATTCCTGGACGGATTTTGATGAAATTTTGAATGGAGATAGGTTATACCCTGGAATAAAACATAGGATATTTTTATCCCGGAAAATTGTAATTTTCCACGGAAAAACTGGAAAATATTGATTACTCACTGTAAGGAACGGTTGACATCACAAAATAGTCTGTGGTTGCCATGGAAACGAAATAACAAGTCTGACAAAAACATCAAGAGCATTGGTGCTATACCTA
This sequence comes from Alsophila aescularia, assembly GCA_946251855.1. Taxonomy (NCBI): domain Eukaryota; kingdom Metazoa; phylum Arthropoda; class Insecta; order Lepidoptera; family Geometridae; genus Alsophila; species Alsophila aescularia. The sequence continues at coordinate 59,458,837 of OX276381.1, forward strand.
CTTTAGCATTGGTTTTTAATATCCTAGAAGAAAATAGGATGCCTATAGTTGCGATAAACAGTAGTCCGCGCGGACGAAGTCGCGGGCGGGAAAACTAGTTAATTATTTTTCTACTATACTGTATGTATGTATGTATGTATGGTGTCGAATGAGTTATTGCCGACCTGCGAAGTCAACTTCTCATTTGGGACTGAAAATACGATTTGGCGTTCATACAGAGATTTTTGTGACATCATCATATTTTCGGGAGATTCATGCATCGACTTACATCCGCCGTTGTTTTGAGATTTCTCAAAATCGAGATGGTCTCGATAGCGCGTTAGTTGGGTCTCTGGCGTCAGGCGCCCAAGGCCCCTTTGACATGGATTAACGACTGCTATTGACGCTATTGTGCCCTCCGAAGCTCAGACCGATGGCTAATGCGCACATATGGGACAAATAAATAATTAAAAGTAATTGCTGCGGAGGTCCGAACCCGGTGTTGTTGAAGTAAGATAAGATAAGAAACAATTTATTCTCACAAACTGTACACAGCAACACATAAATCAACAGAGAAACTTAACCAAAAACAACGAACTAAGCACCTGTGTACAAAGATCGCTGCCATGTACAGTGCTGCCAGAAACAAGCAACTAAGCACCTGTGTACAAAGATCGCTGCCATGTATAGTGCTGCCAGAAACAAGCAACTAAGCACCTGTGTACAAAGATCGCTGCCATGTACAGTGCTGCCAGAAACAAGCAACTAAGCACCTGTGTACAAAGATCGCTGCCATGTACAGTGCTGCCAGAAACAAGCAACTAAGCACCTCTGTACAAAGATCGCTGCCATGTACAGTGCTGCCAGAAACAAGCAACTAAGCACCTCTGTACAAAGATCGCTGCCATGTACAGTGCTGCCAGAAACAAGCAACTAAGCACCTGTGTACAAAGATCGCTGCCATGTACAGTGCTGCCAGAAACAAGCAACTAAGCACCTGTGTACAAAGATCGCTGCCATGTACAGTGCTGCCAGAAACAAGCAACTAAGCACCTGTGTACAAAGATCGCTGCCATGTACAGTGCTGCCAGAAACAAGCAACTAAGCACCTGTGTACAAAGATCGCTGCCATGTACAGTGCTGGTTTACAACTCGGCCACTCTCGCCTATTCTTTCCTAGTTCGTACCTACAACCTTGCCCACAGAATAAGGTATATACGAATGTTAGCCAAAGCGTAGTACTATTATTTTATTCTGTGACCAAAACTGCTGTGCTCGGTGTTTCTCTGAAGACAAGATCCGCAATGAGATGATCTTTCTGAGAACCAATGTTACCGACACAGCTCAAAGAAGCTGAAGTGGGCTGGTCACATCTCTCAAAGAACTGTTAACCGTTGGGGTAGACGAGTTTTAGAACGGAGACCGCGCTTAGGCAAACGTAGGGAGAGACGAGTATGCGAAAGGAGGAACTGGTACAGGAACTGGATGAGAAGAGCCGAAGATCGGGCTCAGAAGCATTCACATCACTTTAAGCTGATGATGAAAGTTCGTGCTTTTGCCAATAAATTATATATTGTTGGAATGTGCTTATAAAAATATATAAATAAAAAAAAAATTTTTTTTCGCATTTGAAAATGGAGCCATACCACAGAATAAATAATAGTACAAGCCATACTGACGTCAAAAAGTTTATTTATATTTTTAATATAGTCTATGTTACTCGGATGTAAGGATTCTAACGATACCTAAATCTGTTCAGGCATTTAAAAGTTATGGTGGAATAAAGAAACTCCCATACATACATACATACATTTATACAAACATACTTGAATTCTAAAAATATTACACTCCTTTTTTTGGGCAGTCATGTAAATAGAACTACTAATTCAATTTTGATACAATTTATATGGAACCAACCTGGGGGTCAACTCATTCAAATAAAAAAGTATAGGTATTCAAAATCGCAATTCACGGAAAAATCGGTGAACATACAGAAAACAATCAATCGAGTAATAGAACCTCCTCCTTTAGTGAAGTCGATAAAAAACTGCTGGACATAGGTCTCTCCTAAAGTATGTCACTGAGCCAGCTCTGCGGCTCTTTCTTTCCAACTGCAGCAAGCCACCTTGCGTATCTCACCGCTCCACCGCCATCGGTTACGGATACCGAGTCGCGGTCTTCACTCAAGAACAAGTCTACCGCGACGATTATCGGTCAGCACACTGCCACTACAGATTGATAATCCTGTTATACATATTGGGTACCATGGTGCAATTGTTTGTGATTTCTAATCTAGATATGTTTTTGTTTCAGATCAGGATATAGAAAGGTAAGTGTGAAAAAAAACCGCCACATATATCAATGGGAACTATCCAGTACTATTTCATTCGGTAAAAGACCATGGTTTCGTTGTCAAAAACTTGCTCAAATGCTACTCAAGTCAAAAGCATAATTTGACAAATTATGATGTGTATTTGTATTGTACTGTAACATATTATAATACGGATGTACAGACGAAATAGCCTACCATTAAAAACCCCATTATAAAACACAAACAGTTTGTATTTTATAACTAACAGCATATTACTATCTAAATAGTACGTAGGTACAGGTACCTTACCACAAACGAAAGAAGTGGATTCCGCCAGACAATAATTATTGTTGACTTGGAATTATACAAGCTCCGTAAAAATATATATGATTAAGTATGCTTATTTGATTAACAGTTCATCCACTTTAGCCGCAGTTTTCATTAATTCCGCACAACTTACGAAACTATACCTCTTCTAATCAGTCGAGCCGGCAGATATCGACCCATAAATGGAGCTCCCTTATTTCGCGCGGTCTCACATCGCCTCTTTAGCTCAGTGGTAGAGCACTGGTCTCGTAAACCAGGGGTCGTGAGTTCAATCCTCACAGGAGGCATCAGGAATTTGTACTTTTTGCTGCAACACTTTTATGTGCTTTACTTTAAGCTTTTGATTACATTCACAATAGTTCTCGAAAGTATATCTTACAGTTAACTTAGAAAAATCCCTGTGCTCATCTGTGTAGGCGGCTCTAAAATGTTAGTCCCGCTTCTCGAGCGCATGTTGAGAAGGGAAGTCATACAGGTCCCGAATAGATTATTTAAATAGGTTTTTTTCAGTGCAAGTGGGTTTGTAGCAGAAAATCGTTATTTCTCCTATGTATTATGCATAACATTCAGTGGTGAAATCTCTTACCAATCTATGTTTTAAGGAAAGGGTAGGTACTTGCAGGTATGTACTTAGATTTAGGGCTATATTTGTTTTTTCTATCGTGTGTATTGTTATAAAATCATGTTTTTGACTTTCCGGTGCATGAGATAATAAGTTAAATACTTGGTAATTCTGAGCATATTATGTAAGTCTTCAGTAGTTCCAGATCAAATGGTCCAATATTTCTAAAAGTGGGATAATATAAGACGTATGGAAGTAGTCGTAAGTACAGTACGTCCGATAAGTCGTGGCCACTCAGTACTTCATGCAAATGGCTGCGCAATGATTTTTAGGAACTTATCGGCCGTACTGTAAGTAGGTAATAATTTCAAGAAATATATTTATACATATTATTTACAATAGCATAGATAAAAAAAAGGTGAATACTTACCTAAAATAATTCAATTATGTATATGTCTATATCGTAGAATTGATAACTTAATGTTGTGGTCGATAATTTCATAAAATGCCCAGCTAAAACTGTTCATTCACTGTTGTTCGTTGACATATCCACGTTTGACCATATCAATAAATATTATGAATGTAGGGTTTCCATGATACCAACGGTGTTCAAAGTTCAAACAGATAGGTTTCAAGGCTAAATATACTAAACAGAATTAATACGAGTATAAACGAGATCTTGGTGCGATCTGGCGGCTGATCGGCATAACATGGGTGCTTCACTTTCGATTTGGCAATGTGGAATCCGTCTTTTATAACGTTCTTGATGGTAGTTATCTAATTAGATACGATACGACGTTAATAGGCACGACAGTTGCGACCTTTGTATCTAACCTAGAACTTGTAGGTACATGGGTAATCAAGCGGATACTTGTTGCATATCGTGCGAGGAGTAGTTTCCTTGATTTGTCCTGCCTCACGGGAGATACAGTTATAGTATATGGTCTGAAGATATAGCCGTTATTGTACTCGCATCAGGTGGTACAGCAGATTAGGTCGTAGTTACTACCGGCACTGTAACGCTAGAGACTATTGTAAACATGCTGTCGGACCATATTCAGTTTGATAGGAAAGGTTACATTTTATTAAGCACATAGTACCACAGTACATAAATAACTGCCCAGATTTTAAACTGGCTAATTTTGATTAATTACCTGTATAATCGTGATTTTTCCCGTTTTCTCACGCTTTCCCAGTGCCATTTGTTTGTATGACAAATCATAAATTAGATGTTTCGTCTTCATAGTTTCAGTAACCAAACTCAAAACTACAAAATTATTTGTACAATTTATTTTGACATGCTCAATAATTTTACTTCAAGAATCCACCTTGTACCGCGGCACTATATAAACCGTTTCATGTTTCTTTCAGTCGCGATCGCAGCGTTAAAACATTTATTGCGACATGGTATCGCATATTTTTGAAGATGATACACTCTGAAAATCTATAGAACTGTCTTCACTATGATAAAATTTGTAATCGCCATCACTTGTCACATAATAAGACACTAGCTTTCCCGCCCGCGACTTCGTCCGCGCGGACTACTGTTTATCGCGAAAGAAAGCATCGTATGTTCTTCTAGGATATTAAAAACTAATGCTAAATTAGGTTTAGCACCAATGCTCTTGATGTTTTTTGACATACTTGTTATTTCGTTTCTTACAGCGAGTAATCAACATTTTTCCAGATTTCCCGAGGAAACATACAATTTTCCGGGATAAAAGTATCCTATCTCCATTCCAAATTTCATCAAAATCCGTCGAGCCGTTATCAAAACGCATCTATCTATCTATCGCCAAGCATGCACATGCTGGGCTTGTAAGTGCCCGGCACACAACCGCCAGAAACAACAGTAAGTTTGTACTCGTGCTTCAATATGTCAAATTATGTTCCTTTTTACCCGACTGCGCGGAGGGTAGTGTTTATCAGCCTATGTACGAGTATAAAGAATTACCAAAATCGGCCCACGCCTTAGGTCTCTAGAGCGCCACAAGGGAACAAAGTTGGCCTTTAAGTGGGGTTTGTAAACAAACAAAAAAGTAATAGAACTGTATTAATTGCGGTGGGGTATCATTAATAGGTATTTGAATATCATCTTTCGGTTTCTTATTTCACTTTTCATTTCTAATTACCTTTTAGGATCTATAACGATTTAAAGTTGGTTAGCAACCATTCTCACTTAAATTTTTGACTCTTCTTAGTTTGGTTCGTAGTCGGGTTTTTAGTACTTCCGATTATGTCTGCTTGATACAGCGAAATAAGGCGTTGAACTAAAGTCATACACAAATAATGTAATGTTTCTCTATCAAACATATATGTGCCTCTTTCTCAGCCTTACCACAGAATAAATAATGCCTTACATTACATTCCTTGGCCGTGACGCAGCTTGATGTAGAATCAATGCATCTCTTGTCCGTAACGAATCTTCGCCATACAGCTGCCACTGCCAGTGACACCATATCAACATCTGTTATGAGCCGAACGAGATAGCAATAGACTGCTGACACGAGCTGGTGACGTCACTTCCGTTTACAACGTGCGCGTGCGCTTGGACCGCGTCCAACCAAGCTATTCCTGCTCTTTACGACTAGCTACTAGCTGCTGCCTGTGACATTGCTTTAATTCATTTACTGTTTCGGATAGGCCTCTGAGGGATGTGTCAAATACTTGATTGGTAAAATCCTATACAAGTCTAAAACTAATTTGTCTATTTCGCGGTTCGTCAAAACCCTTATTTCGTCACATCAGTTATTCGTCAAAACCTTAATTTGTTAAATACGTGATACGTGAAGTCATGCAGCGAATATGTTTGCTTATTGCCGGTTCTTAAAACGAACCGTTTTCGCTTACTGTCCGTAGGCTTTTGACATAAATGCCTTACAAAAAACGTCAAAAAGTAACGAGACGTTGGTAAAACGACTCGTTTCATTTTTATAGGAATGGGGCGTTTGTAAAAATATGCCTGCATCGCTGTCACTGCTAAATATTTGAGTTCTCCTCTTTTGCTTCCATTACTTTTGCTTCCATTACTTTCTCTGACTTTCAACTCTTTTTTTCGGGAATTATTTAATTTTGCTGTTTCTTTCTATTCTGTGCTACTTTTTGTTTATAAATGCTCGAGAGCTGATAATAAACATTTTCTTTAGAAAATAGACTTTTGGAAAAGCTCTAGAAAACGTCCTTACTGAGTTGAACATCATACTTGTTCTTATAGTAGATTCTTCTTCTCAACATGACATTGGGTCGACGGTTACTATTATATGCAAGCTGCTAAGTGAGTTGCCAGATCTACAACAGCTTTTTGGTTTGCCTCATTCAGATCTTCCGCCCTGCAGGTGATTGGCACGAAGCGCACGAAAGCAGATGGTCCATGCCCTGACTAAAGTTTCCACAGAAATTACATCCATTTTGGGATTCTTCTAAAAGCTAATAGATTAAGAAAACAAATGTTGTGATGAAAATTGAATAGTTGATTTGTGGTTCAACAATCAACACGTCCAGTTAGTCTTTGTTTTGCACACAATCAAAAGCATATTCGAGGTGATAGTCAGACGAGGTGTTTGGTTTCATCATACTGCATACTGCTTAAAGAAGAAGGATTTTATCACTTCTGTTTTATCCAGTCTGGTTCCGTCCAGGATGCAGTGCTGTGTTGTATTTTACAATTCGTAAGTGTGGGTTGTGCTTTATTTCTATTATTATAAGAACTGTAAGCAGTAAACCATCTGAAGTAATCATCTGAAACTGTTCAGCACAACATCGTCAATCTATATCGGCATTGTCGCTTCATTCATCCGTTACCTCAATGCAGATCGCAGTGTTGCTCGCAGAATTCCCTGGCAGGACTTCAGATGACTCTCCCCATTCAGGTGTAGGCTGCGTCAGCGTGCAGCTAAATCTACGCATATGCACCGGTATTGCTCGGCCCGTATAAGGGCAACGGCCCGCTCTGGCGTCCGTTCCACTCCGTACAAAACTATGGATATAGATTACTAGCTTTTGCGTGCGACTTCGTTCGTGCGGACTACAGTTATCGCTATAAAATGTATCTTAGTCCTTCTCCAGGGTTCAAACTATCTCCGTACTAAATTTTATTACGATCGGTTTAGCCGTTTAGTCGTGAAAAGGTAACAAACCGACTGACAGATATTTTCGCTTTTATAAATTATTAACCAGGTCAGGATCATATTGTTAGTTATATAACAGCGCAGAGAATAAGATGATCTAAGATGAATGAAAATTGATGTCATTATCTGTATGTATATCGGATAAACAGCTCCAGATACAAACTGGGGTTGGGGTCAGTTTTGCTTCTACAATGTTGAAAGAACAAAAATTACATAACTAACCATATTTAAGGAAACTGCAGCTGAACATTGAGGAATACAAATAAGTTTGTGTTGTGTTTGTGTTGTGTAGGCCGCCGATTGTTCTATGTTAAAACTTGATTATTGTATCATCAATTTAATTTCTTATGCATTATAGAGTTATCAATCTATCTATCTATCTATCCTAGCTCCCAAACGAATGGACCGATTTCTATTTGTTTTTTTATGTTTGAACGATGTTGCGATTGAGATGGTTTTTAGCTATAGTGGAGGGGAAGGAGGAGTGAGGCTCGTAGCTCCTAAACGAATGGACCAATTTTGATGCGTTTTTTTATTCTTGTAAGTTGATGTGATCGAGATAGTTCTTAGCTATAAAGGGCGGGAGGGGGTGAGGGTCGTAGTTCCCAAAAGAATGGACCGATTTTGATACTGTTTTTTTATGTTTGAAAGCTGATCTGGTCGACATGGTACTAAGCTACATTAGGAATGGGGAGCTTTGCTGATGTGGTCGAGATAGTTTTTAGCTATAATTAGGGTGGGGACTCGGGCGGGAGTTATATTTTTTAATTTGTGCTTGTTTATGTTTGAAAGCTGATGTAATCGAGATTGTTAGCTATATTGAGGGGAGAGACGTCAGGCGAGGTTTTTTTGCTTGTTATCAGCCTTATACTTACCGAATGTTCGTAACACAGGATAGTAGATCTAAATGTTTGTTTAAACGTCTACTAAGTACACGTGCAAGAAGCGAAATCTAATGACGTCGATAGATTTTGTTTCTAGCTCTTCATTATAATAATTGTTATTGGTTCTTGATTTCATGGGAAAATTGCCAAAACCTGTACGCTCTTTTAATTGGGCATCATCTTCCTTATGATAAAGTGGATTATGAAAGTAGACGCATTGTCGGGACTTGGCACGTCTCAGGTGCGTATTCCCGTACGCTGAGTCACGTCTTTAGCCGCTTCTCTGATACATTTACATCGATTGTTGAATGGATCTATTTAAATATTAGTATTATTATAAATTACTAGATTTTGCCCGCTACTTCGCCCGCGCGGACTACAGTTTATAGTGGTAAAAAGTATCCTATGTCCTTTCCCAGGGTTCAAACTATCTGTATATAATATTAGTATGGATATTGTATATGGATATCTTCAGCTTACTTATGGTTAAGCATGTCGAAGGTAGTGCATGATGGCAAACGACGGTTAATAATTAGTTGAATAGCTAAACTAAAGTAGTTAGATGGGTTAGGTCCAGTCCAGCCAGACCAGTCTCATTGCATTTGCTCGCATAACTCACTAGTTTTATACAAGTAGTTATGTTTAGCGTACTAGCTTCAAACATACTTCAAGGCTGAGTTTACAACATGCAGTCCGAGTTCTGTACAATAAGGCATAGATGTTCGTAGAGCTTCCATCACTGGGAAGGCTCCATGAATAAAAATAAATAATTATATTAAAATACCGTCAGCGAACAAAACTAAAAAGAGGCAGCTTTAGATTCTTGATTTTCAACATGTATTTAGTTTTTCCTTTGACGGGATCAGCTAGAACCTGGCGAGCTATATATACTCTTCATGCCTCCGACTGCATCTTATTTTCAACATGTATTTAGTTTTTCCTTTGACGGGATCAGCTAGAACCTGGCGAGCTATATATACTCTTCATGCCTCCGACTGCATCTTATTTTCAACATGTATTTAGTTTTTCCTTTGACGGGATCAGCTAGAACCTGGCGAGCTATATATACTCTTCATGCCTCCGACTGCATCTTATTTTCAACATGTATTTAGTTTTTCCTTTGACGGGATCAGCTAGAACCTGGCGAGCTATATATACTCTTCATGCCTCCGACTGCATCTTATTTTCAACATGTATTTAATTTTTCCTTTGACGGGATCAGCTAGAACCTGGCGAGCTATATATACTCTTCATGCCTCCGACTGCATCTTATTTTCAACATGTATTTAATTTTTCCTTTGACGGGATCAGCTAGAACCTGGCGAGCTATATATACTCTTCATGCCTCCAACTGCATCTTATTTTCAATATGTATTAAATTTTTCCTTTGACGGGATCAGCTAGAACCTGGCGAGCTATATATACTCTTCATGCCTCCGACTGCATCTTATTTTCAACATGTATTTAATTTTTCCTTTGACGGGATCAGCTAGAACCTGGCGAGCTATATATACTCTTCATGCCTCCGACTGCATCTTATTTTCAACATGTATTTAATTTTTCCTTTGACGGGATCAGCTAGAACCTGGCGAGCTATATATACTCTTCATGCCTCCGACTGCATCTTATTTTTATAAAACAAGTAAAATTATTATAAAAATACAAATAACCCAACTGCGAACAAAAAATAATAACGGCGAAAGTTTGTAAGTATACATATTTTTGTTTGTAAGTATGCGAATATGCAAAAATATTCGCATATTTTTGCATATTCGCATTCGCATTCGCGAAATTATTGCGAATGTTTTTGCGTGTATAATATTTTTAAGTAGGTAATAATAGTTGGTTAATATAAGAAAATCCAATTGCATTAATTTCTTATGTTTTTTAATGCAATAAAAAGTAACTTAACCTCGTAATCTCATTATCAGTCAACCTCGTAATCTCATTATCAGTCAACCTCGTAATCTCATTATCAGTCTTCTCTTTATCATTTGGTATCATTTATTTATTTAACTTTAGGCAATGAAGCTTAACAATCAAACTTTCATAACAATTTAAAAAACAAATAATCTAAAAATAATAATCTACAAATACTTCTACAATAAATAAACTATAATTAAAATCAAATAAAAGTTTAACATGAGTTGCTCTCATCATAATCACAGTGTTTATAGTATATCTATATTATATAGTTTATAGTATAAATATAATCATTTTACATAAGAGCTAACACACGCAAACAAAAATAAAATTAAGTCTTTTACTTTAATAAAGCTAAAAAAAAATATGTTATTAGAACTTGTGACATAAAATTTTAATGCAATTGAAAGTAATAAAATTAAATTCTTCTATTAAACTTTTCTCAGTCTTTAGATATATTTTTAATATTTAGATAATCAAAGACCAATTATATTCTTCTACAGTAGACCGAAAAACAGACGGAACGCACTTCGTTCGAACGGGACTGCGCCGCTAAAGTCTTGGTGACTTTAGCGGCCATAGACAAATGGCGCCAATATTAAACAAAAACTGAATATTCGCATTCGCGAATGTTGGCAGCAGATATTCGCATTCGCATTCGCGAATGTCCAAAATATGACATTCGTTACATCACTAGTGTGTACGTTTGTTACTTCTTCACGCTTAAACGGGTGAATGGATTTGAATGAAATTTGGTATGGAAGTAGCTTATACCCTGGATTAACACATAGGCTACCTTTTATCCCGGAAAATGCACAGTTCCGGAGGGAAGCGGGTTTAACGTTCCTTTTTTTATTTTTTTGTTCTACTTTACGTTAATAGTTACAATTGCAACATTAGACTATAGTATTTAAATTAACTTAAATAATCTAAAAATTTTTTTTTTTTAGGAATCTCAAAAGATAATTGCTACTGTTTAGTTATAAGAAATATGTATATATATATATATATATATAAGAAATGTCTTTTAAATACCTTCAAAGATACCTCACTCACAAATTTTTTGTTTCATCCGAACTACAATATGGCAGCTAAGCTACACATATATAGCACTCTAGTGATCAAGACGAATCTCATTGGATTCGTCTCACTTATCAAAATCATTCAAGCCGTTTTTAGGCTCTAGGATGCGTCAAAGGAATATACAAATATACATAGTACCCACAAACATACAGCCTGAAAACATAGCCCTCCACAGTCGGTTAAAAAGCGTTTACCTACTTACAATAATATGGTTTAATCTTATTTGATGTGCTTTTCTGAATAGCAAATTAGTTGATTTATCTTTTGTGTGTAAATCAGGCGTCCTAGTCGTTTCTCGTTTAATCGATAAGACCGAACTAAAAGGCGTTTTGAGTGTATTGCTGTGGCGCTTTCTGTGTGACCCAAAGTTTTCCTTTTCTAAAACCTGCACTACACTACTCGTGAAGTTACTTCGACAAAGTACTGTTCGAAGTTGACCAAAGTTCGAAGTACGTGACTACACACTCGTGCAACTTCGCGAGGAACTCAGTCGCCCGGCGGCACCTGCACGCTTTGCATCACGGATAATGTTCGAATGGCAGCTGCTTTTGCAATGTACACTCTTGCGTATTGTATCTACCTGCGTATATACCACACGAAGAAAAAAAATGGTGGATGATTGCAATGCACCGGAACAGAACTAGGTTAGTAGAATAAACAAGGCACAATAAATTTTAACATTACCTTTAATAATTTTTAATCACTATCATATGAAGTGAACCGAGTAGTGTAGTGAGACGCTTCGTTGTAGAACTTCGGGACGCTTCGAGTCCTTTGACTCGGGCGCAAAAACCGACAACGATCGGAAGTCGCCCGAGGGGAACTAAGGTTGCACGAAGCGATCCGAAGTGCCCTTCTACTCTCGTATTCGCTTAACTTCGATCAACTTTGCGAGTAGTGCAGTGGGCCTTTTATAGTTAGCAGCACATACATTGATGTCCTGCATCGAGAGTACATCAACAACCGGAAAATCTTTTATTATTCGCTCGTGTATGGCATTCAATGATCTGATGAGTTCTAAGCATTCCGACGTCGACTTACTCTTATCGCGAGTCATAGGCCCGTATCAATAAATCGCTCTTAGTTGAGCTCTCAAGTGCGATATCAACTGATACGCTCTCAAGTTGTGATCAGCATCTTAAGATCGTCGCTGATTAATAAAGACATTTCAAGAGCGTCTCAGATCATGTCGCTTTCAAGAGCTGCATCTCAAGATGCTACGTCACGAACCAGAACTTGAGAGCAAGATTGAATGAACTACGAATGAACGATTTATTTTCTTTATTGAAAGTTCGGTTTTTGCTCAAATAAGATATAGCGTAAGGTTAAAATTTAACACTTCGATGTAGTTGAATTAAATTAAATGCCATTATATTAAACGTAATGTTTATTTTCTACATAATTATCATAACCTTACTTCAGTTTTTTTTTGTAGAAAGGATGTAAGCCATAATATTTAGGCGCGCTGCGTGTCTTCAGCAAACAGCCTAATGCTGAGTTAAGGCCCATTCATCACCACTTTAATTATCTACTTTTACCTTTTCTTTGTTTTCCTTTTCTATTGTTCCTACTTAATTTTTCTAATTATTTGTATCTTTTATTTTGTGTGTGTTGAATAAATGTATTTTCTTTCTTTCTTTATTTGTCTATATTTTCAAAGTTACACTATCTATAGAACTTAACGCAAGTCATCAATGAATTCACCTATAATTTATGAAAATAAAAGTTCGTTTATTGGCCATGCAGTATTTCCAGCGCGTATCCTTTGGTTACGATTTCGGATCTTTTTAGACATCAGCGGGTCCTCGCCAGGTTCTGATATCTACCAAATCTTCGGATCTTTTCGCAATCATGCCAAATAAATTTGTTTATTCCCAGAAGAATATAAAAATATTCTTATAATGATGGTTAATATAATTATAATTATCACTTCTGACATAATATTTTCGAAATCCTTGATTCTAGCAACTGGCAATCACGCTCTCAAGATTTATTATTAAACACTAACACAGCTGATTACGGCGTCTCAATCAACAGCTTAAGATGTGTTTATTAATTAGATTCGCATCTTGAGATCGCTGTAAAGAGCGCTCTTGGAGTTGAGATCGGTTTATTAATACGGCATAGTGTCTGTAGGCACGTCTACTTCCAACTTGTAAGGTACGCCTGTGTGTACAGCTAATGAGTAAGTAATACTTAGTTGAGATCGGTTTATTAATACGGCATAGTGTCTGTAGGCACGTCTACTTCCAACTTGTAAGGTACGCCTGTGTGTACAGCTAATGAGTAAGTAATACTTAGTTGAGATCGGTTTATTAATACGGCATAGTGTCTGTAGGCACGTCTACTTCCAACTTGTAAGGTACGCCTGTGTGTACAGCTAATGAGTAAGTAATACTTAGTTGAGATCGGTTTATTAATACGGCATAGTGTCTGTAGGCACGTCTACTTCCAACTTGTAAGGTACGCCTGTGTGTACAGCTAATGAGTAAGTAATACTTAGTTGAGATCGGTTTATTAATACGGCATAGTGTCTGTAGGCACGTCTACTTCCAACTTGTAAGGTACGCCTGTGTGTACAGCTAATGAGTAAGTAATACTTAGTTGAGATCGGTTTATTAATACGGCATAGTGTCTGTAGGCACGTCTACTTCCAACTTGTAAGGTACGCCTGTGTGTACAGCTAATGAGTAAGTAATACTTAGTTGAGATCGGTTTATTAATACGGCATAGTGTCTGTAGGCACGTCTACTTCCAACTTGTAAGGTACGCCTGTGTGTACAGCTAATGAGTAAGTAATACTTAGTTGAGATCGGTTTATTAATACGGCATAGTGTCTGTAGGCACGTCTACTTCCAACTTGTAAGGTACGCCTGTGTGTACAGCTAATGAGTAAGTAATACTTAGTTGAGATCGGTTTATTAATACGGCATAGTGTCTGTAGGCACGTCTACTTCCAACTTGTAAGGTACGCCTGTGTGTACAGCTAATGAGTAAGTAATACTTAGTTGAGATCGGTTTATTAATACGGCATAGTGTCTGTAGGCACGTCTACTTCCAACTTGTAAGGTACGCCTGTGTGTACAGCTAATGAGTAAGTAATACTTAGTTGTTTTACTTTACATGGATAGGCATGTGTGCGTGTACATTATATATTCAGCTAGTTACCAACGGCTGTTGTCTAACGTATAACAAGACATAAGTTCAAAAACTAAAAGCCGACCACGGTCGGGTAAAAATTAGCCTATGACACTCTTGCGATGAAGACAAATCGAATGATACCTCGCTTATCAAAATCGGACAAAGTTTTTAGTTTGCACACATAACCCTTCCTTTGCTTTGCCGTAGTCGAGTAAAAAAATAGCCTATGACACCTCTATAAATGAAGACAAATCGATTGACACCTTGTCAAAATCGGACCCATACATACATACATACATACATACATACATACATACATACATACATACATACATACATACATACATACATACATACATACATACATACATACATACATACATACACTGTTAAACTCATTACCCTTCCCTTGCTTTGCTGTAGACGGGTAAATGTAGGCATTGCGTTGTTCAGCCGCTGATTGAATGTTGTTGCACTGAACCATTCGTATCTGTCGAAGTCGTTATTGTCTTTTTATTTTTACCAGGACTTTAATGTGTATATCAGTATATATACGAGTAATTGTTTGTATGTATTTTCCTTTGTGGCGCTCTAGACACCTAACGACCGATATGAATGCGCTTTTTTTTAAAAGTTGATGTGTTCGAGATGGCTCTTAGCTATAGTTATTTATTGTACTAAATAATAATAAAGTTATTATAATTTTTATTATAATTGTCGGGGGTTATATAAAAAAAATATTTGTTTGTTTTTTGTTCGCGGTCGGGTTTTTAGCTCTTTTGATTAAGCCGGGTGGCTTATATAAAACAAAATAAAATAAATGAAACACCATGGTTTCTTGCCGGTTCTTCTCGTATGGTTGTATTTCGTAGCCGGTGGTAGACTGGTACAGTCAGTAAACTTACACGAGGACCCTCTTCGGGCTCATGCATGTGTATTAACATTTTTAACTTTGAACGATTAAAAATGCACAATTTTTCATACGACTGTCTACGTACATCCAAACTTTGTAATAGTATACAGGCACAGAGTTAATTCTAGTTGGTAAGCAATACTGGCTCCAAGTACGAAGATGTGCGAAGGGCGCGCCCCGGGGTCGCCGACCGGGTCATTACCCTGCCACAGAATAAATAATAGTAGTACCCTGCGCAAGCGCACCTTCCCCGCCCCACCCCTCCCTCTCGCGACAATGCACTTCACCTTGCCCAGCCTAACCTTCGGCTGCACTCATCTATTTCCTTGTATACTGCGAGACGCTATTGTTTGCAACATTTGTGATTTTCTGACCGCGGAAACCTAGCCGAGGTGTGACTTGAAAACGGAAGGAATATTCTTCTTACTCGTTAACCCGACACACAACCCAACTTCTTGTCTTGAAACAGCATCAACGTTTTTTAAGTCCTGAAGGCACCAAGTATCTTGATAATACTATGTGCTACATAGTTAATTAAACGATTACGTTTTCTTTTTAATTTTTACAATTTTGTCTTTTTATGGAACGTTTACGGGAACGAGACGTACAAAGCTGGAGAGTTTATTCAGTGGGTTTCATTTCCCCGAGTTTCCTTGAGTTCCCTCGAGTCACGTCCACGCTCACGGGTCTCGAACTTTAAAGCACGTCCTGAGAAATTGGCAACAATTAACGTGCGCCGTGTCCCGAGAGCTCACGTGCGGAACGACTGGAGTTCTAGCGTTTTGCGGACTTCACTGTTTTCTTCTTTGTTCCAATGTTTATTTAAAAACAGAAAAAGTACTTTTGCGTCTATATTACGGTCTATTTATATAGATTACATACATTCGTTTCGATACGTGCTCACATATTTGCTGTTGCTATGCATACGGCAGCCTTTAAACCGATTATTAAAAGAGGTTTGTGGACACTCCTGACTGCATCTGGCTGGACGTTCGTAGGATAATAATAATATTAAAATCGTCGCAGCTACTCGTACACAGCTGCTTTACATCACGGAATCCTAACATGAGATTCAGAAACAATTTCTAGTTTAAATGTTGAGCGCGGTAGTTCACAATGTCAACATTAAATAGGAACATGGCTATTCTGGCACTTTGAGTTTAACATGCACAAATTAACAATGTATACTAGTGGCTGTGAGCTGTAGACCGCGCGAGTCTTTGCATAGCTTATTAACTATCTAACGCTTTAGGTCTAAATTATAGTTATATTCCGAACGCTGATGAAACTTCTTATGCGACTTCCAACAAGGTTGCGTTAAACGTTTAACGCTACCATGGAGGCCTTCCTATTTTTAATCGACTTCACAAAAGGAGACGGTTATATGTTCGGCTGTATGTATGTATTTTTTTTATGTATGTCTGTCGATATCTCCGTCAAGTTTATATTGCTTTTATTTTGTGTTTATCTCTGAGATTTCTAAATCGATTTAGATGGTTGTTTTTTATTCAAAAGGGTAATCTTTCTGTGTAGTCCCATACAAATTTCATCAAAATTGGTTCAGTAGTTTTATAATAAAATCAATTTGTTTTATAGTTAATGTTCTCTAATATCTTGGAATTTCTGAACTGAATGAGATGATTGTTTATAATTGAGTAAGAAGACCTCTAGTGTGGAACTGTATAATTTTCATCAAAATTGGTTTAGTAGCTTTAAACAAGCTTTAATTTAATTGTTTGTGTAATAATGTTTAGGACAGAATTGCAATTCAATTTTAAACAATTTAAGGACGTCCATTGATGCTGAAGTTTTTCATCTGGGTGTAGTTCTGATGACAATTAAAAACTACAGTAGTAGTAGTAGCAGCAGCAGCAGTAGTAGTAGTAGTAGTAGTAGTCAAAGGAACTACACAATCGGATGATGGAATCCCTTCGAGTTTGTTTTTATCAAGGGTCTGATGATGGAGCCGGAAGGTAGTCACATGAATTCAACAACAAAATGATGGAACCCCTTCAAGTTTGGGCTCATTTGGTTTGTCTTGATGAGTTCTCTGGTGTTATGTGGTTTTCAGGGTCTGATGATGGAGCCGGAAGGTAGTCACAGGAACGCAACAACAAAATGATGGAAAATGGTCAAAACTAATTCAGTTGTTTCATACTACTATTTTCTATGGCATACATTCTTTCCGATGTTTTCTTAGGCTTTCTTATCTTATGTTGTATTTATGCATTATTATTACGTTGGTAATTTCGAAACCGTGATACTGTTCTGGCTCAATTGTAAATTATTTCATTCTTTTTAGTGGTTGTTTACAAAATAACATTTTTATTATGAAATCGTTTTTTTTTTTTTGGGAAAATATTTTCATTTCCTCATTACGAAGTTTCACTTCTTCCGCGCGGAGGGACTCCACGATCGTTTTTTCATTATTTTCCACCCCTTACACGCCCGATCCTTTGAAGTTTATGCGTCTTAATAAAGATAACAAAAAAATGTGTCATTTTTGAACATATGTCAAAACACTGAAATATGTTTTTCTACGGTTTAAAATTTCAAAATAGTGAAACGACAAAAAAAGCATAATTATCAAACCTGCTCACATATTTCACGAGAATCGGATGAGAAGGAGAACAGCCGGACATCCGCCGGACATACGTAAGCTTTTTTGCTCAAGCTGAAACGAAGACGCTTCGCTCGCGCTTCGAGCTCGCTCGGTCAATAACCCCGACCCCCCATTATAATAGTTGGTGAGATGGTTCTTAGATATATCTAAGAACCATCTCTCATCACAACGCTGTTAAAGTTAACGCTGCCCATCCGAGTTGGATTCGTCGGTTGACCTCTTTGTCGAAGTTGGATCTACCCAGTTGGATCGACTGACCCAAGTAGACTTAGTGATCAACAGCTTCGATAATATCGTTCCCAACATAAACCGGCATGGGTACGACTTGGGCATTTGACATGATGTTCGTCTTGCCCATGTTCATTTTAAGACCTACCTGCTGGGAAACAATATTGAGGTCACTGAGTATTGTGCTTAAGTCTTCCAGGGTTTCAGCCATAATGACTATATCATCAGCAAATCGAAGGTGAGTGTATTGGCCATTGATGTTAACACCAAATCCGTTCCAGTTCAGAAGCTTGAATATATCTTCCAGTGCAGAGGTGAACAGTTTCGGAGAAATAACGTCTCCCTGTCTCACCCCTTTTTGCAGCTGGATAGAATTCGTGCTCTGATCCTGAAGACGGACCTGATGACGGCTTAAAATTGAGGATACTTTTTATCCCGAAAAATAAATAGTTCCTGTTCCTGCGGGATAATGTCCCAAATTCTGTAAATAAAAGATATTAAAAAAAAAAATTGGGGTCCGTTCTATATTCAATACAAATTTTTGGTGGCCTAAGCAAACATCGGAAAGAATACATGCCAAAGAAAATAGTAGACACTCACTCACTTTAGACTCAAAGCGTTGGTAAATTAAAACCAAGGATGAATAAACCTACATATATAACAACTGAATTAGTTTTGACCATTTTCCGTCATTTTGTTGTTGCGTTCCTGTGACTACCTTCCGCCTCCATCATCAGACCCTGAAAACCACATAACACCAGAGAACTCATCATGACAAACCAAATGAGCCCAAATTCGAAGGGGTTCCATCATTTTGTTGTTGAGTTCCTGTGAATACCTTCCAGCTTCAACATCTCTGGATACCACATAAAACCAGAGATCTCACCAAGACAAACCAAATGAGCACAAACTCGAAAGGGTTCCATCATTTTGGTGTTGAGTTCCTGTGACTACCTTCCGGCTCCATCATCAGACTCTCGATACTACATAAAACCAGACATGATTCCATCATCCGATTGTGTAGTTCCTTTAACTACTACTACTACTACTGTAGTTTTTTGTAGTTAATTGTCATCAGAACTACACCTACGTGCAAAACTTCAGCATCTATGGACGTCCTTAAATTGTTCAAAATTGACTTTCAATCCAGTCCTAAACATTATAACACAGTTAATTAAATTAAAGCTTGTTTAAAGCTACTAAACCAATTTTGATGAAATTTATACAGTACCACACTAGAGGTATTCTTACTCAAGTAAAAACAATCATCTAATTCGATTCAGAAATCCCAAGATATTAGAGAACATAAACTATAAAACAAACTGATTTTCTTATAAAACTACTAAACCAATTTTGATATATGGGACTACACGGAAAGTTTACCCTTTTGAATAAAAAAACAACCATCTAAATCGGTTTAGAAATCTTAGAGATAAACAGAAAATAAAGGCAATATAAACACAAAATCGAATGGACTAACTCAACAAAACTATTTATTCTCGAAAAACTGCTAAACCAATTTTGATAATTTATATGGGACCACCTGGAGAGTATAACCTTTTAAACAAAAAAATAATTTTTAAAATCGATCCGCAATTGACGGAGATATCGACAAATATAAAAAAAAAAAAAAACGTACATACATACAGCCGAACATATAACCGTCTCCTTTTGTGAAGTCGATTAAAAATACATAATTATATAAGAGCCGGCCTTTTCATCACATTGCTAGCCGGCTTTATCATAACATGTTGTCAAAATAAATAATAACCTTATAAAATACATAATTATATAAGAGCCGGCCTGTTCATCACATTGCTAGCCGGCTCTATCATAACATGTTGTCAGAATAAATAATAACCTTGTAAAATACATAATTATATAAGAGCCGGCCTTTTCATCACATTGCTAGCCGGCTCTATCATAACATGTTGTCAAAATAAATAATAACCTTATAAAATACATAATTATATAAGAGCCGGCCTTTTCATCACATTGCTAGCCGGCTCTATCATAACATGTTGTCAAAATAAATAATAACCTTATAAAATACTACCAAGGAAAACGATTAATAATAGGTTTATAACAAATATACGAGCTAAATATATGCATAACTTAATTGCATAATAATCTCAGCGCTAAGTTAATATATAATAATGTTAGAAAACGAAGAATACAAACAAAAAACCTTAAATTTCGATGAGGATTCTTTTGATCAAGCCTAGCGTGGCCGCCATGTATCCGTGAACTGTCAAATTTTTGTAGGTCACAGGAGATGAGTGTTGCCACACCAAAAATATAATTGTAACAAGTTTCGGTCATAAATGTCGGAGAAATTGTCTTTGGCTTTTTCAAAACATGGCTCTTTCATATCACTTTTCCCCTAATATGGATACATATCATTAGCTGATTGATACCGACATCGACATAGGATGATTGACGATGACACTATCTGTTAGATAAAATATGATACTGAAGAAGACACTGATCGTGACACGGATTAGCTACGAGTATCAGACGATTGGTCAAGGAACCAGCTAGGGGCACAGAATAAATAATAGTACAAGAACAGAAGGCTAAGTGAGTAAAGTCATTTAAATAAATAGCGACTCTCGCTACAACGCTATAAAGTGAAATTTAACTCGCACGGCGCTGCGAGCTTTCAATTATATTTACCTAGAAGGCGCTCGCCCACCGCGTGCAGGCTAGAATGCACCGTATCACAACGCGCGAGAACTTCCATTGCTCTAACCGTTTCAGAATCGCTCTGTCCCTTTTTCGCTCGGTAGGGTTGTATTAAGATATGACTAGGTAATTGTACTACTAATTATTCTGTGATATGTTATGACTTAGATATTGTAACAGAATAAATAAGTAATAATGTATTATGTTATTACTTATTATTATAAATTAAAATAGTTCTATTACATACAATGACATTCTTATCAGAATAGACCGACTACCTCATTTTTACTACCTACCTTTCCCGTTTTCAGAACGCCGATAAGTTTAGTGAGATACCTACGTGTCGTTGGTTGATTATGATTATATCCTATAGGTATTGCACTTTGATGAATAAAGGTGCCTGTCTGAATTCCATGATTTTAAATGAGTGAAAAATTAATTGCTACCTACGTAATAAAAGGTATTAAAAGTATGTAGGCTACTTACTAAGTCAGCACAGTAATTCATTTTTCGATCAACAATACCTACTATAATCAATTATAAAATTACGTTGATCGATTTAATAAACGACTTTATTTCTGCGCGGAAAAACCTTAAATATGCGTAGCTTCGGTATGGAACACAAATGAAATAACATAAAACTATAGGAACCTACGTAATAAAAAAATATCAATATCTAACTACATAACTAGGACCTATACAATACAATACCTATGTATTACAATTTATTACCTTTCAATATCCTTTGGAAGCGTAAAGAATGACAATTCGTCATTTCTATCACTATTCAAACAGCCGAACGCTATGCAGTACTTTCTAGCTTTTTTCTTGGTACTCATAATTAAAACACGAATAAAGTTTGTCAATAACTTTACGTAAGTAGGTGCTCTATCGCTAAGTACAAAGCGCGCGACTCATCGAGCGCACGCTTGACACTCGACTGAACGGAACCGAATATTGGGTCCTTGAATTTATTTGTACTTGTTGCGGAGTGCGACCTAGGGGTGCCTACGAGTACATGCGGACGATAATGTCGTTAATCTGGATTTATTTTTATAATTGTGACTAATAAAAACAGCTACGCTACGCGATAAAGATTCGCGTTGATTTTCAGCGTTCTAACTCTATCACGTACATTACTTACTTGTTCTTGTTCTATGCAAAAATTAAACGTATCTCCAAAAAAAAACTTACGTTACGAACTTATCTTACAAATACGGCTCTGGGCTGCCATTTATTCATACACAGGCTCACACGCACTCACTTCTTGATCCTTTCAAAGGCAAGGGTTGGCATAGAGATGTCATCATCTCTATAATAGCCTTTCAGTCTTTTGTAAATAGTCCTGTCTGTTCGAGCTGCAGTTACAGAAGAGATCGAAACCGAGACTGGTGAGAATACCAATGTACTGTTAGTAATGTCTTCACGTAGGGAACAGGCGACGGTTTGCTCATGGACTAGTAATTACAGTCCGTTGAATGTTGATGCGTTGCTTCTGAACTTCACAAGTTGAATTGTTCTTTGGTCATTATATTTCCAAGAAAAATACCAAAGATAGCCAGCGCTTACTTATTAATCATGCCTGAATGTCGTAGGATACGTGACATTATTAGCAGATTTTAGCCACCGTATTTTGATAGAATCAGGCGTTACTAAATCCATATTTAAAATGAACAAAATAGAAAATATGTAGCTTACTTCCGCCAAAACTGTAAGTCAGACAAATGATAAATGGTAAAATTAACATAAGTAAAACCCCACGCTAAAGGAACCCTACCCAAATTGAACTATTGTAAAATATAAATGAAATGAAAGCTAAGGCCAGGAGGCCACAAAAAAAACTATATAATACACAATATAAAACCCCCCACGCTAAACAAACCCTACTGAAATACAAGTATCGTAACACTTATATATTTATATACATATATTATAAATACACAACAAAAAACATATACCTCAATCCAAATACCAAACGTCTGACATCAATACGTTCAGGTGAACATCACTTGAAGATGCCACGTGCAGAGGCGAAACACGTGTCGTATATTTTACAATAGTTCAATTTGGGTAGGGTTTGTTTAGCGTGGGGTTTTACTTATGTTTATTTTTACCATTTATCATTTGTCTGACTAACAATTTTGGCGGAAGTAAGCTACATATTTTCTATTTTGTTCATATTATTTTTTTCCACCGTATTTTCTTGATTTTTCATATGTTTTCCTGGCACGTCCACAATAGGTATAGTTTTTTGGAAGAGGATTCCAAAAAAACAATGTATGCAATATTTATCCATTCTCAACGCTTTGCAATCGCAATGCGCGCGTGTTTTGTATGAGACAAATAATGACAATACGTTTGGTTGGAGTGTAATCGTGGTCATGTTTATGTTTTGTATGATACAAATAATGACAATACGTTTGGTTGGAGTGTAATCGTGCTCATGTTTATATTTTGTATGATACAAATAATGACAATACGTTTGGTTGGAGTGTAATCGTGGTAATGTTTATATTTTGTATGATACAAATAATGACTACGTTTGGTTGGAGTGTAATCGTGGTCATGTTTATATTTTCTGAAAATACTAGCTAGTACATGCTGAACTACAGAAATGTGCATTGCGATTCCAGAGCTATCCAGAAAGCTTTGTAGTTACGAGTACCAGTAATTGCATGATGCAACAGTTTTTGGAATTTATCACCTTCATTACAATGAGCTTCTTTGCTTGTATCATCAGAATTCCAGGCCTCTCACCTAACCTGTTTAAAAAATACTAGCTAGTACATGCTGAACTACAGAAATGTGCATTGCTATTCCAGAGCTTTCCAGAAAGCATTGTAGTTACGAGTACCAGTAATTGCATGATGCAACAGTTTTTGGAATTTATCACCTTCATTACAATGAGCTTCTTTGCTTGTATCATCAGAATTCCAGGCCTCTCACCTAACCTGTTTAAAAACCTCGTCCCGGTCCCAGGAGCATCCTGAATGCGCAACAGAATCGAATGCAAACCACCACATCTGTTAAATTAACGATTCAGTCAACGAGCGCAGAAGGTTGCGTAAAGTTTCTATTGCTAGTCACACAGAGTACTGACGCTACTTCCACAATGCGATCTGACTTCCGAGCCAATACTTCTTAGCATCATTTTAATACGCCGAGCACGGCGGTGATGCGATCATAAAATAGCCCAGCGCACGTGACGCTCGATTTCAATTGTCATTTCTGATCTGAATTTGTATTCACAATTGGACTTCGAGTGTAGTTTCCTTACACCTTTTTGAACGTTCTGGTGGAAGGACGGTAATTAAAGATGCAATTTTCGTTCTTAACTGTGGTTGGAAAGTTTTGTTGGCCGTCGAAAACTTAAAAACATTACAGACGTATTAAGATTAGCCTGTAAGTTGAAGGTTCGATGGCGATTCTAAACAGCAGTTCTACATTTCTGCGCCACATATCAGTCGAGTATTGCTTATGGAATGCAACTTATGCAACATATAAATGTACTGCAAATTTCTGACATAGTAACATTAGTAACCGCACCGCAGCTATTCGTAAGATGAACGTGACTTTGACTTGACACAGAGATTATTAAGTATGCGAAAAACAATATTCCTGTATGCTAATCAATTAGTTAAAACTGAAATCATTGATATCCGTTTGTCCATCTGTAGCAGGTGAATTACCATGGTAAACAATTTATGGCCTTCACGTGATTTCATAAAGATACCCAGACCAGGGCGGTCGCACTCCGCAACAAGTACAAATTAATTCGAGGACCCAATATTCGGGTCCGTTCAGTCGAGTGTCAAGCGTGCGCTCGATGAGTCGCGCGCCTTGTAATTAACGATAGAGCACCTACTTACGTAAAGTTATTGACAAACTTTATTCGTGTTTTAATTATGAGTACCAAGAAGAAAGCTAGAAAGTACTGCATAGCATTCGGCTGTTTGAATAGTGATAGAAATTACGAATTGTCATTCTTTACGTTTCCAAAGGATATTGAAAGGTAATAAATTGTAATACCTATAATAGGTCCTAGTTATATAGTTAGATATTGATATTTTTTTATTACAAAGGTTCCTATAGTTTTATGTTATTTCATTTGTGTTCCATACCGAAGCTACGCATATTTAAGGTTTTTCCGCGCAGAAATAAAGTCGTTTATTAAATCGATCAACGTAATTTTATAATTGATTATAGTAGGCATTGTTGATCGGAAAATGAATTACTGTGCTGACTTAGTAAGTAGCCTACATACTTTTAATACCTTTTATTACGTAGGTAGCAATTTATTTTTCACTCATTTAAAATCATGGAATTCAGACAGGCACCTTTATTCATCAAAGTGCAATACCTATAGGATATAATCATAATCAACCAACGACACGTAGGTAGGTATCTCACTAAACTTATCGGCGTTCTGAAAACGGGATAGGTAGGTAGTAAAAATGAGGTAGTAGGTCTTTTGTGATAAGAATGTCATTGTATGTAATAGAACTATTTTAATTTATAATAGTAAGTAATAACATAATACATTATTACTTATTTATTCTGTTACAATATCTAAGTCATAACATATCACAGAATAATTAGTAGTACAAGTACCTAGTCATATCTTAAAGCCTACCGAGCGAAAAAGGGACAGAGCAATTCTGAAACGGTTAGAGCAATGGAAGTTCTCGCGCGTTGTGATACGGTGCATTCTAGCCTGCACGCGGTGGGCGAGCGCCTTCTAGGTAAATATAATTGAAAGCTCGCAGCGCCGTGCGAGTTAAATTACACTTTATAGCGTTGTAGCGAGAGTCGCTATTTATTTAAATGACTTTACTCAGTTAGCCTTCTGTACTTGTACTATTATTTATTCTGTGCCCAGACACACTTTTTACGTTAGGTGCCACTTGTGATAACCTATCATAGTATAGCACGAATAAGTACTTTGTTATATCGTAAGTCCCGAAAACCACCAAAACTTCACCAAATCCAAAAAAAAACAAGTGATATAAAATCAGTATAATAGTAGTTTATGAAATAGTTGCATATTGAGGGGAATTAAAACTGTTCATACACTACTTTATCTACACTCATGCAGTAGGAACTTACTTTTAATGAAATAAATATGTCATATATGTGTTTCTTGATTTTGCTATATCTCGTTCGTCATGTTCGTTGATGTTCCGTGATGTCAGGTGGAGTCAAATTCTCCTCACAAACACTGTTTTCACATATTTAACACATCTTTGTCAGATTTTTAATCAGGATAAAACATTTGATCGTCATAAAAACACACATTAAATTGGTTAGGTACTAATATAAAGTAAATTATGGTGCCAAATTCCAGACCTTAGCAAATTCGCGCGCATACGGTCTAACACGCGCCGCCATGGATAATAAATGGCGAAAACCATCGTAGTGCGGAGCCAAACCGGTGCTTTTATGGTAAAAAATATATATTATAATGTTAAGTTCAAAAAACAGTGTTATAACGTTGTTTTTTTCTTATTAGGGACGTGCCGTGCGTAATGTATGTCATTATGCCACCAATTTTGAGTTCATAATCCGGATTTTACGATATGAGTGTAGATAAAATATATTATAATATCGTTGAATAAAAAACCGTCCAAGTGCGAGTCGGACTCGCGCACCGAGGGTTTCGTACGAACTTGTAGGTAACTTCTATGTAAATAGTTCGTCCGTCACGGGAACAGAAATATTATATTTATGTGATTTGTACGGTTTTCGGACTTTTCCCTGTACTTGTGTTATAAGACATTGCTTCTCGCCAAATTTAATGATTATAGGTCAACGGAAAGTACTATTGGTTTTGATTCCCTTGCGAGTAACAAAATATACGCCATAAACGGACGTATCTTTTGATTGCGTTGTCTTAGAAGTTTTTTTTTTACAGATCCAAGGGATTGCAGACCTGATATGATATTAATTTCAACTTGATACCTCCATGCGTTCCTGAGAAAAAGGGTGTTGACAGACAGACATACAGACAATGAAGTGATCATATAAGGTTCCTTTTTTCTTTTTGAGGTACGGAACCCTAAAAATCGAATTAGTTTTTTTTTCTAAGAAAAAAGGTACCACCGATTTTGTTGAATAGTATATTGAACCACAGTCCACACTGGAGATATATGCTTATAAATTAAAAATATAATTTCTGTAGCGATACCAGTGCTGTAATAGAAACCATTTTTTAACCCATCCGACAGTAGATTAATGTTGCTCTAAGTGGCCTGAGTGATACTCGACTAACCACGCGAGACAAAATCCACCTGACAACCTCATAACACCAGTGGAGGAGCCTACCACATAGCCATGAACAACCACGGCTAGTCTGGAAAACCTTAAACGTTGGTCGTTGTTGAACCACGAAGAAGAACAATAAAAACGGTCATCCAAATCACGTCAATGTCTTGTTAAAATGCCTAACGGTTCAATAGTGCAACTTAGAATCCAACGATACCGAGTTCGGTCCTAGGTTTCGCACCAATGACTTTTCTAAGTTATGTGCGGTTTTCCATCGCTTCGTGCTTCGGAGGGCACGATAAGCTGTCGTTTCCGGCTGTCATTGATTAATAGAAGTCGTTAAGCCATGTCAGAGGCCCTAAGGCGGCCTGACAAACTGTGACACCCGAGGCCAGCACCACGTCATACGACAAACAAACAACAACAACAACAATTAAGATAAAACTCATAAAAGTCATTGGTGCGAAGCCTAGGTTTTGAACCCAGTATCGTTGGATTCTAAATTGCACTATAAAACCGTTAGGCCACCATCGCACCATCTTGATTAAAAATGTCCGACAGCAGTGTTAGTGACGAGAATTTGACTCCACGTGACATCACGGGAACGAATGTAGAACGAGCTTTTACCAGAAAAATCAACAAAATGTTACGACATCATTTTTTCTTCATTAAATGTAAGTTCCCATTGCACTAGTGTAGATACAGTAGTGTATGAAACGGCACATAACTAGGTATTAAAACACGAGAGTGATACTATCACTCACTCTCTTGTTTTAATGCCCCTTATTATGCAACCGTTTCATAAACTACTATTAATTTATTCATTTGAACCCTATTATTATGATATTAAGTATTTAAAACTTATGAATTGTAAAAATATGTATATTGATTTTTGGTATTTCGACCATTATAAATAACAAACTTTATACATCTTATATTTATTTATTTAAATGATTCAGTATTTTTAATGTGTTATTCCAGGGTATAAGCTATCTCCAATCCAAATTTCATCAAAATCCGTTCAGCTGTTTGAGAGAAAGGTATGATGCTGATGATGATGATCCACTACCTCTACGATGGGAGTGGCATAAGGCTTAGCGGTATCTGATATACTTTTGGCCATAGTGACTTGCCTGATTCAATAACTGCTGCTGATGTAATGGTATACGCTGATGACGTCGCAGCAGTGGTTACGGCGCCATCTGTCGACCATCTTGAGCAGCGTCTTAACGATGCAGCTCAGCAACTGGCAACCTGGTTTCGTGAAAATGGGCTAGTCCTGAATTTCACAAAGACCCATTATATTCACTTCTGCCGTGAGGTCATAAATCACGAAACTTACAGGTATTCGCAAATGGCACAACCAGGTTAGA
This sequence comes from Alsophila aescularia, assembly GCA_946251855.1. Classification (NCBI taxonomy): domain Eukaryota; kingdom Metazoa; phylum Arthropoda; class Insecta; order Lepidoptera; family Geometridae; genus Alsophila; species Alsophila aescularia. Next base: position 59,487,257 of record OX276381.1, read on the forward strand.
AGGGTGTTTGTTACTGCACCACTTTCTTGGGGTTTGAGTTGGATAGGGCGCTCACGTGGGAGTCACATATTCATAAGCTGTGTGGAAATTTAGGCAGTGCGTGCTTTGCACTCTACAGGCTCTGACGCTTCCTACCTGAGGATGTGGTGCGATCGTGCTATTTCGCGACGGTCCACTCTGTATTGCTATATGGTGTGGAGCTTTGGGCTATGCAGAGGGCCGTGCGCGCTATTAGCAAGAATCTCGCGGGACACATCGCTTAGGCCGTTTTTTAAATCGTTGAGGATCCTTACGCAGCCCTCTATGTTAATTTATCAGGTGGCAGTATTTGTAAGGGTGAATCTTAACTCATTTAGTAAATATGGGGATTCTCACTCTTACAATACCCGACATGCAGGGAAACTAGCGGCTGTATCTCGTGCACTTACGAAGTCGTGAAAACTGACTCTTGTCATGGGGCAGACGGTGTACTCGTATAATCGTTTACCAGGTTGCGTAACGGAGGCGCCGAGCCTCAAGCTGGCGTGTCGACCAAACCTTATATACTTATATGTCATATTTTTTTTATTTATTTGATTACTAGTTTTCCCGCCCGCGACTTTGTCCGCGCGGACTACTGTTCATCGCGAAAAAAAGCATCCTATGTTCTTCTAGCATATTAAAAACCAATGCTAAAGTGAGTATAGTACCAATGCTCTTGAAGTTTTTTGACAGACTTGTTATTTCGTTTCCATGGCAACCGTTCCTTACAGCGAGTAATCAACATTTTTCAGTTTTCCTGTGGACTCTTAGAATTTTCCGGGATAAAAAGTATCATATATTTTATTCCAGGGCATAACATATCTTCATTCCAAATTTCATCAAAATTAGTCCAACAATTAGTTATCACGTGAAAGCTCCCCAATCAAACAAACAAACAGACAACGTTTCACTTTTATATATTGGTATGGATTACAGAAGTACAAAAAATAAGCTACATTTTAACAACTGATTAAAAACATCAAAATAACCACAACGATTGGTGATTATTATCACAACATCAAGAGCATTGGTGCTATACCTACTTTTGCATTGGTTTTTAATATCCTAGAAGAACATAGGATGTTTTATTTAGTAGTACGAGCGGACGAAGTCGCGGGCGGGAAAGCTAGTAAATAATATATATACTATTTATTAATTGACATGTATTTTTTACGAATAAATGACCATTGATGAAAAGTATCATATGTGTTATACCATAATATGGGATAAGCTATCTCCAATCCAAATTTCATCAAAATCCGTTGAGCCTCTATCGCGTTGAAACTCCCCAAACAAACAGACAACTTTTCAATTTTATATATTGGTAAGGACTTATTTTAGTTGCAACCGACTAAACGAAATTGATAGGGACTCTTTATGAGAAAATCCGATCGGTAGCAGGTGGGAAATGCCCACAATAGCAAATACCAATGTAAAGATCAACACAGGTCCGGGTTCAGGGTTACAATTGATTATCAATACTTAAAGTCAATAAATTTAACCGTATTTTTGATCGGTTGTCGCAACGACTGGTATCGTGACGTGGTATTCTCGAGTGCTTCCTATCATCTTTTGATGATTTAATCAGCGTTCCCGCCGTGACGAACAACAGAATAAGAATCACATGAGGCAATAAGTGCTGCACATTGTCCTCGGGTCACGTTGTGATGATGCAACGTCATCGGCAGGCGATATCTGTGGAATGCAATTACCTAAACGTGCCGCCGTGACTAACGCCTTATCGCGAGACCTTGGCAATGACATTGCACGACGCGGCTCGTGGCTGAAGTCGCCGTAAAACTTCCATGCTAAAATAACCTGCAGGCAACGGTGCAACATTCTGAAATTTTCTCTAGATATAACTACCTTAGCTTCATTATGAAACATTGTTTCGGTGCGATCATGTCATGTACCTACTATGTAGTCATCATCATCATCATGTCAGACTTTAGAAGTCCACTGCTGAACATATTCCTCCCCCAAAGAGCGCCATGACGAGCGATTTTGTGCCACCTCCATCTACCGACTTCCTGCGATGGCTACAATGTCGTCGGTCCCTTCGTGTGGGGGGTCCCCCCCGACACTTTGCTTGCTTGTTCGTGGTCGCCATTCGAGAACCTTTATTCCCCAGCGGTTGTCGTTTCTTCGAACTATATGGCCTGCCCATATACTATATGGTCTCAGAGTTGGTCAAGTGTTGCCACTTCAACTTACAAACTCTGAGAGCTAGTCGGTAACCTTCGTTCTTCTACTATAATGTAGTATGTATGTTTAACCTTCTGAGTAGAACTGTCTGACCAAAGCCTGAGTCTGGCCAATGCAATTCTGAAGTAGTTCTCAACTAAAGTGCAATACATCAAAGCACAGCATTTTTTCAAGGTTTCTTATTTTTTCCCAGAGTCTACATGATTTGGCATAATGACGCAATTATAAATTCTTCGTGTGTTCAACTGTAGTCTTAGAATATCCTTTTGTTTAAAACATGTAGTGACCGCTTGCAATTAGGAAGTAATTACAGAAAACACTGAATGTTTATTCATGCTGCCCCAGGGCGGGCCACCAGCACTCCATTAGGAAACGCACTTAAATGAAATTCCTATGCAAAACTCATGCATTTTTAATAACAATGGAGACTTAAAACTCCGTTAAGGTAAGTAACCTTTCAATATGGAAATCCATGTAGAAAAGCTTCCCTTGAGAACTGTGTTGCAGAAGTTACATATATTATGCTGTTTACGGTTAAAATTCTGAGGTTCTGAGGATGGCTTTTAATGAATAAAGGAGTCTCATATCATGCTCCAAATTCTTAGCTTAGATTTTGTTACATAATCAAATCACTATGTATTTTGAAGTGTCTTCAATTCGACTGTATTTTAATTTGTAAAAGTTTTGCCCGCGGCTTTGCCCGCGTTGTATTTTTTAATGAGATATAAGGATCCAAAGTGCGATTCCAAAAAAAAAACTTCGTACAGACGTCAAATAGTTTTTATCCATTGCTCGGGCTTTGGCTCATCAGATTGAAATACCAAGTACACGAGTTTTTAAGTCAAAACCTAAACTATCCAATAGTGAAAACCGCATCGCAATCGTTCCAGTAGTTTTTACGTGATGCGCGAACATACAGACAAACATACAGAAACCATTTAAAAAAGGTATATTCTTGATCAGTAGGCTTATTATAACCCCAGGACTCCATAACCGATTAGGATGATCTATTTGATTGGAAAGGCTCCAGCCTCCTTATGACCAACATCAGTTTGTAACCCCCGAACAAAGAGACTGGTGTTATGCGAGTAAGTTTAGGGTATGTGTCACTCTGTGTGTGTCTGTCTGAGGCATCGTAGCTCCCATGAATCCCACGAATGAACCGATTTTGTTGCGGTTTTTCTGTTGAAAGCTGATATGATCGAGATGGTTCTTAGCTATATGGGGGACGGGGGGAGTTGAGAAAAGGGGGGTGAGAATTGTAGCTTCCAAACGAATGAGCCGATTTAGATGCGGTTTTATATGTTTGAAAGCTGAAGTAAACGAGATGGTTCTTAGCTATATATAGGGAGTTGAGAAAAGAGGGGTGCGAATCGTAGCTTCCAAACGAATGGGCCGATTTAGCTGCGGTTTTTTAAGTTTCAAAGCTGAGGTAAATGAGATGGTTCTTAGTTATAATGGGAGTGGGGGGGGGGGGGGGGGGGTCGGTGGTTATATAAATGTTTAATTTGTGCTTGTTAGTAAATCTATTTCGTTCTAAGAATTATGTATAACTAGCTGTGCCCCCGCAGCTAGTTATACATAATTCTCCCCGCAGCTTTGCCCGCGTGCTTACTTTGCCACCCCCTGTCAGCCCATTAGGGATGGAATTAAAAAAGAGCCCTTCTTAGTGCACCTCTAGTACTCATGGAATATTTCCTCCAAATATCAAATGTTATACGAGGGTGGATTGAAAAGTACTTGGCCTAACACAGATCCATTCATTTCTAATAATCAAATCTACCAAATTATTTAGTTCAGTTCAGACTAGTTAATTGTGTGAAGTTCAAAACGTGTGCGATGATTAGTTGTGATTTTATAAATTTATTAACAAAGCTATCCGACATAATTTCCGCGAATGGAGCAAATCGAGCAGCGTGCCGTCAATAAGTACCTCCATAAGAAGGGGTTAAAAAGCCATCCATGATGATATGGTCAGTACATTAGGGGATTCTGCTCTGTCATATTCATGCGTCAAAAAATGGATAGCAGAATTTAAGCGAGGTATAGAGAGTGTGAAAGATGAACCCCGCTCTGGAAGGCCTTCGACGTCCACTACTGACGAAAAAAAGTACTTGATTTAATAATGGGAGACTGCAGATTAAAAATTAGAGAGACAGCCAAGATTATAGGCATCTCTTATGAACGAACTCAAAACATCATAGTCAACGAGTTGGGTTTCCACAAGGTGTCTGCGAGGTGGGTTCCGCGACTGCTTTCAGTTCAACAAAAAAGGACGCGACTGACTATTTCACGCGACTGTTTGGAGTTATTTGAAGCCGATGCAGATGATTTTTTGAATCGTTTTGTTAATATGGACGAATCATGGGTTAATTAATGTACACCGGAAACAAAACAACAATCAAAACAGGGGAGAATACCTGGTTCACCACCCCCTAAAAAGGCTAAGTCGATTTTGTCGGCAAATAAGATGATGGCTTCTGGGACTCGAAAGGTGTGATTATGATTGATTATCTTGAAAGGGGTCAGACTATAAACTCGGATAACTATTGCACCTTACTACTTCGTTTACGAGAGGTAATAAAAGTAAAAAGTCGAGGAATGCTTCTGCTCTTTTTTTCTGAAATCCACAACTGTGGCTGTGAACTGTTACTGCATCCGCCTTATTCACCTGATCTGGCACCATTAGACTTCTTTTTGTTCCCTAACCTAAAGAAGTACTTGGGAGGTCAAAGATTTTTGACAAACGCCGAGGTCAAACAGCAGTAGACGCATATTTTGACTCTAAGGAAGAATCTTTTTTTTTTCATCGGTCTAAATGCTTGGAAGGGGAGGTGGCAAAAGACGACCGGTTGGTCTCGTGGCTAGAGATCCTGGGTACGAAATCGTACGGTCGCGAACGGTCGTACGGGTTTGAATCCTGCAAGGTGCAATCATTTGTGTGATGAGCAGAAATGTTTGTTTCCGAGTCATGGATGTAATATTCTTATCTATGTATGTTTATCCGTTATCTAGTGCCCATAGCACAGGGTATCCTAGTTTGGGGCTAGATAATTGGTGTGGAAATGTCCCGAATATATTATTATTATTATTATTTTCTTGGTTAGGCCGACTACTTTTCAATCCACCCTCGTATTCTTGTTCAGCAGCTTATTTTGAGTCCTCCGAGACAGTTATTTTTAAATTATCTTAATTGTACACACTTTTTGTTACTTACTTCTTTATTATAAGTATAGTTAGACGATGATGGAATGATTTACGTGAATCGCAAAAAAATGTACCTAAAACAAAAAAAATAGGGGAGTAAATAGTTCCTTTAGGAAAAACCGGTTGTCGCCGGTTGGTCTAGTGGCTAGTAACCCTAGGAACGAAATCAAACGGTCGCGGGTTCGAATCCTGCAAGGTGCAATCATTTGTGTGATAAGCAGAAATGTTTGTTTCCGAGTCATGGATGTTGATATTCGTATTTATGTATGTTTATCCGTTATCTAGTGCCCTTATTATAGGGTATCCTAGTTTGGGGCGAGGTAATAGGTGTGGATAAAAAAAACTACAAATGATGTCTGTTGCATCATCAATTCATCACGCATAGCCATAACTGCAGTATCTTGGAGTATGGTCACCAACACATCGTAATCGTCACTAATTGCTCGTTGTAAACTTGTTGTTTAATCTTGTTACGTAACCTCAATTGACACTAGAATATTGTGTGATTTTCCTACAAGGTGTATGTTTAGGTTATTTAGCTACTACCTACCTTTGAAACCACTTCAATAGATTGGTCGTCACGATCCACGTTATTATGTCTTCTAAGATTAGTTTGACCGTGCTTCGTATTTTAATAGATAACTCTTTATTGTACACCACATAGAATAAAAATACAATAATAACTAAAACATTTATACAAAATATATGGGACAATGGACGGAAAATTAATGATGATGAATTTAATGTTTGTGTATATTCTTGCATAGTAAATAATAGGTTTTACATTATGTGTGTTATTGTATAATCGCAAGGCCAAGGTTGGACGGCTATATCAGATTTGTTATGTAACCAAAATTGTATGTAATATAAATGCATTTTTTTAAAGTCTTTTACAAAATCCGGACTTCTTCCGGCCTAATGAAGCGACGGACTACTAAAATTAGCTGGCAGCATTTACAAAGGAAGAGCCGAAGATTGGGCTCAGTGGAACGCATTAGAAAAGGCCTTTTTTATCAGTGGACTACTAATCGACGCTGTTGAGTTCATTATAAACAAACACGTATTCCCTAACGTTGACATGCAAAGACATCTTAGACCTATAAAATTGAGCGCCATCGCGTTTTTCCTTCCTTCGTTGCAGTTGATATTTTACGCATTAGTCAACGTTACCTAGCTAGCTTCATCCTTCATTAATTCGCGAATAACATTTGCTTATGATACGCAAATGTGTTCATTTGCTATTCAAGGCACACTTGGTGCCTGTTTAGGAACACTTTTATCGCCTTCGTGTACTGTTGTCTGAAACAGACAATAGCGTGTTCTTTGTCTTTGCCAAGGTCACGGCTGACTCATTACACGCCATACCTAACATTTGTGTCGGAGCCTTTGGTCATAGTAAACAAAATAGTAAGGACTATACATAGAAACACCGAGAATTTAACAGAAACTGAGCCTGAAGATGAGGACACTTGGTTACGTAACTTAGATCACGACTATTGAAGACGAAATTAATGATAATTATTATGAACAAATGAGATCGATACTATTTTAGTCGAGTAGAATGCAGAATAGAGAAACTTCAATAAGATAGTTTACAGCCAATCTCCAATTTAGCCAAGCACCAAATTATGTATAATTTGCCCATTTTGATCAAATAACATTCAATTGAAGCAGGACTTCCTGTTCTAAGTTCTAGTTCTAAGTAGAAGAAACAAACAGACGAATGAACAATTTCAGCAGGAATTCTTGTAGACATGTACATTAGTGTGTGTAAGTCAAATTTTGCTGTTTCTCCGCAGTAACCCTTCTCTGCGACTTCTTTGTATGCGTAAGTCTTTTGTCAACCTTGAAAACCTTCACGTTCGCGTCTATTGTCTTGTCATGCTAGTGTGCGTGAAGCTTTACTCGGTTCTATCTAGCATGTTGATATTTACATGGTCTTTAAAATCCTTAGAGTCTTTGTCTTGGTAATGTCTTGAGATTCGTAGTATCACCAATGGCGCCTTTAAAATCCTTAGAGTCTTTGTCTTGGTAATGTCTTGAGATTCGTAGTATCACCAATGGCGCCTTTAAAATCCTTAGTCTTTGTCTTGGTAATGTCTTGAGATTCGTAGTATCACCAATGGCGCCTTTAAAATCCTTAGAGTCTTTGTCTTGGTAATGTCTTGAGATTCGTAGTATCACCAATGGCGCCTTTAAAATCCTTAGAGTCTTTGTCTTTGTAATGTCTTGAGATTCGTAGTATCACCAATGGCGCCTTTAAAATTCTTAGTCTTTGTCTTGGTAATGTCTTGAGATTCGTAGTATCACCAATGGCGCCTTTAAAATCCTTAGAGTCTTTGTCTTGGTAATGTCTTGAGATTCGTAGTATCACCAATGGCGCCTTTAAAATCCTTAGAGTCTTTGTCTTGGTAATGTCTTGAGATTCGTAGTATCACCAATGGCGCCTTTAAAATTCTTAGTATTTGTCTTGGTAATGTCTTGAGATTCGTAGTATCACCAATGGCGCCTTTAAAATCCTTAGAGTCTTTGTCTTGGTAATGTCTTGAGATTCGTAGTATCACCAATGGCGCCTTTAAAATTCTTAGTCTTTGTCTTGGTAATGTCTTGAGATTCGCAGTATCACCAATGGCGCCTTTAAAATCCTTAGAGTCTTTGTCTTGGTAATGTCTTGAGATTCGTAGTATCACCAATGGCGCCTTTAAAATCCTTAGAGTCTTTGTCTTGGTAATGTCTTGAGATTCGTAGTATCACCAATGGCGCCTTTAAAATCCTTAGTCTTTGTCTTGGTAATGTCTTGAGATTCGTAGTATCACCAATGGCGCCTTTAAAATCCTTAGAGTCTTTGTCTTGGTAATGTCTTGAGATTCGTAGTATCACCAATGGCGCCATTAAGCTCTTAAAGCTTGAAATGTTAAATTTAGTCTTCAGTTAGGTACCCGAATTTTTCTTCTTTCGTGTCGATGTTTTAACCATCGTATCCTGAGTTTGTTTTTGTCACAGGTTTATCCAGCTAGACAGCGATGGTGGTGTAGGTTGTTCCTGCGCCGGAAGTTTTTAGAGTCATAACAAATTAAAACGCCAATAAAAGAGTCTTCCACCCCACATTCCGTACCTGAATAAGGCAATAAAAAATTGGTATTGAATTTAAAATTATCGTTTTATACTACTTGAATTTGGCAAGTTTTCATGAATCGGTTGCCCGCTTCATAATGCAGAAGATTTTTCATTATAGATTCATTTCAGAAGATAGTTAATTGTGTATAGAAATTGGAAGCGGTTTAGATATTTAGTACCGTGGGTGTCTTGGGGTTTATTTGCCATTCTTGGCTGATATTTAGTACCGTGGGTGTCTTGGGGTTTATTTGCCATTCTTGGCTGATATTTAGTACCGTGGGTGTCTTGGGGTTTATTTGCCATTCTTGGCTGATATTTAGTACCGTGGGTGTCTTGGGGTTTATTTGCCATTCTTGGCTGATATTTAGTACCGTGGGTGTCTTGGGGCTTATTTGCCATTCTTGGCTGATATTTAGTACCGTGGGTGTCTTAGGGTTTATTTGCCATTCTTGGCTGATATTTAGTACCGTGGGTGTCTTGGGGTTTATTTGCCATTCTTGGCTGATATTTAGTACCGTGGGTGACTTGGGGTTTATTTGCCATTCTTGGCTGATATTTAGTACCGTGGGTGTCTTGGGGTTTATTTGCCATTCTTGGCTGATATTTAGTACCGTGGGTGACTTGGGGTTTATTTGCCATTCTTGGCTGATATTTAGTACCGTGGGTGTCTTGGGGTTTATTTGCCATTCTTGGCTGATATTTAGTACCGTGGGTGACTTGGGGTTTATTTGCCATTCTTGGCTGATATTTAGTACCGTGGGTGACTTGGGGTTTATTTGCCATTCTTGGCTGATATTTAGTACCGTGGGTGTCTTGGGGTTTATTTGCCATTCTTGGCTGATATTTAGTACCGTGTGTGTCTTGGGGTTTATTTGCCATTCTTGGCTGATATTTAGTACCGTGGGTGTGTCTTCGGGTTTATTTGCCATTCTTGGCTGATATTTAGTACCGTGTGTGTCTTGGGGTTTATTTGCCATTCTTGGCTGATATTTAGTACCGTGTGTGTCTTGGGGTTTATTTGCCATTCTTGGCTCATATTTAGTACCGTGGGTGTCTTGGGGTTTATTTGCCATTCTTGGCTGATATTTAGTACCGTGTGTGTCTTGGGGTTTATTTGCCATTCTTGGCTGATATTTAGTACCGTGTGTGTCTTGGGGTTTATTTGCCATTCTTGGTTGATATTTAGTACCGTGTGTGTCTTGGGGTTTATTTGCCATTCTTGGCTGATATTTAGTACCGTGGGTGTCTTGGGGTTTATTTGCCATTCTTGGCTGATATTTAGTACCGTGTGTGTCTTGGGGTTTATTTGCCATTCTTGGCTGATATTTAGTACCGTGGGTGTGTCTTGGGGTTTATTTGCCATTCTTGGCTGATATTTAGTACCGTGTGTGTCTTGGGGTTTATTTGCCATTCTTGGCTGATATTTAGTACCGTGGGTGTGTCTTGGGGTTTATTTGCCATTCTTGGCTGATATTTAGTACCGTGGGTGTCTTGGGGTTTATTTGCCATTCTTGGCTGATATTTTGTGCTTATGAGCGATTATCATAATATTCAGTTGTGAAACCTACAACCACTACTGCTACGTATGCGGATCTCTTATGCGTTGGTTAACTAACACTTAGCGCTTCAAGCTCTCGCCACAGATTACACAACATACCTACTTCGAAACACGCCACAGATTATACGACAGTTACTTTGTGAGTACAGGTTGCGTAACATGTGCTCATCGGTTGTGCAACCCGCCAGCCTCACTTGTCTTCGAGAAACCAGTCGTCAATTCTCTCTCGAACGTGTTTGGCTTAGTCTATGGTCAGTTATCGGCAACTTTCTTAGTGCCTTTGCATTTATCGTCCAACTGCAGAATAAATAAAACTATTAATACTACAAGTACACACACGAACAAAATAAACATACAATGTTCAGTTTATTTCCTAACATAGATACAGTTTTAATGGAATACATCTTATTTTAATTTACGTAATGCCCTATCAGGTCCAATTCAAGGTTCCTCAATTGAGTAACACTAATTAACGTATCGATACAACTTCACGTACTCACGATATCGATGTAAAGCAGCACGGAATGCGTGCCGTATCTTCCACGTGCCGACATAGCGTACGTGTAAACAAACGTTCACATAGTGTGACCCTATTTCATTGAACTACTATCATTTCGAGTGCCGAGAACGTACTCAACCAGCTGGCATTTGGTGGGGAACATTTGAACCCCTTCACGCCACTCAACTAGGGTAAGGCCGGCCGTCGAACTGTCATAAAGCATACTCGAACCTCGCAAAACATCCTAGACCCCTACATATTTCCATATCAGTCAGGACAGGTGTCACCGCGGCGTGTCACGCTACTCTGGTCGATTAGGATAGCAACCTGGTATTTTTAAGTGCGTGAAAGGAACTGTGTACTGGCAAAAGAGAAAGGTAAGGCAGTTGTCACGACTGCCTGCCTTGCGGAGCCAGTTTTAGAATCAAGTTTGCAGGTACGGCTGGGCATACTTGTGTTAGTGTGGCTCGGATAGGCGCCTTATTGGAGGGCGTGCATTCCACAGGCTGGAATATCTTGATTTGTGAGGCGTTGTACGTCGGTGTCGTTTGGTGCTAGCTAGAGTTATACACTATTCGAATGGCTCTATGATTTACTCGGAGATGGAGCCACATATCGTTCGCTGGCTCGGCCACGTCGGGAAAATAATGGGTGAGGATTGAGCAAGATGAGGATTAAAGCGAGCAAAGCTGTGACTACTTGAACGGCGGCGCCCCAGGTACCGCTGGTAAGACTAAGTGGAAAAAGATCTGCAATAACTTCAGCAGTGGAAGGAAGTTGCGCAGGGCAAAGAGAAGTGTCGGGCTTTAGTATCAGAAGCCAAGACTCATTGTAGATCACTGCATCCTTTTTATAGTTATACATTTACTCGGCCACGCTGCATTATAAACATTTTTTTGGAATGGGTGTTAAATATAAAACGTCCAATAGTCTGAATATATCTAGGTTCAGACTATCTACATGGATTACTTACCTATATCGACAAACGACAAATACCAAAATCCTAACTTTTAAACTTTCGCAATCTGAACACATAGTTATATATTTAAACGGGACTTAATCGCGCTGAAAACTTCATTTGCGGTGAAGATATGGAAGCGTTATGTGGATGATGTTTTCTGTATCATGAGAGGCATAGCTTTCCTGGATGTCAGAGTGTCGGTGAGACCTAATAGCTCGTTATCTCATTGTCTTTATAGGAAGCCAACAAACACTGACAGATACCACAACGCCTTGTCACATTAGCACCCGCGGCATTTACAATCAGTAGCCAGATCACTCTTAGACAGAGCTCATGCCCTCTGTGACCCTGAACATTTGGATGCCGAACTGTCGCCTGTTCAGGAGGTACTCAAGCGAAACGGATATGAGGTTACCAGACGTTGGTGTCTTAGACGCAGATATAAAAAAGAGAAGGACTGATGTCGTTAGACCGGCTTTCATGCCGTATTTAAAAGGAGTGACGGATAAAGTCGGTGCTTTATTAAAGGACTTGTCTATCAAGACCGTTTATACTGCTTTATCCAAGTTAGCAAGGCATGTCAGAACACCGAAAGATGTCATTCCTTTTCAAACTCCTGGCGTTCATAAGATAGATTGCAGCTGCGGAAGTCCCTACATTCGACAAACCAAGCGTACTATAGCGGAAAGGGTCAAAGAACACATTGCAGCTGTAAAGAACCGCCAGATAAATAAATCTGCAGTCGCTGACCATTTGCTCGAATCGGGCCCTAATCACTGGAATGAACTCCATGACCCGAAGGTCCTCTCCACGGATCGTCACTTCTACTCCAGGATTGTACGTGAAGCGATTGAAATTAAAAAGTATCCCAATTTCAACCGAGAGGATGGTTTCAAGTTGGCTGCGTCCTGGAATCCCGTGATAAGGAAGTGTTCGCGTCGCGGTTTATGTTAGAAGATATCTGCAGATGTCGTTAGTGTAGTGTGTCGTGACAATTCTGAATTTTTACAAAACCAAATACGGGTAGTTGGAGACAACGCTCGCCCTTCTCGTCGCTGACATCCGCTACTTCAGTCTTCTCGTGACCACGGTCAATGCAACTTGATCGAAACGTCGAGGTAAATAAAAATTAAGTTTTCAGCGCGATTAAGTCCCGTTTAAATATATAACCATACCAAAATCCTACACACTTTTTGAACATTTGTTAGACTAAAGATCAAATGTAACATCACAGGTTAGGAAATCCCTAACGCCAAAAAGCGTCTATTAAAATGTGACCTTATCAAGTTCGTTAACCACTCCTCATTAAAACGCCGTTGCGGCAAGCCTGTCGCACTCCGCAACAAGTAAAAATTATATTATAACTACGCTTTGACGCCGCAATATTGGGGATAATTCAGTAGGCTGTCAAGCGTACGCGCTCCGTGTGCTCAGCATTAAAATACCTACTTACATAAAGTTTATGTCAAAATTTATTACAATTTTTAAACTACTGGACCAATTACAATGCGGTTTTCATTGTTAGATAGCTTAGAGTTTAACATAAAAACTAATGTAATTTGTATCTCAATTCGATGAGTAGAAGCCGAGCAATCGATAAAAATCTTTAAGACGGCTGAAGTTTTGTTTATCAAATGTTAGTTTATTGGTATTTTAGGTCTTGGAATAGCACATAGAGTTTTAACCTAGAGAAATGACGCGGGCACAGCTAGTAAGTAATAAAATAATACATTGTTACATACTTGTTTATTCTGTTACAATATCTAAGTCATATCATATCACAACCTACCGAGCGAAAAAGTGACAGCGATTCTGAAACGGTTAGAGCAATGGAAGCTCTCGCGTGTAGTGATACGATACATTCTAGTCTAGGCTGCACGCGAAGGGCGAGCGTTTTGTAGGTAAATATAGTTAAAAGCTCGCAGTGCTGTGCGAGCTAAATTGCACTTTATTGCGTTGTAGCGTGAGTCGCTGTGTATTTAAATGACTTCACTCAGATATTCTTCTGTACATCTACTATTATTTATTCTGTGGCTGCGGCGGGGCGCTGCACCTCTATCAGACCACGAGATCCGGTTGCCAAGCGAAGCGACCAAATCGGTCATGAGCTATTTCTGCCTTCCGGAATTCTGATAACCATGTCATGTTTATCGGAGATATTATCGTATTCGTGCCGTGCGGTGTTTGTGAATATATATTTTTATCTGCCATCAGCCCGACATACTTCTGTTTCATTTTCCTCAATTATGTAATAGTTAGTCATTGCTCTTCAAGTTTTTGGATTTCCAGAAACTTGCCGTAGAAAATGGATTTCGTGAACTCTCTGGCAGATATAGCTACTTCTCAAGATTTAGCTAATTGGAATGGGTCCGCAAATCTTCGCAGTTTCTCATGGTTTCTCTACCAGCGGACTTTGGTAAGAAGAAATGGTTTTGCCCCCCCAGTGGACTAATTAAAGCTGCCATCTGTATGCGGATATAATCACGACAGCCTGATATAGGATTATGGTCTGAGCATGCATGTGCATGCACATCGCTTTGTCACTTTCCATCAGCTGAAGTAACGGTCAAATCCGAGCTCATACTGAATGCTTAAAATCTCCGATAACCATCATGGACGGAATAACGAGTCGATCGCCCCAAACTGAATCCTTGCGATGACCTACTTATCTCACATTTTTGGTATTAAAAAACGTTGTCTGTTTGTTTGGGGAGCTTTCACGCGATAACGGCTGGACGGATTTTGATGAAATTTAGAATGGAGTTAGCTTAAACCCTGGAATAAAACATATAAGATAAGATAAGAAATAATTTATTCTCACAAACTGTACACAGCAACACATAAATCAACAGAGAAACTAAACCAAAAACAAGCAACTTAAGCACCTGTCTGTCTGTCACTTTTTATGCCGGAAAATTGTAAGTTTCCACAGGAAAACAGGAAAATGTTGATTAATCACTGTAAGGAACGGTTGTCATCACATAATGGTCTGTGGTTGCCATGGAAACGAAATAACAAGTTTGTCAACAAATATCAAGAGCATTGGTGCTATACCTACTTTTGCATTGGTTTTTTAATATCCTAGAAGAAAATGGGATGCTTTTTTTCGCGATAAACTGTAGCCCGCGCGGACGAAGTCGCGGGCGGGAAAACTAGTATCTCATAAATCCCCGACCGACTTAACTCTTCATGAAGATCGTTTCATTGGTTGGAAGTTATCATCGAACTAAAATATAAACACTAAAGCGGATTCTTCCAAGTTAATTTGCTGGAGGCCTGAAGCCCTCGCTCAATTAACAAGTGTGTGGATTTCAGTGAGTGATGCACTAAATATTTTCAAACGTTGACACCAATGATATAATATCATTGGTTGACATCTCAGATATTTTATAAGTTGGGTAACTTTGTTGGCGCCGTTGGCGAGTGGGTAGTGAAGGCTGTGAGGTTCGTTATGCACGGCGCGCCGGGCGTCGCGGCTGTAACGTAACCAACCACTGAGCCCTGTCTATGCCGCTAGGGTTGCCGCTTACAAATGAGACGACTGAATAATAAGGCTACTTTTTGATTTCGGTTGCATGGCTCGTGTTTGTTTTTTTAGATAAGTGGCAAAAATATATGCCCTTAGTTATTTGCATATTAGATTATCTGCGCTTTATATTTGTGGTTTCACCCGCGTGTACTATGATGATGATAAAAATCCTATATTATTCCTGGACCTTAAGTATCAAAGTCCATTCAGCCGTTTCAGCGCTGAGTGGTAACAACATTTCGCATATAACTTTCATAGGATTTAACCGCTGTGCGACAAATTTGTGTTTTGATTCTTACATGCAGTTTCTACCCGGTAGTTATAGTCATAGAACTGGATGGAAAGGGCTCTGCAACCGAAATCGGTACATATACCGATAACAATCGTTAGCTTTGACAGTTAATGTCAAAATCTATCTACTGTCATCGGTATCTGTACTGACATTGATCATGACTGACATCGATATATAGTCGAGAGTACCAAATATCGTTATAATCGCACTTTGCGACCGATTTCGGTTGTAAAGCAATCTCTATTGATGTCGAGACTGCAGGCCCAGCAGCCCGATTCCATAACTTGGCTTCAATCGAATTCTCAGTATCGCAGCCACTAATGCCTTGCGATAGAGTCGAATTTGCTATGAAAAAAGTGATAATCCGATTGTAGCCAAGTTATGGAATTGGGCCACTGGTCACTGATCTGTATGGATTTGCTTTGCCGTACATTCGTTTGTGCTGATTCAAAGCGCTTCCACCGAGGGTCCATGGAACATTGTCTTTGTAATAAAATTGACATTGTCTCATCTCCTGACGTTAGTCACAGAATAAATAATAGTATATGTACGTTAGTTCCGTGGACGCTCACTACTGCCAAACTACTGCTACCAGCGCTAAAATAGCGATAATCAAATGCTCTCATTGCGACGTTCGTCAAAAGCCTGTCCAGAGTACGGAGTAATGTGCAGTAGTCTATGGCGCAGGTGCTTGCTGAAAGCACACAAATTACAAAACATTTGCTAGAAATGTCAATGTCTATTGTAAGCCTGTTTCCGCACAGTGTGATTTCATTGTGTCGTACCTACTGTACGACAAGGCACTTGCCGCATTATGTCAGAATTTTATTAATTAAAGGAAAATTCCTAGTAATGTTTATGTTCATATCAATACGATACCATATCGATTATTTTAAGAACATTTTGTTCGCTAATTAAATAGATTAGATGATTATTATCTCACGTAGAGTGATTGTACACAATGGTGGTACTTTTTCGAATTGTCATGATATCTAGCAATTTCTTTATTATCTGTCGCCCTATCAAAAGACGTAAATAGAATTCGAATCGATACATCATTCGTAAAGTGCTTGTCACTGCTAAGTTTCCATTATTTCGATATCGTACGTATTTCATGCAGGTACTTCGCCTGCATGAAATACGTACGATATCGAAATTGTCTACGATCGATATGATCATAGTTGCGTTACCTCTTGACACTTATTTTTAACCCCTGAATGCGAAAAGAGAGGTGTTATAAGTTCAGGGTGTGTATGTCTGTCTGTGGCATCGTAGCTCCCAAACGAATGCGACTTTTCTATTTGAAAGCTGATGTGATCGACATGGTTCTTAGCTATATTGGGAGGGGGGAGGGTTATATCATTTTTATTTTTTTGTTTGTTTGTGCAAAGAACACAAAAATGATATAAAATTAATACAAAGCTGTAAACCACCAGTAGAATAGTAACTAACTGAAATATTCTGGTCCCAAAATTATACGACCAGAAAAATCAGTTGAATACAAATCTCAAAATTGATGCCCAAAATCTGCAATCTGAATTAGTAATTGTTTAGTAGCAGCCCTGAGTGCAGCGAGGTCGTCGACCCTGATGCGTCGTGACGCAAGCACGGCAACTTTCTAACCACTATGTCGACGTCAGCGCTCACAATCTGGTTAAGGCCGCACGTACACCTTCACTGCACCCACTGCGGCGCCGTGTGTAAGGTGCCCAGCTCAGCAGCCAGGGCAATGATCCCTTTACGTGACTGTTTCGGTGCCGCGGCCTTTTTTATCTATAAATAACCAGAACAGACACTGTTCGGAGCAACACTTCATCTAGTCCAGTTTGAGTGCCCTGGACGGAAATATGCTCAATTAATTTCCAATATGTAGCTTCTCGATCGTCAGTATTTAGATAACGTCGACTATTAAACATGATGTTCTGAAGTTAATACAAGTTTGTGCACCCACTTGATTTCAGGGCTATCAGAATTTTTAAATTACATGTTCTGACAGATCTCTAGTGTGATGGTATTGCTAAACCGATTTATCTCTCAAGCCGGCCCCGCCTCCCGAGAATGTCTGCACCTACGAGGTCACGACTCCGAGTCACGACTCACGAATCCAACCATTGGAGCTGCGGCTAAATGTAGCTGTCAGTATCCCAAGAATGGACCTATTTCACTCAGTGTTCACTACCATTTCTAGGTGTAGTCTTTTGTTCCGTGAATAAGAAAAGGCCACCATGATTTCAGTGAGTGATACCCGAATAGGGTTTAGAAAGCTGGCACTTAAACTTTCAAAGCTAAACTTCAAAGCAATGCTCGGTATCGTTATTTAGTAGGAATTTCGTTCAAGAGAACATTTCTGCAAATTGTAGGAGAGTAGGAAAGGGCATTCTGCAGCTAGCTGAAATTTAGACGAAGATAAACGTCTAAATAACGTTTTCAACGTTATAGTACTGCAGCACTTTACTT
This sequence comes from Alsophila aescularia, assembly GCA_946251855.1. NCBI lineage: Eukaryota > Metazoa > Arthropoda > Insecta > Lepidoptera > Geometridae > Alsophila > Alsophila aescularia. Next base: position 59,505,103 of record OX276381.1, read on the forward strand.
ATATATTTGGGCAACGGTATACGCGGCATAATCTTGTTAGACTTTCTAACAAAAGCAACATTCTGGTATATATGCTTTTATGCTCTACAATGGCCGAAAGGTTTTACTATGAACAGTATAATATACTGTACATTGAACAAAGACAACTTTGGTCGTTTAGTATCATCAGTATGCTTGCACAGTCGGTAATGGCTGAAAGAAAGAGACAATGGTTATGCCTCCAGCCGGCAATCGAGTCGTTTTTGCCGCAAGTCACGTGTTGCGCTTGGCCACGCTCCGGACGCCGCCGCGGGCATGTGGGTCGTGCAACGGTAAACCTGACTTTCTTTTTTATTTCGTCCACTTCTAGAAGTGCCATGACTCCGCTGACGTATGCCGGCTTCGAACTTGACATCGTTTTATCATGTTTGGATAGCTTTTGCTTACCATTTATGTTTGCGTCACTGATGCCTTTCTACTCTTTTGTCGTAGCGTGGTGACTCATCCACTCCACGAGACGACGTAACATGAAATCGTCAAGCCATTATTGTTTATTAATGTATTTAATTAAGAAATTTGTTGATTCATCACAAAAAATTCTGTGTGAGATGTGTCTTTTGTCTCGGCTTATGGACTTAAGAAAGTCTGTAATAGCTAATTTCTTAGTCCATTGCACATTTGAAATGAACTTTAAGTAGGTTTAAATATTATTTGAAATAAATATAGCGACATTATCTTCCGTTGAGTAAAATACGAGTACATCATCGAGCCAATATCTTATCTATGTAAGTGGTTATGTGTGTAAGTGCTATTTTCATAAGTTTGTGCGTAAATCCGTAATCAGTGATATGATAAGTGTATCAGTAGAGCATCCTCTATCTGCTTATTGTACTTCGTGTTTCCAAATAGACTGAATTACATTTTGTAAGTAGGGATTTTCAATTACATGATGCAAATACATTCACATGATTATTCACTTTTTTCAAAACAAGTGCTCCGCTCCGCGGCTTTGGTCATTTCTCTGGAGAAAAAGTATCTCTAAAGTACAATATACCAAATCTCGTCAATTATTTGTTAACGATTGCTCGGCTTCTATTCATCGGATTGAGATACAAAGTGCGTTTTAAGTCAACCCTAAGTTATCCAATAGTCATTTTTAAGTGATGCGCGAACAGACATACAGACAGGCACCATTTAAAAAAATGTTATATTATTGTTGCTGGTTGGTCTAGTGGCTAGTAACCCTGGGAACGAAATCAAACGGTCGCGGGTTCGAATCCTGCAAGGTGCAATCATTTATGTGATGAGCAGAAATGTTTATTCCCGAGTCATGGATGTTGATATCCGTATTATGTATGTTTATCCGTTATCTAATGCCCATATTACAGGGTATCCTAGTTTGGGGCTAGGTAATTGGTGTGGAATTGTCCCGAATATATTATTATTGTTCAGCAACTTATTTTAACCTAATAGGTAGTAATTACCTAAATGGAAAGATTAATTTTTACATTTAAAAACTCTATAGTACTTAGTTGTTATGTTTCTGATTATGATTCTGAAGAGATGAAGGATCCTATGTGTTATTCCAGAACCAAAAGTACAGATGTCAAATAGTTTTTGTTGATTGAGAACACCAGCTGTTAGGTCCACACCCTACCTATGCTATCCATCAATACAGTACTTATCCTTAAGAACATATAAAACCGTTTAACATGAAATATTTTTTACTTATTTTATTATGATTTTAGCATTAATGCCTGTTTAGCGAAAACACTGGTCACGGTAGGCGAATTGGTTAAAGGCATGTGCCGCGCAGAGGCATGGATGATGCGGGTTCGAATCCCGTTCGTGATAATTCTTGTTCAGTAGTTTATTTTAAGTCCTCTAAACCATCTGTTTTTAAATTATCTTCTTTGTAATGACTTTTTGTTACTTTATTACTAGCGAAGGAAGCACAAACGTTTGTACGAGCGTAAAGATATCCTTTGCAAATTAAATCAATGAAATACCAAATTAACTTTTTTTTTTTCTATTTTGACAACTGACTCTTATAAACAAATTCGCACCCTGTATTTAAAAACTGACAAGTCTGCTTCAAGGAGGTGGCGCGTCGTCTACTTCAATAGAATTATAGAAAATACCTCATCGAACTAATCACTGCTAATATTCTACCATTGTCAATTGTTCCGGGAATTTCACCGTTCCAATATCGGATTGTCATGCTAATCCTCTCTCTGACGCATTGTCATATGACATAAACTATTTATTGCACATGTTATCAGACTTATCAGCAAGCCTCAGTGGCGTTATCAGCCGGGTATCTGGCAGGTATCTTATCGGGACGGTTGAGTTTGTCGAGCAGAAATATTTGTTCGTCGAATTCCACAGTTGCTGTTGCCTTTGAACATTGTTTTGAGATGACGTGCATTTTTGTGTGAAGATCATTTCTTAATTTTCTGACTTCTCCTCGTACCTACTATGCGAGTGAGCTACTTTATACAAGTTCTATACTACGAGTATCAAGATTTCTTATAATATTCTCAAGTATTTCCCACCCAATTTTCCTGTCGATTAGGTACCTCTGAAATAGGCTTCTTTAGTTCCCCGTCTGCTTGAGTTCTTCCAACAAATAAAGAAATATTATTCCATTGTGATTATTCAATTGAAACGTTCCGCTTATTATTTCAAACGAAGAAACCGCCAATCAAAAATCGGCTTATGCAAATGTTAAGGTGCGTTCACACAGAGGCGCGGGCGGCGGTGCGTGGCGCGCACGGGTGCGTGACGGCCGCGGGCCGAGAGCGTCACATCCCGTGACGCCGCGCTTGACCACCGCGCGTGACGGTTCCGTTCACCGACACGATGACTCGCATTTGTTTCCATTTGATTTATTGATCGCAACGCAGCTTTTTGTCTAGCGGTTGGAAACTCGCTTTTTAAACGGTAAGTTCCGGGATTATGGATGAGATTGACGCTCATGTGAACACAGTAATGCGACGGGAAAGTACTGGCTGCATGAGGAACGGTGAATTATCTTGACACTTGGCCGTCGCATAAAGACTTATCATTCTAGTATTGTACAAAGTATTTACAAAGATACAATAAAGTTTACTCTGGTGAAATCTACTAAATTTGGTTGGCATCAAAAAACTCATGTTTGTAAGTTATTATTGTTTTTTTAAGAACACCTTGGTACTTGGATTTAAAAGAAGATACAATGTTGCTTTACATAAACATAAATATTAACAATTTAACTGTTTAAGGTATAACAAAATCATGAGCATATGCGAACCTTCAACATGCCATAACTCAAAAATGTAATTTTGCTATTTAGTTGGTTCTAGCTTTAGCGCGACGAAATGATGTTTCAGGCGTCATCCTAATACACGCGCGAACAATAAATCAACCAAACATTTTAGTCGCGCGATTGCGCGCAAATCTCAATTATGACACCTATTCGACATCAGTGTGGTTGATCGCAGACTCGATGGTCGCGTTAGCGTTATTTGAAAGTTTTGAAACGCAACTGATAAACGAACAATTAACTCATCAGCTAACCTGCAACAAAAACGAACATTAAGGAAGTTTGTTATTGTTCCATTGTTGGTTGCCAATTTTCCCAGCTTTGGCGTTCTTGTAGGTAATTGCAGTATATCTTTGTAACACCAAAATTGCAGTTATTTCCTCAAGCGTGACCTCTGCTTGAAAGTGTTAGCATCCACAATATATCGCTTTTATCGTGATTTCATGAAATAATAATAAATTATTATGAAGTGAAAGACTGTACAAATTAAAAATCTACACATTTATTTTGAAACAAATTCACAAAACTGAAAAAAAATTGAATAAACTGCACTCAAAGTCGCTGACGTTCTTAATTATTGCATTGCGTGAATTTGAATTGTGAATTCTGAATCTGAAGTGTTACCTTAACATAACTGAAGGTCGCGAAAATGTCAATATATAAATAATAATAATATAATTATACTATGCTCGTAAGTTTTTGTTATAATATGTTATGTTTACATGCATGGCCAATATCATGGTTAGAAAGCGCGTCGCTTCGCGGTTGGGTCGCGGAGCGTGGCGCGTGGGAGCGACACGCCACTGACCGAGAGGCGGCTGCGCGTGACACTATGAAGGCTGCTTTATGATAATTTCCAAGTCTTCTAGGAATTTTTGAAGTCGTGGAGTTGTGCAATTAGATCTTAGGAGACGCAGTCTTCCACACTATGCGAGCGTTCCGTCACATCACAAGTTATACAAAAATTACGCTTGCTGTCATAACTGATGAAGATTCACTGTTGCTAGTAGCCAGTCATTCCACAGAATAATGCTGAATGCAATTTACAAGCAACGATCTAAATTCAGCAAGCGTGCCAAATTTCAGGCTGATCATTAGCACATGAATTTGCGGGGAAAAAACTGTCGTACACAGTTATTTAGTGAGACAGACAATAAACACTTAACATATTATTTAGTTATTATTGTATTTTTTGTTCTATGTGGTGTACAATAAAGAGTTATCTATCTATCTATCTATAAAATCTATAAAGACTATAGTAGACATTAGGTATTTATTTACTTTCGAAACCCTTTATATTTTTATTAAACTTTTTATTCTCGAAGTTGTTCGTCTTTCGCATCGATTGCTATAATACCCCACCATTCTCAATTCAACGGACGAAACGTAACAGTCTCGCGCTCATAACCTATTCCAGACGTGTTGGCTCTCGCCTCCGCAATTTCAACTCGATAAAATTTCATAGAACACTCTCATTGGCATTCAGGAGCAGGACACTTTACTCCTTACCATGTGTTACCATTAGTGCTGACACAATACAATGGGGTCTCGTTTCAGGGCTTCGTTTCTGTGGAGCTTTCAGGAGTGTTAACGTATGTATATTTCCAAATAATCGAGCTGATGTACAAGTCAGGAACTGTATCGTGTTGTATTTTAATAAATACCTATAATTTCAAAAACGTCTGGTGCACCTTGACAGCTGGCTTGACCTGCCGCCATTATGTCCCAACCAAAACTGCTCGTCTCAGGACCGCACAGCGTTTGAAACATTGACCTGAGATAAAAAGCAGAACAATTGTTGTGATCGGAATCGTGACTAGAAAATTGTACAACATATACATACTGTGAATTCTTAGGCTAAACTTTGTAGGCGTGATTGGTATTTATTTATAACAAAACAATACATTATTTTTTAATACCTTATTGACATTCATTATTCAGCTTCCAATGTTTCTTCATCTATTAAATTAACTTTGTAGGACTAAACTAAAGTTATTAGAGCATTTAATGCCCATGAATTAGTGAATCTAGCCCAGCTGTCCAGTGGTAGGGGGTGTTGAAAGCAGAGAAGGAGAGGGATCGGTATTCGGTACGATTTCGGCTCACAATTCACGGAGTGCATCTGTCCGTGCGGGGCTCGCGCGTCCTTCGTCCGGACGCTGTGTGAATACACCATTACAATTCGTACAGAGATGGACTGCGATTTCGTTGATAGGATCGAAGTATACACGAAACTAAACAAAAGTCATGCAGAAAAAAATACACGAGTAGACTCGAATAACCAATTCATGCAAGGCGTGCTTGGATAACATATATACGGATTCCGAATCTACGAAAAATACACGAGTATACTCGAATAACCAATTCATGCAAGGCGTGCTTGGATAACATATTTACGGATTCCGAATCTACGAAAAATACACGAGTATACTCGAATAACCAATTCATGCAAGGCGTGCTCGGATAACATATTTACGGATTCCGAATCTACGAAAAATACACGAGTATACTCGAATAACCAATTCATGCAAGGCGTGCTTGGGTAACATATTTACGGATTCCGAATCTACGAAAAATACACGAGTATACTCGAATAACCAATTCATGCAAGGCGTGCTTGGATAACATATTTACGGATTCCGAATCTACGAAAAATACACGAGTATACTCGAATAACCAATTCATGCAAGGCGTGCTTGGATAACATATTTACGGATTCCGAATCTACGAAAAATACACGAGTATACTCGAATAACCAATTCATGCAAGGCGTGCTTGGATAACATATTTACGGATTCCGAATCTACGAAAAATACACGAGTATACTCGAATAACCAATTCATGCAAGGCGTGCTTGGATAACATATTTACGGATTCCGAATATACGAAAAATACACGAGTATACTCGAATAACCAATTCATGCAAGGCGTGCTTGGATAACATATTTACGGATTCCGAATCTACGAAAAACGTGAGTGGTTCATGGCATTAAATCTGATCATAATGCTCAAATAATTGACGTGAAAGTTAGCGTGGAGAAGATAGTGCCTCTAAAGCGCTTGGCAAGAAGGGTTACAGATGAGAAAATACTCGACTTTATCTTACGATATTTAGTCTTACTGATTTGCTTAGTGACCCCGATTCGTACAAAGATTATACAACTTATTTTGGTTTTGTACAAACGGATCGCGCGATCCGTTTAGACTTTGGAGTGTCAACGGATGGCAGTGAGTCGTGTCAACTGATATCGCGATCCGTTGCCACTCAAAATTTGTTAAATATTTTTCCCATCGGATCGCGCTATCTGTTGAGACTCAAATAAAATAAAATAATTTTCCCATCGGATCGCGATTTTGGTTAAATTATGTAAAATTACTAGCCGCAGGTAATATTTCCAAAGTATTCCAAAACCATTAATAGCCACTGTTACTTTCGAGGATGTTCCGAACAATCTAATGGAACTTTCTTTCTAACAGTCTTCAATCTTACTGTGTTACAGATAAGTGTTAACTTCTTCAGACAAGCGAAACTACTATGTTATTGAATATTCGTTTAGGCATTTTCACTAGCCGCAGGTAATCGTTCCAAAGTATTCCAAAACCATTAATAGCCAATGTTACTTTCAAGGATGTTTCGAACGATTCAATGGAACTTTCACGTTTCTAACAATCATCAATCTAATTGTGTTACGTTGAAGTGTCATTTTAACTTCTTCAGACAAGCGAAACTACTACATTCGCGAGCAATGAAATCGATTCAACTCCTGCGCGCGCAATCAAAGGTGTTTTTTTTTCTATGTAATAATTATTTAATTTAAAAATTAAATCGATTATTTGAAAGCTCTAATCATGAGGTCTTCATGAAAAGTAATCGTAAAAGTCTGGCACTTATTACTGAAAATACGTACAGTTATAATTATTGCCTGAAAATATTGCTTTCCTCGTTACGGCAAGTTTCATGCAGTGAATGCCTATAAAAACTCCGAAACGGAACTTATTTAATCATTATTCATTAATTTAAATTTTAAAAATGATTTTTCTTTAATGGTTTTTCCCATAGCTTGCTTTGAAATGTATACAAAATCTCGTATGCTTAATTTCATTCATATCTCATAATATACCTACTCAACAGATTTTGACAAAAAATATGTAATTATAAAGGTGAGATGGTGAGCTTTTAGTGTCTATAGGTTTTATTGTTTGTTACATATTTTCGAATTAGAAAAACACGATTGCTCGCTTGAGGACTTGATTCGATTTCATTCCTCACGAGTGTATGTTATTGAATAGTCGTTTAAGCATTTTCACTAGCCGCTGATAAGGTGCTGGTAATCGTTCCAAAGTATACCAAATCCATTAATAACCACTGTTACTTTCAAGGATGTTCCGTACAATATAATGGAACTTCGACGTTTCTAACAGCCACAATCTTATTGTGCTACGGTGAAGTGTAATGTTAACTTCTTCAGACAAGCAAAACTACTATGTTATTGAATATTCGTTTAGGCATTTTCACTAGCCGCAGGTAATCGTTCCAAAGTATTCCAAAACCATTAATAGCCACTGTTACTTTCAAGGATGTTTCGAACGATTCAATGGAACTTTCACGTTTCTAACAGTCTTCAATCTTACTGTGTTACAGTTAAGTGTTAACTTCTTCAGACAAGCGAAACTACTATGTTATTGAATATTCGTTTAGGCATTTTCACTAGCCGCAGGTAATCGTTCCAAAGTATTCCAAAACCATTAATAGCCACTGTTACTTTCAAGGATGTTTCGAACGATTCAATGGAACTTTCACGTTTCTAACAGTCTTCAATCTTACTGTGTTATAGTTAAGTGTTAACTCCTTCAGACAAGCGAAACTACTATGTTATTGAATATTCGTTTAGGCATTTTCACTAGCCGCAGGTAATCGTTCCAAAGTATTCCAATTCCATTAATAGCCACTGTTACTTTCAAGGATGTTCCGAACGATTCAAAGGAACTTTCACGTTTCTAACAGTCTTCAATCTTACTGTGTTATAGTTAAGTGTTAACTCCTCCAGACAAGCGAAACTACTATGTTATTGAATATTCGTTTAGGCATTTTCACTAGCCGCAGGTAATCGTTCCAAAGTATTCCAATTCCATTAATAGCCACTGTTACTTTCAAGGATGTTCCGAACGATTCAAAGGAACTTTCACGTTTCTAACAGTCTTCAATCTTACTGTGTTATAGTTAAGTGTTAACTCCTCCAGACAAGCGAAACTACTATGTTATTGAATATTCGTTTAGGCATTTTCACTAGCCGCAGGTAATCGTTCCAAAGTATTCCAATTCCATTAATAGCCACTGTTACTTTCAAGGATGTTCCGAACGATTCAAAGGAACTTTCACGTTTCTAACAGTCTTCAATCTTACTGTGTTATAGTTAAGTGTTAACTCCTCCAGACAAGCGAAACTACTATGTTATTGAATATTCGTTTAGGCATTTTCACTAGCCGCAGGTAATCGTTCCAAAGTATTCCAATTCCATTAATAGCCACTGTTACTTTCAAGGATGTTCCGAACAATCTAATGGATTTTTCGCGTCCTACGTACAAGTCGTACTTTGTAACCGTCATCAATCTCATTTTATATATAGCTGCGAAACTATTCTCAGCATTGTTTACATAACTGGCTTCATTAAATGTAACCTACAAATGTACTCCATTCCATTCATTATGTTTAGAAATGTTGAAAGTATTCCATGTATTGATCATTATATCGATTATTATAATTAAATATAGTACTATAATTTTATTAAATTTTCATCTGTGCTTCTTAAATTGAATGTTTGAAATTATCTTTAACTTCGGATATGTTTTTTTTATTTCGGATTTCCTGTAGTTTCGAATATGGGTATCCATGACATTCCTACTTTTATTATATTCTTATTATATAAATCGCCAGCAAACACACATGTAATTTGGTGTCCGAACTATAATATTTCGGCTTTGATCAGGTGTTAGCCACGGCTTCAAAATAATTTGATACATTGGCGGAACATATCGATTCTTTTTAACATTGACATCTTGATTGTTATTATTTACAGTATCGATACTTTTTACCAATTCTGTGATTATATTTAATTCCACCTACGTTGTGTTCTGTACATACAATAAAACCAAGCAAGTTTGCGTCTAGTTCCTATTTCTTCTCTGGCTCCACACTACAGCAGTTTTAGTGTTTAGCTAATGTTGTTAATAGCCTTTCTGCCTGCGCGCTTCCGCCGATCAGTTTGTCGACAAATAATACTTGTAATTAGTTTTCTACCGGTATTTATCTTGTTCATTGCCAAATCCTCCGTTTCGTCAATAGTTTTTATATGTCCTACAGTATTTTTGTAATTTTTATCTGTAATTACACCGCTTTCTTTGATTAATTAATATCTTATCTATCTTATTTGACGACCGGTTGGTCTAGTGGCTAGAGATCCTAGGTAGGAAATCGAAGGGTCGTGGGTTCGAATCCTGCAAGGGCAATCATTTGAGTTATGAGCAAAAATGATTGTTTCCGAGTCATGGATGTTAATATTCGTATATATGTATGTTTATCCGTTATCTAGTACCAATAGTACAGGGTATCCTAGTTTGGGGCTAGGTAATTGGTGTGGAAATATCCCGAATATATTATTAATATCTTTAATGCTGTTTGATATCAATCACAATGTAAAAAGGGTAAACAAATCTATTACTTCGAAATTTAAATTATCTATTTATAGTTACAAAAAAAACTGTACAGTCAGTATAATTTAAAAAAACTAAGAGAATTAAAATTAGCTACTGAACAAGAATATAACATTCGCGCATCACGGCATAACTACAGGTGTACTCGTATGTCTGTGTCATTCCGCGCATCGCGTTAAAAATTATGGACTGATTGCGATGCGGTTTTCACTGTTGGATAACTTAGGTTTTGACTTAAAATCTGGTGTACTAGGTATCTTATTCCGACGAGTACAAGTCGAAACATCGATAAAAAACAATTTGACTGCTGAACGAATTTTGAAGAAATGTAGTATAATATAGTACTTGGTCCTAGAATATGACAGTTTAGTATTAAGCTTTTAACCCAGAGAACTGGCGCATCTCGTCACTAATATTGGAAACAAATCGATCACGTATGTTTTTAACCCAGAGAACTGGCGCATCTCGTCACTAATATTGGAAACAAATCGATCACGCATGTTTTTAACCCAGAGAACTGGCGCATCTCGTCACTAATATTGGAAACAAATCGATCACGTATGTTTTTAACCCAGAGAACTGGCGCATCTCGTCACTAATATTGGAAACAAATCGATCACGTATGTTTTTAACCCAGAGAACTGGCGCATCTCGTCACTAATATTGGAAACAAATCGATCACGTATGTTTTTAACCCAGAGAACTGGCGCATCTCGTCACTAATATTGGAAACAAATCGATCACGCATGTTTTTAACCCAGAGAACTGGCGCATCTCGTCACTAATATTGGAAACAAATCGATCACGTATGTTTTTAACCCAGAGAACTGGCGCATCTCGTCACTAATATTGGAAACAAATCGATCACGTATGTTTTTAACCCAGAGAACTGGCGCATCTCGTCACTAATATTGGAAACAAATCGATCACGTATGTTTTTAACCCAGAGAACTGGCGCATCTCGTCACTAATATTGGAAACAAATCGATCACGTATGTTTTTAACCCAGAGAACTGGCGCATCTCGTCACTAATATTGGAAACAAATCGATCACGTATGTTTTTCTCCGTCATCTAGAATAGTTTTGCTATCATGTTTTTCAATAAGCTGAATGGATTATTTTTGCCGAATGACCGGATGGTGAATACGCTTATTTTTATTGTATACATGTATTTATTGCTAACAGATCACATCCGGTGATGAACCCCGCGCATCACCGCTTCTTTCATTGTATACATGTATTTATTGCTAACAGATCACATCCGGTGATGAACCCCGCGCATCACCGCTTCTTTCATTGTATACATGTATTTATTGCTAACAGATCACATCCGGTGATGAACCCCGCGCATCACCGCTTCTTTCATTGTATACATGTATTTATTGCTAACAGATCACATCCGGTGATGAACCCCGCGCATCACCGCTTCTTTCATTGTATACATGTATTTATTGCTAACAGATCACATCCGGTGATGAACCCCGCGCATCACCGCTTCTTTCATTGTATACAAGTATTTATTGCTAACAGATCACATCCGGTCATGAACCCCGCGCATCACCGCTTCTTGCTAACAGATCACATCCGGTGATGAACCCCGCGCATCACCGCTTCTTGCTAACGGATCACATCCGGTGATGAACCCCGCGCATCACCGCTTCTAACAGATCACATCCGGTGATGAACCCCGCGCATCACCGCTTCTTTCATTGTATACATGTATTTATTGCTAACAGATCACATCCGGTGATGAACCCCGCGCATCACCGCTTCTAACAGATCACATCCGGTGATGAACCCCGCGCATCACCGCTTCTAACGGATCACATCCGGTGATGAAACCCGCGCATCAACGCTTCTAACCGATCACATCCGGTGATGAACCCTAATACCTAATGTTTTTCTGTCCGTTTACCTCAAGTCCTATATAACTAACAAGGCCTGTGTTTAAAAACTAAAACCCGACTATGGTCGGGTAATAAATAGCCTAAAACACTCTATAATTATCTGAAGACGAATCGATTAATACCCCGCTTGTCAAAACTGGACCAATAGGGGCGACGCTATGGTGGAACATCCACATACCCACAAAGATACATACATACTACATAGACTGTTAAACTCATTACACTTCCCTTGCTTCGCCGTAGTCGGGTAAAAATACAACTTTAACCATCTGAATCATCGTGATCTCTTTTGCAAACGTATCTTATGTGTTAAAAATTTCATTCGTAAACAAAAGAAGTATAACGGATCAGCCCTGCGAGCATGGATCTTATCGATCGATAAAATTCGATAAATTTATCGACCGGTAAACAGTTATTTTTTTATCAATTTTATCAAAATGCGGCATCATGGATCTAGCCTCTCGGTAAATTTAACACGTCGTGAATTTATCGATTTAAAAAATGGCAACTCGTGGACTATACCAAGTAGTATATTCCTTGAACCTAACCTAAAGTATAAGTAGCCATAACTCGTTGCACAATTGCTTGAGACACCTCCCTGACAAGTCTGACAGTGCGCTGTCCTAGTGCTATATTATATTCCTGGCCGATGCATCGTTGGTGCAACTGCCCTCGGTGAAAAAGCGTACAGCTGATAGAACCTACAACAATGATTATACAGGTAGTTTTTTAGACTGAGTACCTACTAGGTACCATAATAATTAGACACAATCACAACAAAAGATAATTTCTGGAAATAGAAAAAACGTCACTAAGTATTTTGGTATTATTATGTAAAGTAGATACTATAACATGCGCAGGCAGTCCATTAGATCGACTCCTTCTCAAACGCCCTCAACATCTTGAATGAGGGCGAAGGAAATTTCCTTATAAATTCTAAAAATAATCTTAAAATGCTGTTCTTCCAGATCCAAAGGATCATTGGCATCCCTGAAACTTGCCTCACGATGAAAAGGAGTTTACAAAAAAAAAGTTTGTCGTGTAACTTTGGAAAGCCGATAAAATTCGATAAATTCGGTAAAATTACCGACATTATATCGACAACAATTGTCAAAAATAAGATTCATGCTTCCTTTTGTTGATATAAATCTATATATTAAATATGATTTATCGAATTTATGTCGTTGTCGATAAGTACGTCCGTGCTACTGAACTCGTATTATCGAATATTAACGTGAAACTTAATTTAAAAAAGTCGGTAAATTTATCGATCGATAAGATCCATGCTTGCACTGCTGATCTAATTAGGTGTGATTCGTGCATTAGTATGTGTACGAAACATGTTTAGACGGGGGAAGGACCGAGATAACGTGAGCGCATGAACCGCCAGCGAGCAACAAAAAGCGCTTGCGTCAACAGTTGTGTGATCAGTTTTTAGCGTCGTTACGCAAACTAACCTAACATTTAACGCGAATAATTATTTGCGTCAGTCGCACACTTAAAGTTGGACCACGTGCACATGTCAATGACAAGATCACGACTTCGCTTTTTGCCGTTCCCTTGTACCTGCAAATATAGGCTGAGATATAAGGAACAGGTTTGCGCGAGCGCCGATGTCATCACCTGTTGTTTGCCTTTTAAAACTTGCCTCACGTTCATGTTCATCATTTATGAATGTTCCCAAATACTAAAATTTTATTATTAATAGGAGATGTCACGTACTTACTTGTGGTTAAAACTTAACCACAATATCATCATTCTGGTTTATTTTATAGCTTGAAATTTGTTTTGTAAAACAGTGTTTGTGGCTGCAGATGCCGCTCTATGCTCCCGTACGTAACTCTTTCCAGATTTCGCAAAGTCATCAAACAAATTTGCAAAAAATGTTGGCCTAGCAAATAACCCTACCCTAACTGCGTCCCTGCGGAACCAACCTACACACCTTGGCTAAAGCATGACGTAGTGTCGCTACGTTACGTGAATGCCAATCACTCCCGCCGTTGGCATACTGATGCGCAGCGATTCCCGGTGAATGCCGAGTGTGGAACTGCCTACATAGGTCCTTCGCAGCACGTGACCGGCCTGGCAATGCCCCCGCATTGGTCCTTGGCAGCGTGTGCCTCGAATGCTCAATGTCCCGTAATGCTATGTCGAAGGATTTATTGTTCCATGCTCTTGTGTGGTTCCTCGTCGTAATCGGAAAATGTGGGGTGGTGCTTGCTTGATTAGAGACGCTCGATTTAAGTTGTACGGTTTGTGGTGGGGGTAGATAAGATTCCTCAGGTTTCGTGAAAGCCTTTTTAGAAAAGATCTTCGAGGTATCTATTCATTTTCATTCATCTTTACTTATAATAAAGCAGTAAGTAACAGGAACTCTGTACTAAGAAGTTAATTTAAAGCCAATGATCTCGAGGATTTAAAATAAGCTGCTGAACAAGAATATAACATGTTTTAAAACGCATCTGTCTGTAGGGATGTTTGTTCGCGTGTCACGTAAAAACTATTGGACCGCTTGAAATGCGGTTTTAACTGTTGGATAGCTTTAGATTTGACTTCAATATCTTATGAACTTAGACTTAGAATATCGATACGATGAGTAGCAGCCGAGCAATCAATAAACAACTTTGGTATTTAGTACGTCATAGGCAGTGTTAACCCACTAAAATATCCAATAAGGTGTGTAAAAATGAGAAATAATGAAGATCTTTCATTCGTTCCAGAAGGCGTTCCATTCCATTGCATTATCATCAGTTCTGTTGAGGTAGCGCCCATAAGCAATACAGAACTCATAATACCAATTAACAACATCTAGGTGACCACTGCCCATGACGTCTACTCGTACATCAATTATGTACAAGAGCTTCTTTAAATGAAAATCAATCGGACCCAATTCTGTCCAATTTCCAGCAGTGACCCTGAACTGCCTCGTGATGCGCCGATTTCAATCAGTTCGCCAGACGGAGTTGCACCATGTGCCGCCGCCGTGGCCGCTGACGTACGCTCTTGAGTTTGTGTACGCTGATATGTCAGTCCGTAAACATTTAACTACAAACTAGGAACAAACAGGCTTGCAAGACGAATTATGGCGACGCACTGACATATTTTCAAATTTCTAGCTGCTGTTCAGTAGAAACCAGAGAGTGCTTGTACATCATTATCATCACCACCAGGAAGACGCCCACCGTTGGACAAGGCCTCCGTTGGACACCGTTGTACGAAGAACGCCACAGCGGTAGATTGCTTGCTGTCTTGCTCAATGATGCCTGTTGTTCAGTATACACATTGTATTCAGTTTATATTCCTGTTTGGTTATTTATACCTTTCCAAGTTTTGCTTATTGTTTATTGTTAGCAAACCAGTTTTATAAAACATCTTTAAACCGTTGCCAACGTCCATAAAACGTATGAATAAGTTAAACTCTATTCAGAGGCCGGTCGGCCCTTCTGTGCTTCTGTTCAGAAATCTCACAAAGTGCCCTCGACCTTGCCGCCATCTGCTGTCACCAGGTGGCCTCCATCGGCAACATGCAGGACTAGTGAGGGCGCCCGGATGCTTGTTTTTAATGTCTTGTATCAGGATTTGAGGAAATCATTAAATAATAATTCATAGTCGTTGATCACTGATCACAAACATATTTCGGAGCCGTAAGATTCTTATTTATTGTACTGGAAACCGAAGACTTAGATCCTAATAACTTTCAATAAGTCACGCGAATTGTAACAAGCTAAGGTGTGAACAAATAGAGTAAATCTTTCGAACATTATCCTAGATAGTGTCACGGAATAAATATTAGTAGACATTGTATTATACAGGGGTCGATGCGATCGAAAATAACGCTATTTTGAGTCCTTGTAATTTAATAACTATGTAATTTAAAAAAAAACTGACCACCATTAGAACAGGACCAGGCATTTAGTTTCTAGATAGTGTTTACAACATTTACAACTACATTTGATATGTTAATATTCGAAATAGGATCAACTGGAAGCGCACTCGCCGCCGCAGTAACTAAGTAGTGTCCGATAAATAGTATTATCTGTGTATTCGATAATATTCTCGTGAGCAAGAACGTTTAAAAAAGTTTTTAGTCGAGAGATTCATAAACACATGCTGGAGTACAAAGTGTCGGGTAGTACATTCGTAACATGCTTTAATTACCTTTATGATCGGCGAACACTTACCACGCATTAAGCTATTTGTTGAGATAGATGACAGAGACAAAACACGTACTTGAATTTGAAAATATAAAACAAATATGTATCAGTAGTAACATGTAGTGTAATTTAACTAATACACGTGAGTAACTCCCGTTTTTGCCTTTTAAAATGTATAAAAACCACGTTAGTTTTCATAATAAAAAAATGTATATCCCAACATAATGTAAAATGATGTATTGATAGAATCGCTGACTTTACGTATGACCTATGCTTCAGTGATCTCACTGGTAAACATCAGACAGCTACGTCATCATGATATCGTTGACCTAGAGCCGTCCTAGAACTAAATGTAAAAAAAAACAATAATTATAGTCACGCTACAATATTGTTGTTATAAAAACCAAGGTGATAATATTTATTTTGTGGTGATATCTCCATATCCGTTATTACTAAACTATTTTTGATCACGTGCTGACCTCCAGCTCGTGTTAAGGAAAAACAAGCGACTCGTTTGCAATGTAGGTATACATGATGTAATTTAACAACATGCGCATAAAATTAAACATCCAGATACGGGAAATATGGGTATTCTCGTTTCGCAAACCGCGCCGATGTCATTATGCAAGATGATTAAACTCCGTATAAACGTGACAGGACAGTCGCAACGCAATGATAGGAACTTAAACCTATTAACGTATCATAACTTCGTGACACGTAGGCTCAACATCGGCAACGACCTACTGAGGTGCGGTGACGTGCGCGATGAGCTAGAGCAGCAGTACACAATGCGATGCATGTGTGTGTCAATCCGAGTGACAACAGATCATGTGTGGGTGATTGTCGGAACGCTTCGTGGCGTAGTTGGGTCGATATTGATATGCTTGACACAGATCAATCTGCCAACACGCAGTTTCAACAACCAGATAACTGAGAATGTTTTGAAGAAGTCCGCGATCCTTTTGAAATGTCTTTCACATAGTCAATGACCTCGTTTTAGTTATGTTTATTTTGAGAACTTTGAAGTAACAACATCAGGGTAAGAAGTTTAACGTCAATTTTATTAATGAAGCTGCTGCTCTTCCTATGAATAAATAAATAGATAAACCTTGCGGACAGGCTTTTTGAATGAGGCCTCGCACGCAGCGCTTGATAAATTTATCCGACACACCTTGAACATTTTGTAGTTTTATTTTGTACCTATTATACTAATTAAGAGAAAGGTCATGGCTAGCATCACATAAAACCTGTTTCCTATAAAAGGAATATTGTATTTTCTCTTTAAAGATCAAAATTAGTTTATTGAATACTAGTTCATTGAAGTCCGCGCAGCGTTGCTTGCGTAGTTGTGATTATAAGTTTCAACTGTCAATATCACATCCGTGTAGTACTATTAGTTATTCTGTGCTTCCGTTCACGTTATATTATACATACATACATACATCGCTTTCCATAGTCTAGCTTTTTAAATGCCCGTACATCAGTTTTGCCCTGAGAAATGAACAGGACGCAAAAACACATTTACCTGAAAATATATTTATACCGTGCATTGGTCAGCAAAAAGGCCCATCTAAGGATATTTTTATCTGCTTAGCTCGCTTCTAGGACTGATACTAGACTAGACTGACAGCGACTATACTAGTCGACAAGGCAAGCGACAAGGTGCATTTTAGATGAGCTTTTTTGTGTACATATGGCCTATTAGTTTGTATGTCCTATATCTGTTAGATTTTATAAAGACGCATTTACAACACTGTCTTATATATCGACATATTTTTTTATTTTGTTTCTTACTGTAAAATAAATATTTCAATTAAACCAAATTTCGACTACGAGTACTGTAACAGTCCATGGCAATTAAATCTGAGAGTTCTCCGAAAGGATAACGGAGAGGCAGCCAAAAAAGATTACTTTACGACGCACTTTTACTTTTGGCTGTTCGTTGCATAACTTCTCACTTGTTTTGGGTTATTTTGGTGATGTAATAAAATTAGTAGAAAACAAAACGTTAGAACATAATTTGAATGCTTGCAATAAATTAAAGTTATCGCTAATGTGTAGAATTACTTCAGATATACTGGTTACAGTTTTAAAGTTAATTTTTTAATACAAACAATAGTTGTAAACAATTGATTTTCCATTGAGATCGACTAATCGCACAGTCAAATCTAGTGTGGGAAATGATGAGAGCGCGACGCCGCGCGCCGCGACGTAAGACAGGCGGACGTAACATTAAATTGTGAAATTGATATTTGACAAAACATTTTAAAGCTCGTACAAAACATAGTTGGGGGTGCGATAGTAAAACAAGCAAAACAGATACAACTGTCAAAGCATGGTATACCTAAACTGGTTGGGCGGAGGTGACACATGCACGTGGTAATCAAGGAGTATTTAATCGCTGAGTCACATCAGCTATGAGGTGCGAGTGGCGGAGGATAGTTGCGCAACCCCGCACCTGAGCTAACATCCTTGTTTGCGCAACTCGCGGACGTATTGTACGGAGTGACACTCACGCACGGTACATTGACCAAAATACGTAGTTGGTTTCCAGCTTCTTCTCCTTATCGTGTCTTTGGTTCGACTGTTATATATCTGTATTTATAATAAAAGAGTTAGTAACAAAAGTCTGTACCATGAAGAATACAAAAAATACGCCACGTGCGAGTCGGACTCGCGCACGGAGAATTACGTAAAACGTTTTTCGATTTTCGTATTTTTCCATTTACTTGTACTATAAGAAATTGCTTCTTGCCAAATTTGATGATTCTAGGTCAACGGGAAGTACCCTATAGGTTTTGATTCCCTTGCGAGCAGGCAATGCTTGCGAGTGTCAAAATATGCGGCAAAAACGGCCGTATCTTTTGATTGCGTTGACTTAGAAGTTTGTTTTTTCACAGCTCCAAGGGATCGCATACCTGAGTATTTAATATTACTTTCAACTTGATACTCCACGCGTTGTAGCAATGTGGAGTGACGACCTGCGAAAAGCGGCTGGAAGAAAATGGATAAGTTCAGCTCAAGACCGAGCTCAGTGGCGTGCATTAGGAGAGGCCTACGTACAGCAGTGGATATAGACTGATGATGAACTAGTAAGCTTGCTTGCCGTATGAGGTACCTACTGCTGGCCTCTGGAGTCAGAGTTTGTCAGCCCGCTCGAGGGCCTCTGACATGGCTTAACGACTGCTATCATTCAATAACAACCGGGACCTACAGCTTGACAAGTCCTCCGAAGCACGTAGCGATGGAAATCCGCGCATAACTTAGTAAAGTCATTGTAGCGGCGCCGAGGTACCCGATATCTTTGTATTCTAACTCGCACTAGTAAGCCCCTCGGCTTCCATCGCTCATACTCTTACCAACTAGCTGACCTATTCCTGTGTATATGCTAATGGCTCATTTATATCCCACGAATCCTGAAACGTTGCAAAAAATTATGATTCGATGATATGTTAAGTTAACCTACCAACTACTTCCCCACCGCAGTCTCATTGAATTTCAAATCAGCAAAAGCTGATTTGACTTTGAGATTTCTAGTCTCCGCTCCCAATCTATATGCAGTGTGAACAGAAGTTGTGTTTGGTTTTTGACTTTGAGATTTCTAGTCTCCGCTCCCAATCTATATGCAGTGTGAACAGAAGTTGTGTTTGGTTTTTGACTTTGAGATTTCTAGTCTCCGCTCCCAATCTATATGCAGTGTGAACAGAAGTTGTGTTTGGTTTTTGACTTTGAGATTTCTAGTCTCCGCTCCCAATCTATATGCAGTGTGAACAGAAGTTGTGTTTGGTTTTTGACTTTGAGATTTCTAGTCTCCGCTCCCAATCTATATGCAGTGTGAACAGAAGTTGTGTTTGGTTTTTGACTTTGAGATTTCTAGTCTCCGCTCCCAATCTATATGCAGTGTGAACAGAAGTTGTGTTTGGTTTTTTATCAAACTTTATGGTCGCAAAGTAAGGTTCATCGATTACAATATTTTTGTGCTTACTTTTTTTCAGTATATATAAAGACTTTTCTTTGTTTGTTTGTCGCATGAATACATAATAAATAATTGTACTACAGTATGAGGTAGTGCTGGCCTCTTGTGTCAGAATTTGTCAGGCTGCCCTAGGGCCTCTATTAATCGATAACCGCCGGGACCGACAGCTCCAAAGCACGGAGCGATGGAAAACCACACATAACTTAGAAAAGTCATTGGTGCGGAGCCTGGGACCGAACCTGGTATTGTTGGATTCTTAGTTGCACTATTAAACTGAAAGAAGAATACTTTTCTAAAAAAAACATGATTGTATCTATGCGCCCGAAGATGGAGCTTGCTTGCCTAGAAGACAGGTGGTCTTTTTAGGAAATAGAGAAACATCGATGGTTCATTCCTTGGATGTTCGCAATAAATGCACAAGCGAAATACTTATTTCTTCCCGGTTTTACGTCCATTCGTACGACGAATCTATGTCAAGTCAACCATACACGGTTGCCGTATTTCCATAAGTCTTGTAGACCAATGGTGGAAGGGAGATAAGGGACTAGACTCCGAGGATAATGTAACTTATAAAAGATCTATATAAGCGTCGGTGTTCAGTTGCAGTTTTCGGAAAGTCAACATCGTAAGGGAATGGCTAGAAAGGTAAATGTACGAAGAGTTTAGTAGGGCTTACACTATATCAAAGTACTAAGTTTTAAGAGATTCAATTACTCGTACAAAGACTGCAGTGCCAGTGAGTATAGAATGGACAAGTAAAGAGTCGAAGTTTCATACATATTGTGTAAGTGAGTAAGGATAAGCAATGTAATTACCCCGGTGTCCGAATTTAATTATTCTCCAGTCAAGAAAGTATAGAGTTTACATTATCTTTTTATAGCAAGATGGTCAATGCGAATCTATAGGTCTTATTTCGAGATTTTGCCTTGCATGGACTTCAAACGTAATATCTACGCTAAGCTTGTTCATTGCAGTAAACGGTCTTCCTTCACAGGTTTAAATAACAAGATCGGTAAAGCAATATATTTTATGATGCCGAAGAATTGCATTCTCTCTACCCATTCAAGAACAATAGCTAACTTTTGTCAAAACTGGACCATTTCCTGAACCGTTTCTTTCTGCTCCTATTTGTTTAGATCATTAAACTTTCACTATTGAATAGTTTTTTTACAAACTATTTAACAAGAAGGGTGTTGTCCTTTTATCTTGTTTTTATTTCTGTATCTTTGTCTAAAGGGAAAGCATTTCAAATTTTAAAACTACAACAGCGGCTGTATTTTAAGAATTCAAACAAATCTTCTTAGTGTAAAGTAAAGGGAGACTCTCTATTTTAGGTGTCAATTGTAAAATTTAATGACACAAGGACACTTCATTTTTGTTTTAAAATCGTGTCGTAAACAGTTTATGGTCTAAATTCACTTCTGGGAATTAGTTTGAGACTTTTGATCCTTTCGCTTTTCAAAATATTCTGCAACCAAGTGGTAAGTAGATTATTTCTAAACTGTTTTATACGTCTTCTATCTAACCTTGCTTTCTTTGAATTTAAATAGAAAGTGTTTTCATTTTCATGTACCAAAAACGCAAACTATGCTATGTTTGTCAGTGTTGATAACTCCAACCTTGGAATGATCGGATAACACCTACTCGTACTCCCCGCGGCCCGCTCGAGTGTTATTTTTTCTCATCGCTGAATAATTCCCAGTATAGTGAAACATATACACACGGCGCTATCGGTATAGACTCGGCTGGCGTTGCGCTGGAGTGATCGGACGGTGTTTACGGAGAACCTTGGCACTGGACGAGATCATGACGTCACAATACTACAAATGTTTAAACACAAAATGTTTTATAAATTTGATACTTTACCAGACATTCCTCCTGAAGAGTATCAGTTCTGCAAGTAACGATACAATTCAGGATGTTAGTACCTGGTTGAGTGAGGATAAAGTTCAGGATGTAAGTACCTGGTTGAGTGACGATAAAATTCAGGATGTAATTACCTGGTTGAGTGAGGATAAAACTTAGGATGTAAGTACCTGGTTGAGTGAGGATAAAGTTCAAGATGTAAGTACCTGGTTGAGTGCGGAGAAAACTCAGGATGTAAGTACCTGGTTGAGTGAGTAAAAATTTATAATGCAAGTACCTGGTTGAGTAAGAATAATATTCAGGATGTAAATACCTGGTTGAGAGATTATAAAATATGTTTGCCTGATTCCTAAATAAAGCCGGTTTCTGCTGGAGAACTACAAACCATAAGAATATACCATGAAAAAGTACTGAAATTGTACTAAATCCAAAAGCAGTGACGTTAGTAAGAACTGAGCGTGAGTTATATAATATAGGACTACATACTAGAATGTTTATGTAAGTGGAATAACATTGAATTAATGAAGTCATGACGCCGTTCAAACTGTAAATCTGAAAATCATTAAAATGTAAATGTAAACATACCTACTAATATAAACATTGATATTATGTCTGTTATTTTAAAAGTCATGGGCGACAGGACTCTGAATAGATGGCGAAGAGTTACGCGGACTTCCACGATCGCCATGACCAATGTATAAATAAAGACAGAATCACGGGGAATAACATGCAAGCACTGTCAGTGTTGAAACGATGAAATAAGAGCCAAAGCTAAAATTAACAGAAAAAATATCGCAGATGGATATTCAAAATATGAAAACGATGTAGGTATATAAACTTATATTTGTTAATGTATTAGTTACCTATCTGCACAGTAACTCGGCACGAGTAGATTAGTTAGATGTGGAAGTGTGGGGCGTCCTTGACAGTGCAGTGACGTCAAGCTGAGCTATTTCTGCGTCCAACTCGTAAACATTCGTATTTCCTACTTGTACTCTGGTTCCCAACCGATATTATGTTGGTAGCCGCTCATGGGTTTTGTAATACGCTTTTGATCTAGTCATAAGTCTGGCCTGTTGACTACTGAGGTACTTATATCTGCCTTTCTTTTAAAACCAACCGAAAACGAAGTGTTACGCTTTTTCATTTATTATAAGAACTGCAAAGGAGAAGTGGAATACTCTGCCCTCGGCAATGTTTCTGATAAATTATAACACACGTGTGTTCAAGTCTGTTAGTTCGTCAACTTTCATTTTTTTCTTTTTCACTATGTAACGTCTGGTGGTCGACATATTGACTTTTGATTACTGTCGTGTATACTGTACTGTAGTGACACTCGTAAATCTACTACGATTATCGATTCAGAGAAATCGATTTACGTAAAAATCATCAGAATCAGTCAAATCATTAATATAGTCTACTAGTTTACCTGCCCGCGACTTCGTCCGCGAGGACTACAGTTTTTCGCGAAAAAAACATCCTATTTTCTTCTAGGACATTAAAAACCAATGCAAAAGTAGGTATAGCAACAACGTTCTTGATTTTTATTGACAGACTTTTTATTTCATTTCCTCGCCATCACAGAATGGTCTGTACCATTCTGTGATGGCAACCGTTCCTTACAGTCAACATTTTCTAGTTTTCCCGCGGAAACTTTCAATTTTCCGGGATAAAAAGTATCCTATGTTCTATTGTAGGGTAAAAGCTGTCTTCATTCTAAATTTCTTCTAAATCCGTTTAGCCGTTAGCGCGTGAAAGCTCCCCGAACAAACAAACAAACAGACAACGTTTCACTTTTATATATTGGTATGGATAGGAACAAACATACATAGAAACAGTCTGATAAACACAATATCCTCCGCGTAGTCGGGTCATTAGAATAGAATCCGATGGAAGTCGTAACAAATTAATATATATATTATATAGGTACTCGTAATTGTAAAATTGTAACGGCCGTTTCAAATGTTTGACTTCCTACTCACTAGCTTTATACTATTATTTATTCCGAGCTTTTGCCCGTGACTTCGTCTGCGCGGACTTCAGTTTATAGCATAAAAAGTATTAAAATGTATCCTATATCCTTCCCAGAGTTCAAATTATCTCCATACCAAATTTTATTAAGATCGGGTTAGCCGTTTTGTCGTGAAAAGGTATCAGACAGACAGAGTTCTTTCGCTTTCACAACATTAAGTATAGAGTATGGATCCAGAATATAAATCATGTTATCATTATACCACAACGTTTTTTTTGCCCGAATACAGCATAAGAAGGCAAGGGTAATGAGTTTAAGAGTCTATGTATGTATTTATGTATCTATGTATGTGGGTATGTGGATGTTCCACCATAGCTTCGCCCCTATTGGTTCGATTTTGACAAGCGAGGTACATATTTTGTTAATCAATTCGTCTTCATCGCAATAGTGTCTTAAGTATTATTTTCCCCGACCGCAGTCTTGTTTATACACTCATATCGGTAAGTTAATTTGTGTCTCCGTGGTGCTTTCCCTTGAACCCCGAGTACAAATTTATTTTTCCATTGAAATTGCTCATATTTTTCCCCGACTACGGCGCTGCAAGGGAATGGTAAATGATTTTAATAGTCTATGTATGTGGGTATGTGGATCTTCTTCCACCATAGCGTCGCGCCTAATGGCCCGACTTTGATATGCGGGGTATCAATCGATTCTTCTTCATCGCTATATAGGCTATGTTTTACCCGACCGTAGTCGGGTTTTAGTTTTTGAACTTGTCTTGTTCATTTCATCGTGTTTTAGCCGTCAAATAGTTTTCGATTTCGATTCTATCGATTGCTCGGCTTCTATTCATCGGATTGAGATTCAAAGTACTTTTTGTGTCTAAGCCTAAGCAATCCAACAGTAAAAAACACATCGCAATCGGTCCAGTAGTCTCTACGTGATGCGCGAAAAGAAAAAAAAAAGAAAAAAAAAGTTCATTAGTTATTTTAGGTACCCTAAACCATATATTTTTAATTATCTTCATTGTACAGACTTTTTGTTACTGCTTTATAATAAGTATAGATTCCTAACACAAAACCTAACGCGTAATAACCTCAGTACCGAGCAGTACAGCACCGGAGCCATGCCCGATAATGCGCACCGCGAAAACAACTGAATCACTCGCATAAAGGAAAAACTATACAGCTTGTGCGGCACTACTGAGGCCACGACGAACCGGTTCTGTAGCAACTAGCCTGCCGCTCGATTACATGAGCGCTGAACGTTCGTTATGATGCCCCACGAAACCGCAATCCATTCAGATAGTATGACATGCAAAGGAAAGTCTGAATCCTGTTTGGCACGAGGTTGAAGTGGGAAAACCGACATACCGACCGTTGTTTTAATGCTGTCATTCACATAGTTGTACCATTTTGAGTTACATTGTCTTGTAGCGGTACCTTGCCAGTTATCCAACCGCTAAGCAGTAGTGTGCAAACATCATAATGTCTCAGGGTGACGCATGATTTTGCAATCCTTTGGTTCTGGTTTGTACTGCAATTCTTAGGGCAGGCTTAGCACTTATCATCAGGGGAACTTAATGCTCGTCTTATCTCATACTAGCGTCGCACGGGGGTAGGTAAGGGTTTCTCATACTAGCGTCGCACGGGGGTAGGTAAGGGTTTCTCATACTAGCGTCGCACGGGGGTAGGTAAGGGTTTCTCATACTAGCGTCGCACGGGGGTAGGTAAGGGTTTCTCATACTAGCGTCGCACGGGGGTAGGTAAGGGTTTCTCATACTAGCGTCGCACGGGGGTAGGTAAGGGTTTCTCATACTAGCGTCGCACGGGGGTAGGTAAGGGTTTCTCATAGTAGCGTCGCACGGGGGTAGGTAAGGGTTTCTCATACTAGCGTCGCACGGGGGTAGGTAAGGGTTTCTCATACTAGCGTCGCACGGGGGTAGGTAAGGGTTTCTCATACTAGCGTCGCACGGGGGTAGGTAAGGGTTTCTCATACTAGCGTCGCACGGGGGTAGGTAAGGGTTTCTCATTATTTGTACTCGATTCTACCCATGTTTTGACTTATTTGAACAAAAAACAGTTCTTGTGACTTAACTATAATAGTTATACATATAGCTTCGTGGACTTTTTTGACGAGTACTGTAAACATGGAAGTAGTACATTATTTTATGTATCATCAATAGTTTTCGCAGCGCGCGCCGAACAAAGACTTATATAGGCAAATTTTTGATACTTTTAATTATTTGCAATTTTCGTAAAAATCTCAAATTTTATGAAAAATAAAATACAGCCTATGTTACTCGGGATGAAGTACTAACGAAGTAACGATACACCACACATCCAAATCTGTTCAGGCTTTTAAAAGTTATGGTGGAATAAATAAACTCACACAAAACATACGTATATACATGTAAACATACATGAATCCTAAAATCATTACACTCCTTTTTTGGGCAGTCGTGTAAAAACATGAAAAATAATATTCTATTTAGGTGTGAACTACCAATGATGAATCTATAGCACTATAAAAAAACAAAAACGAACTACTACGAGTATTATTTATTCTGTGGCAAAACTATGGATTTTAGAGACGGGGCAGGTATCTTGTGTTGAGACTGTTATTAACTTTTGGAGATATTTTGACCTGCAATTAAAGATTTAAAAAAAAATGTATACACAAAGTTTATTGATGCCAATTTTTTGTAATAAAGATCTATATTGAGGCAGTATGGCTACATTTAAAAATGTGAATAAAAACTTCAAGTTTTACTATATGGGTATCAGTATATTAGTATTACAACAATATACAAATTTATTGGCATAACTCAAAACTTGTCACGTAAAAGTGTGAGAGTTTTTTTTTTATATAAGTCTAGTAGAAGTAAGCGGAATCTTATCTTAATACAGGCACAAACCTTGCGCAAATTCCGTAATAATATAACCTAGATCTAAAACAATAGCTCTTTAACTTTAGCTGTATAAACATGCAAATACTCCTGAAGTCTTACATCATCACAAAAAAATTCAACTTGTAGGTACTATTATTTATTCTGTGCTAATGGTAGGTATAAGTGTAGGTACAAACGTGCGCGCAAAATGTCAGGTGTTTTCTTTTATCAAAAGCAAGTTTCTGTTGACGGCTACAATTAATATTTCATTCGCTCACAAGGAAAAATAATAATAGTAATAATAATAATAATATATTCGGGACAATTCCACACCAATTACCTAGCCCCAAACTAGGATACCCTGTAATATGGGTACTAGATAACGGATAAACATACATAATATGAATATCAACATCCATGACTCGGGAACAATTATTTCTGCTCATCACACAAATGATTGCACCTTACAGGATTCGAACCCGCGACCATTTGACTTCGTTCCCAGGGTTACTAGCCACTAGACCAACCGGTTGTCAATGTACTTACTATTATTTTTATACAAACAAATGATTTGTTCAGATAACTTAATTAAGTAGGATACTTGTATGCTAACAAATATTTAACAATCCTATTTTAGTTTAATAAAGTTGCGAGACAAATTTGTTTTGAGTTAATACACACACACTTTTAAAATTAATTGACTTTTTATTATATTGCTTGGCTACTCGTCGGATTGAGTTACCAAGTACACTATTTTTTAAGTCAAAACCTAAGCTATCCATCAGTGAAAATCGCATCGCAATCGGTCTAGTAGTATTATAGCTCAGGTTATTATTTCTCTAAGTATTATAACGTGATGCGCAAACAGACAGACATTAAAAGTGTGGTTTTAAGTTTTGAAGGCCAGTGTAAGATGTAATACTTCCTTGACATTTTCAAAATGGATTGAAATGTAGAGCGCGCGAGTCATTTACTGCGAAGCGAAAACCCACACTTAATTAATTTATGTGATAACTAGAATTACTACATGTTAATTTTTTTTATCTTTCCAATGTGTCTGATGAAATTCATTTAATGAAATAAGGCGCAAAACAGTGTGATGTTTACACAAAAAACTTGTTGTTTACATGTGACAGTATCAACTTTAAACATCATTATGTTTGCCAAGTGACGTCAAACTGAGTGGAATCATAAGTTACTGGATGTGTCTCCAGCTTCGAAAGTGTCATGAAGCTTCGAATTTTATAAAACACAAGTTTTCTCGCCCGCGACTTCGTACGCGCTACTGTTTATCCCGAAAAAAAGCATTCTATTTTCTTGTAGAATATTAAAATCCAATGCAAAAGTAGGTATAGCTAAATGTTTTTTTGACAGATTTGTTATTTCGTTTCCATGGCAACCACATTCTGTGATGGCAACCGTTCCTTACAGTGAGTAATCAACATTTTCTAGTTTGCCCGTGGAAACTTACAATATTCCGGAATAAAAAGTATCCTATGTTTTATTCCAGGGTATAAGCTATCTCTATTCTAAATTTGATCAAAATCCGTCTAGCCGTTATCGCGTGAAAGCTCCCCAAACAAACAGACAACGTTTCACTTTTATATATTGGTATGGATTGGTTTTCTCCGCTCGCTGGCGACGAGCCAACGTTCGACAGGCAGTACTACGGCGGGGAGTCACGCTAGTGCTTACAATTCATTTAACCTATTCATTTATTTTTGCTAGCGCAAAGTTAATATTGTGCGATTTTGTGTGAGCCGTGCTGGAAGGGTAAGTCTATAGTTCGGTTCGCAGAATCTTTCTCAACGGTTTTACCAAGGAGCAATTTTTATATTTCTTTGTAATATTTCTTAATCATGTATACCGAGAGAGATCCTTTTTGCCTCAATATTTCCGATACTATGTAACACCATGTAACATTGCTTACTGTGTGATAAATTAAATCATTAATTTATGGAGTGAACAGAGTTCAAAGATTTTCAGGTTAGCTTAGTGAGGGACGTCGTGCGGCCGCTCGCTTTGAACTCTAGACGAAATAACAGAAGATCACCCATAATCAATAGTTACGAAAAATGTTTGTTTAGGTCAAACCTTGAAGCTGAATTAGAACCACTTCCTCTTATCCTACGGAGTTGAATTGTTACATGTTGGTTCAGTTCCTATGACAATGCATTTTTATGGTAAGTGACAATCGACATCCAGGATTAGCTTCAGATAAAGGAACTCTTAGACGGTCAACAGCACAGACACGACATTTTCGTTACTTACCCGTGGCACAACTGCTTGGCACTACCAGTTGTGCCATATTATGTACACATTTTGTTATAATAGCTAATTTTAAGTTTTACCATGACATGGTTGCTGCACTCAGGGTTGGGTCCTGACTAGGGAACTCCCCATCGGTTAAAAGCACAGACACGAAATGTTGTATACGCATTCAATTGTGATAGCCCTTTCTAAGTTTCACCATGACGTGGCTACTGCACAAAACCTTTTTTTTTTTTTTTTAATGATTTTTAGTTCACATATTTATCTTGCAGTTCGAACCGCGCGGTTACTGGGGCACCATAATATAAGATATCATTTCTTCTTAAAAAAACCTTAGAAAATGATGGGCATGTGACTTCCTCCATAAATTGCTTACAAATAACTTATTGAACTTGAACCTCACATACTCACATGTAAGTAAAGAGCAATGAATGAATCATCAATATAAATAAGACACACTAAACAGATGCTGCCGCCGCCGCCGCCGCGCCAAACAATAAGAATGACGCCTTTCAAAACGTAATCAATGAACCAAATAGAGAATACAAACAAAAAATGGATATTCAAAAGGTGTGATGTGCCACGTACATACATTTTTGTACCATAATAAATGACGTTATTAATAAAACCATTAAAACTTTTTTGTAGCTAAGTCTAGATTTCTGGATGGTAATGTAATTATTTAATTTCTATATCTATAGTTATAATAAAGCAGTAAGTAACAAAAAGTCTGTAAGTAGAAAGAATATAATTTAAATAAAAATGGTGTCGAAGACTTAAAATGAGCTACTGAACAAGAATAATACATTTTTAAATAGTGTCAGTCAGTCTGGATGTTTGTACCCGAATCACGTTAAAACTACTAGACCGATTGAAATGCGGTATTCACTATTTGATAGCTTTGTATCTTAATCCGACGGGTAGAAGCAGATCAATCGATAAAAAAACTGTTTGATGGCTGAACTAATTTTAAACTAATTTTACATATTTTTGGTCCTGGAATAACCCAAATAACACTTACTTTTAACCCCGAGACCACGCGGGCAAAGCCGCGGGCACAGCTAATAATTGAATAATATATGGTACAAGTATCAAAGTGGCCAAAGCAAAGCTATACCTTTGTAATGTAGAATAGATTAATTTCATAAAATGGTGTTACATAAAATGAATAAGAGTCGCAAAGATCCATTTTAAATGTGTCCAGTACCCAGTTACTAACCTCATTGAATATTAATAAGAGTCGCATAGATCCATAAGATAGTGCACAGTGCCTAGTTACCAACCTCATTGAATATGAATAAGAGGCGCATAGATCCATTAGATAGTGTATATTACTTAGTTACCAACCTCATTGAATATGAATAAGGTAATTAAAAATCATTTAAAAATAAAGCTTTTATTCAGTAGCCATCATGGTAAAACTTAAAACAGGGAATTACAATTAAATGCGTATACAACATTTCGTGTCTATGCTAACCTTTATATTAACATTTTTTTATTTAACCTTTTTATTTTAACCTTTGAGGAATTCCCTAATCAGGAGCCAACCTGGAGTGCAGCAACCATGTCATGGTAAAACTTCAAACCGGCTAGCATAATAAAATGCGTACACAAAATGTCGTGTCTGTGCTGTTAACCGTTGAAGAGTACCGTTGAGTGGATTATCTGGAACTGTTCCTGGATGTCGATTCAGGTCATGTTTATTAGGAATGCATTATTATATGTCATTGAAACCGAACCAACATCCAAAAATTCAAATCCGTAGGATAAGAGGAAGCGGTTCTAATTCAGCTTGTAAGATTTGTCCTAAACAAAAATACAATCATACAACCGACCGGTTTTGACGACTGGTTGGTCTAGTAGCTAGTGACCCTAACTATGAAATGAAACGATCTCGGGTTTGAAACCCGCAAGATGCAATAATTTGTGTGATGAGCAGAAATGTTTGTTTCTGAGCATTGATGTATTAATACTTCAGTGTTTCCGAGTCATAGATGTAATAATCGTATCTATGTATGTTTATCCGTTGTCTAGTGCCCATAGCATGCATATATTGGTATCCTAGTTTAGGGCTAGGTAATTGGTGTGAACTTACCCGAATATATTTATTTATAGAAACATACATATGTTATATAAAAGCTATTAATAAGAGTCGCATAGATCAAAAGTTTTCGCCCACCAATTGAGTAGAACCCATCTGACGAAGCTCAAGATAAATAATGGCACAACCGTCGTCTCTAAGCTGGAGATCCTTTCTGAGATCGAAGACTTCAATGGACGATTGTACGCCTCGCATGCTTTTAGACCCGAACCAGCACATATGATTCCCGCGCAATACTGACCCGCCAGTAAACTGACGAACTGCCTGACGTCAGCCTTGACGAGATTGAGATGGCGCTCAAACAACTTAAGAATGGAAAGGCCCATGGAGAGGACGGATTAACTACGGAGATCTTGAAAGCAGGGGAAAGCCCGAAGCTCAAGAGCTTCAGGGGTTATTTAGCACCGTTCTTAACAATGGGGGAACTCCAGAGGCATGAAGCAGGAGTTTGGTAGTACTCTTCTTAAAAAAGGGGATAAAACCCTTTATAATATTTCACTCTTGAGCCACGTCTATAAGTTGTTTTCGAAGATCAACTCAAATCGTCTCGCAAGAAGACTTGACGAATTCCAGCCTCTTGACCAGGACGGGTTGCGTGTAGGATTTGGCATCATAGACTACGAGTACATATACACTGTGAGGCAGGTTTTTCAGAAGTTTGAGGAGTATAACCAGCCCCAATTTGTGCCTTGCTTTTGTGGACTATGAGATGGCTTTTGACTCCGTTGTAACCTGGGCGGTTCTGGAGTCTTTGCAGCAGTGCCAAGTGGACTGGCGATAGATGTATCAAAGTGCTGAGATTTCTGTATGACGCCGCGACTAAGAGTGTCCAAGTACAAAACCAGCAGTCTAAACATATCCAACTGCGCAGGGGAGTGAGACAGGGCGATGTTATATCCCCGAAACTGTTCACTTATGCCCTGGAAGATAAGTTTAAGACGCTGGATTGGAAAGGAATGGGCATTAATATCAATGGCGGGAACATCTCACACTTAGGATTGACGATGATATCGTCCTAATGGTGGAGTCGCTGCAGGACTTACAAAGTATGCTGTCCAATCTAGATAATGCTTCTCGACGAATTGGCCTCGGAATGAACATACATAAGACCAAGATCATGTTTAACGATTTTGTTGACCCGGAACCGATTGCAGTTAATGGGAGCGGAAGTTGTCCAAGAATATGTTTAACTTGGGCAAATATTGCAATTGGATAAGAACAACTTTGAGTAGGAAGCCAACAGAAGATATCAGCTGGGTTGGGCAGCATTCGGCAAGATTCGTAAGTCTTCTCGTCGTCCATACCACAATGCCTGAAGACAAAAGTCTTCAATCAGTGCGCCCTACCAGTCATGACCTACGGAGCCGAAACGTGGACACTCGCGCTAGTCCTCAAATTTAAGGTCACTCGCTGAGCTACGGAGAAAGCTATGCTTGGAGTTTCTCTGAAGGACAAAATTCGCATTGAAACTATCCGACGGAGAACCAAGGTAACAGACATAGCTCAAAGGATAAGCAAGCTAAAATGGCAGTGGGCTGGTCACATCTCCCAAAGAACCGATAACCGTTGGGGTAGATGAGCTATCGAGTGGAGACCACGCTTAGGCAAACTTAGTGGGTGGAGGACTCCCTGTGCCCAGGTGGAGTGTCAACCTGCGGAAAGCGGCTGGAAGTAAATTGACGAGGAGCGCTGAAGACCGAGCTCAGTGACGTGCATTAGGAGAGGCCTACGTCTAGCAGTGGTCAGATATAGGCTGATGATTATGATGATGCATAGATCACACAGTGTCTAGTTACCAACCTCATTGAATAGATATTCGATAAGTCAGGAATAATAAAATATTAATCTATTATTATGTTGTTAATACACATTTACTTGTAACACATTCAAACCCTTATGCTACGAGCAGGAGAACTAAATGGACAGGCGCCAACATGGACCCTAAGATCTGATTAAGCATTTAATTGGCAATTGCTGCATTCGCGGGGATTATTTTATCAAATACTATCTGTGCCCACGGCTTTGCCTGCGCGGTCATTTCTCTGGGTTAAAAGTAACCTTTGTGCTATTCCAGAACCAAAAGTACCTATAAGTACAAAATACAAAGTTTCTAAAATAGTTTTTATCGACTGTTCGGCTTCTGCTCATCGGTTTGAGATCAGATTGATTAAGTAAAACCGCAACGCAATCGGTCCAGTAGCTTTTACGTGATGTGCGAACAGACAAACAAACAGATGTACAAACAGACAGGCACTATTAAAAAAAAAGATATATTCTTGTTATTTCATAAGTATGTAACTATAACCATTTTATAAATTTACCTTCTTAGTACAGACTTTTTGGTACTATCTGCTTTATATGTATATATGGATAGATAGGTAACATAGTCTTATAGCACTCAGGGATAATGTGGCTTCCTATTAGTGAATGAATTTTCAGAAACGGATCAGTAGTTTCAGAGAGTAGTTCCTCGCACAAGAACGAAGCGTTACGCTTCTTCATTTATTATAAGAACTGCAAAGGAGTGGAATGCCCTGCCCTCGTCAGTGTTTCCGGTAAATTATAACCCAGGGTGTTCAAGTCAAGAGTGAATAGGTATCTACAAGACAAGCGTGCTACACCTTCGACCACATCACCGCTTTCCATCAGGTGAGATTGTGGTCATACGATTGCCTAGTCCGTAATAAAAAAAGAAGAAAAAAAGAGAACAGCGGTAACAAATAACAATAAACTTAACTTCACTTTATAATGTTAGTGAAGATTGCTGCATTAGCGGGGCTTATTTATTTTATCAATAACGTACTGGTGAAGTTAGATGTAGTTCTGTTTCATTCATAAAAAAAGAGTCAGGTCAACATCTGTAGGCAGAATAACATACACCTCTGCCAAGCATTCTTATTGCACCTCCAGGAGAGGTGGCTAATGCTACTGGTATTCATTCCTCAGGACATTTTAATATAAGTATTATGTGGGCTGAAGTATGCAAAATATTTGTGTACATTACTAAACATAAATCAGTTCTAATTTATTTCTGAGTGATAGGTTCCTATTAGGCAAACAAAAATTGATTTTATGCATCTACTAGCTAGCGTTCCTACCATTCCTCCTCCTCTTCTCCCCCACTCCCTTCCCCCTTCCACCCCCGTCGCCTCTAAAACCCCTATGAACAACCAAAAAATCCACCCCTCACAAACCCCCTTCATTCATTTTTGGAGATAGGTATCATCAAAAAAGCCGTTCCTTACAATATGTATAAGAAAATGAATATTCTTCATAATATTTTTCCGTGAGTTTTACGCATATTTTAATAATTATTCTGCTATTTGGGGCAGAGAAGAATCCAACAAATCAAAAATCATAAAAATCGGTCCAGCCGTTCTCGAATTAAAAATGGTGTAGCTAACCCAACTTAATTTTAAACGTTGTCTGTTTGTTTGTTTGGGGAGCTTCCACGCGATAACGGCTGGAAGGGTTTTGATGAAATTTGGAATGGAGATAGCTTATATCGTGGAATAACACATAGGGATACTTTTCATCATCATCATCCCTTACGCGGTTGAAACAGCGGGACACTGCTAGCATTTAGTTATAATAGCAAAATGTATGTACAATGTTTTGTTACGATCTGACTTGCAAGTGTCGAATGCAAATTGCAAATGAAACTAACGTTTGTACAAAATAGGTCGTAGGAGTTTTCGCTTGTTTTCTGCAGTCAACACGAAATGAACATCACTCCAATGAACACCCTTCATACTTTTATTTATTACAAAATGTTTTCTGCAGTCAACACGAAATGAACATCACTCCAATGAACACCCTTCATACTTTTATTTATTACAAAATGTTTTCTGCAGTCAACACGAAATGAACATCACTCCAATGAACACCCTTCATACTTTTATTTATTACAAAATGTTTTCTGCAGTCAACACGAAATGAACATCACTCCAATGAACACCCTTCATACTTTTATTTATTACAAAATGTTTTCTGCAGTCAACACGAAATGAACATCACTCCAATGAACACCCTTCATACTTTTATTTATTACAAAATGAATATTACTGTTAGCGTTGTTGTTATCAAATCGTGCCATATTCCTCTATATAATATAAACCATTTTTATCGTGGTACATTTATCAATGACGTTTCCTTTGATTAATAGGAATTTAATGTTGGTTTGATAATGTTGTTTTCAGTTTTACTTAACGCTATTTCCTGATTAAGCGTTTGCTCTAACTGCACAGAATTATGCTCAGATTTCTGTTCATAAAATTTATAGACGAGTCCATCTCAATTGACTACTCAATCTTTATTGGCTAATGACTAGAGAAAACTGATAAAAATCAATAGACGTAAAGAAAGATAGTGTTTTAGATAAAGCTTGACTTAATTAGTAGAAATGTTGATATCACAAACAGATTATCCTTAATTAGTAGACATGTTGATATCACAAACAGATTATCCTTAATTAGTAGACATGTTGATATCACAAACAGATTATCTAAGCAGATTATCTGTTTCTTCTTTATTGTAGTGCACACGTACGATATTTTTCCAGTTAACACTACTTCAACTTCTCGTACCAATGCCTCGATGTTGATCTACGAGTGCCACGCTAGCTGTCTTGTGCTTGACTATAGTGTATTATGTACAAACCTCACTTCGTGTTTCTTGTTTTCGCACCTTCATAAATAAATATTGACTCTTCTCAAATGAAAAAGTCCTTTTGGAGGTGTTTATTGATAGATACAATTTGTAGTACGAAGAAAATAGGCCAATAATGCCAATATGTATAAATTGTATATGTTGATGATTTAAGTATTCATAATTTTTTGTAAAATATTTTTATAGACCAATTATGTAATAATGTGTATTCTGAATAAATAGGAAAAATAGTAGTATACTGTAGTTCTTGACATTTTGTAGGTAATTTAATACATATATGGATGATGATAGTGTAATACGTTTATGTTGTAAACATATGATAGGTATTCGTTATTGATAAATCATCGTTTACCAGTATTAACATTCGTGGTCGTCACCGTGACGATACATAATTTACGTGTATTATTTTCCATGTTGTCGAGAACAATATTATTACCAAATGTGGCCACAGCCAAATGCTTGTCCAATATTATATTTTGTCTGTGTACGACGGTTAAAATCATAACATTTAGAAATTATTTAACAGTGACGTGACAATCAAAACGTAATGAGCTGGTCATTAAAGAGTGGACTTAACTGATTAATCGGCAATTAAAGACGCTACCATGATCACTGCCTGTAATGTAATGGACACCAAACTTCAATGGGATGATGACTCCCGAAACGGACTTTTTTAAATATGATAAATTAAACTGTAGAATCGAATTGTAATCATCAGCCTGTTCTCGTTTAATTCCACTCTTGCTTCTCCAGCCCAGCTAATCAGCTGATCCCTTTGCAGACCCATGACGCCAAACAACTCATCTGTGACAGGATTGCACGTGACTAATCTCGCTCACTTGTCCATCCGATATAAATAGACCTGTCGCAATAACTTCCACAGCCGAGGCCGTGAGGTCACGTACTTAATTAACTCTTGTTATGCTTTTTGCTTAACCGCACGTCGCGTCAGACGCACACGTCATCCCGGCTGTACGGCTGTAGGTCATGTGGCATCATCCCGCCAGATGTCGGTGAATCAGACAGCAAGATCGGTTCCGTGCAACGACGATCTTTTGAGTTATTTGAGGTTACCAATAACCAAATGGTTGGTTTGGTTTACCAATTTAAATAAATTGAGACTACAATAATCAAGGAGGTATTTCACCCTGGTGTTATCAAGGCACACGCAGACACGTCCAAAACTATTTTCATTCAACTGCACTGTCACTGTGTGAGTGTGACCTCTGTCCTCTGATCATTTCACAAGTAATCTTGAGCCAAATAAAACTAGTTAGTTGACCCTAATGATTTCAAATTGCTGTTCTTCCAATGAATGTTTCAACAGTGGAAGTGTTTTCCTCACGCAACCAGCTCCATGTCAGCGGTGGTGATCACGAAATGTCACCGTTTAATGTCAACAGTCATGGGTATAATGCAAAGTTCAAACGGGGTGGAATATGGGTTGGTAGAAATGTCACAATTTTGAATCTGTTGCGATATGGACGACCTCGAGGATAAGAAATAAACAGGGTTTTGTTGAAGGGATTCAAGCCGTCATGATGTTACTTAATATATTTTCGTCTAACTTGTGCTTTTTGAGTGTTAATGTGTAATATTAACCATCAGGTGTTCTTTAACGTGCACGAGTGTTGGCCAATGATATAAAATCAAAGTTTCAGTTTAAAACATCCACCATTTTACTGATTTTAGACTATTACAATTGACTATGACGTGACAATATGATTTGCTAAATCTAAAAATGTGACATTGGCGAAATTGCTGGCATAGCAGCCGCGGAAGGCATAAACAAAACGTAACTAGTGCTCTCTAAAATATCGATCTGTATTGTGTCACAGTTATCATACGTCTTGTTCTCATCTCTTTGTATAATTATGTTTTAAAATATCGTTCTGTATTGTGTCACAGTTATCATACGTCTTGTTCTCATCTCTTTGTATAATTATGTTTTAAAATATCGTTCTGTATTGTGTCACAGTTATCATACGTCTTGTTCTCATCTCTTTGTATAATTATGTTTTAAAATATCGTTCTGTATTGTGTCACAGTTATCATACGTCTTGTTCTCATCTCTTTGTATAATTATGTTTTAAAATATCGTTCTGTATTGTGTCATAGTTATCATACGTCTTGTTCTCATCTCTTTGTATAATTATGTTTTAAAATATCGATCTGTATTGTGTCACAGTTATCATACGTCTTGTTCTCATCTCTTCGTATAATTATGTTTTAAAATATCGATCTGTATTGTGTCACTGTTATCATACGTCTTGTTCTCATCTCTTTGTATAATTATGTTATAAAATATCGATCTGTATTGTGTCATAGTTATCATACGTCTTGTTCTCATCTCTTTGTATAATTATGTTTTAAAATATCGATCTGTATTGTGTCACAGTTATCATACGTCTTGTTCTCATCTCTTTGTATAATTATGTTTTAAAATATCGATCTGTATTGTGTCACAGTTATCATACGTCTTGTTCTCATCTCTTTGTATAATTATGTTTTAAAAAGATTCCTCTCTTTTCTGCTATCATATTTGGCGACTGACTTCACATAAGTGTTCTAAGAACGGCCTGGAATAGACAGACAATGTGTATTTTCTGTATAGTGCTATGATATACCAACAATTTTACAGAAAAATACAAAACCTTTTATGGGGCGTTTGAATTCGTCATTGGCATAGCATCATACAAAATAAACATGACAATGTCACTATACTGTCTTTTACCCAAGATTACGCTGACTTAACTATCTTGTTGTCAGGAAAACGATGTTATTTAACCGTTTTTTTGGTTAACATTATATTGTTCACCATTGTTTCTGCATTTAATGCGTAAGACTAATCAAATAAATTCAGAAAATCCCGTGTAAACGAACACTTCACTTGTACACAAAGCAGCAAAGATTTTCCGCTATATAATATAATATAATATAATATAATATAATACGTTCCTACAATTCAACACTTACTATAAAACTGTTAATCACACTGCAGTAGATTCCTGAAATGGCGTGTAAGATACCACATCGCATGCCTCGATAACATTTATGTGGCTTAAGTTCCTCCAAAGACGATTTCAGTCACGTAACCTCGGAGCTTTAGAGTACCCTCACGTGAGGCCATATAGCGAAGGGACACGAAATGTCAATGCTGAGGAACATTATACGACAATGTTTCAGTAAAGTGTTCGTGGAAAGATAATCGAGGCAGAAAACGGTTTATTTGAATGAAATTATATCTTTCATTATTTTCAAAGTTCATTTAAGCATTCAAATCTTTACTTTTTGCTAATTCATGTATGGTATGTAAAACCAGATATCTATTAATTGCTATTACCATATCTGGGGATAAAAAGACTTTGAAAGATGATGCCTCTTCTCCAGCGACGCCTTTGATGATGATGCTCTATCAGGATATTACAATAACCAGTTTATCATTCTGGTGCCTACTGCAAATATGCACAAACTTTTACAACTTTGATTGAATCTTAAATTACATTTGGAAGAGCTTTTGACATACATTTGGATGAAATAAAAATACACCTCTATCATCACATCCCATCATGTAAACCATCGCTCGTGAGCTCCGCTCCAAGTAATTACCACAGGCATGTGATTACCTTCCATTAGCAGGCGCAAACGGGCATTAGCCCAAATGCACGTCCGCTGTTACGACTTACGAGACGTCCGTCACCGGATTACTGACTGATTCTGAACCTTCGCTGTTAAACTGGAAATTAGTGACGATACCGATACATAAAGCTGTATTGCGTCTGATTATCTAAGAACTTGACAGGTTTCGAGGGAGGCATTATCAGTACAATACTAAGAAACCAAACCTAGAATAGAATAAAGAAAACAAAAAGCTCGAGATTCTTATAAAGTGTTTACTGGGGTGATTAATATTAACTCTTTACACACTGTAAAAGCTGAAATTCCCATTTTTTTGTTGGTAGAAAGTGTTCGTAATTTTAAGATTTGACCAGAATTTTGTATAGGTACTGCCTATATAATTTCCTGGCTCGTCCATAAAGCTGTTTTTTTTTTATTAAATAGTACTTTGTTGATGTTCTTTAAAACAATTAACATGCTAAAGGAACGGCTGGCTGATACAGAAAACCGGCCAGTATCCCCGTCGCAACGGTCGTGCCGTCACGTCACCACTCAGCCGACGACGGCAATGCGTGACCGCTTTCTACCACCCTCGCGTGCACACGCTCATTTGTGGTACTGGTAATTCAGCGTCGCGTGTTGCCCTCGCGCCGCACCGTCTATCTCGCGCTCTAATGGCACTCCAGCACGACACCCATCCCTCGCGCCGCGTCTAATGATGCTTTGGAGATGGTTATCGTTACCTGTGTTTCGGTCTAATATACTTGTAACGTTCAGCCTTATTCGGTTTGGCAGGCTTGCATGAGTCAGTCGGACTCGTTCACGATAAGTATTGAGACACCGACATATAGCAAGGGGCTGTTCAGCTAACTTCCACGTAAGGCTGACAAGACTTAAGCGAACCACACTAAGAATATTCCATCTTCTTCAGTTTGTACCTTCAGAGATGTCAGTCTGTTTAATTAAAACTACAAATTCAATCAATGTACCACATACTATAAATCATTCTGTGATCAGATTAGATGAACAAGAACGAAGGTTACCGACATAGCTCTCAGAGTTTGCAAGTTGAAGTGGCAACGGGCAGGCCATATAGTTCGCAGAACCGACAACCGCTCGGGAATAAAGGTTCTCGAATGGAGACCACGAACAAGCAAGCGAAGTGTGAGAAGACCCCCCACACGATGGACCGACGACATTGTAGCCATAGCAGGAAGTCGGTGGACGGAGGTGGCACAAGATCGCTCGTCAAGGCGCTCTTTGGGGGAGGTCTATGTTCAGCAGTGGACTTCGAAAGGCTGACATGATGATGATGATGATGATGAACTAAACAGTAGCATTGGAGAAGATAACAAGGTTACAATATTACACTTTTAAGTACGTAGAATAAAAGTCTAAACCGTACACATTATTCTAGTTTTTATTTCACATCGATCATGCAATATTACCGAAGTGATATGCGTGGGAAGTTTACGTAGATTTTTTAAATCTCGTCAACTGTTCGCGAGTAGCGCGTGACGTCATCGCCCCCATACGGCAAGGCGCGCGGCGGGCGCCGCTTCTTACGTCCGTAGTATATTTTCGCTGGTAAGGTGTTTGTTCTCGTGCGCTCTGTTTTTTTTATTGATTTTAAATAATGCTGATTGATTAAGTGTATTGTGTAAGTGATTGTTTTAGAACTAAAATGGAAGAAGGATTTCAAAAAGGCCAATCCGAACCTTTCTCTTAGTCCACAATATGTCGGTGGCAGTTTTTTTTTTAAATAAAGATGTTGTAGCAGCTGAAATTCACGGAGATAAAATGATAAGTTAGGTATAAGATATAATTTCTATAACCTACTTATTATTACATTCATACTACTGGGATTCATTTACTAATGAGTAAGTATAGGTATAACAAAAATACCTATACATAAAAAAATAAGATAAATTTATTTTCTTAGTCAGCCCCCATAAGTGCAACCCAACCTTTTTGTGTATTTATGTTTTTTTTTAAATTACCTGTTACTTTTATTAAAATAAATTAAATCCTATACTACTAATATGATTCTGATAACATCAGATCTTTTCAATAATTACTAAAAAACGGGTCGCAATGATTTAGCGCGAACTATCCACAGCACGTAGTTAGCTGTTTATTTACACTGAATTTTTAAACTTATCATTATTATTTCTTCTTGAAATTATAGGGATCATTAACCTTGGAAAGGTTCAATAAATCGTTAGTTTCAATATTAATTGCACACGAGTTGAGTACCTACATACCTACTAAAAAGCATATTACTAGCAATATAATACATATTACTAGCATATTAATACCTACTGGGTACTTATTAGTTAGTATTTATTATTTATTTATTTATTTGTTCGAACACCAACACGGTGCACACCAATACATTCATAATATTATACAATTGTTAGTAAAAATAAAATCAAATGTCATAGTAATTATAGGTGAGGACAACATGCAAGTACACAACAAAATAAATTGAAATTGAAATTGAGCGAGTAACAACAAGTTAACTAAGATAAAAAATTAAAACTAATCATTACATAAAAATTAAATGACATCATTTCACATGGCAAGATTATAGTATTTGAATACTCACAACGAAATGATAAAAATAATATGCTGTCGTTTTTGGTGCTAATGGATGTGCTCTTCTCATCGCATTTGTTTATTTATTTCAGATTTTCAGATCCTTAGGAACGTAAAAAAAAACAACTTTTCGGGTGTTTTTGTGGCCGTATTTTTACACAGAGGCACAATACAATATTTAATAGATGGACTCATGTTGTTTTAATTGTTTCTTGTTTAAAATAAACAAAGTAGTTCAGCGCGCGACGTTCACATTCGGGTAAATGTTTCGAATCCTGGAGTCGCTCGCGCGGTGATGTGGGGCCGCTCGGTCCGCGGCTTAGACGGAATATGTTAACTTTGCGCTTTTATATGTCGGTCAGTTTTAAAGATAGTAAAATAATAAAACCACAGTTATTCTTGTATTTTTTTGTAGAAATTTTTGTCATATAAAACAAAAAATGGTTATCTTCTTTATTGTCTTTTAAGCTTCTTACAACATTTTTAATTTTAGATTATTCAAGTTATTGTCTAATGTTGCAAAAATTGCAACTATTAAAGTAAAGTGAAATATGTAAGTAAAAAA
The DNA here is from genome assembly GCA_946251855.1 of Alsophila aescularia. Taxonomy (NCBI): domain Eukaryota; kingdom Metazoa; phylum Arthropoda; class Insecta; order Lepidoptera; family Geometridae; genus Alsophila; species Alsophila aescularia. Next base: position 59,547,684 of record OX276381.1, read on the forward strand.
GAAACATTAAATTTATATCAATACTAAGTACGCCCCGCGGTATCACCCGCGTCCCTTATGAATCATGCATTTTACGAGATAAAAAGTATACCAATGTGTTAATCCTGGGTATAAGTTACCTCTATATCAAATTATATCCAAATCCGTTCAACTGTTTAAGCGTGAAGAAGTAACAAACATACACACACACACACACACACACACTTGTTAACTTTTTAAATTCTGCCCGGCTTTAGATCAGGGACATAACATTACACAGCATTTCCAAACTACCTAATTCTAGAAATAATAACTCGTTGGGACTGCCTTCTCTGATTAATAGTGACATCTATGGTATTTTTAGTTTGGGTTTTCTGAAAACCATCAGAATCAAAATGTTTTTTACTGCTACCTTGCGATGCTAAACGGAACTTCCAATGTCGCGTGCAATAACAGTAACCACAGCTCTTTTGTCATTACTAAAAACAATATTTTTCTAGAAGATTTGCTGACGCAATAGATGCCAGGGTATTTCCCTACTTTAAAAATCCTAGATCTTTTTTGTACTCATCATTTCCTGTCTGTACAGATAGAAGGAGTATGTATGATGCAACAGTTCATCCAATAGTCTATGTGGCTATGTCCCATGCTGCAGAAGTCAACTGTTCGCGTGGCCAGTTGACTTCTCTCAATATTTAGAGCCCACGGCAATCCCATACACGAACTGTTTTTATTTTATCATACGGATCTCCTCTGACATGAACGACTGAGGCGTGACGTGCCGCACGCCAGCGCCAGACTCGACGTCGCGTGCAGGCGAAACTGGCACGAACATTTGGCATGGATGCATCGCTTCTGTTCGGTACTCACAAAACAAGGGCTGACACATAGGGAATACCTTCGACATCAAGCGGAAACTAGACCTAATAATTAGGTTTCTAAAATGATACTGGATCATATAACGTAGTACCGTTTCCTTGTAGATAGATACTCAAACAACGGTTCTATAGGAATGTTCAAAAGATGAATTTAAATTACTGTAAAACTAATAATTCAAATTCTTCAAAAATACATTACATAGGTAAAGTCAGTCCTATCTCTGTCTGTCCTTCAAGATGATCGCTTTACAATAATCTTTCCAGTATCAGTCATTTTTATAACAATTTAACTCTACTCCAAGTGGTCGGTACTGGAAGCGTTATGAAAACTTCGATGATACAAAACTCAATAAAAACTGGATTACTTAGAAGTAAACAAGACAACACTTCTTCGATAACACTTTTGAAGGTTAAAAAAAAAGAAAAGGAAAAAAGATGTTTTGAAGGTTTGAAGGTTTCAATGTTATCTCCATCACAACAATGACTTTCTTCATAATTTCTTACCTGCTCTGAACTCTACGGTACTTTACCGTTTTGGATTTCTGCATTAGGCTTAGGACCACCCGCGATTATACACTTTTGTTTTTTGAAAACACTTTCTGCATACTCGGATTGTTATTGGTAAAATCGAAGTGAATTTCCCGTTCATTATTGCAGTGTTAAACTGACTTTTTCTGGGAATATTGTCTTAGTTGCATTTTTTTGAAAAGTTTTGTACTAGACAATCGTTTGACCACGATCTCACCTGACAGAAAGCGATGATGTGGTCGAAGGTGTAGCACGCTTGCCTAGTAGATACCTATTCACTCTTGACTTGAACATACCAGGGTTATATTTTACCGGAAACACTGGCGAGGGCAGGGCATTCCGCTCCTTTGCAGTTCTTATAATGGAGTAGCTGTGCCAGCGGTTTTGCCCGCGTGGTAATTTTTATTGGATATATGGATCCCAAGCGTTATTCCAGAATAAGAAGTACCAATATCATCGAACTTCGTTCAGTCGTCAAGTGGTTTTTATTAATTGCTCGACTTCCACTGATGTGCTGATATTGATATACACCAGTTTTTAAGTCAAACGATAAGTTATCCAACAGCGAAAACCTCATCCTTTTTTGTATCGATACTTTTTGTACATCTAATTTACTTTATTTCTAGTGGCAATAAATACTTTTTTACTTTACATCACAATCGGTCAGTAGTTTTTACGTGATGTGTGAACAACTTGTTTTGTTTTTGTTGTGAATAAATGTATTTTTTTTCTTTCTTTTCTTTCTGACTGTCTGTTTGCCCATTAAAAAAAAGGTTTTCGTGTTCCGTAGCTTATTTAAAGTCCTCATTTTTTTTTTAATTATCTTTGTACATACTTTTTGTTACCTACTGCTTTATTATAAGTATAGATGAAGAAGCGTCTTAACACTTCGTTCATGTGCGCGGTATTTCAACCATAAAAGGGTCGCTCATCTGATGGAATCAGGTTGTGCGGTTTTTACAAGAAGATACCCATCATATGCTTATATCTCACCCAGTGTGAAGCGATGATGCTGTTGGCGATGAAGATACAAAAACACGGAATCTACACCGTCAACCAAAGGAGTGAAGCATAGCAAATTGTGGCTGCGTATGTGTGCGTGAATGAAATACTTGTGGTGTTTTATGGTTGATACACAATTTCATCACAAAGTCTGTACAGTACAGTTTCCGTGAGATCTTTTACTAGAATTAACACGACTAACTAGGTCGAGATCGTGCTGCGATGTGGCGGCCGATCATGGTGTAAGTGTGTGCGTGAGGCTTGTGCGTACGAGCGGATATCTTGTGTGCTTCGCATTCGATTTGGCGGTGTATCAGTATATTTTTAAACATTCTTGCAAAAAAAGAAATTATGACTAAGAAATTACCGTGAGTTTGTTAGAAGATAAATAAGTACATAGTTACCATATCTTTCATAGATTATTTCTTCATGTTTTAATTCCTTATACTTGCTCTTAGTTTGTTTTTCAAACAAGACATAAGTTCAAAAACAGAAACCCTACGGGTAAAAAATAGCCTGTGTCACTCTAAACATAAAGACGAATCGCTTGATACCTCGCTTGTCAAAATCGGACCAAGTGTTTAGTTTGAACACATAACCTATGCTTCGCAGTAGTCAGGTAAAAAATAAATTCCTATGCCATTCTATACCTGAAGACGAATCGATTGACACCTCTCTTGTCAAAATCGGACCAATAAGGGCGACGCTATGATGGACACATACATACACGTACATACGAGTGCATAGACTATTAGCTTCATTACTTAGTCGGGTAAAAATATGTTAATTCAAAATGTAGAATAAGTTATGAATAGTGCGGTGTGCGCCGCCTGGCCTGGCTGTGTGCTCCCGCGGTGCACACTTATGAACAAAGCCGTCCGTAATAATACACTCTCTTTTGTTACAGGTAAACGGGAGGAAAGCCTTTGTTTCAACTTGGACACAGTATATCGAGTAACGATTCTCCTCACGAACGACACGCACACACACACTTGTAATGTAAGAATGTAACCCGTTTGTATTTTGGAGACCACGGGTGTGAGTGACGCGCGTTCCATCGTTATTGTCAACCTTTGTTGCGATTGCGGCAAAATCTTTTCATACGCAATAATACGCATCCGCGGCGGATGCACACGTTTTGTTAGCATATTCCTTACTGTGTATTCCACTGTGTACGTACTGTACTCCATCACCAAATGAAAAGAGCGGTCTTTTCATTCAACTCCCCTTCTACCTGGTATGGTACCTAAGGTTTTTTTTTATAAACTACAGTTCTATTATTGAAACGATCACGTGGCTTAGCAGATGTATAGACTATAATTAAAATATTTCAACTGTACTTCCATGTTTTGCATTAGAAGTCTAAACGCCTTGTGGTGTAGAAGTGGCAAAATTATGGAATTCAATATAGCTTACACCTATCTTTAAAAATAAGCCCTTTTACTTATATACTCAGCCCAAGACGTTCGCGCGTTCCTCTCAGGAGTCTCAGGGCCTAGTGGTGGCCAACATGGCCATAAACGGTACACCTGACAGGTTTACCTAAGTAGGTTTACTTTACAGATATATCGAAGCTCCTTCGAAGGATAACTGTTCCGTTTTACCACATACTCGTTCGGTTACATGTACAGGTCAGGTAAACTTGTCAGATATACCGTTGCGTGTATGGCCACCATAAGTCTCACTCAACAGTTCTGCTTTCCTGGCGGGCTCTTTAAAGCACTGCAATTATTGTATGCGACTGAACAAATGTATTTATCTAACACGCACACCAACAGAACGCACTCAATTGTTAAAAGTAACTAAGTACTACGTACATAATCGATTTAAACCAGATAGTGTCCCTAAAAATGTGCGCTTAGTTTATATTCAAACAGTTACCTACAGTCATATACAGGGTCATAACATCAACACATTACACCGGAACCAATAGTCGTTAGTGGCATGCCCCTCGAATTTGTGCAGGAGTATGTCTACCTAGAACAAACTCTTATGTTGGGCAGAAACAACTTTGAGAAGGAAGCCGATAGGCGGATTCGGCTGCGCTGGGCGGCATTTGAGAAACTTCGTCATGTCTTCTCGTCACCCATCCCACAGTGCATAAAGACGAAAGTCTAACCAGTGCGTCCTGCCCGTTATGACATACGGAAACGAAACGTGGACATGGTCCACAAATTTCAGGTCGCCCAGCGAGCTATGGAGCGAGCTATCCTCAGGGTTTCTCTAAAGGATCGCATCTGAAACGAGGTGATTTGGCAAACAACGAAAGTCACCGACAGCTCATAGAATTAGCAAACTGAAGTGGCAATGGGCCGGACACATTAGTCGAAGAACCGATAACCGGTGGGGTAGACAAGTTCTTGAGTGGAGACCACGTATAGACAAACGTAGTGTAGGACGCCCTCCTGACAGATGGAGTGACGATTTTCGCAAAGTAGCTAGCAGCAATTACATAAGAAGAGCCGAAGCTATTATTTATTCTGTGGCCGAAGATCGGGCTCAGTAGCGCACATTAGGAGTCCTGTGTCCAGCAGAGGACTAATGCAGGCTGTTGATGATGATGATGATGATATATAGGTTGGATTTTGAGAAGGAGTAGTAAGGACCATATCCTTTGTGACTATAGGAAAACGAGTTCTTAGGAGACTAGCCTTAACATTTAGAGATATGTTGACCGGCACTCACAGATTTTGGAAAGAAACAGTCAAAAAGAAAATGGACAACTTACACAAAATCTTTTTTGATGCCATTTGATCTTATTTATTATAAGGATCAAGTCTCTACCGGACCAACTGAGGAGCACTCTAACCTCAGTTTGTCCGGTAGAGACATTTGATGCTGAAACGCCATATTATTTCTTTCTTAGAAGTTTTATACTAAATGAAATAGTTTTTTTTCCAATTTTACGTTACTATATATAATAAATTTATATATAAACATACTCGGCACAATTCCACACACATTACCTAGCCCCAAACTAGGATACCCTATAATATGGGCACTAGATAACGGATAAACATACATAAATACGAATATCACATCCGTGACTCGGAAACAAACATTTCTTGCTCATCAACAAATGATTGCACCTTGCAGGATTCGACCTGCGACAGTTTGATTTCGTTCCTTGGGTCACTAGCCACTATACCAACCGGTCGTCAAATGGGACATATTCATTCATGATGGTTTCCTGAAGAAGAGATCTGATCTTCTTTGCCTTATCTCCGTCATCTTAAAGGTTTAAGGAGAAAAGTGGAGGCACTTATAATACCAACCAATAAGACAAAGACTTCGTAGCACAAGATGAAGGCAAAACAAATTCCAATCCTATCGGATAATGTTTTTTGTATTGCGGCCGTAGATCAAATAGAAGCACGTTCCGGATCGGTCACGTTCTTTTTGCTAAGCCAAATAAGATACGTTTGGCAAGTCCAAAACCGGCTGCGTCAAGGCCGACCGCCTCAACAATTGAATACTTGATGTGAGAATCGTGGCATGGGGACATGCCACGATTCGATTGCTCTGGTGCTTGCGATATATTTGAATATTCTGCGTTGAATCTGGAGTTAGGGATCGCTGTGGTGGATGTGTTTCTTTAGACTTCTGTAAAGCGAAAACAAAGGCTATTTCAGAGGAACTCAAACTCCATGAACAATTTCAAAAATCTAGATACAATATCATTGTAAATACGAGTAGATGGAATGGTCTTTATTTTATATAGAAACAAAAACTTTCTAGTATTTGGGTTTTAGTTAACAATCTTCTAAAATGTTGATGATAAAATATTAGTAGAATCTGCTGAAAAAACAAAAGTGAAGTATTGAATTTTAGTAAGTATGACTTGTTGCGTGACCTCACCTCGTGCAACAGAAGGCTGCTGCCGGCGCTCATCCTCTCTAGTATTAGAATGTTGAAACAAACTTAGTAATTAATCGCCTTGGTAAATCGTTACAGGCCTCAGGCAGACGATCTCGACAGATTTGGTAATATGTTGTTTTCAATAACTAGGCTGAATTAAAGTGATATCTCAGTTTTCGAAGAATTGTAATCTGTACCCAGAATCTACCAATCTAAATTCTCATACGCCAAAAAAGTTGAGCTACAGAATTATATACCTAAAAATAATATAAAAAAAGTTGAGCTACAGAATTATATACCTAAAAATAATATAAAAATGATGAAAAAATAACCTTAATAACTTAAATAGTGGCAACTATTTAAGTTATTAAGGTTCTTTTTTCTTGTTTATTTTTATTATTTTTAATTGCACTGTCGATTTGTGAGCTATCCTGAAAGTTTCAGCAGGATAGCTAATCGGGAAGTACTCGTAATTTGAGTAGCAAGATTCCAGGACAGAAATACATATAGATAGATACATAGATACCTACTAAACCTACTTACATACTAGTGAAGTTAAATAAAAGCTTCATATAGAAATAATAATCATTGCCCAAAGTGTCCATCCAACTCTGTCACCTGCTGCAAACCCCTACAGAGTTAAAGAATATTATATTAAACCTGAACAAAGAACTGGCGACCTCAATAGAACCCTCAGACTGGTAAAAATCCGCTTTAGTGCGACTGTGGGAACCTTCCCACGGACGAAAAGGAACCAGCACCCTACTAAGTTCTTGAAGCGTATAAGAAAGTCGTGCAAGTGCTGGGTTATATTTTATTTTTTGTTAAATACTTTTGAGGGTTATAACATAATTCAAATAGAAAGTTAATGTGTGTGGATTGTTTTGACAAGCAGAGCATTTTGTATATCGCTAAATCTGTAAATCTCATTCTGCATTAATGCTGCGGCCTCTGGTGTCAGAGTTTGTCAGGTCTCCCGAGGGCCTCTGAAATGACATCTACCGGTATCATAGTTTATCAATAATTATTGATTGGGAATCAAATGATATGATCAGATAATAAGACATACTTAATAATAACTAAAAAAATGAATGATTTAATTTTGATACAATTTATCCGGGTCATCTCGTACCTTGTCAAACGAAAAATATATTTAAAAATAAAGAAGCTGATTAAAAACTTACTGGCCAATAAACAAATTATTTAAAAGGAAGTGCAAAATAATTAAACGATAATTATCTAGAAAAAGACGATGATGCAAGCGAGCACGAACCTGAGAACCATTGTCAATGTGTTGGAATTTGTCTAACAATAATTGAAGCAAGATTTCCAGTGTAACAATGCTCCAATCTTAAGCCTAGGGAACTGATTATTTCTCACTAACAGTGAAAGATAGACGTAAGCTCCATGTAGAGTGTGGGACTTACGCCTTTCTATTATATATCATTAGTGGTGTTTAACGCAACACGAGATCACGCAAGTGGTCGCGTAGCACGTGAGAAAACTTATATTTGTGCAAAAGCTGTTGCCAACAAACCCACCATGGAAGATGCCCACCATGAAATATTTAATGTGTCACATACATAATTATAGAAACCCTCAGTCCAGTCGTGGAAGGATTTAATGTGTCACGATACATAATTATAGAAACCCTCAGTCCAGTCCAGTGTTGTCAACTTAGCTATTTCATAGCTAGATCTAGCTATTATTGCACCCTCTTCAGCTACAAATGCAAAAAAAATTGTAGCTAAAAAAATTAGCTACTTTTTCTAGCAAGTTTTCGACATTTTGACTTTTTTCTAACACACACACACGTCATATAGTAAAAAACTTAATTTATGTGTTTATGGGTGCTTGTATGATTTTGAGTTTACTTTTTATTCTGTGGGATCCAGTTTGACGTGTGTGAGACGTGAGAGATGGTGTGGGTGAAGCCGGCATTTTGCAAAGAGTCAAAGTATTTTTAAGCAAGACCATAAATATAGAAGCAAGGGGCGCGCGTTTCGGAACACTCCCAAGGAAAAAGGTCCCTTAGCAAGGGATTCCCCTAATGGGTTCGCTTGTCGGAACGGAAAATTATGTTCACTCTCTTAGCTATTTCACTATGTTTACGTCTTTTTTATAACACTATTTTCATCTATTGTGCCCTAATATCATGAAAAATTTATCTACCCAGGAAACTTAAGACTTACCTATACTCAAAAATACAGGGAGTTTGGATGAATTTAAAGGGTATTAATGATTAGTTTCATATACCTAGTATTTTTTTAAACTTTGGCTACTTCTAGCTACTTTTTAGGTTAAAATAATGTGGTGATCTGGCAATTTTTTGCACAAGACTTAGCTACAAAGATGATGGTTCAGTTGGCAACACTGGTCCAGTCGTGGAAGGATTTGCTAGCGCTGGCGCCAATCTGTTTCTACTATAGTATTACTATTTATTTTTACTTCACCATTTCAGGCTCATTTGAATGAGAATTGGTTGAATATGAATTCAGCATGCTTTGAAAACATTATCTAGATTTACATTTTGTATACAGTTTTGTTGAGACTTGAAATCTAGTTTCCTTTCAAAGAAGATCTATTCGTGTTATGTTTCATTATTCTATCCCCGTCGCTCCGCGTGTCTGCGACTGCTTGCGATGCTTGACGCATTGAAGAATCGCATAACTCCCGCTCACTGTCGCAGTCGCGATGAATAGCGTTCCATCTCTAACCTTCTGTGAAATTGAAATCTAGTTTCCTTTCAAAGAAGATCTATTCGTGTTATGTTTCATTATTCTATTCCCGTCGCTCCGCGTGTCTGCGACTGCTTGCGATGCTTGACGCATTGAAGAATCGCATAACTCCCGCTTACTGTCGCAGTCGCGATGAATAGCGTTCCATCTCTAACCTTCTGTGACATTGAAATCTAGTTTCCTTTCAAAGAAGATCTATTCGTGTTATGTTTCATTATTCTATCCCCGTCGCTCCGCGTGTCTGCGACTGCTTGCGATGCTTGACGCATTGAAGAATCGCATAACTCCCGCTCACTGTCGCAGTCGCGATGAATAGCGTTCCATCTCTAACCTTCTGTGAAATTGAAATCTAGTTTCCTTTCAAAGAAGATCTATTCGTGTTATGTTTCATTATTCTATCCCCGTCGCTCCGCGTGTCTGCGACTGCTTGCGATGCTTGACGCATTGAAGAATCGCATAACTCCCGCTTACTGTCGCAGTCGCGATGAATAGCGTTCCATCTCTAACCTTCTGTGAAATTGAAATCTAGTTTCCTTTCAAAGAAGATCTATTCGTGTTATGTTTCATTATTCTATCCCCATCGCTCCGCGTGTCTGCGACTGCTTGCGATGCTTGACGCATTAAAGAATCGCATAACTCCCGCTCACTGTCGCAGTCGCGATGGATAGCGTTCCATCTCTAACCTTCTGTGAAATTGTGCTGTCGACAGCTGCCGGTGCGTCACGATCGCAAGAGGCGAACCAATTGTTCCAATAATTGCATCTAGGTACCGATCAATTGTCTTTCGTTGTAATTGGCCTCGCACCGATACCCCCAGGTTCCTCGACCGGTTCAATGACAAAGTATTCGTATTTAATGTTAATCCGGCGCGTAACCACAATATATTTAGAACAGAAATCAATGATTGTCTAGTGTTCTAAATAAAACTAGAGGCGGATGTACATGAGCGCACTCCGAAGTGTCGTTGGTGGCGTCGTGCGCGGCAAAGATGGCGGCCGCGTGACGTCACCGTGCGTTTCCTTTCGCGTCGCCTTCACCTTGACATTTGAATTTGATTCTCGAACGTGTCGCCGCGCGCTGTCCGCTCGTCCGCGAGCGTGCCGCATTGTTACAACTATTCGCCGAACTGAGCGTTTATTGCGCGCCGTATATCTCGCACTGAAACATTCAGAATCGCTTACCTAAACACCTCTAAATCAACAAATGTAATCTTACTCACACGACGAGTTCTCCCTCTTGTCATATTATTTATTCTGTGCTCTTGTCCTGTCATTAAAATAAACAACATTTTATGACTACGTGCTGTAGGCATAGGTATTTGAAATTCCTTCCCGATGGAAAATACATTGTTTACTTATCCTCTTGACCGCAAGTGTAAAGAAGTTCCAGCAAATACGATTTACATGTTGAGCAATCCGAATGCCTAATATTTTTCTTCGGTTTGAATACAAATGGAATATATAAAGCGAGGAAAAGAAATATGGATAATTAAGTCCACGACGCAATACTCGATGACCCTACAATCGCTCGTGATCCCTGAAAATACGTGACAACAGCAGGACCGGTACAATTAAATGCTTTTAAGGCTATCACGCTGGGAACATTTCGTAAACATAGATAATAGTCCTTATCAATGTTGCTTTCGGAATTACGTCTCTCTTTATAAGCGTGATGACACTGATGACTCGCTTACAAATATTGTTATTAGTGTTGATAGCGCAAATAAAACATCAATATCTCTGGTCAGGCGTAATCTGTGTTATTATAAACTTGCTGAAAATGATAATGATAATAAATGTGTAACTGCTAAGTGTTGTCGAGTCGTAAATCTTTAAGACTTGACTTATTTAGAAGCTGAACGAATATTTAGAATAAAGACTCAGTAATTTTATTTATATAGAAATATAACAAATTCAAATAGTTTTTTTTTTTTTGAAGGAACACTTCAATAATCTTATTTTTTGTACATCTCTTTTCCAATTGAAGTAAAAAACGAAGGACAATACAATAAAACTAGGTACCTAGAACTATTACTAGGTAGAAACTAGGTAGGTCATCAATGGATGCTACATTCATGTATATTTATGCAAAAAATATTTTTCTTGTCCGTGTATTTGTGTTATTTAAATTAATATTGGATCGTTTTATTTTCCCTTCTTCTGTTATTATGCCAAAAAATAGTGTGTAGAGTGAGATTGATATGCATAGTCACATACATACCACAAACGGCTTAGAATGGGGTTATAGTTGCCGCTAAATCATATTGCCACCAAACCACCAATACAAAAAAAAAACACTAGGTACTGAATTGTATTTGATGTTTCTAATCACTTATACATAATCTAGTTCCAAAAATATACGCACATCCCGTTCACTTATCGCCAAACAAGTTTAATATGTTCGATGTACGTACATACCTACACTATAGCACGTGAGTTGTATTAAAAATTCCATGCACAAAACATTATGTTCTAACTCTACATTAAAATAGTAGCGTTTAATACTAAATATACTCGCTTGCCTGAATTTGGTTGTAGTTTTTATTATTCATATTTATTTCTGGAAACTTTTAAGCGATGAAATACAATATTAACTTTCTCTTGTTACAAACTGAGCAGCACCAGCAAAAGTACACAGAAAGAGCAACAACACTTATTAGGGATCTTGCTCCAAATTTCCAACGTCGACGCGCCAGGCTGAACGGTGAGACATCAATTTCCAACGTCGACGCGCCAGGCTGAACGGTGAGACATCAATTTCCAACGTCGACGCGCCAGGCTGAACGGTGAGACATCAATTTCCAACGTCGACGCGCCAGGCTGAACGGTGAGACATCAATTTCCAACGTCGACGCGCCAGGCTGAACGGTGAGACATCAATTTCCAACGTCGACGCGCCAGGCTGAACGGTGAGACATCAATTTCCAACGTCGACGCGCCAGGCTGAACGATGAGACATCAATTTTTATACATAGCGTCTCTGTAGGGAATATAAGGTCACTTAGCGAGCCATGGAGATAGAGAGAGAGTAACCGACATAGCTCTAAGGATTGTCAGCATCATCAGCCCGTGTCAGTTAATTGCTGGTCATAGGCCTCTCACGCATGCCACTGAGCCCGATCTTCGGCTCTTATCTTCCAACCGCTGCCAGCCACTTTGCGTATATCGTCGCTCCACCTAGCTGGAGGGCGTCTCCACTCAAGAACACGTCTACCCCAACGGTTATCAGTCCTTCAACAAACGTGACCAGCTCTAAGGATAACCAAGCTGAATTGGCAGTGTACTGGTCACATTCCCCGACAGACAACTGTTAGGGTAAACGAGTTCTCGAGTGGACACTAGTGTGTCCTACACTGTCCTGTGGCCACTGGTCAGGTGGAGTGACGACCTGTGGAAAGTGGCACTGGCAGAAACTGGATGCAGAGAGCTGAAGACCGAGCTCAGTACCGTGTATTAAGAGAAGCCTGTGAACAAGTATAGACTGATGATGATGATGATACCTAAGGATATCGATGTCTCTTTTCCACCAACAGCTTCTACTCGTACGTACAGTACTTATAGACATCGATAACGCTTTGATACAATATCCAACGATCTATATAAAGGTCTGTGACTTCATCCAGCTAGATACTGTAGATAAGGGTGTAGCGCGATTGACGCAAGTCACTATCTTATCGGGAACGGGCACACCGGGCGATGGTAACCTCGCTTGCGTGACAATGATAATGTTGTAGGTGACAGTGATATGTTGTGTCATCTACCTTGTGTGTGGAGATCGTGATAATATTAAGAATGGCTTTACTAATCGAACTCGAGGCCAGCCCTGCGCACATCGCAATGATAAACTTATTAGAGTTGATATTTTGTCGGTAGGTACAACATTTTTTACGTTTAACATTATGCGTAACCGCAGCTTTGACACTTTTAATGGGTTGATGAAGGGTCGAAAACAATGTTTCAACTGATGGAAATACTGGCTGTGATTGCAAAAACCTACTTACCTATTTACCTAACGTAGTGTATTATTGAACGGTTTTATTAAGCTTGATCTATTTGTTGATATTTGATTATTTCTTTTTTGTTTGGGTCAAATCTAGTACTTAATTGAAATTTTACCCCCTTCCTGTTGACCGATTGATCTAAAATTTAGTACACGTCTTTAGTTCTAATGACAATACAATTATGTATATTCAGTATCATTGTAAATCCAAGATGGCCGCCACCACAAAATGGCGTATTACATATTTTTTTCAAACCCCTCTGTATGGGGTATCAAATGTAAGGGATTAACTAGTAGAATACAGTACACCATGAAAATTCTAAATCCAAGATAGCGGAACACTTCTTTTTTTTCCAATCCTCTCGTTATGGGTATCAAATGAAAGGGCTTAACTAGTAGAATACAAGTACATCATAAAAAAAACAAATCCAAGATGGCCGTCACCACAAAATGGCTTTTTTCCCATTCTCAATGTGGATATCAAATGAAAAGGCTTAACTAGTAGAATATAGTACACAATGAAAATTCCAAATCCAATATGGCTGCCACCTGCTACCACAAAATGTAGTTTTTTATTTTATTTCAATACCCTCAATATGGGTACCTATCCAATGAAAGGGCTTGACAAGTAAAAAAAAATACATTTTTTTTTATAGTAAATCGGTTTTATATGTACTAAAAGTTAAAAAGTAAAATAAAATCGTGGGGCGTAGCGTACCCTGACTAAAAGAAATTCGACCAGCCACACTAGATTTTATTTTATTTTTCAGCTTTTAGTACATATAAATATATTTTTTACTTATTTTATTTCTTTGGCTTCTCAGTTCTTGCAATTTTGGTAGTCAAGAAACATTAGTCTCATTTAACAACATTTAACTCAAGCTATCAAATAAGCTGATAAACCAATTCCTGTTATCAATGTTGCTGATAGCAGTAGAAGCACTTCATATGACTATGATTTTATTCAACGACAATATTTTGATAGCGATATTGTAAAACGTTGCTATTGACGTCCATAGATAGTTTAATCGGGATTATTTTTATCGATTTGTTATGAAATACTACTTTTGGTGAGGATATTGATATTGAGAAAAACAGCGAAATCACACTTACTCCCTTGGTTAGGCGTGTTAGTCGTACCTGGCCTGTAAAAAAACAACGAGAACATACTTAGTCCCTTGGTTAAAGGCTGTTGGTCGTATCTGACCTGTAAAAACAACGAGAACATACTTAGTCCCTTGGTTAAAGGTTGTTGGTCGTATCTGACCTGTAAAAAAACAACGAGAACATACTTAGTCCCTTGGTTAAAGGCTGTTGGTCGTATCTGACCTGTAAAAACAACGAGAACATACTTAGTCCCTTGGTTAAAGGTTGTTGGTCGTATCTGACCTGTAAAAAAACAACGAGAACATACTTAGTCCCTTGGTTAAAGGGTGTTGGTCGTATCTGACCTGTAAAAAAACAACGAGAACATACTTAGTCCCTTGGTTAAAGGGTGTTGGTCGTATCTGACCTGTAAAAAACAACGAGAACATACTTAGTCCCTTGGTTAAAGGTTGTTGGTCGTATCTGACCTGTAAAAAAACAACGAGAACATACTTAGTCCCTTGGTTAAAGGTTGTTGGTCGTATCTGACCTGTAAAAAAACAACGAGAACATACTTAGTCCCTTGGTTAAAGGTTGTTGGTCGTATCTGACCTGTAAAAAAACAACGAGAACATACTTAGTCCCTTGGTTAAAAGCTGTTGGTCGTATCTGACCTGTAAAAAAGCAACGAGAACATACTTAGTCCCTTGCTTAAAGGTATGTTGGTCATATCTGGCCTATTAAAAAATGATTTCACGGACATGATTTTTTACTATGTTACAATAGTTCAATTTGGGTAGGGTTTGTTTAGCGTGGGGATTTACTTGTGTTAATTTTACCATTTATCATTTGTCTGACTTACAGTTTTGGCGGAAGTAAACTACATATTTTTATTTTGTTCATTTTAAATATGGATTTCCGCAAAGAAAAGCCTGAATCTATCAACCATAGTCGGTTTTTACTTTTTATTTAAGTTTTTTTATTTCAAATGGTATCCCTAGGTTGTATCTATTCCAGTATAATAATTTAGTTAAGCCAACCTAAATTATGGCATGGGACCTCTAAACTACAACATGCTAGCTGTGTGTCCTTTGCCATATATCTCATGCCATTGAACAAACGCACTACAGCGTGTGTAGTGCGTTTGTTACACTGTGTTGTGTGTAGTTACACAAAGCACAGGAGACAAACATCGCAACGTACAAACGCACGAAGGGTGGCCAGACCACTGAGACAACGCTCTAGATCGGCGCGCCTCGCTTGGCGCTAGAATAGTCGCCAAGCGGGTGTCGAGGCGAACTAACGTGCTGGCTGGTTTTCGACCCGCGATGCTCTGGATGCTCTGTGAGTGTGTAACTGTGCTGCGTATAATTTGACAAGTTCGTAACACAACACCCAGGATGGAGGAACTCTTGATAGCGGCGGTTTTTAAAAGGGAGCCTATTTGGAATCCCGCAAATGGGTTGTATAAGAATGTGGGGGTCTTAAAAAGACTTTGGCAAGAAGTAGCGGAAACTGTAAACATTGATGGTAAGTAGTACTTTATTGGAGTACTTACAAATTATTATTTATATAATGTCAGGTTAGTTAAATGTAAGTACCTAAATCCTATTTGAAATATTGTTTTAACGAATTAAGTACCTACCTAAGTACCTACCTAAGATGTTAGCGTTTTGGTTTTATACTGTAAGCTTACTATTGTCAAATCGATGAATAAATAAATATGTAGTCATGTATAAATAAATATGTAGGCTTGTTAATTTTCTACAGGAAGTAACTATTATTTAATTTGTTCTTCTACGTGATTTTTAGGGTTCCGTAGTCAAAAAAGGAACCCTTATAGTTTCGTCATGTCCGTCCGTCCGTCTGTATGTCACAGTTATTTTATTCAGATACTATTAACACTACAAGATTAAAATTTGGCACATGTATGATATTTATAACCGCATATTATGTGATATAAATTTATAAGTTATTGAAAAAATATACAAAATAAAATGTTTTGGTTTGACTCCCATACTTGAAAACAAAAGAAGAAAAAATTATACCCTCTCATTGGATAGGTCTCTTAAAATTATTACAAGGTTTCATTGGCAGGTTTTTTCTATTTGGTTTCGTTGACGAAATATTCCTCTTTAAAGTGAACATTTTGCTTGAGTTGCACGTCCCGGACGTCAACTCACGCAAAATGTTCACTTCAACTCATAAAGTATGGAACTTAAATTAAATCTATTGTCTAGGCTAGGGCATAATACGAATTTACAAAAAAAAAACACGGTTATATCTACGGTTTACTGTTTTACGAGATATAACAAAGTTTTGTCAACAAAACATTGTCCGCGTCATCTCTTAACAAATTCTATAGTGAGAGACATAAACAGCTTTGTTGGCGTATTGCAATGCGGTTATCACAGTTGGGTAACTTAGGGCCCTTTCTACGGAACCCTAAGTATATATGCGTGTCTGAAACACACTTGGCCAGTTTTATAGGCAGTAAATAAGTGTGTCTTCTACGAAATCTTTCAACAAAAGGGTATTATTTTCCCTCCTTTATTGATTTAAAGCTTACGACGGCCAATCCATCCCACTCAACAAAATTGTACCTAGTTATAATACCTGACAGCAAAACAATATTAGGGGTCATTTCATTCCCCACGAGACTACCACGCTACACTACTGGTAGTGTCGTGGGGAATGTCACAAATATTATTTTTCAGAAAAAACTGTCAAAGCAAGATGGAAAAACATGAGAGCCTACTTCTTCAAAGAATTGAAAAAACTCGAGAAAACCGACGGAACAGGTCAAACAAGTATTTCGTGGCCGCTTTTCAACCAACTGTTGTTTTTGAAGGATAAAGCTTATCCTTTGGACAGAGACTTCAATATTTCCGGGACACACGATGAGTTTGAAAATAATTTTCAAGATTATGAGATTCAAAACGAAGACCAAGATGAAACCGAAACTAGCCAGCAACCTGTATCTCCCCCCTCATCGGAAACCATCCAGGCTCCGCCAAAAAAGAAATTCAAACCTAACATTTCTCAACAACCTAATGAACGATTTTTACAGCTTGAAAAGCAAAAGATAGATATTATCCAGAAAGAAAAAGAATCTGACTCTGATTTATTATTTTTTCAAAGTCTTGTACCATTCATGAGGGAGTTTCCTTTGAGACAAAAGCTTCGATTGCGTTCAAAGATTCAAGATTTAATTTTAGGGGAACTCGAATCTATTGAATCTCGACAAGGTGTAGAAGTTGCGGCGACTCAGCACTTACCAGCTGTTCATGTTCCTGAAGGAGTGTCCGGCTCGTCTCTACAGCGCACAGCCCCACAGCACTTACAATCAATATTGATTCAATATCCTCAACATATAAAAGAAGAATTCCTGACTGAATGATAAACTGGCATGAGCCATGAGCCACGGGCGAGGCGATTTCTTAATCAAGAGATGTTTATGTCAATGTATGTTCAACAGCAGTGCCCGCGGCTTCGCATGTGAAATCATTTCTCTAGCTTAAAAGCACTCTATTTGCTATTCCAACAACTAAAATGCCAGTATATCAACATTTGATCAAAATTCCTTCAGCCGTCAAAATGGTTTTTATCGATTGCCCCCACTTAATTGCTAAGTATCTTTTATACTTAATTAAAGTTTCGCTCCCACTTAATTGCTAAGTAGTTAACTCTTATACTTAGTTGAAGTTTCGCCCCCACTTAATTGCTAAGTAGGTAACTCTTATACTTAGTTGAAGTTTCGCCCCCACTTAATTGCTAAGTAGGTAACTCTTATACTTAGTTGAAGTTTCGCCCCCACTTAATTGCTAAGTAGGTAACTCTTATACTTAGTTGAAGTTTCGCCCCCACTTAATTGCTAAGTAGGTAACTCTTATACTTAGTTGAAGTTTCGCCCCCACATAATTCTCTGATTACTAAGTAACTCTTTTAGTTAACTAACACTAGCCTAGCAACCTGTTTTTACCCGTCTACGAAAAAGAAGGGATGATTTTGGCAACGTATTTATGTTCGTCACAGTCGGACGAACATAAATACACACGTATTTATGTTCGTGACAGGAAGTCGGATTTTGTGTCGACATTATAGCTTGTGAGGGTGGTGGTGGTCTGGCTCAGTATTGCCGTTAGATAAAAAAGTACCATAGAGAACAGTAAAAATCCCTCGCTGTCCGCTTATGTGACCCATTTACAGAAGTCAATGCAACCAGTTGCAATTAGATTTTCATTATAGCAATATATATTTCATTATAGCAGTATATATATTAGATTTTTATTATTTTTCGTGCATGCTACATTGTAAGCAAATGCCGCGCATCACAGTTGATATTACTTTATCCTAATGCAACCAAATGCAACAAGAATTTCATTATACGGCGCAAAGTAATATCTACAAGTGCATTTTAGCATGCACGCGATGCTGAAAATCTAATTTCAACTGGTTGCATTATTTCTATAATCGGGCTGCAGTTCTATTGGAATATAAATGTTCTCCTTGTTTAGGAGACATTTAAGATTTTTACTAGTAAAATTGCTAAATGTTGTCTATTTTCAATAAAAAAATGAGTTTGAGTTTCCGCTACGCATGATGCTTACAATTTCTGCAAAACAACATCTCCGTCGTGTAGGTATAAGTTTTAGATTTTTATTATAGCTGTACTCGTACATTAGCCAAGAACCCAATTACGATAAAATAGAATATATATTCAGCCCCCGGGCTAAAATACTCGTACCTCGACTCTCCTATTTTTTTTTTGTATACTATGTTAGACAAGCATTTAACCGCGATGTCACCTGATGAATATATAACATATCAAACACTCTCGTTGTTTTAATGTAATTACCTAATAGTGTCTGTGATTGATGTTGATGACGTATTCAAATGAGAGTGATGAGTTTATAAATACCTTCGACCGCGCAACAACACTGTTTAAAAAACACTCATCACATGACTCCGATATTTTTTTGTAATCTCGATAATTAACGGCTGTTTGTTTAAGTACAAGTTTGAAGTATATCGCTTGTTTAGCTCATATATTTTATCAATATGGAAATAGTTATTTGTTAAGCAAGGCTGCAAAGTGATTTTTTGGCGAGAGTACTTGTATTGAAACCTGAGCAAGCGAAGGATTCCAGGATTGAACCACGAGCGTAGCGAGTGGTTCAAATATAGAATCCTGAGCGTAGCGATCTTGAGCGTCGTTTCAAAAGTACGAGACGCCAAATAACTTTGCTGCCGTGCGCAACACAAAACTTTTCACCTCACTACAGCGAGGAAAATGCTAGGTGCAAGAAAAACAGCTCAAATAATATATTATATTAGTGTTTATAATAATAATAAAAAATGAGCCGTCGCGGGATGCCTGGCAGATGTGTAAACATAATAGAATAGAGTCGAACAGAATCGAATAGAATAGATTCGAAAAGAGACGAATAAGTCGAATAGGGACGAATAGGGTTGAAAAGAGTCAAACAGGGTTGAAAAGAGTCAAATAGAGTCAAATTGAAACGAAAAGAGTCGATTAGAGTCTAGAAAAGTCGAGTAGAGAAGAGTAGAGTCGAGTAAAGTTAAAAAGAGTAAAGTAGAATAGAGTAGAATACAGTAGAACAGAGTAGAACACAGTAGAATAGAGTAGAATAGAGTAGAACAGAGTAGAATAGAGTATAATAGAGTATAACAGAGTAGAACAGAGTATAATATAGTAGAACAGAGTAGAACAGTAGAACAGAGTAGGACAGAGTAGAACAGAGTAGAATAGAGTATAACAGAGTAGAACACAGTAGAATAGAGTAGAACAAAGTAGAATAGAATTGAAAATGAAAAGAGACGAATGGAGTCGATTAGAGTGGAGTAGAGTCGCGTAGAGTCAAGCAGAGTCGAATAGAGTTGAGGAGAGTCGAGTAGAGCCGATTAGAGTCGAGTAAAGTTGATTAGAGTCATTAAGAGGCGAATAGAGACGAATAGAGTCAAGTAGAGTAGAATCGAATCGGATAATAATATAATATAAATTAGTAATAAAGTATTTTCAGTGAATTGTCAGTATAGAAAATTATTGAATAGAAAGGTTCGAATTTTAAAAACTCTTTCCACGCTAGCGGGTAAAATGCAATTTGCACTCAGATTTCGAATGACAAACAGAATCTTTCCGAGCTTGTGAGGTGAAAATGACTTTGCTATTATTCGACTGCTTTAGTTGATTGGCGAAAGAGTAAGGATTGAAGGAAGCAACAGATCAGGGGGTGATTCTCGGGCGCGTAGGATTCGTTTTCATACGAGATGACGTCACATCTAGTATGGCGTCATCCCCAGACGATTTAAATTGTTTGAACGGTTACATTGAACTGGTATACCATACCATATGCCAAAAATTCCGAACCATGTAAAATCCTCTACCGCATTGAGCTAAGCTTTAAATCCTTAAAAAGAGAGTTGAGCAGTCTCTTAGATTCAACTCATTACATAAGAATTATATTTCCGTCTCAATACCTACGCTACGGTTAAAGATAAGGCCGACATTATTACTATCAGCGAGACGTGGCTAATTGGGTGAACTCAGCGTGATAAGGGTGGTGGTCAACAGTAACTGCGACAGCTTTGTATAAATACGATGTGCCACGTCCGTCTGCGTGGTGATAGCGATACGTAACGTGGCGGGGTGTTACGTACTCGTAGTTACTTTGTTTGTGTCGATTTAATTAAACGATATACTTATGTAATAGTATATACATGTTACCAGCGCAACGTCCTCGTCTCCGATAACTACAATGTGGGAGATTTCGAGGTTCCTAGGCAAGCATAATTAATTGTCGATTACATCATCGCTTTCCATCAGGTTAGATAGCGGTCGAAGCTTATACCTCTCTTTAATATAACTGTGACCCTTGAGTCCGTGGATAAAATAGCAAGGATTAAACATAGTGAACAGTATTGAAAAGTATTTTTAAACCATGCCATATTGAATCAAGAGCGCAGGACAAAGTCAGTACCAGTCCGCAGTCACGCCACCCACACATTCGCAAATTGATTACCGCATTTAGCACATTCGGCCGACCGTTTAGCTGAAATATCTGTATTCGCCTTATCTGCTGGAGGTAAACATCCGTGTACAGTGCGAAATCACACATCGATGTGTGTAGCAATGGTGACTAGGGCTAGTTTATATTAATAAACGGTAATATTTTAGGTGTTTTATTGCAAGATTAGATGAGAATGTCGTGTGATGGTTTTATCCACACCTGTAGGTGCCATCCAGTGTCTTGCGCGTCACCACATTTACTACTGCCGATCGACTACCGAGTGTAGCGTTATATTAAGGGTTGATATAGTACTCGATGCCTGCACTTCCTTACCTTTGGGAAGTGCTTGTTAGCTCTCAGTGACTCTTTAGGGTTCCGTACGTCCGAATGAAAAAAGGTCCACTCGTGTGTCTGTCTATCTGTCCGTCTGTCACAGCCCATTTACACCGAATCTACTGGACTGATGATTTATAGTAGTCGCAGCTGATCTTTGTGGTTGTGAAGTTAGGGTCTCTGAACGATTGCGCAGGTACTACTGTGAGGATTAAAATAGCATAAAGTAAGAGCGATAGAATATGCAAACTTAAGCGAATGAGCGAGGCAGTTATACAATGCTGTCTTCACCTTCAACATTGGGATTGCGCCTGAAAAATAGCAGTTTGCGCAGCGAGTTGCAGACAACATCCAAGACACAAACTTCCGCTGCGACTACTGTAATTAAGTTGAAATTTGGTACATATATGAATATCTGTGCCCCAAATGTAAATAAATGAATTTTGAATATGGCAGTCACATGGAGGGCAAATTATCTCCGAAACTACTGAGCCCAAAGGTTTGAAAAAAAATCGAAACTTGTTCATTACTTCTAGATTCCAGAAAAAACCAATAAGAAGTCTATGGTCTTAAATAACAACGTCAATCTGTCAATATTGTGAGATAATATATTCATGGTACAGAAACCTCCACGCGAGTTCTACTCGCATTTGTCTGTTTTCTTTTTACGTTGGGCCGTAATCGCCTGCACTGAGTATGGGTTGGTGGATGTCAGTTCTTAAAGATGCCAGTTTCTTTTCATTATTCTTTTGAATATTGACGATGATGTATGTATTTGTAGTGCACCAATGTAAAGCAGGCTTTACCTTAGCGATACGGAGGCAGTGGAAAGTTCCTCCGAGCCGAGCGGCGTCGCTGATATCGTTTATCAACCACGCTAGCCTGACGTGCCGATTGTGACAGTTGTATGAATTAGCCTCGTGCATGATACGCAAGCATTTACACAATATTCAGTCGAATAACAATCGGATGAAGACGAACTTGGCCATTTTCAAAGGTTTCTTGAATGACGATCAGTACGATGTTATCGTTGGCGGGACTGATTTGACTCTATAACTCATTTGCTTTCCTAAATAAAATAATATCCCAAGGTTTCCCGAAGTTTGGATATTACTCAGGGAGTTATGCTGAATAATGGCAAGGGGCCACAGTGCATGCTAGTAGGCGGCCATAATTAGCCTCCATTAAGACGAATGGTAATCGTGTAATCAGTGTTATCTCAAACTTAAATAACGATGAAGATATTGATAAAGGCATATGCAAACTTACAGCAGCTGTAGAAGGAGAATTACATTTCAAAACTTCACAGTCCACTTCAAATCTGGTTATACCGTTTCAGTCGTGCATTTTATTTGGTAGTAAAATGTAATTACAAATCTAAATCCACGACGAACGCGTAACAGAGATATCCATAATGATAATGCCGGGCAGAGTTCTGGGAAAAAGGCGTGTGCAGTGACAACATAACAGTGTTGGTAACGCGATGAGCTCATTTACACGTACCTTCCACATTAACAAATCCAACTTAAATAGCCCCTATGTTGAAGACTCTCTTCTTCTCATCGGGTTTAGTGGCTGAGACTTGTTCGAAATTCCAGATGGGCTGACTGATGCTCTTGAAAACATCGTTATTAGGTGTGGCCTGATGTCAAATGAGGTCGCCTGGCAAATGTGCGAGTGTTACGTGCTGCAAGTATTTCCTCGTGTGAAGCTTGCGATCAGGGACCGGTGGTGTCTGTGGTGCGGTGATGGTATCTTGGTGCGCGGGCTCTTTGCTACAAGTAGGCCTGGTGATTGATTGCATCAATTTACTCAGTTGGTACTTTATGTATATGACTTACTCGTTTGTTATGATTATGACCAACCTGTTCCCAACTTTTTTAAGTTTCTTTAATTCAAATGAATGACTGAAAACTTAGCAAAACGAGGCTCCAAATCAACATGTTCGGATCGGAGTGAGTCGGTAGTATGTTTTTTTAACTATATTTTTCGTGCAATTGGGAGCTCAGGGAAGAACATTTTAGAGTGACACAACCAGGTCTTGTGGGTGTATTATGAAGAGGCGTTAATTATACATGTTTTCCTAATTTAGGCTTCGTTTGAGTTAAAATACGCCGAAAAGTGAATACAATCTGTTCATTGCGACAATTGCGGGTTCTTATCAAATACGCCAAACACTTATCGTCAAATCCATGCCCTTGAAGCCAAGTCAAACATAACCAATCGCGCCACAATCTATACCCACAGAGGTGCAGTTATGTAACTATAAGTCATGTTTGTGTTAGAATATGGCTCGCAGATAAACCGAGCTATTAAAGTACGCCCTCCACTCCAGCCTGTGATAACATTGTGATCTGTTCTGGAAAGTGATGGACTCGTGACATTGTACGACCCTCTTTACATTTTTACGATTATATGTTTGTGCATTTATAAACAAGATGTCCATAACTTTAGGGAGCTGACACACGGTGACTTTTTGCGGTACTTACACTATTCGTTATTCTGTGACGGTATTAATGCGACATTGATGCTGGATGGTGTTTAGCACACGCAGGTTCGATTCTGTTGTACCTATAGCTTTTATCGTGATGCTTGGAATTAGAATTGTTTAGCAGGTGTTGGGGGGAAGAGGTGTTCTAATCGGTAGAGGTTTAGTTACTCGCATTATAAGGCAATGCACCGTTTCGAGAACATCAAGAAAAATAATTTTATAATAAACAAGGAGGCACCAAAAAAATATATTTGTATTTAGTGATGATTACCAAAGCACTTTAATAATAAAGATGAACTATTTTTGTACCTCGCAGAAAAATTTGATTGTGGATTGTTAGACGCAAAAACCGCCGTGTGCTATTTCCCTCTAATTTTTAAAGTAACACTATTTCGTCCTGAATGCAAATAGTTTTGGATTCATAGACATCATCATCATCATCATCATCATCAGCCCTTATTCGTCCACTGCTGGACGTAGGCCTCTCCTAGTGAACTCCACTGAGCTCGATCTTCCGCTTTCCTCATCAAGTTCCTGCCAGCTGATTTTCGCAAGTCGTCACTCCACTTGGCCGGCGGGCGTCCTAAACTACGTTAACGTCAACCTAAACACGTATGTAATTCATCAAAAAGTACAAAAGCCGCAGTGATCCAAACAATCAGTAGACCGGCAGCAGCACCACGCCACATGTTTGCACACCGCATGTGGTCGCGGTGACCTCATTACTCAGGCTTTGTTTACTGCCGACAAGTTCGTTGACGCCTGTGTCACAGTCGCCAGCCAGGCTCTTCATCGGGTAGGTGGTAATAGCTAGGTGCCGCTGATGGTTGGTAACCTTTCAACACTATAGCCTATAATAGGTAGGTAGCGATTAGTTGGCAGAATTTGTGATTGGATTCAATTTTCCATTCTTCGGCTTCTGGGACGGGACTTCTTTAATTCGTTTTCTTAACCACTACATTTCGAATATAAGAGAAAAAAAACATTATTTTATACTAGCTAGTATTACCCGCGTGGAAAATGATGATGGATGATGATGATGATGAAAAGTATCCTATCCATCTTGAAAATGGTATCTTGTAAATCTACTACATTATTTTGTAACTTTGACATCTGTCACTCCTAACATTTATTCTAGCTGTGCCCCACGATGATGATGATGATGAAACGTGTCTATGTTGCAGAACCTAAAGGATCTACATACCTTTCTTTACAATCCCTTAAACCGTCTCGCGTAAAGAAGTAACAAACATACATACATACACAAACACACACAAACATACGCATTTATAGTATTAGTGTGGATTTTCTTCAGCGTTCGGTGTACCTTTTTACAGAAGTCGTTAGTAACAAATAGATCTGGTAGTTACATGAACCTACATTTAGAAGCCTTACTAAAACATATTTTTCCGTCGCGTGAACTCCATTCAAAACAAATGTACCTCGCCGAATTGAGACTGTATTTTTTGTCAGACTTCCTCATTGTTGCGCGGCGATGCGTGCTGCCGATAATAACACAATGGTAGGTACAGAACCCAGGGTCCACAGCCTTATTTTCGTATACATTTCTGTACGTGTATAGCTGGCTGTCAAACCTGCACTACTTCGAGAAGACCTTTTGGCCTGCGTGTGGAAACACACATATAGTACTTTTAACTTAGAGAAATGAGCACGCGTGCGAAGCCGCGGGCTCAGCTAGTATTATATAATTATTCCTTATTCAAGGCTTGCATTAATCAGTTAAATAGAATATCATTGTTTGTAATAGTTTACCAACTCGCCGTTTAGCAGCAACACAAAGACTCGTTCTACTCGGAGTGTTGCCACAATGCGTCAGTAATCACTTTCCGGCTACAAAGGATGCATGTGTTTGTCACCAGACTTCTTATCACCACCATTTATGTGTTGCTACAGACTTCAACAATGCGTTCGGTGCAACATATTTGCATTTTGTTTAGATTAAGATGCAATGTTGACAGGGGTATGTGTCAAGTCTTCGGGTTCTTTGTCTTCTTCTCGTGTCCTTGCTTTTACTATTTATGTTTGTTGCACAAGAACTGAATCTGTGGGTGCAATATTTGCGTTTCATCAATTTCATAAAAAGTTGCTGTTCCCGCGGTATATTTTCTGGGTTATAATTACCCTGTGTGTATTCCAGGACCTAAAATACCAATACTCAAAATTCCTTCAAACGTCAATTGGTTTTTCATCGATTGCTATACTTCTACTCATCGGATTGAGATACTAAGTACACCAGTTTTTAAGTCAAACCTTAAGCTTTCGAAAACCGAAGTCCACATCGCAATCGGTCCAGTAGTAATTACGTGATGCGCGAACAATCATACAAACATGATTTAAAATATGTTATATTATTGTTCAGTAGCTTATTTTAAATACCCTAGATCAATTTTTCTTTAATAAACTTTATTGTACAGACTTTTTGGTACTAACTGCTTTATTATTTGTATAGATAGATACTTTTGAGGAACTTGTGGCTTGTGATGACAATATAAATATTTTAACATATGGCATTATATTTTACTTTAATGTGATTTAATTATGCCTATAGAGACTTAACTGCTTCATTTATAAAAGTTTAAGGGTGTCATTTAGTACTGTTTGTTTGTTTGTCGTATGAGGTAGTGCTGGCCTCTGATGTCAGAGTTTATCAAGCCGCCCGAGGGCCTCTGACATGGCTTAACGACTGCTATTAATCAATAACAGCCGGGACCGTCAGCGTAACGTGCCCTCCGAAGCACGGAGCGATGGAAAACCGCACATAACTTAGAAAAGTCATTGGTGCGGAGCCTAGGTTTTGAACCCGGTATTGTTGGATTCTAAATTGCACTACAGAACCGTTAGGCCACCATCGCTCTTCGCATTTAGTACTGCACAGTACCATATTGTAGTGCGCAGTACTAAATGACTTACTTAACTTATTATAGGTAAGTAAAGCAGTAAATGTATAAAGTCTATACTGCCCTGGACTGGACCAACACAGTACACCCCAAAAATGTTTTTTTTTACTAGGAACAGATCTGTCATGCCAGCAGTCTAATAAATAGGACTCAACATTCCTCTTTACTTTGAGCAAGCTTTCCTTCTATAATAAAAACTAGTTGCTCTGTGACCTGTAGACCTCGCTAGCTCAAACTTTTTTGCTAACTATCTAGCGGTGCACAGTAGCGCCATCTTATTTACCTTATTGTACAACTAACATTAATAACCAAGATGCTCCATCAATCTCTAACTAATAGGTGAAGGGCTAATTCCACTTGAAGAAACCTAAAAGTTAGCAATTTTTCTGCATTTTGAGGAGCTCACTCTGTTTACCACGCCGATTTTCCTCATTAGATCTTCACCAATTTTTTATGAGACAAATGTAAAGTTTCAAATAAAAAAAGAACCATCGTAATCGGATCTAATAAGGCGGAAATATTCAGTAGCCCCCTTTTTGGCCCTTTTTGGAGGAAGCACCCCCAATCAAAAATCCCTGACGTCTGAAAAAATCTAAATACTCGTGAAAAGTTTAATGTGTATTCAAAGTTTCGTCCAGATCGGTTGAGAAATGCGACCTGTAGAGGAGAACAGACGGAGATCCGGACATACGAAAGCATTTTTGTCTAAGCTGAAGCGAGACTCGATCGATTGCTCGCTCGGTCAATAATAATTCCCAGTCTGAGAACCGTTTTGATCATCATCCTAACCGCTTTTACTTCTAACTTAAACATGTGTATGCAATATCCCACTATGTCACGGTAATGTATGTCTATCGTAAGCTTGTTGATAACTTAAACATGTGTATGCAATATCCCACTATGTCACGGTAATGTATGTCTATCGTAAGCTTGTTGATAACTTAAACATGTGTATGCAATATCCCACTATGTCACGGTAATGTATGTCTATCGTAAGCTTGTTGATAACTTAAACATGTGTATGCAATATCCCACTATGTCACGGTAATGTATGTCTATCGTAAGCTTGTTGATAACTTAAACATGTGTATGCAAGATCCCACTATGTCACGGTAATGTATGTCTATCGTAAGCTTGTTGATAACTTAAACATGTGTATGCAATATCCCACTATGTCACGGTAATGTATGTCTATCGTAAGCTTGTTGATAACTTAAACATGTGTATGCAAGATCCCACTATGTCACGGTAATGTATGTCTATCGTAAGCTTGTTGATAACTTAAACATGTGTATGCAAGATCCCACTATGTCACGGTAATGTATGTCTATCGTAAGCTTGTTGATAACTTAAACATGTGTATGCAAGATCCCACAATGTCACGGTAATGTTAACTATGTCTTTAATTCCCAGTCTGAGAACCGTTTTGATCATCATTCTAACCGCTTTTGCTTCTAACATAAACATGTGTATGCAAGATCCCACTATGTCACGGTAATATTAACTATGTCTATCGTAAGCTTGTTGAGAACTTAGATATGCTTGGCATTATCGTTGTTGCCAACTGTTTACCTAAGCTAAGATATCTGATTATCAGGAACCTTGGAAATATACCAAAACTTTGGAGATAGACAAGTTTTTGGCGATAGATATACAAGTATGACTTTATGATGGATGGACACAGTTTATATATTTTACTACTAGCTGTGCCCGCGGCTTCGCATGCGTGGTCATTTCTCTAGATTAAAAGTACTCTTTGTGCTATTACAGGACCTAAAATACCAATATACCAACATTTGATCAAAATTCCTTCAGCCGTCAAAATGTTATTTATAGATTGCTCGGCTTCTACTCATCGGATTGAGATACCAAGTTCACCAATTTTTAAGTCAAACCCTAAGCTACCCAACAGTGAAAACTGCATCGCAATCGGTGCAGTGGTTTTTACGTGATGCGCGAACATACATACAGACTTACATATATAATTAGTTTCATCAGAATTGAAGGCGCTTCTTTGTCCGAGACAGACAAACAAGTTAGCAGCGTGCGTACAATAACGCGTGTAAACAACGAAAAAAATATGTTTGAGCCCAAATATCTCAGAAAGCCTATCACTTAGGTAATGTTTATACATCATTTTTTTTTTATAATAATGTTTCTAACTATCAATTGGAACTAGTTGCATTTAAGGCCAAGAAATAGAGATTGTTTTCAAAATAGCGGATGTTTAGGGTAACAGCCAATAAAGCTTCGTGCTGTTTGAAGAAGAAACCGTCGTGAACTCGTGGCCAGCAAAAACGTGCCACTCCTGGTGACAAATAATTATATAAAAATGAGTTTTAAAGTTACAAGGTGCTGGTATAAAAATAATAACCTAAACGGCAGAGACTAAATGGAAAACCACTACTTAATTAGAAATATTTGGTGATCGCTATTATCCCCTCAACCTGACCACAGCCTCGTGTGCGCAAACTGCGTCATAATCGCATTTTCCTTATAGTCACCCATTTTGCGAGTATTACAGGATAGCGCATGTTTTCCTGTCGCTGGAAGCAAAACAGGCAAACCGCAGACTGTTGTTATCTGTAAAACAATGGCTTCATTAATCTGCGGTCAGCTTACTTTATAATAGGCTAGACGTAATTATTTACTAAGCTAATGCAAAAGAGCCGGGGTCTTCCCTATTGGCCGTCTGTTTTCTAACGCTGACTCAACTGTATGCCTTATTTACAACATGCAAACTGAAAACCAAATAAGTCGTGCTACTTTTAGCCGCAATTTGCCAAACGTCCTAAGCCGCTGAACCTCAGCGTCTTAGGACGTTTGGTCCTAAGTCCAGCAGTCCAGTAGTCTGAACTTATACCAACAACATAGAAACATGTTCTCCTCCGCTCAAAGGTACACCGGTGTCTTTTCTGCAAAACGTGCCAAGGATAAGACGGCCCGGATCCTGGTGTTGATCCTTGACCTGAGTAAACGACCCGTCATCAACCCGGGCTTCCTTCTCTTCTACCAACATTACTGTGCTCTAATTTACTCAGTATATGCTCTCCGGAATATCTTCATTACAAGCCAGTACTCTCATGCACTGAAGCTTCGGATATCGACAACGAAGGAGACCAATAATGGCTCGGCCCGAGTATTGATTACGGCGATGACCCTCGCTACACTACCCGGCTATTGGCATTGAACCTGTTAGCTTCTTAATCTACTTCTAACTTTGAAACTTGGAATGTGTTCAGTCTAAGAAAACAATTCGTAGAGTCATAAATTGAGTTTAAGACTTCACCAAATCCGGTGATAAATTCAGATACCTTCCATGAATGCGTTCTTAGTTCTTAGGGACCATGTGAATTTTTGATTTCATGTTCATGCACCTTTCTAATGCTACATTTACCTGATTGAGTTTTGAACTTATCGTACTTAGTGGTCCCATCGCTGGCAACTTTACCATATTATTTTATTTGTCTTACTAATCTGGAGTTTGAGTAGACCTAATATCCTGGGGGTTGCTCTCCCGAAGCAGGCCAAGGATGGCGTAGCCGTGTATTGATCCCTGACCCGGCCTTCCGGACTACCCGGGCGGCTTGGATGCTGCACCCTAAAACTAATCAACAATTTATAACAATACCATCCTTTCTTTGATATCCGCGATTCTTTGACGACATCGCTCTAGACTTTTATAGAGACGTTAATGATGATTAAAAAAAATATATTTGCTACGGAATTGTTTACGGCCATACTATCATGGACGCTTCTATACTTAGACGAGAATTTGACAAATTCCATTCATTACAAATGCCTGAAATGTTATTTGGAATGTGGAACTATAAATTAATCTTCATTCTAAAGTTTTCTTTATCCTGTATTTGGAATTGAAATATCCCGGTGACCCACTTTCAGATCCCACGCTAAAGGAAATCTAACTGGCATCACGTCCCTTCTCTGTACAAATTCCGTCATTTTATGACCCACATCATCAAATCACCGTCACCATCTGCATTAACTTCTCACGTCACTTTTTGCATTTCCCACGCTAACCCAACCTCGGCGGCGGGACAGGTGTGTCAACAAAAATTGGAGCAACAGGTAAAGGCCTCCGCGAAATAGGCCAAGGATGCTGTTCTCCCTACACGGCGTCTGTCGAATAGCCTCGCCTGTATTGCTTTACTCGTAACTTGATCTAGTGAAATGGCCTATTAGTAGTAGGTAATGTAGATATTATCTTCTCGCAATAAAAGTCTGCTTAAATCGATAAGATCCATTAGTGAGTTTAGGTTTAGTTGAATTAAATATCAAAGTGTAAAAATATACCTTGTAGTTGTAGCATTTTGACATGGCAGTTTCCTGGCAATATTTTCATTTGCTGTTTCGAGCAATGTTATTTACTAAAGAGGAGAGATCTCAAAAAAAATAAACTAATGAATTAAAATGCATGGTAACAAGCCCAAATCTATACGTATAATAAAACTGTAACAGGAACATTGAAGATATTTAGTCATATTTTTCTGGGGTCTTTCTATGAAGCCAAATCCTTTTTTTTTCTTTTGTCTCTCTGACTGTCTGTATCTTGGACGCGCATCATGCCGAAACTACTGAATTAATTCAAATGAAACTTGGCATGATTTGAGTTCATACTACGAGGTAGGATATCGGATACTTTCATCCCGAAAAATTAAAGGGTTCTCGCAGGATAGGGGTTGAAAGTTATTTCAACGAATACTTATCACGCTGAAACTACTGGACGTATTTTAATGCAACTTGGCACAGTCATAGTTTATATGATAGGTCAAAATTGAGGATACTTTTCATCCCGAAAAAATAAAGGGTTCCTGCAGGATAGGGGTCCAAATTCTGTACATTGAAGATATTTTGTAAAAATATATTAAAGGCCTTTCTATTATTCGTACTGAAGCCAAATCTGTTTTTGTTTATTATACGCTTTATATTAGCTTCACTTGTATGTTTGTTTGTAACCGACTCCTTTGGACGCTATTTTGACCCACTTTAAACGGCCATATTTCATTCAAATTTTGCACACCTGTCAAAGACCGATGACAATGCAATAATTCGAAAAAAAAAACGCTCTTATAAATAAACCAAACTAAAAAGTAGAAAATAAATAATAGTTAAGCGTGGGGTGCTTTTTAAAATATTATCGAAATGATAATCCTTCTTCTCATATCTGTCAATGAAATATTTATAACTATTGACCCAGGCACCCCACGATTTTTTTGAAATAAAACCTTTTTTCTTATTTACACTATTAAAATTTATTTTCTATTTTTTAGTTTGGTTTTCTATATAAAGCGTGTTTTTTAGTTTTTTTAAACTATTATTTATTTATTTTTCTGTTGTCTGTCTGTCTGTCTGTATCTTGGACGCGCATCACGCTGAAACTACCGAATTAATTCTAATTAAACTTGGCATGATTTGATTTCATACTACGAGGTAGGACATTGGATACTTTTCATACCAGTAAATTAAAGGGTCCCCGCAGGATAGGGGTATTTTTTTTTGGAGTTGGTATTCATGTTATACGGTTGATAGTTACTTCCGTAGTTCATCTCTAGGATACTCAAGGAATATTCCTCCAAATTTCAAATACCTAGGTCCATCGGTTTAGCCTGGGCGTTGTCTATCAGTCAGTCAGTCAGTCAGTAGGTATGTCACGGTACTGTATTATAGGCATGATTAAAATAATGTGATAAATCACATATTTATATTATTCTGCCCAAAAGTGAAGGGCATATAATACTTATAATATAGCAGTAAGTATCGAAAAATCTGTAAAAGGAAGATATTAAAAAAATTTAGGGTACTAAAAATAAGCTACTGAACAAGAATATAACATTTTTAAAATTCGTGTTTGTCTGTATGTTTGTTCGCGCGTCACGTAAAAACTACTGGACCGATTGCGGTTCGGTTTTCATTGTTATATAGCTTAGGTTTTGACTTAAAAACTGGGGTACTTGGTATTTCAATCCGAAGAGTAGAAGCCGAGCAATCGATAAAAACTTTTTGACGGCTATTTTGATCAAATGTTGGCTTGTTGATATTAGGTCTTGGAATAGTACAAAGAGTACTACAGCCATACATTAATGTACAAAGAGTACTACAGCCATACATTAATGTACAAAGAGTACTACAGCCATACATTAATGTACAAAGAGTACTACAGCTATACATTAATGACGAAGACAAAATAACCGAAGCTGATGTAAAACCTGTAATACAAATATAATAATTATTTTAATTATTCCGGTATTAATTTTCCATTCCCCTCTTTACTTGACAAGTATGTTTGGTGAGTCACACGTGCATCAGCACTTGTTCTAGGTCATGTTATTCACGACTCAGCATGCACAGCTATTTTTATTTGATTAGCAGTTATTCAGTATATTTGTCGCTAAAGAGTTAATAATTTGTTGCGTCATTAATATATTGAAATTGGTATTATCTCTCCATTAATTCTCGTCTGCTAAATTGGGCAACATCTATTTATTAGATTTCCAAAGTGGTACAGGCCTTCTCTTCGCGAGAAAATGTGAGCTAAAATCTATTGATCATAACTTACTCTGGGTATTATGTTTATCATAATCGTCATCATCGTCAACTCGTATTTGCTAAATCTATACATTTTTCCTATTGTATGATATAATAACTCGGTTAAATAATTGTATTACCTACCTGTGCGAGGTGCGCATTGCGAGCCGTCCCACCGCACGGGCGAGGTCGCGAGGGCAAAGCCCGGGTCGCGCGCTCAGGCCGGAGCAAGAATCTCTCTAGAGATGCAGCTACCGGCTTCTAGTTTTTTCATATGCTCTGAATTTATTGCCGACCTTACGTTTCCCTCGAAGTTGTTCTGATGCTTAGCACGGATTATCCACGTTTCTACTCCATACCTACATAGATACGGGGAAGACAAGAGTTCGGAATAGACGTATTTTTGTCATCATGGTGATCCCTCTGTCCTTCCAGATGTTTACCAATCTAGTCATTGCGTCATTCGCCATAGTGATTCTACGACAGATGATAAAATGACGTCGTCTACAGTACATATCTTCGATCTGGGGCAAGTACATTGTTATCAAGTGCGCCAGATCGGTGTATTTATGATGTTACGTAATTATTATTTTTATAACTAGCGGACTCTAATGGCCTCAGGTAAAAGAGCAATCATAAGCAAGCCTAATGAAACTAAATCAACTGGAGTAAATAATAATAAGCTAGCAGTGGAGGTCGCTACGCTAGCACAAAGTCCGGGACACGCGGCCGGAACCGGGCCAAGGATCCTCGGCAGATGCAGCTATTGATTGGGAGGCTACGGGTTGCCTTCTGGGTTCTGGAGGCTAGGACTGAATGGACAAATTAAGAGCTGGAAAGGCTTTGAGAGAATAATTTAGTACCAATTGTGTATCTTCGGTGTGCAAATACGTTTTATTCTAACAAAATACATAATTATACCTAATTCTGATGGAAGAGCTGTTAAAAGCAAGGCCAATAAAATAACTGCAGTAAATATGCTACCGACAGAGGTCACGAGGGCAAAATCCGGGTCACACGACCTGAACCGGGCCAAGGATCCTCGAGATGCAGCTATTGATCGGGCGGAGGCTATTGCCACGGGCGTTGGGAGCTGGGACCGAGGCAAACCAATTGCTGAAAAGGCCTTCGACAATTTTAGGTGATAATTTGCTGAAGTAGGCTTTTCAGAGAATAATTTGGCGTATAACCTTATCATATTTTCATTCTCCTACAGTCCAACATGCGAAAATATAGTACAAGAATAGGGCCACACAAATTTAATCCTAACAATTTTTGTTTCTAGACAGAAATTTTTCACTGCAATTGTGCTATTGGCAGCCGTGGCTACCGGCCAAACAACTTGGTCTCGCCACACGGTCGATTTCCAGAAATGCTAGGCTCACCAATATGCAAGAAAATATCACAAATTCAAACATCTCTCTCATTCACCCTCGGGAATTACAGTGGTCAATCTAAATCATTGCATCAGAATAGCCAGACGCATAATACCGTCCACAGCAGATTGTTTAATAATTCAGTCGCGTTGCTGAGCGGGGGCTAGTGCCCCGCATGCCCCCGTGTGCCCCCGCGTGTATTGATCGCTTGCACCGACGCTGCGCCACCCACACCCTGAGTCTACCTACTGTAGGTGTATGTCTAGAATGAGAGGAGAAGGGATAGAGTGGAGTTTTGTTTATAACTTACGGGTTTCTCTCAACTTTTGATGACGCGGAATGCCTTGGTATTGTAACAATCCATCGACTGTAACTACTAATGTAGAACCAATTAGAGTGAAGCATCAATGTATATCTGCAGCCCATGCCCCATTTGATTTCCGGCCCGCTGATGACGTCTATTCGACAAGCCGATCATTCGGAACACAACATAATGTGTGCTTTAGATAGTTACAAAAGAAGCGCCGTAATGTCGCTCAAGTCAAGAGGGAGAATTCTAACTAGGAAAACTATGCAATTCTTTGCTCTGTGTCATCAAGTTATCTCTCCACACTAGTCTCCCTCCACCCGTCGTCTGTATGCCACGATTACGTGTTTGTTTATTATCTCCTATAGTTTCCTTGACAACATAAAAGTGTTAATTTAAAAAAGTATTGAGTTAATTTGGCTCCGAGACCTTCTATTTCCAACAATGATAATCCAGCTCAACGAAATCCCACCAAATCCCACTCCTCTTCACATTTCCAGTTCCAAGTAGTTACATAATGCTTCCAATGTGATATCGAATTTTACCCGATTACTGAACTGAAAGCGAGGATTTCCGCTGCGTGAGCTTTTATCAGTTTCCTGATAACAACTAATTGGTTCCAGGAATAAATTTAGATTGACGTTAACAAAAACATAACAGTGTACCTATTGCTTACAGGAAAAATGTACATGGTTTGTTCGGTAGTATTTTATTTATTTCACAAGATTTTCACCGTCCGTTGTGGACGGAGAAATTGAAATTCGAAATTGTGAAGGTAATCACAACATAACGTTGATGATGAAAATGGTTTCATCACTATCGTTGGCCTTGCTTGACGTTTGTTGCAGACGATTTAAGTAGTGTCGTGTGTAAATAAACTTAGGCATTTACGTCTACGACAGTGTAAGCCGATACGTGACAGTATTGTCCACAATATATTGAACAGATGTGAGATGTGGTTGGTCGACTTGGGTAACTGTTCCTCGTGCCACAGACCATTATGGGCTGTGCTCTTAGTCCTTCTAGTCGCTAATAATCTGAACCAGACTTGGTCATGATATTTTTGATCATATTTTGAAAGTCCGCGCCATTTCGCTCTGTCCCCAGCAAAACTATCAATTCCCTGGCTCCATCTGAACGTGATTATATTTCTCTTGATACAGTCCTTAGAACGGAGCAAAGGTCTATCAAAGTCTCGCTTTGCGTGAGCCACGGCGGCGCCAAGTAAGATTAGTTTAGGTAGTCGAGACGGCTTCATACGTTGCACATGTCCCAGCCACCTCAACCATCTCTGGCTATCTAATATTCTAATCTATTAATCGGCTTAAAAAGTACGGCCTTCAAATACATAAAGTTCTAATGGTGGCGTGTCAGTCGAAATATTGTCATTCTTTACTGCTATGGAAATTAGCGAGACCTGTTCGAAGCTAAATAATAATTCATTATACATCGTTCCCACCCGTCATTAAGGCTCGAGTGGCCGTAGGCGGGTGGGCGAGTCAACCCCCGCCCAATCAATGTTCTTGCGCATGTGCACCAGCGCTCACACCCTGGTCGATACTTAGCGGCGACACGTCACCCCCGCCCTGAGGTAAACGACTCTTGCACGTTATGATAGGTCTAGATGTCAATAAAACCAACGGATTATGAATAATGAAACATGTAATCTCGTCACGTTACGCTGTACTTACCTCTTCGTCGTCTGCCTTGACGACGAGAGGTACAGCCTCTGAGCATTGAACAAACTAATATAGACGCTTGGTTTGGTATGATTAATATGGGGGAAAATAATGAAAATTTCAAATTTAAGTTTTTCTGAGCCCCATCTAAGTCACAGACGAGAACTAATTACGATAGCTGACAGATACACTTAGCACGATCACGACCGATAACAATTGTTTTCGCATATAGTTGACGTCATTAGATAGCGCCGTTATTGAAACTTGAGCTCTGTAACGGTTTGATAAAATACATCCAGACAAGGTCGAAAAGATAATGTTGTCATTTCTCTGTACTAGTAAGAGTATTTTGGAGCGTGCGTAGGCGTCGTCCTTGGCGATAAGTTTAATCAGTTACTGGAATATTTCAAAATTGGTCACAAAATCATTAATCCAATTTCTGATTAATTAATTCATAATCATTAATATAATTTCCATCTGGTAACTTATATTGAACCTCTACCAGCTCTTTGTTTCAATCTGGAAGTCCTTTAAGTCGACAGTGAATAGGCATCTTCTATGCAAGTATGGTATATCGCTCGATCGCTTCGTCGCATATAATCAGGCGAGTGAGACTGCGGTTAAATTATTGCATATTCAGAAAAAAAAACATCACCGGAAAGTCGTCTGGTCCTAAGGTACGTAAGGTAGGTAAGGACTTTTTAACTATAATGCTCGAATATGTTCACTGGTTCCAGTAAATAGCAGTTGCCTGATTGATGTTGACAAATGAGAGAAAGCTGACTATTCAACCTATATTCTATATCAATGCCGCCTAATGAACCCCGCATAGTTGCACACGAGCTTTCATATTCCTCGAATTAATAGCATTTACGTAACGAATGTGGTTCTTAACATTCCAGGCAATAACTGTCATAAAAGTTCTAATGAGATATACTGGCTCCCCGGCGTCAATCAATATGAGTCCCGGGGCAGATAATGTCGCAGTCGCAGACTAATAGAGCAGACCCGGGGTAGGCTGCGTGACGTCACTAATCAATACCCTCGGCCCCTCTACCTCTCGTGTTCCCCTCGCCGTTCGTGCTTGCTTATGATGTAACGTCGTATTTTCGTGGGGTTGTATCCATGAGTCATATAACTCATGTAACGGTTCTGGTGTCAAGGGTGCCCACATTTATGGATTATGAAACTGGATCTAGTTCATTACGCATTACTCATCGTAGGAAACCTTCATTTTACTAACACATTCCTTTGTTACGCTAATCTCATTGTTGCTTAAAACTTTACCTTCCTATTTTCGTTACCATCTAATCTACGTCAGTGTACCTACTATTTAGGGTATAACCTTCATGCCTATTATATTCTCCTAAAACTTGATTGTCATGTTCGTGTTATTCTCTGATCAAATTCTCGCCGTAATCCAGCATACATACTTTATAACGGAAGACCAGTCGTGTCGACAAACAAAAAACACGTTTATCATCACACCAGTTATATTTGTTCAATAAAAGCATGTATGTAAATGTATATTATTTTTATTCCACTAGTTTTATGGACAACGTAATATTAACAATCGCCATACTGGTTTTGAAGTTATTTTCCACAGCTGAATATTCGTTTTAAAATGTAAAATAAAATCCTATTTATATGGAGCTTCTATCTGCTTATTGCTAATTCTGGTTCGTCGTCTTCTATTAGTATTATAAAGTCTTTTCGAGCTTTGGCGAGGGCGATCAAATTATTAGTTTTATGTTTCAATGCCATTTATTTGTTAATGTTTGTAACGTTTGATAATGTTTCGCTGGCAAGATGATATTAATCATTTTCCTATGCTCGTGTCGGTTCTTCGTTATCAGTTTGCCTCTACTTTTGTTATATAGGAATATAGATTATAAAACCAAAAATTATAATGTGTATGAGATTTGAATAATATTATGATGCAGTAAATGTCTTGCATATTCAAATTCTAGACCTAAATTTTACTTTTCTGCACCTTGCTTGAAATTCTATAGTAATCACTGATGTAATTAAAAGGAGGAAGATTACGTACTAGTTTAACGGCCGTGGACCGCATAAATTAGGTTACGCACACAATTGGCCCTCCTAGTCACAATTGGAGTGGCGTCAGGGCGGTCGCACTCCGCAACAAGTACAAATAAATTCGAGGACCCAATATTCGGGTCCGTTCAGTCGAGTGTCAAGCGTGCGCTCGATGAGTCGCGCGCCTTGTACTTAGCGATAGAGCATTATTGACAAACTTTATTCGTGTTTTAATTATGAGTACCAAGAAGAAAGCTAGAAAGTACTGCATAGCATTCGGCTGTTTGAATAGTGATAGAAATGACGAATTGTCATTCTTTACACTTCCAAAGGATATTGAAAGGTAATAAATTGTAATACCTATAATAGGTCCTAGTTATGTAGTTAGATATTGATATTTTTTTATTACGTAGGTTCCTATAGTTTTATGTTATTTCATTTGTGTACCAAACCGAAGCTACGCATATTTAAGGTTTTTCCGCGCAGAAATAAAGTCGTTTATTAAATCGATCAACATAATTTTATAATTGATTATAGTAGGTATTGTTGATCGGAAAATGAATTTCTGTGCTGACTTAGTAAGTAGCCTACAACTAATAAGGAATTTACCTATCATGCAATAAATCAAACGAGTGATATAGTCTGAGAGCTGACGTAAAATTATTATGAAGTGCTATGAGCTATTCTTGTTTACTAGGTAGATAACTACTACTTATTTTTTGCAGCAAACCTCAAAATTTCTTTACAGTGCTTAACCTGCTTTAAGCTGGATTTTCAATTGTTGACCATTCTCAACTTCTAGTGGTTATAATATAAAGTATTACTAGTAGTACTGGTGATCATAATAATGCTATTTTAAGTTCATAAAAATGTCGAAGTAAATTCATGCTGTCGGTTCTTGGGCTAACTATATATGGACGCCAAGAAATGTCCTTTTGTCCTCAATTATCGTTTTCAGGGATGTTTGATAATTATTATACAATTTGCGATTTCTTGTATATGTTCAGGCGCAGCGAGTGATTAGCGTTACTTGATAGAGAAGATTTATTAATCAAAGAGAATTTGAAACCCCAAAGTTATTCAGTATGCTCGGAACATGTTAAAGATTCATCGCTAAAAAAGGGCCTTAAAATGGGTTCAGTTCCAATTAAAGTTAATGTTTCAACTGATCAATCGCAAGAAAACTCATTGAACACAGACGCACAGACAAGCGCACAAAGCAAACCTAAAATCAAAATGATATCCAATGCACAACTTCAAAAAGCCGAAATTCAGACAGAATCTATAGAACAATCAGAAAAGGAAACACAGACATCTAAATTCTTGTCAGCTCAAACTTCTCGGAAACGTAGACTTTCAGAAGAATTACGGAGTTCTCAACATAAATGCATGCGTTTAGATCGTGAAATAACAAAAATACAAAAGGAATTAGAAGGCAAGAATACAGCCATTACAAGCGAGCATCCTGATGACGAAGTCAGTAAAAGATTCCATAAGTTGATTGAGTGGCAGAACAAATTAAAAAGCAGATTTAAAGGCAATCGATACGAATTAAAATACAAAGTTTTTGCACTAAATTTATACTATGCAAGTCCCCATGCTTCCAGATTATTACAAACAATTTTAAAACTACCAAATAAAGCTACTATTAATAGATTTAAAATTGATATTCCACCAAAATTTGATGATCGAGTAATCAAAAGTTTGGAATTTAAAATTAAATCTCTCCCTGATGCCGCGAAATACTGCACAATTTGTGTGGATGAGATGACCCTTAAAAGAAACTTGAATTACAATACAAAAACAGATGAAGTGATTGGTTTTCACAATATTAATGGAAAGATATCACCAGAAATTGCTAGTAATGCTTATACCATAATGCTTCAAGGTATCCACATGAAATGGAAACAACCGATTGCTTACGCTTTGCTAGCATCTGCAAAGCATTATGGCGAGCTTGATTTATGGTTGGAGGAAGTAATTTCCAAACTTCTTGCAATAGGAATTAAAGTAAAAGCTATTACTTCTGATCAAGGATCGAACTTCGACAAATTCGCAAAAGATATAAAAAATGTAACAGTAGATAGACCTTACTTCATATATGATGATCAAAAGATCATTTATATATTCGACGTCCCTCATTTAATCAAGTGCATTCGCAATAATCTAATCACCAGTGACTTTCATTATGATGACAAAAAAAAATGCTGGAAATTCATAAAAGAACTTTACGACCACCATAAAGACAGAAATTTAAGGCTTATCCCTAAAATAACTGAAGCTCACATATATTCTAATAACTTCAAAAAAAATGCGAGTGAAATACACAGTGCAAATATTTAGTCGCACAGTTTCTGCTGCTCTTCATACCTACATAGACTTGGGAATTATTTCCGAAGAGGCCAGGCCGACAGCCAATTTTATGGAATCCATGAATAACTTAAGTGACGTTTTAAATTCTAGCAGAATAAATTGTAAAAACAAGTATCAAAGTGCCTTCAGAAAATGTGATTATCAAAAAAAAGTACTCGATGATGCCTTAGAAATATTTTCCAAAATTAAGGCCATTAATAAAAAAACAGGAAAAAATAATACGGCTCACATGAAATCATTCAATAAATACACAGATATCAATACAATCCATTCAAATACTCTATGAAGATTTAAAAAAAAGAAGGATTCAAATATATATTCACTCGAAGATTGAATCAAGACAGCTTGGATTTGTTTTTTGGTTCAGTTAGGCAGCAAAGCGGTTCTTGCACAGAGCCTACACCAATTCAATTTCAAAGCTATTCGTATGTAACATGCTGAAAAGTTCACCAAATGCTAACTGCGAGACGGATATTTATGACATTTTGCTCCAATCCGAGGATGTTATGAAAACGTTTAATTTGTTTACCCCTCCATCGGCAGAAATATCAGTTGTGTGCTTAAATGGTGAAACTAATCACCTTATGGATGTGCCTGAAGAAAATGCCCTAACTTATGTTTCAGGATACTTACTTTTCAAGTGTATGGGTAAACACAAATGCCATAACATTGATGGAGCATTGAACTCGATTCCAGATTTGGGAGAAACGAACTTGTTCACAAAATATAAAGCCAGTGAGCCATAGAATCCAGTTTTGTTGTTGTACAACAAAACTGGATTCTATGGCTCACTGAAAATGCCGCCTAAAGAATTTATCCAGTACATCCAAAATTTGGAAGACGTCTTCACAAAAACATTTGAAAAGGTAATACAAGGGAAACCAGGTACAAAACTTTACGAACTGTTGCAAGCTATATTTCCAGAGACATCGTGTGCCTGTTTTCCTTTAAATTACCTTTTAAAATTGTTCATTCGGTTACGCATATACGCCACTCTAAGATTCAATAATCGAAAATTTAAAGACGGGAAAAAGGATATCAAAAGATATATAAAAGTTAAACATTTGTAAATAATAATTATAAAAATACCCAGTACCTAATCCTATTATCTATTTTGTGCTATTACTATAATATACACAAACTTTATTATTTATTGTTCATTTATTATTATTTCATAGACATTCAATCTGGATACAATAATTGTTTTCCAATCTAACACTAGGTAAGTACCTACTTACATTTATTTTTCACTGCCAAAATCGCTCCTCTGCTCCCGAACTATAATAGCCGCGCGTCGCGTTGCTACACGTCGTACGGTCACAATCACCGCGCGCCCAGATTCGGCAAGTCGTGGCAAGTCTTCATGCACCAGTGATGGATGACACGTCTCGTATAATACCTACCTACTTTTAATACCTTTTATTACGTAGGTAGCAATTTATTTTTCACTCATTAAAAAGCATGGAATTCAGACAGGCACCTTTATTCATCAAAGTGCAATACCTATAGGATATAATCATAATCAACCAACGACACGTAGGTAGGTATCTCACTAAACTTATCGGCGTTCTGAAAACGGGATAGGTAGGTAGTAAAAATGAGGTAGTCGGCCTATTCTGATAAGAATGTCATTGTATGTAATAGAACTATTTTAATTTATAATAATAAGTAATAACATAATACATTATTACTTATTTATTCTGTTACAATATCTAAGTCATAACATATCACAGAATAATTAGTAGTACAAGTACCTAGTCATATCTTAATACAACCCTACCGAGCGAAAAAGGGACAGAGCGATTCTGAAACGGTTAGAGCAATGGAAGTTCTCGCGCGTTGTGATACGGTGCATTCTAGCCTGCACGCGGTGGGCGAGCGCCTTCTAGGTAAATATAATTGAAAGCTCGCAGCGCCGTGCGAGTTAAATTGCACTTTATAGCGTTGTAGCGAGTGTCGCTATTGATTTAAATGACTTTACTCAGTTAGCCTTCTTTACTCTGTATTATTTATTCTGTGGTGGCGTTTCGAATGTAGCACGATGCGACGGTGGGAATGAAGCTTTGTGGGGTGTTTGCTTGTAGTTGTAGTTGTATATAGTCCAGTTTTTGTTTACGTGATATTAAAGCACTAGCTTTCGCACGCGACTTCGTCCGCGTGGACTATAGTTTATCGTAAAAAAGCGTCTTATGTTCATCTAGGACATAAAAAACGAATGCAAAAGTATAGCATTAACGCTCTTGATGGTTTTTGACAGACTTGTTAATATTTAATTTCCACGGCTACTTCATTCCGTTCCTCACAGCGAGTAATGGTCATTTTCCAGTTTTCACGTGGCAACTTAACATTTTCCGGGATAATATGTATCCTATGTTGATCTCTATATTGTACAGTACCTATTTACAAAGTTTCATCAAAATCGGATCAGCCGTTTTGGCGTGAAAGCTCCCCAAACAAATTAACTAACTAACTAACAAACAAACACACTTATGTATTGGTGTGGTGATATTAATAGGATTTCAAGCTATAGTTGAAATTGGTTGGCATCCCATCGGTACGTGCACGGAACGTAAATAAACAGAGGCACGTGTCGTGACTGCGGACCCGCGCGTGCGCCTTCCAGCACTTGCCATCGATCCACCGCCGCGGCTCCAACGCTTCCGACACAGTATACGTGAGAGCTTTGCACACAGCACTCTAGGAACAGTCTGGAAGCTATGCCTTTTTTATATCATGCTGAATAGTTGAGCTTAATTTACTCATTGGAATAGTAGATACCTACTCAAGTACTCACTCTAGATTTGACTTGAACACACCTGGATTCTAATTACCCGGAAACACTGACGAGGGCAGAGCATTCCACTCCTTTGCAGTTCTTATACCTAACTATATTGGATATATTCCCACCTGCCCCATTGCTCACGCTAATGGGGCAGTGTTGTCTACCGGAATAATTAGTACCGGCTAGATCTAGAAAACATA
The DNA here is from genome assembly GCA_946251855.1 of Alsophila aescularia. Lineage (NCBI taxonomy): Eukaryota > Metazoa > Arthropoda > Insecta > Lepidoptera > Geometridae > Alsophila > Alsophila aescularia. The sequence goes on from OX276381.1 coordinate 59,591,828, forward strand.
ATAGAGGTGATAGTATCTGTCCTTGATCCACGGGAGGTCTTTTGCCTACATGCGTTAGCAAATCAATTGAGATTTCTTTGCTTTATTTCATTTAAATGCTTGTATTGTATATAACCTTGATAACTTAATATTGTAGGTAAATGGAACATGGTGTGAAATTATAATTATGTTCCAACAAACTTCTTTTTTTTTAAATAAGCTTTGTTTTAGTGAATGCTGATAGTTTGCTATACCTAAGGAACTGACCGCTTCTTTATCACGAAACGAAAATGAAACCTACAAGCAATTAAGCACACAGTAGTAATAAACCCATATTGTATAGAGAGAAAACCACTAAGCGTGAAAATAATCGATTCCATGACACAGTTCTACAGGTTTTATCGAATGACATAAATTGTTATTTAGTTCCAGCAACTCATAGGCATTGTGGGATAAATTGAAATATGTATTGTTTTTTCTATTGCAACCGACTCGAATTACCAACCGTAACATAATATAGCTGTAGACTGTAATTTCTATAACATACAGTTAGATAGCACATAGTCAAGTCAAGCCTAAAAAATCAATAGCTCGAGACTGGAACACTGTTGAGTATTCGCTTCAAGTTCTCAACAATGATCTTTATTTCAGTTAGTCTCGACAACAGATGCTATCTAATTGATGGAAAGTTGGTGATGCCGAGCGACTGTCGCTACAGCTAGATGTAAATAAACATTCGTAAACACGTGTCTTGTAGTTTTAAATACGATAGCCGCCGACTGCGCAGGCGTACTACCGTCGATTTTCCTATTACCGATGTACATATCGTCTTTGTCATCATTACGTCAGGTCGCATTAGATTCTTCCACGTCTTTATATCAAGTACTTTACTCGTATATACTTCTACATCCGCCATTTTACTTTTAACACACAATTTGTATTGCTATGCTATCTACCGCTACATAGTAGTCTACTTGTGACCATAACTGGCTAATTGTAATGCCTTTTTAAATTGGGAATCCATAAATCAAACCCATTTGATAACAGATGACATATTTGTTTTTTTTTATCCCAGAAGTTTAATAACAAATATAGTAAGATTCAATAACTCAATTTGTTTATAGCACACGCGTACTTTGAAATTTATATTGTGCAAAACAACTTTAATAATAGTTGTGTGTTTGATAACGATTAGATATGAAGTATTGTCTACGTCTCAAATTACTAACTGAATCTATGTTATTTTTAAACTGCATACCTTCGACGACTGCTCGCTACTTGTTGCTGTATCTTGTGAGGGTCACATGTTGACACTAACACCTTATGTGTGTATGCCTGTGATTTTAATAATGTACATATGTTTTGCAATAAATAAATTGAAATTAACTGATCTACATTTTTCATTCAAGTACCGGGAGTTTTCACTTCATAAATTTCTTATAAATTCTGCTTTATTACTAAAGGTACCTACTCTACGTATAAATTCTGCTTTATTACTAAAGGTACCTACTCTACGTATAAATTCTGCTTTATTACTAAAGGTACCTACTCTACGTATAAATTCTGCTTTATTACTAAAGGTACCTACTCTACGTATAAATTCTGCTTTATTACTAAAGGTACCTACTCTACGTATAAATTCTGCTTTATTACTAAAGGTACCTACTCTACGTATAAATTTTGATGGAATTGGACATAGAGTATATATAGTTGTAACATTTTTATATGTATAAAGAAGAGTTTTATTTAATATTATTATAGGTATACCCTAGCATAGCTATAATGTCAAATACTTATTCTATTCCAATAAAATAACACAAACCAAAGTTTTCGTCATATCCAAACTTAATCCACAAAAATAATTGTTTTTAGTGAAGCTAGCCTAGGTACATAGTACATACCTACTGTAAAATTAGGTTTGCTCTTAAAATTGCTCTGTGCTGAGTCCAATTATTCCGTGATCCCTGCCGTGATGATGAGGTTATGCAGGGCGAGCAAATCTGATTACTTGATTGCGAATTTGAACGCCATAAAAATTAAAGGCCAACATCCCTCAGCCAGCTTTTCATTTTCATTTACCCGGTGCACAAATTCACATCGTCGAACATAAAATAAATACTTCAAACAAGAAAATGTGCTATGACTTTAGACTTTATGAAATCATTTCTCGGATAGTTGAGACTTTGGTGACATTTTATGAGAAATAACATCTGGTCGGTGTGATGTAGCATTAACGCTCTAGAGTACCAGTACCTAATTAATTTAAGTTCGCTTCTCCCTTCACTTGTGCGTTTTTTCGGGATTCTTATACAGCTATACTTATTGTGGATCACAAATAAAAATACTTACCTAGGTACGTTAAGTTAAGTATTTCAGTATGAGTAACATTAGTATTTTGAGTAAGTATTAATGATCGAAACGACGCACTATTTTCAAGAACTTGTTTTACTTATCATAAATCTTCATATGTCTTGTTAATTTAGTTAGATGTTTAATAATATAGTTATACTTCATATAAATTCTTTATAGCAGGCAAATTAAAACCCATACATGAATTAAAACTAAACTAAAATAAAAACGAGTAAACTCCATGTAATTCCAAAGAATAAATAATAGTACAAGGTAATTCTTGGATTTATTTTGTTATTATTAGGAGCGCTTTTGCATCTGACGTAGTAATGTTACTACAAGTGAATTAATGCTATCTCCGCTGCGTTCGAGATCCACATTCACCGGTTCGTCAGTTCACGGCTACCTGGCTGGCCGCCGCATAACTGTTTTTTCTCCCGATCCTCCAACGCTAACAAAAAGCGTTGCGCCTTCATTATTATTATTAAAGCACAAAAGCGATGAGCGGCAACGACAACATGGCGGCATTGCGACGTTGCCGGTCCGCACGCTCGGCTGACTCGTCACGTGACGTCACGTCTCAAGATGGCCGACACACCGGTTGTGCTGCGTCCCCGTCCCCCACCCGCCGCGCTCGATCCCGACCCGCCCGCGGCCCGACCCGTCTCCCAGCCGGATCCGAACGAAGTAATAACAATAATAATTTAGAATGCAGCCGTCAGAAAGGAAACCGAGTGAGAATAGATTTAAATTTAATGCATCGAACACGTCGACTATACGTGTTACCGCTAATTGTTATTCTACAGCAGAGGCTGTTTACTTTCGTTGAATAACATAGATAGTAGTTAGCGGAATCGAGGGCCTCGACAGCATGCGCGGCGCGCGCCCGCCGACTGCGTGATTCATTTTGTTAATGTTCTAATCAAGTAAACATTTGAGGCACTGTTATAATATACTTTATCATTCAAACAGAATTCCATGGAATATCTGTTTAAGGGATTTGAAGATTTTGGCATAGTGGTCAGTCCGCCTATTCGTATTTTATTTTTCAAGTTTGCGGCGCTCAATGAAACCTGTATATTATATGGGTAGAGGACACACACCTAACAAACAAAACATATCTCGGATGGACCGCTTTGCCAGCCTCTAAATAAAACACTTCTAAGTCCTTTCTTTGGCTGTCAGCAAGCTATCAAGCTGTACATATTTCGTATTAGTCATTTTATTTAAGTCTTCTCGTAGCTGACATGGAACACCACTTAAGTACTTGTAATGTTCACTAATTCCTGCACGGCCTGCACCGGTACCTATATGTCATTATTTGATTCGTGTGCTACTTACCTAGGTATATCATCGACGTGTGTGTTATATTGTAATGTACCTACTTGTATTAAAATTACAAATAGGTACATATCAGTTACTACTAATGGTTTTCCATAATCTAGGAAGATCATATTAGCATCTTTATCGCTTCATGATCATGACTTCCAAATTCCATGTTAATCTGCCCAAAAAATGTTTACGTTTATAGGGTTAATTGATGTATGTAAGTTACTTTATTCCACCTAACTTTTAAATGCCTGAACAGATTTGAATGTATAGAGATCGTAAGAATCCTTACATCATCGCGAGTAACTTAGGCTATAGTTATTTCAAAGTTTGTTTTTTGGCTGTTCAGTCGTGTTTTTCCTGTTACCTTGATGATTTACTTGTTAGATACATCACATCCGGGAATACCTATACCTACTTCATTATTCAGCTACGTTGAATTTTGAACGCTCATTGAAACGGTTAGATATACCTAAGTTAAATTGAATAGCATCACTGCATCTGCTAAGCTGTAGTGTGTATCGTGTTCTTGTATCGGGTTCGTTATCGCGCGATAAGCATGTTGTCGGGGTCGGGTGGGGCGGCTGCGGCCGGCGCGGGCGGCGCATCCGCGTCGCGGCTAACGGCGCGTCGTCGTGGTGCGCGCGCTGACGTCACCGCTCGATAATGGCTGCTGCCGCCCCGGCCCCCCGCGGGCCCCGCGGTCTCGCACTCGACCCGAGCTCAGTCTCTCCTCGACCCGCTTCCGAAGCGAGTGCCTCTCACGTTCCGCACCTCAAGCACAGCGTTCGCGAAGCCGAATGTGAAAAAAAGATATTATCAGTGTTTTTGTGTAACATGGTGACGGTGTTTTTCTTATCCAGTAAAAGAAATCAGTGACAATTTACAAGAGAACCGAAGAAGGCCGATCTCTCGCTCTCCGAACAATACCCGGCGGCGAGATGTCGGTGATGCAGAAGCGCCAGCACTGTTATTTGTGCGACTTGCCCCGCATGCCGTGGGCGATGTTGCACGAATTTTCAGAGGCAGTGTGCAGGGGCTGTGTCAACTACGAGGGCGCAGACCGCATCGAGGTGGTGCTGGACACGGCCAGGCAGCTTAAACGTGCCCATGGATTTCAGGAGGGTCGCGGTCCCACACACGCTAAAGGAGCTCACAGAGCACCTTTAGAAGCTCATCAAAATGGAGCTGAAACTGCGGTCAGAGGGCAACCGGCTCCACCGGCCCATCACGTGCACACTCCTACTTCTGGTTTCACTTTACACCATCAACGACCCACAGCCAGTGCGGGCCTTTTGGCAGAGTATGGAGGACGCCGAGAAGATCACGAAGGCAGGAGGTTATCACATTTGCCTACACACCACTTGCCAACGCACGGTGCTGCACGATTGGCGCCTGGCCTCACATTAAAAAGGCCTTTGGATGAAGATGATCACCAGAACCATCACGAGCCATCCAAGAGGCTGATGGAGGATCACGTCCGGCCGCCACTAACTCGCGGCGACTCTCTGCCAGCGGTGTCTCTCGCCACTTCCTTCGCGCCTGACCGTTTCGTAAAGCAAGAGAAACATCCAATCCGCACACCATCTTTTGACGCGTCTTCTTTCAAATCAAACGGTGAGTCTTTTGTTATTTGGATTTGCTTTTCGTAAAATAGGTCTTTAAAACACCTTCATATAATTGGCTGGTATTGATGTTTTTTAATAAAAGGTTAGTTATTTTCGTCATCCCCACACTCGCAAAATTTCTTGCATGTCCAATAAAAACATCTTCTCCATAACCAACTCATTTATTCTTGACTGTCTTTTTAAACATTTTTAGTCGATGTTATCATCATCATATTCTTCCACTGCTGGACGTAGGCCTCTCCTAGTGAACGCCACTGAGCCCGATCTTCGTCTATGTTATACTTTTCTAAATTCTTAGAATTATGAGAAGTTGGAGTAGAGTTATTTAAGCAACGTACTATTGCAGTATTTATTTTCAATAAATATGAAGTATTGTATAGTTTCTCAACACAAAGTTGACATTATTGATAATGAAGAATTTCTAAATCCTGCTTAGAATAAAAAACATGCATAAAAATATCATAAAAATCAGCTAACATTTTTGAAGGGACAAGAAATTTGAAATAAAAAAAGATCGATTTCTCGGGCGTCAATGAAACTAGTGTCAGTCGTTAGAGGAAATTCTAAGAAACAAAAAGTATTCCATAAAAAATCGCCTAAGTGATATACATTCCGAGATATTTGGGTTTAAAACTCTTTTTTGTCGTTTACACGCGTTAGGAACACATATTGTTGTATTTTCTATTTTGTCCAGAGTGGTTCCCTGAACTTAAAATAACTGTCTGATGAAATTAATAACACACACAGATAACTATTCATACCTGCGCCACCCCATACTTTTACTACAAATTATTATTATCGTGAAGATTCTGAATTCTGATTTTTTCTGTTTTTTTTTTATGATTTCTGAACCCAAATATCTCGGAAAGTATATCAAATATGCGATTTTATAAAGAAACACTATTTGTTTCTTATATTTTTTCCTATCGGTTGTTTAATTCAACGGGTAACTACTAATTATTTGCAGCATTCTTTTGTAAAGCTGGATGTAGAACACGAACGTAGGTAAAGGAACTTTAACGTGACCTTAAATTTTCTTCATGAGTCCTTTGTTGATTTCCCTGTAACAGATTGTTTTTATATTACTGTTCCGAAGGTCAAACTTCTTGAATTAGGTACGATATAATTTATTGAACTCTTGTATCACTGAAGTTTTTTTAAGTCATTTATGAAAACTACTGCAATTATGAAACAGATATTGCTCTATTATTTACAATCGTATGATTGTAAATAATGCAATATCTGCAACTTGCATCACAGAAAAATATCATTGAGAAAAGTCACGCTTTTTGCAATAATTATAAAAGATAGCAAATGAACGAAGACGTGCTCAGACGGACGAGCGTGGTTGTTTTGCGCAAGCGTCCGCCACGGGATTCGTATCTAAGTAGGTGCATTAACTCAGTCCATAAATACGAAACCGGTTCAACTGGTTGAGCGTTCTCGAAAGCGAGCCCGCGCCCGCGTCCTCTCGCACACAAACTTGCCACATACGAACAAACACCCACACCACACGTAATGTAAGTAAACGCGGCACCGCGCTGTGAATGCATGCACGACACGCGGTGTGGCAACGTCGCGTGACGACATTTTCGCTCGCGTACGTATGTAGGTAGGCCGACGGGCGAAAAAATATAGCGCCTGCCTACGCTTGGCAGAGTCGCTCGACCACATTCCGTTGGCGTGTGTACAGGGAGAGCGCGGCCGCGGCCGCCGCTGCCACAAGCCGTCGGCCAAAAAGGTCACCGTGCGTGACGTCATTACCGCCATATGGGCCGTGCCTTCGCGCCAACAACAGAACTACCCAACCATAACTGAAGCCCTTTGCACGCTACCATCGTATAGTAATGAACTAATAATGCTTACGTTGATTTTTATTATGCCAATGATTAAAAACAAAACAGGTGCTCTCACACATCGTACAAAAGAAATATGTCGTCTAAATAAACAACATATAGGAGTCGTGCGTCTTTTCGTTTCCTAACAAAAGTTTCCCAACTCTGAGTACCTAGTATCTTAACAAGTGAAATACATGTTGTCATATTGTGTAGAGCAAATCATTCGATCGATCAAATAGCCTGACTCTTTCATGAAAACATTTAAAATAAAATCTGCGAGTAAGCTCTTTCCATGTCTACTGAAGTTAACATTTTCATCTTATTCATCATAAAGCTTCGTCATCATACCGTTTCCCTAACATTTACTTTCGTGTTTTCGTACCGTGAATTAGTTGCAAATGTCGCAATCATCGTTTCATAACATAGCAACGGCCCAGTAACCGCGCAGATACGGGACCCACATCGCGCGCGGTTTGGCAACGTCGCATGCTCGGAACTTGGATCTCGCCCGCCATCAGCGATACGACTCTACTCGACGCATATTTGAGTGTTTACTTACTTACCTACTTACGTATCACTTCAATTATTTTATACTTACCTACCCGTCTGTCTACTGTTGAAGTAGGGCCGAAAGGCCGGCCGGCCGAGTGCCACGTTCTGTGACCAAGCAGTGACACATCGCCGCTTACTACGTAGCTCGTATTAACACACAATGCTATTTATAAGATTGTGCGTGTGTGAATGTGTGTTTACTATCCGTCCATCGGTCCACCACAAACGATGTGTCATCGCCTCATCCAACATTGAATGTGAGGCTATTCGGACAAACTGAAACGATGTCGAGAAAGTGCGTTGTACTAACGAAAGCAGCCCGCCCGAGCGCCGCGATGCTCATCTGCCAGAAACTATTTCGATCGCTGACATCGCCAATTCATTTTACTTTTACTCTGATGTGAAATTACCATATTACGTCTAATTACATCTCAGTGCCATCAGATAATCAAATCAAAACAAAGTTATAAAAAGATTTACGTACACACAGAACCAACAACCTATAGTTTTATTCGTATTATTTCTTAAATCAATAGCATAATCATGAAACCACGATTCATGATCGTTAACTTCTTTCGTTTCCCACGTCAATACCGGCTATTTATGTAATACTGCAAACTCACTATTTCACAAAAGGAAAACCACAGAGACTAATGCTAACCTCATTGCAAATCTTTTGAGAGTGTTCGCTGTATAACATGGCTGTTTTTGATGATGTTGATTTCGATTGATTGAATTCTTCCAGGCTATGGTAACGCTGCTCCGCTGACGAACGGCTCCGCCGGGTCTCCCCTGGGTCGTGCGGCAGGCTCGCCACCGGTGTCGGGCGCGAGTGGCGCTGGCCCCAGCCCCATGGCAGCGCTGATGTCGGTGGCCGACACGCTGCCGCCAGGCTCACCCCGCTCGGCTGGAGGCTCGCCGCCCCAGCCACCTCCGCAGCGCTCGGCCAGCCGCTCCAGCCAACACTCGCCAAATTCCTCAGGTACTTACAGTTCCATATTCGGCTCGGAATCGACTAAAATGGAAGAGGTCATTTTTGTCTGTATGAAAAAAAACCTAGAAATATATCGTCGTCTTCAAATGATAATAATGACCTTTTTAACAATTTACGATTTTGTTGAAACTGAAAATCATGTATGTGATAATTTGAAATCTTAAAGATGGAAATTTGGCAAAGTATCCAGTTTTTAGCATATTCCTTTTAAAATACTTTAAATCTTTTACGACTATTTATCATCGACATAAGTAGTTTTTCTCCACGCAAAGTTACTATTGGCACCCAGTTCTAATTATGCTTAATTGTATTAGTGTAACGTGTGAAAGAAAACAAGTTATCAGAGCGTTGCTTTTTGCAACAACAACCGGTGCAGATTTAACGGTACATCGTATTGGAAGTCTGTCGTACTGTTCGATATCGTATGACGACGGGTCGGACTCGGGCGGGCGTCCGATCGCTGCGCCAGCGACGGGGCGACCCGACGACCGCTTGCGCCCATACCGTCCAGCTACAGTCTGCTTTCTTGAATCTAGAGTCGCGTAAAATAATGACACTGCAATGTCCGGAGCCGTTCTGAACGGCACCGAACAGCCTTAGCAGACGGTAGCTAACAATTGGTCTCCGGTCCGACAGGGTCGAACGGCGGGCGGCGGTCGTCGGGCTCCCGGCACGTGTCGTCGACGACATCGGTGTCGTCGACCGAGGTGGGCGAGGGCGCGGACGCGAACGCGCCGGCGCCCGCGCCGCTCCTCAAGTGCACACTGTGCCAGGAGCGCCTTGAGGACACGCACTTCGTGCAGTGCCCCAGCCAGCCGCACCATAAATTCTGCTTCCCCTGCTCGAGGGACTCCATCAAGCGACAGCAAGGATCAGAGGTAAGCTCTCGTCGCTCATTTCATTTCACGAAAATATTTGTTTCTTCGACAATGAACGGCAAAATAAACTTGGTTTTTCCTTTCCCAGGTATACTGTCCGAGCGGGGAAAAATGTCCTTTGGCGAATTCGACCGTCCCGTGGGCTTTCATGCAGGGTGAGATCGCCACGATTCTCGGCGAGGAGTTTAAGCCGAAGAAGGAGCGCGAGACCTAGAGCTGCGCGGCGACGCCTCGAATGTTCCTCTTGTCCCTCTCGTCGTGCACACGACGGGAGGAGTAGTGCCGCGGCACGCGGCCGCAGGCGCGCAGCGCGCGGCTCCGCGGCGATCGGCGCGCACTCTCGCGCGTCGTTATCAAAGATTACTTGTATATAATATCTTGTAAATAGTACACTTACATTAGCTCGCTCGTCGAGTCGAGACCGATCGTCGATTCCGATCCGATTTTGTGTCCTCGTGAGGGCGATTTGACTATGACATATTGAACTCTTATTTATTCTGGCGATGCCGATGTAGCGTTAAGCGTTTCGAAACGCTCCGTCATTCTTATAGTACATATCTGTTTTGGAAAGTTTTCGATTGTTTAACTGTGTCGATGTCCGCACGGTTCGCGGAGAGATCTGAAGCAGTTCTCGGGTCGAGTTTGGAGATTTCTTCGGATGCCATTTTCTTAGTTACCTTTAGGTCCCGAACCATAGTGAACTTGGCATTTATTTATGTGATTCTTATACTGTACGAGTATTATGCGATATAAATGATCATGACATATTATGTAGTCGAAAGTACTGATTGTAAAAACGTAGATTTTGGATATTGGAAGCGCGCGCAGTGTATAAAACAGACGGTAGCCGGCGTATATTTTTATATTTTGTACTCCGGAGCGCGCGCTATAGTCTTAATTTACTAGGTATGAAGCGATTTATTCAGAGTGGATTGAGTTCCGTTACTGTACTACGTTCGACGACACATTCGGCCTGGTGATGATTCTTATTTCTTTTAATTCTTTTTACAGACATAAATCGTCATTACTTTCAATCGGAAATTCAAAATTGTCTTTGTAGTGTACATCTTGGATGTGCTCTTATTTGAGTTGATTATTTTGTAAGGATAAGTTAACGTAACTCGGAGTGAGGCTCGTCCGCGTCTCAAACTGCCGGCCGAGCTCTGGTGCTCCGGCGACGCAGGCAGTTTGCGGCGCGTGCGCCGGCTGCTGCAGTATTAGCGAGATCGCTTTGCATACGGGGGGCGTACCTAGTCATTTTGTGAAATGTCAAATTGTCAGAACCGCGTCCACGCGGCCGTTATAGGAACTCTTAAAACTCGCTGCTATATTTGTATAAAGTGAAGTAATCATTATAATTATCATTATATATGGCATAATGTTAAACGATTCGTAGTGTACGTCAATTTCGAAAGCTATCAGTGTACGACTGTTTATATTAAATTTTGATACGATCTGATCGATTTTTATGTAAGATTATTCCTTGATCTAATCTCAATAACTCTATTTGCGTACATCGATATAATATTATGTTATAATCGAGTTATTGATGTTGGCTATTTTTGGGATTCTAGTATTTGATTGTACGTCTTTTAAATATGCAGTTAACATATTTATATTTCAACAGTATCTACTGGAATCACTTTAGCGTGTATCTATGTATCGAGACAAACTATTTATGTCTTTAAATATTTTCAAATTAGAGCATTCAATTAAATTGATATGTCTGTTATTTATTTTAGATGGTATTTATGTGTAAATAATTAACTTGTGTAACATACTTTTATCTACTTGTAAATAATTTAGATAGGGTGGTTTCGAAGCCGGCTCGAACGTTATGGCTTTTGATCCAGTATTAGTAGATGTCAGATTGGTGATGTTTTATATTGTCTTTACGTTCATTTTGAAAATTAACCTTCTCAATTTTTTTCGAAGAAAATCTGCTAGTGATTTTTCGTGTTTCATAATTTTAAAATGTTTCTTCAATGAAATTCGTTGCATAATTTTAATATTTCTTGCAATGCAACTTGGTTTTAGTATACCTAAGTATTTGTTTGAAAATCTAATAAGTTTTGAAATATATACACTTTTCTGCTATTCTTTATGCTGTCGTTATTCTGATAGATTCGAAATTGATATTTAGTGTTATCAATGGAAGTCACCCGAAGGAAGGGTTTGTCATATGTAAAATAGTTGTCGCCGAAAGTGGCAAAGGTAAAATGTGTAAGCACAAAGTGTGCGAATTACTTTTTATTACTTACTTTGATATGTTAAATGTACGTGTTATTTATTTTTGTAAGAAAAGAATCAAAAGATTTTCGATTTTAGAACATTGTCTTTAATGAAGCATTTCAAGGGATGTGAGTTTTTCTTCTGTATTTGATTACCATGATTGCTGTTTTCACCTATCTCTATTTTTGTAGGACGCTATTTTATGTCCACGAAATAAAGTTCGTAGAATTCTTAGAATAGGAATAGCAAATAATTGTACTTGGTGTTCTCGGGGTTTGCTCTTGAACCGCTGTTGTAAATGTTGCTCAGCCGGCGTACATTTAACATATCAAACGGTTTTAGTCCGCCTTTACCCTTAGGCTTGTGTGTAGAAATCGACGAAGACGACAAAACTGTATAATTTTGTTTCAGTAAGCAGCAAATGAAATGCTTCGATTAAGACGTTAATGTACATGTTGGTGAAATACAATTGATGTGATTTTCTATACTGAGTACTTTTACTTATCCACCTTTTCCTTAAATCAAAGGTACGATTCACAGGAACATGCGTTGCCAATTAGATGTTAACACTTATCTGAAGTCTTCGAGAAGAAATTTTAATTATATTTTCCAGCTTGTGCTCTGTAAATCGAATCGTATTATCGACATAACCTACAAAAAGGATGATTAGCAAGATGAAGTGGCAGTGGACTGTGTCCATTAAAGCCGCAAACCCGATAATCGATGATGCAGACATGGCGACTACAGCTGCTAAATCACTCCTCGACATCCTCAGGCCAGGTAGAGAAAGGTGGCAGCTGGATAAATATTGAAAATTTTTGACGATCACGATAGAAATAAAGCAATTGTTTTAGATTTACAACTGATAGCTCCTAAAATATATCAAATAATATTTAGCATAGGCAATTTCCGACTCAAGCATTTTATGAGGTACTCGGAAACACAATCATAAAATAAGCGGTGGATATTGTAACAATGTGACTGTAGAATCGTAGAAAGGTTTGCAGCGGATGTACATGTACATGCTCTTGTAATACACAAGCAGTCCAGCTTTGGAACTCTACCAGTTTCTATTAGGGAAGCGACATCAATGCACATTTGTAATGACCGTGTCAAGTATCAGTACTTTTCAAGTTGTTATAATATGTTGAATGTAATATTATATTTGTAATTATTTCATATATATTTTTATTAACAGTAGATGTATTTATAGATAGATAGAAAATTCTTTATTGCACACAATAGATAGGTACATAGGCGAACTTAAAGCTACCAAGCATTATCTTCAAGTTAAATTATGTTTTTTTTTTGTACGTATTATATGGAATTAAATATTTGTATTATTCATTATATAGGTATTTTTTTATGATCCTACATACTCCTTAACAGAGTATGTGTCTCTATTCAGCCTACGGTTGCCTGGAAGAGATTGCAGATTAGTGATATGGCCGCCGATTGTACTAAGTAAAGACTTGTTTTTTTTTGTATTATTAGTTACTTTCTTGTGCAATAATGAGCTTATAAAAAAGTAAGCTTGAAGTAGGTATAATTGAATCCTGAATGATCAGTCTCGAAAGGAATAGGTAGGTTTTTTAACACGTTTTTATTGATTCACTTTCTTGTTAGTCTGTCGTTCCGGGTGGATCTTCTCACTCTCTTCTCTTGGAACTCAATTAGTCTGTCGTTCCGGGTGGATCTTCTCACTCTCTTCTCTTGGAACTCAATTAGTCTGTCGTTCCGGGTGGATCTTCTCACTCTCTTCTCTTGGAACTCAATTAGTCTGTCGTTCCGGGTGGAATCTTCTCACTCTCTTCTCTTGGAACTCAATTAGTCTGTCGTTCCGGGTGGAATCTTCTCACTCTCTTCTCTTGGAACTCAATTAGTCTGTCGTTCCGGGTGGAATCTTCTCACTCTCTTCTCTTGGAACTCAATTTTCGAGCACTTCCCGATAAGTGTTTTTGTATTAGGTTTTTTATTCTACATTTGCTGATTGTTTCATAACGAAAATAATGTTTGTCGTATGGGGCAGTGCTGGATTCTGGTGTTTGAGTTTGTCAGGCCGCCCGAGGGCCTCTGACATGGCTTAACGACTGCTATTAAACAATAACACCCATGACCTACAGCTTAACACGTGCCCTGCGAAGCACAGAGCGATGTAAAAGCGCACATAATGAAACTAAACTTTAATTGAACTTATTATTTGTTGTACCATGTACTTTATTACCCATGTGCGGAAACTTTTATAAGCCGCTGCTTTTATCCATAGTTTATATCCTAAGTAGTATCCGCGGCTATAGTTTTCCTAAGAGAATAAAATAACTTAGGAAAGTCATTGGTTTAGAGCCTAGGACCGAACTAGGTTTCGTTGAATTCTAAGTTGCACTATTTAACCGTTACGCTACTATCGCTCTGAATAATAATATGACATATATACATGCTGATGCTAATGCTTGGGATATGTATGAAATTGATGTCTAAAGGTATATTTCCTGTTGTCTCCAGATCGGAGCAGCGGCCCCAACGAGAGGATGCCGGAACCTCTGTGTCTGACGAACAGATGAGATCAAACACACCTCGGTACCCAGTCGATCGATATTTGGTTTGTATTTCTTTATTTCATATTTTTTTATCCTTGAAGAAAGCAGATTCAGTTTTTCCTCTGAAGACTTCGGCTAAAGTCTAATGTTTCCTTAATCAGTCCTTGAGAGGCAATTATATTGAATTCCATGGTATTTATTACAGGTTGAGAGCAGCAATAAGTTCGAAATGGTCAACATCATAGATGACGAAATCTGGAATCCCGAGCCCGCACTAAGGCCAGAAGATGAAATAATATTAAGGAAACTTCATGACATGCTGCAATCGACCGCTGATGACCTGAAGCTGCTCTCCGGGGAACTGTCAAAATTTCACGAGCCTGGCATTCAGGTGAAGTCAGTGCCGACGCCGCTCGATGAGGAGTTCAATGAAAAAGTTCACATCGAGGAAGTCGTCAATGCTAAATTCCATGGGTACAAAATTATTGATACGACATTTCACATACCCGAAGCCAAGCTGCGAAATGACACGATTGACGAAGTAAAAGTAAAGCGTGCAACTAAAGTAATAAACACCGATGTCAAAGTTGATTCTGCACCGGTATGTAAGAGGCCAGTAATTCATAGAAATTTAGGAATAACTCGAACTAGAATAATGCAAATCAATGGAAAAAATCAAGATAGCGTTAGGATTGAGAAACTGAACAATGGTAAAGTAATCAATAGAACGCCTGCAGTAGCTTATAATGAGTTCTGTTTTAAATACGCTGAACCTAAAGTTAAAGAAAGAACCCGAAAAAAATTACAAGTCCAAGATATGCCGAGCATCAACATAAGGAATGAACTAAAAAAACAGAAAGTATTGCAGTTAGACATTGTGCCTGAAAGTAACGAACCAAAAGAATTAGGCACAGTTAGAAGCAATGTATCGGTAGTTGCAATTAAACATGATATTTTACCAAAGCAAGTACACATCAAACCAAATGAATCGGTGAAAAGTCAGCAAACAGGTAGCAATAACCAGACAGTAAGAAAAATATCAAAAATGTCGACTTATGAGAGTAGTGGATCAACGAACAATGCCGATTCCGATGATCGAGCTAAACAAAACACCCAGAAACGTATAATATCTGTGATGAGGAATTCGCCGAAAACATCAACACGAGATCGAATCAATAAAAATATCATGGTCAAGAAAGAAACAGATAAACGAGCACGTATTAATCTAGATGAATGGAAGAAAAAACTCAATATAGTGTATGGATCCAGTAATTCTAAAAAAAATAAAAAGTCCCCGAATAAAAAATCCTTAAAAAAAACATATCTTACTAAAAGACCGACTGCTTTAAACAATGCTGAGTACATACCGTATTCCCAATTAACTTTAGGTGGAGTAAGACTAAGTGATATAGAAAGAGAAATATCAAATCTACCAAAAAATACCGATATGCCGTTGAGCCCTATTTTAGATAAGATTTTGAGTAGTAGAGAAAACTCTTTTCATAAAGATAGCCCTAGAAAACGTCACCCGAAAGATAGCCCTAGAAAACGTCACCCGAAAGATGGTCCTAACATATTAACCACGTCAGACGAAAATCTGCTTCATGAAGTGATCGACATAGAACGAAGCGTTAGCGAAACTTTGACCAAAAATCTAAAGAAAAATTATAATAAGCCAGTGATTAAATCGCAGAACATTTCTAGTGAAAACACTAATGGCGCTGAAGAAAATGAGAGTTATGCTGATGACTTTGAAGATGAAAAGTCCGACCATAGTGGAAAGTCGGGCAAACAGTTGCAAAATGATGAAGAACTGGATGAAAATTCTATTAAGATTAATTATGAGGAAAAAGATAATGGTTCTTCAGAAAACGACGACGATGATGGTACTTATGGCGAACCTGTTCCAGGTCCTTCCAATGTAAATAACACTACGTATACGAAAACATCCAACCTCTCGTTTAAAGATTCAGTAGACATATTCGAATTTGTACATTCAGTTGACACGCATGACACCGCCACACAAAGCAATGGGTCAAATAAAATCATGCCCCAAGAAACACAGACTTCTCCGCGAAATGGCAGGACAAACATACAACCTATCCATAACGACTTATGGTCTCCCATAGACCCGCGGCGAGAGGTAGAAAAGATGTTCGATTTAGAGAAAGATTTTATAAAAAGACTAATTATAGACGAATACGGGGATCTGCTAGAGAAAAATATCAATAAACCTTCGATATCCAACGAAAGCAAACAGGAAAGTAGGAAGAACACAACCGCGTTGCAGAAAAACACTCAAACATCTCCGGCGCATGTGAAAAGTGTAATGACATCGCCAAGAAAAACTAAAACAAGATCTACATCACCTTTTCATGTATCGGTCCCTGCTGTTCATCGACAGACGAGCCCGATGATGTTGGTGACTAAGGACGATGAACAAAGAAATGATATCGAAATCGACGCCGACGACATATCGGTTAATTTATCCTCACCGCGTTTCAGCTTACGATTACCGCAGACCTTTCGCGAAGTTTTATCCAACCTAGGGGAACAAACGAGATCTCATTCTAAAATGAGTGTAATAAGAGATAAATTGAATATTACCAGTTCCAGTTCTGTAGACGAAGACAGTTCTTCGTCGGAAATTAGCAGTTTGGGAGAAATCAAAGTCAAAAGGAGACTAAGGAAAAGAGTGCCATCGATTTCTGAATGCAGTTCATCGTCTACAGTTGAAAGTAATTCTAAATACAGCTATGATTGGCAATCTACCGGAATTTTGCCTTTGAGAAGCGAAGGGGAAGTTAGTTTAGGACAGGCTACTAGGCAAAGGTTACAAAAACCTACTAAGAGTGATGGTGAGACCAGTTTTGGTCCTTTAAAATGAGATTTAGCTTTTTCGTAATCTTGATCATTCCTTTTGTGCCTTATTGAGTTAAAAATGTATTGATGAAATCATTCCTTGTGTTGTATCTATTGCGTGATTGTTGTTAACTCGCCTGAAGTACAAAATGTTATCGCAGATTAGTTATATTATATGTATAATTATTTATATAAGTAAAATGATTGTTAGTTTTATGTAAATACTTATAGTTTTTTTACCATGCCATTGAAATATGTGTAATTATGTTGATAAATAATATTTCGCATTGCGTTGCGACCAAATAAACAGTTGCTATCGGAGTTGTGTTTTGCTTTAATCAGTACCAACCTAATTAACAATCCAATTTCCTTTTGAATTTTGTTTTGTCCCATATTTTTTATTTGTATAAACCCGATTGACGCAAATGTTAGAGGAGTGGAGTGTCAACGATGATAAACTTTATTTACCTACAAAATATATATATGTTTATCTTCTACCGTATCTGAAAGTCTAGAAGTCAATGACTTTTAATCAGAAACCGTTTATTTTGTAGCGGTTTTAAGCGATCCGTATTGCTACCGGCGCGGCCCTATTAACACCTTATACTAATCTCCTGCAGCCTCCAGACTAGTTTGCTTTACCGACTGATGTCATTATACATGTTATAGTAATACCGTAACTAGCATTACTATATATGTATAATGACATCAAATGGTTGTTGCTTAGATCTTCCGCTGACGAATGATCCATACAGGTTTTCAGTACCTACCAGCAAGTTTAGAATATTGAGCCGGTTGTGCCGCCATAATATGCACAACATCCTCATCAATCAGAAGGAGGTATTAAAGGATTTTGACGTGAATTAGAGTCGTATACGTAGTCCTGAAATATAGGGAGCTTGCTGAAGTTCTAGTTTCAACATGTCCCAAAATGGTTATGCAGACGCTAAGAGGGAATATGGTCGAATGAGTGACTCAGGCTCTTGTGGCAGTTTCCTTGGGTGGAGAGACAAATCTATTGCATTTCGACACCAAGAAGTACGTATTATCGTAAGCCCGTGTACCACCAAAAGGGGCGAGTTCTCGCATTACCTTACTGTGTGTGACATAGCACTCAGAACTAGCAAATTGAAGTGACAATGGGCACGACCCATGCTCGTAAAACTGATAACCGTTGGGGAAGAAAGGTTCTCGAATGGTGACCGCGGACCGGAAGACGGAGCGTGCCCTGTGCCGGATGATATAACGGCGTTCTGGGCAATTTCGATTGCAATTTTTGCCACTTAACGAAGGATCGTTAGTGGGATCGTGTGTGTGTTAGATCCCTGTACCCTTTGAATAAAGTCGCTTTTTCGATGTCAAACTTAACTGTCATGTCATTTAAACATGCAAAACGAACGGTACCTACAGGGCCTTAGGTACCTACAGGGGCGGCACGACATAAAAGGCGCCGCCGGCCTTAGGTGCCTACATGCGCGGTGCGGCGCAGTAACTTCAAAGGCGCCGCCGACCTTGATAGTTCAAATACCTACCGACTACTGCTAGTACGTACGAGTACCTTCTGGAAATTTCCGTTGCGGTATGTGGTGTTGCTACAATACTCTTTTCTATCCTGTACATTTCGTATGTGTACAGATCTATGGTGATTGTGCTAAATGACAACTGTCTTATTGTAAATATTGTACTACAAATTTGATCGTATTAAAATCAGATATCCATGGTTTTACTCGATTTCTCTTGTATCAATTTAATACGATAATATATACGTAGTGAACTATAATGGAATCAATAACGCGACTACTGAGACCAGACAAATTCGACGTAGATCCGGGTTCTCCGGCCGCAGAGCTAAAATACCGTCACTGGAAGGAGATGTTCGAGAACTATTTTGCTGAAGAAACGGAGGTGGCAAAGTTATCTATTAGTATCAAATTAAAGATACTGCTCAATAACATATTTCCAAATATTTACTCTTTTATAAGAGATATAAAAGATTACACAAAAGCTTTATCCGTGTTAGATAAAATTTATCTGAAATCTAAAAATGAAATTCACGCTAGATACCTGCTAACTTCAACTAAGCAGAAACCTGAAGTGTCAGTGGCAGATTTTTTACGCACGCTACAGCGGTTGTCATTCGAGTGTAACTTCAAGACAGTCAATTCTGAAGAATACAGGAACGAATACGTGCGTGATGCATTCATTGCTGGAATACATTCCCAAAAGATTCGAGAAAGGCTGCTTGAAAATCTAGAAATAAGTTTAGAAGAGGCGTCTAATCAGGCCATGTCACTAGAAATGTCTGAAAAGAATTCAAATGACTTTAAAACTAATCATCATTAGCCTGTGATGGAACTAAATCAAATCGAAGGTAACGCAGAGAACTGCCACAATCTCGCTGCTACTCCATCACGTAGGCACTGTTTTTTCTGCGGTGGGAACGTACACCAACGGATAAAATGCCCGGCTTTCCACGCTACTTGTCAAAATTGCAAAAAGAAAGGTCATTTTGCCAAAGTTTGCAGAAGCGGGACCGCCATAACCAAGCCATCAGCTATTAATCTAAAACAGCGCAGACTTTAACAGTGTCGGTTACAAATGTAATTGTAAATAAACATGACGATTGTTTTCCGTTGAAAAGCAAGCCCAATAAAACACTTGACTTATCGTGGGCAACACCCGATGTAAAAAATATGAAGTCACTCCTTTTTGACATTATTAAACTGAATACAATATTTCCAAATGACATTTGTATACAATCTCATAAGGACAAGGTTAGTGCAAATCATGACATGCTAATTAATAATCATAAATCTAATTATTATTCAAATTTAATACATAGTAGTAACAGCGCGTCCAAAGGTATGTGGTGCGTTGTTAACAAAGAAGAGGAAAAAACAACACCCTGAAGCTCAACTTTGCACAAATTTTAGTAAATTTAGATGGTAAGAAATTTTATTGCCCAAAAGAAGCAGTAAACACGATGAACGCGAGGTATCTCAACGCTGCGACTGCATGCGGAGCACCGCGTGCGGACATAGTTGGTGTGCGCTGCGCTTTATTGAGTGCGCGTGCGCCAGCGGACCGCTCGCTTCGACTTCGTCTGTTTACTGCAGACGAGGTTTTTCTTATAGTTACCACGCGCATACCGCCCAAGCAGTCGAAGGACATATATGGCCTCTCCATGGAGCTTCTAAGAATGGCTATCATACCCCTCGCCCCTAAATTGGCGACGCTGTATAATGACTGCATTAAGGAAGGATCGTATCCTTCCCTTTAAGGTGAGTAAAGTGTCGCCAATATTCAAGGGAAAAGGGAAAAGAGACATTATTGATGGATATAGGCCCGTGTCGATAATACCTGCCATTGCAAAGATTTTCGAAAACGGCTTGAGCTCCAGACTAGTGGAATTTCTTTCTTCAAGTAATGTTTTGTCTGACCGGCAGTATGCCTACAGAGAAGGACTGTCAACGACTTCCATAACCAGGGAGGTGATTAACCGCGTGATGGCTGCTCGAGAGCGCAAAAATCAAGTCGCAGTGCTTTTCTGTGACTGCTGACCACACCGTGCTTGCGGTCAAGTTAAAGCACTATGGGATTGCTGACAAGTCATATACACTTCTGACTGATTTGATGCGAGGAAGGTCTCAGATAGTGGATGCAGGGGCCGGCGTTAATAAATCAGATCCACTCTCATCGATCATGGGGGTGGCGCAAGGATCATCAGTCTCTAATATCCTGTTCTCCCTCCTTCTCAATGATCTTCCGGATGTCGTGACAGTCGCGGACGTTTTAATATACGCAGACGACGTAGCTGCGATTGTCACTGCACCATCGGTGGATAGTCTGGATGTGAGGTTGAATGAAACAACCTCAAGCCTCGTAGCGTGGTTTTCCACCAATGGTCTCGCGCTCAACCTGAGTAAGACGCACTTTATTCACTTTAACTTTATCAGGCCGAGTGATGAGGCCACTGGCTGTTTCAGTTGACAATACTACAATAGCACAAGTTAAGAATTCAACATTTCTAGGTTTCGAAATTGACAGGGCGCTGACCTGGGACTTTCACGTTAATAAACTATGCGGGAAAGTAGGAAGTGCATGTTACGCGCTTAGCCGAGTGTCCCGGGTGGTGACCGTGGAGGTGGCGCGCGCTTGTTACTTTGCGACGGTGCACTCGTTACTGCAGTACGGCGCGGAGCTCTGGGGGAGATGCTCGGAGTGGAATCGCGTCTTCCGCATGCAGAAGCGCGCTGTCAGAGCGATAGTAAGAGTACCTCGAGACACTTTCGCGAGACCCTATTTCAAGGAACTTGGAATCCTAACTCTACCTGCCATTGTGATCTTTCAGGTGGCAGTGTACGCAAAGATCAATATTACTTCTTATAGGAGACACTGTGACATGCACTCTTACAATACACGTAACGCGAATAAGCTCGCAGCAGTACCACGCTCCCTTGTCAAGTCCAGTAAGCTTACTCACGTGATAGGTCCTAGTGTGTATAACAAGCTTCCCAGTGACATAATCAAAACCAACTGAATGGGGATCTGCCAGACCTACAAAAACAGCAAAAATCTCCATTGAATCAAGCCAAGCAAAACATAACCCGGCAGAAGATGACAAAATGCACTCTCATGATCTAGCTACCGCTGAAATGTTGGAAATACTTAGTACCATCAAGTCTATTAAGCAAGAATTTATCAACTATAAAACTTTTATGCATAAAGTTATGTTAATTTTAACTCACTTTGGTGATTATGTTTAGTTTCAATAATGAACTCCGTGTACTCTATTGGAACGCTGATGGCGTTCGTAGTAAGCAGCAAGAACTTACAGACCTAGCGGTAAGTGAACTAAATGTTAATGTTATTGCTTTATATGAAACCAGATTAACCGATCGTCTTAATTTTGATCTTACGGGGTTTGCCTGCTATCGTCAGGACAAGCGTTGTAATGGCACTGGCCAGGGTGTAGCATTACTAGTTAGATCTGACTTAATGCACAGTCTTGTCCCTACTCCAGCTACTCTAAACCTTGAAGCGATAGGTATATCGCTATCACAACCTAGTAGTAAAATCGAGATTTTCTCCATCTACCAGTCGACTTTGACTCACTTATGGCCACGGGAAGTAGAGTGTTAGTCATGGGTGACATAAATGCGAAACACCCATACTGGTATCCCGGGTCTTTCAACCTACACGGTAAAAGGCTTTATGAGTTTATGTTAAATAGTGAGTTTGTTGTCCATGCTCCTCAGGATCCAACTCTGGTGCACTATCGTCCAGAATTCAAACCATCCATACCTGACCTCCTTCTTACTAAAAATTTTAATACGATCAACGATATAGTCACAGTACCTGCACTATCTTCTAACCATTTACCTGTTTTTGCTACATTCCATATTAAAATTACTCGTAAGCCTGTTATAAAATTAAACTACTCTAAAGCTGATTGGACCAAATACCGCTGTTTGCTAAACAACGACGTCGCTCTGTCATCTCATGTCTTCCAAACTACAAACGAAATTGATATGACCATTTCAAAGTTTCAAAACACCATTATTGAATCTCGAGACGCAAGTGTGCCTACTTCTACTCCTAATACACCAAAGTCTTTCCTACCACGAAGAATCAAAAGGCTTATTCAACATAAAAATCGACTACGTAGGTATGCTGCAGCTGAATCTGTTATTTCAATCCGCAAACAGCTGAATCTAAAAGTTCAAGAGTTACAATATATAATAAATTCTGCATTAAAAGCCCATAATGATAAAAAATGGGAATGCAAACTGAAGAAAGTCGACAATCCTAGAACTGATTAATGGCGGGTTGTTAAAAGCCTAAAATCTAACTCTTCTCCTCCAATCCCTGCGCTCAAAACCAGTGGAGGTTCCACAACTACTGATCAGCAAGAACAATGCAATGTTCTTGCTGATGCCTTCGTGAACAATATGCTACTGACTCGTAATTGGATCAGCGATGAACAAGCAGCGGTCGATTGCTCACTTACAGCATTGAAGAATTATCCTATTGACGATCAACCTGTGTCACCGGTACGCCCTTCTGAAATTAAAAATATCATACTAACTCTAAAAACTCGTAAAGCTCCTGGGCCAGACTAAATCTCTAACTTGTTTATTCAAAAATTTACCCCAAAAGTGCATTGTATTGCTAACAAAAAAAATCAATGCTTGTCTAATGTTGAACTACTTTCCAGCGACCTGGAAAACAGCCAAAGTTATCGCAATACCTAAACCTGGCAAAGAAACATCAGAACCCTCATCTTATCGTCCCATCAGCTTACTTCCTTGTCTGGGCAAATTGTTTGAAAAAATAATTTATGCCCGCCTGACTCGTATATCCGAAAACATGCTTTTGAACGAGCAATTTGGTTTTCGCCCAGGTCACTCAACTGTCCAGCAGCTGGCGAGAGTTGCTAAGGCTGTACACATGGTTTTAATCTCAATGAATCCACCGGCATGTTCCTGCTTGATATCGAAAAGGCATTTGATACAGTCTGGCATGATGCTCTGTTGCACAAACTAATCAGCCTTAACGCTCCGATTTCTATAGTTAAAATTATTCGTTCTTATCTTACGGACCGATCGATCAAAGTATACATAAATGATTGCTCTTCCTCTCCGAGATCTGTTCCAGCAGGGGTACCCCAAGGTTCTATCTTGGGGCCTAACCTTTTCCTAATTTTCCTCAATGACATATCTATACAGACACGAACAAGTATTGCTTGCTTTGCGGATGATACAGCGTCATTCACATCGTCAAAAGATATCGACTTTATTATTGATAGACTTTAGTTATCTATTGACCTTCTCTTGGCATATTTTTATAAGTGGAAACTAAAAATCAATGCATCCAAAACGGAAGCTATTATTTTTAATTTGCGTACGGGAAGGGAGCGTCCCTTCCCGTACGCAAATTAAAAATAAGTAATTACAATATTCCCTGGAGTCGCTTGGTTAAATACTTAGGAGTAGTCTTGGATAATAAGCTCAATTGGTCCGAAAATACTTCAAAATTGCGTAGGTATAAAAGCACTTAACTTTGACTTTGACTTAAAGTCATTTATATACAAACTGTCGAAAAAATAATATTTGCATAGTTATCCTGTCAATAAAAACAATATTATCAAAAATATTTGTAAAACTCGTAAGCGTAACTTGTCATACATCGATAAGTACACAACTACAACAAAACAAACACCTCATCACCTATTCCTCGAGTCCGATGAATAGGCACAGTCGCGCATACAGTGTGCGCGCACGCTTGCCGCTGTCGCGCGCGCCATTCCAGTCCGTATTATCTAGTCATATGAGGAACGGTATGGCGTGCGAGACTGCGGCGGCGGTGCGCGCGCGCTTGTGCGGGAGATTAACATGTTTGCTGCAGCCCGACCACATAACTTGGCTTCAATCGAATTCTCAATATCGCAACCACTAATGCCTTGCGATAGAGTCGAAATTGCTATGAAAAAAGTGATTATCCGATTGTAACCAAGTTCTGTAATTGGGCCACTGGTCTTGTTCTTGCTGCTAACTGCCTACAGCTCGCGCATTGCGCGTGTATTTTATTTATCAACTACCGCCCTTGGCTGATTACTTATTAATTAATTCTTACATTATAAATATAATACTATTTCTAAAGTTTATATAAATTAACTTCATGATTTATATAGGTATACATTTGAAACAATAATCTAAGCGCTAGCGAGTCCATCCGAATTTGGAGATTACTTTGAGGATGCCGAGGGTGACGCGGAAATATCTGCTCTTTCGGTTCAAAACTTACTAGCTGCTGAGAATGTTGAACCGGATACTGCAGCACCTCGGGGGCGCTCCAATAAAAAGAGAAGAACTCCAGCCTTTGTACAGGATGATATAATATTCAGACGGAAGGATGAATGTGGTGTTGCTACAATACTCTTTTCTATCCTATACAATACTCTTTCGTATGTGTACATATCTATGGTGATTGTGCTAAATGCTAACAACTATCTTATTGTAAATATTGTACTACAAATTTTATCGTATTAAAACCATATAACCGTGGTTTTACTCGCTTTCTCTCGTTTTTTAAATAGAGCGCGTAACGGCTGCCTGGGACAGTTTTTGACTTGGCATTGGGAACGAAACGATCATAGTGATTCGAAGCGAGTATCCAGTGATAATTGATTAGTGTGTACAGTCAATTTAAATAGTGTTTGAGTGTTACTTGTCGGTTTAATTCCTTCTTGTGGTTTTTGGAATAAAGGTGTTAATTTTTGGTGTAACTGGCGTACATTAATTTTATCCGAACCCCAGTTCATAACAATTTGGTGTCAGAAGTGGGATAAAATAATGCCGACTACACCAAAGCAGGAGACAGACCGCATGAGAACGAAAAGCCAACGAGAGAGGGAGGTGGATGAAAGGTGGTTTGGTTCGCCATTACGAGCGCCTGGTGGTGGTGACAATCAACCAACCACGGAGTTAGATGCCGCTGCGGCGGCCGGACCATCCACCGGCTCAGTTAAAGGACAGGACTCAGCGGAATAGTGAGAACCTACAACACTGGGCTCTCGAAATTGAAAAGCTGGTTCGAAAGGCGTACCAGTCGTCACCTGCGCTCATCGCCGGGAATTTGGTCCAAGCATTTGTCGATGGGATTTGCGACCTGGAAGTGAGGGCTGCTGTAAGACTTAGGCATCACGAATCCTTTAAGGATGCCTTGGCCCATGCTTTGGAGGTGGAGGCCGTACGACAAGATCCTCGAGCTCACCGCGTCAGGGAAGTTGTGGCATCAACTCCCCGTGACACTCGTCCTAAGTTTAGTCCCAGATGCTACTAGTGTGAAGAGTGAGGCCACCTGAGATTAAGCTGCCCGAGACGAGTAGTTGTCAGGGAAGTTAGGCCTCAGCAAGTTCGGGCTGTCAGCAACGACACCGAACAGACCCAGGGAAACGAGTAAATGCCATGACCGCGGGGCGGGTGCTGGCTGGTATTGAAAGAGCCCCCAGAATTCAATCTCGCAAGCTCACGACGGAACAGCCTGATTATCAAGGGTGAAGTCAATGGGATACCATGTAAACTGACTTTAGATACGGGTGCTTCTCGAACCGTGATCAGTTCCAAACATAGAAATAGTGTTCTTGGGGACTTCTTTTGGAACTGCAAGCCAATTAGACTACTAACAGCTACTGGTCAGCACATACCCGTCCAAGGCGAAAAGCAGGTGGAGACGAAAATCGGTGAAATGATTTTCCGACATAAAGTCGTCGTGGCCGACATAGTCGATGATTGCATTCTTGGCTTGGACTTCATGAGAGAACATCATTGTGAGATCGACGTGAAGCAAGGAATTTGGAAAGGTTTTCTCGCTGCTGCCACAGCGAGGAAATCTTCATTGAAGGAGAAACATCGGGAAAGATCTACTGCCTTAAGAAAATAGTCCTTGCTCCCAGGTCTAAAACTATCGAGCCAGTGAGTCTGCCACGAGATTTTACGCAAAAACATCGATGCGTACGACTAGAAAAATCGGAAAAAAACAGCCTTGGTGGCACGGGCCACCCAAACTCCAGCAGTGTGCGTATTGAACCCAAGTAATGAAGAACATCTCATTAGCAAAGAGACTTTGATGGGTACCTGCGAGGAAGTAGACTGGACGCGACATTGCCAAGAATCATCCAATGACATTAAACACAATGGCAAATTTAATGTGTCGAAACTACTAGAAGACTGCCGAAAGGATCTTTCCAAAGAGAAAGTTGCGAAAGCTGAGAAGATGTTACTTAGGACATCATCTCTTCAAATGATGCTGATATTGGGAAGACGGGATTATTTCGGCACAAGATAAACACCGGGAATGAGTTACCGATCCGTCAACGATCAAAGAGGCTGCCAGTTGAACGAGAGAAAGAGGTAGAAACCATGTCACCAGGCAGTTTAGGTTTAGAAAGAAATAGAATAATTAAGAAGCCTACATACTTGTGAAGTGGCGGTAGGTATTAAAAATATAAAAAAGTAACCTACCAGTGTAATCAAAGAAAGTCTCAGGGAGTGAGTTACAGGAGGTGGTGTGAGTATGACACTGTCCTTCGGCTTGGGACTTAGCTTTGAGGCGCGCGCGGAAAGACGTTCCGCGGTGATAAGGATGCAGGAGTAGTACAGGTGCGGTAGTGGTGAAGATGCAGCCGTAGTTAAGATGCAACCTTGGCACAGCAGCTGTAAGGTTATAGTGGCCTTTCCGGGGAACAGTTGTTCGCAGACCCATGGTCGCGCTCTGGTGGAGGGTTATACCTCTAGGTATCGACAAAAACCCTGGAACGGTAGAATTAGACGCCTTAGTCCAGGTTCGGTAGGTCTGGCTGCTGTACATCACCAGGTCTTTGTTCCTTGGGGGTCCACCATACCGGACGAGGCCTCTTCCAGTTAAGCCCCAAGGAAGTAGCTGTGGCAGCCAGTATGGTACAAAAGATCGACAATAAAGTAATAAGTAAAATGTAAAAGAAAAGTACACGTGTGAAAGACCAGAAGGGTCGGACATAAGTTTACAAATTTGAAAATACAGCACGTAAGAAGCATAGTTCTAACGGTCTTTCACCAGTTGGGAGTAAATTATCACGAAATGAAGGGAATACAAAAGCGATATAAAACCAGTACATACTAAAAAGTCAAGTCATTGCGAAAGTGTTTGCTGGTATGACTAAATACAACCAACAAGCATAGTTTGACCGTATTAACTTTCGCAATGACTTGCAAAATGAATTAACTAAAGGAAAAGTTAAAAAACTGAACAATATCAGTTTTTTATTCCGTTACTAAATTTAAAATTTGTACTGGGCGATATTGCAATTTAGGTCTGCAATATCAAAAGCCTGGCACGTAATATGCACAGTAAAGTTGCACAAAAGATTATTGATAAATATAAAACAATCAGTTCGTGGATTCACAAGCGTTACATATAATTTTTAAACCAAAATATTACGGCCTGATAGCCAGTAGATACAAGAAGCAATTTAGAAGTCACACGATATATGAAACACTTACCCAATATTGGGGTTTTTTCCACTAGGTAGACAGGTAAAATATGGATATAAAATTAACTCTGGACAAAGGTTTGTCCAAAATTACTCGTAAAAGATTTAAACCGTTATCCAAGCCAGCAAAAGATGACGAAGCTAAAATAACTATTCATCACCACAGGCTAAATAGTCTCCTTTTTGGTGTTGTCTTTGATGGTTGCGTTCGGAATACCAGCGTAACGACCACCCATTCTGTTTCAATCAGAACTTGTTATTACAGTCATTCGATACGGTGCGTTGGAGTCGATATTGCGATAAGAATTTGCTTGCAACTAGTCATATTGGCTTAGTAAAATTTCTGTTTAAGATTCAAAATTAGGTACATAACGTGTAGAATGAACATACTAATTCAAAGACAAGTAATATTTAAAATCTTGACAAGGCATAGACATTTTAAGGTTACATATTTCTTTGTTTATTATCGACTGTTTATTTTATTGGTTATTTTATAGTGAAAGTGGACTTATTGTATTGATACTACGTGAAAACTCAACTAAACGGAATTAAAACAAACGTGAGATGAAGTGAGACGCTACAACCATGATTGACGGGATGGTGAAGGATGGCTTAGTAGAACCTTCATCCAGCCCATGGTACGCTCCTGTGGTGCTGGTGAAAAAGAAGGATGGCAGTTTACGTGTGGATTATCGTCGGCTCAACGATGTTACCAAGAAGGACAGTTATCCCCTACCAAGGATCGACGACACCTTGGATACGCTGACTGGATGGATACGGGGATGAAGTGCTTTACAACGCTGGACCTGAAGAGTGGCTACTGGCAAGTGGAGATAGACCCAAAATACAAAGAGAAAACAGCGTTTTCAACGGGGAATTGTCTATGGCAATTTAATGTTATGCCATTTGGATTGCGCAATGGTCCTGCATCTTTTGAAAGATTGATGGAGCTGGTACTCACTAGGTTGATTGGAGACGCATGTCTCGTTTATTTGGATGACACCATCATCGTGGGGCGCACGTTTGAAGACCACCTTCGAAACTAGGAACGTGTGATGGCAAAAATTCGGGCTGCTAATCTGAAGTTGAGTTCGAAAATTTTTGAGATGAGAGCTGTGACACCGCATTCCAAGAATTGAAGAAGCGTCTGTGCGATACACCTATTCTTGGCTATCCTGACACCGAAAAAAAAATTCATCGTAGATACAGATGCGAGTAACACTGGTATTGGCGGTGTGTTGTCTCAAAGAAAAGGAGACCGGGAAGTTGTGAATGCTTACATCAGCAAATCCTTGTCCGAACCGGAACTTAACTATTGCGTCACGAGAAGAGAGTTACTCGCTGTGGTAAAAACACTGCAGCATTTTAGTAAATATCTGCTGGGACGCATATTTCATCTGCGAACCGATCATGCTGCATTGAAATGGCTGTTCCAGTTCAAGAACCCTGAAGGACAAGTGGCAAGATGGTTTGAACAGCTGCAAGAGTTTGACTTTGAAACTGAGCATCACAGTGGCAGAGACGCCTTGTCAAGGAGACCTTGATGCATCCACGACATCAGCTCAACCTATATCTTCACCATTGATATTTTGTTTTATTCAAATAAAATAACTAGCTTAAAAGCTAAAAAAAAACACGCCTGCCCGCCTATAAATGAACGTATGCTAATAAATTGTATACTGTTGAATGTGTTTATCAATGCCTTCAATTTGATACCTATATTGTAGAAGTCGTTTTTTTTTTATTGCATTTGGAAATGGGGCCATACTGCAGACATATTGAAATATTTCAAAAAAAAAGTAACCTGTTTTACTCGAGGGGATGTAAGGATTCTAACGATATCCTATACGTCTAATTCTGTTCAGGCATTTAAAAGTTATGGTGGAATAAATAAACTTACATACATACAAACATACATGAATCCTAAAAACATTACATTCCTTTTTTTTGGGCAGTCATGTAAAAATACGGTAAAATATTGTTTTGGCATTTTATTTAGCATTTTTCTGTAATTCTCGTTAGCTTCTTTTTTTTGTGGGTTGACCATCAAGTACCTTCAGCCCGATTCCATAACTTGGCTTCAATCGAATTCTCAGTCTCGCAACCACTAATGCCTTGCGATAGAGTCGAATTTGCTGTGAAAAAAGTGATAATTCGATTGTAGCCAAGTTATGGAATTGGGCCTCTGTAGTCTCAACGCATATACAATCAATTACCAGTTTGAGGTTAGATGTGTCGCGTCGGGCATTTTTTATTTGGGTTATCAGTTTGGTCCTGCGGTCTTCAGCGCGTGGACAACCGAGCGGTTAGTATGTTTTGCATATATTTGGCATATTTTTTAAAATATTTAGCATTAAACTTGGCAAGTGAGTTGGCAACACTGGCTGTAGTATCTTTTTTAATCGATACGTTCTCTGAAGGCGATTACAAAATAAAATCAAAACAAACAAAGGCTAGGCAGTAATTAAATGACAGAGTACTCTGTTTATTTAGATTACAATTATCGGGTCGGATTCACATATCCGCTGCCCACTCGTGAGATTAGACGTGCTAGTATTTTGAAGTACGAACAATTTATGAAGTGAAAATGAAATTGTTTTTTATTTTGCTGATGCTAGGGCTCTCTTCGGCTAGTTTTATTCATTCGAAAGTGCCAGGGCCTGGTCCTCACTACGATTGTGACTATTGCCAGCCGGAACAAGTACACATTTCATTCGGAGGTGAGTCAGGAACACAAGAACTTTAAATTATTATTTTCCTTGATCACAGTCATAAAAACAAGTCTTTGTAGGTACCACCTAAACGTATACCTACAAAATAAGACTTGTGTTGGCTATAGACGTCCGGTACCGGCGTTGAGGGAGGTGAGTGGGGGAATGGAAGGGGAGGTGAGGAATGATCCCCTCCTCCATTCCAGGACAAGGCCATCTTTTTCTACCTTGGATTAAAAATATTGTGATTTCTAATTGTAAACTTATTTGTATCAGTATTTAACATATCTCTCAGAGATAATGAAGTATCCTATTAGTTAAATAATTTTAGAATCGGATCGATAGTTTCAGAGACTACAAGTAATAAACAAAAATAAACAAACTTACAACAAACTTATCCTCATTATAATATTAGTGTAGGTACTTAGGTAGACGGACCACAGTCTCACATGATAGTAAGTAAGTGATGGTGTGGTAGAGCTTGCTTGCCCATTCATTATAATATTAGTGTAGGTACTTAGGTAGACGGACCACAGTCTCACATGATAGTAAGTAAGTGATGGTGTGGTAGAGCTTGCTTGCCCATTCATTATAATATTAGTGTAGGTACTTAGGTAGACGGACCACAGTCTCACATGATAGTAAGTAAGTGATGGTGTGGTAGAGCTTGCTTGCCCATTCATTATAATATTAGTGTAGGTACTTAGGTAGACGGACCACAGTCTCACATGATAGTAAGTAAGTGATGGTGTGGTAGAGCTTGCTTGCCCATTCATTATAATATTAGTGTAGGTACTTAGGTAGACGGACCACAGTCTCACATGGTAGTAAGTAAGTGATGGTGTGGTAGAGCTTACTTGCCCATTCATTATAATAAACCAATAATTACAAAGTCCTGGATGAACTGAGTAATTTTCATTCGAAAAGTGTAGATTTTCCTCAAAATAAATATTATATGTGTCATCATCATCATCATGTCAGCCCTTAGAAGTCCACTGCTGAACATAGGCCTCCCCCATAGAGCGCCATGACGAGTGATCTTGTGCCACCTCCATCCACCGACTTCCTGCGATGGCTACAATGTTGTTGCAATGCGTTGTTATATGTGTAAAGCATGAAATTTAAAAATAGGCATATTTTCTAGGCCTGTATCTTTATTCCAATGTTTGTTTAATTTACTGGCAATCTTAGAAATTGTTTGATATAATAATTAAACGGCCGCTTAATAATTTTAATTAGCTTGTATGTGCTGATATGCTATCGCACTGTGTCTAGCAGTGGTGAATAGCCCTTGGACGGCCGACATACTTACACTAGAGGTCAGCACTACCTCAGTTGAATACATTACATAGTAACAACTGATAACATACGTACAGAAAGTAAACCCTCCAGTTAGCTTGTTTACAACAAATAATAATACCTAGTCGTGAGATAACGAGAATGGTAAGGGTTAATACTGTAACCAACGCTACATTACTATCTATACTTTTATTAAAGGAGTAAGTAACAAAGTAAAAAAGTCTGTACCATGAAGATAATTAAAACAAAAGTGGTCTAGGGGACTTAAAATAAGCTACTGAACACTTTTTTTTAAATGTTGTCTATATGTCTGTTCGTGCATTACGTAAAAACTATTGGACCGATTGCGATGCGACTTTTACTGTTGGATAGCTTAGATTTTGACTTAAAAACTGGGGATGATTCCGATGATCAGACGCCGAGCAATTAATAACAACTATCTGACTGCTGAAAGATACTTGGTATTTTGTACTTCTGGTCCTGGAATGACCCAGAGAAATGACCACGCGGACA
Organism: Alsophila aescularia; assembly: GCA_946251855.1. Classification (NCBI taxonomy): domain Eukaryota; kingdom Metazoa; phylum Arthropoda; class Insecta; order Lepidoptera; family Geometridae; genus Alsophila; species Alsophila aescularia. The sequence continues at coordinate 59,624,561 of OX276381.1, forward strand.
AAGCCGCGGGCACAGTTAGTTACTAGCAATTTCTCGTTTTGTTTTATAGCAGATATTTCCCGTTTATGCAAAGGTTGCATTGCAAACCACTAGTGCCTCTAACAATTAAATAGCACGAATAAGATAAATAAATTGAGAATTCGAGGGGGAAATTTGCAAAAATACTATATTCAATGTGTTCTTTGTCCCACGGAAGTAGTGGGAAAAAAGGTCTCACTAGTTCCGTCTCGGAACCTCTCTCACGAAACTACTGGGAGCAAACGGTATTTTCTAGGTGGACCACGGACAATACATTCTAAAAATATATATTAATAACTCCATAGGTGGACCATGGCAATAAATAAAAACCCATGGTACACCCAGTTATCTTGCGGTGGACCACGGAAAGAAAAAAATACCCTTGGTACTTGGCCTGGGGAACTAAGGTGAACCACGGAAATAAAAACCCCTGGTACACCCAGTAAAGTTGAGGTGGACCAAAAAAAAAGAAAAAAAAATAAATGCCCCTGGTACAACCAGGTGAACAATGTAGGTGGACCACGGGCAGGGCGCGCACGGAATGATGCGTGATAAGTCACATATTAAGTAAATAACATTAAAATAAATTCTCAAATTGTATTACAGATAAAACTACGGACATTGTGGTGACATGGTCTACATTCAACGACTCGTTCACATCCCGGGTGCAGTATGGGAAACAAATCATGGACAAGGAAGCCCAGGGGTCTGCCAAGATCTTCGTGGATGGAGGGAAGGAGAGTCGCAGGCAGTGGATACACACCGTCCTCTTGAGTAATTTGGAGCCAGACACCAAGTATGGTAAGTCTTCAAAATATTATCGCCACCCGGTCCACCACTTTATGCACAAATTTAAAAAAAAAAATCATTGCTTTATTAAAACCTTATGTCATTCGCATATCTGTAGCTGTGATGGCGGCTATTTCCTGTTTAAAGGAATAAAACCTTATGTCATTCGCATATCTGTAGCTGTGATGGCGGCTATTTCCTGTTTGAAGGAATAAAACCTTATGTCATTCGCATATCTGTAGCTGTGATGGCGGCTATTTCCTGTTTGAAGGAATAAATGAGAGCAGTAGCGCCGCGACTTCTCGTTACAAGTGCAGCGCTATCCAGAACTTTAGACCACATCCCTGTACGCCATCTCCATTGAAACATTAATCGCAAAACTCTGTTCCCACGACAGTGTACCACGCCGGCTCACAGTACGGGTGGTCCGACTTGTTCAGTTTCAAGACGCCGCCCGCCGGAGAGGAGTGGGTGGTGCGCGCCGCCATCTACGGAGATATGGGCAGCCAGAACGCTCACGTAAGTCTTATCATTAATCTGGGAACAAGTCCAGAGTGTTTCAGGCAAGTATGGTGCATCCTCCCCGCATTGTAATTTTCCAATGGGTGGTTGAATGAAAGCTTATCATTGGATAAGCTATTCTACTATAGTGCAAAACTTACTGGGATCAACTATATAAAGCTTATCCGCTATTCCACTACAGTGCAAAACTTACTGGGATCAACTATATAAAGCTTATCCGCTATTCCACTACAGTGCAAAACTTACTGGGATCAACTATATAAAGCTTATCCGCTATTCCACTACAGTGCAAAACTTACTGGGATCAACTATATAAAGCTTATCCGCTATTCCACTACAGTGCAAAACTTACTGGGATCAACTATATAAAGCTTATCCGCTATTCCACTACAGTGCAAAACTTACTGGGATCAACTATATAAAGCTTATCCGCTATTCCACTACAGTGCAAAACTTACTGGGATCAACTATATAAAGCTTATCCGCTATTCCACTACAGTGCAAAACTTACTGGGATCAACTATATAAAGCTTATCCGCTATTCCACTACAGTGCAAAACTTACTGAGATCAACTATATAAAGGTCACTCAATCTGAAAATATAGCCTTTAGTATTTTTCTTAGTTTCACAGAACCACGAAAGCTCGAAACCACGTTTTATGCTCTAAGTTTTTATACTCAAACTCATTTTTATTTATTTTATCAGCAGCAGAAAGCAGTCAATGCAGTCAGTCAAGTCTGTACAATGTAGATAATAAAAAAATGGTCTAGTGAACTTAAATTAGACTACTGAACAAGAATATTACATTTATGTTTAAATAGTGTCTGTCTGCTGTTTGTCTATTGGTATATTGTTCTTTATAGGTACTTTTGATCATAGAATAAAACATAGGTAAACATCAACCCAAAGAAACGACTAGGCGGGTACATCTAGTAAACATCCAACCAACACGTTTAACCCAAAGAAACGACTAGGCGGGTACATCTAGTAAACATCCAACCCACACGTTTAACCCAAAGAATCGACTAGGCGGGTACATCTAGTAAACATCCAACCAACACGTTTAACCCAAAGAAACGACTAGGCGGGTACATCAAGTAAACATCCAACCATCACGTTTAACCCAAAGAAACGACTAGGCGGGTACATCTAGTAAACATCCAACCATCACGTTTAACCCAAAGAAACGACTAGGCGGGTACATCTAGTAAACATCCAACCAACACGTTTAACCCAAAGAAACGACTAGGCGGGTACATCTAGTAAACATCCAACCATCACGTTTAACCCAAAGAAACAACTAGGCGGGTACATCTAGTAAACATCCAACCAACACGTTTAACCCAAAGAAACGACTAGGCGGGTACATATAGTAAACATCCAACCATCACGTTTAACCCAAAGAAACGACTAGGCGGGTACATCTAGTAAACATCCAACCATGACGTTTAACCCAAAGAAACGACTAGGCGGGTACATCTAGTAAACATCCAACCATCACGTTTAACCCAAAGAAACGACTAGGCGGGTACATCTAGTAAACATCCAACCATCACGTTTAACCCAAAGAAACGACTAGGCGGGTACATCTAGTCTAGTACATAATATAGAACTTTTAAAAGACAATACCTTAAATGTCTCCTGAAAAAGTTTTTTTTTTCATAAAGGCCAACTCCATAAATTAGATAACCAGACCTTCCCTTTCATTTATCGACACAGTACGCCCGTTAGAGAAGAGAGCACCAAGAAACTACGGCGATGATCTTTATTCAAGTAAAGGAATTAACCAGGCTTAAATTGTAACCCATGGCATACGAGTACCCCGCCCCTGGCCGGACTTTAACCGCTCCGCGCACCGAGCCGGGTAACACCGCCCGCGCGTGCGTCCCAGACTAGAATGTCTTGCTGGATCTGAAGCGATCGGTTTGTGTCCCGGCTTGAGGCGCGGTGCGATATGCGGGCATGAGGAGCGTCCGTTCTTCTAGGAATGTCTCATTATGTTGACAGTCCATGGCGTACTTACAAGACGAGGCTCAGCGCGGACACTTCGACGTGATCCTGCACGTGGGGGACTTCGCATACGACATGGACTCGGACGACGCGCGCGTGGGAGACGAGTTCATGCGCCAGATACAGCCGCTCGCCGCCGCCGTGCCTTACATGACCTGCCCCGGGAACCACGAGGAGAAGTAGTGAGTACTTTAAAACAGTAACCACGAGGAGATCTGGTGAGAAGTACATAACTGCGAGGAGAAGTAAACTATAGCTTAGGGACATTTGGAGCAGGTTTCGCTTCCCTAAAGCGCTTTCTGGCCAGAAGTCCGGAGGAAAATCTTTGACTGTGCTGCTGGAACTCGTTTTTTTTATTACGGACTAGGCAATCGTTTTACCACGATCTCACCTGATGGAAAGCGATGATGTGGTCGAAGGTGTAGCACGCTTGCCTAGTAGATACCTATTCACTCTTGACTTGAACACACCTGGGTTTGGAACGCCGTACATCGATATAAAACCATGGATCAGTTTGTCAAGCAGAAAAACTGTCGAACGCGTTCCGTCCCAGTCAACGTGTTAAGAACCAGTTTCATTATACACTTAGCGTGCTTATCATTTTCGATCTTAGCGTATTACTATGTGAGATACTGTTTAAAAGAAAAATTGCCAAATGGAAAGAACCTAAATTGTCAACCATGCACATATTTTTACGAGGTGGGGTTCGGATATAATGTACTAATGCCAATTAAACCAAAAAACACTTATATTCAAGAAAACTACAAACTGAACTGATCCACAAATAACACTAAATCACTTTTTAAATCGACTGTACACACTACTTATTAGCTCGAATGTACACACTACTCACTTATCAGCTTATCACTGAACTCAACTATAGCACTGTACGAGTATATTTGCTTCGAATCACTTTGATCGCACTCGTAGTTTAGCCGAAATAAAGACCGTCTCACTCAGCCGATGCGCGCCATATTTATACAAGTTGGGGACGTTGGGGTATAAATATACCCCGAAGTGCATATGCGCGCGGATCGTGCGTCGACGCGCACGTCGCGGGCTTTCTGGAAATTTATTGTAGGTACTCGCAAATTGCGTCGTCCAGTAAGCGATCATTCTAGGTCGACCGGCATATCCACTACTAATGGCACCATCTAGTAGCTCCTATGGGGTAGCTACTAGCTCCTATGTAAAAGTTATACTACCGGCTTGTAGATGGCGTTGAATGTTCGGTATACGTCATGTAAAAGTTATTCTATTAGACGATAGATGGCGTTGTGGGTATGGAACGGCGTAACAATATTTACATAGCATGTTGCACTAAATAGGCACGTTAAGCCATCGGTCCCGGCAATTGAAAGCAGTCGTTAAGCCGCGTCACTATTACCACAGTACATATATTAGTTTCTGAAGACTGTATATGTACTGTGTTGTAATCATAACAATATATGTAATAGCACAGTACATTCTCTGTCGATACGCATAAAATATTATGACACAATTTAGTGTGGCATAATTTTACTTATACTAATAATATGCAAGCATAATAATAATTATGTATAAATGTTTAGGCATAATCGTGTTTACCATATCTACAGTTATCAACGATACACAAGCATATTAATTAGTAGCAAAAAAATATTATTATTCACCGTGAGGGAAATAACTTCTACCTATGTAAGCCAACCATTCTCACACCTTACACCGCACCGCAGCCGCACCTTAACCCTACTGTCACAGTATAGTTCCTAGATTATATTTTATGCGATTCCACAGTAGTCCAATATAATAAAGTCCAAAAGATTATTATGCCTACTTTAACAGTATGCCAAATACCGTTTATGTAAAATTAATATTGTTATTAAAAGTTATGCATAACTCATTATGTATTTAGGGAACATTTTCAGGTGGAACCTCTGCTTGCTTCTGAGCAGCTGGTGCCTTGTGCTGTAGTTCATGATTCCAATTACAAACATCACAACTTTAGCGTGAAAGATGTTGCTGAAGTTATTAATAATATGAAGAAGGGTAAATCACCCGGGCATGATGGACTTAGCATAGAGCACCTGCAGCATGCTGGGACTCATTTACCTAGGGTGTTGGCAATGTTGTTTAGCTTCTGTGTCGGGCATTCCTACCTGCCACAAGAATTGATGAAAACTGTTGTGGTACCCATTATCAAAAATAGAACTGGTGATGCTTCTGTCAAGTCCAATTAAAGGCCTATCTCATTAGCTACGGTTGTTGCTAAGGTATTAGACAGCTTGCTTGACGGACACTTAAGAAAGCACTTAAATATAAATGATGCACAGTTTGGGTTTCAGCCCGGCCTCTCTACTGAATCCGCAATCTTGAGTCTGAAGCATACTGTTGAATACTAGCACTAGCAGAAAAACTCCAGTTTATGCTTGCTTCTTGGACTTGTCAAAGGCATTTGATCTTGTTTCGTACGACCTTCTGTGGCGGAAGCTCATGACCGATACCAGTTTGCCGGGGGACATGGTCAATATTTTCAAAGTCTGGTATGCAAATCAGGAAAATGTTGTAAGATGGGCGGGTTCGTACTCAGACGAATACAGATTGAAGTGTGGGATGAGGCAGGGAGGTATTACTTCACCAAAGCTTTTTAATCTGTATGTGAATGGGTTGATCGCTGAGCTTAACAGCACTAATGTCGGATGTTCAATCAGTGGTACTAGTGTTAATAATATAAGTTACGCTGATGACATGGTGCTGCTGAGCCCATCGATCAATGCTCTCAGATGTTTAATGGGCGTATGTGAGTCCTATGCTGCGGCCCATGGGCTCAGGTATAACGCTAAAAAGAGTGAGTTGATGCTGTTCAAGTCTGGTACCAAAACTTACTCTACTCTGCCAGTTAAGCTCGACGGAACTCCCCTTAACTGGGTAATGCAGTTTAAGTACCTGGGCCACTGGGTTACAGAGGACATGTCTGATGATATGGATATCGAGAGGGAGCGTAGGGCGTTGGCAGTGAGGTGCGATATGTTGGCTCGTAGATTTGCACGCTGCACTATACCAGTAAAAGTGACCTTATTCAAGGCGTATTGCCAGTCGTTTTACACGTGCAGTCTGTGGGTCAAATATACACAAAAAGCTTAGAACGCCTTACGTATCCAGTACAACAACGGTTTCAGGATGCTGCTGGGGCTGCCACGTTTTTGTAGTGCTTCAGGGATGTTTGCGGACGCGCGCACCGATGATTTTTTCGCGATAATGCGTAAACGAACTGCATCCCTGATGAGCCGCTTACGTGGGAGCGCCAACAGTCTTCTGATTGTAGTAGCTGAGCACATTAACGCATCATGAGACACTGGTTGACGCGGGTCAAGCCTTTGGTGCAATTGGTGTCAAAGTGATGCATGGGTTTATAACTTGAGTGTTCTGCCTATTTTTTTTTTATTTTTTTATTTTTTTTATTTCTCTTATATATTTTTGCCTAAATTATAACATGTACCTACTAATATAGTATAATAAGTTTGTTACTAACACATTATGGATCTTTATCTGAAATAAATGAATTTATTATATATATTATTATTATTATTATTATTATGCCAAAGTTAATTAGCATTAAAAAAGTTATGCGAAACAAAGGGATACCATCCTCTTCCATTGACCACTGCAAGCTGCAAGCAACCACATTACAACCTAGTAACGATACCGAGTCAGAAAGGCTCGCGGTCTCAAAACGGACAACATATGTACGTCGGCACTATCACTACCCACAAATTACCCCCCTCATTGGGGGTATTTTTTTTAAGGAATAAGCAAGCTAAAGTAGCAGTGGGTTGGTCACATTTCTCGAAGAACCGATAACCGTTGCGGGTAGACGAGTTCTCGAGTGGAGACCACGTTTAGGGAAACGTAGTGTAGGACGCTCTGTGGCCAGGTGGAGTGACGACCTGCGAAAAGCGGCTGGAAGAAAATGGATGAGGAGAGCTGAAGACCGAGCTCAGTGGCGTGCATTAGGAGAGGCCTACGTCCAGCAGTGGACAGATGTAGGCTGATGATGATGATGATGATTTTACTTACACAGTAAACAGACATTGTTTATTCACGTTCCAGTAACTTCAGTAACTACGCGGCCCGTTTCTCGATGCCGGGCCGCGACGCCAGCCTCTTCTACAGCTTCGACCTCGGGCCCGTGCACTTCATCTCCATATCTACTGAGGTACGTCGCGTGAGGCCTACAAGTGATGGTCAGTCGGGCGGTATCAGAAATGATTAGTCGAGAGAAGAAACTCACTTTAGGATAGTAAAATCTTAAGTGGATGTAGTGTGAAGATGTCAAAACCGATAGACACGGCTATAAGGATGTCATCTGTCCATACTTATAATAAAGCATTAAGAACAAAAAGTCTGTGCTATGAAGGCAATAAAAATAAATTATGGTCTTAAGTCCCCCTAGTACTTAAGTCCCCCTAGTACTTAAGTCCCCCTAGTACTTAATTCCCCCTAGTACTTAAGTCCCCCTCGTACTTAAGTCCCCCTAGTACTTAAAATACCCAACTGAAGAAGTTTTTATTTTAGTTGTGTTTAGATAAAAAACAGATGTTTGTTCGCGCATCACTTAAAGTCTACTGGACCGATTGCGATGCTGTTTTCACTGTTGGATAGCTTAGGTTTTGACTTAAAAAGTGTTTTACTATGTATGTCAATCCAACGAGCAGAAGCCGAGCAATCAATAAAAACTATTTGACCGCTGAACAAAATTTGGTATTTCGTACTTTATAGATCTTTTGGTCTTGGAATTAACACCTATGTTACTTTTAACCCAGAGAAATAACCATGCGAGCAAAGTCGAGGACACAACTAGTCTCTTTATAGAATCAGAGTAGATTAAGGCTGGTAATGAAGTGTGTCGAAGGCGTTCTATTAGTATGTTCATGGTTCCAGGTATATTACTACATTCAGTACGGAGCCAAACTGATCGTGAACCAGTACGAGTGGCTCAAGAGGGACCTGGAGACCGCCAACCTGCCAGAGAACAGGTAACGTTACCCACAACTAAGTTGTTAAAACACGAGCAGAACTAGTATACTGTCTATTTTAGCATTAAAGCCTGCTAAGCGATAACATATCTAATAAGTATCTAAAAGAAAAATTTGGGTCACGAACGGGATTCCAACCCGCATCATCCATGCCCCTGCGCGGCCCATGCCTTTAACCGATTCGGCTACCGTAACCACTACATCGTCATCCAAATTTTCCCCTCAGTTTCTAAATCCGTTTTACGGGGGACGCCATCTATTGGTAATTTTGCTGAACTGTCCAACTAAACAAGCGATCTAATTTTATCTTTTAGAAAATTATTAAATTTGTCTATTGTAATGTTTAGTTTGTTCATAGTGATGTTCGCCGTACATAACTCGGTGATGTTTAGTTTGTTCATAGTGATGTTCGCCGTACATAACTCGGTGATGTTTAGTTTGTTCATAGTGATGTTCGCCGTACATAACTCGGTGATGTTTAGTTTGTTCATAGTGATGTTCGCCGTACATAACTCGGTGATGTATAGTTTGTTCATAGTGATGTTCGCCGTACATAACTCGGTGATGTTTAGTTTGTTCATAGTGATGTTCGCCGTACATAACTCGGTGATGTTTAGTTTGTTCATAGTGATGTTCGCCGTACATAGCTCGGTGATATTTTGCGTTGTACCCTCGGCCAGTCTCGGCCCAGCAATGTCGCTGGCTTAACAGTAACCAATAGTACACTCAGCGCCTTTTAAACTGGAACAGTAAAGTTTGCACGCTACTACTTCGCTTATGAAGATTACATTTAATCAATGTAATATTTATTTTTACGATAACAATCTATACGTATAATATAAATTGCTCAATAAGCAACAAAAAGTCTGTACAATGAAGATAATAAAAAAATGGTCTAAGGTACTTAAAATACTAACTGAACTAAAGCTACTGAACAAGAATATAACATGTTTTAAAATCGAGTCTGTTCTTTGTATGATTTGTTTGAGCATGTCTTAAAAACTACTGGTTTCATTGCGATGCGGTTTCTCTGTTGGATAGCTTAGGGTTTGACTTAAAAACTGGTGCACTTGGTATCTCAATCCGATGAGTAGAAGTCGAGCAATAGATAAAGTACTATTTGACGGCTGAACAAAATTTGGTATTTAGTACTCTCTAGGTACCCACTTTTGGTCCTGGAATAACACATAGTAGGTAAGTTGTAACCCAGAGAAATGACCGCACATACACTCCTTATAGGACAGCAGCGCCAAAACACGAATGACCAGCAAAAAAGAAAGTTTCAAAAATCACTCGTGAATGTAAAAGGATTTTTACGATAGCCAAATCTGTTCAGGCATTTAATGGTGGAATAAAGAAAGTCACATACATACACACACACATGAACCCTAAAAACATTGCACTCCTTTATTGGGCAATTGGGGCAGTCGTGTTATAAAACTACAGTACTGAGTGAGTACGCCGCCGTTACAGAGCCGTCCGCCCGTGGGTGGTGTTGTTCGGCCACCGGCCCATGTACTGCACTGACGCGCACGACCCGGCCTGTGAGCTCGGGGAACTCACGAGGACCGGCATCTTGGGCGCCTTCGGTAAGTCGTCGTTGCATGTAGCCAGGGTGTTGGGGGCGAAGGCCCCTTCAAATAAATCATTATCACCGGGTGCCATCTTCTTATTTAAGTTTGGCAAAACTTATTGCGATCCCACAACGTTTTTGAATTTCCGGTAGCTTAATCCAGACGCCCCTGTGATGTCATCCTACCAGTACGGACGTCCTGGACTTGTTTTTCCTGGTATCTTCCCCTCCAGGATCAGTCTTAGGAATCCGTATTAATATCTGCTTTGCAGATGTCCGACAAAGGCCATCTCCCGTCTCGTTAAGGTCGACTTTAGCTCTCGGTTACGATCGGCGTTTTCGAGTACCTTGACTTTTGAGTTAAAGCTAATTAGTCTAAAGTTTTTCGGGCAGGTAGTTTAATTTAAAACACGTTAGTCACATCTTAAATTACACCAGTTCTCCTGAATTGAGTCTGACGACGTACTGTTTAAATTACACCAGTTCTCCTGAATTGAGTCTGACGACGTACTGTTTAAATTACACCAGTTCTCCTGAATTGAGTCTGACGACGTACTGTTTAAATTACAACAGTTCTCCTGAATTGAGTCTGACGACGTACTGTTTAAATTACACCAGTTCTCCTGAATTGAGTCTGACGACGTACTGTTTAAATTACACCAGTTCTCCTGAATTGAGTCTGACGACGTACTGTTTAAATTACACCAGTTCTCCTGAATTGAGTCTGACGACGTACTGTTTAAATTACACCAGTTCTCCTGAATTGAGTCTGACGACGTACTGTTTAAATTACACCAGTTCTCCTGAATTGAGTCTGACGACGTACTGTTTAAATTACACCAGTTCTCCTGAATTGAGTCTGACGACGTACTGTTTAAATTACACCAGTTCTCCTGAATTGAGTCTGACGACGTACTGTTTAAATTACGCCAGTTCTCCTGAATTGAGTCTGACGACGTACTGTTTAAATTACACCAGTTCTCCTGAATTGAGTCTGACGACGTACTGTTTAAATTACACCAGTTCTCCTGAATTGAGTCTGACGACGTCTTGTTTAAATTACACCAGTTCTCCTGAATTGAGTCTGACGACGTACTGTTTAGATTACACCAGTTCTCCTGAATTGAGTCTGACGACGTACTGTTTAAATTACACCAGTTCTCCTGAATTGAGTCTGACAACGTACTGTTTAAATTACACCAGTTCTCCTGAATTGAGTCTGACGACGTACTGTTTAAACCCGGTTTCTTATTATGATATTTGTATTTGTCATATGTTTGAAATACATAGCGACACCCCCATTTGACTACATTCACATCACTATCACTCTGTAATGTTATACCATCCCTAGATTTAGACCTCGTTACCCAAACAACCTCCAAACCGATCCAGCTCTAGGAGATTACAAATTCTATTATTAAATACTATCTAACTAGGTATCTACCAAATTTCATGAATCTAATTAAGAACGGTTCGTTAGTTATCGTGAATCTAATTAAGAACGGTTCGTTAGTTATCACCGATTTTACAAAAACTTATTCGTCCCAGTTTATCTAGAGACATCGCTTCTTCATTCAGTCAATAAATTAATAAAAACAGATTTTCTTTTAAAATTTGGCGTACCATTACAGATTAAATAATAGTACGTACCCTCGTACCATGTAGGAGCAAGTCACGAATTTATATTTTCCAAGGAATCTTTGAAGTAACCAACCAGTAGCTACGCCCTGCGCCTTGACTCGTTTTGTAAAAATACCCCAAATTGGCGCTGGCCCTTTGCAAAATTTCTGTCCCCCTTTCCCCCTGAAATCACCTGGATACGTCCATCTGTCCGTGTTGTTCCGTCCATCCTCACACTATGTCATGCTCCCATTTTTTTGAGGCCGCTGGGGGCCCCATCCCGGCCCCCGCAAGTGTACGCCTCTCGCTCTTAAGCCCCTTTCGAATTTTCGGCACCAGTTCTGGAAAGTCCAATTCGTGGCGTCTTCATTACCATCTTTTGTCGTCATTTATCACCGCGCGAGAGAGCATGTACATGACTAAACATACTGTCTCTTTCATATCGGTACAACAAATGTGTTTGCTATCCAAGAGGCAGGACAGCAAATACGTATTGCTATCCTGCCTCCTTCCTCCTAATTCGAGCCGATACTCAGATCTTTTCATAATTGGTGCTGGTGATGCTAATGAGGTTTTATAATTGCTTGGGGAATATTATTTATATTTTTTTAAATTTTAATTAATAGCTTTTATTTAACTTCACTTGTACATACAAGTGTATGTACTGGAATCTTGCAATTCAAATCTCCAGCACTTCCCGACTAGCTCACAAATCGATGATAATGCATTAAAAAGTAAGTATAATTTAAAAAGTTAAATTAAAAAATGTAATGAACTACTCTTTTGTTTTTTTTTTACTTTTTTTCCGTTTCTTTTTTATTGCTTTTTCACTTTCTACGTTATTAATTTAAAAAAACTTTTTTTTTGCTTTGTACTCGGATTGTGAGCTACCCTGAAAGTTTCAGCCGGATAGCTGACCGGAAGTGCTCGAAATTTGAATTGCAAAATTCCAGGACAGACAAAATACATATCAAGTGAAGTTAAATAAAAGCTTTTAAAAACAATTATGCTCATAAAACCTTCATTTTTTTATTTAATTTAATTATGCTTATTGGGTTTAGCTGCTAATGTTTGCTTACTGTGCTGCTGTCCCCGGTTTGAATCCCAGCCGGGCAAACTTTTGAGCGATGTGCATGTTTAATCTTGAGTGTCTGTGTTGTGTTGATGTGGCATGCCGCGTGCTACACAGGCTGTCCTAATGCGGGTATGAGTGTGTTAACGTCTGGACGAGGCATTGTTTTGCTATTCTGCCTTTGCTTGCCGCGCCTTTGATCCACAGCCGTAGCAATTTCGTACATGGCAATGTAGTAAGATATGTTATGGCGTACAAAGCTTACCGAAGAGCCCAAGAAAATACATTTTATAAATTATGTAAGAAGGAGATAGACATATAGAAGTAGAAAACCTGCCAGCAGCAAAGCTGTAAGTGTTGTTTTCCAGTTTAAAAGGTGCCAGTAAAATTAATGAGAGTTATATGAAGCTGCAGAACCCTCAGATGATTTTGATAATGGGCGCAATGCGGCGCCGAGACTGACTTTCAATCCAAATTTTGACTTCTGATTGAGACTGCAACAGGGTATTTGACTGTTAGTTTTCAACTGTCTAAAAATTCGCACATTGTATTATTAGAACAAATACATTATACAGTTAACATCGTAATAAGCATAACTTTTCGCCATTTGACTCAAAATACTGAGCAGAGCCCTTATTCTCTATTGCCACGTAACGCGCCGCGTTAAGATATCTGCGTGGAATTGTTCGTGCATGTTCGAGAATCGCCGTACTTTTCTGAACGATTCCACAGCACGTCGCGTTACGCGTGCGACTGTTCATAGAGAATAATGGCCCTGGCGTGCTACATGTTTGGACTCGCGGTGAGTGTGGCCAGCGTTTTTGTAAACCTTTGAGCAAAAGTGACGTAATTGCCACCAAAATACTATAATTGACGTCAGGCTTGTATGCAAGTCTTATGCAAATAAATAGATTCTCCACAGATTAAACAGACAGCTGATTGGTACACACGTCACCTGGCTAAAAAATATAAACCAACACCACGTGTTAGTGAATATGTATCAATATTTGCTGATCTGTTATTGGATTTGTATCAAAAACTCATTCATTTTTCATAAAGTCAATTACCCTACTGTTAGGGACATGAGCCGCACACGAACCTGCGTTACTCTACAATCAGTTGAACAAAATAAAGAAGCCACAAGTAAACGTTCCATATTATCCATATGTTGAATCAATATTTTGCATGGACATGTGCTCAGAGTTCATCCTGTTCAAAATTATGTAACCATTAAATTTTGACAAAATGAAGCATTTTCACCAATAAAACATAAAGCAAAATGTAGGTATACCTAAATATATTTGACACAAGGAAAATTAAATTTATATTTTTTTAAAGGATGTTATATTTCATTGATCATCTCTGTACACTAGAGAGACCAACATTTTTTTAACGTGAAAAAAGACGCTGGTTTTTTTACACGCTTTATATTAGCTTCACTTATATGTTTGTATGTTTGTAACCGACATCTTTGGACGCTATTTTAACCCACTTTAAACGGTCAGATTTCATTCAAGTTAGAACTTCAATTATTAATTATTAAATTATTAAATTCAAGCTTAGAACTATACAACTGATTGCGCGCACGCTCCGTTTGCCGCTGCCATAGAATAGTGATAAGTTCATTAAGGAACGGACACTCCCCGTTCCCGCACAAACCACACCGCGCCTTAAGCCGGTACGCAAAACAATCGCAACGAGGCGCGCAAACCGTCGTGCTCTTCTTGCTCGACGGGCTTTCTCGCGTGCGTGGTTTATGATGTGACTCGGCTTGAGGCGCGGTGCGATGAGCGCGAGGGTTCTTTGAGGAATCTATCTCTGTTCTATGCCGCCACGTTGCAGGTTGAAGCGCCCCTGGATTATATTGTTCGGGCACCGGCCCATGTACTGCAGTAACTCGGACGATGTCGTGGACTGCGCCTTCGAGTACACTCGCAAAGGCCTCTTCGGCTTCTTCGGTAAGCTAGAAATATCCAGCTCTTCCAAAACTGTATTAGCCAAATTCCTGTTGTGTCATAAACCTGTCCTTAGTTTGAGAATTTGTATCGCACATTATGTATATCAGCTCTAAGGATGTAAAAATGAAGCAAAACTTCAAATACACTCGAGAGCATAGAAATCGCACACTACCTACATTTTCACTTTGACCCTAAATATTTTTAAATTAAAGGTTGGTTGCAAATATAACTTAAATTGAATTAAAGTACTCACTGTTAGCTTTCTAAAAACACATAATTCCTAGTCATGACCTTCAAAATCATTACAGTAGCAACAAAACAATAGAATGACCCAAAATCGCTCGTTTCAGATAGCGCTGTTTGCATGACTATTAGCAGGTATAAAAGGTTAGGGGATGATTGAAATGACATCATTTGCATACCAACTCGTAGTCAGAAAGGTTATCGAATAATTCAAAACAAGAAAATGGATACCACACCGGAAGCAGCGTCTCAAGTGGTTGCACTAATTGAAGCTGGGCAGAACTAAAGTCAAGTGGCACGACAGTTAAATTTAAGCCGATATGCAGTTCAACAGACTGGTGGTGGCTATACCCGGCGACGAGGAACAGGCCGAATACGTGCTACAACACAGCGCGATGACCGTTTTCTTGTCACAACATCGCTACGAAATCGCCGGTTGAATGCAGTTCAACTCGGGCAGCAGCTCCAGGAAGTTCGAGAAGTGGAAGTCAGTCGTTGGACGGTTAGAAGAAGACTAGCCGAAGGAGGCTTGACAGCGCACATACCAGCAACTGGTCCGAAATTGACCCCAGCCCACCGACTTCAGTTTGCTCGAGATCACGTGAATTGGACTATGGATCAATGGAAGGCAGTACTATTCTCTGACGAGTGCAGGATGTGTCTTCATGGTAACGACGGACGGGGTAGAGTGTACCGAAGACCCGGTGAGCGTTTCGCTCAATGCTGCATCTCTGAACGTGTCTCATACGGCGGCGGTTCGTGCATGTTCTGGAGAGGCATGCCACTAGAGGCGAAAACCGAACTTGTATTCATCACAGGGTCCAATACCGAACGTCGATCCAGAGGACTGACTTCCCGACGTTACATCGAAGAGATCCTAGAAGAACACGTAGTGCCTTTTTCGGGATTTGTCGGCGAAAATTTCATTTTCATGCAAGACAATGCAAGACCACACACCGCTGCTATAGTGTGCCAGTATTTGGAGGAGGTTGATGTACCGGTTATGGCGTGGCCTGCTCGAAGCCCAGATCTCAATCCCATTAAGTACTTATGGGACAAGCTGAAAAAACAAGTACGAGCCAGAAACACGGCGCCCACGATTCTCAGAGAGCTTCAAACCGCAAATAAGGAAGAATGGGATAGCATACCGCAGGATTATGTACAAAAATGATTTCTTCGATGAAACATCGAATGAAAGCTAGAAATAGCTAGAAAGAATAGCTAGTAATTCAGGCTAGAGGAAGCAATACTTCGTATTAATAAATGTTTATTTTATCAATTTTATTGTTTTATTACCCTTTTACAACTGCTCAAAATCCCAGAAACCGCGTTACCTGAAACGAGCGATTTTGGGTCATTCTATTGTTTTGTTGCTACTGTAATGATTTTGAAGGTCATGACTAGGAATTATGTGTTTTTAGAAAGCTAACAGGTGTACTTTAATTAAACTTAAGTTATATTTGCAACCAACCTTTAATTTAAAAAATATTTAAGGTTAAAGTGAAAATGTAGGTAGTGTGCGATTTCTATGCTCTCGAGTGTACTTACCTTAGTTATTTTAAATTGGCAGAAAGGCACTCCAAAGATTCTAATAATTCCTGGAATGATTTACCACCATTTCGTTTAAAGTATTAATGGTTATGTTATTTTTAGTGATGTAACATCGTGGGTATTCTACATTTGCATGTGAATGTGTGTTGCTACGAGCCGGGTGGGTTTTTACACGGTTTTCTATAATGGATACGATCGTGTTTGGTTTGGAATGTTGATTCTCCTCTGGCATTTTCTTGACTACCTCTCTCTACCCAGGACTGGAGCCGCTGCTGAAGGACTACGGCGTGGACGTAGTGATCTGGGCGCACGAGCACTCGTACGAGCGCACGTGGCCGCTCTACGACAACCAGGTGTACAACGGGACCGCGGACCAACCCTACGTTAACCCGGGGTACAGTTATTTAATAATGGCTAAAAGTACGGACACTCCCCCGACCCTCACTAATAGCACCGCGCCTCAAGCCGGTTCTCATCGCTTTCGATGTGACCCGGATTGAGGCGCAGTGCATTGAATGCGGGGTCGGGAGTGTCCGTTCGTATAGGAATTCTACATTTTATGGTGCGGTTGGAACGGATGTCGAGCTTTCCCTCGCCCACTTTCCTTTAATGATTCTAGATAGAATGTTAAAACATCTTATTTGTCGAGGGATTGAAGGGATATGATCTTTTACAATTACTCATTTAATGTTGGAGATTACTTACACAAGCTACAAGCTTTTAGTTTACAACAAGGAAATCATCAAGGTAAGATAAAACATGACGGCCCTAACATAAAAGAACAACGTTAAAAAAATGCCCGAACTCGGGATGATGTAACCTAACGATACGTCATACATCCAAATCTGCATTTAAAAGTTATGGGGGAATAAAGAAACTAGCATACACACATAAACCCTAATAAAAACATTATATTCCTTTTTTGGCCAGGTGTGATAACGTTTTTTTTAAATCAATATATTAGGTAAGGTATACTTACTACTTATAAGGTATACTTGATGAAATTTAGTTTTCATGTTAACTATGATAGATATACAGGTTGTAGTATTACATCCCCGCCATATTTGCAGAGGTAGGTATACTCCTCTTACAGAACACGAATCATTAATAAAAGAAGTACGAAAAAAATTGAATTAAAAATAAGTAAAAATAGTTTAGAAAAAGCGATATGTGTACGCGATCCTAATTTGAAATCACACACACTAATGAAGCCCTGTTGCGTGTATGCCTCTTTCACGCACACTACGCGCCAGCCGCGGCGTGCGGTGGCGCCCCAAGGCTGGCGGCACCCACAAAGAAAGGCGGCGCGGCGTAAGCGGCGTTTTACAAAGGCGGAACGCGCGTGGGTCATTGCCCCGGTCGTTGCCCGAGCAATCAGCTGATCAATCACTCACAGAGAAATTATAACAATTTCTCTGTGAGTGATTGTGACTCAATAATTCAATTTTTTTACTACGCCGGAAATTCCTAACTAAGCTAATGTCAACTTTGATAATACATTCTCACTTGCAGTAAGTTTATTTACACAAACTGATAATTAAAGGTTCGCTATGTGCGCTGTGGCGCGGGCTGCGGCGCGCGGCGCGTCTATAGGAGCGCGCACACATACCTACCATACATGTGTTTGTCGTGGGGTTCTACTCCAAAATAAAGTTGGGCCTACTACGATTTATCAATAAAAAAATTAATTAAAAATTCCACCTCCAGTTAAATGTAGGAATTAAATAGTATTGTTAGTTGATTAAGGTATACCTATTACAATCGACTCTGCAAATATGGCGGGGATGCAAAACTACAACCTGTATAAATAGATAACTGTTTATTTGTGTGGTTCAATAAACTGTACACCGCACAATGGGCGGTCTTACGTATAAAAAGAAAGCATCACTACAAGTTATTTGAACTAACGTTATTTTGTGAATGTAACATCGTGAATCAAAATATTTTCAAAATTTTCAAGGTAAATACACACATTTTCTTTTAAATATACTTATAAATTATGACGACACAGTTTCAGGAGCAACTGCTATCACACGCACACAATATTACAACACCAAAGGCTTACATTCACCAATTTGAAAAAGATCAACTTAAAGAAACCTTTTATTTATTGCACTTAGTTTCTTTGACCCATGTACTAAAAAACGCATGTTATTCTGTACAATATGACACGTATGTTCAACATCTACCATTAGGTACATTTCTTTAGTATATTATGTTTATAAATTGCAGTCGATTGAAAGGAACATTTTGACGTCCAATTTATAATTTCCATTCCATTTATGCCTAATTCAGTTGCAGGTGCCTGCACACAAAGAGCTTGCTAAGTGCACCGTTCGTAAATGATAATTATAAGTTTAATCATAATACATCATAATATATATAATTTTTTTGTATTTTTATATTTCATAATATATATAAATTTTTTGTTTTGTATTTTCCAGGGCTCCAATCCACATCATCACCGGTTCGGCGGGATGCAAAGAGAATACAGACAAGTTTAGACGTAAGTCTCATGTAAATATAAACCAGTAATCTAACCTATACTGTATTATATATTCTGTGCCCGTACTTTTCATTTGTGTACGAAGGAATAACACGTTTTTGTGAAGTCACTTTCTTGTATGTCCTTCCGGGTAGAATCTTGCAACTCAAATTTCGAGCTTTTCCCGATTAGCTATCCGGCTGTAACTTTCAGGGTAGCTCACAACTCCATGATAATGAGTTCTAAAAAAAACGTGGATTCTAGATTACATTAATCTACATTTTCTGCTTTTTCTTGTCAATTGTTAAAACGCAACTCGAAAGTCGACACTCTTGCGATGAAGACGAATCGATTGATACCTCACTTGTCAAAATCGAACCAATAGGGGCGTAAGCTATGGTGGAACATCCAGATATATACATAAATACATAGACTGCTATATTCATTACCCTTCCCTTGATTTGCCGTAGTTGGGTAAAAAATGATGTAACTACAATGAAACAGAATAACGTAGTAAAGTAATGTCAATGACAATCAATATGTCAGAAGCTAAATTACGTTCCGTTCCACATCATCATCCTATATTGTAACTACAATGAATGAAACAGAATAACGTAGTAAAGTAATGTCAATGAAAATTAATATGTCAGAAGCTAAATTACGCTCCGTTCCACATCAAAATACTATATTGTAACTACAATGAATGAAACAGAATAACGTAGTAAAGTAATGTCAATGACAATAATATGTCAGAAGCTAAATTACGCTCCGTTCCACATCATCATTCTATATTGTAACTAAAACAAAAAAGAATATAGTAGTAAAGTAATGTCAATGACAATCAATATGTCAGAAGCTAAATTACGCTTCGTTCCACATCATCAGCCTATATTGGTTTACTGCTAGACGAAGGGCTCTCCTCATCCAGTTGCTGCCAGCCGCTTTTCGCAGGTCGTCACTCCAACTGGCCGGCGGGCACCATACACTACGTTTGCCTAAACGCGGTTTGCCTCCAGAACTCGTCTAGCCCAACGGTTGCCGGTTCTTCGAGAGATGTGACCAGCCCATTGCCACTTTAGCTTGCTAATTCTTTGAGCTATTTTGGTAACTTTGGTTCTCTGCCGGATCACCTACTTCCGGATCTTGTCCATATGAGAAACATCGAGCATAGCTCCCTCCATAGCTCGCTGACCGACCTTGAACATATGAAACCATCTCACCGTGCGTGTCCACGTTTCGTCACCGTAGATTGGACGCATGTATTTGTTCTTAAGGCACTGCGGTAAAGACGACGAGAGGACTTGACGAAGTTTACCAAATGCTGCCCATCCCAGCTGAATCCTCCTATCAGCTTCCCTCTCGAAGTTGTTTGTGCCTAATTGTACATTCTGCCCGAGGTAGACATATTCCTGAACAAAATGAAGAGGTACACCGTTAATGACAGCAGGTCTCGGCGTAATGTCAAGGGGCGGGCCTCGTCAACGTCGCTCGTGTTTTCCATGTGAAGTTGGAACTGTTCTGATCCCACGACAGTTTGGAGCACATAGTTTGGAGCGTAGACTTCATCAGACGGGATCTTTCAAGTTTTAAATTGATATTCAAAGAACCTCGTAGTAGTTGGTGATCACTGCTGGTCTTAAACCTATAGATAACGGAGACGTCTGTGAACATGTGCCTTTCATCCTTCATGATGAAGTCTATCTCGTTTTTCGTCACGTTGTCGGGGCTTTACCACGTCCACTTTCTTTGGGGCTGCTTCTCAAAGAACGTTTTTTTTTGAAGAGCCTCTCTTTCTCCAAGCTCTTTCTCATTCTCCGTTTCACGCACGCATAAAAATATTAAAATAAAACTACGCGTCTCCGCTGGCTTGGAGAAGCATTGTTAGAAAGGCGACATCAATCCCTACTTAGTACACCCCCTTGCTACTCTAAGCTCTAAGGGAATGGCTGTGTCGGCGGGTTATTCGGCGATTTTGATGTGTAGTTTCCATAAAGCCAACCCATGTATTTGTAATAATATTACATCACCTATCTGACCGGTCTCTTTGTTCCAGCCAACAGTCCCGAGTGGTCCGCGTTCCGTTCGAGTGACTACGGCTACACTCGCTTCAAGGCGTACAACGCTACACACATCTACATGGAACAGGTACATTGTACACGCCTTGTCCGACCGGTCTCTTGTTCCAGCCAACAGTCCCGCTTGGTCCGCGTTCCGTTCGAGAAAGGATGTCTACACTCGCTTCGAGGCGTACAACGCTACACACATCTACATGGAACAGGTACACTGTACATGCCTGTCCGACCGGTCTCTTGTTCCAGCCAACAGTCCCGAGTAGTCCGCGTTCCGTCTGAGTGACTACGGCTACACTCGCTTCAAGGCTTACAACGCTGCACACATCTACATGGAACAAGTACACTGTACACGCCTGTCTGACTGGTCTAATGTTCCAGCCAACAGTCCCGAGTGGTCCGCGTTCCGTTCGAGTGACTACGGCTACACTCGCTTCAAGGCGTACAACGCTACACACATCTACATGGAACAGGTACATTGTACACGCCTTGTCCGACCGGTCTCTTGTTCCAGCCAACAGTCCCGAGTGGTCCGCGTTCCGTTCGAGTGACTACGGCTACACTCGCTTCAAGGCGTACAAAGCTGCACACATCTACATGGAACAGGTACACTGTACACGCCTGTCTGACCGGTCTCATGATCCAGCCAATAGTCCCGAGTGGTCCGCGTTCCGTTCGAATGACTACGGCTACACTCGCTTCAAGGCGTACAACGCTGCATACATCTACATGGAACAGGTAGACTGTACACGCCTGTCCGTCCGGTCTCATGTTCCAGCCAACAGTCCCGAGTGGTCCGCGTTCCGTTCGAATGACTACGGCTACACTCGCTTCAAGGCGTACAACGCTGCACACATCTACATGGAACAGGTACACTGTACACGCCTGTCCGACCGGTCTCATGTTCCAGCCAACAGTCCCGAGTGGTCCGCGTTCCGTTCGAATGACTACGGCTACACTCGCTTCAAGGCGTACAACGCTGCACACATCTACATGGAACAGGTACACTGTACACGCCTGTCCGACCGGTCTCATGTTCCAGCCAACAGTCCCGAGTGGTCCGCGTTCCGTTCGAATGACTACGGCTACACTCGCTTCAAGGCGTACAACGCTGCACACATCTATATGGAACAGGTACACTGTATACGACAAGTAGAGTTTGGCCGACAATATTCGAGAGACTTCTCTAACGAGAAAGTGTTTTAACTAAGACATAAAAAATGAGGACTTTTCACGGCCAAACTCACGAGTGAAGCATAGCAATGGCAGCGGCGTTTTGTGTAGAGCATGGCCAAATTATATCTATGATAATATATCACTATACTTATGATAAAGCAGTAGGTAAGTACAAAAAGTCTGTACAAAGATGATTAAAAAAAATGGTCTAGGGTACTTAAAATAAGCTACATACTTCGCACATCACGTTAAAACTACTGGACCGACTGCTATGCGGTTTTCACTATTAGATGGGGTCTTAAGGTTTGACTTAAAAAGTGGTATACTTGGTATCTCAATCCGACTAGTTGAAATAGTGCAATCGATAAAAAACCATTTGACGTCTGAACGAAGTTTGATGAAATTGGTACTTTTGGTTCTGGAATAACTCCTGGAATCCCTAAACCGAGTTACAATTGACGTTTTGAAGTTGACAGATCATGTCAAAGGTTGAAGGTGCGTTCATATTAAAATACAACATCCCTATTGGAAACCCCGATACAATTTCATTACAAAAGACGGCATTGACAGAATTAGCATGACTAGCGCGGATGAGATCTTGTTGCGCTCGGCGGCCGGTCAGCATAACATGGAGTAAATGTGTGCGTGAGGCTTGTGCGTGTCTTGAGTTCTTCACTTTTGAATTTGGCGCTAAGTTGTCATTGGCCACATTTTACTTTATTTTTGAGAATAAAGTAAAATCGTAGTAAAATCTATAAATTACAGATTTAACCTGCTGTTGAAGTCATCGACATACCTTTTGCCATACGATTTTGAGAACATTCTTGAAGTAGATTAATTCTTTAAATTCAATAATTGAATAGAAATGCATTTACTTAATAGAGTACTGAACCAAAGAGACCACTCTAGAGGTCTACTCTTTCAAATGAATAAATAATCATCCAAATTTATCCAGAAATCTCGGAGATACAGAACAACATACAAAAAATAGTTGATTTTTAACTGACTTTTTAATTTGTTTTCCAGGTGGACGTCGACCTTGAAGGGACCATAATTGACGCCTTCTGGGTGGTGAAGAACAAACACGCGCGCTACCAACTGTAGACGAACCATCGAAGAGGCTCCGAACTAGGACGATGAACACTAAGATATAAAGCCCCTTATGATTTTCTGAGTTGCCAGAGATACAGATGTTCTTGAAAATGCATTCAAGCCAGGCAACCCAGTCCACAGTATGTCACGTGTACAATCGTATCGAAATGATACCTTAAAGTTAAACTTAGTTGTGTAATTTGTGCGTTGAGAGGGAAAAGACGAACATACATACAATAATAACCCTTGTTTACCGTGGTAAAGGAAAAAATGTATGTTACAGCGACATGAAACATACAACTTTGCTCAAACGTACGTTACAGCGACATGAAATATACAAATTTGCTCAAAAGTATGTTACAGCGACATGAAACATACATCTTTGCTCAAACGTACGTTACAGCGACATGAGACTTACAACTTTGCTCAAATGTATGTTACAGCGACATGAAACATACAACTTTGCTCATATGTACGTTACAGCGACATGAAATATATAACTTTGCTCATATGTACGTTACAGCGACATGAAATATACAAATTTGCTCAAATCCTATTAAATAAAGGCGAAAGTCTATGTGTAAATATGTTTTTTGCCGTTCGGCTTCGCAACGCCTTAACTTACTTTGATGAAACTTGGTAATAGATACTTTAATAATATAATACTTTTTATCATTACCCCCGCGGGCTAAGCTGCGGGGCTAGCTAATAAATAAAGTAATGTACTCAATTTTGACGTTTTTATGAGATTTTCTATGAATATGTGATATTTGGATAGTGTGCTGTATGGTATTCGGCGAACCAGTGTCGCCCGTCGAAGCACCAACCCAATGTTTAAAAGTAATTGCAACAATAGAACAGAAAACAAAGTTACCATTTTAATCAAATCATAGAATTTTAAGTAACCGATGGCGCAGAAAAAAACAGGATAGAAAATTTATTTTTAGGTTTTGGGAAAGGTGCTTCCCGAGTTAGTTGTCTATAATATATAACTATCATTTAGATAAAGCCGATACTAAATTTGTGAGCGTGTTGTGTTGAGTATTTTCAATGCTGTGTTTCACGACTTTAATATATTAGCAAATATAATATCGGCAATGTATATTTTCCTGCATGATTTTATACAGGGCTAGTAGTTAATAGGGGATATTTTGTCTGGCGAGGCATTAATTGGAGCCTTGCACTATAAGTATGGTGTCCTAATGGTGTCTATACAAACATACATACAAAGACTTTAAAATAAGTAACCCTTCCTATACTTCGTCGTATTCGGGTAAAACATGTATGCAAAACATGGTAAAAAATATAAAAATGGTAAACATGGTGGCACAAGATCACTCGTCATGGCGCTCTTTGGGGGAGGCCTATGTTCAGCAGTGGACTTCTAAAGGCTGACATGATGATGATGTATGCAAACATCCAAAGAAATATACATAAGTACATACATTCATACATATCAGACTCCCTTGCTTCGCCTTAGTCGGGTAAAAGGGACAATTTACCATTGCTTTCACTGGTTCTACCCTCTGGCATTTAGATAACAATTAATGTGATATTATTTATGTCAATAATAATCATAATAATGCATGTCATACATGAAATGGTGTATATCTAATCTTATTTTATATTTTTCTTTATAGTCACGTAATATTTGTGTTTGGTGCAATAAATAAATTAAAAATATTTGTTTTCTATTATTGCTCGGCTGAGTAGCCTCTTACGCTAGATTCACGACCTTTATGAAAATATTAATACATTATCTATAGAGTTAACTAGATATGCGTCAATAGAATATACCATCACCAACTTATCTGTGAACTGTATGGTAGCGCGAGTGTTCCTGACAATCGATAAGTAGACCAATCAAAAAACTGAAAAATACAGAAAATGTGAATCTCATTCGTGGCGGCTGTATTTCCTTTTTTTGCCATTTCACAGATAAGTTGGTTGCACTGTACACTCCATTGGACACCACAATGATCCACATCCAGACTCAAATTATATTATTTAATCGACTTCACAAACGGATAATGTTCCAGGTGTAATTTTTAAAATTATTTTCACCTATTTTTTCCTTGAATTGCAGACCGATTTCGAAAATTATTTTTGAAAGAATTGTCCTCCATGTTGGTCCCATATAAATAGTACAAAAATTGTTTCATTTTTAGTTGTTAGTTACAATATAATCCATTCGAAGACGCACTTAGATTTACCGGTTGTGATAGGTGGAAACTCTAAGTTCACTTATCCCTAGTATAAAAATAAATTAAATAAAATACATATTATTATTAATGATGTGAATTATTAAATTCGTAAAGAGTGGACATTTATTGAGTCACAAATATTAGAAGAATTTAATTCAAAAATATTTCAAAACCGATGAATTCATCAGTTTCATCACTCAGTGGTCTGTATTTGGAGCGAAGCATCGTACAAACAATTTCATTGAACTTTAGCATAAATAAAGACTGTAAACGTAAATTTAATTTAGTTGGTCTAAATCGTATCACCAAAATACGATCATACAAAAGACGGTACCTGTCGATAATTCAAAAATTAAAGCCACCCCAAAAACGAGAGCAAGCTTATCTAGTACGTGACATCATAGTACAAATTAAAGTCACCCCAAAAACGAGAGCAAGCGTATCTACTACGTGACATCATAGTACAAAAACGAGAGCAAGCGTATCTAGTACGTGACATCATATACAAAAACGAGAGCAAGCTTATCTAGTACGTGACATCATAGTACAAATTAAAGTCACCCCAAAAACGAGAGCAAGCGTATCTACTACGTGACATCATAGTACAAAAACGAGAGCAAGCGTATCTAGTACGTGACATCATATACAAAAACGAGAGCAAGCTTATCTAGTACGTGACATCATAGTACAAATTAAAGTCACCCCAAAAACGAGAGCAAGCGTATCTACTACGTGACATCATAGTACAAAAACGAGAGCAAGCGTATCTAGTACGTGACATCATATACAAAAACGAGAGCAAGCGTATCTAGTACGTGACATCATAGTGCAAAAACGAGAGCAAGCGTATCTAGTACGTGACATCGTTGTACAAAATAAGCAAAAGGAGCTAACAACAGGAAATATAAGAGTGTTACAATTTTTAGATATGTTACGATAGATAATACATAACCTAAGTTATTATTTTATGGCAGATGCATAAAGTTTTGTGTTTAAAATACTTGTTGTGAAAATTATGATTGGCACAAGCAAAGAACATACATAATAATGGTAATGAATAATAATAATAATATGTATTTTATTTAGATTATTTTTACAGTAGGGATAAGTGAACTGAGTTTCCACCCATCACATCCGGTAGGTCGTGTTTTTATTTAATGTACCAGGCGGATTTATTGTACCATGGTGTTTTGTGCAGCACTTGTCATTGTTTGAAAATAACTAGAAAATGATGGGATTGGTCCGAAAACATAGTGAAGTACTTGTACTATTATTTATTCATTGGTAAAGGCGGAGATGCTTATTCGCGTATTTGGTATTCAGCAAGGGACGCGGCTAGGCAGGCTGATAGTTGCGTCCTTTCCCCCCTTCGCTAAGATTGACAAATGACGTGTGAAGTGCTACTGTGCTAGCCATAAACTTAGTCGCTAGAAGTGAAATTCTAACTTGGTACATAAGGTAAATTTTGTTGGTTGTCTCTTGACTGACTTGTAATAGTTCCATTCTTCTGAAAATCGCACTTTTAATTGACTAATGAAAGTTCATAGGCGCTTGCAATATCAAGGAGAGAGCAACCCCTAAAGGTCTTTTAAAATAGTTAGCCCCTGTACTACTCGTATTGCCCTTGCAAAGACCCTGTGGTTTCTTCTTAAAATACACTGGCCTTCAAAACTTTGTATAACACTTTTTATTAATTATTTAACTACTAAAAAGTGTTTTTATTAAATTTAATTGTTTTTAAGTGTTTTTGTTTATATTTTTTATTAAATTGCTTATCCAACAGTGAAAATCGAATTGCAATCGGTGCAGTAGTTGTAACGTGATGCGCAGACATTACAAGTGTGGTACTAAGTTTTGAAGGCCGCAGTTAGTTCGTGGATAATTTTCATGGAGCCTCTTAATTTGCAATATTTCAGAGCCCCCGTGCACATCATCACCGGATCAGCGGGCTGCAAAGAAGGCAGGGACACGTTTAAACGTAAGTTACAACTATAACGCTCAGCTTTCAACGCCGTAGCTCGTGGGTTCTAACCCCAACTTCAGTCATGAGTATTCGGTGAAGGAATCTTTACTAAGCCATTTTGATTTAGCCGTTTAGCTTGATAACCACACAAATAATAATAGATTACGCACCAAGGGGATAAAGCAGTGTCAAACGTCACGGGCGTCATAATGGACCCAGAGCGTAACGACGGACTCAAAGTTCACTCCCGAGCGTAGCGATTTAGCGAGGTGTTTATTATGTAGACTCCCGAGTGAAGGGAAGGGTCCATGTGCCGCCCGTGTCAAAAGACAGGCTTTATCCCCTAGGTGAATACTCCACTTTTCATACCTTCTGCGAGACAATAAAACCAATAAATGCACCATAGGCTGCTTGGCTGTTGAGTTGATGCTAAGTGTTGGAAATAAACTAAAAGGTCGGATTCGGATATAGCCTTGACTCCATTTGTTGATCTCCATTGATTAAAATCGTTATAGTAGGCAGTACATTATCACTAAAGCACGTTATTTAAACTTCTCACTCAAATCACTATCGTTTGACGGCATTTTTGTAGGGATGTGAAAAAAAAACGATTATTAAATATTATTTCTAAAAGACGATTTATTTGGACTGATTATTATTTTTAAATTAATCGATTATTAGTTACCCGTTTTGTTTCAAGCATTGTCATTAAGATTTCTTTAAACTGAAATAACACCGTTTATTTTTTCAGAAAAAAACAATTATTTATGCAAAATTTATCGATTTTTGCATAATAATAATAATTGTATGAACTTGAAAATGTTAAAATCACACCAAACACCGTCTCTTGTTTCACATTTATTTACAATCGCGCCTTTTTTCTTGTTTTTTGTGTTCTGCCTACGTTCCAAATTCAAATCACATTATCCATAGGGAGTTTCAAATAACATAATATCCCTTGGGATATATGTAATTGGATATTGTCGAGCAGGTGGTATGAAAAATATTGTTTTTCGTTGTAGACACACCGTCCCCGTGGTCAGCGTTCCGATCTCAAGACTACGGCTACACAAAATTCAAGGCGCTCAACAACACGCATATCTTTATGGAGCAGGTTTGTAACTAAAAGTGCTTTACAATATTTACTTACTTACAACTGCCTACTGCAGCACATAGCCCCCCCCCCCCCCCCCCATAGATACGTCCCCGTGACTATATTCGTCACGATACGAGTGTCCGGGGAAAAGGTCGTAGGTCCAACTCTTGGGATTGTCTATGCTCCATCGTTTTTACAAGTGTTTACGTAATTAGAAAACAACTTGGCTGCAGACACGGAATATGTGTACAACTAACTACAGAGGCAGGGCTGTCATCGACCGTTTATTTTACTGTTCACTAGCTGTGCCCGCGGTTTTGCCTGCGTAGGCATTTCTCTGGGTTAAAAGTAACCTATGTGTTATTTCAGGACCAAACGTACATACTCTACATTTCATCACAAGCACAAAATAAAGATTTATATAACTCCTGACCATCAAGAACCATCTCGATCACATCAGCTTACAAACAGAAAAAAACCGCATAAAATCGGTCCATTCGTTTGGGAGCTACAATGCCACAGACACACGGATACAGTGATACATAGGTACAGCGATACACAGCCTAAACTTATAATCAGGGGTTCAGGGGTTCAAAACTTGTTCTTCCGTCCAATAGTTTTTATAGATTGTTCTGCTTCTGCTCCTGGGATTGAGAAAAGTACCCCAGTTTTTAAGTCAAAATCTAAGCTGTTCAACAGTGAAAACCGCACTGCAATCCTTCCAGTAGTTTTTACGTGATGGGAGATGAGAAAGACACAATTTTTTAAATATATATATGTATATATATATTTATATATAAAACTTACTAATACTAACTATATATATATATATATAGTAAGTAGTAGTAAGTTACATATTTTTAGTACGCTAGACCATTTATTTTAATTTCTTCGTTGTACAGACTTTTTGTTACTAACTGCCTTATTACAAGTATAGATAGATAACCCAGCATCTGACCTATTATTTATACTGTGGTTTGATCATCATTCTCCTGGTGTTGTGACGATGTGGTCAAAGGGAGTAGATGAGTTTCCTGTTTGAGCTCAAACAGTAGCTTCTAGGACTTAAACTCCATCATCATCAGCTCGTGTCAGTTCAATTCACGGCTGGCCATAAGCCTCTCCCAAAGCACGCCATTGAGTCTGATCTCAGCTCTTGTTTTCCAACTGCAGCCATCCTTGCAACCTTGCATACGTCGTTGCTCCACCGCCGGAGGGCGTCCTACATGATGTTTGCCGAGTCGCGGTCTCCACTGTACAACACGTGTCGTGCACTCCAGCAGTTATCGGTCCTTCGACAATATCCAGTCCACTAACTTAACTCCATGCCCACTCTTAATTTGAGAACATTCCTTGGTTTTGGTTATGATAAAGTTAATGTTGACTTGCAGGTATCGGTGGAACTGCGCGGGCAGGCCATCGACTCGTTTTGGCTGATCAAGAACAGGACTGCGGTTTGATTACCGTTATAAATAATCCACGGTAACATGACATGCGACGCGAATAAGCAAACAAATGTATCTAGGGTTCGTTTAGATGTGTTGTTCAGAGTTTGCACACACAAATGCGTGTGATGTGAGGCATGGTGGCACTTTATGTAAATACATTGTGTCAAAAATTACATGAATTTATTTTTTACAACCGCTTGTCATGTTATTGTGGTTTATTTTAAGTATATTAAATTATCAATAGACATTTGATAGAACCTAATTAAAATTGTTTAAAACTTAACTGAAATTGGAACGTAACGAATGATGTTGATAAACTGCGAAAATTGGAACGTAACGAATTATGTTAATAAACTGTGAAAATTGGAACGTAACGAATGATGTCGATAAACTGTGAAAAAATGTAAGTGTGTTATGATTATTACGCCAGTAAGCGTAGTTCAACCTGTTCGGCATGAGCACAGGGTGTAGATAGGTAAGTACGTACAGTAATTTAGTGAGAAATAAATAAATATCTGCATACAACGTCTGTGTATATTATATCTTTACATATATTTATATAGTAATTATGTCAACACGTTAGCGAAATCACATCTCAGAGTGAAGTCAACGTGCAGGAGAAATGTATCGACAGCCAACGCTTTTAATATTAGATTAAATTATATCTAGTTTAGTTATACTATACTATTGCATACAATCTTGTATCAGTAGGCTTAGGTGAGGACGTAAGAAACATTTACACAGGATGGGAGGATTAAAACAACAGAAAACAATGGGACCACGAGGAAACAACCCAATTACTTACTTGAGGATAGTCGCTTGACGCGATCTTCGCAAAGTAGGTATTTAGTAAATGTACCTACAGCGGCTCCACCTCCTCCCGGTCCCCCTCGCGACAGCGAGAGTGAGTTTTAGTAAATGTACCTACAGCGGCTCCACCTCCTCCCGGTCCCCCTCGCGACAGCGAGAGTGAGTTTTAGTAAATGTACCTACAGCGGCTCCACCTCCTCCCGGTCCCCCTCGCGACAGCGAGAGTGAGTTTTAGTAAATGTACCTACAGCGGCTCCACCTCCTCCCGGTCCCCCTCGCGACAGCGAGAGTGAGTTTTAGTAAATGTACCTACAGCGGCTCCACCTCCTCCCGGTCCCCCTCGCGATAGCGAGAGTGAATTTTAGTAAATGTACCTACAGCGGCTCCACCTCCTCCCGGTCCCCCTCGCGACAGCGAGAGTGAGTTTTAGTAGTACGGTTTTGATAGAATTTGCGTTTTTGGGGAAAGCACTTCCCATCCCCTAAATTGTAATGATATCTTTTAAATTTTTTTTTTTTTTAATCGCTTGTATGGAATATAATCTACGGTTAGTCATTTCATATTTTTTTACGAAAGCTTTTTGTTTTTGAAGAAGAGAAATTTCAATTTGTCATAGTTTCAGTCATAGTTTCAGCGCAATAAAAGCAAACTTATACGCGTAGTTAATAAATTAAATGTTTGCAAAATCATTTTAATTCGTATAATGTTCACGGATAATGTTCACGGATAATGTTCACGGGTAGATAATTGCTTTTTCTTTTAGTATGGATCAAACAAACAAATCAAATCATCAAGAATGTCGAAGTCTTAAACGCTTTGAAATTTAGTTCTGACCATCGCCCATCAGAATAGTACTCAAATTCAACTTTAAAATATACCGACTCTACTTAGTTAAAGACCTAACCAAATCTCCAACAATTTAAATGTAAAAACTCTTTATTTACTTGTTAAATTATAACCTAGCACAATTTCCAGTGTTAATTTAATCCTAGAACACACTTTTAATTTTCATCCTAGAACATACAATTAGTTTTATTTTACTGTCAAGCT
Organism: Alsophila aescularia; assembly: GCA_946251855.1. NCBI lineage: Eukaryota > Metazoa > Arthropoda > Insecta > Lepidoptera > Geometridae > Alsophila > Alsophila aescularia. The sequence goes on from OX276381.1 coordinate 59,656,326, forward strand.
AACAAATTGCTTATCTAAACTTATAATTATTTTAAATTCAACAATGTAGGTATACGAAATAAAATTGTGACAAATGTTTACTTATAAATACGGGTTTTCTAAACATGCAAGCTTTAGTTGAGCGTTACAATACTATAAAACAAACAAAGCTCTCCAACAAAGATCAATTTAACTTCGGTCTTAAAAACAGCTTCAGTTCCCTACCTTTAGAAGATACAGGTGATAATATACAAAAACAGCTTCAGTTCCCTACCATTAGAAGATACAGGTGATAATATACAAAAACAGCTTCAGTTCCCTACCATTAGAAGATACAGGTGATAATATACAAAAACAGCGTCAGTTCCCTACCATTAGAAGATACAGGTGATAATATACAAAAACAGCGTCAGTTCCCTACCATTAGAAGATACAGGTGATAATATACAAAAACAGCGTCAGTTCCCTACCATTAGAAGATACAGGTGATAATATACAAAAACAGCGTCAGTTCCCTACCATTAGAAGATACAGGTGATAATATACAAAAACAATATAACAACATTTTAAACAGTATTAAAACCTCTAACCATAAAGTAAAGTTAACCCCAAATAAAATTAGCAAGCTGAGCACTAAAACTAAACATTTAATTGAAGAGAGATAGAACTTGAATACAGAACTAAAGACAAGGAAGTTAAAAGAAAGATTTAAGGAACCACAATGTAGAATTAGTCAGGAATTCAGGATAGCGTTAGAAAACAGGTTACATCATCAGAGTATCATCCATCAGAGGTACACAGAGCGGACGAACAGCCATAACGACCATCTGCTTGAAGAACAGTAACGGTGTGAGACAGGGTGACAGGAATAAAATTGTACGCATTTCTACAGATTTTTATAAATTTCTTTATGCCGATGAGCAGAATCTAATCTCCCAACGAAGTACTGATGCTTAATCATGCTCCGAAAACATATCGCCGATCACGGGCATATGTTTTCAGACCTGCTCAGTTCACCCTAACGATAATGAAGAGGTATTTAAAAATATCTATTGCCCATGGTCCACCTACAAAAGAACTTTTTTTAAACAACGCAAAAAAATTACTACAATGTCAACTTTCGTGATTCATGAGAATAGGGAGGCCTTTGCCCGTCAGTGCGAAAAAACAGGCTGAATAACAATAAAAAAATGGACAAGGGCGCTCATCATCATCATTTCAGCCTTTCGAAGTCCACTGCTGAACATAGGCCTTCCCCAACGAGCGCCATGACGAGTGATCTTGTACCACCTCCATCCAACGACATCCTGCGACGGCTACAATGTCGTCGGTCCATCGTGTGGGGGGTTTCCCTATACTTCGCTTGCTTCTTCGTGGTCGCCATTCGAGAACATTTATTCCCCAGTGGTTGTCGGTTCTGCGATCTATATGGCCTGCCCATTGCCACTTCAACTTGCAAACTCTGAGAGCTGTCGCGTAATCTTGGTTATTCTACGGATTCTATCACGTAGTGAAACACCGAGCATAGCTCTCTCCATTGCACGCTGCGTGACTTTTAACTTGTGTATGAGACCATTTCTCTTGAGGCTCTGCGGTATCTGCGACGAGAAGATATGGCGTAATTTCCCGAACGCTGCCCATCCGAGTTGGATTCGTCGGTTGACCTCTTTGTCGAAGTTGGATCTACCCAGTTGGATCGTCTGACGTATTTGGACATAGTGATCAACAGCTTCGATTATATCGTTCCCAACATAAACCGTCATGGGTGCGACATGGGTATTTGACATGATGTTCGTCTTACCCATGTTTATTTTGAGACCCACCCGTTGGGAAACAATATTGAGGTCACTGAGCATTGTGCTTAGGTCTTCCAGGGTCTCTGCTATGATGACTATATCATCAGCAAATCGAAGGTGAGTGATGAATTCGCCATTGATGTTAACACCTTGTCCTTTCCATTTCAGAAGCTTGGTTATATATGCCAGTGCAGAGGTGAACAGTTTAACGGAGAAATAAAGTCTCCCTGTCTCGCCCCTTTTTGCAATTTGATAGAATTCGTGCTCCTATCTTGGAGACGGACAGTCATGGTGGCCTTGCTGTACAAACACTTCAACGATGTACCGGTAGTCAATCTGGCACCGCTGTAATGACTGTACCACTGCCCAGTTCTGACTGAATCAAAGGCTTTCTCGTAGTCCACAAACGCTAGACATAGTGGCCGATTATACTCTTCAGTCTTCTGTATAATCTGCCGGAGCGTATGGATGTGGTCTATGGTGCTAAAGCCCTTCCGGAATCCAGCTTGTTCGGGAGGCTGAAAGTCGTGAAACCTACGAGCGAGACGGTTTGTAACTCTCGAAATCAGCTTACATGCGTGTCTCAGCAGCGAAATGGGCTATAATTCTTCAAGAGGGTGTTATTACCTTTCTTAAAGAACAACACCACTACGCACCTGTGCCACGCCTCTGCCCTCTCGTAGTACCCTCGATTAACTAGAAACTCTTCACATAGAGTTGCTCTTATGGCATATCATGACTATGTAGCATCTGTGTTAAGGTACGGCTTAATAGTCTGGGGTAGCGGTGTATGGGTGAATAAGGCTTTCATAGCTCAAAAAAAGTGTGTGCGAGCTATCTGTGGTGTTGATCCCCTGCATTCGTGTCGAGAGCTATTTCCTAAAATTCGTGTACTTACATTGCCAGGCAAGTACATTTATGAGCTCAGTATGTTTGTTAAGAAATATCCTAATCTCTTTACAAAATTAAGAAACGTAGCGGAATTTAATACAAGATATTCTGATAAACTGGTTCTTCCTAAAGTAAGGAAACACCTAACTTCCGTTAGTACCTACTTATATTATGGCTATAAAAATATTTAATAAACTTCCTCAGTCTTAAATTATTGCCTACAGGAATGTTTAAGAAAAAGCTATTTGAGTGGTTACTAGGTAAAACATTTTATTAAGTGAAAGACTTTCTGGACATGCACAAGAAATGGTAAATTTATATTATGAAATTATTTCATTGATATCTGATAAACGATCTATTTGTATTAATCCTTGACATAAATAATTCTAGTATATAAGGGACATGTACCTATATGTTATTTAATTTTTATTATTTTTGTTTGTATTAATGTTTGCTCGTCTTTATAGACAAAATACGGAGATCTATTTAATTGTTATAATTTTGTCATATTTTTTTCCGTATTTTAAGCAAATAAATTAATTTGAATCTGAATCTGACGGAGTTAAACAGCTTCTGAAGGAATTTAAGTAACGGTGTTCCACCCGCTTTCAGTATCTCTGTCGTTATTCCGTCCTTACCTGGTGCCTTGTTACTCTTAAGCTGTTTGAGAGCCATTCTCATCTCGTATAAGCTGACGTCCGGGATATCTTCGGTAGAATGTCGGGTCAAACGGGCTCTTGCATCGCTAGTCGTGCTAGGAGAACTACGCGATGAGGTGTATAATTGCCTATAGAATCAAAGCCTGTTGACGATGCTGAAGACCGACCTTCAGCTTTGTGAACAGGCTTTGCCCAATAGACAGATCTCTTGCGAACTCTTTGGAGCCCTTGTTTCGCTCGATTGCGTTCAATTAGTATTATACCCAACTAACACAAAATAGTTGAATAATGGCTTTAGAGCCAATCTGATTATGCCCAAACGTGCTAAGACGTAAGAGTTAGAGCGTGCTCTGGAGGTCTAATGCAGCAGCTCTAGAACCATTTTGGGCACAATTTTATATAGCCTTTAGTTACATTACAACTGCACAAGGGTAGTAAAATGGTGCCTCAAGAGCTGCAACGGATGATTAACGCCATACTAACGCTTTTATAAAGCTACTTTTGTGAACGAGTGAACGAAAATGAATGAATGTATTGTATGTCAAAATGGTAAAGTGTAATTAATATTGTAATCGGCCATCATTAAAATATTATTGTTAAGTAAATAATTCATATATGCCTTAAGATTTTGTTAAACACGAGTGGATAAAAACGTGTTCATGTTTACTGTGTATATTTATGGTGTTTTTCCAGTAATTTTTAAGCGCTTTCGAAATAACATCAAAATGGAAGAAATATTTGCTTAATAGTATTGACTTTTTCAAATAAAATGATTTAGTATTTTTATTAAGTATCGGCAGTGTATTATCTGCAATTGGTCGTTTGTATATTTACAAAAAAAAAGGATAATTTCACTGAAATACATCATTGTAATGTCTGAATTTTGCAAGTAAATAGTCAATTTTCTTGAGAAATGGCGGATTGACTAAGTCTGTACAACAGTGCAAATAATCTCTATTGTATTACTCAAGGTAGCTCTTGTTCCATTTTGAAGACTTCAAGTAGATATTTAGTTACATTGATTGTCTTTTTGGAACTTGAGTCTTTATTAGAGTATATTATTACCCCTATTATGGAATTTCTAGTAGAACAAGAGTGGTTATTCGAACTCTTATGCAACTGCTATATATGGCCTACAATTAACTCTCTTATGCAGTTGTGCGGCGTATAACAATAACAAGAGAAATCCTCATAAAACTTTCAGTGACAAATGCTCTTCATAACTCTCTATAAAAGGTATCAGTGGTAAATTGGTTCTAGAATTAACTATTATAAAGACAAGGGTGGTATTTGATTCCGGTACTGCCACTTTTGGTACATTTTGTACCTACAGACGTTTGCGGAAGCAGTTATGCAACTTAAAACTGCTTCCTGTACTCTAATGCCGCTATTATACATCTTAAAGTTACAAAATAGGCTGCAATTTCCACTAGTGTGTTGGTTGGGTAGGAACACAAATCGTGTCGCATCGAATTGGAGATCTGTTTATCAGGCAAGCTGTTACTCGACATATCCATGAAGACTGCAGCCTCATCTCGCCTCGTTCTGCCATAAGCTTGAGTGTATGCTCAGAGAGTTTCTGTGTTTTATTTTTGCGGTGGGTCTTAAATAACTCCGACCCGACTGCGTGAACAATTTCCACCAGCCCCTTGTTTAGTTCGTCCACTGTATCGCATTCGGTAAAGATTTGGAAGCGATTTTGGAGTTCCAACTGAAAGCTCTTGGGGTTTTGGACCCCAAGAGCTATGATATGTACTCGGAGGACGCTGCTGCCCATCTTCGGGTGTGTATACAAGGGCGCTATCTACGAATAAGTAGGCACTATATAGACATACCGATCGAATCTTTTGTTTGTGCTCTGTGCATCTACTATTTTTTATTTTGTGTCTGCGGGTCGAATACCTATCTATTTTCTTCTACAAGCCTACCTATTACATGGTAGCAGACAATTTCTGCTTCAGAATTGATATGAGGAATTTATCAGGGTTGTCATTATCTTGGTACACTTGCTTAGCCTTCTTGAACGCTGCCATCGCTCTCTGAACCACACGGCGGGGCACAGTGTGGGGAGTTACTACGTTTAAGTTATGGTCGAAAGGTTCCTGGACGACAATAGTCTCATTGAGGTTCATCGGGCTGGTAATATTATTAGCCACGTTGAATTTGTATAGTCTGAACTCCTCGGGCAGGCTTTGGTAATGCGCGAATCGCACCCTGTGGATAGGGTAACCGACATACGGTGAAATCAAGTAATCCTCGAAAGGGAAATTCGCGTAGAATTCAAAATATCCAACCAGCAGACTGAAAAGATTCAAATTAGATCTCGGCCGATAATCTATCCTGCGGAAGGCGATATTCCAGTAATTTTTCATAAGGGGTTCAACATTATTTTGAAGCTCAACGACAGGAGGCAGCAGTCGTTTCTGTTGTAGAAAGAATATCACCAAGATAACGAAGAAGTGACTCGAGACTTTCCTTTCCCCCTTGCGGTTTAACTGTTCTACCCAATACTTGACAACGACTGCGAGTGTTAAGAACTGTCCGTCTACATGTAAGAAGTATTTCAATAGATTGCTGACGTGTGTACCTTCAGTGAAGTCAATATCGAAGTGGCGCGTTGTCGGCACGTGCACTGCCTGCACGACGGGCACCCTGCCCACGTGTACTGTGACGTCGGTGAACAGGTCGGGGCGCGACTGCAGCGCGGCCGCGGCTGCTTGGAGGAGCCGGCTCCAGCTGGCCTCGTGGCTCGACGGAAGGATGACGTGGCAGTCCACGTCGCAGTCCGGTGTTGCGAGGCCGGTCACTAGAGACCCGAGGAGTACTAATTTGGCATCTGCGAAATTCGATTAGGTAGATATAGTTTTATACTACACTAGCGATTAGCCCCGGCTTCACTCGGGTAGCTAAAGGTTTCTCATTATTGGTACACGATTCTACCCTAATTTTTATTATTGTTAATTTTTTATTTTATGTGACATTTCCGTGCGTGACGTCACCTGCCGTTCCCAACAGAAGACCAGCGCTGGTTGTTATTAACCAGCATTATGCTGAGTTGGGGCCGGCTTAAGGCAAAAAACTTAACTAACTACTTAGGTACTAACTTATTTCTTCAATGTTTTTATTTTATGTGACATTTCCGTGCGTGACGTCACCTGCCGTTCCCAACAGAAGACCAGCGCTGGTTGTTATTAACCAGCATTATGCTGAGTTGGGGCCGGCTTATGGCAAAAAACTTAACTAACTACTTAGGTACTAACTTATTTCTTCAATGTTTTTATTTTATGTGACATTTCCGTGCGTGACGTCACCTGCCGTTCCCAACGGAAGACCAGCGCTGGTTGTTATTAACCAGCATTATGCTGAGTTGGGGCCGGCTTATGGCAAAAAACTTAATTAACTACTTAGGTACTAACTTATTTCTTCAATGTTTTTATTTTGTGTACTTGTTTTTTGCCATAAATAAAGCTATGTCTATGTCTATGTCTAATTTGGAATACTAAAATTCATATGACACTTAGCATAGATTGATACGGGCATTGTAAATAGAGTTTATTCGAAAATCGAACTGGCCACCATATATATGCAGAATACGAAAAAAAAGGCGCGATTGCAAAGAATTTGAAACAAACGTCGGTGTTTGGTGATATGTTAACAGTTTCTTAATTTATCATTTTCAAGTTGTCAAAATGTCGTCGAGAGTTTATTAAATCAAAATGTCGTCGAGAGTTTATTAAATCAATAATCTTACACCTTATACCGGAAAAAGAAAAGAAAAATACGAAAGAGCCTCTAACAATTTTAATGAATGGAGAACAATAAAAGGAGTCAAGGCTGTGTCCTTTTAGTTTATTTCCAATATGTAGCATTAACTCGAAAGCCAAGCAGCAGGTGCATTTATTGTTTCATTGTCTCTGAGAGGGTATGAAAAGTAGAAGAGTTCACCTCGCTGATAAAACCTGTCTTTTGTCACGGGCGGCATATTGGATCCCTCGTTGCGCTCAGGGTTTAATATGCCGCCCGTGACGTACCTACCGACGATACCTTGGCTTACATTATTGCAATTTTTGGAGATATCAATTATTTTGAAATATAAAATACTGCCCATATTACACGCTGATAATGAAGCTTTCTCTGAGTGAGACAATTTGTAAAATTTTGAGTTTATCCATTACACACAAATAAAAAATATACAAATCTTTTCTCTTTTTCATAAAAGGTATATATTTTTATGTTTTTATAGCAGTTAACGCTTGCTTAGCGTAAATATATATAATAATTTTCTAATGGAAAAATTTGGGTCACGGACGAAATTCGAACTCGCACACTGTGCCTCAGCGCAGTGTGTTTGGTTGGTAGTTCGTAATACGACCAATAGATAGCGTTACCGTCCCCATAAGACGGGTTGAAAGAACCTAGTGGAAAGTTTTGGATGACGACGCATAGGTCTCGGTGGCCGAATTGGTAAAGGCATGTGCTGCGCTGAGGCACAGTGTGCGAGTTCGAATCTCGTCTGTGACCTAAATTTTTCTATTAGAAAATTATTAAAAGGTATATAATATATTATAGAGTTTAGAGAGTCTATAACAACATGTTTCGATGTTGAACTAATCAACCTCAGTTTCTAAGACCTTACCTAACTAACCCACGCTCTTCCTGGAGTCTAAACAAGTTAGTTACAGTTTTTTTGAGATCCGCCCACCGGATAGATTAAGTCATTCGGCGAATACTCGTAGGTCTTCATTTTAATGGTAAGCCCTTCTTCGAACAGGTCCAATGTCGACCAAACCTTTTATTTAATTATTTACATAGTGCCCATTAAAATGCGTCAAACTCAACTTTTATTCAAGTAAGTGTTAACATTTTCCACATCAAAATTCATTCAGCTGTCAATCAAATAGTATTTTTAACAAACGATTGCCAATTTGTTAGGTTTCCTATTCGAAATTTCCAAAGATTTTTAGTCAAATTCTAAGCTACCCAACAGAGAAAACCGCATTTTAATCGTTTTAGGTCCAGTCGATTAAAAAATATGATACATTATCTTATCTTCAAGTAAATTATAATATCTTCGACAATTATACCTACATAACTCAATTATAATATCTTCGACAATTATACCTACATAACTCAATTATAATATCTTCGACAATTATACCTTCATAACTCAATTATAATACCTTCGACAATTATACCTACATAACTCAATTATAATATCTTCGACAATTATACCTACATAACTCAATTATAATACCTTCGACAATTATACCTACATAACTCAATTATAATACCTTCGACAATTATACCTTCATAACTCAATTATGGTCGAACTTCACTTGGTAAGTTCATTTGATCATCTAATTCTTGTTCAGTAGTTCATTCTAGGACCTCTAGGCTATTTTTTTAGTTATCTGCTGTGTACAGACTTTTTCTTACTTAAAGTACCTACTGCTTTATTAAAAGTATAGGTAACATAATGATGGCCATTTTTATCATTGCCTTACAAATCATTTGAAAGTATTAATAAAACATTAGTTTTGTTAATTACTTTCAAATGATGGTATTAAGGAAATAAAAGATAAAAAAATACATAAATAAAACTATTATAACCTACACCAAATTATAAAAATAAAATAATGTAGGTAGTGCCTAGGAACCTATCCACAAATTATCAATAAGAGCATGCAACGTAAGCCTACTTAATTTAATTTAGATACTTAATGTAAAGCGATACGTAATTATCGTTTTTTTTGTTTTGTACACCTACCTGGCCAAAGCGACTGCAGCGCCCGCTCTACGTCAGCTATGGCTGCGCACACCGCCTGCAAGTCTTCAGCTCGCAGCTGCCGGCGCCCCACCACCGCTGCGACTTGATCGTCGAAGCTGCCCTGCAGGTTCATTCTCTCTACGTCATGACCTCTCAGTACGACAACACCGGTCATAATAAGACTTATGCATACGACGCAAAGACAATATCTGGATAGTATTATATTAGTTGAACACTTGATTGCACTTCTGAGGACACGAATCGTACTCATATTGTAATTCTCCAACACAACTATGTATTCTACCGCACAGAAGATAACCCTCGCACAATACCCGCGCATGAACCCATGCGGGGGGGGGGGGGGGGCTATTTTGCTGCTGCTATTTTGTAAAGCGGGGTATTCCCTCAATATGTAGCGCGAGTGCGATATATAACCCACTTTCTGGTCCATACACTATCCCAACCAAACAGATACTTTTGCATTTGATATTATAGGGTGTTAGTTATGGTACTTATAATCACACTCTTATTTGCAGGGCTGGATAGGATAGGATGTACAGAAAGGTGTCTGTGTGTAGGAAAGTCACAAGCAAGTGAAGCATAACATAAAATGATAGAACAATCAATCTTTGGGTCTATCTGATCTATGAACCATGATCACCTGCCTATATTCGACCACGGCTCGACGCAGGCCTTTTTTTACGTGGGTAAATCCTCATGGATACCACCAAGCTGCGGGGGCAGCAAGGTGGTTATGTCGGACTCTTACCGAATAAAATCCCACGGTGCTCCACACTACGCCTTGTGCCGGGGCTACGGGTACGCTTTCGCACTCGTCCGCGGCCCCGACAGCGCTGGTCCTGTAGAGGACCCCCTCTCAGTGGGGTGGAGGCTATTAGCTATTCTTCACCCCATGGCCACCATAGAGGGGCACACCGAAACAGTGCGCGCCACCTCGAGGCCTTATGCTGGTGGCAGACACCCCCGTGTCTACCACCTAGGCCTCAGTGGGAGCCGGAGAAGGAGGGGCATGTTGCTTCCCTCTCCGACTCCTGGCGTAGTCCCACTCCTGACACTGCTGCGAAATTTAAAAAAAAAAAACCACAGCAGTGTCAAGAGTGCGACGTAAGCTTCCCCCCTCGCTCACCGCGGCGGCAAGGGGAGAGTACATGTCGCCGCAGAAAGAATGGGGGAAGAAGATGAGTGGATCGAAAGAGAGGAGAGAACTCTTTCAATCCACGTCACATGCCTTCACCACCTTGCGATGGACCACAATTACCCAAATTACAGTGCGCCGCAAGGACGAATTCCTCTGTCGAGGCCCTCCCAGTCTGGGTATCAAAACCCAGACCCCCACCACTGACCCGTCACCTCCAACACCGCCGCTAACGTGTAAACACTCCGTTAACGTGTACGAAGCAGTGCTGGATGAGAGAGAGAGATAGAGAGAGAGAGAGAGACAGAGAGAGAGAGAGAGACAGAGAGTGTCTCTCCAACCCCACCCCACTCCCGTTCCACGCAGCGCACCACACGGTGTCTTGTAGTGCACTGCGAGGACGAAGCCCTTCATTGAGGACCTCCCCTCTCGACTCGGGCAACAATGCCCGGGCCCCCCTCCACGTCACATTCCCTGCACCACTACTGAGTATCTGAGTGGAGACAGACTACCCAGCAGCAGCGCAGAGAATGGACCCACCATCCTCCACTCCATGGCCTCCCACATCCACTGCAACCGCCCAGCACCACACATTTACCGACAGTCTTCCTCTGTCCAGTGCAGCACCGAGCAGCGACGCCAGACCCGAGAGACCACAGAGCACGTCACACTAAGAGCACCACTGCCGATATTCAGTAGTGCTCAGAGTGGACGGCCCCCTCCGCTCGGCATTTCGCCAAACCCGCCAAGCCGCAAGATGAGAACTTCTACAAAGATAAAAGCTCTTTAAAAAATAAAAGCAGAGGTTCTCGTCCTGCCGTCCAGGTAGTAATACTACCTGGACCCCCCTTACCTTCGTCCACTGTACCCTCTGCTCATCAGAGGGACACGCGGAGAAGCCTCAGCCAGACATATCTGGCCACCGCGGCGCCTGGTGGTTTCAGATACGTCTATTTCTGAAGGAAATAGACAGAAAACAGGCGGCAAACACGAGAAGGAATACTTCGTCAACAGAAGGTCAACAATGTGTATAACCACCATACTTGCCTTGGGGATCTACACGACCTGCGCTCTACCCCAAGACGCCTCCTTACCCATCCGGGACGAGTAAGGAAGGCCTGGATTTATCCAAAACAAGCAGCGCGTAGCATGCAAGCTAGGACTATGCAACTATTAAAGGATAAACCCAGACCCCCAGCCCCAGTGAACGCCGTTGAGCCCGATCTTCGGTTCTCCTCATCCAGTCTCTACCAGACGTCATTCCCACTGGCCTCATTCCTACATTCCTACTGTAGAACTCGTTTACCTTATCTATGATTTATGGATCAGTCAGTTGACCTACGCAGTTGACAGTATCAATTTTATTTATTCTGTGGTCTCACTCAGGCAGGGATTAGAGGCAGTATCTTGCAATTCCGGGGTTTCCCGAGACCCCAGGTTTTTGGAACCGGGAATACCCGGGGACAAAACACTTCGCGCTGCGCTGTTTTTTTTCTTAATTGTTGCAGTAAGCATAATAGTCTGCTTTCGAGAAAAAAAATTATTGAAATATTCTCAAAAAATTCGGCTGCTATGTAAAAATAGTTGAAAACAATAACAGCTAAGTGCGTATTGGACGCGCATAGACTTAGGGTTCCGTAGCCAGGATCCTAAGCTACCCAATTATAAAAACCGTATTGAAGTCAGTCCAGTAGTTTTTACGCAAAATGCCTACAATGTTGGTGTTACTTGGTCAACTATATCTCGTAAACTAGTTAACTTTAGATAACCTTGATCATTTTGTTTGTAAAATCGATTTCTGCGCCCCTAGCTACATAGGTAGATAGATATACTCGCGTCGAAGCTCAAGGATATAATCGGCTGACCACAAACCTCCACCCCGCCCCGCACCCGTTCCACCCCCGCCAGCGTCTATCCCTTTCGTATCGGCATATTGGTCGGCGCAGTTCCTTTTTTCCTAATTACTAATTAGTCGCGTCGGATTTAGGAACGGCGTGTGCGATGGCACACGCCGTTCTTACGCCGCTTGATAACCGTCGCGATGGCTTATCAATTTTCACCTCGTGAATACACGTTAATGTTACGTGCATATTCCCTGTCTGGGGAAAATACGAGCGAAGCACTCAGAATGTACCGTGATTTGTATCCTGACGCTCGACAACCGAACTTCGCTACAATGTCGAGTGTCTACCAACGTATGCTGGACCACGGCTCGGTTTTTACCCCGTCACATGCACAAGGACGAGGGAGACCTGCGCTTCCTCAAAACGTGTACGATGATGTAGGTACTGAGCTAATTCGAAGAAGATCCCCGCAGAAGCACCAATGATGCCGCTCGCCATTTAGGAATTAGCCAGTACTGCGCTTGGAGAATAGTGCATTAAACAGGAATGCATCCATACAGGAAAACGTAAGAACTGACTACAATCGACCGAGTTCCGAGAATTACATTTTGCAATTGGATTTTGAACAATCTCGACGCTAATGTGTTATTTTCTGACGAGTGTTTATTCACAAGGATTGGACTGTTTAATCAACACAATGAACATTGGTGGTGGTCCGAAATCCAAAACTGATGCGTCAACATTCTTTACAACATCGATTCAGTGTAAATGTGTGGGCGGGAATTTTGAACGACAGACTAATCGGCCCGTATTTCATTGAAGGTCGCCTCACAGGAGAAACTTATTTAAACCTTCTCCGGACGATGGTGTCTTCGATATATCATATATTCATATCTGCAAGGTGTGTTTTTTCAACAGGACGGCGCCCCGCCGCATTATCATAGAATGGTAAGGGAATACCTAAACGATCAATTCGGAGATCGTTGGATTGGTCGCGGTAGACCAATACCGTGGCCAGCACGTTCGCCGGATTTAACACCTATGGACTTCTTTTTATGGAGCGAAATAAAACGGCGTGTTTATGCGAGTGAACCGGACCTATGCAAGTGTTAAGACAGCGCATCATAGACGCTTTTGATGAAGTGAAAAGCCTAAACATGTTAATGACATTACGCAGTAATCTGTGTAAACGTGCTCGCTTGTGTATTGATAATGAAGGTGGTCACTTCGAACAATTGTTAAAATACTTGTAAGTTAATTTCTAAGCAGTGTAAATATTAATAACAATAGTTGTAAATAGCTGATTATAAACTGTTAAATACGCCAAAATTCCTTTGTTTCTAACTTAATAACTTTTAAATTTAACTTGGTTCATTGTGATACACATAGAAGTATTAGGATAATCCTAATACTTCTATGGTGATACCTAAGTGTTGGTATTTTAATCTAAAACAATTCAACACCTACCTACGCAATAAATAAAGTAATTTTGCCGGTCCTAAGCCCGTAAAAGTATGAAGGCAAGTTAGAATTAATCAAATAAAGTATTTTTATGCTACATTTCATATTTTATTTCGTATGTAGGTACCTACTTCCCAACCCACCGGAGACACCTACTTTATTTTGTTATTGATAAAATGGTAGCTAGCGTGATAGTCGAGGTAATTGAACGCGCGAGAAAATGCCAGAAAGAGTAGGACAGAGATAGTTTTCACTACTCACGCGCACTATGTGATTTCATTCATTATTAATTGCATAGTATTTTTAGTATGTGTCCATAATTTTAGGTAGGATTTCCGAAAACTTCAGGTTTTAATAAATTCTACACTGTTAAATATTCAAAAGTTCTGACTGCATATTTGGATTGTATTGCCACTTCTGCACAGCACTTTTTTTTTTTGGTAATTTAAAAATAGTGGTGTATAAACACTACAATAGATGTTTAGGGTGTGTACTACTGTGTGTGTCACTGTACGAGGGGCGTTCAATGTATTCTCGGTATCGGGGTAATATACTAATGATGAGGGTAATTAAATTATCTCATTAGTTTATGACACTCATTGAGGGTATAAATACAAAATTTTATTTGATTGTCGCCATTAGTATTCAAAATATCATTTCGGAAAGGCAACTACGATGACTGATAGACAATGTTGAAAAAAATCGAGCATCGCGCTGTGATAAAATTCCTCACAAAACAAGGAAAGACTCAAAAAGTAATTCACGAAGAAATGAGGGCTGTTTACCAAGATTCTGCCCCTTCATTATCTACAATTCAGAAGTGGTCAAGTGAATTTAAACGGGGTAGAGAGAGTATTGAAGACGACCCTCGTGCCGGTGGGCCGGTTAGTGCCGCTACTGATGAAATCGTAAAAATTGTTGAGAAACTTGTACTCGAAGATGCCCGTGTGAGAGTGAAAATATTAGCAGATAGAACCAAGCTATCCGTGGGTACCATTCACACTATCCTTCATGACCATCTGAATTTGTCAAAGGTCAGTGCAAGATGGGTGCCGCGAATGCTCACAGCGCTTCAGAAACAAGCGCGAGTTGATTGTTGCAAGGAGTTTTTGGAGCTCTGTGGTGAAAATCCGCAAAGTATTTATGATCGGATTGTTACTGGTGATGAAACGTGGGTTCATCACTATGATCCTGAGAGCAAGCAGGAGTCTATGCAGTGGCATAAAAAAGGAACAGCCCCACCAAAGAAGTTCAAAGTCTGCCCATCCGCCGGAAAGCTCATGGCCAGTGTTTTGGGATTCCAAGGGCATCTTATTAATTGAGTACACAAAAAGGGTGAGAGTATTACTGGCGCAACTTACGCTAACACCCTGCGTAATTTAAAGGAGGCAATAAAAGAAAAAAGACGGGGAAAATTGACCGCAGGTGTATTGCTTCTGCACGACAACGCGCCTGTTCACAAGGCGCGCATTGCCAATGCTGCTGTGCGAGATTGCGGATTTGAAGAAATCAATCATCCACCCTATAGCCCGGACCTAGCCCCTAGTGATTACTTTCTGTTCCCAAATCTCAAAAAAGAACTTCGAGGCAAGCATTTTTCCGACGATGAAGAGTTAAAGGCAGCAATTAACGATCATTTTTCAGACCAGGAAAAAAATATTTTTTGGAGGGAATTAAAAAAATATTTTCCAGGACAAATAAGTGTGTTCAGATCCTAGGGGACTACATTGAAAAATCAATTTTATTCAGAATTTTCTGCTTATTCTTTCATGCCTATACCGAGAATACATTGAACTCCCCTCGTATGTGTAATTGTAATTTTCTGTGGCATCGTAGCTCCCACACGAATGAACCAATTTTGATGCGTTTTTTTATGTTTATATGGGGGAGTGGGAGGTCGGGTTTTTTTATTTGTGTTTTTTTTTAAATAAATAACATTAACCCGGCGCCAATTACTTCAAAATAATAACGCGGACAATGACACTGGGTCACGAAGTCACGATGACCTGGATTATGTCAGTCATAGAAGAAGAACCCATAGAAGCCAAGTACATTCACGAAATTTAAGCCATTCAAACGGTGCCATATATGGCATCGTACGCTCGCGCGGTCAGTGCTCTGAGTCAGGTAATAGAGATATAAGCTCCCATTTTTTAAATTTAAAATGTCAATTTTAATAGCAGTTTATGAGTTCTGGTGTGACATTCCACAAGTAAGCCATTAATTTTCTTGCATAAATCGTCTAAAATATCAAAATTTGTGAAAACAAATTACTCCCTCTTAGTTCGGGCAGAGTGTTGCCAGCTTTATACCAGTTTTATTTGTACGTTGCTTAGGTATGATATTGTTTTTTTTTACTAAACTTCTGTACAAAAAAAGAGTATTATGTTTTCAGGGCTCATGTATACTTTAATAAAACTGTAACAGGTTCAATTGTGTATAATACGGTATGGGCGTATTTAACTGGCCACATTATTTTAAATACAGCACACATAGCGAATTTGTAGCTTACGTTTTGAGAAGGCGTTGTTTGGAAACCCACCTTCTATGGGTAGTTCTTCTATGATGTCAGTATTTTTTACAATCTATTTCTTACAAACTCAAAATTAAGCTGCATTATTATTAAATAAGGTTTCTTACGTACATGGTTTAATAATAATAATAATGACAATATATACAATAAATTAAACTTTTATCAACTTTGTCCAAAACATAATATTATGCAAAATCAACTCTGCAAGCACTAACTGCGTATATTCTTCTAAATAATATATAATATTTTTCAGTAAGTAATATCTGTACATGAAAGAGAAATTAGAAAAATCATTTTTATTTGAGTAGGTAAGTATATGAAAGTAGTAGAATCCAAAAATATCGTTTTTTCAATTTTTATCTGTCTGTATATGACTTCATCACGCAAAAACTGTATTCCTTCGAGTCTTGCAGAGGTTTTTGTTTCATCAAAATCGGTTAATACAAAAAGGAGTCACAGTCATTTTTATATTTAGTTGCGCCACAGTATAAAGAATATTATGTAGGTACTAACTACGTAGTAAGACAATAAGTAAATAAACTAATTAGTACATAATCTAATTATTTCCGATGTACGTAGTAAAACAGGAAATAAAAAAATATATTGTAAAGCTTTGAAATTGTAATTTACTTTTGCTTTAGTAGTTTTTAGGTTTTTAGAATCCCAAAATGAAACTAGGTAAGTAAATGGCGTTGCCCAAATCATCATTCAGAATAAAAGCCCAAATATGAATGATGTGATGTTTATGTAAGGTTCGTTTTTGCTTTGCATCACATCGTTCGAATTTAATTCAATTAGCTTAAAAGTTTTTTGAATTTAATTAGCAACATGATATAGATTATACTACATATTTACTTATATACCCATAATATAGTATATACCCATATAAGTACTGTAATCTTCTGTAGATAAAGTCGTCCCTTTCAAGCTTTACTTAGCACAAAATACAAACTAATCAAAAACAGGACATCCTTTGTGTAGGTACATTTTACAAAGTACCTACACACAATTTTATGGATTTTATTAATTCTTCACCTTCGTATATGTTTCAACCACTGTCACAAAATTAATAGTAGTATCGGCCATGTACGTTCAGTCGTGCTGTATGAGATGTTAGCAGAGATGTTGCAGAGCAGCAGAAATTGTGGATGTTTTGGTAGAACACTTCATTTATTTATTTTTTATTTAGAGGCACAAAACACATTACAACCAAAAAATAATATGAAATAACAATAATACAGGTTTGGTCTGGATTGCAACATAAATACACGTGCGTACAGCTAATCAGAGCAACCATAACAAGCATAAATACACGTGCGTACAGCTAATCAGAGCAACCATAACAAGCATAAATACACGTGCGTACAGCTAATCAGAGCAACCATAACAAGCATAAATACACGTGCGTACAGCTAATTAGAGCAACCATAACAAGCAAGACTGGTATAAACATGTTCCAAGCTAGGTCGAGGACAAAGACATTACATACAATTTACATGGAAATAACCTTTCAACCGCCGGGGAATAAAGGTTCTCGAATGGCGACCACGAACAAGCAAGCGAAGTATGGAGAGACCCCCACACGATGGACCGAGGACATTGTAGCCATCGTAGGTAGTCGGTGGATGGAGGTGGCACAAGATCACTCGTCATGGCGATCTTTGGGGGAGGCCTATGTTCAGCAGTGGACTTCTAAAGGCTGACATGATGATGATGATGATGATGAACCTTTCATAATTCGTATTAAATTGTTCACATGTCAATAAACAAAATCAAAATAGAAAGATTTCCATTCAAATACAGCAAAAAATAATCCCAACACAGCTTACCTACATGTCCACTGCTGAATCACAGGCCTTCTCTCAAAAAACCCAATTTGTTACTCGAACCTGTATTAAACTATTCATACACAAACACTTGTACAACTGCGGCTGGTCGAATTTGAACAGTTATTTACCAGGGATTGTTTAGTATTCAACACCTGAAGATCTTCATTCTCCTCTAATATTAATTCCAGAAAATCATTTCGAGTCTCTAAAAACGCTTCGGCGGCGAATTTGAGATCCATTTTGAATTTAACAAATATTTCCGGAGACGTGTTCTCGGCGAGATTAGAGTTGTGTCTGAAAGCGTCTTGCACGCATACCGGCGTCTTTATGTTCAACGGTACGTGGCCATTGTCACCAACGTTTTGTTTGTAAAGAGAGAACAAATCGGGAACTGCGTCCATAAATTTAAAAACGCTTCTTTTTATCACAGTTCCTGTAAAAACAGATGCTATTGTATTCTCGAAGTCAAACTTATCGTAATATTTGAAAAATCCGCCGAGAAGTTCTAGGAGAGAGGCATTATTCGAGGAGCGATAGGACATTTCATCGAAACCCGTCTCCCAGTGATCTGCGATGTATTTCTGTGCATTTTCTTGCAGATCTGCGATCCGGGGAAGCACGTTCATCTGTTGCAAGTAGAAGATCACCAGCGATGTCATTGCGTAATTTGGCATGATCCGTCTTGCTCCGGGGGGCTTATGCACTTTCGCCCAGTACTTGATGATAGTCGTGAGATCCAATGCTCTTATATCGAGGCGCATGAGGTAGGTCAGTAGGGCGGTATTTCTGACAGCCGACGGGCTTCCGAAGCTCATGTCGCACTGGTGTCCAGTGGGGGCGTGGACGAGCCTGACGTACGGCTCGGTCGCGGCGAGGACGGCTGTGGGGCGGCGGAACAGGCGCGGGTGCTGCTCGAGGAGCCTCTGGGCTTCCAGGACAGTGCCCTCGTGCGAGCGGGACCGGTTCGGCAGCGACACGAAGCAGTCCACGTCGCTGTCCCACATGCCGAGCCCCGTCACTATGGCACCGAATGGTGTTAAGCTGCTACCTAGAAGTTAAGATTATATACCTAATATTTAATTGTAATATTAGCAGTTATGGTTGGCTAGTTTCAACAAAGCTGCCAATAGATGACGTTACCTGCCCCGTAAAGGTGGCCACACACGCAACGGTATACCTACTTACCTAGTACAGGCAAACCAGAACGTGGATGCCATGCTGTTATCCCTTCGAGGGAGTTTCGTTGTATCTGATAAGTAAACCTGCTTAGGTAAACCTGTCAGGTGTATCGATGCGTATATGGCCTCCATTTGACGGTATTAGAAACTGAAGGAAAAATTTGGATAGCGGCGTAGTGGTCTCACGGGTGATGCTGGTTCAAGGGTCCTAAGGTCGGAGTCCCATCCCTGATTCGGATTTTTTCTTTAGAAAATTATCTACCTATCTATACCTACTTATAATAAAGCAATAACAACGAAAAAGCCTGTACAAAAAAATAATTTAAAAAAATGGTCTAGGGCCTACATAAAATAAGCTACAGAAGTTTTTTTTTGAATCCTGCCTGTCTCTTTGTCTGTATGTTTGTTCGCGCATCACGTAAAAACTACTGGAACGATTGCGATGCGGTTTTCACTAGTAGATAGCTTAAAACTGGGGTAGGTACTTGGTATATCAATCCGATGAGTAGAAGTCGAGCAATTGATAAAACTTTTTTACGGCTGAAGGAATTTTGATCAAATGTTAGTATATTGTTTTTTGTCTTGGAATAGCACATAGAGTAATTTTAACCTAGAGAAATGACCACCAGAAGCCGCGGGCACAGCTAGTTAGAAATAAATATGTTCTCGTTGAATAAAAAACGTCTCGTTGGGGTTTGAAGCAAAATATGTGCAACTGGTATAGCTAATCCAGAGGAAATTCTTAAGATGGTGTAAAAAAAGAAGTATGGATATTTTGTGGATTTCCATTTTTATATCCGAGTGCATTTTTGCTGGGCATGATGGGGTATAACACCCTTGAAGTTAGGCGCATTGTCTCTCTCATGGAGTGTATTTTAAAAGTAATAGTAGGACGGAGATGCAAACCATCATTACTGGAGAGGATATTCTTAGCAGTCCCAGACAACTATGTCAGAGCTCGACGACACAATTTGTTAGCGGTGCCGTTGTGTAGGAGTGTGCTGGGCCACCAGTCTCCTCTCGCGTGAGCTTCGCCTGCTCAACGCTGTGCTGCGTTACACCCGCAGCTGGATATTCCTGTGTGTACTTGTAGGTAGTTCCACAGAACGGCAATGGAGTTTGTGAAGTCATTCACTAACCTAATGAAATAGTGTTGTTGTTTGTTGCCGTTTGTTTTTGTTGTAAATCCTTTTGTTTATGTTGTACTAGCTTTTGCCCGCGGCTTCGCTCGCGTGGTAATTATTTTTTCCTGTTGGTTTCCTAAGTATACCATGTATTGAATTAACTCAAATTTGCCAGATGGTTAATGAAAAACATAGCTTGCTGACTATGCAGATGGTGTTTCCCTCACGCGCTGCTTAGACGCGTTGCAAACGCCATGCATTCGCAGCCTGTGTACTTTTGCACACGGAAATTGCACAATATGGTTAAATTAAACCTATAGCTATATTCTATATATAAAATATTATTGTTAAATTTTATTGTTATATTCTTCGAATTAAAATCCAAATGTACTTTCTTCACTTCAGACGGGAGAAACTTCGTGAATGCAAACGCCATCCATCCAACATTGTGTTACCTTTCACGCCTGCCAAACACGAGGCCAGTTTGCGAGTCAGTTCAGTCACTGGCCTTTCACTGGTCTCGTGTACGAATACGCTTGAAGACAGTTAAGTGAGTAGGTACGTGTCTTCAATTGTGTTCGTACCGTACACGAGGCCAGTGAAAAGGCCAGTGACTGAACTGCCTCACTGATCTGAGTCGCAAACTGGCCTTGTGTCCGGTGGACATCCTCGCAATTGACCGTTTTTTTGGTGTTTTATTTCAGTTTGTACTATAGTCACACCAGTTTGGCACATGTATACAGGTATTTATGTACAAAAACATTGAAAAAAAGACACGTTGTTTACATGGTTAAAAATTTGTGAACTTTTGTTTTATTACTTGTTAGCATAGATAGTGTTGTTTGTTTGTTTGTCATATGAGCTAGTGCTGGGTTCCGGTGTCACAGTTTGTCAGGCCGACCAAGGTCCTCTGCATGGCTTAACGACTGCTATTAATCAATTACAGCCGGGACGGACAGTTTAACGCGCCCTCCGAAGCACGGACCGATGGGAAACCACACATAACTTAGAAAAGTCATTGGTGCAGAGCCTAGGATAGGACCGCACCCGGTATCATTGAATTCTAAGTTGCATTAATGAACCGTTAGGCACCATCGCTGGCCTTCCTCGCCATAAAACATAATAACACAAGTCATATTATGTGAAAATTTCAACCGACTGTTCATTTGTAGGCTCAATAATTTGGATCTATTTGGACTCTCTGGGTACGGAACCCTAAAAATTAACCCTTCTTAAAATATAATCTTCGTTTTGTCATAACCATATATTTTTTTTAAGATTTGACCCCTGTTGCCAACACAATCGATTGGTGTAATGATACTGTTACAGACTTTCAACCCCTATCCCGCAGGAACCCTTTATTTTTTTGGGATTAAATGCAGTTTAATGAAATATCATATAAATTATAATTCTTGACAAGATATTTCTTTTCTTGTAAAAATATTATTTATGGGAAATTCGTCCGTTTCGCAAACACTATCGATTCGTGAAATAATATTTTTACATACTTAATTTTCAACTTCTATCCCGCAGAAACCCTTTAGTTTTTCGGGATAAAAAGTATCCTAAATATTAACGCTTAGTATAAACTATGACTGTGCCAAGTTTCATCGAAATCCGACCAGTAGTTTCAGCCTGTCGCATGTTTTTTTACATTACTTTCAACCCTTATCCTGCGGGAACCCTATTTTTTCGGGATGAATCATTGATCCTATTATGGGATGAATAGTATTTTAAATGTTATTCCATAACATCAGTTACTAAAAATCGGTCTGTAGTTTCAGCGTGATGCGTGTTCAAAGAGACATAAATCTGTCTGTAGTTTCAGCGTGATGCGTGTTCAAAGAGTAATAAATCGGTTTGTAGTTTCAGCGTGATGCGTGTTCAAAGAGACATAAATGGGTTTATAGTTTCAGCGTGTTGCGTGTTCAAAGAGACATAAATCGGTCTGCAGTTTCAGCGTGATGCGTGTTCAAAGAGTAATAAATCGGTTTGTAGTTTCAGCGTGATGCGTGTTCAAAGAGACATAAATTGGTTTGTAGTTTCAGCGTGATGCGTGTTCAAAGAGACATAAATCGGTCTGTAGTTTCAGCGTGATGCGTGTTCAAAGAGACATAAATCGGTTTGTAGGTTCAGCGTGATGCGTGTTCAAAGAGACATAAATCGGCCTGTAGTTTCAGCGTGATGTTCAAAAAGACAAAAAGAAATAGCGTCCCTATATAATTATCATGTAGGTAAGTATAGTTACCTACTAGAGGGATGCCGAAGGTAGGTGGTATACTAATTGCGAGCTAGAATCCAACGATACTGAGTTCAGCCCTCGGCTCCGCATAATTACTTTTCTAAGTTATACGCGGATTTCCATCGCTCCGTGCTTCGGTTCGGAGGGCACGTTAAGCTGACGGTCCTGGCTGTTATTGATTAATAGCCGTCGTTAATCCACGTCAGAGGTCCTCGGGCGGCCTGACAAACTCTGACACCAGAGGCCAGCACTGATACAGTTTGGATAACTAACAAATACCTCATACGACAAGCAGCAAGCAAGTATTATTTTTAATAAGTAGGTAAAGTATAGTAGTAAGTATAAAGTGTAGAAGTTATAGGTACCAGGCCAGTGCAGCTGCAGCCACTTGTCGAGGTCCCGCAGCAGCAGCGGCACGGCGCGCAGCCGGGCGGGCGGCAGCCGCACGAGCCGCAACAGCTGCGCGGCCTGCGCCGGGAAGCCGCCCTGCCGCGACGAGGGCGCGGACACAGCACTCAGCGTCCCCGCTAATATTACTAACACTTGGAAGAAACGATGCAAGTTGGATTCCAACACATTGTTTGTCATTATATTATTATTAGCAAACGATTACAAATTTAAAGACTTGCCCAGTCTATTTTTAAGGCCAATAAACTTACTTATTATATTTACATATTAATATCTTAACCTATACTGTCCCGCTGCTGGGCAAAGGTTTCCCCCATTTTTTCCATGTATCTCGATCACCCGCCACATCCGACCAAAAGTCCTGGTATGCATCCAGATCGTTGCGCCAGCGCTTTCTCGGCCTCACTCGGCGTCGCCGCCCGTCTTGTGGCACCCACTACGTCTGCGTTATGATCTTGGTCCATCGGTCGGGATACATTCACGTCACGTGACCCGCCCAATCCCACTTCAATCTGGCAGCCTTATGCCCCCTTCCACGATACCAGTGATAGAACGCAACGTGGTATAACAAACTCGGTCAGTCCTCCTGATCCCTAAGACGCTGCGTTCCATCGCTCTTTGGCAAACCCCAATCTTGAACTTTTGAGACTCGGTCAGCGATCGGTCTGACCAGGTCTGAGCACCGTAGGCAGGACGGGCAGGATGCACATGTCAATGAGTCTTCGCTTTAGTGTTATAGGAAGGTTGCCCTTCCTCCTCTATGTTTACCTATTCAATAAATTTTCCATGCAGTCAGTTTTGATGATACTTAATTCAGTTTGTTGAGATGTACGAATGAATTGACGATTATGACTTTGTAGCTTTCATTATAAGGTTACATAAGTTTATTGTTTTTCAGACACTTTACTTACATATTTGGTGTACTTACTTATCTTTGATTCCACCTTCACCTTTACGAACGTTTATTGACAATGCCAGACTTATCACGTTAACGCTTTATTGTACACCGCACAAACAAGCATCAATTGAAAATTTAAGAAACCCTAATACATAATGAAGTAATTATGGTTAAGAACCATCTCAATCACATCAGCTTTCAAACAGAAAAAAAACGCATCATAGTCGGTCCATTTGTTTGGGAGCTACGATGACAGACAGACCGCGTTCAGCCGTTTCAAAGCCACACGAAAAACAAATTTCACTTCTGAGCAGCGTTCAAATAAATTCGATCCCGATTCTAAAAACACCCACCGTATCACCCTGGGCAGCTAGAGTACCTACTCCAGGGCCTGGATTCTGTATGACCACTCACGCCAATTCCACGCGAATTCCACGCCGATTCCTCGCTGCCTGCGTGGAATCACGAACAAATTCCACGCAGGCAGCGGGAATTGGCGTCTTAAAATTAGAGAATTAGGCCCCTGGTACGACGCGCAGTATAGCTGGCGAATCGCCATGATCTTTCATTTAAGTAAACAAAACTGCCCGAAGAGGATTTAAGAAGACTTCTTAGTATAGGCATAGAATAACTATGTATAACTCAATAATATAAACAGTCAACTGTCAGACACAGTTGTACAGAAACACTTACTTTTTAAAATTTCCATTTTGCGCACTAATCACTAGAACTTTAGACGCGTCTGCGTCGTTTAGATTCATCTGTGGCTATTATCAATATACATACGAACCTGTCCTCGACTCGGTACCACTAATTGATAATTAAGTTATTTTATTATTAAGACACAGCACAGATATATTTTCCGTTACTTTGCGGTTTCTCGAAGCTTCCAGCAGATCACAGATCAATCGTAAGCACAGAACATGCAGTGTAAGAGTACGAGTAGGTAACTCATAGATGCTGTTCAGTAAGGAACAAATTGGCGAATGTGGATTGCTGTACATGGAGTATCCATGAAAGTTTTGTATGTGAGTGAGAATATAGGATTGTACTATTATTTATTCTGTGATATAGGTAGATAGAAGACGGCGCAAATAGATGCATTATTGACAAATAATACCTCAAGCATAAAATAAATTTACTTACCCTAATTTAAATTAATGTTTTCTTGATATCTGGCACACATTAATGTATTCTTGATATCTGGCACACATTAATGTATTCTTGATATCTGGCACACATTAATGTATTCTTGATATCTGGCATACATTAATGTATTCTTGATATCTGGCACACATTAATGTATTCTTGATATCTGGCACACATTAATGTATTCTTGATATCTGGCACACATTAATGTATTCTTGATATCTGGCACACATTAATGTATTCTTGATATCTGGCACACATTAATGTATTCTTGATATCTGGCACACATTAATGTATTCTTGATATCTGGCACACATTAATGTATTCTTGATATCTGGCACACATTGGCAATTCCATATTTTTGTTGCATAAACATTTTTCATTTGTATTTCTATCTTCGTGGTCTAATTATTATTTTCCAATATATACGAGTAACATGGCATGAACGAGAACAAGATTCACCTAATTCCTTCATTTGAAGAAAATTAGAGAAATTGCTAAGAATGGGAATTCCGGAAATGAATTCCTTTTAGATGTATTGCTCAATGTGGCCTTTTAGACCAGCAGCTGGTCTGTAGGGACTCGGTGTATATTCCCAGTAGTCCCGCTCCATAGTTATCCCATGTTAGTTACTGGGATTTTTCTTCCCAGAGGTTTCATTAGCTGGACAAAGTACTGGGACTTTAATTCCCTGAAGTCCCTTGAGTCTCGTAGATGATACTCACAGGCACTGACGCGTATACCTTTACATACAATTTTAAATTGTTATTTAAATGTCATGCTCGTATGAATTTCCTTATTGAAAGATTTGATAATATGCCACTCATAACAAGTGTCACTCATCGGTTATATTATACCTAAGTTGTTTATATGCTGTGAGGGAACAGTGTTGGGATTTATGGGAGCGAAAAACGATCTCATTGCTCCAAGCAACTTTACTTGCACGCGGTCATCCTGCTGGATAACGAACGAGGCTCTGGCGTCCGATTGATGGCGGTACATCCATCCCAAAAACAAGCATAGCCAAATAACACAGGCTGGTTACGGGCAGCAGTCACCGGTGCGAGAAGCTACGCCCTGCGATCACCAACCCGCATGCCCAGCGTGGCGATTATGGGCAAAACCTCCTCATGAACGGCACAAATAAAAAATGGCTTCTATTCCCCGGTCACCCTGCTATTCCTGACCAAGGTGGCGGTCACGGGAATGGCAGGGCAGGGGGTGCGAAGAATCCCCGGGCAGGTCTGTCTGTCTATATGTTTGTTTGTTCGTGCATCACGTAAAAACTAATGAAGCGATTGCGATGCGGTTTTCATTGTACAATAGCTAAGGATTTCACTTAAAAACTGGTGTAATTGGTATCTCAATCAGATGAGTAGAAGCCGAGCAATCAATAAAAATCTTATTGATAGCTGAAGAAAATATGTTGATCAAATGTTGGTATATTGGTATTTTAGGTCTTGGAATAGCACATAGAGTACTTTTGTCCTCACAAGAAATGACCACGCGTGCGAAGCCGCGGGCACAGCTAGTATAATAATAATTTTCTAATGGAAAAATTTGGATCACGGACGAGATTCGAACTCGCATACTGTGCCTCAGCGCGGCACATGCCGCCACCAATTCAGCCACCGAGACCTATGCGTCGTCAACCAAATCATTCCACTAGCTTCTTTGAACTCGTCTTATGGGGACGGTAACGCTACCTATTGGTAATATTACGAACTAACCAACCAAACACGGCTAATATTGATTAACTACGGTTCTAAAAATATATATTTTTTTCTATTTCGTGTCTGTCTGATTGTCTGTTCACGCATCACGTAAAAACTACTAGACCGATTGCGATGCGGTTTTCACTGTTGGATAGCTTAGGGTTTGACTTAAAAACTGGTGTACTTATTATCTCAATCAGATGAGAAGAAGCCGAGCAATCAATAAATCTTATTGATAGCTGAAGAAAATTAGTTTAAATGTTGGTATATTGGTATTTTAGGTCTTGGATTAGTAATAGAGTTCTTTTAACCTAGAGAAATGGCCACGCGTGCGAAGCCGCGGGTACAGCTAGTTTACAATAAAATAGTTTGACTTTATCCCCGAAACTGTTCACCAATGCCCTGGCTGGAAGATATGTAGCCGATGATATCGTCCTAATGACGGAGTAGCAGCAAGACTTGCAAAGTATGATGACCAACCTAGATGATGCTTCTCGACGCATCGGTCTCGGAATAAACATGGATAAGACCAAGATCATGTTTAACGGTCTTGTTGACCCGGAACCAATTGCAGTTAATGATGTATCTCTTGAAGTTGTCCAACAATATGTTTACCTTGGACAAATATTGCAATTAGGTAAGAACAACTTTAAGAAGGAAATCAACAGAAGAATTCAGCAGGGTTGGGCAGCGTTCGTCAAGTCTTCTCTTCGTCCATACCACTTCTTCAAAAGTCTTCAATCAGTGCATCCTACCAGTCATGAGCTACGGAGACAAAAGGTGGACACTCACGGTTCAGTTCAGTTCTATGTATGTTTATCCGTTATCTAGTGCCCATATTACAGGGTATCCTAGTTTGGGGCTAGGTAATTGGTGAGGAATTGTCCCGAATATATTATATTAAACTAGTATAGTAATATATTACATTTAACTATTATAGTTAAACTAGTCCACAAATTTAAGGTCGCTCAGCGAGCTATGGAGAGAGCTATGCTTGAAGTTTCTCTGAAGGACAAGATTCGTAATGAAGATATCCGACGGAGAACCAAGTTGACCGACATAGGATAAGCAAGCTAAAGTGGCAATGGGCTGGTCACATTTTCAGAACAACCGATAACAATTGGGGTAGACAAGTTCTCGAGTGGAGAGCACGTTTAGACAAACGTAGCCAAGTGGAGTGATGAACTGCGAAAAGCGGCTGGAAGAGAATGGATGAAGGGAGCTGAAGGCCGAGCTCAGTGGCGGGCATTAGGAGAGGCCTACGTCCAGCAGTGGACAAATATAGGCTGATGATGATGAGAGTACAAACGAACATACATACATTATGTAATTTATGTCACAGTGAAATGATAAAAACGAGGATTTGATTAATTTACGGAAGACTAACAAGTCTTCGTGGCCGAATCAGTTAGGCTGCCTAGTTAGGCCACGAGGAAACGCCCAATTAAAATGACTTTTCCTTAAACAAATCTGAATCTGAAATTGATTTAGTAAAATGATAACTAGCTAAAAAAAACACGCCTTCCCTGCCAAAAAAGAACAAAAAACACGCCTTCCCTGCCAAAAAAGAACAAAAAACACGCCTTCCTGCCAACAAAGTACAAAAAACACAAGTTTTTTTTTCTCCCTTTTAAAAGGAACCATACTGCCGCCAAATTGACATAAAAAAAACCTATGTTACTCAGAGGGGTTTAAGGATTCTAACGATACCCCACACGTCTAAATCTGTTCAGATATTTAAGGATTCTAATGATACCCCACACGTCTAAATCTGTTCAGATATATAAGGTTTCTAACGATACCCCACACATCTAAATCTGTTCAGATATTTAAGGATTCTAACGATACCCCACACGTCTAAATCTGTTCAGATATTTAAGGATTCTAACGATACCCCACACGTCTAAATCTGTTCAGATAATTAAGGATTCTAACGATACCCCACACATCTAAATCTGTTTAGATATTTAAAAGTTATAGTGGAATAAATAAACTCACATATACATACTCGTACATATATAAAAACATAAATGAATCCTAAAAACATTAAACTCCTTCTTTTGGCCAGTTGTGTAATAATAAAATGTTCGATCGTAAAATACTTACTATGGATTGCACCCACCGAAAGCAGGTTAGGTATGTTGACAAAGATGATTTTTGGTTGGCCATTGAATTCTAGTAAAAACAGAAATAGAATCCAAAATCATTCTTATCAACTAACCTACTGTTTTTTGTTGGGACAGTTCAAAATGCATAGATAATGATCCAAATCAGTCCAGAAAAAACATATACAAAAAAAAAACAACCAAATTGAGAATTTCATCTTTCCAGAGTAAAAATAGCTCAGTAGGTTACGTCACAGAATAAGTCATACTATTGTAATGTACCAGATAATTATGTTATTTCTAGTCAAATACTTACTAATATGTTTCATGTATTTTCTTATTATTATTAAAACATTAGAAGGTATGTACTACAAAATATTTTACTTACATTATGCAATAACAGACATAACGAAATATTAATGAAGTACAAAATAGTGTTTCGTATGAAACATTCAGGTTGTAAATAACCGCACAACCACAGTCAAGTAACACCAACACTAACACACGTCCCTTTAAATACCTTTAAATTGTCTAGTTTCCGTTCGCCACCTGTTATAATGTTGTTGAGCCTTCAGCCTGTCTTGCTGCTTCTTTTTCTTCTGGTTAGCTCTGTTTTTGAATAAGGTCTTTGTGTTTTTAGCCACCTCAGATTTTATCTGAGGTTCCATAGTGAAGAGTGCTTTCAAGAATTCATATTGTTGTTTGTTGGCAAACACGGTCGCCGCAAGCTTGAAATAGGTGTCCATTTTAATAAACAGCTTGCCTATTACCCCCATGGTACAGTTCCTACTGTGATCAAATGGATCTTGGATACATATGGAAGTGTCTAACCTGATTGCCTTGCAATTATGATTCGTCACATTGGATGCGTACAAGTGAAATGCACCGGGTACAGTATTTAGTTCTGTAAAAAGATGTCTCTTCAAAGGACATCCCATAAACGGTGATATTACATTTTGGCGATAGTCAAAAGTTTTGTAGTAGTTGAAGAAGCCGCCTAGTAACTGGTAAAGAGTTTCGGTGTTGTCCGTGACGTGCACAATATAGTCGTTGAATACAGTGTTCCAATTTTCTACCATATTGGGTTCTCTGTGCTGTTGTAATTTTTCTACGGAGGGTAAAACAGTCTTAACTTGTAAATAGAATATAACCATCATTGTCAATCCATAGTTTGGCATGAGGTTTGTTCCAGTAAAATTGTATACTTTTGACCAATACTTGATTATTATTGCTAACGGTAATGCTCTTGGGTCCAGGCTTAGCATGAATGCTATAAGTTTGCTGTTCCTGACGCCACTCATGCTGGTGAAGTTTATGTCACAGTTAAATCCAGTTGGTCTGTGCATAAACTTTATTATAGGCACTTTGGCACTAACAATTGCAAGGAGTTGTGTGAATCGTCCTCCATCTTTCCTTAGCTGATTCCTGGCAAGAAGGATTGGACCTTTTTTTCTACATTCAAAGCCATAGTATGGAGGTAATTCAACATAGCAATCTATGTCACTTGTTTTGATTCCGAGCCCCGTAACTATTGAGCCAAAGGGATGAACTCGACAGTCTGGAAAATTAGAAAGAAATCACATGAGAGAAAATAACGAGTGACTACCAAGACTACTTGGTCACATAAAACCAGGGCCTTATTCGCTATGACCATTCAGACACGCAACGCATCACTTTATGGAAATGAAAATGAAAAAAGAAAAAAAAAAATGAAAAATGAAAATACTACTATATACTGTGGAAATGAAAATTGTGTGAATTTCACGCGGCATAGAGAATTTTGTTTAACAACCATGACTACAATGCCTTGGATATATGCTTGGATATATTTTAACATAATTTTAAATGTCTGAGGCCTATGTGGCCCCTTGCTAGTTGTACGGACACACTTCATTCATAAATGTGAACAAAACTTGAATATATGACTAGCTAGGGATTAAAGAACAGCTTTTAGCCTGTTCAAGACAACATCGAACAGGGGGCTGACTCTGCATTGTTCCACTCAATTGGTAACACTTTCAGGATAAAGTTACCTAACTTTATCTTCTTCAAGAAATCCCTAGAGCCTGAACATTGGTCACATTGTAGAATGCACTCAACTCTTTTTGAGGGAATACTCCTGTAGTGTAGTGAAGCTATTGCAAGCAAGGAGCATAAAGTATTTAGATGTAGGTATATTTCAGTATCCTGACAGCATCCACATCTGATTGTATTTTAAAAGTTGTCATATCTTGTAATACCGAATGTTTCAATTCAACTGGGATAGCTGCGAAAAATGCAACTAAAAGTCCCCATTTAAATTCACCTGAATAAAAAACAAGTATAAAAGAGAAGACAGTTTTACCTTGCCAGAGATATGATAAGGCACGTTCCACATCATCAATAAGGATCTGCAAACTCTCCACCTCATTCCGAGTGAGCCGTACTCGAGTTAGTATTTCCATTACTTGTGCATCAAAGTCCCCAGTGAAGAACAGTTTAGATGTGTCCAGGATTTCGTCTGAAGATAATCATTATAGGAATCATCATTCTGAGGAGAATGCATGTTCCTTAGAATGTCAATCTAATCACCTTTAGGGTTACTACCTTGATTAGTATATGTACTTAAAATGTCTCAATAGAATATTAATATAATAACTTTCTTGGTTGGTATAAGAGTAGATTTAATGTAATATAAATAATGTAATCCAGGCAGTAGGCAATTTTATGCTTTGTTTTTTATAAGACGAGTGTGTTATGACAGCTGGTGGTACAGAAACAAACATCACCACGAGTCGAGTTGTTTGCTGAACAATGATAACATTAACTTGACTTACGTGTTTCCAGTTCCATGATTTGTTTTATTAAAAGTTTTTTTATATTATTATTCACAATGAATATTCTAATTTGATATAAAAAGCTTCAAATGTATTGGAAACCATTTCCATTTCCAAACATTGAAATACTTTGCATTTTCTGAGTTTTCGTACCATGGCATCACAGAATATACAATTCAAGCACGACACGACCAGTGCTGCCAGTGGCCGATAGTCAAAAGTAACACGAGACAGCACAAAAAGTAACATTTTCACGAGAAAAGTAACATTAACTTATTTTATGTAGAAAACAACTCTAATACTGTAATATGGCACTTAATTGACCGAGCGAGCGCGAAGCGTCTCCGTTACAGTTGGGCAAAAATGCTTTCGTATGTCCAGCTGTCCGCGCGCCGTCCGCCTGTCCAGCTGTTCTCCTCTACAGGTCACCAATTTTTTATGAGACCAACTTATTGTTAAATAATAATTACTACCTTTCACATAAAAAAATAACCATTGAAATCAATAAATGTAATAAGGCGGAGATATTCAAAATTCCTTCTTTTTGCCCCTTTTTGGAGGAAGTACACCCCCCTCGTCACCACCCTGCAATCAAAAATCCCAAAAAAAATCTTTTTTTTTTAAATCTGTATACCACGTTTCGTCTAGATCGGTTGAGAAATACGACCTGTAGAGGAGAACAGAACGAAAAACACATACGAAATCATTTTTGCCCAAGCTGAAACGGAGACGCTACGCTCGCGCTTCGCTCTCGCTCGGTCCAAAAGTCTTCATTCTTATCTACAATTCATAGCAACAATTCAACTTATTCGCGATTGGTCCATTTCGCGTTTCGTCCAATTCGAGACGATGATGGATCAAATCAAGTGCGCCAACACGACGAACGAAAACTTCTTTTGGTGCGTTCCGTCTCACCTTTTTTTTTAATTTCTGGAAAATATTTGTTTTTTTTTGTAAAAGTTACGTAAAAGACTATTATTTATTCTGTGGTAAAAGTAACATTTTTAGTCGTGTTACATGAAAGTTACATGAGGGGGTCAAAAGTAACGTAAAATGTTACAAATGTAACATTCTGGCAACGCTGGACACGACACAAGTCAGGTTCTCACAGAACAGATTGGATTGAAATTGACATTGAATAAGAATTAGTATTGGGTTCAAGAGTAAGCGCGCGGACTTGTGTCGTGCTTGTGTCACAGCACAGATAGTGATGTTCCAATACATGTACGTATAGTAGACGCAGCGAAAGTATGTGTCTCGGAAGTTATCTGCTAGTGGCTGCGCAAACTACTATTTTTCAGGCGCAAACCCAAAGTTGAAGGTGAAGACAGCATTGTATGTATAACTGCCTCGCTCACTCGCTTACGTTTTTCGCATATTCTATCTCGCTTTTACTTTAAAGCGAGATAGAATATGCGTTTTAATTAAAAAGGATCACGTGAAGGATAAGTTGAACGAAACGAATTCGTTGTTTACGATGTTTGCGGTTTCGTTTTTGTATTTATTTTGTAAATACGTTGTAACAAGAGAGAAGGAAGTATTAATAAATATTATTATTATTATTATACTTTATGCTATTTATCCCCACAGCAGTACCTGCGCAATCGTCACAGAGCCTAACTTCACAAACATATACATTGGCTGCGAATACTGTACTCGATACTTTTATTTCGATACCAAGTACTTTTGGCATCGAATCCCTTTTTTCCATCGACCCTATTAAACAAAGGAGGACTAGGGACCAACTACTCAGCATGGACCGCGTATATTAGGTGCAACGCACACAATTGGCCTCAGTCGTAATCGGAGTTGCGTTGGTGTAACACGTGCGTGTACTTTACCACATAATATTATGTACTTTAGCAAAAATGCTTTCCTATTCTTTTATAAGGTGCACAAATAGCTCAAGAACCAAAAATAAGTTGCACTGAATTACTTTTCACTCGTAAGGTACTTTAACACTCGTAAGGTATATCAATCATAATTTTCTTTAAAATTCTACTGATTGAAATTGTTTGAAAATCGCCATTTGCAGAAAGGTACAGAAATATACGATTCGTAAGAGTGCGACTGATATGTTAATTGTTATTAATAGGTTTCCTAAAGATGAACTGTGGAAACATAGAAGACAGAGGGAAGAGCACTGATCTCTATGGATAGGCTCTGCCGTACTTTCGTTTGTGCCGATTCAAAGCGCCCCACTGAGCGTACAATAGTACAAAAAAAGTAAATACGTTAACTACTTACGTACGTAGTAAATACATTAGTTCCGTGGACGCTCACGGCTGCCAAAGTACTGCTATCAGCGCCAACAACGCCAAAGTGGCGATAATCAAATGAGCTAATTGCGACGTTCGTCAATAGTCTGTCTCTAGAGTACTAGTAATATGCAGTTGTCTATGGGGAAGAGCCAGGTTGGCTACCCAACAATAACAGTTATTATATTCATACACTTCAAATCAGAACATGTGTACAACTCATAAAAGATATAGGAAGATATTAAAAAGCGCAGGTCCATATTTTTGGTTAGGTGATATGTACTTACCTATATTAAAGAGCATATTACCTTATTGGCATACAAAAACAGCAGCGAATTTTGAGAACTTGAGCTATTTATGCACCTTATAAAATCACATGAAGGCATTTTTGCTGCGTATTTCGATTAATATGTGGTGTGTACACGCACGTGTTACAACGCCAACGCCACTCCGGTTACGACTGGAGGCCAATTGTGTGCGTTGCAACTAATATACGCGGTCCACGCTGAGTTACCTTCTTGACTAAGATCAATGGCTTTGCTGCAACATTTGCATTGGTTTTAAATAATTTTAAAATACACTCGCTTTCTACCTAATCTTGATTATTTCTTGCGGGATTTCGCCCCTGGCGTGTACATTTACATACACGTACACTAGCTTATTTTAAGTAGGTACCTACTTAAAATAAGCTACTGAACAATAATATAACATTTTTTTAAATCATGTCTGTCTGTATTTATATTTGTTCGCGCATCACGTAAAAATACTGGACCGATTGTGAAGCGGTTTTCACTGTTGGATAGCTTATGGTTTGACTTAATTATTTATGACGCCTGAAGAAATTTTGATCAATTGTTGGTATATTGGTATTGTAAGTCCTGGAATGCATATTAGTACTTTTGCTTATAAGTCATTGGTTGCCTGGAAGAGATCGCTTTTAGCGATAAGGCCGCCCATTGTGACACTTCTTCTGCTATTGTTCCTTTATTTTTTGTTGATTTTGTTTGTGGTGTGTGCAATAAAGAATGTATCTATCATTATTTGGTGTGCGCTGCGAAAACTAATGATTGCATCAAATAATGTACTACCCATGTAAAGTACTCATCGTTACCCACAAAGAGGCTGCGAGGCTGTATGTCTAACTGTTAGTCAATCAAACCAGGGGTAGATAACCCAGCAATCAATATTCTACAGACACAGCAAATAATGATTTGTGATATAACTTTTTCTTACCGTTATCAGCCTGTTATAGTGACTTTGAACTAGACTCAAGGGAAATCATACCGATGAATAAAATACAATTGTAACTACAAAAATAAATGTTATTGATTGACGTCACTTAAATTAAAAATACAATGTTTTCATTCCTAACTACCTCGCTCGACGACATTCGCGCAGCATTTACCTATCACTAGCACTGCCGGGGACAACCTGTGCAGGCAGTGCCACTCACATCTACCGCCGCTCGGCGCGTGCGTCTCTAGTACGCTACAAAATAGAAAACAGTTTCAATGTCAATAAACAAATAATTTTTACACGCAAGAGAGCGAGATTACAATTCGATAATGATTTAATACTTATAGTAAGAGTTATAAAAATTGGATATCAGCGGACGTCCATCGGGTCTTTCTTCGAGCTGTCCGTGCTTTCGGTGTCGGTGTCCGTGAGGCTGACGGCACTCAGGTCTCGGCGGACGTCCTCGGGGTCGTCTCGTTCGAACTGGATGGAGCAGACTTCGCCGTCGGGCACGCCGTTGGTCGCGGGCGGCGCGATCTGCGCCAGGTACGGCCGCATCAGCATGCGGAACCAGTCGAACATCACCGAGTGCAGGAACCCGACGAAGCCGCGGAATGCTTCCAGGTCGCCGTCGACGAGCTTCGCGAACACGTAGCAATGCTTCGGCTTGTCTCGGAAGCCCAGCTCCAGGTCAAACTCCAACAGCACGTCGGCAGCAGACTTGAGGATTTGCTCGGTGGCTGTCTGCTGCCGCGTCACGAGGTTCCGTAGGGGCTCCATCGCGCCCATGGAA
Organism: Alsophila aescularia; assembly: GCA_946251855.1. Lineage (NCBI taxonomy): Eukaryota > Metazoa > Arthropoda > Insecta > Lepidoptera > Geometridae > Alsophila > Alsophila aescularia. The sequence goes on from OX276381.1 coordinate 59,692,163, forward strand.
TAGTTCTTCCGCCGGCGCCACACCGGCTTGGTCGCCGAACCCGAGTACTTCTCCTTGTCCAACTTGTCTCGCACCCCCCGGTCGGCGACCCGTCCGTCTCCCTCTTGGCCACGCCCTCTTTTCTCTACCCGCCTCCTCTCCCGCTCCTCCCTCACCGCCTCTCTCCTCTCCTCGTCCTCCCGCTCTCGCTCCTCCCTGTCGTGGTCTCGCTCGAGGCGGATCTTCAGGATCTGCTCGAATATCGTATCCAGGACGACTTCCCGAATGCGGGCGCGCCAGTCGGGGTCCGCGATCTCAGAGCGAATGCGCGGCACCAGGAATATCTTGGTGGTCGGGGTGGCGCGCTCGCGGCGGATCTTCGGCCGCTGCAGGAGGATGGTCCGCAGAAAGGTCGCACAGCCGGCGGCGGCGGCGCGGTCCGCCGCGTACGCGTCCGCCGCGAACTTCACATACGCGCGAATCTCGGCCGCCAGCTTCCCGCACACGGACGACGCGACGTTGTGGCTCTGCTCGAAGGGGTCCTGCACGCAGAAGTGCGTGTTGTGTCGGATGGGGCTCGCCAGGTTATCCCGCACGTTGGAGACGTAGCGCGCGAACTCGGCCGGCAGCAGCTCCGGCTTGTCGAACAGCGCCTTCCGCAGCGGCACGCCGAGGAACGGACACACCACGAGGTTGTCGAAGTCGAAGCCCGCGTAGAACTGGAAGAAGCCGCCGAGCAGGTCCGGCACGGGCGCCGCGGAGGGCGCACCCGCGACGGGCGCGTGGCGCGACGCGAACCCCGCGTTCCAGTGGTCCACGATGTAGTGGCTCGCGGGGTCGCGCTGTAGACTGGCGACGGGCGGCGCGAGCGCGACCGCCGCCTGCTGGAAGTAGAACACGACCATCATGGTGAGCGCGTAGTTTGTGAGGCGGCCGGTGCCCGACAGCTCGTGCACTTTGGCCCAGTACTTGAGCAGCACGGCGACGGGCGCCAGGCGCGAGTCGCGCTCCAGGAGCAGCTTGATAAGCTTGCTGTTCTGCGCGCCGAGCGGCGTCTTGGCGCTCACGTCGCAGTGGAAGCCGGAGGGCACGTGCCGGAACTTGACGATGGGCGTGTTGGCGCGCGGAATGGCCACCAGCTGCGCGAACACGCGCGGGTACGTGGCCAGCAGGCGGCGCGCGCGCTGTACGAAGGCGGCGGCCCCGCCCGCGGCGCCGCGCTGCCGCGCCTCCGCCGGCAGCTGCACGAAGCAGTCGGCGTCGCTGGACTTGATGCCGAGCCCGGTCGTGATGGACCCGAACGGGACCGCGACGCACCCTGCGGAAGGACGGCGGCGTCAGTGGGGTTTTGTTTTTCGTAAAAATATTGACAAACACTCCCCGCGCTGTAGTTAGTGAACCAACTCTAAACACATGCTTTTTAATTTCCAAAACAAACCTTTAAGTTGGGCCAGTTATACAGGTGGATTTCTGAGGTGGGGCAGTTATACAGGTGGATTTCTGAGGTGGGGCAGTTATACAGGTGGATTTCTGAGGTGGAGCAGTTATACAGGTGGATTTCTGAGGTGGGGCAGTTATACAAGTGGATTTCTGAGGTGGGGCAGTTATACAGGTGGATTTCTGAGGTGGAGCAGTTATACAGGTGGATTTCTTTAAGTTGGGCCAGTTATACAGGTGGATTTCTGAGGTGGGGCAGTAACGTCGCAGCTACAGGAAAATGTTCTTAGGAGACTGAAACTTTGGAGATATTTGGACCGGCATTCAAAGATTTTGGAAAAAGTGTACCTACAGTCAGCGATAAAATAGGCCAAATACACAAATACTTATTTGGTGCTACACGATCTTGTTTTTTACAAGGATCAAAATACTTATTGGACCACCTGAGGTTGGAGAACTAGAACAGAAATAACTGAGGTTGGACAGAAATAACGGAGGTTGGAGAACTAGAATAGACAGAAATCGCTAAAAACTTTTCGAATAGATTTTGTACGAAATATACGCAGATGAACAAAATAAAATTCAAACATCATTCAAATATAAACTTCAGGTGGAAAACCTTGAATAGACTCCTCCCTCGAGTTGGTCACCATATAAGCAACTTACAAGCGTCAAAGACAAAGTGTTTATTGCAAATAGGCAAAATGATAGCACATTTACAAGTCAAATTAACATCTCATGAACAAGGAGAAAAACATAAAATATTATAATTAGATCAAATGATAATAAATATGGGGCATGATTAACCCACCAAGGATGCAGTGTGACCGCGAAGCACCTGCAAGTCCCTTAAATTACCATGTCACACCACCGTGTGACTCATATCCTACCACTGCACATTGGGGAAATGTTTCAGTGCACTGGGAACACCACAGGAGCCACCTATAGGCCCAAATGGATCTAAAACTATTTAAATGTTACTGACATAGACAGGACAACAAAAAAACCCGCCAGAATTACAAAATCTATGAGTGCAGGTCAAAGTATCTCCAAACGGTAAGGACAGTCTGTAAAGAATATTTTCCTACAGCTACAATGACAAATGTTAAAGTTTTTGTAGTGGTAGGCCTCTAACGCAAGAGGCCGCCTGGGGACTTCCCCAGGCGGCCTCTTGCGTTAGACCTCACATTTGTCAGATATTCAACCGCCAAGCAGTAGTGTGTAAGCATTTCTGTGTTTCGGTTTGAAGGGCAATGTTTCCAGCGAGATTACTGGCAATGAGATTTAATAACCAATGTGTCAGGGTGGCGGCGCGTTGCAGTGCCGCGCAAGATTTTGCAACCAAAGTTCTGGGTGGCTCATCACTCAAGGTAATAAAAAAATACATAAGTAGGTAGGTAATACCTGACCTTTCTGTCCCATCTAAAAAACATAAGGATATAGTTTACGTATAAAATGATGTTGGCTGTAAGATTTCCTATGAAAAGTAAAAACATATTGAAACGTATTCATCCGTTTCGGAGGTGACGCCACGAAAAGAGAACAATGAAAATTTAAATTGATATTTTATTGTTAACATAACCCTTTTTTGTTTCATTTGATCCCCACCAGACTTTCCCCACTGGTGAGTTCTCTTTATCCCCACCGACATTTTCAATGTCATTGATAACTATAAACCATATCATTGTTATTTTAACTTTCACATTCAATGCCAAAAGATAAGTTTTTTAACCGACTTCTAATCGATATTATGTTTGTATGTAATATTATTAGTCTATGTAGGTATCTAAACAAATTTACCAACGTGTATGTATGTATGTCCACGTATTTCTCAGAAACTACAAGTCTGACTGCATAATTCTTTGTATTAGTTTCAGTATCATTCAACTTAGGGAATAGTTCAAGTCTCATCAAAATCGGTTCAGTTGTTTTAAAGATATGGACTTATAGGTGGAAATTGTCCACGCGGTCGGGTCGGAGTTCTTTAAGACCCCCCCCGCAAAAAAAGAACACAGAAACTCTCTGAGCATACACTCAAACTTATAGCAGAACGAGGCGAGATGAGGCTGCAGTCTTCAGTGGATATGTCGAGTTACAGCTTGCTTAATAAACTGATCTCCAAGTCGATGCGACACGATTTGCGTTCCTATAATACTACTTGTATTAAGAACGCAATAGAGCGGAACAAGGGCTCCAAAGTGTTCGCAAGAGATCTGTCTATTGGGCAAAGCCTGTTGACGAATCTGAAAACCGACAGTGGCAGCATCGTTTCGTCGAAGCCAGAGATTTTGAGTGAGCTCGAGAAGTTCTATGGACAATTATACACCTCATCGCGTAGTCCTCCTAGCAGGACTAGCGATGCAAGAACCCGTTTGACCCGACATTATACCGAAGATATCCCGGACGTCAGCCTATACAAGATCAGAATGGCTCTCAAACAGCTTAAGAGCAACAAGGCACCAGGGGAGGACGGAATAACGACAGAGCTACTGTGGTGGTGTAAAGCGGGTGGAACACCGGTACTTAAAGTCCTTCAAAAGCTGTTTAACTCCGTCATCCTCGAGGGTACTACGCCAGAGGCGTGGCACAGGAGCGTAGTGGTTTTGTTCTTTAAGAAAGGTGATAAAACCTTTTTGAAGAATTATAGGCCCATTTCGCTGCCGAGCCACGTCTATAAGCTGTTTTCGAGAGTAGTTACAAACAGTCTCGCTCGTAGGTTTGACGACTTTCAGCCTCCCGAACAAGCTGGATTCCGGAAAGGCTTTAGCACCATAGACCACATCCATACGCTCCGGCAGATTATACAGAAGACCGAAGAGTTTAATCGGCCACTATGTCTACCGTTTGTGGACTACGAGAACGCCTTTGATTCAGTCGAGACCTGGGCAGTGCTACAGTCATTACAGCGGTGCCAGATTGATTACCGGTACATCGAAGTGTTGAAGTGTTTGTACAGCAAGGCCACCATGACAGTTCGTCTTCAGGATCAGAGCACGAATTCTATCCCGCTGCAAAAAGGGGTGAGACTGTTAGACGTTATTTCTCCGAAACTGTTCACCTCTGCACTGGAAGATATATTCAAGCTTCTGAACTGGAACGGATTTAACATCAATGGCGAATACATCACTCACCTTCGATTTGCTGATGATATAGTCATCATGGCTGAAACCCTAGAAGACCTAAGCACAATGCTCAGTGACCTCAATATTGTTTCCCAACAGGTGGATCTTAAAATGAACATGGGCAAGACGAACATCATTTCAAATGCCCATGTCGTACCCATGCCGGTTTATGTTGAGAACGATATTATCGAGGCTGTTGATCACTATGTCTACTTGGGTCAGACGATCCAACTGGGTAGATCCAACTTCGACAAAGAGGTCAACCGACGAATCCAACTCGGATGGGCAGCGTTCGGGAAATTACGCCGTATCTTCTCGTCGCAGATACCGCAGAGCCTCAAGACGAAAGTTTATAATCAGTGCGTGTTGCCAGTGATGACATACGGCACTGAGACGTGGTCGCTAACTATTGGTCTCATACAAAAGCTCAGAGTTGCGCAGCGTGCAATGGAGAGAGCTATGCTCGGTGTTTCACTGCGTGATAGAATCAGAAATGAGGAAATCCGTAGAAGAACGAAGGTTACCGACATAGCTCTCAGAGTTTGCAAGTTGAAGTGGCAATGGGCAGGCCATATAGTTCGCAGAACCGACAACCGCTGGGGAATAAAGGTTCTCGAATGGCGACCACGAACAAGCAAGCGAAGTGTGGGGAGACCCCCCACACGATGGACCGACGACATTGTAGGAATCGCAGGAAGTCGGTGGATGGAGGTGGCACAGGATCGCTCGGCATGGCGCTCTTTGGGGGAGGCCTATGTTCAGCAGTGGACTTCTAAAGGCTGACATGATGATGATGGACTTATAGCTATTTCCAGTAGGGATTTTTTCTTAACGTACGAAATTAATTACTTCGTTTTCTTAAGTCTACTTCTTAAGTTTTCTTAGTTCTACGTAACTAAAAATTAAGAAATAAGAACTAATATCCATATATCCATACCAATATATAAAAGTGAAACGTTGTCTGTTTGTTTGTTTGGGGAGCTTTCTCGCGATAACGGCTGGACGGATTTTAATGAAATTTGAAATGAAATGAAATGAAATCTGTATTTGCCAGAATATAGGTACATTGGGAAAATATGGTAAGGGATTCACTATATTCGACTATTTAGTCGTGCAAATATTTAAATTATAATTATTAATACAAAACAAAAATAAATTATTTAAAAACAAAAAAAAAGCACATTCAAACACAATATTCACAAAAATAACAAATATCAAAAATATACAAAATTAAATAGAAAATGTCAACAATAAACGGAATTAAATGTAATGTCACATATTTACACCTAAATATTTTTTTTATCAATAGAATAGAAACATCTGTCACATAGCCAATTATAAAGTTTCCTATTAAATTCTACATCTCTCATTTCTTGACAATCTTTTGGTATTTTATTATATATTTTAACTGGCATGGTGTAGCAGTTTTTATCGCACATTCTAAGTCGGTTTCGTGGCATCACTAGAGGTTTCTGTACAATTTTCCTTTTTAAATGAGCTTTTTCGTCGATTTCAAAAAGTGAGTAGTTTTTTCTAACAAACATACACATTTTAAAGATATATAAAGATGGAAGTGTAGAATCTGACCATCTTAAATTAAAAATTGACCTTAAACATTTTTTTTTGAGCGATAAATGCTCTCTGTGCGTCTGTGGAATTTCCCCATATAGTTATTCCATACCTTAGTATAGAACAGACATGGCTATGGTAAACTACAATTGCTGTTCGGCTGTTTGTCAGATTTTATATTTTCCGAAGTGCACAGACGAATTTATTTATTTTCTTACACACATTATCAACTTGAACTTTACAATTACAAAAAATATCAAAATATATTCCTAAAACTTTAATGTCTGATGCTTCCGCAATGTCATTTTCATTATATGTTATAGGTAAAGTATTTTTTTGTCTATTATTACTTTGGTATGTCAGGTATCTCATAAATTTAGTTTTACTTGTATTTATATTAACAAATTATTTGCCTCTAGCCAGTCAACTATATCACTCAGTGCTTCATTTGTAACACTGGTTGCATTTTCAATCGTCCTCTCTTTTGTTAAGATGGTAGTATTTTCTACAAATAATACAGTGTATTGATCTGTTGAGTTAGGCAGTTCATTTATATATAATATAAACAATATTGGGCCAAGGACACTCCCCTGTGGCACTCCATGTGACCAAATATGGTGACTTCCTGCGTGTTTGATATGGTACTCATTTTTTTTATCTCCTTGCATTGCTGTCGACCTCTTAAATAACTTTCGAACCATTTGTAAGCAGGCCCTCTTATACCGTACTGTTCCAGTTTATGAAATCCCTGTCCCTGGAATGAAACATACGAGGGGCTTTCAATGTATTCTCGGTATCGAGGTAATATACTAATATCGAGGTAATATACTAATGATGAGGGTAATTAAATTATCTCATTAGTTTATGACACTCATTGAGGGTATAAATACAAAATTTTATTTGATTGTCGCCATTAGTATTCAAAATATCATTTCGGAAAGGCAACTACGATGACTGATAGACAATGTTGAACAAAATCGAGCATCGCGCTGTGATAAAATTCCTCACAAAACAAGGAAAGTCTCAAAAAGTAATTCACAAAGAAATGATGGTTGTTTACCAAGATTCTGCCCCTTCATTATCTACAATTCAGAAGTGGTCAAGTGCATTTAAACGGGGTAGAGAGAGAATATTGAAGACGACCCTCGTGCCGGTGGGCCGGTTAGTGCCGCTACTGATGAAAACGTAAAAATTGTTGAGAAACTTGTACTCGAAGATGCCCGTGTGAGAGTGAAAATATTAGCAGAAAGAACCAAGCTATCCGTGGGTACCATTCACACTATCCTTCATGACCATCTGAATTTGTCAAAGGTCAGTGCAAGATGGGGGCCGCGAATGCTCACAGCGCTTCAGAAACAAGCGCGAGTTGATTGTTGCAAGGAGTTTTTGGAGCTCTGTGGTGAAAATCCGCAAAGTATTTATGATTGGATTGTTACTGGTGATGAAACGTGGGTTCATCACTATGATCCTGAGAGCAAGCAGGAGTCTATGCAGTGGCATAAAAAAGGAACAGCCCCACCGAAGAAGTTCAAAGTCTGCCCATCCGCCGGAAAGCTCATGGCCACAGTGTTTTGGGATTCCAAGGGAATCTTATTAATTGAGTACACAAAAAAAGGTGAGAGTATTACTGGCGCAACTTACGGTAACACCCTGCGCAATTTAAAGGAGGCAATAAAAGAAAAAAGACGGGGAAAATTGACCGCATGTGTATTGCTTCTGCACGACAACGCGCCTGTTCACAAGGCACGCATTGCCAATGCTGCTGTGCGGGATTGCGGATTTGAAGAAATCAATCATCCACCCTACAGCCCGGACCTAGCCCCTAGTGATTACTTTCTGTTCCCAAATCTCAAAAAATAACTTCGAGGCAAGCATTTTTCCGACGATGAAGAGTTAAAGGCAGCAATTAACGATCATTTTTCAGACCAGGAAGAAAAATATTTTTTGGAGGGAATTGAAAAGTAATTTTCCAGGACAAATAAGTGTGTTCAGATCCTAGGGGACTACATTGAAAAATAAATTTTATTCAAAATTTTCTGCTTATTCTTTCATGCCTATACCGAGAATACATTGAACTCCCCTCGTAGGATACTTTTTATCCCGGGATTACTCGCTGTAAGCCACGTTTGCCATGGAAACGAAATAACAAGTATGTCAAAAAACATCAGGAGCTTGGTGCTAACCTACTTTTGCATTGGTTTTTAATATTCTAGAAGAAAATAGGATGTTTTTTTTTCGCGATAAACAGAAGTCCGCGCGGACAAAGTCTCTGGCGGAAAAGCTAGTAATAAATATAATTATAAAAATCCGACTTCAACTAGAAAGAAATCATTTTTTTTGAGGTCTATGCCGATTAATATACATACCTACTTAGTTGTCGGGCTTCCCAAAGGTTTAATATACATACCTACTTAGTTGTCGGGCTTCCCAAAGGTTTAATATACATACCTACTTAGTTGTCGGGCTTCCCAAAGGTTTAATATACATACCTACTTAGTTGTCGGGCTTGCCAAAGGTTTAATATACATACCTACTTATTTGTCGGGCTTCCCAAAGGTTTAATATACATACCTACTTAGTTGTCGGGCTTCCCAGGGGCCTAAGAAATATGTATTATGTCTTTCTTTTAAGTTTCATGCTGTTTAGAATCGGTTTAATATCTGAGTTTTGATGAAGATGTAGCAGACCTGGCCACTCCTGCTGCAGCACCATCTCCAGGTCTACATACAGGTTGGAGGCGGCCTGCACCTGCTCGCGCGACAGCCGGATGCTGCTCTGGATGTTCTCCAGCTGCTGGTAGAACTCGCCGGAGAGGTCGATTTGGTTCGGCTGGATAATGTCCTGACCTGGAACGGACAGCATCGAACATAAACATTTTGTTCACACTATGAGCCCAAGAGAGCACTTAAGAAAGTTCACCGACTGCCGCCGGATTCGGAACCGGCGACAAACTCCATTGCATTGTTTTAAAAGGTTTTGTTCACCTTGCATGTTTGTATGCATCTTAGTTTGCTTAAGTCAACTCTTGCAAGCTGAATTAGAATAACTTCCTCTTATCCTACTGCATTTTTAGGGTACTTCCCATCGGATCTCAATATCAGAATTTCTAATTAACTGATCTCGCTCGGCGTTCCCATCGCATCTCGAGATCCGTTGCAACTCAAATGAATATTGGATTTTGTTCCCATCGGATCTCGAGATCCGTTGCAAATCGAATTAATATTTGTTTTTCTTGCCATCGGATCTCGAGATCCGACGCAATTCAAATGAATATTATTTTTTCTTAACATCAGATCTAGAGATCCGTTATCCGATGGGAAGAAAAATTTATATACATTTGAGTTGCAACGGATCTCGATATCCGATGGGAATGCCGAGTGATATCAGTTAATTAGTAATTCTGATATCGAGATCCGTTGGGAAGTACCCCATTTTTATATGTTGGTTCAGTTCCGATGACAATCCATTTTTATGGTAAGCATGACCTGACTGAATCGACATCCAGGATTAGTTCCAGATAAAGAAACTCTTAAACGGTTAACAGCACATATTATGCGATATTTTGTGTACGTATTTTATTATGATAGCCGGGATGAAGTTTTACCATGACATGATTTTTGCACTCCGGGTTGGCTCCTGACTAGGGACAGGACACAGGGGGTTAACAGCAGTCACGAAATGTTGTATACGCATTTAATTTTGATAGCTCAAGTTTCACCTTATTATGGCTACTGCATACGAGGGCAGTTTGATAAGTAGTTTAAAAAAAAAAAAAAATTTTAAACAATTTACTTTTATTTCTCAACATATTGTCCTTTGAGGGCCAAACACTTGTTCCAGGGAGTTTCCAATTTTTTTATCTCCTCCAAAAAATACGTTTTGTCGAGGTCTTCAAAATAGTTTACACCTGCGATGCAGTCCTCATTTGTCAAAAATGTTTGCCCTCCAAGCCATCTTTTCAGATTTGGGAATAGGTAATAATCGCACGGAGCTAGGTCCGGCGAATACGGAGCATGCGGAACCAGCTCGAAGCCCAACTCGTGGATTTTGGCCATTGCAATAGCTGACGTGTGCACTGGGGCATTGTCTTGATGAAAGAGGACTTTCTTGGGGGACAATTTTGGTCGTTTTTCCAACAATTCGGCATTAAAACGGTCCAATAACTCTGCGTAATAACGGCCAGTGATAGTCTTTCCCTTTTCCAAGTAATCAATCATAATGATTCCATCCCAGAAGACTGTCGTCATCACCTTCCCAGCCAATAAAACAGTCTTGGCCTTCTTTGGGGCACGTTCACCAGTCGCCATCCATTGTTTTGATTGTTGGTTTGATTCAGGTGTATAATGATGGACCCAAGTTTCGTCCACAGTGACATATCGACTCAAAAAATTTCGAGGATTACGCTGCATCATATCCAAACACAGTTTTGAAATTCGCTTTCGTTTGCGTTTTTGTTCGATTGTCAACAAAAGTGGCACCCATCGTGCCGACAGCTTTGTCATACCCAAATCTTCATGCAGGATTTTATGTACTCACTCAGTGGAGATGCCTGTGTTCTCAGCTATTTCACGCACCTTCACTCGGCGGTCGTCGAGTACAATAATATGGGCTTCTTCAACAACATCCTCAGTAGTGACTTCGATTGGGCGACCAGCAGGTCGACCGCGGTTGAGCGATCGTTATGGTTTTATTTACGTTTACGTTTACCATTGACGATTACTATCGAATAAAAATTGGTACCGCGATGAGTAATCGTATTGTAATGGTTTATTGAACGAATGAATAGTTTTCAATCGTCTGCAGCGCGACCGCCGATACGCAAACTAAACGTAAACGTTTTCAATTTGTCATTTTAAAACCATAAACCTCTATATTAGTACTGACTATCGGCGGGAAACGAAATCGAAATGGGTGTTTTGCTTTGTTTTATTTCTCAAACTGCAGGGCGACAGCGGATACGCAAACTAAACGTAAAACAATTTGTAATTTTAAAACCACAAATTATTAAACGATTATACCATTAGCAAGGCCATAACCAAGAAAGTTTATAACATTAAGTAGTACCTACTTTCGGCGGGAAACGAAACCGAAACGGGTGTTTAACTTTTTATTATTTTCTAAACTTGTGTATCTTCGAGTGTTCATGTGTAATATTGGTGAAATATTAACCGTAAGGTATTCGGTAACGTGCACTAGTGTAGGTAAATGATACAAGCGTGCCATTTCGTGTTCTTTCCGTAACTCCCCAGGAAGTTTTAGTAAAGCTCCACCACTTTACTGAATCGTGACATGACTAGACTTTTGACTATCTGACTGACTGAGACTAGACATTTTGAAAATCTGTTGAAAAAAACACAATTTGCTATATCTCTTTACCTGGCACTGGCTAAATGCACTGGTCGTGCAGAACCAAATAATAAATATACAATAATAATTTAGTACCGCCAAACTGTCGCCGGTAGCAGTTGGGGAATTATTTTCTCGTACAACCATTGAAATAAACCCTTGCTAAGTCTGCAATTGGCCCTATAATGTTCTTTCGGCAGTTACGATGGGTTGTTGAGATCACGTAAGACATACATGCCACTTTCTATGAGTTGCCTTCTGACGCTCCTCCTCTGCAGCCCCAAGCAAATAGGCTCTTGCCGCCACTTAGAAAGAACTAAAATTTATTTATAGATCACTTTTCATTTAGGCAGTAGATACTAATACTACTAGGTACTTTATTTAATAACTGGGTCTATGTTTAGACTTAACATAGGTTATCTAAAATCAATAACATAATCTAAAATGAAAACATTGACTTCGAATATAAATCACAATCAATGTGTATATTCAAAGTATTAACTTGATAGTATGTAGCATAAAAGGTTGCTCATTAGTCACCGTTTTCAACAATCACCATTACGATCGTTTTCAAAGCCGCGAAGGCGTTCGCGGTACCCTTTTTTTGTAACAACTGTAATTTCGTAGGAAATCATTCGTTCAATAGTTTTCCACCAAAAGTTTTTTTCGTAATCGTTTTTCAATGGTAAACGCGACAGTTTGGCGGTACTAAATTAATGGTTTATTGTTTTAAAATGTCAAATTGAAAACGTTTACGTTAACTTTGCGTATCCGCGGTCGCCGTGCAGAGCGTGGAGCAGTAGATGTTCTTGACCGACCACGTTTAAAATCATTTATCCAGTTATAAACAGTCTGCAACGTTGGTGCGTTAGTGCCATGAACAGAATCAAGTTCAGTTTTTATTGTGACAGCACTGCAACCCTTCACAAAAAAATATTTTTTAACGGCACGAAATTCAGAATTTTCAATAGTTGTTGAAAATTTACGAGTGATCACAGTTAAACAATGGTTCAACTGACAAAAACTTGTTTTCTATTGCTGAATTTTAGACAGTCTTCATTTGAAAGATTGTGCCTGCCAGTGTTAATGCCATTTACCAGAAAAAAGGCTTTATAAATAGTTTTTAAAAGGACTTATCAAACAGCCCTCGTAACAGCTTTTCTTTTTAAATGTTTTGTAATTAATATATTTCTAATCAATACCACACCCGGACACTCCAGCCAGACCAATACCACACCCGGACACTCCAGCCAGACCAATGCGTTGATTTAACTCTACATACAGAGTGGTTTTTTGAGACGGGACAGTATGGGCAGGTACCTTATCGTTATAGTTACAGGAAAACATTCCTGGGAGACCTTCCATAACTTTATGAGATATTCTGAATTGCATTCAAATATTTTGCAAAAAAATGTAGTCAGCAAGAAAATGGTAATTTTACACAAAAACTTTTTTGATGCCAATCGATCCTTATTTCTTATAAGGATCAAAAGTCTCTATTAGACCGACTGAGGTTGGAGTACCTACTAGAAATGTCAGAAATTGCGAAAATATTTTCCCATACATTTTGTACGAAATTACTTTATCCGTCATAGCTAACGTTGATTATAATCAGTAACTCTGATTGCCTACTTAAAAACTTTGCAGCGAATTGCATAAGATTCTGTCCCTGTAATTAAGTACGTTCTTTTCAAAATATACGTACTGACATATACTTGTGCTTTTTTATATATACGCTCGATGATCAGGACCACGGGCCACCTGTATAGGCCATAAACATAATCATCATAATAATGCATAAAAATAAGGTAACAAGAGATGGTAAAAATAAAGTGTAGAAAGCACTCTTATTATTGCCTTTGCAGGCGTGCAAATAGTACCTTCTATATAATATATACTATATTTAGTTACCTATTCATGTTGTCCCAGAAAGTAGGGATAAGTGACTAATGAATTTTTGGATCCGTTAGCTATCAAGTGGTATAATTAAATTTTGGATATCGATGATAGATATGGAGCTGCAGAACCAAACTGCATCCCCCGATTTTGTTATCATCAGTTTTTTGGATTGCCTCCCTATGGAAGCAAATTCATAGACGTATCTACGTCAAGAATAATCAAACTTTACTTCATTTTCAGTGCAATTTTATTTTTCCTATTTTAAAATAATAATATAGGGTGTCCACTGAAAATTCTAAAATAAATCCCTGACTTATCCCTGACTTTCCCTGACCATTTTACCAAATTTCCCTGACCAACCATGTTCATTTTATAGCAAGTTATTCATCATTTTTCATAAAATAACGAAAAATAATGTTATCTAAATAATGAATCATTTCTTATCCTTCATATATTGTTATTTATTTTATTATCGGACTTATTTTAAAATAAAATCTTAAATAAAATTCCAATTCACAAAATGATAGACACCATCATAAGCGGGAAGCGAAAACATTCTGATATTTTTATTTGTGTAATAATGAAACATGATTATTCCAAATCACATAACAAATGATCATCATCATCAGCCTATTCTTGTTTACAGGACTGGCCTTAGCAATCAGCTTATAAATCAGCTCCCCTTTTTTATTCGAATATTTTGAGCTACTTATATATGTGAACAGTAAGAATGTTTATGATCGATTTTCTATGTGCGCATAACATGTATTATTACCAATATTATTAAGGCGCGAGCGAAGCGAGCGCAAACATTTTCAGCTCCTTATATTTTTATTAGTTATGTGAAAAAACGAACGTTTACGGTCGATCTTTTATGAGTTCGAAACCAGCAATATTATCAAGATACGAGCGATGCGAGCGTAAAATTTTCGAGCTACTTATACTTTTATTAGAGTAATTATGTAAAAACAAGCACAAATTAAAAAAATATATAACCCTTGACCCCCCCACCCCCGATCATAACTAAGAAGCATTTCGATCAAATCACTTATCAAACATAAAAAACCGCAGCTAAATCGGTCCAATCGTTTGGAAGCTACGATTCTCACCCCCCTTCTTTCTCAATTTGATGCTGAACCGCTCTGGTTGCGTGCTTGCTTTTGGTTGACGGCACCGGCGAGGCGAGGCGATGCCGAGGTGCTATGTGCGCGATAACTTTTACTCACTTATTTTTTCCATTTTTTTATTTTAACACCTTTGGCTAGATATTTAAACTCTAATGTACTTACGTAGCCACTGAAATTCTTTATAATACAATTTTGAATCTGAAAACTTTGGAACGAAAATTTACCTTTCTGTGTCGATATGACTTTTTTATAAGTCCTGAAGAGATCGTCGACTTGTCGAGCGCTAGTGTACGGCGTGATCTCTATGAACTCCCCGTAGATGCAGATCTCGTCCGAGTCCTTCATGGCGCTCCGGGCCGCCGCCTCCGACTCGAAGGTGACCACGGCGAGCCGGCTCCGGCACTTGTCCACTTGACAGGCGCCGAACGCTCTCAGCACGCGGATGATGTCTTGGGCCTGCGTGTACGGCGGGAAACCTGAAATTTAACATGAGGATTTGTGAAAACAAAAATCCAATGGAATCAAAAATCTATACTAAAAGCAGTAAGTGTCAAAAAGTCTGTACAATGAAGACAGTAAAAAAATGGTCTAAAAGAGGTGGTAAAACAAGATATTGAATAAAATTATAAAAAAAAGTGTGTGTTTCTGTTTGTTTGTCTGCCTGTTCTAAAATCTACACTAATATTATAAAGAAGCAAGATTTTATTTTTTGTATGTTTTTTTATAATGGATAAACTCAAAAATACAGACCCGATTTAAAAAAAAATTCATCTATGGAAAGCTACAGCGAGTAACATGGGCTGTATTTTATGTTACAAGTTTTGTTTTCGATGATTTTTAATTTTTTTTCAACAAATATTCAAAATGTCGAGTTCCAGTCAGTCAGAAAGTCAAATGTCTAAATAATTCACAATTCAGTACAGTGGTGGAGCTTTACTGAAACTTCCTAGGGAGTTCCGGAGAAAACGTGACATACTACTTTTTCCGCGTTTGTATCATTTGCCCACACACGTACACGTTAACACCTTATGGCCCCTCTTCACAATTGGCGATTATAGACGATTACACGCGAGCACGAATTTGTGGAGGACTTACTCTCTTAATATAGTCATCGTCTATAATCGCCATAGTGATCGCGGCGATCGGTGACTTACGGTGACGGTGGTTCGGGCGCGCATCAAAGGGAATTCACGTGTAGATGCGTGCGCGTGGCGCGTGCCACACGATCGCCGACCACTCATTCAGCGGGGGACCCGTAACCATGCGTACGTCGCACGGCTATGCGTCCGCCGTACGGGCGTGCGTTTTAATCCTTTGTTTAGTGCGAGTGCAATGCAGTGGCCACTGCAGGGTGGTCAAATGAAGCAACATTCAAGTTCATACTACTTTATCAGAACCACCCAGATATATGGAATCCCAAAATTATCCATTACTATCTGCGCCCTGTTGCTTTGTACGCGTACAAATGTTGCTTAGCCCCCTCCCAACCCCCTCCATTTTTATAATACAGTAATACCCCGCTTTTCACGCGGGATACGTTCCGCAAAAACTCGCAACAATCAGTCAGATATGATTTTTAAAAATGTCTTATTCTTGTTCAGTAGCTTATTTTAGGTTCCCTGGACTATTTTTTTCTTTGTATAGTTTTTTTCGTACTTCATCATCATCATCATCAGCCTATATCTGTCCACGGCTGGACGTAGGCCTCTCTTAATGCAATTCACTAAGCTCGGTCTTCAGCTCTCCTCATCCATTTTTTCCGGCCCTTTTTTCATATTGTCACTCCACTCCACAGTACGTTTGCCTAAAAACCGTGGTCTCCACTCGAGAACTCAACGACCAACGGTTATCGGTTTTTCGTACTTACTGCTTTATTATATGTATAGATGTTAGTCTATGTGGGAATCTAAACAAATGTACCAAATTTCGTGTATGTATGTATGTTTCTCCACGTATTTTTCGGAATTTACAAGTCTGATTGCAATAATAATTTCACAGTATCTTTTAAATTAGGATAAGGTAAAGTTACATCAAAATCGGATTCGTTTAAAAGTTTATTTGTATTTATATTTTTATTACGGACTAGGCAATCGTTGGACCACGACCTGGACTGTTGACTGCAGAGGTTCAGATGCTCCAGCAGAGCTTTCTTCTTAGCGAACAAAATTAAGTAGATACTTAATTTTCCTTAAGCGCGTCACAGACGACTAAGATAGTATAATATTAAATCTTAAGATAAAGTGTGAGTGTGTGTGTGTGTGTGGTGTGTGGCATCGTAGCACCCAAACGAATATACCGATTTTGATGCGTTTTTTTTTGTTCGAAAGCTGATATGATCGAGATGGTTCTTAGATATATGGGGAGAGGGAGGGGGGAGGTGAGAAAGAAGGGGGGGGGGGTGAAAATCGTAGCTTCCAAACAAATGGACCTATTTAGCGGTGTTTTTTTTATGTTTGAAAGCTGAGGTAACCGAGATGGTTCTTAGCATACTGCAAGTAGTTGTTCTGTACAAATGCTCTCCCGCATGTTCGTATTTTGTTTCACTATATCTTCCTTAATCAAATTATGAATTTCGAGAAAAGTTTCCTTCGACTTATTAAAATAAGTTTGATATGTTTTTGTAGAAACATCTGCGTAAAGATTTAATTCACCGCAGCTTTTTCTAAATGTAATGTGATTTTCTATCCAAATTGATCACCTTTTACAGTGCGCTAATGCATATCAAATTCGAAATCAGAATCGTCGTCTGATGAGCTATCTAATAAATCTAATAGTGAAACCGTATTACTCATATTTTATCACTCTGTATATAGAAAGCGGTGAAGAAATACGTGTGGCACCTAGGGCGGCCTGCGAGCGAATGAATAATTTCAATATATTATCGTATCTTAAAAGATGCTATAATATATTATATGCAGATATCGTAACATCAATTATTATAGTATCTTAATCGTCTGTGACGCCGTTTAGGCCTATTTTCACGAAACTGAAAAGTATGCAATAAAAAAATCTGACTTCATATCAAACTAGTGGCTCTGTGAGCTGCAGACCTCGCGCGCACAAACTAGTGGCTCTGTGAGCTGCAGACCTCGCGCGCACAAACTAGTGGCTCTGTGAGCTGCAGACCTCGCGCGCACAAACTAGTGGCTCTGTGAGCTGTAGACCTCGCGCGCACAAACTAGTGGCTCTGTGAGCTGTAGACCTCGCGCGCACAAACTAGTGGCTCTGTGAGCTGTAGACCTCGCGCGCACAAACTAGTGGCTCTGTGAGCTGCAGACCTCGCGCGCACAAACTAGTGGCTCTGTGAGCTGTAGACCTCACGCGCACAAACTAGTGGCTCTGTGAGCTGTAGACCTCGCGCGCACAAACTAGTGGCTCTGTGAGCTGTAGACCTCGCGCGCACAAACTTTATTGCAAACAATCTAGCGGTGCACAGTAGCGCCATCTAGTTGCCTTAAGTTAAGTAAAATAGTATTTATTGCCACTAGAAATAAATTAAAGTGTGCACACAGTATCAATACTATATAATCAATATACAGGGTGGCGCAATAGAACGTGCATATTTGAAAAAATAAAATAAAAATAAATACAAAAGGTATAGTCAAAATAAAACTAAGGTATTGTAAAGAAATAACTGAAGTTTATTTTTTAAAAATAACATCATCTAAATGATGACCCTCTCTACGACGGCACTCCTCTAATCGCACACGGAAATTATTGAAAACTTTCTTCAGTAATGCTGGTGTAATTGTTGCCATTTCACCACGGATATTCTCCTTGAGCTGATCGATGTTTTTCGGATTATTGCTGTAGACTTTGTGTTTGAGGTATCCCCACAAAAAAAAGTCAGGAGGCGTCAAGTCTGGACTACGTGGGGGCCATGGGATATCACCTCTTTTCGAAATCAGTCTGCCAGGGAACATCTGTTTCACAACCGCCATGGAGTTATTTGATGTGTGACAGGTAGCTCCGTCTTGTTGAAACCAAGTCCTAGAATTCACTATTCTTGAATTTTCAAGCTCTGGAGCCAAAAAGCCTTCCAACATCGCAACATAGCGTTCGGTATTAACAGTGACGTTTTGCCCCCGCGTATTTTCAAAGAAAAATGGTCCAATTATTCCTCTACCAGAGATTGCTGCCCATACTGTCGCTTTAGGACTATGCAGTGGTTTCTGGTGCTTGAGTTTGGGATTCTCACTGTTCCAGTAACGACAATTTTGACGGTTTACGAACCCATTGATATTGAAATGGGCCTCATCGGAGAAAAGGATATTGTCATAATTGGAAAATCGATTAAGCATTTCATTAGCAAATGCGAGCCTTGCTCCGAAGTCAGACTCTTTCAATTCTTGTGTTAACTGCAGCTTGTAAGGATGCAGTTTAAGATCCAAGTTTAAAATTCGTTGCAAACTTCGTCGCGATAAGTGTAAGACAGACGATCTCTTGCGAGTAGACATTTGTGGATCTCCTCGTACCGACTGCATAACTTTCTCAATATTGTCGTCGGTCCTAGATGTTCTTGGACGACCTTTTGCTTGTGGTTTAAACGTTGAACCGGTGTCTTCAAAACGCTGTACCCATATTTTAATTAAATTACCACTCGCAGCTTCACTAATTTGCCGTAGTCCATATTCAGAACAATATAAACGCCTAGTAACGATGTATGAATGAGAGTTCTCGTAAAATGCGCGCACGCAAAATGCGCGACGCTTCCCGTCGAAGTGACTCATAGTGACTAAAACTCCATGAGCCCGCCTACCCAACGACGCAGGCTCCCCCCGCCCGCGCACTTTGTACCCCGCAAAAAAAGATGATGCAATATGCACGTTCTATTGCGCCACCCTGTATAATTATATTTAACGGCAAATTAATAACCAAGGTGCTCCATCAATCCCTATCTAGAGGGCAAAGGCACAGAATAAATAAGAACAGAAGTTACACTACTTTGATCTTGAAGCAAGCCGCCGATTTAATAGCCTACAAACGTAGGTACGTATTACGTAGGTATTCATACATCGAGCGTGCATGCTAAATTGCACTTAATAGTCGCGCGTTCGAGTTGATAACACTATGTTCCGACTCTCGTCCTTAAAATACCTACGCCGCACCCTCGAGTGATAGGGCTGTCTGCATAGAAACATGAAATACCGTACAATGTATATTAACATTTATTAAGTTAAAACTGTGACTATATACTGTGACAGTGACGCATAGGGGCGAATCTATCGCCCATACCTGATGGGCGATAGATTCGCCCCTATGCGCACGTCCGTCCGTATGTCCATGTGTCACATGTGTCAAAAAGTCGCAGCCGAGCCGCGAGAGTGCCAGTTTGCGGAAGTGCGATTGGTTTGCTAGATGTATACAAATTGCCACATAAACAAGTTGCCAAAAAGTAGGTATTTACGGAAACTAAATAAGCCCATAAAAACTAATACTATTTCTTTCTTTTAAGTTATAAACGACTTGAAGTCATTTTATTATTTGTTTATTCTTACTTTTTAGTTTTGCTAAATTCGGCCTAGGGAAATAAAGTACTTACTTAGTCCGTTCTCTAAGATAAAAGCCATACTGGAAACAGATAACAGTCCATATCTTTTAAAGTACCGACGATTTTGATGAAACTATTCCCTGACTTGAAATATACTGAAACTATTATACAAAAGAATTCTTGCATTCGGACTTATAGTTTCCGAGAAATAAGTGGACAAACATACAAACATACACGTAATTTAGAATATTTTTTCAGACAATTACATAGACTAACATAATTATCTGAATACTAGCTGATGCCCGCCGCTTCGCACGCGTGGTCATTTCTCTAGGTTAAAAGTACTATGTGCTATTCCAGAACATAAAATACCAGTATATAGGTCGCGTCATATAAAAAGAAAGTTTGAAAGAAAGTGGAGGGAGTGTGTTGGGTGTGTTTGCGCATGGGTACACTCGCGCACAAAAGTGTTGGGTGTGTTTGCGCATGGGTACACTCGCGCACAAAAGTGTTGGGTGTGTTTGCGCATGGGTACACTCGCGCACAAAAGTACTAGGCCTATTGTTTTAAATAATTATTAATTAGCCTTTCGCTACCAAATGGACCACCAAATAGACCGATAAATCGCCTAGTGCGCAGCCTAAGCGCCAGCGTTCTTTTAACATGACGCGACCTATACCAACATTTGATTAAAATTCCTTCAGCCTTCAAAATTATTTTTATTGATTGCTCGGCTTCTACTCATCGAATTGATATAGGTACCCCAGATTTTAAGTCAAATCCTAATCTATACAACAGTGAAAACTGCATCGCAATCGGTACAGTAGTTTTTACGTGATGCGCGAACATACAAACTAACAAACAAACAGACAAGCAAGATTTAAAAAAATGTTATGTTCTTGTTCAACAGGTTATTTTAAGTACCTTTTTTATCCGCTCAGACATTCAGTAGACAGTTCTGTGATAACTTGATAATGTGTGATAAAGACACAAAAAACTTCAGAGTCTTTTTGACTTCTAAGGCATCCATTCACACAATTGTTATTATTGTTACGTTTCGCCATTACTTGCGAAAGTTCAAACTAGCGTCACGGAAAGCGTCTGATTGCGAGCGCGCGGCGGCCTCGCCTGATTTGTGGCGCCAGGGCTCATCGATCTGTAGGTTATTAACTCGCGTAAGTATCCTGGCAAAGGGTTGATTCCACTAGTAGAAACCTAAAAGTGAGAAATTTACTGCATTTTGAAGAGTTATTCTGCTCATCACGCCGAAGATCATCATCTAATTTACTGCATTTTGAAGAGTTATTCTGCTCATCACGCCGAAGATCATCATCTAATTTACTGCATTTTGAAGAGTTATTCTGCTCATCACGCCGAAGATCATCATCTAATTTACTGCATTTTGAAGAGTTATTCTGCTCATCACGCCGAAGATCATCATCTAATTTACTGCATTTTGAAGAGTTATTCTGCTCATCACGCCGAAGATCATCATCTAATTTACTGCATTTTGAAGAGTTATTCTGCTCATCACGCCGAAGATCATCATCTAATTTACTGCATTTTGAAGAGTTATTCTGCTCATCACGCCGAAGATCATCATCTAATTTACTGCATTTTGAAGAGTTATTCTGCTCATCACGCCGAAGATCATCATCTAATTTACTGCATTTTGAAGAGTTATTCTGCTCATCACGCCGAAGATCATCATCTAATTTACTGCATTTTGAAGAGTTATTCTGCTCATCACGCCGAAGATCATCATCTAATTTACTGCATTTTGAAGAGTTATTCTGCTCATCACGCCGAAGATCATCATCTAATTTACTGCATTTTGAAGAGTTATTCTGCTCATCACGCCGAAGATCATCATCTAATTTACTGCATTTTGAAGAGTTATTCTGCTCATCACGCCGAAGATCATCATCTAATTTACTGCATTTTGAAGAGTTATTCTGCTCATCACGCCGAAGATCATCATCTAATTTACTGCATTTTGAAGAGTTATTCTGCTCATCACGCCGAAGATCATCATCTAATTTACTGCATTTTGAAGAGTTATTCTGCTCATCACGCCGAAGATCATCATCTAATTTACTGCATTTTGAAGAGTTATTCTGCTCATCACGCCGAAGATCATCATCTAATTTACTGCATTTTGAAGAGTTATTCTGCTCATCACGCCGAAGATCATCATCTAATTTACTGCATTTTGAAGAGTTATTCTGCTCATCACGCCGAAGATCATCATCTAATTTACTGCATTTTGAAGAGTTATTCTGCTCATCACGCCGAAGATCATCATCTAATTTACTGCATTTTGAAGAGTTATTCTGCTCATCACGCCGAAGATCATCATCTAATTTACTGCATTTTGAAGAGTTATTCTGCTCATCACGCCGAAGATCATCATCTAATTTACTGCATTTTGAAGAGTTATTCTGCTCATCACGCCGAAGATCATCATCTAATTTACTGCATTTTGAAGAGTTATTCTGCTCATCACGCCGAAGATCATCATCTAATTTACTGCATTTTGAAGAGTTATTCTGCTCATCACGCCGAAGATCATCATCTAATTTACTGCATTTTGAAGAGTTATTCTGCTCATCACGCCGAAGATCCTCATTTAATCTTCATCAATTTTTTATGAGACAAATTTACTGTTACCTTTCAAAGAAAAATCGGAAAAATCGCATCTAATAAGGCGGAGATATTCAGTAGCCCCCTTTTTGCGGGAAGTAACCCCCCAATCAAAATTTGTTTAACTTTTATATCAAGTTTCATCTAGATTGGTTGAGAAATGCGACCTGTAGGAGAGATCCGGACTTACATCCGGACATACGAAAGCATTTTTGCCCAAGCTGAAACGGAGACGCTTCGCTCGTGCTTCGCGCTCGCTCTGTCAATAAATAATTTATATTCTTTTAGTTATGTGCTTCGCCCAAGTAACTAAGTAGGCACTTAAATGGCTAAGACATCAAAAAATTGAAATATTTATTTCTTTTAGTTTTATACGATTTGTAGAAAGTAGTTCGTTTTTTTATAATTTAGTTTCTTTAAGTAGGTACCCTAATCCCATTTTTTTTTAAATTATTTTTCCTGTACAGTCTTGTTACTTACTAAAAACTTGCTTTATTACATGTATAAATCTAAATTTTAGATAAAATTAGGTATAAATAAACTTGAGGCCACTAACCTGACACTAGCACCCTCCTCTTCGGCTCGGGCTCCGGGTCCTTGGGCGCCGCGCGCCAGCTAGGGGAAGGCCCACTCGCATTGGACTTCGGGCTTTGTCCGTTACTGCTTCTAGGAGCTTGCGTTTGAGGACCATTCAATCTAGGTCCGCGATCCTTTTGAGCTTTTAATGCGTACGTTAGCGCCACTCGCGAGTTACTGTGTCTTGTAGGGCTCTCTTCTGGAGACTGCGCTGAATTTAGAGGCTTTTCGGATACAGTCGACTGCGTATGCCCCGCCTCTGATGTCGCTGAGTTTTGATCCTCTGAGCTCCGCGGAGACTCTGCACTTGCGGTCTCTTCCGATACGCTGGAGCTATCAACTTTTTCAGCTTCCTCGGAGAGCCCCGTTTTCGACTCTGCTGTTTTGGGCAAGGTAGGACTTTGACGTCTTTTAGCAACCAGAAGAGACCGCTGCTGGGAGTCCTGTCCCTGACGATGCTTCGGCTGATAGTTTGTGTTGGTATAATATACCGATTGACTTATTTTAGAAGCAGCACTCGTTTGATGTCCCAGTTGACTTGAGCTAGATGTGGGAGATTGAGTTGAATAATATGAGTATGGCTTGTTCTTTATCGCAGCCGAGTAGTCTCTACTCGTAGAGTTGGATGTGTATCGTTGCAAGTATCCTTGACTTGCATATTTTGCATTATATGGCTGTCTTGTGTATTTTGTCATAATGGTGCGTTCTGTTTGGGACGACAATACATTTGGTGTGTATCTGGTTTGACTTGAATATGACTGTCGCATGTTCCTTGTCACAGTAAAGTGATCTTTTTGCTCTGATATATTTTTTTCTAAGGAATTGGAAGGTGCTTGGGCTTTCGGCGTAATGTCTCGAACTACTGCAGCACTTTTAGGAAGTGACGGAGTTACCGCCGTTTGCGGGGGCTGATGCGGCATAGCGACAGCTGGTGGTGATTGCTGATTGGTGACAGCTGTATTTTGAGGCGACTGCTGGACCACTGCTGGAGCTGTTTCCGGCTCCGACTGGGCGCATGTATTTTCCAGGGAGTTCTGAGCCTTTGCTTTAGTATTTGGCTGTTTCCGTTGGACGGTTTCGTATGCCTTTTGCAGGAAGTCTTGCACCGCTGGCAGCGTTTGTTGCGGTGAAGCTCTTTGCCGCGATGTTTGGGCAGATTCAGGCGTATGCAGGTTGTCAGCAACGGTTGTTTTCTGGGGCTCGTGATTCGTTAACGATATCTGTTGCAGCGCGGGGGTGATGGCCGTTACAGCTATACTCGGTTCTTGGGTCGCTTTCAAGTTTTTTATGGACGAAGGCTGGCCCGCTTTATTTTTCTTCGGAGAAGTTGATGAGGCGGTGGCCTGAGGGGGAGGCCCGGGAGCGGCGACGGTGGCCTCCATACCTCAGGGGTAGAGTAGCTCACCTGGAAATTAAACAGAAGCGTAATTAAAAACACCATAGATAGTGATAACAAACTTAAAACTCAAAGGTAAAAACGGTACTCTATCGATACGCATACAATTTAATGACATAATTTAGTGTGGTATAATTTTATTTCTCCTAATAATGTACAAGCATAATAATAATTACGCATAAATGTTTAGGCATAATCGTGTTTACCATATCTAAAGTTAGTATAAGTTACGATAAGCATATTACTTAGTAGCATGAAAAAAATATTATTTACCCTGAGTGAAATAACATTATTTGACATATCTACCTATGTAAAATCTAACATATTCGCGGCTTGCGGATGGCCCAAGGGACACCCAGCCTTAACCTACTGTCACAGTATAGTATCTAGATTATATTTTATGCGACTCCATAGTTGTCCAAAATAATATAGCCCAAAAGATCATTATGCCTACCTTAACTGTATGCCAAATACTGTTTATGTATATTAATATGATGTAATTCAAAATTATGCGCAACTCAATATGTCACAGTAAATTAGTTTTAAAAAAGTTATGCGAAAAAGAGAAACTGGTAATAAACACAATTGATAAAAATAAGGCGTAAAAATATGATCAATGTAGACACGCAAGCCTATTGACAGAAATAAAATGATCAACGTAGACACGCAAGCCTATTGACAGAAAAAAATATGATCAACGTAACCACGCAAGCCTATTGACAGAAAAAAAATATGATCAACGTAGACACGCAAGCCTATTGACAGAAAAAAATATGATCAACGTAGACACGCAAGCCTATTGACAGAAAAAAATATGATCAACGTAGACACGCAAGCCTATTGACAGAAAAAAATATGATCAACGTAGACACGCAAGCCTATTGACAGAAAAAAATATGATCAACGTAGACACGCAAGCCTATTGACAGAAAAAAATATGATCAACGTAGACACGCAAGCCTATTGACAGAAAAAAATATGATCAACGTAGACACGCAAGCCTATTGACAGAAAAAAATATGATCAACATAGACACGCAAGCCTATTGACAGAAAAAATATGATCAACGTAGACACGCAAGCCTATTGAAAAAAAAAAACATTTAAAACCAAGTCTGGAATTAGGATCTCCAGAAAATAAACTGCAAGGCAAAACTATAATTACTACTTATTAGTTATATTTAAACTTGCTGCATTCTATAGCTTAATTATTATCTTTAATGAGTATTAATGTTTATGGAGATGATTAATGCGCACACTAGTTAATGGTGGTTAATGGCGGTTAATGTGCGTGATACCACAGAATAAATAATAGTACAAGTAGATACGAACAAACTGTTTAAAGAAAACAATTAACAATACAAGATTTATGTTCAAAAACTAATAAAAAATAGCCTATGAGACTCTTGCGATGAAGACGAATCGATTGATACCTCGTTTGTCAAAATCGGACTAAGTTTTTAGTTTGAACACATAACCCTTCCTTTGCTTCGCAGTAGTCGCTTATGACACTCTATACCTGAAGACGAATCGATTGACAACTCGTTTTGTCAAAATAGGACAAATAGGGGCGACGCTATAGTGGAACATAGACATAACCACATACATAAACCGTTAAACTCATTGCCCTTTCTTTGCTTCGCTGTATTCGGGTAAAAATATAGAAATACCTACCTAACATTTATTTTCTTCCCATGCTTCGTCTAAACATACCTATTTAAATAATATATCTTTTCTTTTATCTATAACAGACAGGTGAGATACCGAGTGCTGTACTACATACCATGGCACACAAATCGGCTTCAAATATATTAGCTAATAACTAACAAAAGCTTGTTTAAAGCTACTAAACTAATTTTGATGAAATTTATACAGTACACACTGGAGGTCTTCTTTCTCAAGTAAAAACAATATTCTATTTCGGTTCAGAAATCCCAAGATATTAAAGAACATAAACTATCAAACGAATAGTTTTTTAAAAAAAAACTACTAAATCAATTTTGATACAATTTATATGGTACAACCTGGAGAATATACACAACCTGGAGAATATACACAACCTGGAGAATATACACAACCTGGAGAATATACACAACCTGGAGAATATACACTTTCAAACAAAAAAAGAATTTTCGAAATAGGTTCGCAATTGACAGAATAATCGAAGTAAAAGCACTTCAAAACAATGCAGTCGTTCATATAACCGTCTCCTTTTGCGAAGTCGATTAAAAACAGCTACACTGGTAGGTAGGTACGAGTAGGTAAGTCCCCGTAGAGTTTCTCGGGCATATTTGGGTTCAGATTTTCCTCGTGAATCAGCACATGAAACGGGAATTGTCAAAACTGTTATAATCAATTTTTATAATAATAAATTCTATTGGCTCAGTACAGTTGGATTTGGAAGTTCTAGTATATTTTTGCGCAGGCGAAAACGATACTACGGATCTTTTGGAATAACACAACTTGCAAGGACCTAAGAATAGACGTCTATCGGGACTAGTATATCTCACATACTAAAGTCACAGAATAAATAACTAGCCAAAGATCTTTGGATAAGTTTTAAGGCGGAGCGATAACTCTATAAAGCATCTTGTCGTTCAGGGCAAAGTGAAAGGCACTAGATAGATCGCGTGATAGGTCACCCATGCGATGGACCGACCAGATCATAACAGCTCTGGGACCCTTGCATGGCTGTACCAGGATGACCACAAATCAGGAGAGGTGGCGAGACATAGCGAGGCCAGACCATCCCCAGCCTCAGACCATCAAGACCGCAACATACATGATGACCGCGACCGCAAACAATAAATTAACACAGGAATATGTGATTGTATGAGGCTTGGCCGATAACATTTTCACGTAAGCACTTCTTTTATTAGAGCGGTAGCAGCCGAACGGAAACGTGTACTTACAATCTAACGGCACCGGGTTTGAACCTCTTGCACCAATGATTTATAAAAATGTATGCGCAGATTCCAATGTCGTCGCTCAAATCCGGAGAAGGGGTTAGTAGTTTTTACGTGATGCGCGAACATAAATACAGACGGACACCTTTTTTAAATTTCTTTGTTGTACAGACATAATGTCACTTACGGCTTTATATGTATAGATCACTGATGTCCAGTATCCACCATTCCAATCTATACTTATAATAAAGCAATGAACGAAAAAGTACTTAAAGTAAGCTACTTGACAAGAAAATAACATTTAAAATTCGTGTCTGTTTGATAATTTAGTGTTTGGCTTAAAAACTGGTGTACTTGGTATCTCAATACGATGAGCAGAAGCCGAGCAATCGATAAAAACTGGGGTACTTGGTATCTCAATACGATGAGCAGAAGCCGAGCAATCGATAAAAACTGGGGTACTTGGTATCTCAATACGATGAGCAGAAGCCGAGCAATCGATAAAAACTGGGGTACTTGGTATCTCAATACGATGAGCAGAAGCCGAGCAATCGATAAAAACTGGGGTACTTGGTATCTCAATACGATGAGCAGAAGCCGAGCAATCGATAAAAACTGGGGTACTTGGTATCTCAATACGATGAGCAGAAGCCGAGCAATCGATAAAAACTGGGGTACTTGGTATCTCAATACGATGAGCAGAAGCCGAGCAATCGATAAAAATATTTTTGTCGGCTGAAGGAATATGATCAAATGTTGGTATATTGGTATTTTAGGTCCTGGAATAGCACATATAGTACTTTTAACCTAGAGAAATGACCACGCGTGCGAAGCCGCGGGCACAGCTAGTTTACAAAATAATTGGTAGTTGTCAATAACGTTGGGATTAGGTTTGTATACTAGACTCACTTGTAACAACATTCATTAGTCCATTTTACTATTCACTCAATCCAATCACTCCCATTCACTAAAGCAATTTAATATAATGATATGTTTTCACTTACTATGTTGGTTGTTTATATACTCTTTCTATGCTGTGCAGTGCACTCACACTCATTCACAACTTGAATAAATTGAAACACTAGAATTTGAATGATTGTTCTTGAGTGCAGCCATCGATGTGAGAATTTGTTTACTATTGATACTCTCTCTACAGTTTACTACAATGATGAGTGCAGCACTGTTAGGCACTGACTGACACTGATTCCCTGATATACAATCTGACATTGTGGACGCGTTACAATGATTACACTATAATTAGGACAGAGTACTATCAGGGGATTCCCAGGTTTACTGTTGGAATGTTGCCAGAGAAAAAAAGGTTAATGATTAGGTTCTCTGTACTCTATTCGGCAGTATATTATCTTCCTTTCTAAGAATTAATAATGGATGTTTAAATTATAATATATATCATTATATTGATAAGACTAGCTGTGCCTCTCGTCATTTCTCCAGAAAATGTCTTCAGCTGTCAAAAAGATTTTTATCGATTGCTCAGCTTCTCATCGGATTTAGATATCAATACACTAGTTTTTAAGTTAAACCCTAAGCTGTGCAACTGTGAAAATTGCATCACAATCGGTCCAGTAGTATAAGCGTGATGCATGGTCGAGATACAGACAAAAAGACAAACAGACAGACAGACAAAAATGAAAAAAAAAATACAGTTTCGGATTCAGTATCGAATGATGGAACCCTCCAAAAAAAATTTCTAAATATCTTTTATGTACAGAATTGGATGTTATAGTTTTATTATAATTAAGTATAGATAATTAAGATTATTTTTTTAACGGCCGGTTGGTCTAGTGGCTAGTGACCCTAGGAACGAAATCAAACGGTCGCGGGTTCAAATCCTGCAAGGGTCAATCATTTGTGTGATGAGCAGAAATGTTTGTTTCCGAGTCATGGATGTGATATTCTTATCTATGTATGTTTATCCCTTATCTAGTGCCCATAGTACAGGGTTTCTCCTAATTTGGGGCTAGGTAATTGGTGTGGAATTGTCCCGTTTTTTTTTATTTAAGTTTTAAACTATCCATCCATATGAGTTCTTAGAATACGATTAACTTTGGTAGGTTTGGTAGGTATTTATACATGGGACCATCTGAACAGGATTTGGACCAAGTTTTTAAATTTTTATTTCATGTTTTTTCTACAATGGAGAGATATTTTTATCGTTGATTATCCTCTGTATATTGGACTCTATATTTAGCTAAAAACCTATTAGTATACTATTATATTTCCAAATAAAACGAAGAAATTACTAAAACATTGTAATGAGCTGTGTAGCAGAATTCAAGAGAGAAACAAGTGACAGACGAAAATGCTTATAAAAGAAAGAAGAGTAAATTACTAAAGAGGTTGAACAAAACAATACTATAATAACCTTCTTGCACAAAACCTATTAACTAATATATAACATATACAAACGTTAATTCAAATCCACAGATTTTGGTGTATCTGATAAAAGTGGTTAAAAATAGTTACAACAAATAAAAATGAAAGAAGAAGAACCAAGGTGGAAGACATTGTGTCCCGTATAATTAAACTCCAGTGGCGATGGGCACTTGGCAAGATGTGGCGATGGCAGGTGGAGTAAGTCCCTGACGGAATGGTGGCCACGTGACAGTTAGAGGAAGACCGACCCAACAATGGGTTGATGACATAGAGAAGCACGCTGGTAGGACGCCTGGACCAGATTGGCTCAAACCAGAGATGAATGGTATAAGAAGGAGGAAGCTTATGCCCTGCAGTGGATGGAATAAGCTGCAAATGATGATTGATAAAAGTAGTTTACTGGTTTATTAGCAGTATGATATTTTTTAATGACATGATCAGATTGATAGTGCTTGCTAGGTGAAAAACTGACTCTAAACTTCTATTAAAACTTTGTGTTTGATATACCTTTAATGACATGATTAGATTGACAGTGCTTGCTAGGTGCCTTAACATTATGAAATGTTAAGTGATATTATAGTATTGTTAATACATATACAAGTTGATTTAAAGAAAGTGAAGCTTCAAATTGCACATACCAGAACTAGCTTTGACAACTTTCAAGAAGTATTTTGGCTCTAAATATCCTTTTTCATTACCGCTCGTTAAAACAACTCCATTTTCAGATTCATAAAACTTCACCCCGTCAGATATAGCTTTGGGCAAGTCTACATAGATGTAGACTTGGGCGTTGTGTCTCATACCACTTATAACGGTCTTATCATCGAGAGTTCCTTTGGCCAGATGGATATGTTGCCTTTTCATACGACAGAGGCCTTGTGTTTTAATCTGTTGCCAGCATTTGAAGTAAGTTCCGTGGATAACTGTACTATACTTTGCCTGAAATTATACATACACATAATAATATATCAATATATAAACATATAGCATGGAGATAAAGTTTTTTTTTTTCAAAAATTTTGGGTAAGATATAGATTTTCTAATGGTTGACACATGCTCCATTTGCTTTTTGGGATTGTAAACTGAAAGTTTTTTTTTAATTGTTATTTTGTTATACTAGTGTAGTGTAATATATAAGGATCTGTGGCAAAATACGGCAGAATCTGCGAGTGGAAAGTACCTCGCACTTCCTCTATGTATATTGCATTGTATGGAAATATATTGCATTTTAAGGTAATTGTAAAGAAGGCACCAAACTAGCAAAAGAAAACATTATTTAGTACCTCCAGAATAGGTGTCAGATCTGCATTAGAAACTCCAGCAATTGTATGCCCCTGGTTTGCCTTGATCTCCAACACGCCGGTGTTTGGGTTTGGTCTCAGTTTGAACCGCTGTTTTTCATTATTTTTTACTACTCTCTCTATGTCAGGTAAGGTATATTTACCTTTAAAGGATTTGTGGGTTAATATTATTGTTACTTCAATGTATCCTTCCGGGCTGAAATGTGATTGTTGGATGCAATTTTAAAATATAAGTGGTTGTGTTCGCATTTTTATTTAGTTATTTGACAGCCAGTTTCACTAAGAGGTTAGTGATCCTGACTGAGTTGAATTCCGCAAGGTAAAATGGCATGAATCATGTTTATTTTATTTCATTCAAATCATACCTTTTTTATTTGGTTATTTGACAACCAGTTTGACTGAGAGGTTAGTGATCCTGACTGAGTTGAATTCCGCAAGGTAAAATGGCATGAATCATGTTTATTTTATTTCATTCAAATAATACCTTTTTTATTTGGTTATTTGACAACCAGTTTGACTGAGAGGTTAGTGATCCTGACTGAGTTGAATTCCGCAAGGTAAAATGGCATGAATCATGTTTATTTTATTTCATTCAAATCATACCTTTTTTATTTGGTTATTTGACAACCAGTTTGACTGAGAGGTTAGTGATCCTGAATGAGTTGAATTCCGCAAGGTAAAATGGCATGAATCATGTTTATTTTATTTCATTCAAATCATACCTTTTTTATTTCGTTATTTGACAACCAGTTTGACTGAGAGGTTAGTGATCCTGACTGAGTTGAATTCCGCAAGGTAAAATGGCATGAATCATGTTTATTTTATTTCATTCAAATCATACCTTTTTTATTTGGTTATTTGACAACCAGTTTGACTGAGAGGTTAGTGATCCTGAATGAGTCTAATTCCGCAAGGTAAAATGGCATGAATCATGTTTATTTTATTTCATTCAAATCATACCTTTTTTATTTAGTTATTTGACAACCAGTTTGACTGAGAGGTTAGTGATCCTGACTGAGTTGAATTCCGCAAGGTAAAATGGCATGAATCATGTTTATTTTATTTCATTCAAATCATACCTTTTTTATTTAGTTATTTGACAACCAGTTTGACTGAGAGGTTAGAGATCCTGACTGAGTTGAATTCCGCAAGGTAAAATGGCATGAATCATGTTTATTTTATTTCATTCAAATAATACCTTTTTTATTTGGTTATTTGACAACCAGTTTGACTGAGAGGTTAGTGATCCTGACTGAGTTGAATTCCGCAAGGTAAAATGGCATGAATCATGTTTATTTTATTTCATTCAAATCATACCTTTTTTATTTAGTTATTTGACAACCAGTTTGACTGAGAGGTTAGAGATCCTGACTGAGTTGAATTCCGCAAGGTAAAATGGCATGAATCATGTTTATTTTATTTCATTCAAATCATACCTTTTAAATTTAGTTATTTGACAACCAGTTTGACTGAGAGGTTAGTGATCCTGACTGAGTTGAATTCCGCAAGGTAAAATGGCATGAATCATGTTTATTTTATTTCATTCAAATCATACCTTTTTTATTTAGTTATTTGACAACCAGTTTGACTGAGAGGTTAGTGATCCTGACTGAGTTGAATTCCGCAAGGTAAAATGGCATGAATCATGTTTATTTTATTTCATTCAAATCATACCTTTTTTATTTGGTTATTTGACAACCAGTTTGACTGAGAGGTTAGTGATCCTGACTGAGTTGAATTCCGCAAGGTAAAATGGCATGAATCATGTTTATTTTATTTCATTCAAATCATACCTTTTTAATTTAGTTATTTGACAACCAGTTTGACTGAGTGATTAGTGATCCTGACTGAGTTGAATTCCGCAAGGTAAAATGGCATGAATCATGTTTATTTTATTTCATTCAAATCATACCTTTTTTATTTAGTTATTTGACAACCAGTTTGACTGAGAGGTTAGAGATCCTGACTGAGTTGAATTCCGCAAGGTAAAATGGCATGAATCATGTTTATTTTATTTCATTCAAATCATACCTTTTAAATTTAGTTATTTGACAACCAGTTTGACTGAGAGGTTAGTGATCCTGACTGAGTTGAATTCCGCAAGGTAAAATGGCATGAATCATGTTTATTTTATTTCATTCAAATCATACCTTTTTTATTTAGTTATTTGACAACCAGTTTGACTGAGAGGTTAGTGATCCTGACTGAGTTGAATTCCGCAAGGTAAAATGGCATGAATCATGTTTATTTTATTTCATTCAAATCATACCTTTTTTATTTGGTTATTTGACAACCAGTTTGACTGAGAGGTTAGTGATCCTGACTGAGTTGAATTCCGCAAGGTAAAATGGCATGAATCATGTTTATTTTATTTCATTCAAATCATACCTTTTTAATTTAGTTATTTGACAACCAGTTTGACTGAGTGATTAGTGATCCTGACTGAGTTGAATTCCGCAAGGTAAAATGGCATGAATCATGTTTATTTTATTTCATTCAAATCATACCTTTTTTATTTAGTTATTTGACAACCAGTTTGACTGAGAGGTTAGAGATCCTGACTGAGTTGAATTCCGCAAGGTAAAATGGCATGAATCATGTTTATTTTATTTCATTCAAATCATACCTTTTAAATTTAGTTATTTGACAACCAGTTTGACTGAGAGGTTAGTGATCCTGACTGAGTTGAATTCCGCAAGGTAAAATGGCATGAATCATGTTTATTTTATTTCATTCAAATCATACCTTTTTTATTTAGTTATTTGACAACCAGTTTGACTGAGAGGTTAGTGATCCTGACTGAGTTGAATTCCGCAAGGTAAAATGGCATGAATCATGTTTATTTTATTTCATTCAAATCATACCTTTTTTATTTGGTTATTTGACAACCAGTTTGACTGAGAGGTTAGTGATCCTGACTGAGTTGAATTCCGCAAGGTAAAATGGCATGAATCATGTTTATTTTATTTCATTCAAATCATACCTTTTTAATTTAGTTATTTGACAACCAGTTTGACTGAGTGATTAGTGATCCTGACTGAGTTCAATTCCGCAAGGTAAAATGGCATGAATCATGTTTATTTTATTTCATTCAAATCATACCTTTTTTATTTAGTTATTTGACAACCAGTTTGACTGAGAGGTTAGAGATCCTGACTGAGTTGAATTCCGCAAGGTAAAATGGCATGAATCATGTTTATTTTATTTCATTCAAATCATCCCTTTTTTATTTAGTTATTTGACAACCAGTTTGACTGAGAGGTTAGTGATCCTGACTGAGTTGAATTCCGCAAGGTAAAATGGCATGAATCATGTTTATTTTATTTCATTCAAATCATACCTTTTTTTTTTATAAACATGTATTTTGTTCTTCTTTTCAATCTGTTAAAATCCGATACTGATTTGCTCTATCATTGAAATTGAAAACAAATAATCAGGACCATTACTCCTATAGCGTAAAAGAAAATATTAAAAATTATTGGTTGATCGACCAGTGGAAAAATGATAAATTTATTTAGATAGACACTTAATTGATATAATAGTTAATGGCTCGGTCTGGTTGCTACTTGTTGCTAAACCCTGTGAGGGTCATATGTTGACAATAACACCTAAATGCCTGTTTTTTTATAATATACATATGTTTTTGCAATAAATAAATTGAAATTGGAAATCTATTAGTAAAGAGGCTTGAATAAAGTGCAAGGGCATTATCTGCTTCTGTAGAATGCATGTGTTGAACATTAGTTCCAAGTACATGTGACGCGGCCAACAAGACTTGTGATGTCACACTGCTAAAGAGCCTGGAGTTATTTTGCATCGGGTAGGTACACAGTACAAGTTGAATACTTAACTTCATAATTTTTCAAGATTAAACAATATTTTTTTCACTACATTCTCTTTCAATGTAAATAAAATTTAATTGTTTATATTCAAACGCAACTTCCCCATTGGGAGTAATAAATTGTTCTGCTCTACAATGAGACAGTAATTTAGTCCTATCAATAAAGATGGCATTTATTGGCAGAGTTATCCAGCAACACTACACACACAAAAACAGTTTGGATAGATATGTCTGAAGACCCCTATAAACAGATGTACCTAACTATTATTTATAACCTAATGTATCTGCTACGAAACTGAATAAGAAATGAACAAGTAGAGAAAATATTGTGGTAGGTACTTGTTCTTTAATTATAACATTCTTCAAGTTCATACTTACGTAGCTGTTAATAAAAATTGTAACTACAAATTAAATAGAATAATAATAAATTTATTTATTACATGAAAAATTGTACAACGAAATTGGTGGCCCTAATGCAGAGCAATAAACTAAAATATAATGCCTTTGATCTATAAGAGCAAGTTTTAATAGATTGATGAATAATACACTCAATTTACATCAATAAAAACAGTTGAACCAAATAAAGCTCAATAATAATTGCATGCAGCTGTAGTACATGCCAGCTGCTTTAATTCTCTGTGATTTATATTTCACTTTCAAAACAAAAATCACACTTCTTATGTGAAATTTCCGATGGCTGTTACAGTAAACAAGTAACGTAGTGTCGGTAGGTATATATTGTAGGTACACAACTTAATAGTCAAACAAAAACATATGTAGATAGCAAAACAGATACCTACCTACATATTGCATTTTCAGATCTTTACCTACCTCACTTGAAAGCCTTCTTGAATCGCTCCGTGCCTAAGGAGCCAAGACAATGATTTGCTCAGCTGGATGTCTTTATTATTCCTGTAAAAGAACAAAAATAACTCAAAATTTCGCAACAATAGGACAAAGCACTTCATCAAACATACCGACATACATCTAGTAGGTTGAAAAACACACTTGAGGGGCAGAAATCACGCAGCGTATTTCATATTTAGGTTTAGGACTATTTGAAAAACATTAAACTAGGAACTATTGTTTTATTTCATTGTGGAAAATAAATAAAAAAACAACCCAAAAACCCCTTGACCTTTGCCAAATAGCCAGTTACAGATGATAAAAAATGGAATGAAATAAACTCGATTGTCATTGGTTGGGCCAGAATGGCCAGAATGCCAGAAACGTCAGTTCAATCGTTCAATCTGTGAACGAATCATAGAGTGGAAACGAAATTCTCAACTGCTTCATCGACAGTAATATTTTTTGAAAAATGCTTCCATTTCTTTACATAAGCATAACTTAGAATGAGCAATTAAATTAGCCCATCTGTCCGTCCATTATCTTTTACGACAATTTATATTATTGAGGACATTTGGAGAAATCAATACTCCTATGCCTCATTAGACTTGATTTTCAATTTTATTATTTATCACCTTCACAGAGAGTTCATAATTGGCTGCAATAAACCTCGATGCGTAGTAATATGATGTCACCCACTGTACTGAAATCAATGAAATTTGTAACCATAGACAGTGAGGAAGAGACTTTGGTCAGCTGACTTCATTTTTATCATTGGTCTTGTGATAAGTTGTGCGACTCCGCCATTCTCGGTTCGTCTTTTCCATCTTTCTCGGCCTGTGAGTTCAATTTTTATATTACAAATAGAAATTATTATATTATTTGGTTTGTTTCTACTGGTGCTTGTGTTGTTCTTTGTGGATATTCATTTTATTGGGCTAAATTTTGGTAAGATTGTTCTTGATTCTTCCTGCCATCGTCAGATTATTATTGGTGCCATGTAATGTCACTAATTTTTTCGGCTATCCGGCTTAGCTGTGATGCCTATTGCAAAGCGATTATTTATCTCACCGCAGCGGTTTTAATCATTAAGTTCATTATCCAACCGTTTTCAATAGATTCATTGATCAGCAAGTGTCCACCCATTCATCATGTGACTACAAATTAGCGTAATATCCTGATTGATCCTCTGGGGATCAAGGCATTTGCCTAATTTCATTTCACCAGAATTCTTGATTGACCAATATTTTGGGGGAAATGTGTGGAAATACTTTTCTCTGTGAAGGCTGCAAATTTTGCAATCTAATATGATTCCAGTATGTAGTTATTCAGTGCATTGATTTCCCTTGTACTGTATAGTCATGTGACAGCTACAGCTATGTAACTTTTCAGTTTTCAGTTTCACTAGAATAAACTATAACATACAAAATTACTCATAGTTATTCAAACAAGTAACTTCAAGATTACAAGTACCTAATGCTAGAAAGTGAAGACCTAAATAAATTGAATTGCAGCTCCTATAGACACATGCAGTGCCAGGAGTGTACACAGATTTTATCAAAGTAAGCCAACCCAATAAGCTAATGCCTTTTGAATGGCATTTACCTCAGCCATTCAAGCATTTCATACATTTTCAATGCAATGCAATTGTTGTGGCAGTGGTACTTCTTCTCTTTTACCTAAACTTTTTAGTACCTGGTAAAATCTATGTCAGGAAACTAACTTGTCTAAGGATCAAATCCGCTGTTATTGGATTGCAAAGTGTACATAAGATCGTTCTGTCACCATCTCTCTAAGCCCGGCAATACTCAGTAGTATTGTTTGTTTGTTGTATGAGGTAGTGCTGGCCTCTAGTGTCAGAGTTTTTCAGGCCGCCCGAGGGCCTCTGATATGGCTTAATGACTGCTATTAATCAATAACAGCTTTCAGCTTAACGTGCCCTCCAAAGCATGGAGTGATGGAAAACCGCACATAACTCAGAAAAGTCATTGGTGCCTAGGTTTTGAACCCGGTTTAGTTGGATTCTAAATTGCACTATAGAACCGTTAGGCCACCATCGGTAGTATTGAAAAGACAGAATACATAACTCTACTTAACTAGGTCATCAGGTGACCATTAGAATTCATTTTAATGGATTTCCAAAGGAGGAGATTCTCAATTACACTCTTTCTCAATCATTTCAGTACAATCTTTATTGGTGAGATGGTTCATTATTATTTTTATTTCTTAATGAAATTAAAATAATAATGTAAAAGGGTAGATATCCATCATCAGCCCATACTTGTCAACTGCTGGATGTAGACCTCTCGTAATGCACACCATTGAGCTTAGTTTTTTTATTTGTTCAGTGGCAATCGCAGGGCATAGCATCTCGCACCGGTGATGCTGCTGCCTGTTACTGTCCTGTGTAATTTGGATATTTTGAGTTGGTTATACTGCCATCTAGACTTCCAGTGTGTTATAAATCTCATCTAATTTCTCATATGAATTTCAGTAAAGTTGGTTCAGTAGTTTTTTAATAAATCCTTTTGCTGTAAATTTTTTATTCATACAATTATTGTTCAATGTTTTTGGACAAGATTGTAAACCTTTAAAGATTGGAATTATTATTTAGAAGAGTCTGTAGAATGACAATTGTGGGGAAAGCATATCATCTGCTGCGTCCAGTTACTTCCATTGTTGCTAAAAACCTACCTATTTCAATTTGGAAACATTTTCAAAAGGCCTTGACATTGATGGATGATGATTATCAGTGTTCACTGATAAGGATCAGTTGGCAGCTGCCAGTCAGCTGATGTCCTCAGTCTGTTACATAGAGTAGTGGTAGAAGTGCTTTAATCATTTATTTCAATTTTGCCAACTGGTATGTTATGTAACCTAACATTTTGATTGCACGTCTGGGAAGTTCTCTTTGGTGTGGAGTGGAAAATATTGGGTAGAATCTATTCTCAAATATAAAATTAAACAACTTAGGTGCTTCATGAAACTGAAGAAACTAACCATATTTTTTTCTTAATCAATTGGAATATCTCTTAACTTCTTTTATGAAATTCAATATAATTAATCAATAACAATTTCACATTAATGATTTTATTTTTTGCAGATATATGTCTATACCTATAAAACAGTACCAATGTAATATACTGACTGACAGACAGACAAGACACAGCCTAATCCGGTGGAGCTAGGGATTTGAAATTGGTAGAAAATATTCCTTGATCCTAGAGATGTGCATCTCGAGGAGGAATTTTGCATTATGGCAAAGCTCTGGGGCACAGCTAGTAGTTTATATAATCTCTCTTTGAGGACTACATTTATTAGAACATTGTGATCCATTGGAATTAGAACACTGTTTATTTAATATAGTAGCAAGTCCAATTTCTTGTTTTTTATTGAATTTGGCAGAATCATGAACAATAGGATAGGAGGAAAGCAGGTTGAATACCATTAAGTTTATAGAATATATTAAAGCAGGTTGAATACC
Organism: Alsophila aescularia; assembly: GCA_946251855.1. Classification (NCBI taxonomy): domain Eukaryota; kingdom Metazoa; phylum Arthropoda; class Insecta; order Lepidoptera; family Geometridae; genus Alsophila; species Alsophila aescularia. The sequence continues at coordinate 59,731,522 of OX276381.1, forward strand.
ATTAAGTTTATAGAATATATTAAAGCAGGTTGAACACCATTAAGTTTATAGAATATATAATGTGGGTATTCAGCCTGCTTTCCTCTTCATTGGTCTGGTAGCATCTTTCTATCTGATTTGATATGAAAGCTACAATTTATTTTCTATTTTTGTTACAGATAAAAGACTATTAATTCAAAATGTCGAAAAGGGGGCTGAAGACGATTGCCGATGAAGAGAATGAAGACAGGTTCGGCTTTGTCTATGCCGTGTCTGGACCCGGTATGTATACATTTTCTATCGTAGCATGCTTTTACAAACCACCACATTGAAGAAACTTTGTGGTTCAACTTGCTACTTAAACCCAAGACATCTAGATTGTCAGCTTTCATGCCTATCTTTTGGATGGAGCTACGCTGCTAGAACTGATGAGCGGAAGTGATGTGAGGCAGAACTGAACTGACGTTTGTTCATAAGACAACTAAAGATGGAATGCAATCAATAAACTCCTTATTAAAGTATCTACACTGCACAGGCTGAAGCTTTCAAAATTAAAGTTATTATCTGGGTCAGTTTGAAGGGCCCCTCCGCCTGGCAATAGTTATTGTTATTGAAGTTTCGCGACTTGATAACCATTAAGATCGTCATGCTGTTCCAATGGCGCCAAGTTAGCAACAGTTAGACACAAAAACACAAAACTATCTTCTACTAATCAGTCCAGTTTACATATATATAATTTGTTTTTTTTCTTTCAAAAAGTGGCTTTCACTTAAAGCATAGATTCCCTCACTGGTCACTGTACATTTATGTTTAACTCACCATAGATTCCCTGTAGGTCACTGAACATTTATGTTAAACTCACCATAGATTCCCTGTAGGTCACTGAACATTTATGTTTAACTCACCATAGATTCCCTGTAGGTCACTGAACATTTATGTTTAACTCACCATAGATTCCCTGTAGGTCACTGAACATTTATGTTTAACTCACCATAGATACCCTGTAGGTCACTGAACATTTATGTTTAACTCACCATAGATTCCCTGCAGGTCACTGAACATTTATGTTTAACTCACCATAGATTCCCTGTAGGTCACTGAACATTTATGTTTTACTCACCATAGATTCCCTGTAGGTCACTGAACATTTATGTTTAACTCACCATAGAATCCCTGTAGGTCACTGAACATTTATGTTTTACTCACCATAGATTCCCTGTAGGTCACTGAACATTTATGTTTAACTCACCATAGATTCCCTGTAGGTCACTGAACATTTATGTTTAACTCACCATAGATTCCCTGTAGGTCACTGAACATTTATGTTTAACTCACCATAGATTCCCTGTAGGTCACTGAACATTTATGTTTTACTCACCATAGATTCCCTGTAGGTCACTGAACATTTATGTTTTACTCACCATAGATTCCCTGTAGGTCACTGAACATTTATGTTTTACTCACCATAGATTCCCTGTAGGTCACTGAACATTTATGTTTTACTCACCATAGGTCACTGTTTTTTTTCTTTCACTACTGACCTGAATACTCCTAGACGGGGTTGGTGGTTTTGAACTTGATAGCTTAGATTTCTATTGTTAAGAGTTATGTATGAGCGAGTAATAATAGTAATGCCTCTATAAATGGTTAAGGCGTGTTTTGAAGTACAATTTAAAAATATGAAACAGGGTTGATAAAAATCATGTCTTTTTTGTTTCTGATTCTGACAGATTTTTGATTTATTATGTTATTTTTTAAATATATTTTTTGGGTTTTTTACCGTAAATATTAGTTTCGATTTATCTGACAACTTTCTAATAAAACTACATGTTTTACTCTAGCAACATGACGAGGATTCCCCAAAATGTATTTCGCCCTGCGTTTGAGATGAAGAGATGGCCTTTTCGTACATTTTTAACAAGCTGTTCCCTTTGAACATTTCAACACTTATGCAATTTTGCTACTAACGATCCTTTCCAAACCGAATGAATAATAACTCAATACCCTACGGTATGAAGTCGCTTTTCCTATGTCAAATTTAACTATCACCATAGAATAAATAATAGTGTGTATTCTAAACATGCAAACGAACGGTGATCGAAAACATTTGAGAACGCTAATTTTGCCCACAAATGTCCAAACTGAACCGGCAAATGTGATCATTTTTGTTTGCCCCAGTTTTTTTTTCGTCCAGGGTTTTTTTCTCATTTTAGGGCAAAAAAATATTTTTACGGAACTTTTGGTTAAACGAATTTTGTAATAACAAAAATACATACTTATTATACGAAGCATTTTTAATTTCTAGCCTCCTATCATTATGATTTTAATCAATCAAAGAAAATGAATGGGTAAAAAACCTAATTTGATTAACATAACAGATTTTAATTTAAAAAAAAAAACACTTGATTTAAATCAATCAACCCTGATGTAAACATCCATATCATAATGATATTAGAAGCATAATCATGATGTCTGTTTATCAGTCGTCACGGCGGAGAAGATGTCCGGCTCGGCCATGTACGAGCTAGTGCGCGTCGGGTACAATGAGCTGGTCGGAGAGATCATCCGTCTCGAGGGAGACATGGCCACCATCCAGGTAACAACACCTTCGGCAAACGCTCTTACAACTTCTGAGTCAAAGATGCTCCTCGTTCCCGTGCGTAACGCACCGCGCCTTAAGCCGCGCCACAGCGCTTGTGAGGTCGATACATTCTAGAATCTATGGGTGTACTTTAATGCTCTAAACCAGGGCCCCGATTCTGTAAGCTATTGAACCGCGATAACGCAAGTCGATCGCTTGAAATTTTTTGAGAAATTTTCTTATTTACCACTTAAAAGTGCTGGAAGCGAAAGTTTTGCTAAAATTTTCGCTTTTTGTTTTTTTATTTTCCATTTTTTTATTTTTTGAATATTACAGAATCGGGGCCCAGAAGTTTCGCATAAAGTTTCGTGCGGTCTTGCGGAGACGAGTGCAGATTCTTTTCGGTATATATTTTGACAAACTCGAGATACCAGACATTTTCACAATAAGTGACAAAATCCCTTTCCAAACAGATTAAAAAAAAAGATTCCAAAATCCATAGCACTAGCCAAGCCAGGGTCAGACTGGGTTGTGTGTGGAGATTACTTTGCATTGAACTCGGATCTTCAGGTGTTGAGGTGACGTGGGTTGCTTATAACAAAGTACCTTCAGCAAAGAATTAGCTTGTATGCGCCCTATACGTACGTAAATATAACGTGGTGCGCGGCGCGTACGGCCGCGCACCACTTAGCGCTGAGTGGTCGGCGTTATTCTGAAACGCTTCTATAGTAATCATACATACTGAACTATCAGCTCCGATGATCAGCGTGACACTAAAACCAGCCTAAGAGCCGTGGTCATGTTTTAATTTTAGAACTTATATAATACATAACCCTTCCTTTGCTTCGCCGTAGTCAGGTAATAATCTGTCTATGACATTTGCGATGAAAACGAATCGATTGATACCTCGCTTGTCAAAATCGGACCAACAGGGGCGACGCTATTGTGGAACATCTATACAAACAAACATAAATACATACAAACATAAATACATACATAGATTATAAAACACATTGCCCTTCCCTAGTTTCGCTGTAGTCGGGTAATAAAGGGTGATTTACATAGTACTGTACTTTGTAAATCCGCAGGTGTACGAGGAAACCTCGGGCGTGACTGTGGGCGACCCCGTGCTGCGCACTGGCAAGCCGCTGTCCGTGGAACTAGGGCCTGGCATCCTGGGCTCCATCTTTGACGGCATCCAGCGCCCTCTGAAGGACATCAACGAGCTCACGCAGTCCATCTACATCCCCAAGGGTGTCAACGTGCCCAGTTTGGCCAGGGAAATCGATTGGGAATTCAACCCCTTGAACATCAAGGTAAGAATTATTTTATGATTTCAGCTTTAACACCATCTTTGAGACAACAATTCTAATAATTTTCTCAAAGAAAAGTCTGGATCACCGCATCATTCCAATAAATGCCAATAGATGGCGTTACCGTAACCGTAAGACGGAATTAGAAAAACAGGGGAAAATTTGGATGATGAGTCAGAGCGGATGCGGGTTCGAGTCCCGTCCCTGATTCAAATTTTTCCTTTAGAAAATTATTAGATATCTAGTTAAGTATGGGCACCTTCGAGTAAGAAGATTGAAGAAGTGGCGTGACGGCTGTGCCACTACATTCCGACTTTTAATTCCATTCAGAAAACTGTCAGTTATTGTTTTCTGTTACTGGATGACTGGTTTGGCCAAGTGGTTAGAACCCTGACTGGAAAGTCAACGGTCGCGAGTTCGATTCCCGTAAGTCATGGCTATAAATTTTCGTATTAATGTATGTTTATCCGTAGTCTAGTACCCCTAGTATCCTAGTTTGGGGCTTTTTTTACTGTTATAAATGGAATGTGAATAAATAGAAAAGTCTGTGTGGAATTATGTAAGTTTTAGCCACTCGGCTGTGTAATGGCTGAATGGAATTTTATGCAATTTGGTTTGTAGATACTGTGTGTATGTTTGTCGAATGAGGTAGTGCCGACTGTGTTGTTAGTTGCCCAAGGTCCGCAGACGTAACCTAACAACTACTATAAATGATTAGCACAGGGACAGATGACGTACCGTGCCCTCAGAAGCACAGAGATCATAGCTTATTAAAATTAAACCCAGTGTTGTTAGATTGTAAAGTAAAAATATTACCGCTTGATCACCATACATATCTAGTGCCCATACTACCGCTCGATCACCATACATATCTAGTGCCCATACTACCGCTCGATCACCATACATATCTAGTGCCCATACTACCGCTCGATCACCATACATATCTAGTGCCCATACTACCGCTCGATCACCATACATATCTAGTGCCCATATTACCGCTCGATCACCATACATATCTAGTGCCCATACTACCGCTCGATCACCATACATATCTAGTGCCCATACTACCGCTCGATCACCATACATATCTAGTGCCCATACTACCGCTCGATCACCATACATATCTAGTGCCCATACTACCGCTCGATCACCATACATATCTAGTGCCCATACTACCGCTCGATCACCATACATATCTAGTGCCCATACTACCGCTCGATCACCATACATATCTAGTGCCCATACTACCGCTCGATCACTATACATATCTAGTGCCCATATTACCGCTCGATCACCATACATATCTAGTGCCCATATTACCGCTCGATCACCATACATATCTAGTGCCCATACTACCGCTCGATCACCATACATATCTAGTGCCCATACTACCGCTCGATCACCATACATATCTAGTGCCCATACTACCGCTCGATCACCATACATATCTAGTGCCCATACTACCGCTCGATCACCATACATATCTAGTGCCCATACTACCGCTCGATCACCATACATATCTAGTGCCCATACTACCGCTCGATCACCATACATATCTAGTGCCCATACTACCGCTCGATCACCATATATATCTAGTGCCCATACTACCGCTCGATCACCATACATATCTAGTGCCCATACTACCGCTCGATCACCATACATATCTAGTGCCCATACTACCGCTCGATCACTATACATATCTAGTGCCCATACTACCGCTCGATCACTATACATATCTAGTGCCCATATTACCACTCGATCACCATACATATCTAGTGCCCATATTACCGCTCGATCACCATACATATCTAGTGCCCATACTACCGCTCGATCACCATACATATCTAGTGCCCATACTACCGCTCGATCACCATACATATCTAGTGCCCATACTACCGCTCGATCACCATACATATCTAGTGCCCATACTACCGCTCGATCACCATACATATCTAGTGCCCATACTACCGCTCGATCACTATACATATCTAGTGCCCATATTACCGCTCGATCACCATACATATCTAGTGCCCATATTACCGCTCGATCACCATACATATCTAGTGCCCATACTACCGCTCGATCACCATACATATCTAGTGCCCATACTACCGCTCGATCACCATACATATCTAGTGCCCATACTACCGCTCGATCACCATACATATCTAGTGCCCATACTACCGCTCGATCACCATACATATCTAGTGCCCATACTACCGCTCGATCACCATACATATCTAGTGCCCATACTACCGCTCGATCACCATACATATCTAGTGCCCATACTACCGCTCGATCACTATACATATCTAGTGCCCATATTACCGCTCGATCACCATACATATCTAGTGCCCATATTACCGCTCGATCACCATACATATCTAGTGCCCATACTACCGCTCGATCACCATACATATCTAGTGCCCATACTACCGCTCGATCACCATACATATCTAGTGCCCATACTACCGCTCGATCACCATACATATCTAGTGCCCATACTACCGCTCGATCACCATACATATCTAGTGCCCATACTACCGCTCGATCACCATACATATCTAGTGCCCATACTACCGCTCGATCACCATACATATCTAGTGCCCATATTACCGCTCGATCACCATACATATCTAGTGCCCATACTACCGCTCGATCACCATACATATCTAGTGCCCATACTACCGCTCGATCACCATACATATCTAGTGCCCATACTACCGCTCGATCACCATACATATCTAGTGCCCATACTACCGCTCGATCACCATACATATCTAGTGCCCATACTACCGCTCGATCACCATACATATCTAGTGCCCATACTACCGCTCGATCACCATACATATCTAGTGCCCATACTACCGCTCGATCACCATACATATCTAGTGCCCATACTACCGCTCGATCACCATACATATCTAGTGCCCATACTACCGCTCGATCACCATACATATCTAGTGCCCATACTACCGCTCGATCACCATACATATCTAGTGCCCATACTACCGCTCGATCACCATACATATCTAGTGCCCATACTACCGCTCGATCACCATACATATCTAGTGCCCATATTACAGGGTATCCTAGTTTGGGTCTAGGTAATTGGTGTGGAATTGTCCCGAATATATTTAATTATTTATTATTATTATTTATGGACGTTATTTCAATGAACATTCTGAGTATACAGCATCTAAGAGTTTTAGTTATAAAATAAATTACTTATTAGCAGGTGTAATAAAAATAAGGTGGGTAAGTCTTGTGTACTGGAAAAAAGAAATGGAAAAAATACAATGCACGTTATTTCAATGTTGTTATGTTCAATATTTGTATGGAGCTGCTAATCTAAGGAGTAAGGTCCCCTGAACAGAACATCGTTGTTCGCAGGTGGGGTCCCACATCACCGGCGGAGACCTGTACGGCATCGTGCACGAGAACACGCTGGTGAAGCACAAGATGCTCATCCCGCCGAAGGCCAAGGGCACCGTCACCTACATCGCACCTTGCGGCAACTACAAATGCACCGTGAGTATCTTCAGTTTATGCACCTCCAATGTTATAATGATGGTGGAGTAGCTGTGCCCGCGTGGTCACAGCACAGCTACTCAGGATAATAACACAGGGTCCTGACTACTACTGTGGTCAGGATCCTGTGTTATTATCCTGAGTAGCTGTGCCCGCGTGGTCACAGCACAGCTACTCAGGATAATAACACAGGGTCCTGACTACTACTGTGGTCAGGATCCTGTGTTATTTCAGAACTAAAACTACCAATATTATCAAACATCATCCAGATGTCAAATGGTACTAGAAGTACACCAGTTGATAAGTCAAACACTGGGCTACCTAACAGTGAAAACCGCATCGCAATCGGTCCAGTAGTTTTTAATGCGTGTGTGACTGTTCCCAGGACGTGGTGCTGGAGACGGAGTTCGACGGCGAGAAGGAGAAGTACACCATGTTGCAGATCTGGCCGGTGCGGCAGCCGCGCCCCGTCACCGAGAAACTGCCCGCCAATCATCCGCTGCTCACCGGGCAGCGGGTGCTCGACTCGCTGTTCCCGTAAGTCATATATACAATCTCAATATCACTTCAAAGGTTTGTTTGTCGTATGAAGTAGTGCTGGCCTCTGGTGTCTGGTTGTCAATATTATTTTTGTGGAAACATTAAGGTACCATGTACACTGTATATTGTATATTGTACATATTCTAAATTACTACTACCTAGTAGGTACAAGACAAGCCGGTATTATTGCGTTACTTGTGCCGTAGATAAAATCACAGTTCTAACGAATTTCAATACAAACCGATCCCTTTCACTCCCTTCAAAATCTGAATGCAATATATCTATCTCTTTCACACGGGTTCAAAGCGCCAAATAAGCCGGACGACGGTCGAGTTATGAACATAAGACAAAGAAAGTGCGTTTCGCCTGTCTACGGAAATACCTCATGCATCTTATTTCGTTTAGATAAGGTTTTATTTTACAATAATGTATTCATAATAAGACAACAGGTTGAAAATAAGACGGCTAAAGGAACTTTGCCAATGTTTTTCAACTCTCTTATTTGGCATGATTAACTTTGCTGGTATTGTTTTGTTTGTGATTGCAATAAATGGCGCGAAAATAATTACGTGCGTGCTTGTCTCGAATTATTAATGAAATGAAATGTGAAAAGCATCTATTGTGAATATCTGTATTTTAGCTTGTAAATGCCAGTAGACTGTTGTCAAAAAAACGAAACTTCGTTTTTAAAACTTATTAAAACATCGGTGCTTCTATGTATGATGAAGGGGCCTTTCTCTGAGAGTTTTTTTAAACGGGTTCCCTTCTTGTAATTTCCACGCCTCGCCACTGCTACCTACTGCCTACGTACACCGTCTGTCTGTACTTTTACAGAGAAAACAATAAAAATAAAACATTTACAGCGACTAAGATACTATCTTACAAATTGCTGTTTGCAGACCAATTTTCTTTGAAATTGAAAAAAGAGTAACATTATATTTTTTCGAAAAGTTAAAACTATTATACAAATATTTCCAAACATTATGTTTTTTTTTTGTTAATTTAGCGGAAACCCATTACAAGTGTGTGTATGTCCACAGCTGCGTCCAGGGCGGCACCACCGCCATCCCCGGCGCGTTCGGCTGCGGCAAGACTGTCATCTCGCAGTCGCTGTCCAAGTACTCCAACTCTGACGTCATCGTGTACGTCGGCTGCGGAGAGCGTGGTATGTACATTACAGAATATACGTCACAGCTGCGTGCAGGACGGCACCACCGCCATTCCCGGCGCTTTATATGGATTTTGAACACTATTGGGAGTGCACAAAGAAAAAAAAATGCAAACTGTGCTTACCGTGAGACATAAAAAAAGAAAGGCTTTTTAAAAAAATGGATGAAAATTGACCAAACCGCCAATCGTTATCTCCGAAATTAGTGAGCACAAAATTTTGAAAAAAATAATACGTAAAATAGTTCTTTACTTATAGATCACAGGAAAACCTATAAGAAGTCTATCACCTTAAAATAATTAAAATGTTTTCATCGTACGAAACCCTCTCCACGAAAGTTCTACTCGCACTCGTCTGGTTTTTGTTGCGTGTGCTGCGTAACTACAAGATTAGAGGTATATTAGAGGTATATTAGAGGTATATTAGAGGTATATTAGAGGTATATTAGAGGTATATTAGAGGTATATGAAAGGATTGTTCACCTCAGAAAGCTCACGGCCCGCGTGATGTCCGCAGGTAACGAGATGTCTGAAGTGCTGCGGGACTTCCCCGAGCTGACCGTGGAGATCGACGGCGTCACAGAGTCCATCATGAAGCGTACTGCGCTGGTCGCCAACACCTCCAACATGCCCGTGGCTGCCCGCGAGGCCTCCATCTACACCGGTGAGTGGCAGTTACCTGGTGGCTGGTGCAGGGATTTTTTACATTGATTTTACCAAACTTTCTAGACTTGCTCGATTGACATAACTTGCTAGATTTTCTGCTTTTAGATTGTCTGCTTCTCTGCTTTTTAAGCAGAAGTTTTCAAATTTTATATTCTGTGGTTATTAAAAAGCTGCGTTCCGAAGTGTTGCCTGCGTTGATACATTACCAGGATAAAAAGTGTCTTATGCGTTATTTCGAGGACCTTAAGCTTCTATAATTACCAACTTTTATCGAAATTAATTCAGCCGTTACAGAGCTGTGTAGTAAAAATCATACATAACGCAGATTTTCGCATTTATGATAGGATATATTTACAATATTCATTAGAGTAAGGATAATAGTTACCCATATCACAAAAGGCACAAATTCTCAAAAAAAATATGCCTTAAACTATACGTGAGTATATGCATCTATCACAAATTTAACAGTCAAAATTTTTAACATGCTTCTCTGCTGCCTTCACTTAAATGAAAAAGTCGTGGCATTTTCTGGCCCGTTTTTTTTGACAGTAATGTAAACAGATCCGAGCAAGAGAGAACTAAATAAGTTGCATCAGTATAAACCTCTTTTCCCCTCAGGCATCACCCTATCCGAGTACTTCCGTGACATGGGTTACCACGTGTCCATGATGGCTGACTCAACCTCCCGTTGGGCCGAGGCGCTGCGTGAGATCTCCGGCCGTCTGGCCGAGATGCCGGCCGACTCCGGCTACCCGGCCTACCTCGGCGCCCGGCTCGCCTCCTTCTACGAGCGTGCCGGACGAGTCAAGTGTCTCGGCAACCCCGACAGGGAAGGTAAGTGTCTTAGCAACCCCGACGGAGAAGATAGAGTCGCGGCAACTCTGACAGGGAAGGTGTCTCGGCAACTTTGATAGGGAAGATAAATGTCTCTAGAACATTGACAGGGAAGTTAAAGTGTATTTGAAACCCTGAAGGAGAAGATAAGTGTTTAACTAACAGAGAAGTTAGTTTCTCGGCAACCCGGACGCGTATTTCCGTTTCCGTGTTTAATAGGAGCCAGTACTGCCTTGCAACACTCAGGGGTTTGTTACGCTCACTCCCTTTCCAAATTAGTGGTCAATTCAAGGCACGCTGCCTGACCTAACCATTTAAATCTCGAAATGCTTTAAGTCAGAAAAATGATAGTTAACTAGATTGTTGATATTTTATTCTGTTTAAATAAACAAAACAATCACTTTGATATAATTGTGCCTAAAAACTAGGTTGGTTAGTTAGGTTGAACATGGAAACTGTTTATAAACATTTGTCTGTTTGCAAACTACTATGTTTGATATAATCTCGCCTAGAAATCTAGGTAGTTAAAGTAGGCAGGTTAGTTAGGTTGAACATGGAAACTGTTTATAAACATTTGTCTGTTTGCAAACTACTATGTTTGATATAATCTCGCCTAGAAATCTAGGTAGTTAAAGTAGGCAGGTTAGTTAGGTTGAACATGGAAACTGTTTATAAACATTTGTCTGTTTGCAAACTACTATGTTTGATATAATCTCGCCTAGAAATCTAGGTAGTTAAAGTAGGCAGGTTAGTTAGGTTGAACATGGAAACTGTTTATAAACATTTGTCTGTTTGCAAACTACTATGTTTGATATAATCTCGCCTAGAAATCTAGGTAGTTAAAGTAGGCAGGTTAGTTAGGTTGAACATGGAAACTGTTTTTAAACATTTGTCTGTTTGCAAACTACTATGTTTGATATAATCTCGTCTAGAAATCTAGGTAAAGTAGGCAGGTTAGTTAGGTTGACCATGAAAATATTAATCTGGCAAAGAGACGAGAAGCAAGCTGTCAAGTTTATGCGCGAACTTCATAGCTAAGTTCCATGCATAGCCTTGAACACGTGTTTGGAAGAACAGTTTGCGTTGCAAACCCGTGCGCGATTGGAGGATGCGTGCCTTGAATTGAACACAATTTTGGAAAGGAAGTAACAACCCGAGCGTGTCTCAAGGTGCCTCCTATTGAACACGGAAACGGAAACACGCAATCCGGACAGAGAAAGTAAGTAGCTCGGCAATCCTGACATGGAAGATAAAGTGTACTTGAAACCTTGATAGAGAAGATAACTGTTTCGGCAATCCTGACAGGAAAGATGTTGGTAACATAATAATATGGTTATTTATTATCCAGTGCCAATAACATTTTCTCGCATTGCGACGCATAAATATTCTCGTACCTTCGACCCAAAGTGTTTAAGACATGTTTCACCCCCAGGTTCCGTGTCGATCGTGGGTGCCGTGTCTCCCCCCGGTGGTGACTTCTCGGACCCCGTGACGGCCGCCACGCTCGGTATCGTGCAGGTGTTCTGGGGGCTCGACAAGAAGCTGGCGCAGAGGAAACATTTCCCCTCCATCAACTGGCTCATCTCTTACAGGTACGTCAATCATCACCACTAATCACAATCCTACTAATATTATAATTGCGAAAGTGTGTTTGTTTGTTTGTTACGCTGTCACGCCTTTACTACTCAACCATCATCATGAAATATTGCACACGCGTTGTCAGGGGTACAGAAATATTGCACACGCGTTGTCAGGGGTACAGAAAAGGACTTAGGGTACATTTCATGCTAATTTAGAAAAAAATATCTAAAAAATTGACTTCGATGTCAAAGTGACAGGTGTCAAAGAGACAGGTGTACACAAAAGAGACCAACATAGAAACCTTTTATCCTGGATAAACGACCACGCGGCAAAGGCCGGGGAGTAGGTAGTTGCATCACATAATATTTTATCCTGGATAAACGACCACGTGGTAAAGGCCGGGGAGTAGGTAGTTGCATCACATAATATTTTATCCTGGATAAACGACCACGTGGTAAAGGCCGGGGAGTAGGTAGTTGCATCACATAATATTTTATCCTGGATAAACGACCACGCGGTAAAGGCCGGGGAGTAGGTAGTTTCATCACATAATATTTTATCCTGGATAAACGACCACGCGGTAAAGGCCGGGGAGTAGGTAGTTGCATCACATAATATTACACATAAAGGCCGGGGAGTAGGTAGTTGCATCACATAATATTTCACATAAAGGCCGGGGAGTAGGTAGTTGCATCACATAATATTTCACATAAAGGCCGGGGAGTAGGTAGTTGCATCACATAATATTTCACATAAAGGCCGGGGAGTAGGTAGTTGTATCACATAATATTTCACATAAATGCCGGGGAGTAGGTAGTTGCATCACATAATATTTCACATAAAGGCCGGGGAGTAGGTAGTTGCATCACATAATATTTCACATAAAGGCCGGGGAGTAGGTAGTTGCATCACATAATATTTCACATAAAGGCCGGGGAGTAGGTAGTTGCATCACATAATATTTCACATAAAGGCCGGGGAGTAGGTAGTTGCATCACATAATATTTCACATAAAGGCTGGGGAGTAGGTAGTTGTATCACATAATATTTCACATAAATGCCGGGGAGTAGGTAGTTGCATCACATAATATTTCACATAAAGGCCGGGGAGTAGGTAGTTGCATCACATAATATTTCACATAAAGGCCGGGGAGTAGGTAGTTGCATCACATAATATTACACATAAATGCCGGGGAGTAGGTAGTTGCATCACATAATATTTCACATAAAGGCCGGGGAGTAGGTAGTTGCATCACATAATATTTCACATAAAGGCCGGGGAGTAGGTAGTTGCATCACATAATATTTCACATAAAGGCCGGGGAGTAGGTAGTTGCATCACATAATATTTCACATAAAGGCCGGGGAGTAGGTAGTTGCATCACATAATATTTCACATAAAGGCCGGGGAGTAGGTAGTTGCATCACATAATATTTCACATAAAGGCCGGGGAGTAGGTAGTTGCATCACATAATATTTCACATAAATGCCGGGGAGTAGGTAGTTGCATCACATAATATTTCACATAAATGCCGGGGAGTAGGTAGTTGCATCACATAATATTTCACATAAAGGCCGGGGAGTAGGTAGTTGCATCACATAATATTTCACATAAAGGCCGGGGAGTAGGTAGTTGCATCACATAATATTTCACATAAAGGCCGGGGAGTAGGTAGTTGCATCACATAATATTTCACATAAAGGCCGGGGAGTAGGTAGTTGCATCACATAATATTTCACATAAAGGCCGGGGAGTAGGTAGTTGCATCACATAATATTTCACATAAAGGCCGGGGAGTAGGTAGTTGCATCACATAATATTTCACATAAAGGCCGGGGAGTAGGTAGTTGCATCACATAATATTCTTTGAATCAATTGATTTTAAAAATATACAAAGTACAAAAAAAAACATAGTGGAATATCTACTCTTACAAATAAAAATTAATCATCCAAATTGGTTCAGAAATCTTAGAATAATACTTATAGCCCTAGGATTCCTGAACGGATTTGGATGTAGTTTGAACTCTATAGAAGAAGTAAAAAAAAATAGTAGAATTGAAAACTCGCATAAAAAAAAGACAACTTGATAAAAGGCGTTAATTAATAAGGCGTTGATTAATTTTATATGAGATTTGGATTAATTTTATTCGTGACACAACTTTTCCTTTTATGTAAATAGTATTATTTTGATATAGTATTAATAAACCCCTGATTTATTTTTAACGTTCACAATAGTAATGACGATCATAGGAATATTATGATCTTTAACACACCAGCATATAATAACATACTGATGTATTTATATTTCAGCAAGTACATGCGCGCCCTCGATGACTTCTACGACAAGAACTACGTAGAGTTCGTGCCGCTCAGGACTAAGGTCAGTTCTATGAGAAACAACCATCTATTAGTAAAAAACTGTTACATACAGAGTCTGTGTGTTGAACAATTTAAAGTAAAGTATTTGTAAAATTTATAGATAATGTGGCATGCTTGGACGTCAGTCAAAGTCTCACTGTAGCAAAAGTCTACCTCATTCAGACATCTCATTGATAATTTGGTAATCTGTAAATAATATGTGGTATGTGTTTTATGAATTATTCTGTAAAAAAAAGATAATATGAAAAATGACATCCCTGTATTGTTACTTCGTGCTCCCTTCTGTAAAGGGAGAATATCCGAAGCACCGGTAGAGTCAGATGGGTGTTTCCTTTTCTGTGAGAGATTTCTCTCTGAATCAGCACATGAATTTTCTTTTCAATCTCGAAATATAGTTCCTAATTTATTAAAATATATAAAGAAACAGACAAAAGTATAATTTGATTATAGTTTGAATAAAACTGTAAATAGACAAAGTGTTGGTCTACTTATAGATATTATTAGTTTTAATAAAACTGTAAATAGACAAAGTGTTGGTCTACTTATAGATATTATTAGTTTTAATAAAACTGTAAATAGACAAAGTGTTGGTCTACTTATAGATATTATTAGTTTTAATAAAACTGTAAATAGACAAAGTGTTGGTCTACTTATAGATATTATTAGTTTTAATAAAACTGTAAATAGACAAAGTGTTGGTCTACTTATAGATATTATTAGTTTTAATAAAACTGTAAATAGACAAAGTGTTGGTCTACTTATAGATATTATTAGTTTTAATAAAACTGTAAATAGACAAAGTGTTGGTCTACTTATAGATATTATTAGTTTTAATAAAACTGTAAATAGACAAAGTGTTGGTCTACTTATAGATATTATTAGTTTTAATAAAACTGTAAATAGACAAAGTGTTGGTCTACTTATAGATATTATTAGTTTTAATAAAACTGTAAATAGACAAAGTGTTGGTCTACTTATAGATATTATTAGTTTTAATAAAACTGTAAATAGACAAAGTGTTGGTCTACTTATAGATATTATTAGTTTTTCTTTGTTGGTCTATTCATCTCCTTGTTCTTGGCACATTAACAGCTGTATTATGTTGCATGCTTTGAGTAAATAACTGACTGACCCAACGTGTGATCTCCAGGTAAAGGAGATCCTCCAAGAAGAAGAGGACCTGTCAGAAATCGTCCAGCTGGTCGGCAAGGCGTCGCTCGCGGAGACCGACAAGATCACCCTCGAGGTCGCCAAGCTGCTCAAAGACGACTTCCTGCAGCAGAACAGGTACTTATCATCATCAGCATAAGCCTTCCCCATAGTATGCCCCGCGACTCTCACGAGGTCGTCGGTCCACCTCGTGGCGGGCTGGCTATGCTTCGTATTCCAATCCGTGATCGCCATTCGAGAACCTTACTTCCGCAACAGTGATCAATCGGCAGGCCATATAGTTCTACGTGCTATATGGCCTGCCGATTGCCACTTCTTGTTTCTGAGAGCTATCATATGTTGGTCGTACCTACACGTGTATTTTGTTTCAAAATGGTGGTTGTATCTAAAGTTTTGCTCCAACAGCCATTTTGAAAAAAAAAACACGAAATCGCGGCCACTGGTCCAACCTTAATAATTCGATGGACTTCAATACAAACAAAAAATGTCAACGCACTAGTCATCTAAAAGTGTCGCGTTTCTGTGGTACAGGAGCTCAGAGCTCCAGGTTGATGCACGCCATGTTATCTATGAGCTCCAATTTAGGATAAACTTTTTTTGTTTGTATTGAAGTCCTCTTTCGATTTATGAAGGTTTGATGTGGTGGCCGCGATCTCGTGTTTTTTTTTTCGAAATGGCGGATACCTAGAAGTATGCCACAAAGGTTAGAAGGCCTTTGATTCTACTGCGTATTTCCCCATTCGAGGCCATCCATAAATGACGTCACATGAATTTCATTATTTTTTTGTGCTCCTCACCTTGTCACGGTGGTCACATTTGTTTGACCGCTCTGTAAATATGTGCCGTACCATGGTGTGACGTCACATATTTTGCAATAATAAAGACGCATGGACTTTACTTACCTACATGTGATACTTGTGACGTCACGAAATTTATGATTCAGCCCACTGTGACGCGATGTCACTCTTTGTTGACTCCCTCCCAGGTTCATCCGACGTAATTTATGGAAGCCCCTTTTCGAACCACGTCGATGTCTACACAATACAATAGTACACATTAACGTAAAATAACTATAAACTAATATAACATTCCCCCCCCCCCCCGCAGCTACTCATCATACGATCGCTTCTGTCCGTTCTACAAGACCGTCGGCATGCTCAAGAACATCATCACGTTCTACGACATGTCGCGGCACGCGGTCGAGTCCACGGCGCAGTCCGACAACAAGGTCACGTGGAACGTCATCCGCGACGCCATGGGCAACGTGCTCTACCAGCTCTCCTCCATGAAGTTCAAGGTACTCACCAGCAGCGTATTTCTAAAGTATTCCAGGCCAGTACGCAAGCGAGCGTACTAATTACACTAGTATCCTAGTGTCGCGTTTCTGTGATATAGGAGCTCAAAGATAGCATATTATGACTAAATAAACACGCTATCTTTGAGCTTTAATATCTCAGAAACGCGGCACGTTGTTACTAAAGCTATTCGTTTGTATTGAAGTACTATATCGAGTCATTAAGTATTTCTAAAGTATTCCAGGCCAGTACGCAAGCGAGCGTACTAATTACACTAGTATCCTAGTGTCGCGTTTCTGTGATATAGGAGCTCAAAGATAGCATATTATGACTAAATAAACACGCTATCTTTGAGCTTTAATATCTCAGAAACGCGGCACGTTGTTACTAACGCTATTCGTTTGTATTGAAGTACTATATCGAGTCATTAAGTATTTCTAAAGTATTCCAGGCCAGTACGCAAGCGAGCGTACTAATTACACTAGTATCCTAGTGTCGCGTTTCTGTGATATAGGAGCTCAAAGATAGCATATTATGACTAAATAAACACGCTATCTTTGAGCTTTAATATCTCAGAAACGCGGCACGTTGTTACTAACGCTATTCGTTTGTATTGAAGTACTATATCGAGTCATTAAGTATTTCTAAAGTATTCCAGGCCAGTACGCAAGCGAGCGTACTAATTACACTAGTATCCTAGTGTCGCGTTTCTGTGATATAGGAGCTCAAAGATAGCATATTATGACTAAATAAACACGCTATCTTTGAGCTTTAATATCTCAGAAATGCGGCACGTTGTTACTAACGTTATTCGTTTGTATTGAAGTCCTATATCGAGTCATTAAGGTCTGATCAGTGGCAGAGCATTTTCCGTTCTTTTTCTCTCTTAGGTAGCCAGATAAATATATTATATAAAGGGAACAACACATGAGAACCTTTCAAATACTTGAAAATAAATCCATATTGATTCAGAAATATCGGATATATGAGTGTACATTATTAAAACATTCAGATTGAAAACCTCATTTTGGTATTAATTTGGTAAAATTAAATTTTAATTTTAATTTTAGTTTTTTCAAATACCTATGTCCAACAGTGGACAATACAGGCTCATGTTGACGATGATCATAATGATGATTAGTTCTTCTAAAGCTTTAACATAACACCTTCCTTTCCCAGGACCCCGTGAAAGACGGCGAGGCCAAGATCAAGGCGGACTTCGACCAGATAATTGAAGACATGGCGGCAGCGTTCCGCAACCTCGAGGATTAAGGGCACCACCACTGTACCGTTGTAGGGACAGTTATTAACACTGACACGAAGGAAAAACGTCACAAACTAACATAATATAATGCCCTGCAGTTATGAATCGTCACCATTATGTACGTGGGCCAAAAACACTATCTGCCAAACTCAGAATCGTCTTTAACAACGAGCATTACACATAACATCACTACGTTCTATTAAAAAGTCTGGTTTCAAACTAGCATACGGTTGCCGAGAAGAGTTCGCAGCTTAGCGATAAGGCCGCCGACTGTTCTATTTTTAAGACTTAATTTGTACTTCAAAGTCCGAGCAAAACGATTTAGTGCTGGCGTTAATCGACATCTGTAGTAGCAGGAAGTGGTTACTGTTTTATAAGAAACACCGTGAGAAAGTTTCCCGTCAGTGAAATAACTATAAAGTTGTTATTATAGATAAATGTGTTACGAAGTAGAGTGTATAGGATTAATTATTTACTCGTGTTTTAAAATCATTAAATTCGTGATTCCAATTGTTATTGAATTCAAGTTTGAGGCGTCGCGGTGGAAGTACTAACCACCCCCATGTAAATAATGGCTTCTACGCGCGACCCGTGCGTTAGTTATTTATATTTTAAATATACAAATATTTATTTTCTTTAACAATGAGTTATTTTCGCCCGTTGACCAAAAGTCGAGTATCGAGTACCCTCAGCATTCCACGTTATTATTAAAGTATTCAAGTGTATAAAAATGAAGACAACCTTAATGCTTTTTTACGCTTTTCATGTCTCGATGCCATTTGCAGTGAAAACATAACGATAAAGAGTTCAGTATTATATTTGGCCGCGGATGCGAGTGCACATATAAAACTGTTATTAAGTTTGGTGTACAATATAGTAATCATACGCGATACGTATATACTGCTGTTTGAATTTCTGTGACGTGTGGAGAGGAGAGAAATATTATAAATAAATAATAATATTTAAACGACTATTGTGTATTATTGCTTTTTGAAAAACTATGATGAAAGTGAAGGGTGATCCTTTTGATAGTGGTGTGACCACGAGGAATAATTTTTCGTTGTGACTATGAGGAAAACAATTCCTCCTTGTGACAAATCAGTGTAACGACGAGTCCGCACCATGTGAGCTACCTGTCATGTAACATTCACTAGAATGAACAACGTTATTTCATGTGAGCTACCTGTCATGTAACATTCACTAGAATGAACAACGTTATTTCATGTGAGCTACCTGTCATGTAACATTCACTAGAATGAACAACGTTATTTCATGTGAGCTACCTGTCATGTAACATTCACTAGAATGAACAACGTTATTTCATGTGAGCTACCTGTCATGTAACATTCACTAGAATGAACAACGTTATTTCATGTGAGCTACCTGTCATGTAACATTCACTAGAATGAACAACGTTATTTCATGTGAGCTACCTGTCATGTAACATTCACTAGAATGCTCATTACAAGTGAATGCTCAAGTTTATAATCGCTTGTAACTTGTCATGGTCACAACACAAGCAGGTTCAGTTCCCGCAAACCTTTTTGAGCTCTGTACGCCCAGTACGAGTTTGCACTTTTCGTGAGCTCGCTAATTTATTTCGTGAGCTCGCTAAACTATCAGTTGGAATCGGTAGTTCGAGATCATATTTTCAAATGAAGTTTACAAGATAAAAACTTTCGAATAGTTCGATCTAATTTAATACCGAAGATATCCTGGACGTCAGCCTATACGAGATCAGAATGGCTCTCAAACAGCTTAAGAGCAACAAGGCACCAGGGTAGGACGGAATAACGACAGCTACTGAAAGCGGGTGGAACACCGGTACTTAAAGTCCTTCAGAAGCTGTTTAACTCCGTCATCCTCGAGGGTACTACGCCAGAGGCGTGGCACAGGAGCGTAGTGGTTTTGTTCTTTAAGAAAGGTGATAAAACCCTTTTGAAGAATTATAGGCCCAATTTCGCTGCTGAGCCACGTCTATAAGCTATTTTCGAGAGTAGTTACAAACCGTCTCGCTCGTAGGTTTGACGACTTTAAGCCTCCCGAACAAGCTGGATTCCGGAAAGGCTTTAGCACTGTAGACCACATCCATACGCTCCGGCAGATTATACAGAAGACCGAAGAGTATAATCGGCCACTTTGTCTAGCGTTTGTGGATTACGAGAAAGCCTTTGATTCAGTCGAGACCTGGGCAGTGCTACAGTCATTACAGCGGTGCCAGATTGATTACCGGTACATCGAAGTGTTGAAGTGTTTGTACAGCAAGGCCACCATGACAGTTCGTCTTCAGGATCAGAGCACGAATTCTATCCAGCTGCAAAAAGGGGTGAGACAGGGAGACGTTATTTCTCCGAAACTGTTCACCTCTGCACTGGCACATATATTCAAGCTTCTCAACTGGAACGGATTTGGTGTTAACATCATAACACGGCGAATACATCACTCACCTTCGATTTGCTGATGATATAGTCATCATGGCTGAAACCCTGGAAGACCTAAGCACAATGCTCAGTGACCTCAATATTGTTTCCCAACAGGTGGGTCTTAAAATGAACATGGGCAAAACGAACATCATGTCAAATGCCCATGTCGTACCCATGCCGGTTTATGTTGGGAACGATATTATCGAAGCTGTTGATCACTATGTCTACTTGGGTCAGACGATCCAACTGGGTAGATCCAACTTCGACAAAGAGGTCAACCGACGAATTCAACTCGGATGGGCAGCGTTCGGGAAATTACGCCATATCTTCTCGTCGCAGATACTGCAGAGCCTCAAGACGAAAGTTTATAATCAGTGCGTGTTGCCAGTGATGACATACGGCACTGAGACGTGGTCGCTAACTATTGGCCTCATACAAAAGTTCAGAGTTGCGCAGCGTGCAATGGAGAGAGCTAAGCTCGGTGTTTCACTACGTGATAGAATCAGAAATGAGGAAATCCGTAGAAGAACGAAGGTTACCGACATAGCTCTCAGAGTTTGCAAGTTGAAGTGGCAATGGGCAGGTCATATAGTTCGCAGAACCGACAACCGCTGGGGAATAAAGGTTCTCGAATGGCGACCACGAACAAGCAAGCGAAGCGATGGACCGACGACATTGTAGCCATCCCAGGAAGTGGTGGATGGAGGTGACACAGGATCGCTCGTCATGGCGCTCTTTGGGGGAGGCCTATGTTCAGCAGTGGACTTCTAAAGGCTGACATGATGATGATGAATTTAATACCCAATTTTGATTTTTTAACTCCTCTTTGGGCTACTGGATCCTGATATCCAATAACCCCGAACCGATTCAGATAATGCATATTAAAAAAGATTTATTATAATCACTTATTACACAACAAATTTCATGTAGCTAGCTATAAATTTTTCAATGTTACTGTATGACAAATATCCCTCACTAGGCCATGGATTGCATTTTTAAAACATTTCGTCATATTACGAATTAAAATTTTAATTATAAATATTACACGAGGCCCCGTCCGCATTTATACGTATTTTAATTATAAATATTACACGATGCCCCGTCCACATTTATACGTATTTTAATTATAAATATTACACGAGGCCCCGTCCGCATTTATACGTATTTTAATTATAAATATTACACGAGGCCCCGTCCGCATCTATACGTATTTTAATTATAAATATTACACGAGGCCC
This sequence comes from Alsophila aescularia, assembly GCA_946251855.1. Classification (NCBI taxonomy): domain Eukaryota; kingdom Metazoa; phylum Arthropoda; class Insecta; order Lepidoptera; family Geometridae; genus Alsophila; species Alsophila aescularia. The sequence continues at coordinate 59,753,485 of OX276381.1, forward strand.
CGTCCGCATTTATACGTATTTTTTCTAAATATACGTGTATCGAGACAACTGTTACGTGATAAAACGAATTTTTACGTTACCCTCTCACCCCTCCTTTTATTTTGATGAAAAAAAAACAGGTTTTCGCGATTGTACGGTGACTGTGCGATCGTTTGTGTTTAATAAAATATACAAAGGAACATAAAAATGAAGTGTCTCTAACAAATTTTTAATAAAGTAGAGTAACTTTCATTGCTTTAGGGTACAGCTCCGATACTATTAGTTATTCTGTGGTAGGGAGCACAAAAAGTCAAATTTCAAATTTTGCACAGCCGGTCTTGGCCTTAAGTCAACAAGGTTTAAATTACATCTGAAGATATTTAGTCTAGTTTAGTTTATAGAGTAAAATGACCAAATTGCTGCCATTATCTGCTACAACAATCTAAATTTGTTCTCATGTACACTGCCACCTCAAGGATAACCTACTGTCGTGGTAATTAATTTGTGGAGTGCAATCTATGTGTTATGTGTCCGTCGGGTGGCAGCCGGGCGAACCGGGGGCGGCAGAATCACGACGAGGGTCGCCGCCCGCAGCGTCGCAGCAGGTGGTAGAAGTTCGGTTTGCCACCGACGGACGACACGATTTGCTGTAGGGAAGGGTAGCCTGGATAGTGTACCAGTTGGAGAGCAATTTGGGCCTTATGACCAGGCCGTACTGCTCGATGGGCCTCAGAGGCCCACCCCCGTTGGAACGGGGCCTACCTGCGCCTACAGCCAAGGAGAGTGAGGGGATATTGCATGAAAAGGGGGCTTAAGGTTACGCGCGCGATTTGTGAATCGTCTATTTTACGCGCACTGGGAATAATTGTTTATAGGTACCTCAACGCCGGCCGGCTTATGTCACTAGATGGGAAGATTTCGGCAGCGCGAAACGCTTGCCCACGTGCTCGGTGATCCTCGGGTCCAGGAGCTCCCTCGCGTCGGGTCGGCTCGCAGGCTGGTTGCGCTGCCCCCCTGGCCTTCTGGCTTCCCGCCAGCTCCGGCTCCTTTTCGCGGCAGTCTCCCTTCGTCAAGATGGCCGCCCACGCGGCTGCTGTGCTACTCGTCCCTTTGGACCCGCCCTAAAGACGTGGCTTGTGTGGATTGTGTTCCTCTCCACGGGCGCGGAATCCTTATATATCGGCCTCCACGGGGTGAGGCGCGGGGTGAGGCGCGAGGTGAGGCGCGGGGTGAGGCGCGAGGTGAGGCGCGGGGTGAGGCGCGAGGTGAGGCGCGGGTTGAGGCGCGTGCCAAAAATACCAGTGTTGTCCATATAGTGGGGTCTCTATGACCACTGCTGGGATTGGCTTCCGGTCTGTCTTAGATGAAACCACAAGATATTGACATCTATCACGAAGCAAGGGTAAGCGAAGGATCATAGACACTACCTAACCACCTAAAGGTAAGAACTTCAAGTTCTTTGAAATAGGGTCTCGCGGAGGTGTATTGCGGCACTCGTACTATCGCCCTGACGGCTCGCTTCTGCATGCGAAAGACGCGTTTCCACTCTGGGCATCTCCCCTAAAACTCTGCACCGTACTGCAGCAAAGTAACACGCGCGCGCCACCTCCGCAGTCACGACCCGAGACACTCGACTGAGCGCGTAACATGCACGTCCTACTTTTCCGCATAGTTTCTGATCTCCCATGTCAGCGCTTTATCAATTTAAAAACCTACAAATGTTGAGCTTTTTACTTGTTCTACTCTGGTACCATCCACATCCTCATTTAAATCGCATTGTACCTTGAAAGTTTCAGTTGGATAGCTAATCGGGATTTGCTCGAAATTTGAGTTGCAAGATTCCATCCGGACGGACGGACAGAAAAATAAGAAAATTACTAAATAAAACGTGGTAAAAAAATAGGAGATTCTACAAATGGGACGTTTTCAGTATAGGATGATGGGATGTGATTTGCGATAGGAGTCAGTATATGTCATAAATTGTGGAAATTCTGAGCTTGAACCGCTTATGCAACCTCCCACACAAGCTTTCGTTGATTCAGGCGGTTACAACTCGATACTGTTAGGTGAAAGTACTATTATTTATTCTGTGGCAGCAGTATGTACTGGGTGGCTGGGCTAGGTATGGTATTGTATTGTAGTACATAACTGAATAATATATATGTCTACACTCTGGACAGCCACATCTAATGAACTTGTAGGACCTACGTCACGACACTTGTGTGATGTTACGACATTTTATCTTCAGACACGAAACACATTCAGTTACATTTACCAATAGGTACTTGTCGAAGTATCATGCATTAAAAATATTGTGTTTCTTAAAGTAAGTACGAGAATAGTAGGTACTGTAATTTAGTCAACGTATCAAATATTCGTAAAATATGTTTTTAGGGCTAGTAAAAACTTATGTCGAAAAATTTTTGTAGGTAAGTAGGTACTCATATATATATAGATATTTATATATCTAAAACTTAAATATTTAATATATATATTTATATGTCATGACGAAACTTAGAACGGGCTATCACAATTAAATGCATATACAACATTTCGTGTCTATGCATTGAGTTTGCATTCTATACGTAGTATAATTAGTATATTTATAGTCCCCGGAATCTGTTGATTAGATGCCATACTATTTCGAGAAAAATCTAAAAAGTTGTAGGTATTATAATCTGTATATTACAAGTCTGTGATTATAATAATTTATTTATAAAGTAGAAAGATAATACCAATAGAATTGCTATAAACAATTGCTATGAGCGTATAGGTAATTGATAGCATTAGGTTGTGACGTAGCGTAAAGAGTTGCTAGGAGAGAATTTTCCCATACTAATGGATAAAAAAGCAACCATACCAGCCTTAGTTTGATAACCAATGTTACCTGACTTAGTAAAAACAAGGACAAACATCGCCATCCTTCACCTTAGTTAAGTAAATAAAATAACTTTAATAACCTTAGTTAGCGATTTGCGTTTAAAAAAATATTATATTGCATGCGTCCGACACCATAGTCGGCCCCTCACTAGGGCATGCAATATCGAACAGTTTTCAATTCCGAAACTTAAACGACTTTCCGACTCCCGATACAGCAGTGCGAGCATGGATCTTATCGATCGATAAATTTACCGATTATTTTTAATCAAGTATGACGTTAATATTCGACAATACGAGCTCGGTAGCACGGAACGTACTTTATCGACAACGACATAAATTCGATAAATCATATTTAATATATAGATTTATATCCACAAAAGGAAGCATGAATCTTATTTTTGACAATTGTTGTCGATATAATGCCGTTAATTTATCGAATTTTATCGGCTTTCTAAAGTTACACGACAAACTTTAGGTTAGGTTTAAGGAATATACTACTTTATGGTAGTTAGGTAGAATTCCAAATGACAGAAGTTTCTCCGTAACAACTCAAAATAATAAGAATCTGCCAAATTGTGTCAAAAAATATTTTTTTGACTATTAGTCGTCTATCTGATATATGTATAGTCCACGAGTTGCCATTTTTTAAATCGATAAACTCACGACGTGTTATCGAATCAATAAAATTTACCGAGAGGCTAGATCCATGCTACCGCATTTTGATAAAATTGATAAAAAAAGAACTGTTTACCGATCGATAAATTTATCGAATTTTATCGATCGATAAAAGATCAATGCTCGCACTGCTGGAGACCTAATTCCGGAACTATTAACGTCTTAATGGTTTTTTCTAGGAAAAGAAAGATTTGATTTTGAAAACTAACGCGAGTGATATTCATATTAAATATAAATAAAACGGCTAAAAAGTCACGAAAAAGAAGATCGGAAATACTCGGACCAGTTTTAAACTATTTTGAAGTCCTTCATCTGGGAGTGTTATGCCGACAAGCCGCAACGAGCCCTACGAACGTCTTCACGCAACTGACGACGCGTGCGTGGTGCGGGCAGCCCAGTGGGCGGTGACTGCGGCGCTCGACTATGTTCGGCCTGCACTTCGTTGTCTGTCGAGGAGTCATCACTGTCACTCATTCTCTATCTACGGTCACTCACTTCCGTTAACTTTGATTGTTGGCACACTGCGCTCATTGTGTCCGGCTCGCGACCCCACATCAAGGGCGGATCCAGCCTTCGAGTCAAGCGGGGGTCACGCACTAATGTCCAGCCTGGATGGATTCCAAAATCATACAATACTATAGATGTTCCACGCGGTTTCACTCGCGTAGTGCGAGTGAAACCGCGCCCTAGATCCATTAATCCATCGCGCGGATCCATTAATTTATAGAGATATTTATATCATAAAATTTCAGGACAAAATAAGCGCAAGAGTAGTGAGCGGGAAAAGTTTGAGTTATTTCTGTCAGTGTGGTTATTAAAACGAAACTCCGATTCGTACAAAGTATGCATTTACTGTAATATCAAAATTTTTTGAATTATCAACGAATAACACTAATAATTCAAATAATGCAATATGCAATGAAAAGAACAACCCACGCAAACGCAGCGTGCATACTATTGCGCTATTTCTTTCAGTATAGAAATGGAATAATTGTAAATCATACGAAATTAACTAATACATACCTGTTATAGATTCAAAGAAGCGCGAGCGAAGCGAGCGCGAAAATTTTAAGCTTTTTTCCAAATAATATGAAAATAACGAATACGTTATGATTACGATAACGTTACGTTATAACTGCAAATTTTTCAAATAAGCGAGACTGAAGCGAGGGCTAAAGTTGTAAGGTTTAGAAGAAACTTTAAAACAGTTAAAGGTCGAAGCCAAGGTGGGCAAGGTTATGAGTGCGACAGAAGCGAGCGCGAAAGTTCTTGGCTATATATTGCATAGCAAACAAAAACTCGTTCTGTGGCTTTTGGTGTTAACTTTCCTTTTCTATGTTTATCCAGAACAAATGATTTACAACCAAATATTTGTAGATGGTTTCCTGAAGGTGTGCGTCCAGTCCATTTCTCGTAAGGCGTACATCCCTTCAGTGCTTTGGCTGGACATCGATTTAGCAAAACACTATTCAAAATATAGAATATATATATATAGAGATAAATAAAGCTAAAATTACACTTGGAAAACCGCTCATTGGTCGGCGTTACAGCATAGACTAGATCATAGGGCATACAAATCTTACACTGTCTCCTTTTAAAGGGAAAATTCTTTACTCTGTGATAATTTGTAAAGCAAAGAGAATAATAGCAGCGATGTGCTAACTTTATGCTAAGGTTGTATAGCAAAGATTTTGAATTACGTTTGCTGGGTTTGTACGTTGTATTTTGTATGCAAAGAATAAACAAAGAGTATAAAAATATGGAAAAAAGGCGGAAAAATGTTCTAAATCTAAATTTTGTTGTACCCAAAATATTCTATGACAAATTTGACACCTAATAATTTCTCAAGAATTTCATGAGAATTTCTTCATTCCCTTTGCATTGATTATAGGAATTTGAAGATATACATAAATATTTAGAATATAATGTTATTTATGTTACAGTTTTATTTAGTACTTCATTTAGCGTAATAACAATTTTGTTAGGACACTAAGCGATAGTGTGGTTGTAGGATTGATATCGATGAATACTTTATTAATTCTGTAATCAACGAACACAGCATGAGCGATACTTTACTCGTGAGCGTTGAGAACCTCATCAACATCGCTATGGGACCGCCAGAGGTAAGATTAGGGTTGGGGAGTACCCTTCAGGGGAGCTATGGGAGCTATGGAAACTTATTTTTTTTCAAAAAGCACCTACTCTTTACACCCCAACTCCCATTAAGTCAAAACAAGAAAAAACAATCGTGTGCAATCAGGGGTTTTGTCGGATTATTACCGAAATCCCCACCAGACCGTCCCCACCAGTGGGGATTTCGGGAAAACTCTAAAAAATTTGTCCTGGTTTTGCCCAATGAAGTTTAAATAAATTAGCGTACTAAGTAGTTTTCCCCGACTTCGTTTGAGTTACAGTTTATGGCGATAAAAAGTATCTGATGTCCTTCCCCAGGGCTATAACTATCTCCATAGAACATTTCATCTAGACCGGTTCAGCCAAAGTTTAGTCGTCAAAAGGCAAAACCCATCAAACACGTTTAGTATCCGTGGTACTGTCGTCGTACCACCAGTGGTACCACGTTTACTTTTTCCTAACCGTGGTACAGAGTTACTTTTGCTTTTATAATATTATTGTGGATCACAGACCATATTGGAGATGTACACGTATGGATACTATGGAAAATCAAAGTTTTTGCAAAAGTCTTATATTAAAATACTACTAAACACCTACCGTGACGATGCGATTCTACTAAACACCTACCGTGACGATGCGATTCTACTAAACGCCTACCGTGACGATGCGATTCTACTAAACACCTACCGTGACGATGCGATTCTACTAAACACGTACCGTGACGATGCGACTCGTCAACTGTTGTTTGTCAATTGATATTAGCCAACTGCGCAATTGGCTGCGCATAACTTGATTTGGACACTATTCTATCTTTTTGTTTATTCCTGTAATCCCCACTGTAATTATAGTGGGGATTTCGGAAAAAAACCTTTTAGTGCACTTTATTTTAATGCGCTGTTTACCGCCTTTTCTGAAGCCCAAATAAGATTTATGAGTGCGATGGTCAAACTACCGAACTGTTTCCATAATGTTTTCATGTTTAATTATCTGTGTCATATATCAGATAATTGAGAAATTACCGTTGAGCCATTGGTGTTACCCACTGCTCAACTTGATGCAGTTAAGCAATTTAGTTGAGCAGGGGGGAAGAAGCGAAACAAGAATAATTAACACCAACAAAAACTGTTACAAACATCAATAAAAAAACAACTCGAGAACTAGATTATAGTTTAACGTAAGTGCGCTACTGCGCAGCGTTTTTGCTTAACTTCATACATGCCATGAATCCCACGGCAACACAGAATACAAGCAAAAATTACTTACAACCATACTGCCCCCCCCCCCCCCCCCCTCCCCATTATGGCTAAGTACGATCTCATTTACCACAATTTTGAAACATTAAAAACCGCAGCTAAATCGATACATTGGTTTGGAAGCTACGAATCTCACCCCCCTTTTCTTACCTACCCCCTCTCCCCCTTATCCCTCATATATCTAAGAATCATCTCGATCACATCAGCTTTCAAACAGAAAAAAACACATCAAAATCGGTCCATTCGTTTGGGAGCTACGATGCAACACGCGCACACACACACACACACACACACACACGCACACACACACGCACACACACACGCACACACACACGCACACACACACACACACACACACACACACACACACACGAACACACATGAACACACACAGAGACAGAGAGAGAGAGAGAGAGAGAGAGAGAGAGAGATAGTGATAGACACCCTAAACTTATAACACCCGTCTCTTTGTTCGGGGGATAAAAATATAGTTCCCTGTAGTCTAATGTATCTATTATGGCGGAAACTATAATTTTACTTCGAAATTTGTATGCTATGTTTTCAATGTTACAGAAAAACATTCTCAATTACAAAATGTTACAAACAGTGCTGCATGTCTTAGCACGCCACATGCGTATTTTGGAAACAAAAGTTGAGATAAAAAATTTTGATGAAGAGCAGATCAGTAGCTCACCATCATCTGCATCTATACCTTCTTCTGCATGTGAAACTGAAGGAAGAAGTGCAAAATCAGAAAAAGCGAGATTAAAGAAAGAAAGGGGTGCTATGGAAAGAAAAAAAAGAAGGAAGGAAGGGAAGGGTAAAGAGGAAAAAGAAACCAAAAAGGAAGGAAGACCAAAATATGATAAACACAAGGCTGAAAAAGCTGCAGCGAAAGAGAAAAAGAAAATGGCAAAAATGTCGCCTAAAGCTAAGGAGAAATATCTCAAAGAAAAGGAAAAAGAAGAAAGAGCATTAGACAAAATGACACGTGAAGAAAAGGAGCAATATTTTATAGAAAAAGAAAAACTCGAAGAAGAGCGCCTTTTATTACGGGTCAGTAAAATTTGCACTCATATACATAGGGACAGAGACACAGGGAATCCTAGCGGGCGTAATATATCGCAAGCAGATAGCTTAATCCGTCATTTCAACCACCCGCCGCGCGCGCCGTTCAACTAACGGCCTGATGATATTCAGCCGTACAACATTTAATGAACGGGCTTGCTGATTGCCTAGCCCATTCATACAATAGGGTGACCATGTGACAAACAAAGACGCAATTCTATCAAACATAGTAAGTAGTATGCAACCAAACAAATGTTTATAAAAAGTTTTCATGTTCAACCTACTATCCTACCTAGATTTTTAGGCGCAACTCTCTATCAATCATAGTAGTTTGCAAACAGACAAATGTTTTTAAGTCAAACCCTAAGCTATCCAACATTGAAAACCGCATCTTAGTTGGTCCGGTAGTTTTTACGTGATGCGTAAACAGACTAACTTACAAACAGACAGACACGAATTTAAAAAATGATTTATTCGTTTTCAATAGCTTACTTTGAGTACCAAAGTTTTTTTTTTAAATATCTTCCTTTTACAGTTTTTTTTGGTACTTACTGCTTTATTATAAGTATATATGTCCTTCACTTCTGGACAGAATAATAAATATATAACATTATATATAGTTAGCGGTAGTAAACTTTGACGAATTCGATCATTTTCAAAGTATTGTTACTCGTTAGATACATTTTCGTGAGAGCTTCATGAGATCTTTATTTTATTACGTTAACGAGACGGTATCTTGCCTGGAGGTTAGCCTCGGAGGCTGTAGGCGCTGACCGCCGTGAAGGAGAGCGACATGAGTTTGACGTAGGCGGAGATTAATTACAAACAGCCGCATGCCTTACACTAACATTGTCCAACTGTATCGGCTCACGGGCTCACTAGAGGAGGTTTTGTCTATATTTGTAATACTCTGCGGGAAAATACAATTCTCAGGAACTCTCAAAGAATCTCTCTAGAGACCAAGGTAAGTTCATAGTTAGGTACCTAAGTACTCATACTTAAAGATACTTTATCTTATTTGAACTTGTATTTTTGTATCATTTATATAAATACAACAATATTTTCAAAAAAAATTACATGAATTGTAGTGCGAAACACTACCAATCTACATACTTTACATTTTCAATGCCGTGATGACGTCACAACGGTTTCTATTTCGCTAGCAACTAGTAATTATCAAAAATCAAGTAATACATCGAACCTAGATGTCGTAGTTGATATAAAATCAATATAAAATAACTAGGTTTTGTTGGATTACTTTGGTCCGTAACTTCGTTATAACTGAACGAAATCAAAGACCAAAGAAAACCGGAAGAATCAGGAAAATACGTTCTTTCCATTTATCACATCAATTAAACGTAAATCGATAATCATTTATTCCCAATAAAACCACAGATAAAAACGACATACGAAAAACAAAACGTCAAACACCAATACGGTGGATTATATTTTGTCTCTTTTTTTTGCTTGTGGGGAAGAGAGAAAGAAATTTGTAGTGTGAAGTTCGTTCAAACCAGCTCTTCGATTTTTTTTATCGTTTGTACTTCATTTGAAAACATGAACTCGTCCTACCGATTACACTCAAAACTGTTAGTTTAGCGAGCTCACGAAAAAAATGAGCGAGCTCACGAAACTTTTTTCCGTTTTCTTATTGTGCAAACTTGTACAGAAAAAAACGAAAAAAAAAACTGTGTAGGTTTCAGTAAGAATAATAGAAAAGCCTCTAAAAAATATATTACTAAATATCTTCAATGTACAGAATTTGGACCCCTATCCCGCAGAAACCTTTTATTTTTTCGGTATAAAAAGTATTCTCAATTTTCACTCATCATATAAACTACGACTGTGCCAAGTTGCATAAAAAAACCGTCCAGTAGTTTCAGTGTGATACGTGCTCTTTTAAATAACTTTCAACCCCTATCCTGCAGGAACCGTTTAATTTTTCGGAATGAAAAATATCTAATGTTCTACCTCGTAGTATGAACTCAAATCATGCCAAGTTTCATTTGAATTTATTCAGTAGTTTCGGCGTGATGCCTAGCCAAGTTACAGACAGACAGACAGTCAAAAATGAAAAAAAAAAAACAGTTTTGGCTACAGCCTCAAGTTTTAAGTTTTACCATGACATGGTCTCTAGATAAAGGAACTGTTCAACGGTCAACAGCATAAACACGAAATGTTGTGTACGCATTTTACTATAATAGCCGGTTTTAAGATTTACCATAACAGTTTGCTGCACTCAGGGTTGGGTCCTGGCTATAGGGAACTCCTCAACGGCTAACAGCACACACTTGAAATGTTGTATACGCATCGTTCTAAGTACAGGGAACTCCTCAACGGCTAACAGCACACACTTGAAAGGTTGTATACGCATCGTTCTAAGTACAGGGAACTCCTCAACGGCTAACAGCACACACTTGAAAGGTTGTATACGCATCGTTCTAAGTATCACCATGACATAGCTACTGCACAAAAGCTTTTTTTAATAGTAGTTTATGAAATGGTTGCATAACTAGGGCTATTAAAACACGAGAGTGAGTTTTAAAAACGAGCCGTAGGTGAGTTTTTTAATAATATCACTCGAATGTTTTAATACCTAGTTACGTGCCGTTTCATTCACTACTTTATCTACACTAATGCAATAAGAACTAACTATTAAAGGGAAAAAAGTCGTAATATTTACTCGATTTTCTGGTAAAAGCTCGTTCGTCATGTTCGTTGCTGTTCCGTGATGTCAGGAGGAGTCAAATCCTTCTAACACTGCTGTCAGGCATTTTTAATTAGGATAAAACTTTTGATCAACGAAACACATTAAATTGGTTAGGTTAATAAAAAGTAAATTATGGCGCCAAAATCCAGTCCATGGCGAATTCGCGCGGATACGGTTTAGCACGCGCCGCCATCGAGAATGAATGGCCAAAACTCTCGCACTCTCGTACTCGTCTCGTACGGAGCCAAACCGGTCCATTTATGACAAAAAAAATAATTATAACATTGCTTAGTTCAAAAAACAGTGATATAATGTTTTTTTTTGTTATTAGAGACGTGCCGTGCGTAAAGTACATTAAGCCACCATTTTTGAGTTCATAATCTGGATTTTATGATATGAGTGCAGATAAATGTTATTAAATTAACTTATTTATTTTAAATCCTTTTTTTTTTATTGTACAATACGAAGTGTTATTTAAAGCTAACACCAGACAAGCGTAAACTGTCGTTTACACTAAGTACACCAAGTGAGTCATGTAATCGCTAAGTTCAGTTTCATGCAATACTGGCTGTGCCCACGGCTTTGCCCGTGTGTTTCTTTTTGGGTTTATCCTATGTGTTATTTCAAAACCAAAGGTACCAAAATACAAAATTTAATAAAAAAAACGATGAGACTTCAAATAGGTACCTACATAGTTTTTATCGATTGCTCGGCTTCTATTGATCGGTATGAGATACCCAGTAAACCAGCTATTAAGTCAAAATGTAAGCTATCTATCAGTGATAGAGTAGTTTTACGTGATGCGCGAACAGACAAACAGAAAGACAACATAAAAAAACCTCGTTTAGTAACTTATTTTATGTACCTACCCTGGATATTTTTAATTATCTTCATTGTACAGACTTTTTGTTACATACTGCTATACTAGGTATAAGTATATATATAGATTTCTACCATAGAGTGCGAATCATATTAAGATGTGACTTTTCGCGAAGAAAATAACGCTAGATTACACTTGTCTGGCGTTAGCCTAAAGCTAGAATATTTACCTTTTCACAGAAAAAAGGGCAGGCTGCTTCAGGTGGCGTCGCTGTAACAGGTATTTCTTCGTCAATTATAATTTTATTAATGGTTGCCTCAAAGCATCGCTGTTTCGGCTCTTCATACAAACTTAGTTGCCTTTAGCAATAAAAAAACAAGTCCATCAATCAATTTGCAATACATACATAAGAAAGATGGATTTATATGAACTAACTCCTTTACCTAACGGTTGCCATGGCTGACATAGATATCCCCAATAAAAACTATATATTTGTTTTGATACTCTAGTTTTCATATTAAATCATATTAGATTTCAAGTTAGTAAACAATATTGTAAAAATACTTTAGATTTCATAAGTGTGCATGCCTAAACACATGTTTCTTGCACAACCAGGATGACTGGCAGAAAATGCTGTCATAGCATTAACTCCTCCTCTGTAAACTGTTTTTGTGCATAAAGTAATAAATAATAATAAACAACAATTTGTTCTTTGTTGCCATATACCTACATGAAGACTCTCATCAATCAATCTTACATTAGTATCGTGAAACCTACATTAATCCACTATAAGAGTTGTTGCCATATACCTACATGAAGACTCTCAGCAATCAATCTTACATTGGTATCGTGAAACCTACATTAATCCACTGTAAGAGTTGTTGCCATATACCTACATGAAGACTCTCATCAATCAATCTTACATTGGTATCGTGAAACCTACATTAATCCACTGTAAGAGTTGTTGCCATATACCTACATGAAGACTCTCATCAATCAATCTTACATTGGTATCGTGAAACCTACATTAATCCACTGTAAGAGTTGTTGCCATATACCTACATGAAGACACTCATCAATCAATCTTACATTGGTATCGTGAAACCTACATTAATCCACTGTAAGAGTTGTTGCCATATACCTACATGAAGACTCTCATCAATCAATCTTACATTGGTATCGTGAAACCTACATTAATCCACTGTAAGAGTTGTTGCCATATACCTACATGAAGACTCTCATCAATCAATCTTACATTGGTATCGTGAAACCTACATTAATCCACTGTAAGAGTTGTTGCCATATACCTACATGAAGACTCTCATCAATCAATCTTACATTGGTATCGTGAAACCTACATTAATCCACTGTAAGAGTTGTTGCCATATACCTACATGAAGACTCTCATCAATCAATCTTACATTGGTATCGTGAAACCTACATTAATCCACTGTAAGAGTTGTTGCCATATACCTACATGAAGACTCTCATCAATCAATCTTACATTGGTATCGTGAAACCTACATTAATCCACTGTAAGAGTTGTTGCCATATACCTACATGAAGACTCTCATCAATCAATCTTACATTGGTATCGTGAAACCTACATTAATCCACTGTAAGAGTTGTTGCCATATACCTACATGAAGACTCTCATCAATCAATCTTACATTGGTATCGTGAAACCTACATTAATCCACTGTAAGAGTTGTTGCCATATACCTACATGAAGACTCTCATCAATCAATCTTACATTGGTATCGTGAAACCTACATTAATCCACTGTAAGAGTTGTTGCCATATACCTACATGAAGACTCTCATCAATCAATCTTACATTGGTATCGTGAAACCTACATTAATCCACTGTAAGAGTTGTTGCCATATACCTACATGAAGACTCTCATCAATCAATCTTACATTGGTATCGTGAAACCTACATTAATCCACTGTAAGAGTTGTTGCCATATACCTACATGAAGACTCTCATCAATCAATCTTACATTGGTATCGTGAAACCTACATTAATCCACTGTAAGAGTTGTTGCCATATACCTACATGAAGACTCTCATCAATCAATCTTACATTGGTATCGTGAAACCTACATTAATCCACTGTAAGAGTTGTTGCCATATACCTACATGAAGACTCTCATCAATCAATCTTACATTGGTATCGTGAAACCTACATTAATCCACTGTAAGAGTTGTTGCCATATACCTACATGAAGACTCTCATCAATCAATCTTACATTGGTATCGTGAAACCTACATTAATCCACTGTAAGAGTTGTTGCCTTCCTGAATCATTTTCAATGTAACTTTTTGAAAGTTATTGTTTTTATCATCATCTATTTCATAATACTTAAATCGGCGTACTTTAAAATAGCACAGAGCATAGTAAATATCGATTTTATTTCCCCACTGCACGGAGGGTTATGTGTTTGGGTCATATGTTTGTTTGTTTGTACGTTTCATAAGCGCTTCCTACAGCCTAAACGGCTTGATGGATTTTGATAAATGAGGTATCATTGGATTTGTCTTGACCACTAGAGTGCTATAGAATATATGAAGTGTCAAAAAAACTAATATGGCTGCTCACAGCTGCCGTATTATATTTGCGACGGAGCAAAAACTTACCAATACATTTCGAGTAAGGTATTATAATGAAGATTTTAAATGACCATTTCAAGGATATATAATTCTTATAACTAAACAGTAGCAAATGTCTTTAAAAGACAACAAGCTTCTTACAAAATTACTCGTATCAATTTGAGTTTATTCAAATCAATAAACAATAGTCTAATGTTGCAACTATCAAAGTAAAGTAAAATGAAATAAAAAAACAAAAAAGTAAATGAAATTTATATAAATACTAGCTGCACCCCACGGTTTTACCTGCGTACCTCCGGAACCTTGCATTTTCTGGGATAAAAAGAAACTTATGTGTTACTCCAGGGTATAAGCTACCTCATTACCAAATTTCATTCAAATCCGTTCAGCTCTAAGGAAGTAACAAACATACCCTTACATACATACAAACTTTCGCCTTTATGGTATTAGTGTGATTATTTTTGGGGTCAGCTCGTATTCAATAGTTTTGTTCGCTGTCGGGTTTTGGGGTCAGCTCGTATTCAATAGTTTTGGGGTCAGCTCGTATTCAATAGTTTTGGGGTCAGCTCGTATTCAATAGTTTTGTTCGCTGTCGGGTTTTTTGTATTTTTATTATAATTTTAATTGTTCATTGATATATACATAAGATACATTTCACTTGCTCGCACTCATAGTACTTGTACCTGTTGATGCGATCAACTGAAGTTTATCCCTTAAGATCAGTTGCTGTAACCAGATGCTTTTCCACCCTGGGACGGAATAGTGGAAAAGAAAAGCCACTTTTCCCGCCCAGGTGATAGTTGGATGGATAAGTAGAATACCTAATTCCACTTATCCACCCTGGGATGGAATTGTGCAAAATAAAATCCACTTTTCCCTCCTAGGTGGGATGGCTGGGTGGTATAAGTGGAATAGCCGATGTTTTCCAGGGCACGTCGCTGGCCTCAACTCAGTGTAATGATGAATTTATTAAGATCCTTGAATATCTTCGTCAGATCTAGTCAAAGTCCCAATCATTACAGCACCACGCCGTATCGGCAGCATCGAAGTCGTGACCCAGTCGGAATTCAGGAAGCTAGAAGATGTCGTAATGGAGCTGCAGGAGAGGGCGCGTCCACTGCCGATGCCGACACTTCCTGGTAGTAAGAAGCTGAGGAGTGACCTGGTGACAGGCAGGGCGTCGCTGGCCGACACTATGGAGGCTATGCAGGTGTGCAAAAAATAATACAGAAATTGTTTAAATAAATAATTAGCATGAGTTAATTGATTATCGAGTTTTTGTTAGTTGAAAACAAAAGTTATCTTGGACAAGATTTGCGATATGAGGGATATCAATTGAAATGCTTTAGTAGAAAAGGAAGGCTCAATGCTAAAGCATTTCTATCAGTCATCCACATATGGTGTACTAGCTGCGCCCCAAGGTTTCACTCGCGTGAATGATGATGATGATGATAAGCTTATGTCACTCTCTTGTCCTTGTCCTTCCATCGCTTACTTGCTGCATGAAAGAGGCACAAACAACAGAACGTGACTACAGAATTTATATTTGATAGATACATATCTGTAAAAAGGTATTGATGTAGGATAGTAATGAACTTTTTGATCCGGTAGTACCCGATTGTATGATTCATTTGACGTTTCTACAGAATTTATATTTGCTGCAAAAAGGTATTGATGTAGGATGGTAATGAACTTTTTGATTCGGTAGTACCCGATTGTATGATTCATTTGACGTGACTACAGAATTTATATTTGGTAGATACATATCTGCAAAAAGGTATTGATGTAGGATAGTAATGAACTTTTTGATCCGGTAGTACCCGATTATATGATTCATTTGACGTGACTACAGAATTTATATTTGGTAGATACATATCTGCAAAAAGGTATTGATGTAGGATGGTAATGAACTTTTTGGTATTATGTGGTATACATTCCTCTGCGACATTGAGGTAATAATACCTCAATTCTACCGAGAAGACCTCGACATTCTGAGCACATTCACACAGCTCAACTCAGGCCTTCCCTTAGCGATTATAGTGTGGGTCATGATTGTGTGATGCCCTTGATTATCTGTCGATGACTCGGGTAGGGCAATCAGTTAGCTTCTCGAGTTCTACAAGCGGTCAGCGTCAGAGGACTGCGGGTTGTAGACGAGCTGCGACCTTCCGCGTCCTTCCCTCGCAGTCACCGCTCACAACGCGATTCGTATTATTATTAAGTACGAGTATGATCACATCTCGAACATCACGGTATGTCACTAAATTTCTCATACAAAGCAGTAAGTAAAACAATTTTGGTATAAGTAGTTTGTAAATCATTGGGACTAAATTGCGATAAAAAATAGATTTTTATTTACCTTGACTTTTTACCGATTTAAAACAACGTTTTATGTGTAATTAGGTCCCATTTGCCTACTGCTTACAATTTCAAAGATCTATTGCCGGGACAGACGCAAATACTTATAAGTGTGACAAATACTCCACGACCGCGTTGACCACGTTGTTGAAGATGACGTTGACTTATCCAATATCTCAAATGTGGCGTGTTTGTCGTCAGGTTTCAGCCCGAGTGCAGGCGGCGGAACAAGCGATAGACCGCATGGCTGGGATGCTCACCCAACTGGCGCTGGCGGGAGCTCTGCCCGTGGAGCTCGCCAAACAACTTGAAGATGTCAAGACTGAGATGATAGCTGCACAAGCAGAGGTTTGAAAGGTTTTTCAATTCTCAAATTTACTAATCAATCTGATTTTTAATCGACTTCACAAAAAAGAGAAAAGTATGTATGTTTTTTTTTTATTTATTTTTTATGTTTGTCGGTCGATAGATTATTTTTTTTTTTTGATAGGGTTTACTCTCCAGGTGGTCCCATATAAATTGTATCAAAATTGGTTCAACAGTTATTCGAGAATAAATAGTTTTGTTCAGTAAATTAATTCGATTTTGTGTTTATATTGCCTTTATTTTGTGTTTATATTGCCTTTATTTTGTGTTTATATTGCCTTTATTTTGTGTTTATATTGCCTTTATTTTGTGTTTATATTGCCTTTATTTTGTGTTTATATTGCCTTTGTTTTGTGTTTATCTCTAAGATTTCTAAACCGATTAAGATGGTTGTTTTTTTATTCAAAAGGGTGAACTTTTCGAGTAGTCCCATATAAACTTCATCAAAATTGGTTCAGTAGTTTTATAAGAAAAACAATTTGTTTTATAGTTTATGTTCTCTAATATCTTGGGATTTTTGAACCGAATTAGATGATTGTTTTTACTTGAGTAAGAATACCTCTAGTGTGGTACTGTATAAATTTCATCGAAAATGGTTTTATAGCTTTAAACAAGTTTTAATTTAATTAATTGTGTTATAATGTTTAGGACTGGATTGCAAGTCAATTTTGAACAATTTAAGGACGTCCATAGATGCTGAAGTTTAAAGGAACTACACAATCGGATGATGGAATCCCTTCGAGTTTGGGGCCATTTAGTTTGTCTTGATGAGATCATGTCTGGTTTTATGTGGTATCAAGGGTCTGATGATGGAGCCGGAAGGTAGTCACAGGAACTCAACAACAAAATGATGGAGCCCCTTCGAGTTTGGGCTCATTTGGTTTGTCGTGATGAGATCATATCTGGTTTTATGTGGTATCAAGGGTCTGATGATGGAGCCGGAAGGTAGTCACAGGAACTCAACAACAAAATGATGGAGCCCCTTCGAGTTTGGGCTCATTTGGTTTGTCGTGATGAGATCATATCTGGTTTTATGTGGTATCAAGGGTCTGATGATGGAGCCGGAAGGTAGTCACAGGAACTCAACAACAAAATGATGGAGCCCCTTCGAGTTTGGGCTCATTTGGTTTGTCGTGATGAGATCATATCTGGTTTTATGTGGTATCAAGGGTCTGATGATGGAGCCGGAAGGTAGTCACAGGAACTCAACAACAAAATGATGGAGCCCCTTCGAGTTTGGGCTCATTTGGTTTGTCGTGATGAGATCATATCTGGTTTTATATGGTATCAAGGGTCTGATGATGGAGCCGGAAGGTAGTCACAGGAACTCAACAACAAAATGATGGAGCCCCTTCGAGTTTGGGCTCATTTGGTTTGTCGTGATGAGATCATATCTGGTTTTATGTGGTATCAAGGGTCTGATGATGGAGCCGGAAGGTAGTCACAGGAACTCAACAACAAAATGATGGAGCCCCTTCGAGTTTGGGCTCATTTGGTTTGTCGTGATGAGATCATATCTGGTTTTATGTGGTATCAAGGGTCTGATGATGGAGCCGGAAGGTAGTCACAGGAACTCAACAACAAAATGATGGAGCCCCTTCGAGTTTGGGCTCATTTGGTTTGTCGTGATGAGATCATATCTGGTTTTATGTGGTATCAAGGGTCTGATGATGGAGCCGGAAGGTAGTCACAGGAACTCAACAACAAAATGATGGAGCCCCTTCGAGTTTGGGCTCATTTGGTTTGTCTTGGTGAGTTCTCTGGTTTTATGTGGTATCCAGGGTCTGATGCTGGAGCCGGAATGTAGTCACAGGAACTCAACAACAAAATGATGGAACCCTTTCGAGTTTGTGCTCATTTGATTTGTCTTGGTGAGTTCTCTGGTTTTATGTGGTATCCAGGGATGATGGAGCTGGAAAATAGTCACAGGAACTCAAAAACAAAATGTTGGAACACCTTCAAGTTTGGGCTCATTTGGTTTGTCATGATGAGTTCTCTGGTGTTATGTGGTTTTCAGGGTCTGATGATGGAGCCGGAAGGTAGTCACAGGAACGCAACAACAAAATGATGGAAAATGGTCAAAACTAATTCAGTTGTTATATATGTAGGTTTGATTCATCCTTGGTTTTAATTTACCAACGCTTTGAGTCTAAAGTGAGTGAGTGTCTACTATTTTCTTTGGCAAATATTCTTTCCGATGTTTGTTTAGGTCAATGAAAATAAAAAAATAAGCACGTTATTATTTTATATACCACATCAAGTCGTTTAAGACATTGTCTTTTTGAATAAGCTATGATGGCTCGGTTTGGCACCGCCTTCAGAAAACTCTTTCTTATCTTATGTTGTATTTATGCATTATTATTACGTTCGTAATTTCGAAAAAGTGAAACTGGTCTGGCTCAATTGTAATTATTTTATTCTTTTTAGTGGTTGTTTATAAAATATCATTTTTATTATGAAGTGGTTGTTTCTTTCCTTCTTGTATGTATTCCATATAAGCTCACAAAAGCCAGGCCTTAGCTATGGAACAAGTCTTAGTATTGTAATATTATTTGAAGTGAAGGCCACACAACTCTTCCTCCACTCAGGCTGCACGGCTGGGGCGGCCAAGCCTCAAGTCCGTGGCCATCGACCCGATGTCCGAGAAGCAGCCGCGGTTGCCCACGGCTGGCCCTCAACTCTCCCGCGACTCCGCCGCCTCCCGGGGCTCCGTCTCCGCCCCCGTGTACGTCACGCGTGATCAGATGGAGTAAGTATCATTTTGTATGCACCAACCTAGGAGGATACATCACTAGTAATATTTGGTCAGAGGCGCTAACTTAAATATAACAATACCTACGTAAAGAACGTGTCCTCCCGCAGTGCCTAGTGCTTCGAACCTCAGTCACACGCAGGTAGCGTGATACTACCAACTTATATCTGCCACATTATTTTAAACTTTCGGCATCTACGAGTATTATATATATACTAGAGAAGTAAATAGCAAAAGATCTTTACAACAGATAATTAAAAATTGTTAATTTATGGAACATAAAATAAGCTACTAAACAAGAATGTAGCGTTTAAAAAATGGTGTGTCTCTATGTCTGTATGTTCACGCATCACATAAAGACGATTGGACCGATTGAAATGCAATTTTCAGTGTTGGATAGCTTAGCATTCGACTTAAAATTTTGCGTACTTTGTATATATATTTATTTATTAAGTTTACAAAGTTAATTAAAAATAAACAAAGCAAAATATAGTGAAAGTGCACTAAAAGAAAAATACATCATGAAAAAAATATTTATTTCAATCCAATATGTAGAAGTCGAGCAGTAAATAAAAAACTATTAGACGGCTGAATAAATTTTGATAGATTTAGAGAAGGCATTTGTGGAATTGACTACTTTCATTTCTCTGAGACTTTTACGATGATTTGGCCGCACTATATTCAGTACCTATTATGAAAATGTCGACCTCCCATCTTTGAAGTCACGTTTTGTTGTGTTGCCATAAGTTAGGGTCAATTTAGTGTATCTTAATGCCTGTGTTTAGTTGTATAGTAGGTACACGTTTTTTGAAAATACTTTTTATTTGAGGTAAAATTTTTAATGTTTAAATCATTCCGCAAAGTCTAAATCTAAACATGAAATACAGCAAAAAGAACGGAAAATTCTGTACAAAGGAGATAATAAAAAAAAACGTCTATGGTACTTAAAATGGTCGTTTTCTCGTGGCCTATCTAGGCAGCCTTTTTTTTTTTTTTTTTTTTTACGTGGGGAAATCCTCATGGATACCACCAAGCTGCGGGGGCAGCAAGGTGGTTATGTCGGACTCTTACCGACTAAAACCCCACGGTGTTCCACAGTACGCCTTGTGCCGGGGCTACGGGTACGCTTTCGCACTCGTCCGCGGCCCCGACGGCGCTGGTCCTGTTGAGGACCCCCTCCTGGCTGGGATGGAGCTGAGCCATTCCCCATCCCATGAACGCCATTAAGGGGCGCACAGAACACCGTGCGCGCCACCTCGAGGCCTTATGCTGGGGCAGACACCCCCGTGTCCACCACCTAGGCCTCAGGGGGGTCGGAAGGGAATGAATTCCTCCTCCGACTCCCGGCGTTGAGCTCCACATGGCCTCACACATCTGCCCACCGCCCAGTACAGCCACAGCTATAGCTGGCGGACTATCCGGCGCTGCACCGACAGTGACGCCAGATTTATGAGTCCATGGAGCACGTCACACTCCAGGCACCACTGCCCATACAGTAGTGCCAAGAGCGGACCACCTCCTGGGGTCTGCACCAAAGCGCCTGCCCCACCCCTCCCCTGCACATCACATTCCCCGCACCACTACAGACCAACCCGTGTGGAAACAGACTGCCCGGCAGCAGCGCAGAGAACGGACGCAACATCCTCCGCTCCATGGCCTCCCAAATCTAATGCCACCTCCCAGTACAGCCACAGCTACACGACTGCCGCCAGGAAGCCTGTCCGGCCCGCTGCACCTTATATAGTGACGCCAGATTCGGAAAGCCATGGAGCACGTCCACTTCGAGCACTTCTGATATTCAGTAGTACTAAAAGCGGACCACCTCCTCGAGCCGGTGCCGAGCACCCGGGCCCCACCTCCTCGAGCCTGCGCCGAGCGCCCGGGCCCCACCTCCTCGAGCCTGCACCAAAGTGCCCGGGCCCCCCCTCCTCGAGCCGGTGCCGAGCACCCAAGCCCCACCTCCTCGAGCCTGCGCCAAGCGCCCGGGCCCCACCTCCTCGAGCCTGCACCAAAGTGCCCGGGCCCCCCTCCTCGAGCCGGTGCCGAGCACCCGGGCCCCACCTCAGTTGCGATGCCGCGAACACCATACAGCACCGCAACCTACTGTGGCCACTTCAGCGTGGGCTTGTGGAGGAAAGCCCAGTGAAGCGGCCCCTCCTTGGGCCGGCCAGCAGCACCCTGCCAGCGCGGCCCCGGGTTCCTCTTAGCTTCACCGTGGTCCGAGGATAACCACGGCTACTAGAGCCCCCCCGCCACGTCAAGGCGGGAACCCACGGGGGGGCTATCTAGGCAGCCTAACCTAACTGCCACTATTATTCACTTATTCGGCCACGAGGAATTATTTTTCCTCGTGTCCTAAATGCGTATCATTTATCTGTTGACTCAACCTGTATAAAGTACGTCATGGGTTAATGTACAGTCATACGCACAAATACAGGGAACTAAGCTACTGAACAAGAATCACGTATCACGTAAAAACTATTCGACCGATTGCGATGTGGTATCTAAACCTGATGAGCAGAAGCCGAGCAATCGATAAAACTATTCGACCGATTGCGATGTGGTATCTAAACCTGATGAGTAGAAGCCGAGCAATCGATAAAACTATTCGACCGATTGCGATGTGGTATCTAAACCTGATGAGTAGAAGCCGAGCAATCGATAAAACTATTCGACCGATTGCGATGTGGTATCTAAACCTGATGAGTAGAAGCCGAGCAATCGATAAAACTATTCGACCGATTGCGATGTGGTATCTAAACCTGATGAGTAGAAGCCGAGCAATCGATAAAACTATTCGACCGATTGCGATGTGGTATCTAAACCTGATGAGTAGAAGCCGAGCAATCGATAAAACTATTCGACCGATTGCGATGTGGTATCTAAACCTGATGAGCAGAAGTCGAGCAATCGATAAAAACTTTTTGACGGCTGAAGGAATTTTGATCAAATGTGTGTGATGGTATATTAGTAATTTTGGTCTTGGAAGAGTATCTAAAGTACTTTTAACCTAGATAAATGACCACGCGTGCAAAGCCGCGGGCTACAGCTAATATTAAATAAAATTTTAAGAGGTCCATTATTAGACAACCTACTTCTATAAGGAATAAATCATAATGTGAGTAGGTACTTTGGTCACAATTACTGAATTTTAGACGAAATCTGGAGTTCGGTGAAAAATACCACAGAATAAATAATAGTACAAGTACAGAAGGATAACTGAATGAAGTCATTTAAATAAATAGCAACTATCGCTACTACGCAATAAAGTGCAATTTAGCTCGAACAGCGCTGCGATCTTTCAATTATATTTATAAATAATTATGAATGTTGATAGTTCTATTAACTACTAGGTTAATAGGTTACACTTTGATGATTAAAAGGTGCCTGTCTGACTTCGATGCTTAATAATGAATGAAAAAGAAATGGCCACCTACGTAATAAAATGTCGGTATGTAGGTATTTTACGAGATTTGTCAGACTGAATGCTATGCAGTACCTTCTAGGTTTCTCCTTTGTATTCATAATTAAGAAAAGAATAAAATTTGACAAAAACTTTACGTAAGTTTAAGTAAGTAGGTACTTTATCGTTGCGCACACGGCGAGCGACTCATCGAGCGCACGCTTGACACTACTGAATTAACCCCAATATTACGGCCCCGAAGTTTAGGTATAATATTTGTACTTGTTGCGGAGTGCCAACAAGTACAAATATTATTCTGAATATACTAAAATATCGCTCCGAATATAACTTCTAAATTATTCCAAATTGCTTGACATTCATGGGGGTTAAATCAATAAGCTTGTTTCTTTAACTCACCACTTCCATCAGTCCTGAGCAATGAGATTGGCTTATATATAACATCATTGGTCCTGAGACATTATGTATGAAAATATTGTATTGGTATCGTTACAGTGACGATATGCAATCACTGCAAGAAGACTTGATGACGACAATCCAATCAATGACGCAACAAGCTGTCAGCACTGCTGAGAGAGCGTCTAGCAGCGTTAACGAACTCGGTGAGCGACGTTTAATAGTATTGTTTATTTTTATAATTAATAAAACGACTTATGTAAGAGTTGCCTTTTGGCTCCTGCACAGTTCAATATTTACACCAATAATTACCAAGCTTGTTCTGAGACAAATTCAATCTAGTTTTGCCCGTGCATGGCAAAAATCTCATGCAGACGATTTCACTCTGCCCACACAAACATCTGGGTTTGAAGAGGCAGTAGAGAAACTAATGCCAGGAATAATGTTTTGGAAACTATTATGAAACTAATGGTCGAAGATCAAGCCCGATCCTATGCACCTGTTGTCCTTCGATGTCGTCTTGCTATCCGTCCAGGTAAAAATTGTATCGCCTTCCTTTAGTCACATTACATTCAGTCAACAGAATTGAGTCAAGTTTTCTTGCAGCTAAGCACATAAACTCGGCCATGGACCTGAAGCACCGCATCGACACCCTGTACAGCCACACCTCCGACTACGCCGCGCAGCTGTCCGGCTTCGACGCCGGCCTCGCCACCACGGTACCTACACCAAACCTACGCCGCGCAGCTGTCCGGCTTCGACGCCGGCCTCGCCACCACGGTACCTACACCAAACCTACGCCGCGCAGCTGTCCGGCTTCGACGCCGGCCTCGCCACCACGGTACCTACACTAAACCTACGCCGCGCAGCTGTCCGGCTTCGACGCCGGCCTCGCCACCACGGTACCTACACCAAACCTACGCCGCGCAGCTGTCCGGCTTCGACGCCGGTCTCGCCACCACGGTACCTACACCAAACCTACGCCGCGCAGCTGTCCGGCTTCGACGCCGGCCTCGCCACCACGGTACCTACACCAAACTTACGCCGCGCAGCTGTCCGGCTTCGACGCCGGCCTCGCCACCACGGTACCTACACCAAACCTACGAATGGTAGCCGGGCTCTACTACAAGAGACCACCTAGGAAAGTAGTACTTTGCCAGATATATTTGAGAAATGATCATCAGCTCCACAATCAAAATAATATAACAAATAAAAAACCTTTACAGAGGACACAAAATAAAATAATATAAGTTCTATATTTAATTATCTCTATCCCACAAAAGAAACTATGAATCTATGAAAGAACTAAATTATTAAACCTGACTCAACGCAACAATAACAATATAACACCAGCGCCCTTAGCACAGAATAAATAATAGTACCAACTAGTCGCTATCACCATATACGTAACGTGTCGCGTTACGATATCTAAAAAAAGAATACGTTTACGTTACACGTTTTCTGCAAGGAGTTTCGTGTGGCATAGCGCCGAATAGGCGCTCTGTATTTTTATCTGTATAGGAAGAAACTTAAACATTACCTAGTTAACTTACTTTACTACTGTAAACCCACTAACCCTACCAGCCAGAGGACTACAATTGTATAGTTGTAACTCATTGTACAATCCTAATCCTAATAGAAATAAAGTTCTTTAAATCTACTCGTAAATCGTACAGTCCTACTAGTAATGCTGAGGGATTCTAGCGCCCACCATCACGACTAGTTTTTCCCTTACAAGCACCGTAAGAGCTGACAAGGGGACGCGCAAGCAAGATTGAAACATAGCTATAGTTATGATGCATCCATAGCACTAGGATGATTTTCAATGGCAGACGCGTCGTTGAGCAGCGAAAACGTAAAAATGGAGGATGGCTTCAACTGACCGGATTTATACGAATTATTTTGCTGGGTATAGGACGTAGGCTTACCGCCCATTTAACGCCTCAGCACCGTATCGGCTCCGCATCACCTAGTTGTCAACCCGAATACGCCGGGGTGTAGGCCGGTTGACGACTAGGTCACAGAATAAATAATAGTACAAGGCTTGGTAGCCTGGTTAACGTCTAGACTTGGTGTATTCCCAGTGGTCTCGCTATGGTTGTTCCTTTTTTTTATGAATAATTTTTCCCAAAGTTTCCATTCCCTCCTACTCCGTCCCCCTTCCTCACCTCCCCCCCCCTCCCCTAACCCATCCCTTCTAAAACACGCACCAAGAATTCTCGACCACAGAATTCTCCACAAACCTCCTCCATTTAAGCGAAAACAGTCAATCTTTTCTCGAAATAACATCTAATAAAGATGATGATGTACTAAAAGGGCACGATTGCCCTGCTAAAAATGCCCGGGGGACCGTTCTATGTAAAACTTTAATCTAATAGGTCCCCCAACTGCAATGACAATTTCATTTATCTCTTGTTTTTGACTTTTTAGTTAGTTTTGGCGACAGTCGTGTTTTTTTATTATGTATTTTTATTTTATACTTTTTTGTAACAAGTTTGAGTTATGGCAATAAATTATACATATTTGGAATGTGCTCATCAAGGCCTTCAATTTGATGTCTATATTGTAAAATTCGAAGTTTTTGTCGCAGTTAAAATGGAGTCATACTGCCACCAAATTGTCTTTAGCCTATATACTGTCCCATTGTTGGGCAAAAGCCTCTCCTCGATTTTTCCATTTTTGAGGTCCTGTGCTGTTGTGTGCCAATTTTTTTCGAAGGTATCAAGCTCGTCTCACCATATTTTGCCTGGTCTGCCGCGTCGACTTCTTTCCATGCTGGGATTCCATATAGTGGTTACTTTGGCCCATAGCGCCTCTGGCGTACGGCAGACGTGGCCGGCCCAGCTCCAGGTTCAGCTTGGCGGCTTTTAGAGCTACATCTGTAATACCGGTTCGGAAGCGCAGTTTGGTGTTTTGAAAACGGTCTGTTAATTTAACACCTAGAATGCTGCGCTCCATTGCCCGCTGGCATACCTTGAGTTTGGACTTTTCAACGTCGGTCAGAGACCAAAATTGTGCACCGTATGTTAGGATGGGTAGGATGCACATGCCCATATGAGATTCCTCTTTAAGGACATTGGAATATCTCCCTTCATGAGTTCCTTTGTGGACCAATAGCTCCTCTAGGCATTTTCCGTCCGTCTTGCGGACAGTTCTGTCCTCTTGAAGGAGACTATTTGGACATAGTGCATCTCTTCGACGTCTATTGTGACGCGACGTTTGGTGTTGTTCAACATTAACTTGGTCTTTGTCATGTTCATCCGCAGACCATCCTCAAGGCTTGTATTGCTAAGATCTTGTAGCATCAACTGTAGCTCAATGGCCGAAGAGGAGAAAAGAACGATGTCGTCAGCAAAACGAAGGTTGGTTAACCTCATTCCACCGACATCGATGCCCCTCCCTTCCCAACTAGCCGCCAGCTTCCTAAAGATTTCTTCAAGGACACTCGTGAATAATTTGGGGGACAACGGGTCGCCCTGCTTGACACCTTTCTCTATTTTGAATGATGGCCCCAGAGATTGAAGTTTGATTGTGGTAGTGCTTTGTGAATATATTTTACGGATAAGATGTATGTAAGTGGGCTTGATGTTTTGGTTCTGAAGTGCATTAAATATAGAGCCCCGGGTAATACTATCGAATGCAAGATATACAGGAAGATTATTCTCTTGGTGCTTTTCAATTTACTTGGTTGATTGCATGTAGATGATCCGTTGTGGAGAGTCCACGACGAAATCCTGTTCAGGGGGTTGCTCTTTATCCAGCTTTCCAAATATGCGAAATTCTATAATTTTAATGAAGGTTTTGTACAGATGGGAGATTAGACTTATAGGATGATAATTATTGATGTCAGATTAGTCACCTTTTTTATAGAGAAGAACCATGTTAGAGTGAAAAAAAAAACGGGAATTTTCACGTTTGTAATATAAGGTTAAATAAATTTGTAATGGAAGTGGTAGCATTTGTGGTAGCATGGAAAATTCACCTAATTTTAGGGCTTCGGTGCTGATGCCATCTTCACCTGGCACTCTATTATACTTCAAGCAGCGAAGAGCAAGATGTACTTCATAGCCAGTTATGAGTGGGACGGTACTCAGGCATGAATAATCGGTTATGGGATCGTTATTAAGGCCATGAAGGGGATCTGAATAAAGTTTTTTATAAAAGTGGGTGCATATTTGTAAAATTGTGTCTCTACTTCTGTGTTTTTGTCCTGCTGGGTCTTTAATACATGTGATCCATGATTTGTTGTTTGTTATTCCTAGTTTTGCTATCTTTAGATAAATGTTTTGGTCAAAGGCGTTATGAATTAGATGCGTTTTTTGGTTATTGTAGCGCCTGATGTCTTTTCTAATACTGCGTTTTGCCTATTTGTCTTTTACCTTATACGCAGGTGCTTTTCTATCGGCATTTAAATATTGTCTTTCGTTTAAAAGTTTCTTGGTATGTAGTGTAAATTTCCCTTGCTTCTTCTTTCTTTGTTTTATTTTATTGCTAGCAGTTTTTATGCTTCTCTCTATATTATTTTATATATATTTTGGATATCTAAGCAATCCAATAGGATTGCGAAGCTATTTTTGAGTTCTAAGTTATATTATTCTTTATTGTTTATTAGGGTTTATTTGTCAAGTCGTTTTATTTTACTTGCATAAGTTTTTTGCCGATGTACTTTGACAAAAAATACTACAGATAAACGTACAGGTCTATGGTCTGAATTAGATTTAAAGTTATTCAGAGCTTTTACATTCCTGACTACTGAGTGATCTGATGTTAGTATGTGGTCAATTTCATTTTTGGTTTGGCCGTCAGGTGACAGCCATGTCTATTGACGTTCTGCTTTTTTGAAAAAGAAAGAGTTGATAATAAATAGATTTTGACCAAATGCGAACTGAATAAGCCTAGCGCCTCGTTCATTGCGGTTGCCTAAGCCGTGCGGACCTAGTATGTTGGTGTTATCTGTGTGCTGTCTTGGACCTAGTTTGGCATTAAAATCACCCAATATCACATTCCACGTGCCACGATGGTTATCGTAGGCTTTATTTAGTAAATCATAGAAATCTTCTACTTCATCGTCAGAGTGACTGGATGTTGGGGCGTGTACCTTTATTACTGTAAATGTGTTTGAGTTTGTAATCCTACATTTGATTATTGCGATTCGTTCTGAGTATGATAAAAAATCTAAAATGTTGAGGGAACATACATACATACATACATACATTATGAAAATTATCTAACAATATTTAGATAATTTTCGGTGTTCAGTTTATTCGAAGCGTGTGTCGTTGGACGGCGAAGATATCTCACCCGGAGATTCACCTGACCCCGAGCCCCAGAGCTAGTCTGCCTACCGTCATCAGCAGGGCTTCTGGGGCCACCTGGCACTAAGGGTATAATGTTATTGTTGTGCTTAATAATCGAGGGGGAAATGGACATTTAGCCCACCACGCTCGTCCAATGCGGGTTGGTGGGTGCCACCATTTTGAATGAAAAAAATTATAGCCTACTACTACTCGGGATGATGTAAAGATTCTAACGATACCCTATACAAAAAGAAAAATCTAAATCTATTCAGCCATTTAAAAGTTATGATCGATTAAAGAAACTCACATACAATAGATAACTACTTACATACAAACATAGATGAATCCTAAAAACATTGCACTCCTTTTTTGGGCAGTCGTGTAAAAAGCTGTTGCGTATGAGAAAACTGTATTTTACTACTTTTTATAGTTATTCTGCTATTCGGGGCGGAGGCGAATGCAACAAATCAAAGATCATAAAAATTGGTTCCATCGGTTCTCGAATTATAAATGGTGTAACTAACACGACTTTGTTTTATATATTTATATGAATATATTTTGTACAAAACCCCAAAATAATTGAAATGTGTCAGACGATTTTCGACCTTATTGACATGGACTAAGTACATACTAAGCACCTTGTTTCTTAACGTTATTTGTCTAAATGAACACAGTAAATGCCGAATCTGAGAAAAGTGCAGTCTCAAAATCATTTAATTGGTATCAGATAATTTTCGACCTTCTTGATATGAATTAAACTAAGTACCTTGATTTTAACGTATTTTTACTATTAAATGCCGAATTTGGCTAAATCAGTGTGATGCTAACTATTGTAAAGTAGAAAAATAGGCTCAAAATCATATATAAGGTGTCTTCATTTTAGATGCATTGTGACTATTTGAACACAGTAGAACATTAACTTTGCATAAACATTGCATTCTATATTATAAATACTAGGTAATAGAGTGCATAGATAGTAACAACTTAAAAAGTATGAATTGTACTGATTTTATTCCTACTAAAGATATGATATGAGATTGAATGCTTACAATTAAACTTTTATTAAAAAACTGATAAACTCAGAATTGGAGTATTTTTTTTAAACTAGTGTTGACAATTTAATTTAAAAAAATAAAGCGTACATACAATATTTTTTTAGAAAATTATCCTTTTAATTTTTTGTGTAATGTTCAATGTACCTAACTCCAACAATCAAATCAAATCAAATCAAATCAAATTTAATTGATTGTAATAAAAAACGGCATTAATTACACCAATTACACACATCAAAATAAATAAATTTATAATTAACAAAATTTTATGGCAAAGCAAATGCCAATTAATTAATTAAAAATGTCAATTTCATCATACATGTCAAGATGTGGGGCTCGTGTGGGATGTGGGGCTCGCGAGTCGTAGCGTAGCCGCGGTGACCATGCACCGTAAGCAAAGACTACTAAGGAGGAGGCCTAAAGTGTACCCTTAGGCTCAACGTCACTCCGGTAATATACCGGTTCGTAAGTCATCCTACTCCTGTTCTGATTACTCTTCAACACCTCAGCGTGCTGAGGCACACTAATGGCTGTGCTAATGGTTTCAAGTCGCTATCACACATCCCACCTTATCTTTGGCTCTGACATTTTGTTCAAGGTTAAATTAGTTGCGAGAAGTTGCCTTAATTCGAACATCCAACCTCTTTGAAGTCCTAGGAAACTAAGGCAGTGTGTCATATTAAGGCTGGAACATTGAGTAATTTTATGAGCAGGGCCGCTTCTAAATATGTACCAAGCGCAAGTCCAATCGTGTGAATGGAATTCCTGTTAATTTTCAAGCGCTGTACTGAGAATCTGAGTAGCTATGGAGCCATTGATGCTCAAATTCAAATTCAAATTCAAATTGTTTATTGCATTCCATAATGTACAAATAAGGTGGTAAACATAACTAATAAAGTAACAGATCATTATGGACCCTGTTGGGCACAGCAACCAGAAGAGAGCAGGAGTTACAAACTTACATTAGTTTCTTTACAAACCTACATTAGTTCAATTAAAATTAAAATAAATTTAGATTCCTACTTTAATTAAGTATATGTTTAATATTGTTTGTTATCTTTGAAGAAATCGTGCAAAGAATAATAACATTTTTTAATTAGAAAAAGTTTTAATTTAGCGACAAATACATTTTCTTTTTCAATTTCTTGTATGCTTTTAGGGATTTGGTTATAAATTTTAATCGACATAACATATGTGCTTGAGCTGTGCATTTTTAGTTTGGAGTTAGGAAGCGCTAATCTTTCCTTGTGCCTCAGATTAAATGGGCAAGTAGATATGTCTTTAAGTTTTGTAAAAAAGTGTGGGTACTTTTTTACAAATTTACAAAGTTCTAAAATGTATATCGAAGTAAATGTCAAAATTTTGTGCTCAATAAAGTATGGTCTGCAGCTATCAGTCGTAACAATATTCACCAAAATCCTAACGCATTTTTTGCGCTCGTTTATGTGATGCAGATGCAGGGCTTCAAGGAGCAGATGATGCAGATGAAAGAGGACATGAAGGGAGGCCTGCTGCAGCTCGAGTCTGTCAATAACAACCTCGGGAGTTCGGGTAAGCATGCTTGTATGAGCAGCATCAACATGTGAACGTTGATTCAGCAATTAACTTGAAATTGAAATACATTTGTCAAATTCACCCTAAGTACATGATCATCGGGTGGCGCTATTTCTAACATTGCGCAGTATTGAGCGCATATACATCCTCGTCCCGCAGTAAACGACAGGTAGTCACTGATAAATAGATACCTAGATACATCCTCGTCCCGCAGTAAATTACAGGTAGTCACTGATAAAAAGATACCTAGATACATCCTCGTCCCGCAGTATACGACAGGTAGTCACTGATAAATAGATACCTAGATACATCCTCGTCCCGCAGTAAATGACAGGTAGTCACGATAAATAGTACCTAGATACATCCTCGTCCCGCAGTAAATGACAGGTAGTCACGATAAATAGTACCTAGATACATCCTCGTCCCGCAGTAAACAAGTACCTACATTAATAGTCCACACCACACTCGCACAATTTCATTGTTTCAACAAACCTATCAAAGCAACATCGCATGTATCAACACTACACATTAGTAGTAGTTTTTGCAACTTTCATATAATTATTGTAAATAAAACAAAAGTGATTAACAAAAGGTAACCATTCATTTATAATAGCTTTAAAATTTGAGTATTTCACCCTTATTGAAGAAGCCCTAAACATACTTTTTTAGTAATGAATGTGGGCAAGCATCACGTTTTATGAAAATGACTTTATTTTCAAATTTATATTCATTTTATTTGCATGAACAGGACACATGATAGATAGGTACAAAGTGAAATAACATATAGATTAAAAGTTCGCTTCATTCTAGCCCGATGGGGTGTGCAAAGAAATAACAAAATTACTTAAATTACAAATTATAAATCACATAATATGCATTAAATTAACAGTAAAATTTATTTACTCAAACAATACTTTGTCGTTGTCGAGTAATGTGGTCATTATTTCGACAACCTTCTTTGGGCAAAGTCGATCTTGCCGCGCTGCTTAATAGGCGCCAGCAAAGTTGTATGGAATTTCATTACTGTCGTGTTTTGCGGCCAGCAATTTCCTTTGAAAATCCATTATTGTCGTCTTTTGTCGTAGCACTATTATTTATTCCGTGGGTTCCTTAACCCCGAAAGCGAAAAGAGAGGCGTTGTAGCTCCCTGACGAATGGACCGATTTTGATGGTTTTTTTTCGGTTTGAAAGCTGATGTGATCGTGATTGTTGTTGTTTCTGTTTCTGTTTCTGTTTCTGTTTCTGTTTCTCTTTATGTTTTTATTTCTGTTTCTGTTTCTGTTTCTGTTTC
The DNA here is from genome assembly GCA_946251855.1 of Alsophila aescularia. Taxonomy (NCBI): domain Eukaryota; kingdom Metazoa; phylum Arthropoda; class Insecta; order Lepidoptera; family Geometridae; genus Alsophila; species Alsophila aescularia. The sequence continues at coordinate 59,786,102 of OX276381.1, forward strand.
TGTTTCTGTTTCTGTTTCTGTTTCTGTTTCTGTTTCTGTTTCTGTTTCTGTTTCTGTTTCTGTTTCTGTTACCGTTTCTGTTTCTGTTGTTGTGGTCGTCGTTGTTGTTGTCTTTGTCGTTGTCGTTGTTGTTTTCGTTGTTGTTGCATTGTTTGATTAAATTCTTATTATACTAAGCTGGTTTTATTTAAATACCTCGCATTGTTTAAGTAAAGCACTATACAAGCCTTGGTCCGCAATGACTGCCCTGCTGGCCACGCTATGATGGCCTCGAGTTTTGCTTAGGCCTTCAAGCTTGGCCATCATTGCAGCCCTTGCTGACCGCGCTGTGATGGCCTCGAACTTAACTTAGCTACGCTCTCGACCATCATCATCGCTGCCAGCAACGCAGTCATTACAGACCGCGGCAGTAATGTACTAAACCTACATACCTACTTTATTAGAATCAATTACATGATATGGATTCATTACAAGTCAAACACGAATACACTTTTTTTTTCCTTTTTCAGCTCCAAAGATTCCTTGTAGACTCTGTCGTATGCTTCCCTTGACTTATTTGGGCTGGGAGTAGATCATGGGTAATTTATATTGCCATATCGAGAATATTTGGTGTTTTCAAATCTTCATCTGTATCACTACAATCCGTTATTTTAAACATTAATTAATATATAAACATAAATTACAGTTGTAGCTTTTAAACTTTCGCGATTCGAACACACAGTTAAATATTTAAACGGGACTTAATCGCGCTGAAAACTTAATATATTTACACTTATTATTTACCTCGACGATTCGATCAAGTTGCATTGATCGTGGTCACTAGAAGACTGAAGTAGCGGGTGTCAGCGTCGAGAAGGGCAAGCGTTGTCTCCAACTACCCGCATTTGGTTTTGTAAAAATTCAGAATTGTCACGACACACTACACTAACGACATCTGCAGATATCTTCTGACATAAACCGCGACGCGAACACTTAACAGCTTATCACGGGATTCCAGGACGCAGCCAACTTGAAACCATCCTCTCGGTTGAAATTGGGATACTTTTTAATTTCAACCGCTTCACGTACAATCCTGGAGTAGTAGTGACGATCCGTGGAGAGGATCTTCGGGTCATGGAGTTCAATCCAGTGATTAGGGCCCGATTCCAGCAAATGCTCAGCAATTGCAGATTTATTTATCTGGCGGTTCTTTACAGCTGCAATGTGTTCTTTGACCCTTTCCGCTATAGTACGCTTGGTTTGTCCACTGTATACTTTCAGTCTTCTCGTGACCACGATCAATGCAACTTGATCGAAACGTCGAGGTAAATAAATTTTAAGTTTTCAGCGCGATTAAGTCCCGTTTAAATATTTAACTAAATTACACTTGAAAAAAAAAGTCTAACGGCGGCAAATCTATGCCCATCCATTCTGCTCGCGCCGCCATAGGCCGCCAGTTTGCATTGTTGCCTATAATTATGTTGATAAGTAATTGTTCTCTCGGTTTTGCACACGGCGTGACTCTTATATTTTGTAGCCTACTAGTTGTCCCACCAAGCACTGTGACCACGAGTAAAAATAGTTTTATTGGATTGGCCAGCTCAGTCCCCAGATCTGAATACCATTGAACATTTTTGGGGTATTTTGATGCGCACTGTAAGGGAGCATTCCATTAAATAGAAATCAGCGCTGAAAAACGCGCTAATGCAAGAGTGGGAGGCGATATCTACAGAGCAATGGCCACTTCTTGTACGGAGCATGCCCCAAAAGGTTGCTGCTGTAATAAAATCAAAATGTAGACCAACTAAATATTAATTATTTTGAAGCTTTTACATAAATACAGTTTTAAGAAAACCAAATTAGTGATATTTTTCATCTCTAACAAAAAATTATAAGCCTACTATTGGCTAAGGCTGTATATATTTTTAATTAAATTTCATAGACTCATTAACATGGATGAGGCTCAAAGCCTTGAGCACTGTACGGCAGGTGTCAAGTCACACACGCCGTGCGGTGCTCAAGGCTTTGAAGCCTTGTGAACATTTCATTCCGCCAAGCATATTCCATCATCAGACAACCAGACGTACGGCGGATGGAATTTCCATCGTTACATGGTGGAAATTCCATCTGTACGCTCGATGTATCAGAGGTACCGCTAACACAGTCCGCTAATTAGTGAACTTCTTCCCAAATTCTATTTGACCGAGCGAACACGAAGAGCAAGCTAATTAAGCGTCTCCGTTTCAGCTTAGACAAAAATGCTTTCGTATGTCCGGATCTCTGTTCTCCTCTACTGTTCGCATTTCTCAACCGATCTAGATGAAACTTGGTAATACATGTTATACGAATTTTGAAAATCTTTTGTTCGTCGGGGATTTTTGATTGCCCCCCCCAATCTTCCCTCAAAAAAGGGAAAAAGGGGGCTACTGAATATATCCATCTTATTAGATTTGATTTCGATGGTTCCTTTTTTTATTTGAAAGGCAGTAACTTTAAATTGGTCTCATTAAAATTTGTGAAGATCTGATGAGGGTCTTCGGTGCGATGAGCAGAATAGCTCCTCAAAATGCAGTAAATTTCTCACTTTTAGGTTTTTACCTGTGGAATCAGCCCTTTACCCACTAGGTAGTGATTGTTTGTTATTAATGTTAGTTTTACAATAAGGTAACTAGATGGCGCTACTGTGCACTGCTAGATTGCTTGCAAAAAAGTTTTTTATCTTAACCAGTTGCTTGCTGCGACGCGCACGCGCAGTATGTGCCTGGTAGTGCGCAATGTTAGAAATATCGCCACCGATGATTTAAACATTTTAATGTAACATTTTCATGACACAACATGAACTAGATTCCTAGTTTCTAATTTCCTATTTTTCAATTTTTATCACCAATGTACGTTTCCTTACTATTTGTACGAGTAATCACTTACATCGTGCAAGCTACGCTGAGATCGTTATACATAAAACAGTTATAAATTATTGTAAAAAAAAAACATTAGTGATGGTCAAAAACTTTATAATAAACTACCAGAAAGCATAAAAGCAGTCACCAGCGAACCCATTTATATAAAAAAAACGTTAAACAGTTCTTACTGGAAAAGACTCTGTACATTATTCAAGAATATTTGAATAATGACTACAGCTCCTGTAACGAGATTAATGCTTGAAGTTTTTATGTTATTATTTATTGTGAATGAAATTAGGTGTTATTTTTAATTAATTATTTTGACTGAATATTATTGAATGATATATATATTGTAACAACTAAAATTTTAAAATGTATGCCGTTTTACAGCATATAAACAGTTGATAGCAATTATTAATTATTATCATATTATTATTAAAATGATGAAACAATATTTTTAATTATGTTTCATCATGATTGTGACAAGACGAGCCATAGTGTAATCCGCATTACTGTTATTACTTCTATAAATAATGTATTGTGTTGATCTCTCAATGACAATAAACATATTCTATTCTTTTCTATTTTATTCTTTATCACACATTTATGTAAGAGATTGTCTTAAATCCGTTCCTGTGGTCTGTCAGTATGTACGGGTAAACCGTACATTGTGCAAGCTACGCGGAACCAAAACATCACTTACGTAGTTGCTTCAGGAAGCAATCGGTGTGTGCTCTTATTTCCTGACGAACCTACATATTTAGCTGACCAAGAGCATGCACCGAGGTATCTTCATGATCGAATCTCATACGGGAAACAATTGCAAATGATTTACATTAACATTACATTAACATAATTTACAGTCTTGTATAAATTTTAACATTATTTGATTGTATTTTTAACAGTTTAACATTTAGTTTAATTTAACATCTCAATTTGGGGCCAGATCCCATACTATTTTTATTACGTAAACCTTTACTGATCTGATATAACCTAACAAATATGTTTTGACCCTAGCTATAATGGAACTGACAGAGCGCTACGATATGCTTTCCATGGACCTTGAGGTGGCCCTGGCTAACTTCAAGCACCTCTACATCTCCCAGAGACAGTTGGGCAATGAGTTGCAGGTGAGGGGACTATATCAACACAAACTTATTACCTGTTAGTAGTACCTGTAGTATAGGACGCCCTCCGCCAGATGGAGTGACGACCTGCGCAAAATAGCTGGCAGCAATTCCATGAGTAGAGCCGAAGATCGGCGGGCTCAGTGGCGCGCATTAGAAGAGGCCTATATCCAGCAGTGGACTTATGCAGGCTGTTGTTAATGCAGGTGCTTGTTAGTGGTTAGGACTGTGTTGCTTTTGGGAATATCAGAGCTTCACCTGATGTTGAAGCCAAGCAGCAGAGTTGCAGAATAAAATCTAAGTATACAATCTATATGATAAAGCAGTAAGTAACAAAAAGTCTGTACAAGAAAGATAATTAAACAGGAAAAAATATTGTTACGAGCTGGGGTTCGGATAAAATTAATGTACGTAAATTACACCAAAAATTAACACATTTATTCGAAAAACCACAAAAATAAATCAAACTGACAAGTAACACTCAAACACTCTTTAACTCGACTGTACACACTAATCAATTATTACTGAATACTCGCTTCGAATCACTATGATCGTTTCGTTCCGAATGCCAAGTCAAAACGTCCCAGGCAGTCGATGCGCGTCCTATTTATACCGCGACAGAAGTTTCCTGAAGGTACTCGTATGTACTACTGGTAGTTGGTAGGTATTTGAACTTTCAAGGTCGGCGGTGCCTTTGATGTTGCCGCTTCGCGCCGCACCTGCAGGTACGGTGACGGATTCTTGATCACACCGTTTTGTCATACTAGTGTGACCACGAGGAATTTTATTTACTCGTGGTCAAACTGGTGTTACCACGAGTAATACTATTCCTTGACTTTTTAAATATTATTATTATAATATTTTAAAAATTCAAATTACCAGGAGAGCAGAAACCCTTAGGATGTTGGAGGTTGGCGGGGAGGAGGAGTAGGGGGAGTGGGGCAGTAAGAGGTGTGGGGAGAAGGGGGAGTTAGGAGAGGGGGGGGGGAAGGGTTAGATAAAGTGTTGTTAAAATAGTAATAATATATATTATTTACAGAAAATATAGATCTCATCGATGTCTTCGTTTTGTATGACATCTGTCAAACTTAAAATGGCTATAATTTTGAAACTAACGATCCTAGACTAGTAGTTTCTTTGCAGAAGTGATAGATCTTATCAAGGTCTTCGTTTTGTATGACAGCTGTCAAACTTAAAATGGCTATAACTCTGAAACTAACGATCCTAGACTAGTAGTTTCTTTGCAGATGTAATAGGGTCTTTATACGGGCAGTCTATGGGTTGACTATACCAAAAGATCTCTAGACGTTCTGTGCGTACAATATAATAATATATTTAGGATGTTGTTGGGACTTCCTCGCTTTTGTAGTGCCTCTGGGATGTTTGCACAAAATCGGACTGATGGTTTTCAAGCCATCATTCGCAAAAAAGTAGCTTCCTTGATGGGCAGAGTACGAGCAAGTCACAACAGCATCCTGAAAACAGTGGCGGTGAGTTTCCCCTCTTCTTTTTTGAGGCATTTTGTGTGGACGATGATCAGTTAAACTCAATGTTTAGTTGAATGTCGTCTGCCTAGTCTGCTCCTCTCTATTTAAATTGTTTTGCGCATTATTACTAACACTATTTTTTAAGATTTTGTTTTTACTAACAAGTGGATTTTTGTTGTCCGAAAATAAAGAATTTTGAATTTGAATAGATCTCATCGATATCCCCTCTCCCCACCGACTTTTACTTTAACTTCCCCTCCACTAACTCCACTCACTACCCCCTCCCCTCATTTTCCACTCCCTTCAGTGCCCAACTCCCTTTCCTTACTTTTCGCTCCCCTCCCTTCACTTCTCTCTCTCCCCTTCCCTCACTTACCACTTCACCCTCCCCTCACTTACACTCCACTTCCCCTCACTTACACTCCCCTTCCCCTACTCCCACTTTTCCGTTAAATATCATTTTACAACTGTCACTTTGACACCTGCCATTTTGACACAAATTAATTATTGCATATAATTATGTCGTTAAGTTATTGGTCTTTTGGTTTCCCACACTGGTGTGACTACGAGTCTTATATTTTGTAGCTTACAAGTTTTCACACCAAGCAGTGTGACCACGAGTAAAAATAATTCCTCGTGGTCACACAAAACGGTGTTACCACGAGTCCGTCGCCGCAGGTACCTAAGGCTGGCGGCGCCTTTGATGTCGCGCCACCCTGTAGGTACCTAAGGCCACCGGCGCCTTTGATGTTGCCGCACCCGTAGGTCTATACCTACCGCGCGCTCTGGAAACTTCTGTATGTACTTGCACTCACTGGTGTGTTCTAGAATGTTCCTTTAAATGTAGGTATTGCGTCATTCAGCCACGCTTCCCGAATATTTTGTTACTTACTGTTTTTCTAAGAGTCGACTGGCGTAACACTGCTCCCTCCTAAGAGTCGACTGGCGTAACACTGCCCCCTCCTAAGAATCGACTGGCGTAACACTGCCCCCTCCTAAGACCCTAAGAGCTCCTCTCTTTTATATATTGGTAGGTTTCCCGCGTGGACTACTGTTTATCGCGAAGAAAAGCATCCTATGTTCATATAGGATATTAAAAACCAATGCAAAAGTAGGTATAGCCCCACTCTTGAAGTTTTTTGACATACTTGATATTTCGTTTCCATGGCAACCGTTTCTTACAGCAGTAATCAACTTTTTTTCCAGTATTTAAAGTGTTCCCGTGGAAACTTTCAATGTTCCGAGATAAAAAGTATCATATATTTTATTTCACGGTAAAAAGTATCATATATTTTATCTCCATTCCAAATTTCATCAAAATCCGTCCAGCCATTATCACTTGTAAGCTCCCCAAACAAACAAACAAGTAAACAGACAACTTTTCACTTTTATATATTGGTATGGATTATAATCATTTATTTTAGGCAACTTAATCAACATCATTTACAGCCACTGCAGGGTATAAGGTCTCATTTCGCTGTTGCCACGCATTTCGATCGGATGTTAACCTCATCCATGTCTTTCCCTCCGCCCTGACGAGATCATCGACCCATCGCGCCGCTTGACATCCAACCTTCCTCTTGCCAGTTCTTGGTTGGCAACATAAATAATTGACCCTTACAAATAAATCAATAACGTTTACACAATCAAACATACCTCCGGTTTTCAGCTCTCTTCATACATTTTCTTCCAGCCGCTTTTCGCAGGTCGTACACCTGGCCACAGAGCGTCCTACACTACGTTTGCCTAAACTTGTTCTCCACTCGAGAACTCGTCTGCCCCAATGGTTATAGGCTCTATGAGAAAAGTGACCAGCCTACTGCCACTTTAGCTTGCTTAAACATAGAGATATGTCGGCTACCTTGGTTCTCCGTCGGATATCTTCATTACGCATTTTGTCCTTCAGAGAAACTCCAAGCAAAATTAAGATCGCTCAGCGAGCCATGGAGAGAGCTACTCTCCATGGCTCGCTAAGTGACCTTAAATTTGAAAACTAGTTTGACCGTGAGTATCCACGTTTCGGCTCCGTGGGTCATGACTGCTAGGACGCACTGATTGAAGACTTTTGTCTTTAGGCACTGTGGTATGGATGACGAGAAGACTTGATGAACCTTGCCGAATGCTGCCCAACACAGCTGAATTCTTCTATTGGCTTGCTTTTCAAAGTTGTTCTTACCTAATTGCAATATTTGCCCAAGGTAAACATATTTTCGGACAACTTCAAGAGGTACACCATTGACTGCAGTCGGTTCCGGGTCCACAAGATCGTTAAACATGATCTTGGTCTTATCTATGTTTATTCTGTGACCGATGCGTCGTGAAGCATCATCTAGGTTGGTCAGCATGCTTTGCAAGTCTTATAGCGACTCCGCCATTAGGACGATATCATATCGTAAGTGTGAGATGTTCTCGCCATTTATATTAATGCCCACTCCTTTCCAATCCAGCGTCTTAAATATATCTCCCAAAGCATTATTGAACAGTTTCAGGGATATAACATCCCCCTGTCTCACTCCCCTGCGCAGTTAGATATGTTGAGACTGCTGGTTTTGTACTTGGCCACTCATACTCACGGCGTCATACAGAAACCTCAGCAGGTCGATGTATCGCCAGTCTACTTAACAACTCTGCGAAAATTCCGAAACCACCCAGGTTTTAACAGAGTCAAAGGCTTTCTCATAACAAAAGCAAGACAAAGGGGCTGGTTATATTCTTCAGACTTCTGTATAACCTGCCTCACAGTGGTCTATTCCACTATGATCACCTGGATGATATCACCTGGGTAATCATAGGCGACTATTTAGAGTCCTTTGATCACCAGTGAATGTAATCACCTAGGTGATCATAGTCGACTCCAATCATATAATCAATTCAGTATCATTAAATCATCTATAAAGGACCCATTACCATTGTGTTGTGTCAACATTAATGAGACGACAGATATAGGGCCTTGTTATTTAATAAAATAAAATAATACCTACAAATATACACATCTTTATTCAACGGCTGGAAGAAAATGGATGAGAAGAGCTGAAGACCGAGCTCAGTGGCGTGCATTAGGAGAGGACTACGTCCAGCAGTGGACAGAAATAGGCCGATGATGATTCAACGCAAGTTCTCTAAAAAGTGCCCAATATTAAGCCTTCACGAACTTGTGCAATTTGGCTGCGATTACTTAATTCTTGCATATGGGCAGTTTTTTAATTTATGTGCACCGTATGCAAGGCAGCATCATGCAGTGCATTAAGTAAACGCACGAGGTTATTAAGTAAACGCACGAGGTTATTATTGCGACGTATGGCATTATTTAGTTT